>CM065301.1:35780404-38280404 GCA_032871835.1 Dipteronia dyeriana
TTACTTGTTCTTGAGTCGTGTTTAGTAGAAGATGATTCTTCACCCTGGATAGTTGATTCGGGGGCCACTAACCATGTTTATTCTTCTTTACAATGGACTGATTCTTGGACACAACTAGAGAAGCAAGCCTTCTCAATGCGTGTGGGGTCAGGGGATGTCGTGTCGGCACGAGCAGTGGGCGTAATTAGATTACATTTTTGTAATAATTATATATTGTTAGACAATGTATTTTATATTCCTGGATTTGCACGGAATTTAATTTCTGTTTCTAAGTTGTTCGAACAAAAATATTCTGTTTCTTTTAATAATAAGTTTGTTATTATTGGAAAGAATGGTCTGAATATTTGTTCAGGAATTAATTAAAACAATTTGTATATGTTAAGACCGTTAATACATACTACAATGCTAACACCGAAATGTTTATGGTTGCAAAACCAAAAACTAAACGACATAAGATTTCTCCAGATAATGACACGTATCACTGGCATCTAAGGCTTGGTTATATCAACCTTGACCGGATAGACAGACTAGTAAAAAGAGGACTTTTAAGTGAGTTAAAGGTTGACACCTTACCTGTCTAAGAATCTTGTTTGGAAGGTAAGATGACTAAGAGACCTTTTACTAAAAAAAGGCTTAGAGATAAAGAACCGCTAAAGCTTATACATACAGACGTCTGCGAACCGATGAATGTTAAAGCTAGGGGTGGTTATGAGTATTATGTCACCTTTATAGATGACTACTCAAGATACAGATACGTCTACCTAATACAATAAAAGTCGGAAACATTTGAAATGTTCAAAGAATTTTGAACTGAAGTTGAGAATCAATTAGGTAGGACTATCATGTCACTGGGATCGGATCGTGGAGGTGAGTATCTTGACCAAGAGTTTGAAGACTTTATGGTCGAGCATGGGATAGTTTCCCAACTCACAGCTCCCTGTACACCTCAGCAAAATGGTGTAGCGGAGAGGAGAAATAGAACCCTAATGGAAATGGTGAGATCTATGATTAGTTTCTCATAATTACCAAATTCCTTCTGGGGATATGCGTTACAAAGAGCGACATACAATTTGAATGTGGTGCCATCCAATTCTGTTCCTAATACTCCCTAAAAGTTATGGAATGGTCGTAATGCTAGTTTGCGATATTTCTACATATAGGGGTATCCAGTACACGTACTGAAGAACAGAACTAGAAAGCTAGACTCCAAGTCTGTGGTCTGCCTATTTGTAGGATACTCCAATGAGACCAGAAGTGGACACTTATATAGTCCCGAAGATAACAAAGTATTTGTATCGACAAATGTAACGTTTCTTGGGGACAGTTATATTAGTGACCATAAACCTCATTCTAAGATTGTATTGAAAAAGTTGGAGCCTGGTGAGACTAGTGCTTCATCAACAAGAGTTGTTGATCCATAAACATCTGAGAGTCAGATGGTTCCTGATCAGGATAAACTACCACCTAGACGTAGTGAGAGGGTTGTGAGACAACATGAATCCTATTTAGGTATAGGTGAGGGACAAAGTGTTGTCTCTGCTGATAGTGTTGATGATCCATTGACATTTAAGAATGCAATGGAAGATCATGTTAAAGAGGAATGGCTTAAAGCCATGAATCTCGAGATGGAGTCCATGTACTCTAACTCAGTCTGGGATCTTATAGACTTACCGGATGGGGTAAAACTCATTAGGTGTAAGTGGATCTACAAGAGAGCTAGAAGAGTATACGGGAAGGTAGAGACCTTCAAGGCAAGGCTAGTGGCCAAGGGTTATACCCAGAAAGAGGGGGTCGATTATGAAGAGTCTTTCTCGCTAGTAACCATGTTTAAGTCTACTAGGATTCTTTTATCCATTGCTGCCTATTTCGATTACGAAATTTGGCAAATCGATGTCAAGATTGCATTCTTGAATGACAATCTTGATGAGAGCATCTATATGATACAACTAGAGGGAATCGTGTCTCCAGATCAAGAGCAAAAGGTTTGCAAGCTGCAAAGGTCCATCTATGGGCTTAAGCAAATATCTAGATCTTGGAACATCAGGTTTGATGATGTGATCAAAACCTATGGCTTTGAGCAGAATGTAGATGAGCCTTGTATCTATAAGCGCATCAATGATAAGAAAGTAGTTTTCTTAGTTCTATACGTAGATGATATCCTACTCATTGGGAATGATGTGGAAGTGTTGTCTTATGTAAAGGGCTGGCTAGCTAGCCAATTCCAAATGAAAGATTTGGGAGAGGCGAGTTATGTTCTTGGGATCCAACTTATAAGAGATCGTAAGAACAAACTCCTAGCACTGTCTCAGGCTTCATATATCGATAAGATTCTTGTGCGATTTTTGATGCAAAACTCTAAGAAAGGTAATTTACCTTCTAGTCATGGAGTTAACTTGTCTAAGGAAAAGTGTCCTAAGACACCTCAAGAAGTTGAGGATATGAGACGTGTACCCTATGCATCAGCAGTAGGTAGTCTCATGTATGCTACGTTATGCACGAGACCAGACATCTGCTATGCAGTGAGAGTAGTTAGTAGATACCAGTTCAACCCAGGATTGGATCATTAGGTTGCTATCAAGACAATTCTCAAGTATCTTCGGAGAAAGAGAGACTATATGCTTGTGTATTCCGGGCAGGATTTGATCCCGTTAGGATACACGGATTCTGATTTTCAGTCAAACAGAGATTCTAGAAAATCCACGTCTGGAAGGTTTGTACACAATAGTGGAATCTACTCCTTCTTATGAGAAGTAGATGGTAGTTCCCTTAAGGGTTGATTCGGGGCTTGAAAAATATGAGCACTCTCTCAATTCCGTAAGGAAAAAAGATTTATTGTCCATTAGAAAATCAACGGTACTTAAAAGATATATGTAATTAGAGGGGTATAACGGACATTATGACCCACTTCTAATTATGAACTATTGTGGATGATCACACCATATGTAATAGCTATATCGATGGACACCGAGTTGTATCGGTCTGTGTAAAAGCATCTACAGTTGAGAGAGTGTAGCTTCGGGTTTTTAGTGGAATAACACCAGAGTTAATAATCAAGGAATATTAATTAAAGAGTTTAATTAATGATTCCGATGATTATTGAAGCTCAAAATACTGTGGGTCCATTAGGTCCCATTGCTAGCCCGATCGATTTAAGTAACAAAGGTCACGGTAAATTAATTGGATTGTCCAATTAATTGTGTTACAAAAGTGACACGTATATATACAGAAATTAATTGAATAATGAGATTATTTAATTAATGAATGTTAATAGTTAGAGTAATTAAATAATTAGATTATTTAATTGTATTGATAATTATGAATTATTAATTAACTATTAATTGGAGTGTGTTAGTTGATATATGGATTTAGGAAAAGATAAAATAATATGATTATTTTATTTTACTAAATCATTTATCTAAGTATTTGAATTTAAGTTTAAATTTATAATACTTATTATCACTTTTAATATATTAGATATATTTGAAAAGAATAATTAAAAGATATATATCAATTATAACACAAGAGATTGCATAGGATGCAAATTGGTGTGTGCACATATATAAGTGTTTGTATAGGATACAAACAAGGATATATATATATATATAAAATAAATAAAAATGTTGACTTTTATAAAAAAATCAAACGCAACAAAAGTTGTATATATATATATATATTAAACGCACGACCAGTTGCACAACTGGTGATAGGTAAAAAAAACAAAAAAAAAAAGTCAAGTCCTTGCTCTGTTCTAGAAAAAGTGTGCATGAGTCGTGAGATATAAATATGTATTAGATATATATTATGATTTTAAGGATTGAACCACATCGGTAAATATATGTTTTGCATGAGATGCAATTTATGTGTACGTGAAAGCAATACACCAAATTAAGAAGAAAGAGTTTCTTCAAGTATTTCTCTACATCCTCCGTTCAAGTTCCTGAGACCGTAAAGCGCCCACAAGCAATTACCAATCCCAGGAGATAGAGAGGAAGATCAAGTAGTTCAGACAGGAGCACATCGTAAAGTGAAGGAGCATCCAAACGTTGGTAAGATTGGATCAGACATAAGCATATCGAAAAGTGAAGGAGCCTCTAAACATTGGTAAGTTTTTCATCATTATATCGATTTCAATTTCCTGTGTTTACATATTGTATGTATTAGTTTTGAAAAATAATTAGGATCCCAAGTTCACTGGTCCCAGATACAAATATAATTTGTATAAAAAAAAATTAAAACCTAGTTCCGCTGCGTAACCGGTGAACGGGGTTCCAACATTGACTACCATGTCGGCCTGGCTCTTTGTTAGAGATGGGAAGTTTTGTTCCAGTGCTCGGGGTTGTAAAAGTGCCTTGGAACTCTATTCTGTATCAACCCTTGTGTGGGGTCAGCGATAACTATTTCACCCCAATCACCTTCAACGAAGAACCAACTGTTATACAGTACTTGTTTGAGGAGGGGAACCCCCAGATAAATCCCTTGTGATCTTTATCCGATAGGGGTACTAGTTTCCCTTTATACCCATGAGGAATCCACAGGCTTTGAGGTGTGGATTGAAGGTAAAAAGTACCTCCACTATTGGATCGATTCAGCGTATAAAAGATGCGGATTTCTTTAGGGGTCGGGGGTTGTTTTGCCCCAAGCTTTTTCCATAGATGCCCCAAACTGACCAGTACCCGGTAAGAATTGGGAGTCAGTTGGGCAGAAGCAACACTAGCATCCGCCAGGAATCGAGCAGTGAAAGGTTGAAGGGGAAGAGTAATCCATGAGGATAACATAGCCCCCATATACAGCAACTGTACCAGGGACAGGGTTCTATACAGCCCAATCGCTGCTACAGTACAGTTTTTATACACTGGTCAGATCAAATCAGTCCTCGAATTTTGCTAGCTTAACCTCAGCCACAACGTTTATCTCCGAATCGAAGGAACAAGGATGATCGACGCTGAACCTTAGCATCCAAGCTTGTCACTCCATGGTACGTCTTTCATTTGTAGGAGTTGCGAAGGTATCTTCAAATCAATCGTTGCACGTGCAAACTCTTTGGGAGAGGCTCTATAGTCAGTATGAAGCTGCTTTGCTTTGACATATCTACATAAACATCAACCGAATTGGAGATAGAGATATCAGAGGGGAAGGGGCAAACTCTGGGGAAGCTATAGAATAATCCACATTTACTGCGATGGGTTGATAAGAAGAAGGAAAATGCCACCAAAGAATGGACTCAAGCCTAGTGATATTCTCATTATCACAGCCTCGATAACATGAAGAAGAAGCTTACAAATCGATGGCGAAGAACATGATCCATACCTTGAAAAACGGATGAAAGAATTGGGAAGAGGTTTAAAGGAAAAAAGGGTTACGGATTGTCTTCTGATAAAAGCTGAATATCGAGTTGCAAAAAGAGAAGTAAAACTCCACAAGACTATATATCAGCTAGTGATGTCACCAGGTAAGGCATGCGTCATCAGTCGAAAGTAGAGGTAGGTGCGTCATAATCGAAAACCACTCGCCGTTTAAATTTTGAAAACGATACGCAGTAATTCCATCAGTCGAAATTTGCATGGTGAGTAACTGTAGGACATTAAAAAGGCATTTATGGACTACAAGACAAAAACGATAGGGTAAATTAAACTCACGAAGCCGAACGCATCCTACTCGTGACACTTATTTATTCGACCCCGTGTGTTTAAGGGGGTGTTGTTATTAGTAAAATCTAAAGAATGGTGAGTCTGCATAACTACCCAAAAACCAAGGGAGTTAAAGATACCACATCATCAAGAAACAACATCCCCGAACCCACCTACGATAACAAAAGAAATCTCATAATTCCCGTTCGGGATTATCAGGATGATCAGGATAAAACTTCAAGTCGAGCCAAGGCCCTAGGTCGGGATTGAGTCAATGGTCGGGGAGAACAAGGCCTGGTCTGGTTTGGGTAGATGTTCGCTAGATTGACACGTGGATATGCATGCAGAATGAGTTTTACTCCAATAAGGTATCTTGAAGCACACTTTGATAAGGAAGCAAATTTCCTTATCAATACTAGAGGCCAAATTAGGCAAAAAGTCCAATACGTGAAGAACATGAAACAGGAAAGAAGAATAAAACGACTCAAACACGTCAATTTCACTTACTTGTATAGCACAAATTAGGGTTATATATATGTATAAATAGACCCTAATAGCACCCAAAAAAGGTTATGAACAAGAGAGAGAGAACTTAAGAGATTGAGCATGTAACCTATTATTGATAGTGAAATTCTTTCTTCGCCGATTTTCGGCAATCATGGATGTTTCCCCACCTTGGGATTTTACCACGTAAAATCTTTATTTCTCTTTAATTCTTTAATCATACATAATTAGTAATTGTGTGATATCATATATATTCTGTTTGAAGTGTGATCAATCCAAAAATCACCATCAACAAAAAATTCAAAGAAAAAAAAAACCCTCAATAATAGTGACTTCAGGTAATGAGTCTTTTGAAACAAATTCCTCCATCCTCTCTTGCCTGATCTATTCAAAAATTTTATAAAAAAGTAAATATTATTATTTACTTTGGCTTAACATATATTTTTTTAAAGAAAACTATAAAATATAAAAAGAAAGCAAAATAAAGCAGTTTTATGTTATATACCATGTTTACGATAAACAATTTTTTTAAGTCTCCAAAAAAAAAAACAGATTGAAACTGTAAGACATTAAACACTCTGTATGCATAATTTCGATGATAAAAAATCCTTCGTTATTTAACAAGAGTTTAGTTAAACGGAATCTTTTAAAGCCTAAACAAAAACCATGATCACCTATAGTTTATAAATTATAGTATTCTAATTGCTTGATTAATAAATCTAAAGCTATTAGATATGCCAATATATATGATTACATAAATATAAAAGAATTTTTTTAAGTCTAAACTTAAAGCATCTGAACACTAACTATTTGACACAAAAAAACTAAACTTAATCACATAAACACTTTACAAAGTAAATACGAATAACATGTATTATTAAAAAAAACATATTATGTTCTATCCTAGCAGTCACACACTTATCGATCTGGCATCTCATTATATACCGTCAAACGAATATGGAAGAACTAAAAAGAAATAAAGAACTCATATAACTACACAGTGATTTCGTAAAAAAATCCAAAGAAAAAATTAAGTGTTAAACGATACCCCTTTATTTTAGCGGGAGATGAAAATATTAATGCTTTGATTTTTGAGATTTTTGATCAACAATATTGCTTTCAAATAAATTAGAGAGAAGTTAGGATACAGAAGAAAGAGGAAAGAGGAAAGAGGAAAGAAGAAAGAATCCTAAACAGAAAGGAAATCTTCAAACGTAATATTTGTTAAATCTATTGTAAGGATTGATTTACAAATAACAACAAATTAATGGATCATTAAATCAAGTTTTATTAAAATTAGGTGTTTGATGTGTCAAGTGAGATGTCAAGTTTCATTAAATCTACTAGGATGCCATATCATTTGGGTTTGGGAAAATATTTGGGATGTCTAGCATTACTCTATATTTTATCCCTATAATATATTTTTTAATAGGGCAATTACCAATTACGTCATGGACATTTTTTTTTAAAATTCCAAGTTGTTTGTGATTTTTAAAAAAGTGACCAAATAAGTCCTTATATTTTTCCTAATTACCAAATTAGTCTCTCTGATTAAGTTCCGTCAATCAACTTTAATTGTGTAGCGGTAAAATTGTACTTTACTTCTAAATAATGTAATAATGACACGTGCAGAGTTTTTTTTAATACATGTATATTTTTGTTTATTTTATTTGTGGGTTTTGAATTTTGAATAATTTTGTCAACAGTGCTTGTATAATATTTAAAAAAACAATTATATAAAAATGGTAAAAGACTAAGCTGAAAATGAATGGTAATTTTATTTATAAAATAAAGGTATAATTGACATTGTCTTATTAAAATATTTTAGATTTTCTTAACAAATTTAATTAAAAAGGTACAAATAGTGTTTCATTAAAAATATTTTTGAATTTTGTTGTAATTATAATGGTGAATTTAATGTATAAAAGGCAACAATTTTACTATAATATGATAAATAAATGGTATTTACGTACGTTAACTAAAATTGTTAAAGTCAACTATTATATTTATCACTGTTAAACCGTTAGAGGGACCAATTTGGTCACTTCCAAAAAGAGAATGACTAATTTGGTAATTGGAAAAAATGAGGACAAATTTGATCTTTTTTATAAAAGTCACAAACAACTTGAAACTTTAAAAGAGTTCAGGACCTAATTGGTAATTGTCCTTCTTTAAAAAAAATTAAAATGTTGTAACCAAATAGTTTCAGAAGCACTTCTTGATACAAAAGCTCTTCTGAAATACACTATCCAAACAGTGTATGAAAAACTTATGTTTTTACTTCTCTTCTTCTAATGGTAAAAGCCAAAAATAAAAGTTGTCCCAAACAAGTCAGATGCTTGTTTTCATTTAATCTCTTCTATCAAAAGCTGAGTGGGCTTTACTTATCAAAGAGGAGCTTTCAAACACAAAAAACTCTTCTTACAAAACATCCAAACAACCTCAAAAGTAACTTTTGAGCCTCAAAAGTAACTTTTGGGCTTCAAAAGACAAAAGCAGGCTTCTTAAAAGTAATGCCTAACAAAGCTTTAAACTTATTTAACATATTCAAACTTAAAAAAAAAAAAAAAAAAAACTGGGATTTAAGGAGGAGGACATACTCAAACCCAAAACCTCTTGGTGTATGGTGTAGATGTGTGGGGTAAACCACTATGGGAACCTTATCATGTTTAGTTTCAATATAGTTACTTAGTTGAGGGCCAAGTATTAGCATCAAGTGCCTAGAAGTTACAAGCGACCTTTTTGGGTGGCGGAGGCGACAACTCTGTTTCGGGCCTTAGACTTTGCTACTGATATTGGAATAAGGAATGAGGTTGCTGAGTCAGATGCACAAGTAGTGGTTAACTTGGTGAACGAAGGTTTGCCTGTGTTTTCTGACGTGGGTTGGATTTTGGATATATTTTTGTCTCTGGGTTGATTTTGGAAACATTTTTTTACCTATTTTGTAAGTCTCTCATGTTCTGATTGGCTCATTTCATTGATAAATCACATTGGAAATTTACTTGTAAGGATAGATTAGGCATCTTTGTTCGTGATCAAGCTTCAATGACATCCTTAAGCTCAAGAGCACTTCAAAGGTATATCACTTGTGCTTAACTCTCTTTGAAGAGAATTAGTTGCACACACACACACACACTTTCATATGCATTTTCATATAACTTGCATATATGTTTATTTGATTGTGTATTTATGTTTATCACACACTTATTGTAAGATAATTGTTCTTGCATTTGTTTGATTAGTCTTAAGTGCGTTCTTTGTGTTTTTTGTTGATCGTTTCTAGTTATGTGTTTAGAAACGTTCGTGCTCGCACATTGGTGTGTTTGGTTTTAGTGCGTTGATTAACCGGTGAGGATTCCCTTCATTTTAGGAATCAATGGTCTTTGATCAACAGTTACCAATCGCCGTTCAAACTGTCATTTTTGCTTCGGAATGTTATGTTTTCTAGATGAAATTCAGCGGTTGATTCGGTGGCCTGCTGAACCACCGAACAAAATCACTGAATCACACTTGATGGTCTGTGATCAAATATGTGGTTGTTTCAGTGGCCAGACTGACCATCGAATGGCTGTTTTTGGGGCATTTTTGCCTTTTCACTTGCAGCTTTTGTTTCCTCATATAAATACATCATCTTCATCCTCATTTCACTGTATGAGTCTAGAATTCATATCCAGAAAGAGAAGTGATTTCTTAGTGAGAGAAACTACCAAGAACCAATATCTTTACTCAACCAATCACATTACCATATGCATCAAACATCATTCAAGCATTGTTTCTTCATGGGTCTTCTTTGGTTTCATAACTAGGTAATTGAACATGATCTTAAAGTCTTTGATTCTTTTATATATTCATCTTGCTTAGGATTAACATTTATTTTCTTGATTAAATGCATGACTCTTTGCTTAATACAATTTCTAATATGTTTGAGTCACTTTGTGTTGTTTGAGATTGTTTGTTGATTGATAGCTAGTATTTAGGACCATTTTGCTCTCTAGCTAAATCTTCTTGTTTTGCATTTAGATATTGATAACTAAGATTTTTTCTTATTGCCATCTTCGTATCTCTAGGTAAGCATTTAGTGTAGTCTAGCATTAATTGCATGTTAGGATAGAACCAGAACTCAACTCAAAGTGGCTAGATTGCAGGTAATTCGCAGTCCCTACTCGCTAACCGAGATTACAGAGATCCAAAATAAGACTTGGCAGGTCCATTACGCGGGTACATACCCACAAACTTTGGGTAGTGAACTACACCATATCTGATGACATCAACACTTTTACCTAATTTTGAAAACCCTATAAATATTTATTTTTCTGATTTTGAAAACTCTCTCCACACACGCTCTTACAACACACTCTTTAGACCCCTACCTCATTTAGATCTAGGCATCAACTCCTACCATATCCAAACCATCTTACATCATTTCACCAACTTCATCTCCACATAACCCATCCAACCTCAATTTCACCAAAACCCAACTACCCACTCAAGGAGCTTTAGATTTGCAAACTTTGGAAGAGGAGAGGACTTAAAGAAAGAGAAATCTTAGCACTCCACTGGCTTCTTCCTTGGCTCTTATTTCTTTACTTTTCTTATGTATTCAAACTATGAGTAGCTAAATCCCTATCTGGGAGTTAATGTAATAATTTATGGATTGTGGGCTTTCTACCATATTTGAGTGTTTGATCTTATTTAGTTCCATTCATTGTGCTTAATTGTATTTAATATCTTCTTGAATTAAATAAGCACTCCAACTCTTGATTCATGTTTGATGTTGAATTTAATTGAATTCTAGAACTTATAATTGGTATTGCTTTTGGATTAGGTAGGCACTCCAACTCTTAATCCATTTAGAGGTTAAATTTGAGCTTTTAACGCAATTGATGCTCTTTTTGGATTGAATAGACACTTTAAGTCTCAATTCATGTTAGATGTTAAATTATGATATCTTCTTGGGTTAAGTAGGCACTCTAACTCTTATCATATGTTAGATGTTAACTAAATCACGATTTTAACCATATGCACATTAAGGCGTATTAAACAAGCTTTCTTGAATGGAAGGGATGGATTGCGAGCACTCTAATCCAAGCCGTCCCGGCTAAGTAATCTACCCAAGCTTAATGAGGATCTTCCTTACACTTAACCTAGCACTCTAATAGTTGCGTTGTATGAGAGGATCAGATGGTCTTTGAAACCACACTTATAGGTAGATTGGCCTAAATGGATCGAACAGATTTTTAACAGACTTGAAGGATTGCCCATTATTCGTGTTTGAATTGCATTGACTCCCATATCTCTTATCATATCTCATCACTTCACATTCTAATTATCTTAGTTTAATTCTAGCTTTAGATTTAATCGTAGTTGCATCTTACTGTTAATTGTTAGGATTATGCTCAATAGCAAGAGTGTAATAATGTATTTGACAATCTTTTCACATTAATAATTTATAGCATTTATAGTTTAATTATTATAATTGTCAAAAGTAAATAATCATAAGGTTAAAAGAATATGACAAAAAAGGAATTGTTCTTACATCTGGATATGTATGAGGTAGATACAATTTTTTAGTTAGTCTTGAACAATATTCACAACTTAAGATAAAGGTTAGACGCCTTTATCTTGTTAAAGTTGTAGATTCTTTTACTAGCATTTGAGTGAGATCAAATGTATTACGATGAGTCTAAAATCATTAAGGTGTGGTGTCTTTAGGCAAAAGAATCTAGTGCATTAGTTGCATTGAATAGGATCACTATGAAATACTTTATCTAGAACCGTCAATGGATAAAAGTTTTCACTTAAGGACAATTGGATGGTCTATCTCAATCCTGTGATAAATGATGAACTTATGGTTACAAGTGTTATCATTTGAGCTATCAATGAGTACGATTATATAGCATAGTCTATCTTCGATAGTTTGGTGGTATTCATTTGTTAATTGATAGAGGACTTTATTTATAGATATGGACATCGTGACTCTTTTTATTAAATGTGAGTAGAATATCATTATATGGATATTTTGAGGTATTGAATATTAAATCTTAACATTAAGTTTTCAATAGTGTTTATTGAAATATGGCTTCTGGATAAGTCAAAATATCCAAGTTTAAAATGTGGTCATATGAGTAAATATGGTAACTAGAAGAACTATAGACGATCTATGAACTCTTGACGATACTGATATTCTTCACTAGGATACACTATCTCTAGATTGTCTAGGGTACGAATGATGAACATTAACTTATTTTATCTTTATTTAAGAGTTCAATTTTAGTTCTTTAGTGGAATGAACTAAAATTAATAGATCAGACCTAAGTGAATCATTTATTGATTGTGATTAGGTTATGTCTATTGGAGCTTAAATTTAGATAGTCCGTCAAAATCCTCAATCCACACGAACTTACGTGAATCACTTGATATATTCTACCGGACCAATTTTTGGGTCCATCTAGAATTGTTTTTAGGTTTCAGAATTCAAAAGTTTTCGTGAGGTGAGGTCATATGTGATCAAGACACGCGGTAACTCTTCAAGACACCTAGAATGGGCAGCCAAGGTTGTGAGAATCCTTGGGCAACCTTAATGGGGTGCGATTAGCATTCCATTAATACATTAAGTATATAATTTGCATATTTTAATTTAAGACATGTGGACCTATTTTTTTTCTTAGTAAGAATGGACCTAGTTCACATGTGAAATTTTTATTAGAGTCCAATAGATTTAATAAAATGACAAAACAACAAATGGCCCATATATATAGCTTAGGTGGCAAGGACTAATATAATAGTTAGGGATGACAATGGGTCAGGTTAAGGTCGGATCCTACTAGAACCAAACCTAGACCTATCAAAAAAATTGGACCTAGACGCATATAAATTTTTGGATTCGGATTCAGGTCTAGACCCACGGGTCTTATACAGACCCAGACCCGCCCCCAAAGACCCATGAATGATCACGGGTCAGGTCTAGACCTATGGACCCATGGACCCGAAAACCTTAAAAATAACAAAATATCCGTTTTTATTTTTCCTTTCTATTTTTATTTTTACCCTCTAAAACCTGTTCAATTTTTATCTGGTAAGCACTATTTATCTGTTTTTCCAACTAGTGCAGTTGGCAAAAGATACTCCACAAGTTGATATTTCTTGACCATAAGAACAAGGCAAGTAGAAAAAATGGTCCATTTTACTTGATAACGTGCCATGTAACAAACATAAAGATGATGGAAACAAAATATATAGAGAGGATAAGGGTAAGGATGAGATAATTGAAAACCAAATTTAGGCAGGAAGCACATATAATAAAAATGGAAGAGAAAAGTCTAGAATTATCATATAAATTAAAAAATTCGAAATGAAAACACAAGCAGGTTGATGACATAGTTTAGCAAGCAATTATATATATAAATTCATCACTCTGCCTCCTTGTCACATCAAAACTATATAGCTTGTTCACACAAAACTAGCTTCGCCAGCTAATTCACGAAACTAAAATATAATAGTATAATATATAAAATCCCTAAATTTTATTTCTCATATCTTAGCTATCAAATACGATTCCCAGATCTGCCATCACCTAAATCGAGCACGCAGGCCAAAGAACCAAGGAGATCAATAAAAATCTAATACAATCGAAACAAATTGATTAGATTGATAAGAGGCTACAAAAATGAAATAGATCCACTTCCCCACGTAATAAAACTTGATGAATTTAAGAAAAAAGAGCAATATAATAAATAACAAGTGTAAGAGAGAGAGAGTTTTCGTTGATTCAAAAGAGGTGATCCGATGAGCGGTGCATGGAGCTATGGACCGTGGAAAGCTGAATGGTTTAAGACTTAACACTTTGAAATATGAAAAGTGAGAGTTGGTATGCGGTCTGCGGCAGTAAGAAGAAAAGAAGAAAATACGTTTTAGGAGTGGATTTATATATCATGTCAAAACAGTCGGGTCCACGGGTTCGAATCCAGATTTTTTACCACACCGAGACCCGGCCCGGATTTGATATGGGTCCTTTATTTTGGATCCAGACCTGACCCGTGACCCAAATATGAGGACCTAGACCCGACCCATATGGTTCGGGTTTGGTTTAGCACTCACGGGTCCGGGTCCAATTGTCATCTCTAATAATAGCATAATATATTGTTTTTTATGTTATTATTTAATTAAATGAAAATTAGTTAATTAATTAATTGATTAAAAGTCAAAATCTTTTTCCTACTAGGAGAAGGTCTCCTAGTGTTATACTATTGTTGATAGTATAATAAGTATCAAATACTTTATTTGATAAGTAGAAAAATAAAAGAAATTTATTTATATAGTTAAATTAGGAAGTATTTGATATCTATCAGAACTCTATTTGACAATTGATCAAATTATGAAGTTTTTGATAAAGTAACAATTTAATTAATATTCAATAATTAGTTATTGAATAAGTACACTAATTAGTTGGAATAGGAGTCTTGGTGTGGAAAAGAATTCTGAAAGCTGATAGGATTCTTGGCCACCAAGTAAATCCTCATATATCATCATTAAGGAATTCGGCCAAGCCCTAGAAATCTAGAGGGAGATTTCGGCCAAGGCTAGTTGAAGGTTTGAGAGATTTTTTATTTACTTGCTTATATAGTTTTTTTAAAAAAAAAATCATCCAACTCATTATGTGAATAATTTGGCAAAGCAAAGAGAAAAGAGGGAATATTTTTGTTTTTGATAGTGCAGTAGTATCCTTTACATCAAAAAGGTTTTGTGCATAAAATCGAATCGGGTTCACGGGAGTTTTAATCAAAAGATTTAGAATTCACAAGTGACTAAACGCTCTTTGTTTTTCTGTAGGAGGATTATTATGACTAACAAATGAAAAATATTTTATTTATTTCCATCCTTAGGTATACAATTCAAAGAAAGAGAGTCCACACTCCTAGGTGATTCACGTTCGTGATTGGATTGGAAGATCTATCGGATTCTATTCGGTGTAACTTCAATCGTCACGAGAAAAATGTACGATACTTTTATTATATGTTAATTAATCAAGGGTTAAGGTCTATTCTTTTAAAGGACTATTTTTTGAAATATACCAATATACTTTTTCGCTTTCGCCGTGTGTTTTTCCTACATTAATCTTATCAATCATACCATTTATATTTTACTTTTGTAAACAATGTAGTACTATTAACTTTAATTTGATCGCTATCACCTTTCGATCCCTGCGGAATGATACCTCACTTGCTATATACTTGTTCTTTAAAAACATTTTAAGCATACTTAAGGTCTTTTATAGATTCTTTTGACAAATGAACTTTACAACAAAAACGTCCTTTGTCACTTTGGCGAGTTAATCTGCATTACATTTGACTATGCCTTTTCTCTATACGTAACCAAGTTTGCTTTCTTAACCCATTCTTGTGAGCTCTTCATGATTCCCACTCCAGCTTCCAATGGGAACTTGACCATCAGGGCATATGTTGCTGTTACAACCATAGACTTAATTAGGAATGGTCTTCCAAACAAGGCGTTGTAGGGCCATTTTTCCGTGTGAACCATAAAAAAACTAAGAGTACCATCTTCTAGCAAGGGAAGGTATCAATTTTGACTGGTAACTTGACTGTTTCCAATGACCTTACTTCTGCCTTACCGAACCTCTTGAGCGGAATTGTCAGTGTCTGTAAGTCCTTTCATTGTAGTCCTCGTTGATCGTCACCTCAGCGCTTAAGATATCTACCAAAATTCCATCATCGATTAACACTCTCCTCACTTCTCTATGACCAATGCGAACCGACACACAATTGCATCATTCGGTCTAACTTCAAGCCTATGTGCATCTACTTTCGAAAAATACAATTAGGTCCCAACATTTTCTGGCATCTTTTGGCTAGGCCCGACTGAGTTTACTTTTAAGGCCTTCTAGCTGTTTATCATATCACGGACCTTTGTCATTCTTTCCCTTATGCTTCTCCCTATGTAGTGTCCTCCAAAGATCGTGGTCGCCCCTTCATTTGCATGCCTCTTGGGATTACCTCTTTTCCTCTGATCATCTTTCTAGGGATCTTTCGACCAGTCATAATTGTTCTTCAAAACCACATCCTTCAAGTGTCCTTCCCTGATTAACTTCTCGATGTAGTCTCTTAGTTGGTAGCATTTTGAGGTTTCGTGGCCATTTTCACAGTGGAACTGATACTACTTGTCTCTTCTAGCAAATGTTGACTGTTTCGCAGGTTCCTTGTAGAGGTTTTTATCTTCTATTAAAGCCAGAACTTAGTCTTGCTTCTTCACTAAAGGTGTGTAACTAGTTGATTGGTACATTTATGTACCTATTTTAGTCTCCTTATTCCTAACTTTTATGCTTTGTTTCGACTGTTTCTGTGTATATAATATGTGTTTAAGCCTTGTGTAAGGTCATTTCCCTAAAGTTAGGTGTTTGATCTTAAAGTGAAGCTTTAAAGGCAAATGAGAGCAAAAAGGGCTGAGTTTGGGAATTGAAAAGGAATCTGTAAGTTTACCTCGTAGGTTCAAGTTGCAGATAGTCTCCAGACGAGATTGTGAGATCAAGATGTGAATTCAAAGTCGCAGCAATAGTCCAGAAGATACTGCCAAGTCAGACTGCAACCTCAAACCAGTAGAACAGAATTACTACTTCAATCTGTGAGTTCCATTTAGCTGATCCAACTCACAGAAACACTCCAAAAGAGACTACTAATTCAGACTGTGAGTTCAAGCTAGCAGAAACAAGGGGGCTACCAGACATTACGAGATCCATCTCTTAGAACCACCTCACAGAAGTTGCCAAGAACCTTCTGCCATCTAGATCTGTGAGTTTCAACCAGTAGAAGGATAACTGTGACTTCAATATGCGAGTTCTAACTCGTAGATTTATGTCGATAGAACCTTATCCACTTGCAGATCAAGATATTTTTAGGGGAAAACTTGACTTTTCACATGCAATTGTTGCCCTAGCCATCAAACATTATAAATACAACCTTGTTGGTCTTTAAACATATCTCTCAAATCTTCCAATATACTCTCTTAGAAAGAACCAACCTAGCACCTTCTCTTGTTCTTCAACACCACAAAAGATAGAGGGAAGCTTTAAAGACTTCTATGGAGGTTCTCCTCCATGGATGTCTCACCACCAGCACCTCTAAACTTCCTTCATCCATCTTTGAAATATATCCAATGAGTAATGAGAGCAAAATGAAATAGAGATCTTGGTTATCTCTAAACTCTTCTGTAGGAACCTCAGTTTTATGATTGACTTATTTTATGAAAAATCGCATATGAGATTCAATGTGTAATATGTAGCTTAGGCTTTTGATGGCAAGCGTCCAAGATCCCGGTGAGCTTCAAGAGGTAGTTCACTTGTGCTTATTTCTTATTGAAGAGATTTAGTTGCACACACTAACATTTTATATATATGCATTTGTTATTGTACACACACACACACACACACTTCATGTTTTTGAGTTGTTGCATGTGTTATCATGCATTTCATTCTTAGTCTTAAGTGTGGTGGTTATTATGTGTTTAACTCGTATTCAGTTGTTTGATCGGATACATCTGTGTATGCATGATGGAGTGCATGTTTTAGCGTGTTGAGTGACCATTTAAGAAGGCCTCATTCTTCTCTTGGTTTGGTTATTTGGAGTAATGTGTCTAGTTTTTAAAGAATGATTTTCAATGATTTAAGTGTTTTTCAAAACTAACCTTTGTACGGCCTTGTTACCCTAACTTTTTATACATTACTTTAAAATGAGTTTTAAAAATTTCTATAGAAACTAGACACTCATACCTTTCCAACGGTATATTATTCGTAATATTTCATGGCCGTTCGGATTGGTTTTGAAATCTCCAAAGTGACCATAAAAACAGGGCACCTCTATTGTTGTCTGTTTCTAACCTTTGGTCACTCACTAGACCACAACTTTTTCTACAGTCATCCAAATAAGATTTTATTAATTGGAGTAGAAAGTAGACCTCCATACATTTTCAACGGTATAGTATATGAAAGGTTTCAAAGTCATTTTGGTCATATTTTGATCCGCTTGAATTTCAAGGTAGAGTGCTTCGAGCGGATTTCGTTCAACTTTTTACCCTCTCCGGGTGTGAAACAAGTAGCAAAAAACTTGGCAGCCTTTTTCGCTTCAAAACTTTTCACCCCCTCCTGGTGCGAAACCTGTAGCGAAAAACCTGATTTAGGCAAAAATGTCTTTTCTTATGCAACTCATTTTTACACCTTATATATATCATCTTCTTTCCAAATCAGACCTAAAGCTCTGAAATTGAATCCTTAAGAGAGAGAAGTTGACTCTTAGAGAGAGAGAGAGAGCTCTAAGAACACTTTTTTTTACTTAACAAAACTCCCATTCATGCACATCTAGCATCATTCTTCATCTTCCAAGCATGGGTCTTCATATGTTTATTAACTAGGTAACTTTTACATGTTCTAGATTGCTTCTTTTCATTCTAATGACATGTATGCCTAGGTTTAGATTTTATTGCAAATTAAATGCATGCTCTTGTGTTTAAAAGCTCTTATGATATGCTTGTCTTGTTGGTTATTGGTTGAGAATATTGTTTTATGATAGCTAGCATTTAGGATGATTTTACCCTTCTAGCTAAATCTCTATGCTTTGCATTTAGATATTGATTAGGTCATATTGATTGCATTTTGATGATTGCATTAATAACCATGCCATGCTTAATGACAACATATGCTGAAATGGCCTTGTTTGATAACTAGGATATAATGTTGCAAAACTCTATCTAGTTAAGTCTTTATGAGTATTCATTTCGACATTGATATCTAGGAACTGTACTTAGTGACATTCTTAAATTCCTAGATAAGCATTTAGTGTTTTGCTTAGCATTATTTGCATGTTTGAATATTTCATCATATTCACATAGGTTGTTGAACTCTTCATTGAGTCAAGTTTTATGGCTTTGGTGTGAAGTTGCACAAGCAAGAGAAGTCTTGCAACCAAGGGTGGGTTGACAAGCAATTGGTCGGGTGCCACTGTAAAAGGCCCAATGGGGTAGAGTATGAGGCGTTAACGCCAAGAGTAGTGTATCAAGGGATATCACTAGGGATTGAACCAAGAGTGGTGAGTGGCAGTGTCCATAGCCTGAGGTTGTCGAGAGTGAGAGTCCGAGAATCAATTGAGGGTGTAACCTTTGCTCATATAGTGGATTTCTGTGACCGAGTGTGGCGCACTTAACAGCCCGTGGTTTTTTACCCGTTTGGAGGGTTTTCAATGTATACATCCTGTGTTGTTTTTTATTTCTGCATTTTTACACTTGATGTTTTATGTCTGTTTATTAAGTGAATTTGAATATTGACTAATCAAGAAAAATTGGTGATTAGCTTGAATAAAACCTATTCACCCCCCCCCCCCCCCCCCCCCCCCCCCCCCCCCCCCCCCCCCTATTCCCCCCTCTAAGTATATAGACATACATTTAAGGGTTATTTTCATCTTCTCTTCATTTTATTTTCTATTTCTTTGATGTGTAATCCCCATTAGGAAATATTTGTAAACCAACACTTGAGCTTGTTATATATGGTATTTACTTAGATTCAACTTGGATCTTGACTTTATTCTTTGAGCTTATTGTTACATCTCTCTTTTCTTGACATGTATGTTGGTGAATGAGTAGAAATTGATATGTTTACATAAATGAGACTTTAGATTAAAACAATGATGTAGTGTAATTTAGTGTAAACAAATGATGCAGTGTAAAAGTAGAGTCTCACTTTTGTTTGCGTGTTGGAGACGAAAAGGAATCGATATGTATGGATTGATATGAGTGAAAGAGCACATCCGTGTTCCGATTGATTAACTGTGAATGGATCTTGATTGTTAACTCTTGAATAGAGAGAACTTGATTTATGCATGCTTATGCTATATTAGGTTGTTTGGTGTATTATTGTTATGCTTAATGGGTCTAGACCTAGACACAATTGTTCATTCCATGCCTTTGGTTTGGTGATGAGAATTGATTTCGATATTCCTTAATCAGCAAATGAGTCGTAATAATAGATTATTTGGTTTCGGAATCCTTAATCATTGAATCCTTTTTGAATGGTGCTTGAATGTTTATAATCAACATGACTAGCTTGTGTGTTTGGTGAACTTATGTACCTATTGTAACCACTATCTTGTATATCTCCGAGCCACATTGATTTTCGTAGCTAGGGTGTTTTACCTTTAGAAGTAGACAAATTTATAGTTCTTTGGAGTGTAATTGATTTACATGTAGTTAGATTTAAAAAGGCATGCACCTGGTTACATTTCTATCCTTAGTGTAATTTAATTTAGTTTAGTGATCGGACCAAAATTGTTATACATTTTGGCTCTCAATTCCATATCCTTTAGCTTGATCTCGAGCATATTTTGGTGTTTAATGGCTTTATTCTTGTCATTTCAGGCATTCAATGTCTTTTCAAGCAAAAAGTGAGATTTGGTGGCAAAAGAGTTGAAATTATAAGAAAAGCTCGTGCAGCACATCCAACTTCTGAATGTCATATATCCCTCCTCAAATTGAACCATGTTTTGATCTATATATATTCAGAAAGCTCCAGAAGTCTTCTTTTTATCAATTTTACGGATTGCAATTCTGGATTTTCTAGAGGGAGATATACACGTAATGGTGCGCGAGACTGGAAATTACTGTCGCATGGTCTGTCGCGAGACATGACACACCTGATTCCAGGCCGCGCCATGACGATTTTTCTAGCCATTTTGGAAGGTTAAATGTGACCTTTTGCACCCAAATTCGTCCCCAAATTTTTCCTAACTATAAATACATCACTTTGCCACAAGTCCCATAATCTTTGAATCCCTTAGTCTTTAATTCATCCTTAAATCCACACTTCATCTTCTCCACCAAATTAAGAAAGAGAGAAGCTTTCAAAGGCATCCATGAAGGTTCTTCCTCCATGGATGCCTCCTCACCATCACCAATTTTTTCCATCATCCACCACATCCATGAGTAGATAGCAAGGAGAAGGAGTGTTCTTTGACCAAATTTCGAGCTTGACAAAGGAAAGAGCTCTTGGAGGGATTTCTTCAAGGGTTGTATTCTTCTTAAACTCTTCTCCTTGTTTTTTCTTGTTTTCTAGTTGTGTAATCCCACTTGGAAAATATTGTAAACCTAATTTATGCTCAATATATGTTGGTTGATTTCATATTCATTTGGGTTTTGATTTGTTCTTGCTATTATTGAATAATCTCTTATCTTGATATGCATGTGTGTGAAGATTGGAAATTGATATGTGTTCATGGATGAGATTAAGAGTAGATTAGTGTAATTGTAGGAGTAGTTGTAATCAAATATCCCATTTGTGTGTGTATGTCTTTGGAAGGTCAAAATGCCATGTATGGATAGGTATTGAGTGTTTATGGGTTTTTGGTTGTACCTAGGAGGACCAACCCCGGTATAATCTTAACCAATTAGCTCTAAAGAATGAATGAAACTTGTTCTATGCATGACCTTGCTAGAGTAGGTTTTGGCTTATGTTCATATGCTTAATGGTAGGGACTTAAGGCACAATTGCTCTAGCCATGACCTTTGAGAGTGATTCGTGTCTCGAATCCCTTAGTAGAGATTACTAGCACAATTGCTCTAGCTATGACCTTGGGGAGTGATTTGTGTTTGTGAATCTCTCAATTGAGAGAACAAGCCCTTAGCTTGAATTGAACGTCCTTAATTGAAGGGGGTTGTGAGTTCATGTGATTGGAGAACGCCGTAGTCGTCCAATGGTGAGGACATCTCGGATTAACACCCGAGAAGACCTGGTGTTCGATTCCCGATTACGGATGAGGGGTCTCCTTTCTATCCATTTTATATTTTCCCTTAGCTTGAATTGGATGTTCTTAATGCTTAATAACCACTATTTGTGCACTTATGTATGGTGAGCTTTATGAACCTTGTGTAATCATTCTCATGCATCTCTCCTATCCACCAATTTATTATTTGTCACTTTAATCACCATTCTCACCTTACCATATTCCTTTTGTTTTATTTTACATTCTTTTTATTTACATACCTTCACATGCACACACACACACAACAACGTAAAATGCGTACACTTCACACACACCACTTTCACCCTTGCCATGTTCTTATTTACATTACTTTCAATAAACACTAGAACGTGAAACGGTCGACGGATGACACCTTCCTGTGGACGATACCAACGTTTACCGCTTTACTAGTTTTCAAAACTTTAGAGCACATTGCGTAGGACCTTTTATAAATACTCTTTTGATAATCGCAATTTGGTTATGACACAAAAAGTGAGTATCATTTAGTTTATTCACACACCACACACTATCCACATTATGCATACATGTCATACATATCATTCTTACCCTTTCCATGTTCTATTTACTTCTCTTTCAATAAACGTTTTAGCTAGAGACAGTTAGATGGATCCCATCTCTTTGTAGGAACGACCCATGCTTACTTGTTATACTAGTCCCGTGACTTGTTGCATTTGCAAGGTAGATTAGAATAAAAAAATCTTTTTTGACCGACGACTGCTCGATCACTAATGTATTGCCTTCTAAAGACCTTGTTTCCCTTATAGTCCTTATCCATGCGACCATCTTTATTTTTGCCTGAGTTGTTACTCTTTTGGTCCTTTCTATGGATACCCTTTGAGTTATCTTATTTAGGCTTTTGGTTCTCATATGGCTGGCCATCATGTATGAACTATCCACTATCCACTATGGGTTATTTGCTCCTCCTCCACCATCGCATATCCTTCCACAGCATCCACCAGTTGCACATAAGTGATTTCCCATTTCTGCCTTAAACTGAGTGACAGTTGGCTATGCTGCAGACTGTTGATGAAGGCTGACACCACCGCGTCATCAATGGGGTCTTGAACTTCTAAGACTTCTTAGGAAAACCTACTAAGGTAGTCTTTCACTTTCTCGTCTTTTCTTTGTTTCAAGGTAAAAACGATAGATATTGATTTTTTTCTATACATGTTGCCTATGAAATGTATGGTGAAAACTTGTATTAATTTTTCAAAGTTCCTAATCTAGCCACCTACAAAGCCACCGAACCATGTAGACTCATTTTCACCTAGAGTTTTAGGGAACATCCTACACATGAGCGCATCATCATAATCATATTGCATTATTGGACTCAGTATCTCCTAACATGCTCTCAGGGTTGTTGTGGGCCTTGAATTGTTTCATATACGGCATCATGAATTTTTCTGTGAAATGAGCCAGTCGAATCCCAATGGAGAATGAGCTGTTAGAGTTCCTGATCAACAGATTACCCCCGCCTTGTCTATGTTCAAGTCCCTCTATCCTCCGCAACAAGACTTCTCGCTTACCCTCTAGCTCCACTTATTCATCAAATTTTTAACTAACAGTGAGCCCATAAGGATCCCTTGGTATACGTCCTGTAATCTGAGCATTGTGCTGATTTTATCTAACCAAAGGGTTGGTCTCTCGACCCCTTTTAGATGGGGCATCCTTATTAGTCAAGGTTAACCTGGATCTTCTCCTGCGACCACCATATCCATCTTTTCGGGTATATTCTGCCCTACTTCCATCATATCTTCCCACGTCTCCTTGAATATTAGACTCCCTATGACCCCTTCCATCTCATTCATCTCGTATTTTATGATCCATGGTGTTCTAGTGAATGTTTTCCCTGGGACTCTGATCATCTTAACGATCGTCTCTTTTTTAGGAATGTTCTTTTCTCCCACGTTGATCTGCCTTATCTCTACCAGATTTATGACGAGCACCTGGGTTATAGCCACTACCTCAGAACGCATTTTAGGATCCTGGGCTACCATAGGCTTGGAATGTTGATATGGGGAAGTTAAGTTGGTGGTTGCAGTTATGTTGATTCCTTTGCTCGTTGCATCATCAATTAACTTTTGTAGGGACTCTTGGATTTGTTAGAATGTATCTGGGGAGGCCCCACAGGGATATTTGTAGAGGTTATCACGATTTGGCTACTTGTGACTGGAGTTGTGGAAGGTGCTCATTCTCTAGTGGCATTGGCGTCTATTGGGCTAGAGGTGTTAACGTCCTGTACGGTGTTAATGTTGCACGGGGATTGACTACTATCTCTACTGTTTGCCACTTTTTACAAATTCTTGAGGCTGATTCTGTAACACAATCTGGTACACCCTTTCTTCTAACGCTAATTATTGACGGTGATTTTTGGATTATGTAAAATTAACCACTTGCCAACAAATTGCTACGAATTATCAAATAAACTATAGAAATAAGAAGACAACTCAATCATGCAAAACTCTAAGTTTTATGTGGAAGACAATGGAAAAACCATGGTTGTTGTTGGGGTTTATGCCCTAAATATGTAATTTGTAAATGGATTTATGAAATAAATAAAAGGAAAAGTTCAATTCAATCTTGTTGTATTGTTTATTTTATAACTTGTGCATATATTTAACATTCAAGATTGCCGGATGTAATCTCGAACTGTGTATATGAGTGTCATATACGCATGGATACAGTAAGAAACGTGTAATCTAAAGAATCCATAGAAAGAAAATAGAGTTGGGTACACATACAATAATAAAAAAAAATTAAATAAAAGGGTTGTGTTGTACGGGAGTGATTGATGTGAAAGTGAGTGCGTGTGTTGACAAAGAGAGAAAATTGTGCAAGTGTGTGCACTGAAATCGAAGAAAGAGTTTCTTCAAGTCTTTTCTCTACATCCTCCATTCAAGTTCTTGAGACCGTGACACGCTCACACACAGTTACCAGTCCTGGGAGATTGCGAGGAAAATCGAGTGGTTTAGATAGGAGCACATCGTAAAGTGAAGGAACCTCCAAACGTTGGTAAGATTTTATTCTTCTGATTATATCGATTTCAATTTCCTGTGTTTACATATTATATGTATTAGTTCCGAAAAATAATTACGATCCCAAGTTCACTGGTCCCAGATCGTTTACGATCAGTAAAAAGAAATTTTAAAACCCAGTTCCGCTGCATGACCTGTGAACGGGGTTCCAAACAATGGTATCAGAGCCAAATTATTTTTCGAAACAGGAAATTGTTTTCGATGCTCCTTTATGTATGATCTTGTATGCACCATCTTTATAATTGTATGGATGTTTATAATTAAATTGTTTAATTTAAACATGGTTGATCGTAAATTTTTATGGTACTGTGGATTTAGGGTTTATGGGTTGTATAATTTTATTTTTATTTTTACTGTTATTGTGTTGTAAATAAATAAAAATTGTAACATGTAAACGAAGAATTGGAAATGCGCGCGACTATAGCACTGTTCACCGGACACTGTTCACCGATGGTATTGTGTCACCGGACACTGTCCATCGATGTACTGTTCAAGCGGTACTATTCACCGATGGTATTGTTTACCGACGGAACAGTTCATCGAGGGTACTGTTTATGCGCACTGTTCATACGGTACTATTCGCATCTTGCACGGTTTCGTTGGCAAGTGTTGCCTAGTGCATTCCGTGCAGATTTCCCATTTCTGATTCATGAGATGAATCGGAGTAACCTGAAGAGACTGGAAGATATCTGAAGTTACTAGAAGACCAAGGAATGCTTTGGGGGTATTTTTTGTAATTTTAGGTTCCAACTTTTTAGGTTAAATAATCCACAGTACTCGGTCAATTCATTTATGCTTTATATTATATGATGATAAAACCATTGTCATGCATACATATGACATTTAGATTAGATGTGCCTATACAAATATATTTGATATGTTATACATGCATCATAGCCTGATATTTTATGTTTTTTTTAATGTGATTAAAATGGACAATATACATAAATGGCTATGAATAATGAGATTAGCTTTTTAATGGTTAGAAAACTTGGCAATTCTCATTAATATTAATCTAGTTATTAAAGAGTTTAATAAGTTAGATTAATAGGGTCATTTATTGTAATAAGGATTAATATCATTAATTACCTAATAATAAATGAACCGAATAAAGTGTTAGAGTTTTAATAGTAAAAACTTGGTAAACACTATCATAATAATCTGACCTTAGTAAATAGTTTACTGAAGCTTAGATTGTTCACTAATAGATTAGATTTTTAATTGTTAAAAATCATTAATAATTTATTAGTTAATTAGAATTTGGTTCTAACTAGTTAATACGCTCTATAACTTGATTAAAGTTAGTCGTTTAATCCTGTAGAGTTTATGTGCATTAACGGTTAATAGAAAACCCTAATTTAAAAATAGTGAGTGGGAGAGAGATATATGACATATATATCACATGGTCTCCATCATTAGTTTAACACCGTGAGATCCGAGTGGGGTCTCGTGACGGCTTTTCTTTCGTCCTCCCTGAGGAGGGTTTCCATAAAGGTCAATACCAAGGTTGACTTCCTAACGGATAGAATTTCTGAGGGTATTTCGGGATTGACCGACCCTGAGGTGGCAATTCATGAGTTAAGCTCGTGAGATCTGAAATGGTGGGTTATACTCACGAAGGTTTTGATAAGTTTGTTAATTAAAAACCTGACTGAATAAACGATGGTCTAATGATATGGAATAAGAATTATTCTAGAATATCATTTGATTGAGAATGTTTCGGTCCAACATGCAAAGACTTGACCGACCCTAAGGCATCACTTCTTTGTGGTATGTTGGATTGTCGTGGTATAGTAACTAGTTTTAGGGTAGTTCTAGTTCGTTAAATACATTCATGCATCATGTCTAAATTTATGCCAAAGCACTAGCACTTATTTTAAATAAATGACTGAATGAATTTTTTATTTATTTCAACAATAATGTCTTTTGCATTACTTCAAATTCTAGCAAACAATAAATTAACTGGTGATAACTACACTAAATGGAAACTTAACATTAATGCAATATTGGTCACTAAAGACCTCAAGTTTGTTCTTACGGAGGAATGTCCTCCAGCGCCTGCTGTCAATGCCACACGAACTATTCGTGAGGCATACGAGCGAATGGGTCTCATCTGATGAGAAGGCCCGAACATATCTGTTGGCTTCTATGACAGAAGTGCTTGTCACAAAGCACGAAGCAATGACTTCAGCATTCGAAATCATGGAGTCATTGCAAGCTATGTTCGGGCAGCCCTCCAAGCAAAAGCGACACGAAGTTGTTCGTTCCGCTATGCTCGCGCATACGTTAGTTCAGGAACATATCCTGAGCATGATGTCCTACTTCCGGTAGAAGTCAATGGCGGGGCCATTGATCAACCCATTCAAGTGAGCATCATACTGACGACTCTTCGAAGAGTTTCGATCAGTTTAAGAGTAACTACGAGATGAACAAATTAAGGTTCAATCTCACACAGTTACTCAATGAGCTCACTACCTTTGAGTCCTTGACTAAGAACTGCAAGGACAAAATCGGTGAGGCAAATGTTAACGAACCATATTCCTCCAATAATAAGAAAATGAAAAGGTATGTTAGGAAGGCGAGGGATAAGCCCAAACCCAAGAAAGCCTAAAACAAGAAGATGTCCATGAAAAGTAAATATGATTTACTTGTTCTTGAGTCCTGTTTTGGTGGAAGATGATTCTTCACCCCGGATATTTGATTCTCCACTAACCATGTTTATTCTTCTTTGCAATGGACTGATTCTTAAACACAGCTAGAGGAGGAAGCCTTTTCAATGCGTGTGGGGTCAGGGGATGTTGTGTCGGCACAAGCAGTGGGCGCAATTAGATTGCGTTTTTGTAATAATTATATATTGTTGGACAATGTATTTTATATTCCTGGATTTACTCGGAATTTCATTTCCGTTTCTAAGTTGTTAGAACAAAAAAAATCTGTTTCTTTTAATAATAAGTCTGTACTATTGGAAAGAATAGTCTGAATATTTGTTCAGGAATTAATAAAAACAATTTGTATATGTTAAGACTGATAATACATATTACACTGCTCAACACCGAAATGTTTAAGGTTGAAAAACCAAAAACTAAACGATATAAGATTTCTCCAGATAATGACACGTATCTCTGGCATCTAAGGCTTGATCATATCAACCTTGACCGGATAGACAGATTAGTAAAAACGGACCGTTAAGTGAGTTAAAGGTTGGCACCTTACCTGTCTGCGAATCTTGTCTGGAAGGTAAGATGACTAAGAGACCTTTTACTGGAAAAGGGTTTAGAGCTAACGAACCGCTAGAGCTTATACATACAAACGTCTGTGGACCGATGAATGTTAAAGCTAAGGGTGTTTATGAGTATTATGTTACCTTTATAGATGATTACTCAAGATACGGATACGTCTACCTAATGCAATAGAAGTAAAAAATATTTGAAAAGTTCAAAGAATTCCGAGCTGAAGTTGAGAATCAATTAGGTAAGACTATCAAATCACTACGATCAGATCGTGGAGGTAAGTACCTCGACCAAGAGTTTGAAGACTTCATGGTCAAGCATGGGATAGTTTACCAACCCAGAGCTCCCGGTACACCTCAGCAAAATGGTGTAGCGGATAAGAGAAATAGAACTCTAATGGAAATAGTGAGATCTACGATTAGTTTCTTATCATTACCAAATTCATTCTTAGGATATATGTTACAAACAGCGGCATACATTTTGAATATGGTACCATCCAAATCTGTTCTTAAGACTCCCTAAGAGTTGTAGAATGGTCGTAAAGCTAGTTTATGACATTTTAGCATATGAGAGTGTCCAACACACGTGCTGAAGAACAGAAGTGGAAAGCTAAAATCCAAGTATGTGGTTTGTCTGTTTGTAGGATTCTCCAAAAAGACCATAGGTGGACACTTCTATAGTCCCGAAGATATCAAAGTATTTGTATCGACAAATGCAATGTTTCTTAAGGACAATTATATTAGTGACCATAAACCTCGTTCTAAGATTGTATTGAATGAGTTGGAGCTTGGTGAGACTAGTGCTTCATCAAAAAGAGTTGTTGATCCACAAACATCTGAGAGTCAGATGGTTCCTGGTCAAGATACACTACCACCTAGATGTAGTGAGAGGGTTGTGAGACAACCTGAACGCTATTTAGGTACAGGTGAGGGACAATGTTTTGTCTCTACTGGTAATATGGATTATCTATTGACATTTAAGAATGTAATAGAAGATTCTGATAAAGAGGAATGACTTAAAGCCATGAATCTTGAGATTGAGTCCATGTACTCTAACTTAGTCTGGGATCTTGTAGACTTACCGGATGGGGTAAAACCCATAGGGTGTAAGTGAATCTACAAGAGCAAGAGATAAGTAGACGGAAAGGTAGAGATCTTCGAAGCAAGGCTAGTGGCCAAATGATATACCTAGAAAGAGGGGGTCGATTATGAAGAGACATTCTCGCCAGTAGCCATGTTTAAGTCTAATAGGATTCTCTTATCCATTGCTGGCTATTTCGATTACGAAATTCAGCAAATGGACGTCAAGACTGCATTCTTGAATGGCAATCTCGATGAGAGCATCTATATGATGCAACCAGAGGGATTTATGTCTCCAAATCAAGAGCAAAGAGTTTGCAAGCTGTAAAGGTCCATCAATGGACTTAAGCAAGCATCTAAATCTTAGAACATTAGGTTTGACAATGTGATCAAAACTTATGGCTTCGAGTAGAATGTTGATGAGCCTTGTGTCTACAAGCGCATTATTGACAAGAAATTAGTTTTTTTGATCCTATACGTAGATGATATCCTACTCATTGGGAATGATGTGGGAGTATTGTCTGATGCAAAGGCTGGATGGCTAGCCTATTCCAAATGAAAGAATTGGGAGAGGCAGGTTATGTTCTAGGGATCCAACTTGTAAGGGATCGTAAGAAAAAACTCATAACATTGTCTCAGGCATCATATATCGATAAGATTCTTATGCAATTTTCGATGCAGAACTTCAAGAAAGGTAATTTACCTTCCAGGCGTGGAGTTCACTTGTCTAAGGAACAGTGTCCTAAGATACCTCAAGAAGTTGAGGCTATGAGACGTGTACCCTATGCATCAGTAGTAAGTAGTCTCTTGTATGCTATGTTATGCACGAGACCGGATATCTGTTATGCAGTGGGAGTAGTAAGTAGATACCAGTCCAACCCAGGATTGGATCATTGGGTTGATGTCAAGACAATTCTCAAGTATTTATGGAGAACCATAGACTATATGCTAGTGTATACTGGGGAGGATTTGATTCCGTTAGGATACACTGGTTCTGATTTTCAGTCAGACATGGATTCTAGAAAATCCACTTCTAGATCAGTATTCACTCTGGATGGTAGAGCCATTGTGTGGAGAGGTATCAAGCAATCTTGTAATGCTGACTCCACCATGGAAGCCAAATATGTAGCCTTTTGTGAAGCTGTTAAAGAGGCTGTTTGGCTCCAAAAGTTCTTGAGTGATCTGAAAATTGTTCCAGATCTGGATAAGCCCATCACACTTTATTATGAAAACAATGGTGTTGTGGCTTAATCCAAATAACCAAGAAGCCATAAGAGAGGGAAGCATATAGAGAGAAAATATCATCTCATTAGAGAGATAGTGTAGAGAGAAGATGTGATCGTCACCAAGATATCCACACAAGACAATCATGCTGATCCATTTACAATGACTTTATCGGCTAAAGTGTTTTTGGGTCACCTAGATGGTACGAAACATGCCTCACATGCTTTATTGCAAGTGGGAGATTGTTGGGTAGGGAAAAACGGTTTCAAAATGCAACGGAAGCGTGAAAAAAAAATTAGGGTTTGCGTATAAATAAAAAAAATTCCCTTTATGTAACGAGAACCTTAACCCTAGATTAATTGACGTATATAAAAGTATCGTACCTTTTTCTTGTGACGATTGAATAAGCGTCGAATTGATTCCACAAGATCTTCCAATCCAATCATGAAGGTGAATCACCTTGGAGTGTGGGCTCCCTTACTTTTTATCGTATACCTGAGGATGGAGGCAAATCAAAATCTTTTTTTTGTTAGTTACAAATATCCTCCAAGAGAAAAATCCAAGAACGTCTGGTCACGTGTGAATTATCAATCAATTTGATTGAAACTCCCGTGAAGCTTGATTCAATGTTGTACACAAAACCCTTTTGATGTAAAGGATACTAGTGTATAATTGAAAACAAAAACATTCTTTTTTTCTCTTTTCTCCTTGGCCGAATTCCACACCCTTTTTCTATGAGTTGATTGAATTTTGTCTAGAGCAAAAACTAATTTTTCTCCATCAAAATTCTCTCTTGCTATGCCAAATTATCTCTTGAAAATTACCTAGGCATGGCCGAAATTTTCATCATAGAATTCTCAGGGCTGGCTGAAAATCACACACACATATATATAGGATCATAAATCCTTTCCTAAAAAGGATTTGTTTGGTTGGCAAGAATCCTTTCCTTAGGTGGATTTATTTGGTAGTTAGGAATCCTTATCTAAAAGGAAATCTAACTTCTCCTATCTCCATATGGGCTGGCCGAATTTCTCATTGATATAGATTAGGAGAGTTTATTCTTTTCCTACGAAGGATTACTTGGTAGTTAAGAATCTTTTCCTTAGGTAGATTTACTTGGTGTTTAAGAATCCTTTTCAAAAAGGAATTCTATCCTAACACCAAGACTCGTAATCCAACTCAATAGTGTATTTGTATCCATATTAAAGACTTCCAGATTTGATTAGATAAATAATTCCTTTTATTTATCTACTTATCAAATATAGTCTTTAACATTAACTATACTACCAATAATAGTATAGTTTTAGGAGACCATCTCCTACTAGGAAAAAGATTTTGACTTTTAATTAAATAATTAATTAATCAATAAATTAATTAATTTCTATTTAATTAAATAATAAAATAAAAATAATATATTTAAGCTATTTTTAATAGCCTTTGCCGCCCATACCAAATATATGAACCATATATTATTTTTCTTATTTTATCAAATCCATTAGACTTTAATAAAAAAGTCCACATGTGAACTAGACCTATTCTTACGAAAAGAACAAGTTCTCATGCCTTATTACAATTCTAGATGGACCCTTAAATTGGTCCGGTAGAATATATCAAGTGATCCATGCAAGTTCGTGTGGATTGGGGATCTTGGCGGGCTATCTAAATTTAAGCTCCAATAGACACAACCCAATTACAATCAACAAATGATTCACTTAGGTCCGATCTATTTAATTTTAGTTCATTCCATTAAAGAACTAAAATTGAACTCTTAAATAAAGATAGAATAAGTTGATGTAACTCACTCATACCCTAGACAACCTTATTGGAGAAAGTGTATCCTCGTGAAGAATACCAGTAATCGCCAAGAGCTCAAAGACCTTCTATAGCTCTCCAAGTTACCATATTTACTCATATGACCATATTTTGAACTTGGATATTTTAACTTGTCCAGAAGCCATGTTTCAATAGACACTATTGAAAACTTAACGTTAAGATTTTATATCCAATACCTTAAAACATCCATATGATAGTATTCTACTCTCATTCAATAAATGGAGCCACGATGTCCATATCTATAAATTAAGTCCTCTATCGATTAACAAATGAATACCATCAAACTATCGAGGATAGACTATGCTATATAATCATACTCATTGATAGCTCAAATGATAACACTTGCAACCATAAGTCCATCATTTATCTCAGGATTGAGATAGACTCTCTGACTGTCTTCAAATGAAAACTTTTATCCATTGATGGTTAGGGGTGGGCGCGGTTCGGTTCTGTTCGGTTTTGACTAAAACTGAACTGAACCGAAAATATTTCGGTTTACCCAAAAGTGAACCGGTTTAAACCGAATAAGAAATGGTAACCGAACTGATTTGAATCGGTTCGGTTCGGTTCATTTCGGTTTTGGGCCTAATGGGCCTTTTTTAATTGATGGGCTAAATGAGTTTTTTTAATAATTTTTTACCTTTAATGGATTGTTGTTAGTTGTTACCTTGTTGGATTCTAATTTTGGATACAAGTTTGATAAATTTTACTAGCCCAAACCCAAATCAAACATAACTAATAATATTTAAGTTATACTTCAATAAAAAAATCACAAATTAAATAAATATGAAATTACATACTACAAACATATCTCCTTACAAGACATACATCACTTCACAAGTGACATACAATTAAAATGTCCAATATAAAAAGTAAAAACTTTAAATCATAAATTCAAACTCCAAATAAAAATTACAATCCAAATACAAACTCCAAATAAATACTACGGTCCAAATACAAACTCCAAAGAAATACTACAATCCAAATCCAAACTTAAAATCAAAATTATAAAATAAGCAAGACTGTTAGGCTTTCCTGCATAGCTGCATTCATAAATAAAATAATAATTAGTAATGTCAGTTAAATAAGTAAGTTGCATCCATGCTATCAAACAATTATATGCATATACAAACAATTAAAGGCCTACCTTCATAGCTTCATTAATCATCCTTCCTTATTTTTATCCTCCATAGAAACATTTGTCACTCCACTTTCATACTCTACATTTAAGATTAAAACAAAAACAATAAACAATAAACTTTCATAGTAATATATAACATTAATAAAATATAAACAAATTTGATAATTCAACCTAAATATTAAATGTTTACCGGTTTCAACATTGATATAATGTTCTAATAAATGAACCGATTCATCTTGATTTTGAGCATGCTCTTGAACAACACGCGGTTCAGCAATAGGGCAAGTTGCTTGCAACCAATTTCTGATCAAAATTAACCCCTCAACTATTTTAGGAGTCAAAGAACTCCTAAATGGATCAAGAATGCGACCACCAGTGCTAAATGCGGACTCAGAAGCAACTGTTGAAACCGGCATTGCAAGCACATCTCTTGCAACCATTGATAATATAGGAAACTTCAGTAAAGAATTCTTCCACCAAGCCAAAACATCAAACCTCTCATTCAATTTCTCAGCACGCTCCAATAAATACAAATCCACCTCACTTTTCCCTTTATTAATATCTTCTTCTTGTTGCTTCATTCCCCACAAACTATCATCTTGATCAGTTGCCTTTAACCTACTGATTTGTAAGTCATCATTAGGTCCACCACCAACTCCAAATGAGAACACATCATCGGTTTTCTTTGCACCGTTACCCGAACTACCATAAAATCTGTTATACCATTCATACAAGTCTAACAACACACCTTTCAACTTAGATATCATGGATTCAGATTCTTCCACACCAAAAATGGAATCAAACCGAAACTTCACATAACCCAATTTGTACCTTGGGTCAAGAACAACTGCCAAGATTAACAAGTTATTGGTTTTTTCTAAACCCCCCCCCCCCCCCCCCCCCCCAATACTTGTCGAATTTTTGCTACATACTCAAAGCAATTTTACTCACAAGCGGATCTCTTTCAGTGGTTAATGAATTTAGTTGATTACGAATTGTGCACCAACTTTTAAAATAAATGTTGGATGTCACACGTAAAGATGCACTAAAATCCAAGGTAATATCATAAAAAGTTGCTAAGAAATTGATAAATACCTTGGCATTATCCAAATCATCAAAAATCGGGGGTCCAATCCGCTTATGGTCATTTTCATCATCTCTATTCTCTAAAATAGTTCACATATTGAATATCTTCCTCTCCCAATAGCTCAAATGCTTTTCTAAGCTTCACTGCACTTTCCAACATCAAGTAAGTTGAATTCCACCTAGTAGGAACATCTAACACTACCAACCCTTTAGTCCCAATCTTTTCATGTGCAATAGGTTTTTTAAATCGTTCTAGTCTACTGGGAGAAGATTTCACAAATTTCACTGCATTGCGAATTGCTACAATTGAGTCATGAAAATCTTTCAACCCATCACCGACTATTAGATTTAGGATGTGTGCACAACACCGTACATGCAAGAACTTGCCCCCTAAAACCGCTCCATCATCTTGCCAACTATTTAATTTCCTAATCACATAACCAATGGAAGTGGTGTTTGCAGTTGCATTATCCACGGTTATTGTGAAAACTTTATCAATACCCCACTTAATCAAGACATTCTCAATACACTTTCCAATTGAATCTCCCTTATGATCAACTATTTGACTAAAGCTCAAAATCCTTTTCTGCAGCTGCTAATCATAATAAATAAAATGAGCAGTGACAACCATGTAGTTAATATTTTGTATTGATGTCCATGTGTCTGTGGTTAGACAAACCCTCACCTTACTCCGATTAAAATACTTCTTCAACTTAATCTTCTCATCAATGTATAACTGATACAACTCTCTAACAATGGTTCTCCTAGATGGGAGATCAAATAGAGGACAAAGTTCAAAGCAAAACCTATGGAATCCTCGATTCTCAACAAATCTAAATGGTAATTCATCAAGTATCAACATTTCTGCTAAGGCTCTCTTACATTTCAGCTGATCAAATTTTGACACCCCTAAACTACTCCCAAAACTTGATAAAGGTGGTTGTTTCACCAACACTTTTTATGTTGGATCTACAGGCCGATATTTTTTACACCGTTTAACAATATGTGAGTTCATATTTGTTGTGCTACAACCCGAGTCAAATGCATAAGAATCACCACAATACTTGCATCTAGCTCTTTTCTTCCCCTCTTGACTAACATATTCTTCAAAATGTACCCAACATTGTGACTTTTTTTTCCCTTTCCTACCACCTACCCGTATACCCTTTGAAATCTTTCCCTTTCCAATGGAGCTAGAATTCTCTAAGGTCTCAGGACCCGAGTCACTACTCCCCTCCATTGAATCAACATGATCAATCTCCATCTATCCACAATTTTATATACAAATAAAAACTAAAATAAGTAAAATAATTAAAACCAATAGAATATTCTATTTACTAATTGTGATTTGTAAGATAATGTAATTAAGCATATATCAAATAGAATTCAAGCTACCACACATCACTACCACACATCAACAAGTTATCAACAACCCAATTTATACCATAATCCATATCCACATCCCACAACACATTTATATCAACAACTCAACAAGTTATCCACACGGACCACAACCAATTTATATTTTATACCATATCCACAACCTACATCACATATTACATATATATCAAATAGAATTCACTTTTAACAATTAACCATATCAAAGTATAATGTAATTAAACATATAACAAATAAAATCCACTTTTATCGATTATCCATATCAAAGTATATCTCAATCTCTCACTGTTAAAACAGAAAATCTGACCAAAACAAATAAATATTCCACTATACTCAAACATTTCAAGCTACCACACATCAACAAGTTATCCACAGCCCAATTTATACCATAATCCATATCCACAACCCACAACACATTTATATCAACAACTCAACAAGTTATCCACAAGGACCACAACCAATTTATATTTTCTACCATATCCACAACCTACATCACATATTACATATATATCAAATAGAATTCACTTTTAACAATTACCCATATCAAAGTATAATGTAATTAAACATATAACAAATAAAATCCACTTTTATCGATTATCCATATCAAAGTATATCTCAATCTCTCACTGTGAAAACAGAAAATCTGCCTAAAAATAAATAAATATTCCACTATACTCAAACATTTCAAGCTCCCACACATCACTACCACACATCAACAAGTTATCCACAACCCAATTTATACCATAATCTATATCCACAACCCACAACACATTTATATCAACAACTCAACAAGTTATCCACAAGGACCACAACCAATTTATATTTTATACCATATCCACAACCTACATCACATATTACATATATATCAAAAACTCAACAAGTTATCTAGAATCCACAGCACATATACATCCCACAACACATATATTTTTGTTTTCAAAAAAATAATAAATAACAGTATAACCAATTAACCAGCAACAACCAACACATCAGAGAAATGTAATATCCAAATCGACAAGTCCAAAACACAAAATTATTCGGCTGAAGCCAGAATAAATAAATGAAGAATAGCTGGAGAAGAAAACAACTAACCAAATAAGCAATGAGTGGCAATGAGCTTAAAGAATGCAAACCTGAAACCATCAATAGAAGAAAAAGATTCAATTTTTAATATTTTAAACTGGAGAGTATACACATCAGTTTCAACACTGATAATACATTAATAATACATTGAGTTAATTGCATAAGATTGTATTGCTAGTTTATGAAGTTAGTGAATAACTCTTATATAGCATGAGTGTGCTACAACGAGCTTAAAGAATGCAAACCAGCAATAGAAGAAAAAGATTCAATTTTTAATATTTTAAAATGGAGAGTATACACATTAGTTTCAACACTGATAATACATTAATAATACATTAAGATTGAGTTATTTGCATAAGTCAGTATAGAGTACCAAGTGTATTATTATACTGGCATAGAATAAATAAATGAAGAATACTGGAATCGAATGTGCAAAAAAATAAGACAAAAACAAAAGTTACAAAATTACCAGATCGGAGACGAGCAGAAAGTCAGTCGGTGAAGATGACCAGATCGGAGACGAACGGCTCTCCGACGGAGATTAGAAGCTGAGATGACAGGCGAAGAGTGGAGACGAGCAGCGGTCGACTGAAAGAGAGGTGAGCAGCCGTTGTTTGTGAGCAGCCGTCGACTGAAAGAGAGGTGAGAATCGGTGAGAGGTGAGCAGCGGTCGACTGAAAGAGAGGTGAGCAGTGTCGCGGTGAGAGGTCAGAGGTGAGCAGCGGTTGAAAAAGATGTCAGATGAAGAATGAAAGTCTGAAAGAGTGAAAGAAATGAAATTGGATAGGGTTAGGGATTTAGGTTTTTTTAAAAAAACTTATATATATACGGTTCAGCGGTTCAAACCGATTTTTGATGAACCAAACCGGTTTGAACCGAATTTTTTTCGACTTTTTATTTTTTAAACCGGTTTGAACCGAACCGAACACCCATTTTTTGGTTCGGTTCAAATCGGTTCGGTTCGAATTCGAACCTAGTGCCCACCCCTTTTCCGCCCATACCAAATATATGAACCATATATTATTTTTCTTATTTTATTAAATCCATTGGACTTTAATAAAAAAGTCCACATGTGAACTATACCTATTCTTACGAAAAGAAACAAGTTCTCATGCCTTATTACAATTCTAGATGGATCCCTAAATTGGACAAGACTAACTAAATAATTGTGTCTACCTCATACATATCTAGATGTATGAACAATTCTTCTTTTCTCATAGTCTTTTGACCTTATGATTATTTACTTTTGACAATTATAACAATTAAACTATAAATGCTATAAGATTTGTTAAACTAGAAATCACTTTATTCAAATGAAAAGATTGTTAATTACAATATTACATTCTTGCTATCGAGCATAATCCTAACATTTATGTCCTAAAGATGTAATTTGTAAATGGATTTATGAAATAAATAAAAGAAAAAGTTTAATTCATTCTTGTTATTTTGTTTATTTTATAACTTGTGTATCTATTTAACATCCAAGGTTGCCGGATGTAATCTTGAACTGTGTATATGAGTGTCATATACAGATGGATACAGTAAGAGACGTGCAATCTAAAAAGCCCATAGAAAGTAAATAGAGTTGGGTATTTTATTTGTGGTTAATCTATAGTTGTGGTCCATTCCGTAATGTACGGTGATTCTATCATGAATAATTCATATGAGATATGGGAATGGAGGCACCTTGTATGATGTGAACATATAGGACTGAGTTGTGATCTATATGAATCTCACACCAAGTTCCGTTTATCGATGAGATTCATATATATCAACTAATGATGGCTATATGGGGGTGATCTTAATCCTGAGTGTCTTATAGACTCCTTCATGTTAGATCGTGATCTTTGATATACCATGGGTGAGGTCGGATGCATTTCCTGATCAATATACTCCGTATGTTGGGATTGCGGTTTGGCTTGTGGCTGAGAAGGTTTGTACACAATAGTGGAATCCACTCCTTCTTGTGAGAAGTATATGGTAGTTCCCTTAAGGATTGATCCGAGGCTTGGACAATATGAGCGTTATCCTAATTCCGTGAGGAAATAGGATTTATTGTTCATTAGAGAATCAACAGTACTTAAATGATATATGTAATTAGAGCGGTATAATGGACATTATGACCCAGCTCTAATTATGAACTATTGTGGAGGATCACACCATATGTAATAGCTATATCGATAGACACCAAGATGTAACGGTCTATGTAAAAGTGTCTACAGTAGAGAGAGTGTCGCTTCGGGGTTTTTAGTGGAATAACACCGGAGTTAATAATCAAGGAATAATAATTAAAGAGTTTAATTAATGATTCCGAGGATTATTGGAGCTCAAAATACTGTGGGTCCATTAGGTCCCCTTGCTAGCCCGATCGATTTAGGTAACAAGGGTCACAATTAATTAATTGGATTGTCCAATTAATTGTGTTGCGAAAGTGACACGTATTTATTCCGAAAGTAATTAAATAATGAGATTATTTAATGAATAATGGTGATTAAATAAATTAAATAATAAGATTATTTAATTAATCACTAAATTGAGAGTGTTAGTTGATATTTGATTTTAAATAGAATAAGATAATGTGATTATTTTATTTTATTAAATTAAATATTTGAAATTGAATTTAAAATGTTTAAATTCAAAAATAAATATTTAATTATTTTTTAAAATAAAAGATATGAGATATTTTTTATTTGAAAGATTTTAAAATCAAATAAAGATATCATTAGTTTTTTAATATATATATATATATATATATATATATATATATATATTGTTTCTATGAAAAATAAATAAATAAATAGAAGGTGATATCCAACTAAAACACTACATATTAACACAGACAAAAACATTGCACATCAACTAAAATACATCAGTTTTTTGTCTTTTATGCAAGTAAGGTTATGCGTAAAAGGATAAAAGATACACACATACAATGAATTTTTATTTTTTTTTAAAAATGGTTGTGTTGTGCATGAGTGATTGATGTGCAGGTGGGTGCGTGTGTTGACAAATGGAGAAAAATGTGCTAGTGTGTGTACTGAAATCAAAGGAAGAGTTTCTTTAAGTCTTTTCTCTGTATCCTCCATTCAAGTTCCTGAGACCATGTCGCGCCCATACGTAGTTACCAGTCCCGGGAGATAGCGAGGAAGATCGAGTAGTTCAGACAAGAGCACATCGTAAAGTGAAGAAGCCTTCAAACGTTGGTAAGATTTTCTTCTTCTGATTATATCGATTTATATATCTTGTGTTTACATATTGTATGTATTAGTTCCGAAAAATAATTACGATCCCAAGTTCACTGGTCCCAGATCTTTTACGATCTGTATAAAAAAAAATAAAAAGTAGTTCCGCTGCGTGACCGGTGAATGGGGTTCCAACAGTTGCCGGTAACGACGAGAAAAAATCTTCACTATGAATGTTAAAAGTTATCTCTCTTGTACTCTTTGTGTATTCTTATGCTAACTTTAGTAATAATGTTGCTAGAGTCTATTTATATGTGCATAGAACCACAATCATTCATATACAATGTAATTTAATAAGACTCTAACTTATCTGAGTCATTTTCATATTCTTTCCCGTTTCATGTATCTTGTGCATTGAAGAAATTTGATTTCTGGTCATATTTGGACTCTGGTATCTATATGGAAATTCGTTTCCTTAACTGAGTGTAATCGAAGGTGTCCTGTTCAAGTAAGACTCCTGCGTATTTGAGTCGTGATTGTTCTGGGTTTAATATCTTCCACGTGTCGCTCAGCCGATCGGCTATCAAACCTGTTCAGATCTTACTTACCCCGATCGATTACTTAATCCCCGACTGGACTCCTTAACCCCGATCGATCTAGTTACCCTGATCGATCAATCTAGTTACACAAATCAGTTTACTGTGACCCGATCATTTGGATAAGCTTGATCATGTTTTGAGATAATCTGTAAGTCATCTTGGGTTGTTCTTCTTTTTTGATTGACTTTTGATGACATGACATATCTGACCACCGGAATCTTGCTGATTTGTCGGTTCTTCATATTTTATCGATAACAATTAAATTTATTTATTTAAAAAAAAAATTGATTTTAAATTTCATTTAATGAGGCTGGTAGGTGTGGGTCCAATACCGAAGCGACAAAAAATAAAGCCGAGAGCGAGTGCGAGAATCCATGATAGTGTTATGTCCTGAAACGACGCCGTATCTGGGCTGGAGATATGAACAGCAGCATCGGAGTCGGAGGGATGCCGGCGGCGTCGTGGGTATCGACGACGTCCGTGTCGGCGTCGGGGAAAAGAATACAGAGAGAGATGGTGGAGCTGAACTCGGACCCACCTCCAGATTGCTCGGCGGGACCCAAGGGTGACAACCTCTACAACTGGGTCTCCACCATCATCGGCCCAACTGGTCTTCTCTCTCCCTTCCTCTGTGTCTCTCTTTTCTTTTCTTTTTATCGTTTTTGATTTCGTGGGTTTGTGGGTTTTCTTGTTTTTCCATATTTTATGTTTTTATTTTTTGCAAAATTCTCTAGTGTGGACAACGATCCTAGTGCGGGTTTAGAACTTGAAATGCTTGCATTCAATTCACTGCATCATGGTTTGGATACGAGTTTTTGTGTTTTAGCAAATTTGGTATTGTAATTGAAATGAATTTTAAATGTTTTGAACTCGTTAAAACTTTTAGCGAAATTTGGAACTTGGTATGCTTCCAATTCTTTTTAAGCAATTTTGGAACTTGGAAAGTTTCACTTTACTAGAGAACAAAATCCATTGGATCTGAATCTTTTCGAATTCGCTGAAAGACAAAAATAATCATCAGGACTGTCTGCATGAGAGAAGCTCCTTTTGCTTTTTTATCTTTTAATCTTAGTTTAGTGTAATTTGTTGAGTGTTAGTTCAGTTTAGATTAGTTTCTTGTTTACATGATAAAGTGAATATGCCTGTTGAATGATGGATCATTTCAAAGTGATGGGTTGTGTATCTTTTTTTCTTTTTTTCTTTTGTGTGTGTGTGTGTGTGTGTGTGTGTGTGTTTTCGGGTGAAGTATGATTGAGTGTTGGTCGAATGCAGCTTTCTGGTTCAATTATTTGTATTTATGATGTGGTGAGTAGTTGTTTGCTTGAGTGTCTTGTTTTGGGTTTAATTTGGCTGAGTGTTTAATTGTTCTATACTTCCATTATTGTTTTAAATTTTGGGCTTGAATTTATTTGGGCACCTTTTTGAAAGCAGTTTATTTTAGTGATAGGTGGATGACGACTTTCTTGTTTTTTATTTGAATTAATTCATTTCTGGCTTGCTTTCATTTCGGTGTTTCTTGAATCTTCTAAAAGTATAACCTTATAGTTTGATCTTAATTCTTTGTCAAATTTGAACTCCCTTTTTTGTTTTTTGGCTTATTAGACCGATTCGGTATAATTTGTGTTCATTTTAACGGTTGGACAAGTAACATACTCAATTTTCTTTAAATTTTCATACATTTTCGTGCTTCCTGCTTCTAATAACTTTAACTGCACTTTGCAAGAAAATTCAGAGGAATGTAGTTAAGAATTTTGGTTTGCTGAAAATAATAGGATCCTATACTATTGAATATTAACTCATTTCAGGAAATACGGTTAGAAATTTGTAATGTAATAGATGATAATTGTATAAAGGTTTATTTACGTTGATATGGAAAACATTGCCAGGTTAAGAAATTGCTTTCATAGCATTTACTTTGGAAGCACGCAATAACCACATGGACTTTGGTCATGTGCTTGTCATCTGCAAAAGCAGAAATTCGTATTCTTGAATTGAATGCTTATAGAGTAAACTTAATTAAGAAAACTATATATAAAGTGTAACTGTGTGAGAGAATACTTTTATTTTATTTTTAAATGGTCTTTCATTTACTACAATTTTGATATTTTTTTAATTGTTATCATGAGAATATTAATTATCGTGTTGCCTTTACTGGTGGACTATCTACTTCACCTTTTGATTTATACTCTTGTGGGAATTATGACTTGAGATTTTAATATTGAAGGACTTGTCGCTTATGTATAGTAGTTTCTTAAACATGTTGATGTTCCTTGTAAAACATTTAAGGCATTTAATTATATAATTTCCTTTTAGTTGTCTTGCCTTTTTTTCCTTCGCTGTTAGGGATTCTCAAATGTCTGCTAATTGTGTCTAGTTACAAAGCAAGTCATGTGATCTTTTGTTTAATTAAGATTTCCAGGTGTACTGCTAATTTTCTTTTTGCTTCTTTTGCAAAGTACCCCCTCTTTTATGGGATTTTCACTTGATTGGACTGTTTGGTCATCGGTGGTTTGTGATTTAAGTTTTACATCTGAAGATTTTGTTTGACCTTGATTTTTAAGAAGATGTTTGGTATAGAGAAAAAGGATGGTTGTGAGTATTAATGCCTTGTTGTCAGGACCTGCCTTGTAATGTTGACTAACCTGTTCGTTCATGTCTGTAGGAACACCATACGAAGGTGGTATATTTTTTCTCGACATAATATTTCCAAGTGACTATCCATTCAAACCACCAAAGGTATGCTAAATCATATTTGTAATATTGAATATTGCTGACTCTTGCTTGTCCTGCTCATGTAACAATAGCACCGTCTATCTTTACTCTCCTTTTCACCCATGTGGGTTGTTTCATGGGTTTTTCTTTCTGGGGTGGGATGGATATTATTGCCCTCAAAGCTGGGTTGGATAATTAAAGTTCCGCATCTCACCGCCAGCATTCTGACTTCTTTATGTTAAATGCTTGGGAAAACCAAAAAGTTTATGATACGTTGATACGTGTCACTATTTGGAATACGCAAACCATTTTAAACTTACCATTTAAATTTTAAATATTCTACTGTAGTATAAAAGAGAGCATTAGAGATAAGCATCCAACCTGGCTGGTTAGGTTGTTAAATAAAGTCACATGGTCATATGATTTGGAAAGATCTATAGATGTCACTCCAAATCTGCAGGTTAACATCAAGTAATTCAACAAAATTGGATTTCTTATAAGAGAAAATTAGTATAAACTAAAAGCAATATCGGTCTAGACTTCTAGTCTTATTGAAGAAAGTATAGTGCACAATACTCTTTAGTAAGATCTTTGTTTCTTTGTTAATAAGTACAAGGTTTTCAGGTGATATTTAAAACTCGAATCTACCACTGCAATGTTGATTCTGCTGGCAGTGTTTGGTTGGACATCTTGAAGGATAGTTGGAGTCCAGCTCTAACAGTTACAAAGGTGCTACTTGCAATCAGATCGATGTTCACAAACCCTGATACCTGTAAGTTCTTTGACCCAATGCACTCTACCCATGCTTGCTTTTCGGTCAAATTGTTGTTGTTGTTGCTGCTGCTGTAACTAAATAACGGTTTCATTGAAGTAAAGAATGGAGAATTTTCCCCACTGATTTTTGAGAAAACCTTAAATGAGTTGTAACGCAGCAGTTACTTGACATTAAAGATCGTCCGACAAAACTCATCATCTGCATGCCCTGATTTCAACTTTCAGAAAATGTGGAGATTCATTAGTGCCTGCCATTTGTAAATTATATGTATAAACTGACTTGTATAATTTTTTGTGCTAAATATGTAAATATTCTTGTTTTGGCAGATAGTCCAATTGTTCTTGACATTGCCCACATGTACTTGGCAGATAGAGCTAAGCATGATGAACTAGCTGCAGAGTGGACACTGCGATTCGCCAAATAGTAAATCCAATGAAAGTCTTATCGGAGTAGCTTGATAATTTACGCTTAATTATAATCATTATCTTTTTTTGTTGGTGTATATACCATTAATCAGTATTGTTTGAAGTTTCTTTGGAATTTGATAGTCCTAACAATCTCATTGATGGATTCACTTGGAGCAATATCAATGTTGAGTTGATTTGTGAGAATTGAATAATATCAAATTATATTGCAAATGTTTATTAAACTTTTCAATTGAATTTTATTGGTGGTTTTTGAGTACTCGCCAGTTGTCAATTTTGGTTTTCAGAGGACCAGTGAAGAATTCCTAACTTTGTAGAACCCATGATATATAGAGGTTGTTTTAGGTGTGGGCACTTCATACGTCTTGATTTGCACCGGTGCAAACGATTACAAAGTTCATTTTGTATCGGTTCAAATTGGAATCCAAAAAAAAAAAAAAAATGACCGGAACCCACACATAATATGTGTGTAGACACGCCCATACATAAAATGTGTTTTACAATGTGTGCTTTCTTGCCCATATTAAGATGAAGTGTAGAGAAAATTTTCCAAAAGATAAAAAATAGGGATATTAAGATTTTAGTCCCTCTAGTTTGTGTTTATATGGATTTGGTCCATTAGTTTTTGAAATTATTAACTTTAGTCATTCCGGTCTTGTCAGAGGGTAAAATGACTAAAATACCTTTAACGAAGGTTTTTGGTGAAGGGTATTATGGTAATTTATATTTGATTAAATAAAAATGAAAAAAAAAATTAAAATTCAATCTAAGCAACCCAACCCAATACTAAATGGTACCCACCTATACTTAGCAACCCAGCCTAATACTAATTGACTATAAGCTATCTCCTTCTACCTCTAGCATACTCAGAAATCTAAACCCAGATCTATCTTCTTCAATCTCCAGCATCAACACACCATTGTCATCCAAACCTAGAAAAATCATAATCCTGAACCCATGTACCTTCATCATCATCCATCACTGTCACACCCAGACCGCCACCATTACCATCACTAGAAGTCAAGAACCCAGGGCACCCAAAAAAAACCGTATAGATACAAACAAATACCCATATAAAACACACCAAATCCATATAAAATCCCTGGTTAATATCTTGTTTAGGAATTATTATTTTTTTTGAAAATTTGATATCTAACACCATTCTATAACAAAACCCAAATCAATAATTTTTAAAAAATAGAATAAAACCTAGAAATCATAACACTCTCAACAAAAAATACCACAAATTCATCATAGATCCAATACAAATTGTTTATTTCATTATCTGGAATACAATTCAAACCCAATTAATATTTGGAATCGAAAAAAAAACAAATTAATAAGACCCGGTCAGGTTAGATAACCAGTTAGCTAGAGATGCGTGGAAGATATTAATTCCAAGATAACCACGACTCAAATGTGAAGAGAAAGAATCTTACTCAAACAAGGAACAGTACACTACGATAATAAAACAAACTTCCTTAAAGATATTGGAGTCAAATCCAATTGGAAATCTAATTAATTAAATGCGCAGAATATACAATACAGAAAAGAAGATAAAAACAACTCCAACAAATTAGAGCCCTACTAAATCTCGTCAACTTTCCTTACTTGTGGAATTATGGTTCTATGCATGTATAAATAAACCGTTAAATGCCATTATGCAAGTATGTGAAAATGCATGTAACAACAACAGTGTAAAAGAGATTGAGTGTGTAATTAATCTTTACATAATAAAACCTTACTTTCACCGTCTCTGGCAACCTTGGTTTTTTTTCCCTTTTAGGGTTTTCCATGTAAGACTTCGCATTATGCATACTCAATCATTACTTTCTTGTTTGGCAATATTGTTATTAATCATAATAACATTGTTTGACGCGTGGCTTTTTCCATGATCCAAAAATCATCGCCAACAATTGATGCTAGAAGGAAGGGGGAAAACTGTATTATAGAATCAATCCAAAGACTTCTGACAAGTAAACATGGAAAATGGTAGAGATGAGGATGCATCAAATTGTAATGGGAGCTAGTCCTCACACGATATTAACACTTTGGGGCCAGTAAACGCCAGTGCCACCGGAGGAGGATTACCTTTCGGGACCCTAATCATAAGTGGTCAGGCCATGATAACACTTATAAACACTTTAGAAAGGATTTCCCTAGAGGTATTCCAATGCGTTTAGGAATCCCTACGGAGAGTCATTGAAGATGTGGCCGGATAAGGGCGCAATATAATGGCGACTGTAAATTTAACTTCCGTATACCAGCAATCTACACCTGTAGTGGTTCAAGACCCCAAGTTGCGCTCACGGATAGTGGGTGCATCTCTAGATGCTCCCCATAAAATCGGTAAAGATAGGGTAGATCGTTGCAAGAGAAGAAAGCATTCCCAAAAGAGAGATGATCGCCAAGAATATAGGGGTAGCAGAAAAGATGGTCACCAAGCTAACGAAGGTCATATAGATAATGGTTACCATGATGGCAAGGATTAAAGAGAGATTGGCCATTAAGATGATGTGAGAATATATAACGGTGGTCAATTGGGGTACGCTCAGAAAAATCATCATAAGGATGTTCGAAAGAGGTCCCAATCCATTTTGACTGATGATGATCTCCCACCCAGAACGCATTGGGTAACCAGGTCACCAGTCAGATTTAATCAATAGAACGCTCAACTTATAGGGTGCATACCAAATGATCCTTATTGGATCACCATTCGTCATAAGTTTGATAAGCATGTTGAACCAGAAGGTAAAAGGGAAGTTTTACTATGAAGGATTGAGGTGTTGGAGCGTATGCAGGGTTAGATTAATTTGTTGATTGGCAATTCTAGCAGCCTATTCTCCAACACGATCCGACGTGCTCATTTCTTAGAAAAGGACAGTATGGCGCATATGGAGAATTTTAAAGCAAACACTGGTCCCTAGGAGCATGTCAGGAGATATCATAGTGCAATGACACAATATGACTATGATGATGCACTTATGTGCGGGATTTTCTGATGTGAGCATTTCATCTACACAAACACAAATCCAAATATATGTTCATCAAATGTTTATGAGAACTCATGTTAGGATTTTGACATGAAACACAATATAAGCACAAAGTGATTATTCATAAAGAAGAGTGATAAACAAGGTGGATTACATCATTAATATCATAGATCCCCTAACAAAAGTGGGTTAGTTACACATGATATCTAAGATAAGCATAAGTAAGAGAAAAGGAAGAACTAAACCAAACGAAGTCTCCTTGGATTATAATAAAGCATGAATCCTTCTCAACAACAAATACAATCGAAGACAATCACAAGTAGCTCTTAAGAGCTGATCTAACTAATGATTAACTAAGCTAAAGTGTTTAAAAGCAAAATTGTAGAAGAAATGAGCTCAAAGGATAATACTGTATTTCTCTCTCTTTCTACATCAGAAAAGTGTATATTTATAGAATTAGGTCATAAGTGGGGCCAAAAATATCGTAAATATCCTTGATGGGTTACGTGTGATTTCTTTCCGCGGGTTTGTTCCCGCAGTTTGAACCTGTAAAATCTTCCTACAAAAGTGTTGCGACTATTGATCCCTTCCTTCACGGCTTCTTTCACACGGAATAAATCTGTAAGAATCTCTGGTGTTTTCCTGCGGCTTCTTACCAGCGAACCAGGAAACCTTAACTCGCGGGATCTTCTTGGTGATTCTTCACGACTTCACATCAATAGTTATACTCTCGTGGGATCGAATGTTTGCACTCACGGGCTTCTCATTGCATTTCTGCACGCTTCATGAGACTCTGTTCCACTGGTTTATTCCAACGGAAACCTTCTCGTTGCTTCTTGTTATGATTTCCTATCAACTGGTCTCTCATCCTTTGCACTTCTACCCATTTTTTGCCTATTTTCTCTGTAGTTAGCATGAACACCTTCCTTTATAAGTCGAATGCCTATACTTATCTAGAAACACACGTTATATACACAAAAATGGTTGAAAGCGAGAGCAAATGATAGGTAAATGGAGCTCTAAATGTGAACATTTGTAGAGTGATCAGCTCATCCTCGAGAAAACAAAATAAGAAAAACAAGGACACAAATAAAGTAAAAATAAACAAAACTAGGCTAGTCCACTTTCGTGGGAGAACGATGGCACTTAGCACGTGTCACAAGCCTTTTAATTCTCTAAGTTTCCTTGGTAGGGGGAGTGTAGTCTCCCGAGGGTTTACTAGATACGATACCCACAACTGCAACTCAACAATTCAACTTTGAGATACAACAATATATATATATATATATATATATATATATATATATATATATATATATATATGCAAACCAAAACTTCATGCGAGCTAAGAATTATTAATCAAGACTGATAAAATGCCACATGAATCAAAACAACACGTAATGCAAGTATGCCAATACTTTGGATGCTTTCAGTCCACCATACATTATACTCAAATGCCTAAGGGTGAATTCGCCTAAACTCTAATCCTCACAAATTTCAGTCAATTTTCTCTTAGAGTCCTAGGCTCACTCTTTATCAACCACATGCATCTTTGGAAGTTATCAAATTGGAAATCAAATTTTAAACGCATGACGTATTTGAAATAATGCACATTGTAAGTGAATGATCTCATGAAAAGAACTGAAATATCATGAACGTGAAAAGAGCATGTTTTGACTCACATTCCCAAAATAGACTTTCTACAATATCAAATAAGCTTTATCCTAATTCTATTATGTCTAAGGGTGATTTGTGTGGTGTATGAAATGGTAGGGATGATATGGAAAAGTATGGAACTGATACTAATTATGCCAAGGTGTTTATGCTTATATTTTACAACACTAAGCTCTTCTTCAAACATTTCAATTCAAGCATCTACGTTACCAATTTAGATCTATGCTTGTGTTAATTGGTTACTCTAGCTTTGAGTAACATTACATTGAGGAACTTTAAGGCTTAAGTGCTTTATTTTTAACACTTTTATTTTGAAAGCCTTTTCCTTGCACAATTACACACATTTGTCTCATTACATGCTTTCACACAATTTAGAGCTTTTCAACAATTTGATTAAACTATACACCTTAACGTAATCAATTGCCAGAAAGGATTAAATGTGATATATGGGTGATGTATGTAGGTTTAGTGTTTGGTCTCAATTTAAACAATGAAGCACATTATAGGAGTATAAGTGTTTATGCTATATTTGCATACATTATTGCATAAAGTCATTTCTAATAGTCTATCTATCGATGGAATACAAATCTCAACAAGTAGTCCATAATGTTCTATGACAATCAATACAAAATGATGTACAATGGGATCACAATTAAGAACATATTCGAAGAGTATTTAAGAATAGAAACAAATACCCTCTCACACGAACGCTAAGACTCAATATCTCACACAGGTAGTCTCCACAATTCTCCTAGGCTAAACAAGCATAGAGTTCATTTACCTAAGCATCCGAAGATTGACACTATATAAGCAATTGATAGTGGTGCAATAACTTTAGATGGATTGCATACTAGTCAAAACTTAGATTTCAAGGCATACTATGACATGGTCCTATCCGCACACAGAAGCAACTACTTAACAAAATCAAAAAAAATTGAGAATTTTTTTTTATGAGATTTGAACATTTTCCTCCTAGTTATTACATATATAAAATCCTAACATATACCATTTAACATAATACAATGGTTGTTGTCCATAACAAATTTTAACTGGGTGATCATTGGCTCCCGTCAAAAAGATATTAATTCTATTTTAATTACCTCTCAAATGCGACGAATCAAAGGACTACTATAACATGTAAGTAAGGGTCGTTCCCATAAGGAGGCAGAATTCGTCAACTATCTCTAGCTCTAGAGTTTATGAAAGCAATATAAATGGAATGCGGATGTGGTAAGAATGTTGTGTGTGAAGTGTAAGCAAAATGCAGTGGGTGCATGCCTTTCTAATTAGTCAACTCCTAACTTAAGTTAATCTACTCCTAAAGGTAGCACTCTAAGTTACGAAAACAATGGCGGCTTGGAAAGATGTAAGATAAGGGACATCGGTTTACAAACGCGAGATACATATCATTTAGAGTGTAGAACATGTAGATACCAATCAATTCAGGTAAATGGTTCGTTCACTTGATTAAGGAATTACCGTAATAAATTCATTACTCAACCAAAGTTCTGGGAGAGCAATTGTATCTAGGTTTAGACCCATTAAGCATAAGAACAATGAACCGAAGCTATCATGGCAAAGTTATGCACAGATAAAAAATTCCTATTCTTTAAAACTAATAGCCAAGACTATGCCCGGAATGTTATCCAAGCACAATCTCAACTCTCAATCACTCTAATCATTCTAAACATATCATGTTAAACAATTCACCAACATACATACATAAATGAGATATTTGACTATAACTACTCCTACGTCATTAGGTTAAGCTACTCCTAATCTCATCCATACATACACATCAATTAATAATCTTCCATACACATGAATATCACAATAAAAGCTTAATCATACACATACTAAATAATGAATCAGTACCAAATCAAATCAAGAACAACTCATGCATATATAGCTAAAGTGTTAGGTTTACAAATAATCTCAAGTGGGGATGAATACATCAAAGGTAACAAGAAAAGCAGGAAAAGAGTATAAGGGGTAACCCATGAAGAAAAACTCCTACAAAGCTCACAACTTCCATTGAAGTTACATGGTGAGGATCTTGGCTCAAGAGCCCTCATTTTCTCTAGCAATCTACTTTAAAGATAGATGAAAGATAGGTAGAGGTAGTGATGGTGAGCTTTCCATGGATGAGGAACCCCTATGGAAGCTTGGAGGCTCCTCCCTCTCTTTGGTGGTGAAGAGATCTAAGAATGAAATCTATTTCTATGAAGCGATTTTTGGGCTATTTGAGAGAAGCAAAAAGGTGTATTTATAGAAGGAAATGTTTAGGGCACGAGTCAGGGTGAAGAGACACGAATAACTTCTGAAAATGGGCACGTTCCACGAGTTTGAACCCACGGTTACAACCACGATTCCGGTTTTTTCATACGGTTACGGTTTGAACCGAGCTGCGGTCATGTCTAGTGCCCACCTATTTTGGTATTTTATTATGTTTTGTGTTTATATAATTAAAAGGGCATTTTGGGTCTTTCACAAGTCATATATTTTATTTATAAACTATTTTGATATTTTATTATGTTTTGTGTTTATATAATAAAAAGGGCATTTTAGGTATTTCACAAGTCAAAATGAATCAATCTACCAGAAGACATAACCGTTAAGTGTAGGGAGCTGTTTGTAGAATAATGGAAGTTTTACATCTTGATGTATCACGGCAAAACCTTAAGGGTCTAGTGCAATTTCCCCATCAGAAAAATTTAAAACGTTTTTTTTTAATTTAAAAATAGTTAATAAAATAAAAAATAAAGATAATTGGGATTTTTTATGTGCAGGTTGCCAGGTAGAGGTATCCACTGTTCGGTTCCGGTTCGATTTCGGTTACGAACCACCGGTTTCAGTTTCAGTTTCGTGGAAAGGCCTAACCGTAACCGGAGTTGGACGGTTTGGTTCGATTACGCAACTGTCGGTTTGACGGTTATTGTTCAGTTTCAGTTCGGTTATGACCGGTTTTTTTTTTCAAACAACTTGCCACATGTCATAATACTATTGGTTAATTTTTTATATAAAAAATATATCAAAACCGACAGTTAAACCATTTTCTCATTCTAGAATAGTTCTACGAGACTTTGGTTCAAAGAGTTGTGTGCGAGTCATAGACATGACAATTAATGTAAATTAATTCTGTGATTCTGAAAATAATAGACATTAAAATTTTGAAGTCAAAATTGCAATTACCAAATTAATGGTGATTAATCCGATGAATTCTATTTCTAGATTAATAGAAATTTTAAATCTTGAATTCTAACAGATCAAATTTTAAAACTGTCAAGCTGATTAGAATTAATTGGAAGTGATTCTCGGATTAATACCATTGATTCCTCCCATGAATGAATTCTTTATATTGCCCTTCTCTCTTGTTCGCTGGAGTAGTAGTGTTGTATATACTTTCTACGATTAAAACTGTTAGTATTTTGGGAGACAGACGTCGAACACGTACAATGAGGGATGATTCTGTTTTTAGGATACCGTATAAAATACGGGTATCGGTTATAGTTTTATATGATATAGATTCTCACTTTGAATTACGTTTTGTGCAATTTATATTAGATTTTTTATGTCATTCATTTTTTGTTCAAATATTTGTAATCCGTAACAACAAGAGAGATAAACCCAATGAATTAACTAGAGAGAGAAAGCCAACAAACTAAAAACAGAAGTGGAAATTGTAAGATACGTCACCTTTTTTTTTTGTAATGATGTTACCGCTTTAATAACTTAAGTTTAAAATGCATATATTATGGTGAACTATCCAAATTGCCTTTAAATAATCTATTTTTTATTCTTATTATACTTCTATTTACACTTTGAAAACGATAACTCCCCTCTCTCTCTCTATATCTCTAAAATAGTTGTCTGAAAATCGATCTACAACTTATCTCTCTCTAAAAAACTTATCTCTCTCTAAAAAACTTATCTCTCTCTAGATTCTGTACAAAAAAATAACATATATTTGTGATCTTCGTTTATAAATTGTCATATATTTCTATGGTTTAACAATGTATCCATTAATTATGATTTGTTGTCCCAATCTTTGTATGAACATGTATGAACATTTAATCTTCAGATTCTATTCGAGACTTTTTTAAAATACTCCGAGCTTTTTTGAATTGTCTCCGAGCTTTTTTGTTAATTTAATGTTTGAGATTTGTCTCCGATCTTTTTTGATATGGTCCAAAAATATTTCTAACCCTTGGTAAAAAAGCTCGAACCCAATAAAAAAAAGTTCGGTCACTTGACAAAAAAGCTCGAACCCTTACAAAAAAAGCTCGAGTTTTTTTTTAATAGGTTCGAGTTTTTTTACCAAGTGCCCGAGCTTTTTTTTAAAGGGTTCGAGCTTTTTTTCTAAGTGCCCGAGCTTTTTTTTACTTGGTTCGAACCTTTTTGCGAAGTTAAAAAAAAAAAGCTCGAACCCAGTTAAAAAAAGCTCGGATACTTGACAAAAAAGCTCGAACCCTTACCAAAAAAACTCGAGTTTTTTTTAATGGGTTCGAGCTTTTTTACCAAGTGCCCGAGCTTTTTTTTAATGGGTTCGAGCTTTTTTTTACTTGGTTCGAGCCTTTTTACCAAGTTAAAAAAAAGTCCGAACCAAATAAAAGAAAGCTCGAACACTTGATAAAAAGCTCGAACCCAGTAAAAAAAGGTTCGGGCACTTGGCAAAAAAGTTCGAACCCATTAAAAAAAAACTCGAGCTTTTTTTGTAAGAGTTCGAGATTTTTTGTCAAGTGTCCGAGCTTTTTTTAATGGGTTCGAGTTTTTTTGTTAAGTTCCCGAGCTTTTTTTACTGTGTTCGAGCCTTTTTGTCAAGTTAAAAAAAAAACTCAGGCACTTAATAAAAAAGCTCGAACCCAGTAAAAAAAAGGTCGGGCAATTAGCAAAAAAACTCGAACCCATTAAAAAAAGCTCGAGCTTTTTTGATAAGGGTTCGAGCTTTTTTGCCAAATGCCCGAACTTTTTTAAGCTTTTTTTTAATGGGTTCGAGTTTTTTTGCTAATTTTCCGACCTTTTTTTTACTGGGTTCGAGCCTTTTTGTCAAGTGTCCGAGCTCGACCCCTGAATGCGTCTGCGTAGCGCCACTCCATCGCCATTTGAGTGATTGTCTGAGTTTCAACGAGAGTTTCTCTCTCTACTTCAAAACCATCACTGTAAAATGAATGAAATAAATCTGATGTGGAACAACTATTGAGGGTATTTTTATCCGTTCACCATAATAGGTGTCTTTTAAACATAAGTTATTAAAGCAGTGATAGTATTGAAATGCTAACTCCAAAAGTGCTATTTATTTTTTGAGCCCAAAAAAGAAACCCATTGAATATTTGGAGAGAGAAGCAAGGTTTTCGTGAGCAAGAAGACAAATAATCGTGACTTCTCAGTTTCGAATCTCAACTTTTGAACTTTAACTTTGAAATAAACAATTAATATTAAAATTAATTTCACTAGAATATTTTCGTTTTCATCGTGTGATCATATATATTCTTTATGTATGAACAAATTTTAGTTATTCTACTCTTTATGCATGAACACTGTTTATTTATTCTTCATTTGACTATTGTGTGTGAACATTTTTGTTCTCAGCTTAAAATAAAATGAATTGATCTAAGGGAATAAACCATTACAAGTGATCATATATTGAAAAACCCTATGCGGTGTCCGAATCACCCAAAGAGTAAAGAAAACCAAATCGGCAACAAAAAAACAAGGGAAAAACAAAACCACCAAACTTGAGACTAGAGATGCACGTTTGGGGAGTGTGGATGGATATAGGTCCCCCCATCTCCATCCCTATCCCCATCTCCACTTCCCATCCCCCATCCCCCATCCCCCATCCCCCATCCCCACTTCCTCATTTGGGAAAAATGGGGATAGGGATTTTTGGGGGGAGGTATATCCATCCCCATCCACATCCCCAGTTTTCTATTTTTTCCGTTTTTTCCCATTTTTCCCCGTCTCCCCGTTTCCCCCAATCCCTCATTTTCCTGTTTCCCCATTTAACTAAAAATTACAAATTAAACTAAAAAAAACAAACATTTTATTACAAATACAAAAGAAAATATATTAATGTATTATAAATACAAAATAAAGTGTTTCAAATAATTCAAAATTTAAAACTAAACCAATTTCATATGTGAAGTAATACAAACTGTTTTTTAACAAAAAAAAAAACCTTCATATAATAGATAATCTAAAGAGATTAACAGTCGATTCATTGCCAAGTACTTTGAAAAATCTCTAGGATTAGGTTTTGAAGGTAAAAAGAGTAAATGTGTTTATATACCTAGGGTTTCAAAGGATAAAAAATAAAAATAAAAATAAAATATATATTATAATTATATTTATATATGTTTGGAGGAAATGGGGAAATAGGGAGGGGTCCCCCCATCCCCATTTCAATTTGGGGATGATTTTCATCCCCCCTCCCATTTTCCCATTTTTCAAAAAAAAATAATCCCCAAATAAGGATGAGGGCGCGGGGATTTGGGGCCCCGAGAAAAAGTGTGCATCTTTACATGAGACACAAATGATACAAAAGAAAACTTCAAGAAAAATGAAACGATTCTTGACCCATGCAGCCATTTCCCAACTGCGAAGAGCAGAAATGAGGGGTGGAGAACCACTACGAGCTAACTTCCAACCTTAAAGCATGCTTGGAAAGAGCGTCTTGTCTCGGCCTGCAAGTTACCAAGCCCATGAGCCTAACAAAGATCATTACTAGCTAAGCTCCTGGAAGAATCTAGAGACTTCTCCACAGTTCCAGTATTGATCAAGCTTCTGGAAGTCTCTAACAACACAATCATTCTAGGTTGTTCTTGTGTACATATCTAGATAGATGTAGAATTATCTAGAGACATGTACACATATGTAGATACAAGTAAGAACGTTTTAGATACTTGTACATAATTATAGATTCTTCTAGATACTCAATCTCCACTATTGGATCAAATTTATTCTAGTCATTCATTGAGGAGGTGGCTCACTATAAATAGTTAACCCTTCTTATTTGTAAAGCAACCTAGAAACTCAAGTATTCTAGTAGCATTGTAAAGCTTCCTTCATAGCAATACAATATTTGTTTCCCATTCAAGCTCTTCTAATCTCTTCTCTCAAATCTCTTTTGTAAGGCTTTCACACAAAAGTTGCCTAAGTACCGCACAGGTGTGCTGCGTAAACTTTAAGCAACCACAGCTAGCCCGAGTCATGACCTTCGATAACAAAATGAGTAGTCGTGGTGAGCAACGCCCCCACATCAAGCGTAACAAATCCAAGGGTCCATCCATGGACGCTTTGGAATCCCGTGTGGATGCTCAAAATGAAATCCTCTCCGAAATGCAGGCCACCTTGAGCACCATGGTCGACCGTCTCGATAGCCAAGAGACCGACTGTGCCATAATCACTCAAGCGACCAAGACCATGCTTCGAGAATTCCAGAAGGGGATCGAAGAGGATTTATACCTCCTCACCCAAGAAGTCCATAACAATCGCACCTTCATCTAGCAAGAGTTACGGGTCATTCGAGCCGATATGGATGAAGTTTTCACCGAATGGTCTTCATTAAAAAACAACCCAACTTTTGGCAATGGTGCCTCCTCTAGTATGAACACATGGGGTGCCATCTAGATCCCTAAGCCATCCACCTTCAACGGCAACTGCAACGCCATGGAAGTGGAAAACTTCCTTTTCGGCATGAAGCAGTACTTTAAGGCTAAAGGAGTTAGGGATGACACTACACGGATCACTAATGCTCTCACATTCCTTCGAAAATCTGCCCAACTATAGTGGCGATGCAAGCATGGTGACACTATGCATCCTATCCACACATGGGATAAGGAGGCCTGTAGCCGTCTCCATCGCCTCTGGCAGTCATGATCCATCCCGACTACATCAAGGAATTCTCCACTTTGATCCTTAAGATTGAAGACATGTCTGAAAAAGACAAGCTGTTCTTTTGCATGGATGGTCTTAATGAATGGGCGAGAGTGAAGCTAGAAAGGCAAAACGTGCAAGACATAGATGCAGTTATTACCATCGTAGAGTCCCTTGCCGACCTCACCAAGGCTAAGGAAAGGACCGACAACCATGAGAAAGGTGTGAGAGATGAGTCCAAAGACCAGGATCCTAAGAACGTAGGGCCAAGAAGAGCTCCTAATGGTGACAACACCAATAGAAGTAAGCCAGTAGTGATCAAGCCGAATAGTCCATGCTTTATTTACGATGAGTGACATTAGGTACGCGACTGTCCAAAACGGAAGACACTCAATGCCATAGTCACCCAGCTTGAGGAGACTAAGGCACCCGAATCCCAAGCAAGCATGGGTTCTCTTCAATAGATCTATACTTGCCAAGAAAGGCCTTATGTTTGTGAGTGCCACCATCAAAGGCAAGCAAGTTTGTGCGATGCTGAACACCGGGGTAACGCATAACTTTATCTCCGTGGATGAAGCCAAACGACTTGGTATTTGCATCACCGACAACGAGAGTACCGTCATCAAAGTTGCCAACTCCAAGGCCAAGCAAGTTGATGACACAACAAATGGTGCCACTGTCCACCTAGGCCCATGGAGTGGAAAGCTTGACTTCTCGGTGGTCCCCCTAGACGACTACCAAGTGGTCCTAGGCATGACGTTCTTTGAGCAAGCCAACGATTTCCCCCTACTCGCTGCTAGCTTAATAGGCATTCTCAATAGGGGCAAGGCACTTACCATCTCAACGGAATGCATGCCTAAGCCATGGAAGATGTTATCTGCCGTACGGCTCGATGAGACACTGATTTCTCCCTCCTCTCCATAGGACGTGTAAACCGAAGGTTTTCGAAGAAAGAAAGAGCGTGCAAGCAAATGGGAAGTGGTCAAAGGAAATGAGAGAAGGCACACAGGATGTTGAATCACTACGAAAGCCAAGCAAGCCCATTTGTGCCGAGCCAAAGATGCAACATTCGAAGGCGGTTCCTCAAAGAAGGCTTCCTTAGCCAAAGGCCATCCATATGAAGGACCCACTTGTGGTAGACTCCAATATACTCAACAGTTGTGCAACATGGAGGTTATGAATTTAAGTGGTGGGGGGGGGGGGTGTCACGATCCGCAAGTTACCAAGCCTAGGAGCCCAATAAAGACCATTACTATGCCAAGCTTCTGGAAGAATCTAGAGACTTCTCCACAGTTTCAACACTGGTCAAGCTTTTGGAAGTCTCTAGCAACATAATCATTCTATGTTGTTAAGCTCGTGACAGTCTGCCACCTAGTTACCCTCTCTAGAAATATGCGACACTTGAAAACTCCATATTAGGAACGATATCGGAATGATATTGGAACGAAAAGAGAGAAACTGAAACACATAAGAATAATTACTCTCCAGCCATATCCAACTCAAACAAAATTTCCAAGCAAAGTTTATTGCCATGGAAGTTGCAGGAAGCTCAGCCTCAAAGGCAAACATCTGACCAAGAGGGACAACAAAACATCCATTAACAAAGGATTGACAATTACGGAAAATACTACCACACCCTATAACACCTAGAGAACTTAAAGATGCCCATCTGTGTTGACTTTAATCCTACATAGAGTAAGAGGTGACCAAATCACACTTTTGATAACCGAAACACTAACCGGTTAACCACAGATACCAAAGCACTGAAAAATTATATGGTCGTCCATGTTGTTATGTACACACTTAACCTCTAATTGGTTAGAGTTAGAAACCACACACCGAACCAAGGACAATGCAAATCTAAAATCAAAAGACTTGCCCTAAAAATGCACTAACTACGAATAAACCAAACACTATAAACACCACATGAATAGCCGCCTTCCATAGAAAACAAACTTGATCACTAAAATCAACAGACATAGCCTATGAAAAGAAAGAAGGCCATGAGTAGATGGAAACTTGCCGCTGAAAAGCAGAGAAATCTGTCTGCCAAAGAGCAGCCACCAAAGGACACCATAGAAAAAGATGGTTAGTCGATTCGTTACTAACCCCACAAACACTGCACCTGGAAGCCAAATGAAACCCCACCCGGCGCAAACGATCCTCCATGGGAAGCCTATTCAGCAAAAGACGCCAAGTCAAAGTAGAATAGGAATGAGGAATAAATAAAGACCACATTTCTCTCCACTAAGGAACCTAAAGATAACCTCCAATCAGTTGGGAATATGCAACCTTGCATGAAACTTGACCATCCTGAGAATGAGCCTAAACCAGAGAATCTATAGCCGAAAAAATCGTAATCCGATAAATCTGAAAACAAAGGTCTAGAAAATACACCCAAAAATAATCGTCTAGAACCCATTTTTCGTCCTGTATAAAATCAGAAACTTTTGACCATAGAGGACTCGCCAAATAATCTGAGAGAATATGCACCCCTAGCCAATTGTCTCACAAAAAAACCTGCTAAGAACGCTCACCAATAAGCCAGATACCATCTTTCAGAAGGTTAGAATAATGAGACCAGAGAGAAAACCAATCGAAGAGGTGACATATCCTCGAACTACTTCTGAAGCAGCTAAATATAATGCTCTCACAAGAATGAGCAGGCAAACCCCTAAGACGTCATAAACTTCCAAGTGAATTTCTTCAAAAACGAGTCATTATGTAAACCCAGATCATTCAATAGAAGGTTCTTGATCTTGCTGTTGGAACCCCGTTCACTGGTAACACAACAGAAGTCAGTTTAATTTTTTTTTATACAAATCGTAATTAATCTGGAACAAGTGAAATTGAGATCGTAATAATTTTTGGAACTCATACATATTTATACATATCAATTATTACAATAATAAACAAATATGTATACACGGAAATTGTAATCAATGTAAAGAAGAAGAAAATAAAATCATACCAACGTTTGGATGCTCATTCACTTTACCATATGCTCTTGGTATGTACCAATGATCTTCCTTGCTATATTCCGAGACTTATAATTGTGTGTGAGCGCGTCACGAACTCAGGAACTTAGAATGGAGGATCTAGAGAAGGTTGAAGAAACTTTTTCTTCCTCAAAGAAAACCACATAGAACACTTCTAGTAGTTGAAGCAAAAATAATAATATTTAATTACGCTTCAGTGCAACGACTTGCACATACATAAAAAATATGTCTTGTTTTTGTTTTTCTTCTCTCCTGTGCACTATGCATTCAAAAAAAAAAACCTTTAGCTTTTTTTGTGTTTTCTTTTAATTTCCCTTTTTAAATACAAACGCACACAAGCACTAATCTCTATCACACACACACACACTTGTACGTTTTAAGATTCAATAATGCGTTGATCAGTGTTTGTGTTATGGTGTGATACCTGATATCATTTTTTTTCAAATAAAAAATATATAATATCTTTTGAAATCTTTTAAAAAACTGATTATTGATTTTAAAATCTTTTTTTAAAAAAATATCTCATATCTTTTAGTTAAAAGGATAAGTAAATATTTTTAATTTGAATTTAAACATTTTAAATTCAATTTCAAATATTTAATTTAATAAAATAAAATAATCATATTATCTTATTTTATATAAAATCAAATATCAACTAACACCCTTCATTTAGTGATTAATAACATAATTAAATAATCTTATTTTCTGATTTATTTAATCATCATTATTCATTAATTAAATAATCTCATTATTCAATTAATTTTTGAATAAATGTGTCACTTTCGTAACACTATTAATTGGACAATCTAAGTAATTAACCGTGACCCTTGTTACCTAAATCGATCAGGCTAGCAAGGGGACCTAATGGGCCCACAGTATTTCGAGCTCTAATAATCCTTAAAATCATTAGTTAAACTTTTTAATTAATATTCATTGATTATTAACTTCGGTGTTATTCCACTAAAAACCCGAAGCTGTACTCTCTCAATTGCAGACGCTTTTACACAGACCGATACAACTCGGTGTCCATCAATATAGCTATTACATATGGTGTGATCTACACAATAGTTCATAATTAGAGTTGGATCGTAATGTCCGTTATAACCCTCTAATTACATATATCCTTTAAGCATCGTTGATTCTCTAATGGACAATAAATCATATTTCCTCACGGAATTTGGAGAGTGCTCATATTGTCCAAACCCAAATCAACCCTTAAAGGAACTACCATTTACTTCACACAAGAAGGGGTGGATTCCACTATTCTGTACAAACCTTCCAAGCCACATACCAAACCGCAATCCCAACATACAGAATATATTGATCAGGAACTACATTTGACCTCACCTATGATATATCAAAGACCACGATCTAACTTAAAGGAGTCGACAAGACACTCATGATTAAGATCACCCACATATAGCTATCATTAGTTGTTATATATGAATCTCATTGGTAAACGGATCTTGGTGAGAGATTTATATAGATCTTGACCAAGTCTTATATGATCACATCATACAAGGTGCCTCCATTCTCATATCTCATATGAATGATTCATGATAGAATCACCGTACATTACGAAATGGACCGCAACTATAGATCAACTGTAAATAAAGTACCCATCATTATTTGCTATCCATGGACTCTTTAGATTGCATGTCTCTTACTGTATTCATTTGTATATGACACTCATATACACAGTTCGAGATTACATCCGGCAATCTAGGATGTTAATATGCATAAGTTATAAAATAAACACTATAACAAGAATGAGTATAACTTTTCTTTTTATTTATTTCATAAATCCATTTACAAATTCCTTGTATTAGGGCATAATCCCTAACAATCTCCCACTTGCACTAATGCATGTGAGGCATGTTTCGTAACCGTAGACCATCTAGGTGACCCGAAAACACTTTAGCAGGTAAGTTCTTCGTAAACGGATCAGCATGATTGTCTTGTGAGGCTATCTTTGTGACGATCACATCTCCTTTCTGCAATATCTCTCTAATGAGATGATATTTTCTCTCTATATGCTTCCTTTTCTTGTGGCTTCTATGTTCTTCGGAATTAGCCATAACAGCACTGTTATCACAATAAAGTGGGCTTACCCAATAATTTCTAGATCACTCAAGAACTTTCGGAGCCAAACAACATCTTTATCAGCTTTACAAGCTGCTACATATTCGGCTTTCATGGTAGAGTCAGCAATGCAAGATTGTTTAATACTTCTCCACATAATGGCTCCACCACCTAAGGTGAATACTGATCCATACGTGGATTTCCTAGAATCCCTGTCTATCTAAAAATCAGAATTAGTGTATCCTAATGGGATCAAATCCTGTTCAGAATACAATAGCATATAGTTTCTCGTTCTCTGAAGATACTTGAGAATAGCCTTGGCAGTAACCCAATGATCCAATCCTGGGTTAGACTGCTATTTGCTGACTACTCCCACTACATAGCAGATGTCCGGTCTCGTGCATAACATAGCATACGTGAGACTACCTACTGCCGATGCATAGGGTACAAGTCTCATATCCTTAACTTCTTGAAGTGTCTTAGGACACTATTCCTTATACAGGTGAACAACATGCTTGGAAGGTAAATTAACTTTCTTGGAGTTCTGCATCAAAAATCGTATAAGAATCTTATCGATATATGATGCTTGAGACAATACTATGAGTTTATTCTTACGATCCCTTATAAGTTGGATCCCTATAACATAACTTGCATCTCTCAAATCTTTCATTTGGAATTGGCTAGCCAACTAGCCATTTACATCAGATAACACTCTCACATCATTCCCAATGAGTAGGATGTCATCCATGTATAGGACCAAGAAAACTACCTTTTTGTCAATGATGCGCTTGTAGACACAAGGCTCATCGACGTTCTGCTTGAAACCATAGGTTTTGATCACATCATCAAACCTGATGTTCCAAGATCTAGATGCTTGCTTAAGTCCATAGATGGACCTTTATAGCTTGCAAACCTTTTGCTCTTGATCTGATGACACGAATCCCTCTAGTTGCATCATATAAATGCTCTCGTCAAGATTGTCATTCAAGAATGCAGTCTTGACGTCCATTTGCCAAATTTCATAATTGAAATAGGCAGTAATGGATAAAAGAATCCTAAAATTAAACCTGGCTACTGACGAGAAGGTCTTTTCATAATTGACCCCCTATTTCTAGGTATAACCTTTGGCCACTAGCATTGCCTTGAAGGTCTCTACATTCTTGTCTACTCCTCTCTTTCTCTTATAGATCCACTTACACCCTATGGGTTTTACCCCATCTGGTAAGTCTACAAAATCCCAGACTGAGTTAGAGTACATGAACTCCATCTCAAGATTCATGACTTTAAGTCTTTCCTCTTTATTAAGATCTTCCATTACATTCTTAAATGTCAATGCATCATCCACACTATTAGCAGAGATAACATCTTCTCTCTCATCTATACTTAAATAGCGTTCATGTTGTCTTACAACCCTCTCACTATGTCTAGGTGGTAGTGTATCCTGATTAAGAACCATCTGACTGTCAGATGTTTTTGGATCAACAACTCTTGTTGATGAAGCACTAGTCTCACCAGGCTCCAACTCATTCAATACAATCTTAGAATGGGATTTATGGTCACTAATGTAATTGTCCTCAAGAAACGTTGTATTTATCGATACAAATAATTTGTTATCTTCAGGACTACAGAAGTGTCCACATCAGGTCTTCTTGGAGTATCCTACAAATGGGCAGACTATAGACTTGGAGTCTAGATTTTCACTTATGTTCTTTAGCACGTGTGCTGGACACCCCCATATGCAAAAATATCACAAATTAGCTTTACGACCATTCCACAACTCTAGGGGAGTCTTAGGAACAGATTCGGATGGCACTACATTCAAAATGTATGCCGCTGTTTGTAATGCATATCCCTAGAAGGAATTTGGTAATGATGAGAAGCTAATCATAAATCTCACCATTTCCATCAGAGTTATATTTCTCCTCTCCATTACACCATTTTACTGAGGTGTACCATGAGCTATAAGTTGGGAAACTATCTCGTGCTCGATAATGAAGTCTTCAAACTCTTGGTCAATGTACTCACCTTCACAATCCGATCATAGTGACTTGATAGTCCTACCTAATTGATTTTCAACTTCAACTAGGAGTTCTTTGAACTTTTCAAATGTTTCCGACTTCCGTTGCATTAGGTAGACGTATCCATATCTTGAGTAGTCATCTATAAAGGTGACATAATACTCATAACCACCCCTAGCTTTAACATTCATCGGTCCGCAGACGTCTGTATATATAAGATCTAGCGGTTCTTTAGCTCTATGCCCTTTTCCAGTAAAAAGTTTCTTAGTCATCTTACCTTCCAGACAAGATTTGCAGACAGGTAAGGTGTTAACCTTTAACTCACTTAAAGGTCCGCTTTTAACTTGTCTGTTTATCCGATCAAGGTTGATATGACCAAGCCTTAGATGCTCGAGATACGTGTCATTATCTGGAGAAATCATATGTCATTTAGTTTTTGTTTTTTCAACCTTAAACATTTTGGTGTTGAGCAATGTAGTATGTATTAACGGTCTTAACACATACAAATTATTTTCATTAATTTTTGAACAAATATTCATACCATTCTTTCCAATAATAATAGACTTATTATTAAAAGAAACAATATTTTTGTTCTAACAACTTAGAAATGGAAATCAAATTCCGTGTAAATCCAGGAATATAAAATACATTGTCCAACAATATATAATTATTACAAAAACATAATCTGATTATGCCCACTGCTCGTGCCGACACGACATCCCCTGACACCACACGTATTGAGGAGACTCTCTCCTCTAGCTGTGTCCAAGAATCAGTCTATTGCAAAGAAGAACAAACATGGTTAGTGACCCTCGAATCAACTATCCAAGGTGAAGAATCATCTTACACTAAACATGACTCAAGAACAAGTAAATCACATTTACCTTTTTGGACTTCTTCTTGCCTTAGGCTTTCTTGGGTTTGGGCTTACCCTTCGCCTTCTCAGCAGACCTCTTCCTCTTCTTATTATTGAAGGAAGATGGTTCGACAACATTTTCCTCACCGGTCTTACCCTTGTTATCCTTAGTCAAGGACTCAAAGGTATCGAGCTCATTAAGCAATTGCGTGAGACTAAACTTTAACTTGTTCATCTCGTAGTTGTTTTTAAATTGATCAAAACTCTTTGGAAGAGTAATCAGTATGATGCTCGCTTGAATGGGTTTGTCAATGGCCCCGCCATGACTTCTACTGTGTTGAAGTAGGACATCATGCTCAGGACATGTTCCCGAACTGACGTACCTTCCTTCATACGAGCGAACATAGCGGAATGAATAGCTTCATATCGCTTTTACTCGGAGGGCTACCCGAACATAGCTTGCAATGACTCCATGATTTCGAATGCTGAAGTCATTGCTTCGTTCTTTGTGACAAGCACGTCTGTCATTGAAGCTAAAGATATGTTCGGGCTTTCTCATCAGATGAGACCCATCGCTGGTATGCCTCACGAATAGTTCGTGCGACATTGACAGCAGACACTGGAGGACATTCCTCTGTAAGCACAAACTTGAGCTCTTTGGTGACCAATACTGCATTAATGTTAAGTTTTCACTTAGTGTAGTTTTCACCAGTTAATTTATCATTTGTGAGAATTTGTAGTAATGCAGAAAACATTATTGCTGAAATAAATAAAATATTTATTCAGTCATTTATTTAAAACAAGTGCGAGTGCTTTGGTATAAATTTAAACATGATACATGAATATGTTTAATGAACTATAACTACTTTAAAACTAGTTACTATACCACGACAATCCAACATACCATAAAGAAGTGTCGTTTTAGGGTCGGTCAAGTCCTTGCATGTTGGATCGAGGCATTCTCAATCAAATGATATTCTACAATAACTCTTATTCGATATCATTCAACTATCGTTTATTCAGTCAGGTTTTTAATTAGCAAACTTAATCAACACCTTCGTGAGTGTAACCCACCATTTCAGATCTCATGAGCTTAACTTGAGAATTGTCGCCTTAGGGTCGGTCAATCCCGAAATACCCTCAGAAATCCTATCCGTTAGGAAGTCAACATTGGTATTGATCTTTGTGGAAACCCTTCTTAGGGAGGACGAAAGCAAAACCATCATGAAGCCCCACTCGGATCTCACGGTGTTAAACTGATAATGGAGACTGCGGGATATATATGTCATATATCCCTATCCCACTCACTCTTTTGTAAAAAGGGTTTTCTATTATCCGTTAATGCACATAGACTCTACAGGATCAAACGACTAACATTAATCAAGTTATTTAGCGCATTAACTAATTTGAATCAAATTCTAATTAACTAATAAACTATTAATGATTTTTATTAATTAAAAGTCTAATATATTAGTGAATAATCTAAGCCTTTGCAAACTTTTTACTGAAGTCAGATTATTATGATAGTGTTTACCAAGTTTTAATTATTAAAACTCTAACACTTTATTCGATCCATTTATTAGTAGGTTATTAATCATATCAATCATAATTACAATAAATGACTATATTAATCTAACTTATTAAACTCTTTAATAACTAGATTAATATTAATGAGAATTACAAAGTTTTTTAACTATTAAAAACTAATATCATTTTCATAGCCAATTATGTATTTACCCATTTTAATCACATTAAAAAAAATACATAAAATATCATGCTATGATGCATGTATGACATATCAAATATATTTGTGTAGACACATCTAATCTAAATGATATAGTATGCATTATAATGTTTTTATCATTATATAATATAAAGCATATATGAATTGACATAGTACTGTGGATTATTTAAACTAAAAAAAATCGGAATCTAAAAGTACAAAAATAATGCCTTGGTTTTCTTGTAATTTCCAAGTCTTCCAGTCTCTTCATGTCACTCCGATTCATCACATGAATCCTTCTTCGTGATTTATTCAGGTCTTCAATATAGGTTACAAAATTTTATTTTTTTATTTATAATACAATAACAGTAAAAATTTAAAAATAATTAAAAAATTATTATATAACCCATAAACCTTAAATCCACAGTACCATAAAATTTTTCGATCAACCCTATTTAAATTAAACAATTTAATTATAAACATCCATACAATCATAAAGATGGTGCCTAAACATTCATACATACAAAAGCATCGAAAACAATTTTCTGTTCCAAAAAATAAACCATGCTCTGATGCCAATTATTAGAATCCCGTTCACTGGTAGCACAGCTGAAGTCAGTTTTAATTTTTTTTATACAAGTCGTAATTGATCTAGAACCAGTGAACTTGAGATCGTAATAATTTTTTGAACTCATACATATTTATACATATCAATTATTACAATAATAAATAAATATGTATACAGGGAAATTGTAATCAATGTAATAAGAAGAAAATAAAATCATACCAACGTTTAGAGGCTCTTTCACTTTACGATATGTTTCTGGTCTGCACCAATGATCTTTCTCGCTATATCGCGAGACTAATAACTACGTGCGGGCACGTTACGAACTCAAAAACTTAGGATGGAGGATCTAAAAAAGGTTGAAGAACCTTTTTCTTCCTCAAAGAAAACTACCTAAAACACTTCTAATACTTGAAGCAAAAATAATAATATTTATTTATGCTTAAGTGCAACGACTTGCACATACACAAAAAATGTCTTGCTTTTGTTTTTCTTTTCTCCCGTACACGATGCACTCAAAAACAAAACTTCAGCCTTTTTTGTGTTTTATTTCATTTACCCTTTTTTGATACGCACACACACAAGCAGTGATCTCTATCTCACGCACACACACTTGCACGTTTTAAGAGTTAATAATGTGTTTATCAGTGTTTGTGTTCTGGTGTGATGTCTGATATCATTTTTTTTTCAAATAAAAAAGTATCTAATATCTTTTGAAATCTTTTAAAAAACTGATCATTGATTTTAAAATATTTTTCAAGAAATATCTCAGATCTTTTATTTAAAAATATAATTAAATATTTATTTTGAATTTAAACATTTTAAATTCAATTTCAAATATTTAATTTATTAAAATAAAATAAACATATTATCTTATTCTATATAAAATCAAATATCAACTAACACCATCAATTTAGTGATTAATAACAAAATTTAAAATATTATTATTTAATTTATTTAATCACCATTATTCATTAATTAATTAATCTCATTATTCAATTAATTCCCGAATAAATATGTGTCACTTTCGTAACACTATTAATTGGACAATCCAATTGATTAACCGTGACCCTTGTTAACTAAATCGATCGGGCTAACAAGGGGACCTAATAGACCTACAATATTTTGAGCTCCAATAATCATCATAATCAGTAATTAAACTTTTTAATTAATATTCCTTGATTATTAACTCCAGTGTTATTCCACTAAAAACCCAAAGCTGTACTCTCTTAACTGTAGACGCTTTTACACAAACCGATACAAATTGGTGTCCATCGATATAGCTATTACATATGATGTGATCCTCCATAGTAGTTCATAATTAGAGCTGGATCATAATGTCCGTTATAACCCTCTAACTACATATATCCTTTAAACATCGTTGATTCTCTAATGGACAATGAATCCTATTTCCTCACGGAATTTGGAGAGCGCTCATATTGTCCAAGCTCCAAATCAACCCTTAAGGGAACTACCATCTACTTCTCACAAGAAGGAGTGGATTCCACTATTGTGTACAAACCTTCACAGCCACAAGCCAAACCGAAATCCTAACATACAAAGTATATTGATCAGGAACTGCATCTGACCTCACCCATAATATATCAAAGATCACGATCTAATCTGAAGGAGTCGATAAGACACTAAGGATTAAGATCACCCACATATAGCCATCATTAGTTGATATATGACCCAGTCTTATATGATCACATCATACAAGGTGCCTCCATTCTCATATCTCATATGAATGATTCAGGATAGAATCACCGTATATTACGAAATGGACCGCAACTATAGATTTACCTCAAATAAAGTACCTAACTTTATTTGCTATCTATGGACTCTTTAGATTGCATGTCTCTTACTGTATCCATTTGTATATGACACTCATATACACAGTTCGAGATTACATCCAGCAATCTAGGATGTTAATATGCACAAGTTATAAAATCAACAACACAACAAAAATGAATAGAACTTTTTTTTTTATTATTTCATAAATCCATTTACAGATTACATGTTTAGGGCATAATCCCCAACACTTGAGGTTAATCTGCCGAAACAACGAGGACGACCACTTATAGATCGTGAACGCATGTTCAAAACAACCTCATGATAATTGATTTAATTAGAGCAGCATGACTAACTATAGAAAGGGCTCTACCTTTCCACCTAGCAAACTTAGACATAATCTTATCTGCAACCGGCTATAACACAAACCGCTTAGGCATACCCTTGAATAAATGAACCCCCAAATAAGAGCACGGCAACTATCCAATCTATTTACCAACCAAAGACTACAAATTTCCAAGCAAGGATGGAAAAATTGACAAACCGAAATAGATGGAAGATTTACTCTAGTTAACCAACTAACCTGAAATGCTACCATAAATCCTGAAGGCATGCATGATACTTTTCATGTTCTTCATCGTACCTCTACAAAAGATCAAAACATCATCCGTATAAGCAGATGAGTCGAAGCAACAAATCCTTATAGAGAAGAAATCGGTAATAGCTGAGAAGAATCCACCATCCCAGAAAACAATCTATTAAGAAACACATCCGCAATACAAAACAAAAGAGGATGAGAGAGGACCCCCCTGACGGACCCCACTAGAGCATCTAAAATAGCCTTCTAGAGTCCCATTGATCAACACCAAAATACTTAAAGAACTGAGGATGCCATTAATCCAATTCCCAAAAATAGAGGAAAACCCAAAAGCTTGAAATACTCTCGGAAGAAAACACCAATCCAAAGTATCGAAAGCCTTGCTAGTATCAATTTTCATGGCCAAATTGCCCCCATAACACTTCTTATGAAGCACATTCACACAGTCAGAAGCCAGAGCAATACAGTCCTCAATATGACGATCCTGAATGAAACTGAACTGATGAGGAGAGACAATCCTAGCAGTAATTTTATTGCATGAACAATGCTGATGCTTGAACAGTTCATGGAGTGAACAATATCGTTGCATGAACATTGCGTGCGTGGACAGTGTCATGAACAGTGCCAAAAGGAAGAGGCTAAAAAATCCCTTGATTCTACCGAAAAAGATGCTTTTGAACCCTAACCCTCAACATTTTCGTTCTCAACATGTAAACATTTATACTCTTTATTCCTTAACAAATTTTAGTACGTTACTCTTGGCATGTAACGATTTTTGCTCTGTGAGTGAACATTTTTACTCTTGACATATGAATAGTTTTGTTCTCATCATATTATAAAACACTTTTGAATGACATTTAAGTGGGCGAATACTATCAAATTTGTGCTCATAATATTTTGTTGGAATCGTTTCGACGATAGAGAGAAATGAGAAGAGAGAGACTTAAAGGAGGGAAGCAGGAAAGTTGTAGAGTGAGAAACACAAATGGATAAGAGAAGGTTTTTAGGTGAGAATGAGGTTAGAAATACCGGATGATTAACTCAGTCATTCCTCTTATAATGTACGGGTAGTTTTGACAACTTATTAACAATTGTTTACAAAAATAGGAAAATTTTGGTAGCTATTTTTGAAAGGTTTTAATAATTTGAGGGCATAGGCAGCAATTTACTTAAATCTAAACATATGATCAGCGAGCACAATTCTTTGCAAACATACGAGTAGAGAACCCGGAGCAGCAGAGGTCGTGACTTGTGTAATATGTTGAAGCACGTGGTTCTACTCCCACTCTCAATTTATCATATTTCTACCTACCACTCTTACTCGGTTTTAAATATTAACAAGAAGAAAGAGTACAAATTTCTTCTTCAACTTGGAGAACCAGAAATTTGAGAGAGAGAGAGAGAGAGAGAGAGAGAGAGAGAGAGAGAGAGATGGGGAAGAAGATCGGTGAAGTGGGCTTGGAGGACTTGGTGAAGGCCGGTTTGAGAATGGAGGGGGCAAGAGAGTTTGATGAGATTCTAAGTGGAGTGTTGAGAAGAAAAAGAGGAGTGTTGGAGTTGGACCCAAGAGAGGTGTGGAGGGAGTTGGTTGCTCAGAAAGTGCTCAAGCCATGGCACCCACATAGGTTGCACCAGCTTCTTTATTACAGTGTCTATGCTGATTGGGATGTCTCCTCCAATGGACCTCCTCTTTCCTGGTTCCCTTCTCCGTAATCTTCTTTCTTCTTTCTTCTCTCTTGTTCATTTTCTCTGCTTATTTTCTCATACCTGTTGTTTAGTTTTTGTTAAAACTGCCTGTTGTTTGGCATTTTTGAAATGATAGGAATAGTGATTTATGGATTAATAAAATACCTTAATTTAATGCTATATCAATTAGCATTGCTGAAGAGAATATATAACAGGAAACATGTATAAGTTGTGGTCACAGATTAATGGGTTTATATGACCATGGTGAAGAATATGAATGGTAAAATCACTTTGTGATAAAACTTGAGCAATTAACGAATATCTGGAAAATTTGGGGTAAGAGTATTGTTCCGATAGATAACACTTCTGTAGAGTTCATTAATATCTGAGCTTATTAGTTTATCTCCCTATATTTGAATGATCGGTCTCAACTCTGGAGGAAGAACTGCTAATAAGCATAAAACCACCCACTCTGGGTCTATATTTGTTCGAATAAAATGATTAGCTAATTCTATGCGTCTAACCAAAAAATCCGTTCTTCTTCCAATTTTTCGATCTTCCCATTCATTACCTGTGGGTCCTGGTTTGGCTGTGTCTTGATCAGTTTATGAAATTGGTGGGAATGGTTTGAAAAAGGGCTCACGGTGGGCACTATAATTGTGGCTGCTGTTATGGGTTTAATTAATCAAAGAAAGTATTGAAAGCTTGCTTTCTAAAAAATTGATTCAATGAGCAATATCAAAGTGATCAGATACAATGTGGGTGAAATTGGGTACAAGTTTAAGTTGTGGAGTTTGATATGCAAGGTAATCAGAAATCTTGGTTTTATTATATTGTGTTGTATTAGCACTTATTTTGCTGTTCTCTGTATTTATTTATCCTTCCTAGTTGTCTAGACTCCAGCCTTATAACTGAAAAGTATTGATTCTACACTCTTATATTTCTGGTGACAACATTAACTTGTAATTGAACTCAGCATCATTGAATATGTTTGATGGTTATATGAATAGTAGGAGAAGTAGGCTATATTTTTGTGCTGCAAATATCTAATTGGAGTGCAGGTTTCGCTTAGTAGCTTAATGATCATGCATTATCAAAACTTTTTAAGATGGCATGTCTGTTTCAGTATGTGGACTTAATGCGTCAAAGTTTGCAATCTCTTCTTCTAATGGACTATCATGTTCTCTAATGTCAGACATCAAGCTAAACTTACTAACTTGGGAAGAGCAATGGAGATTCATGGTCCCAAGCTTTTAGGGTCTTTATACAAAGACCCCATAACGAGCATTAACCTCTTTCACAAATTCTCAGTTCAACATCCGGAGGTTAGTACTTTTTATGCTTATAGTTATACATTTATACTTTAATATAATCTTGAGCTTTAATGCAGCATTTTATTTACAAGAATAGTTTTCCTTATTTCATTTTGTTTCTGTTACTGATTCTCAGGCTTATTGGCCTATTGTCCTAAAAGAGCTTTCAGTTGTATTTCATGAAGCCCCAAAGTGTATTCTAGAAAGAAATGATAAATCAAAACAAGGTGGAACATGGCTTCCTGGTTCTCTTCTGAATATCGCTGAATGCTGTTTGCAACCCATGAGCCATCCTAGAAAACAGGATGACAGTGTGGCTGTTGTGTGGAGAGATGAAGGGTGTGACGACTCCAGTGTTAACCGTATGACATTGAAAGAATTCCGAGAACAAGTAATGTATGCTCTCATCTGTAATTTGTGGTTGATGTTTCAATCTTATTGTAATGTAGTCCTCTGGTTTATTTATAATTTTTAAAAAAGAAAAATATGATTCATTTACTAACTAAGGTTTACAAGAACCCCTGCTTAAACTGGTCATGCACGCCCTTAAGTTTTCTTGTCTACTACATAACCATGTTCAAGAAAGCACAGTATTTTAGTTTCAATGATGCTATTGTGCATATGACGTTCTCTTAGTTATATTCTCAGCTTAACTTTATATCAGACACCTTAAATTTCAGAATATATGAACTGTTTGGTACAGGCGATATAAGCCCATCTCCATTGAATGAAAACACAACAATCAATCATATTGTGTTGTCAAATTAGTCTCTTTTGAAAAATTAATCGCATATTTCATGCTTAAACTTTGTCATATATGTAGATAAAAGGATGAAGTTGTTATTGATACAAATGATGTAGGAAGAAATAGGATTGGACAAAGCATAATGAAGAGGATTCAATTATAAAGTTTCCGTTTTTTTTTCTACTTAACATCAAGTTAATTCTTGTTTCCTCTCATCTTTCCTTCCTCACATCTGTTTCTTTTCATTTTTGGTTATATTTTCTTCTATATGTTTTTAATTATTTGGCTACAAACCGAGTTACAGGTTGTTGGCTAATGCGCTGGATGCAACATTCTCAAAGGGTGATGCAATTGCCATTGACATGCCAATGACAGTTCATGCAGTTATAATATATTTGGCAATTGTACTAGCTGGATTTGTTGTTGTGTCTATTGCTGACAGCTTTGCAGCGAGGGAAATTGCAACCCGTTTGCGAGTATCTAATGCGAAGGGTATATTTACTCAGGTGATCTTTCATTACAATAGATCTCTTGTACAAAAGGGATTAGAATTTCCAAATGATAGGAACTTCATTGCTACACTTGTCTTCCGTTTTTAATCTTTTAGTTTTTGAAGCACATGTATTAGTTGTAAGGGAATGAAAGTCCAGTTGACAGATTGGTTATCCTTAACCTGTTATCGACTTCAGATTTTAGAACTGTGAAAGACTTGGCATCATCTGTTTAGAGTTTTCGGCTTCAGATAACAAGGTTTCCATAATTTTTCTGTCACTGTTTCATTTTCTACATTGCCTTTCGCCACGGAATTGAAAATGGTATATAATAATATGAATAAAGTACAAGATTCTGACTGGTTAAACATCCCTGTCACTATCGAGTCATTTTCAACCATTGGTCTGGCTTTTTTGAAATATGCATGGCTATATTATTATATAGTTTAAGAGGTTCAGTTTTCCATACAAGCTTTATAAATTGTGTGAAATGTTCAACTTCAAATCTAGCTAATTTGGTTATGTGCCAGTTTGCATATATTCTTTTGTTTCGGAAATTGATATTTGCCTTAAATTTTATTCAGGATTATATTGTTAGAGGAGGTAAAAGGGTTCCTTTATACAGGTAAATGAACACTTTGTTTAAAAAAAATCTTTCTATTATATAATTAATTATTATCTTTTACTGTCTATGTTAGATGGTGTATATTTTTAATCTGGGTAGGTGAGAATGTTACCAGATTTGATGATGGAACCATGTGTCCGAAATTAGACTCACCCCAGTTGAGTCCCCGAAGATGGACGCTTTCATGCTCAATGGGGATGACAACTAATTCTAAAAAACCAATAATATTCAAAAAACTAGATTGCATTGTTTTGAAATTTGTTGGTGTATCATGACACTCATACCTCCTCAGATAAATTGGTTAAGTCTTTAGTTGAAAGTAATGAGCGAGGTAGCTTTCTGGACCTTTCGAAAGGTCTGCATATATTTAACATAATGCCTGGTTAGATGCATCTGATGATTATAAGAAGTGCTTGAAATGAACATGCAATTTGCTAGAAGTAGTAGAGAATTGGGTTTCTGATTGATGATTGGTTTTCGAATTACTTTTTCATGGAGCTTTGAGTTTCAACCTACTCAAGTTAAGATTCCATTGGATTTTGCACAAGCTTTAATGACCTTTGGACAATTTGTTGAGATATTTGTGCAGAAATGCTCCTTTTGCCTAAAAATAAATTCCAAATAACAGTTTCTAGTTTAGTTGCATTCTTTGAAGGCTATTTATTTGTCAGATTGAAAACCAAATCTGGGTTGGTTAACAGTTAACACCATTTCTTTTTTGATGAACTTGTTTATACATTGGTACGTGATCTGTTTCTTTTTTCTCAGAAGTCCTCTGGTATCATAATGGCAATTTGTCTTTCTTTTGCAGTAAAGTTGTAGAAGCTGCTCCTTTAAAAGCTATTGTGCTCCCTGGGATTGGGAACAATTTATCCATTCAAATAAGAGAAAAGGATTTATCCTGGAAAGATTTTCTTTCTAGTGTCGATCACCATCCTAGGTAACATGTACTCTTGTTTTTGTCCTCTAAAAGAATCATCTTTATCATCAATATCTATAATATCCCGAAATCTTTTTACAGTTTCTCCGTAAAATTGGTCTCACACCATTTCAAAGTATGTAACAACATTCTCTTGGTGGCAGGCCAAATTATTATGTTCCGGATTATCGACCAGTAGACTCAATAATTAATATACTCTTTTCATCTGGAACCACAGGTAGAGATATCCTTCAACAGCATATGGTGTTGTCCGAACTTTTGACATTCATTTTATCATATAATATATAGTTTATCTGTCGGTCTTCATCAGGAGAACCAAAAGCTATCCCGTGGACTCAACTTCCACCGATTAGATGTGCTGCTGAAATATGGGCTCATATTGATCTTAAAGTTGGAGATGTTTTCTGTTGGCCAACAAATTTAGGATGGGTGATGGGACCGATTCTAATGTTTGCATGCTTTCTAAATGGCGCAACACTTGCTCTTTATCATGGATCTCCTCTAGGATGCAGTTTTGGAAAATTTGTTCAGGTGACACTTCTATATTTGCTTTTCTTCTTATGAAAAGTGAATCTTGCCAATCAAGGGGTTGGAGCAGAGGTGTCCATGGTTTGGTTAAACTGACGATTAAAAATTGAAACCGAATGGAAAAAACTGGAACCGAAACCTTAACCGTAACCGAAACCGAAACCGAAACCGGCAGTTACAAAACCGGTTTTGACCCGGTTCGGTTACGGTTAGAGAAAAACCGCTGAAAACCGACGTTATACCGACAATATAATTGTCGGTTTTATTTCTAATTTTGTTTTTTAATACCCAACCAATCAGATGACGACACGTGGCATTGAATTTTAAAAAATAAAATAACAAACCGGTTGGAACCGAAACCGGAACCGGTCTGTTTCGAAACTGAATACGAAATCGTAACCGCCAAACCAGCGGTTACAAACCGAAACCAAGCCAGCTAGGCCGGTTCTGGTTTCGGTTTCTGCATCCCATGAAACCGGAACCGGCGGTTTCAAACCGAACCGGAACTGAACAGAACCGTGGACACCACTAGGTTGGAGTGGTGCAGTGATGTGGTCTTAAAAATAAAATATAAAGAGTCGCTTAAAGGTTACAGAGCGAAGAAGAAGAATTTGCTAGGCAAAGCTTACAAAGACATCACGTGTGTACAAATGCTATCAAAGGGGGATTAAATTACTGCTAGGAGAACATCATGCGTGTACAAATGCTATCAAAGGGGGATTAAATTACTGCCAGTCCTAGTTTTTAATAGATCTATCCTTAACAAAGTTTGCTCAAGTCCTGTTTAACATGCCATTGATTTCGTTAAATACAATTCCATGAGCAATTGTTTAAAACTTATTTTAGATATTAATGATCAGTTATGGTGTAAAAGAAGACAAGACTACTTCCCTTGGCTATAGTGAAATGGGATAGTATGGAATGAAACTTGTCTAATCTTCTGTTATATATTTTCAGGATGCTGGAGTGACCGTCTTGGGTACAGTTCCAAGCTTAGTGAAAGCGTGGAAGAGCGCAAACAGTGTGGATGGCTTAGATTGGACAAAGATAAGGTAGTATTCGTTTTCAACTTCAAATTGAAATGTTTTCTTCTTATCCCAAAGAAGTATTGACTTAAAATATCTGTGAAGATTATTTTGCTCCACCGGAGAAGCCTCTAATGTTGATGATGACCTTTGGCTTTCTTCGAAATCTTACTACAACCCCGTTATCGAATGTTGTGGAGGCACGGAGCTTGGCTCATCCTACATCCAAGGAAGTCTTTTGCAGCCACAAGCTTTTGGAACATTTAGTGGTCCATCAATGACCACAGGATTTGTCATTCTTGATGAACATGGAATTCCTTATGTAAGAATTTTTTTCTGGGTTTGACTGCATTCTATTTCTTTTTACAAAATTCTTGCAAAGCCAAGTGTCACTAGATCATGTCATGCTAGTACCTGTTGTCACTGTAGTGAGTGCCGTGACTTTGTAGGTGACAATCGTGGCAATATATATGACATAGTAAAAAGAATCTGAAAGAGCATGACTAACTGCTTAATATTGCTTTCATTGGATAAATATGTAATCTTTACAGCCAGATGATCAACCTTGTGTTGGTGAAGTGGGTTTGTTTCCTCTATACCTTGGAGCAACTGACAGATTGCTTAATGCTGATCATGACAAAGTATACTTCAGGGGAATGCCGATGCATAAAGGAATGGTATACTTTGATCTATCTTTCTTACTGTACTTTCATAGAGATATTCCTTTGTGCTAAAGCAGCATAATATCACTATTTAAACCATGCTCAAAAGCAGCATGTTGTGTGGGAGGGGGTGAGTCAAACTTTGTTGGCAACAGAATCACCTAGATTATAACTACTTTCAAGTTAACCGGCATGGATCACTTTCGGGCTTAGGTTGGAGTGTCAAATGCCATTTTTTGCTAGGCTTATATTTATGTTTTCGGGGCATTAATAAAATTTAGCTTTTTGGTTTGACTTCTCATCCATCACATGTCATGATCAATAGCAGTCAAAAGACTTAACTAGAAACTAAAAGCGGGCTTAAGGTCTTGTTTTGTGACTTGTTGCATGTATTGGCAGCAACTCAGGAGACATGGAGACATCATCAAGAGGACTGTTGGAGGCTACTACATTGTACAAGGCAGGGCTGACGACACCATGAATCTTGGTGGCATAAAGGTATTACATTCCTCTTCCAACTTCTTTAAGTGAGTGATAATAAAGTGATTCTCAGAAGTAGTTAACTATGGTTTATATGGTTTACATGCAATCAAATGGGAAAGAATTGGTTCCTTGGATTGTGTATTTTTACCAACTAAGCTCTTTACAAGTACGTGTTTTGGTTTAAAAATAAAAAAAAAGGTACATGTTTTGATATATTTTAAATTGCCTTGAACTTCCATCTCCTTTTTGGGTCTGCAATTCTTGCACTAATTTTACCATGATCCTTCTAATATGCAGACAAGTTCTGTTGAAATTGAGCGGGTATGTGACCGAGCCGATGAAAGCATCTTGGAGACTGCTGCCATCAGTGTTGCGCCAGTTGGTGGCGGTCCAGAAGTGTTGGTTATAAACGTGGTTCTAAAGAAAGGATTTAACATTCAATCCGACAAGCTTAAAATGAAATTTCTTAAAGCTGTCCAATGCAACCTCAACCCTTTGTTTAAGGTTTGTTGCTAAGAGTGTTTCAATTTCTTCAGTTTGCTATGTCATTCATACAATCATAGGCTCAGTTATTGTTTGATTTCTGATGTGATAAACTATTTCCAATATTTTGAACTATAACCAGGTGAGCGTTGTTAAGATTGTTCCCGAGTTTCCACGAACTGCTTCTAACAAGTTACTAAGAAGAGTGTTGAGGGACCGGGTGAAGCATGAGCTATCCGTTCGGAGTAGAATGTAGAAGCAATGTCATCAAATTCTTGGCGCATCAATTGGATTTCAAATACACAAGTCATGTAACTTATACTTTGTGAGATGATAAAATAAAAGAAACAATGCGAATGTACATTGAAAGGTTTACATGGGAATCGTGTAATTGCAAACTAATTCATAGCCATTGAGGGCCATTTGGTTTGAAAATATTGTATCATATCTGTTCAAGTTCAAATGCTGATTAGTGTTGTCTTGTTATAGTATCTCATTGTCGAAGATGTACTTACAAGTTTTGGAAATGGAGATTGAAAACTTGTTAGGTCATGTGCTTATGTAATAATTAGTAATATATTCATGATAAACTTTTGATTTTTGTGGACCTCTGGATTCCGGGGGGGACGGTAGTGAAGGTTAGTGGTGGTTACGGTTCGGTTAAACTGGGGGTTCCGAATCGAACTGTACTGTCAAAATCGTAATCGAAACCGTAACCGACGGTTACAAAACCGGTTAGAAACTGGTTTGGTCATGGTTCGGTTACGGTTTGGAGTCCAAAAAAGTTGTGGTTAAATTGATGGTTTAAAAAAAAAAAAAATTTAATTGTCGATTTAAAAAAAAATTAAAACAACTAAACAAAAGCTGCCATGTGGCATATTATTTGACAAGCACCTAAACTGTAACTAAACCGTTTAACTGGCGGTTAAAAATCGTAAACGAAACCGGTTAAATCGGTTACGATTATGGTTTGTGCTTTCCATGGAACCAAAATCGATGATTTAAACTGAAACCGAACCGTAAATTCCACTAGTGAGGGCTTGGGATATATCCGGCCATCCGGGTTAGCCTTTCGTAATTTTTTTTTTTTAATAAAAATTATATTATTTAATTGATAGTCACCGATCTTTAGCACTTTAGAATAGTTTTAGAGTAGTAGTACAGTTCTAGAGTTTAGAGTAGGTTTGATTGAATCACTTCTCTCGTCTAACAAAGTCACATCAGTCTCTCTCTCACTTTTTTTCTCTCTTAACAATTAATAAATCTCTGCATCACTGTTTTTTTTTTTCTTTTTTTAAATATTATATAAATTTTAGGTTTTTTATTTTAAGACCTTGGGTTATATTTACGGATGTCAATGGTACAAGTCGGAGACGGATTTTTCATTAACATCTCCAATCAAAATTTATATGATAAATATCATCCTCAGTGAATACCCACTTTAAAATAAATATTACGGATACGGAGACTCTCCATTAGAGGTGGAAACCATGAGTCCTCGAACCAATGGATAATTTTTATATCTCTAAGCGTAGGTATAAAATTTTCTTGTCTCTATCACTCTATCGCTCCATCACTTTGTTTTTGTTTTGGATTAATGAAATTTCATAGTACTGTTACAAATTTGTTATTATTATTTTTATATATGTACTTTTATTTTAGAACACGCTATCCAAAATATCTGGGTATACCCCTGTTTGGAATAGATTCCAATGATTAATAATCATTCCTGTAACTATATAAAAGTAGCATGATCAGTGAATTCATTGATGTTAAGATCTAATGGTTTCACTATGAACGTGAACCTGTTTAGGGTCTTCACTGTTGCTAATTGCAAATTGATTTCTAATTTGAAGCCTTGTGTAAATCTCTATGAATTCGACATGTACCTGGTACACGTACGGGAAAAAAACAGGCTGTGGTATTGAATCTCATTCACATCAGGATTTGGAATGGTATCCTGTCAAGTATATGCAAAACAAAAGTACATCTTAGGCCATACCAAAGTCTATGTAATTTTCTTATACCCCTTTGTAAATGGGTGAAATCCTTTTCAGTTCCTCTAGTTTGATCTAATACAGAAACTGAACCCCAGTTTTAAGAATTACTTCGTTAAGTCCTTCTGTTAGATTTTCTTTTCAAAAAGTGATTCCTGACAAGGTTAGAGGGTTAAATGACCCTGTTGCCCCTGATTTTTGTGTTAAATCGATTCAACTTCATCATTTGTATGTTTAACAAATTTAACATCATCTTCATCATCTACAAGCCCAATTCTATAAACCCAGTTCTGGGTCCAACATCAAACACAAATTTAATCATTCCAGAAATACAAAATTATTCACACCAGAAACACATAAATTTATTCACTGCTTAACATCATCTTCATCGCCACATTTATTCACTGGAAACACAAATTTCAGAAACACACCAAACCCCAAATCAAAACCCATAAATAAATCCACAATCAACCTTCAACTAAACCAAACCCCAGTAACATACCATCACCACACCCAAATCAAAAACCTCAAATGGTCACCAAAGTCAGTATATTTGAGAGTGAGTGAGAGATCGAGAAATTCACACAAATCATCTTCTTATCAACCCAACCCAGAATCAATTTTTTCCATAATTCACACACGACACAAAAACAAATTCATCAAAATCTACACCCAGAAACCCACCATTCACCATTCCAAAATTAACACACCATTCACCATTCCTCATTCACCCAGAAACCAAAAACAATTAATCTAGAAATCAACCAAAACGAAATTCAAATAAAACCCTCCCCGACCAAACCCAGCAAACCATCATTCTCCCACCACTGAAACCAAGACCATACCCAACAAACCCAACACAGAAACTGAACCAAGCAAACCTAGAACGGAGCCACGCACGGTGAACGGAGCCGCAAACGTTGAACCATTCAGAAGAGAGAGTGATGGATCAATAGTGAGATATCGAGATAGAAATAGTGAGAGATCGATCGAGAGAGTGATGGATTGATAATGAGAGATCAAGAGAGAGAGTGAGGGATCACGAGAGAGAGACCGAGAGAGAGTGTGAGAGATCCGGTGAAGAGGGAGTGTGAGATTGAGAGAGAGAGAAAGTGAGATGTTGTTATCAACGAGAGAGTGTGTGTGCTGTTATTAGAGTGGGATATCTGGTATGGGATCGAGGGAGAGACAGTAAGGTTTTTGTTGTTATCAACGAGAGAGAGAGAGAGAGATAGAGAGAGAGAGAGAGAGAGAGAGAGAGAGAGAGTTTTGTTATCAGATTGAGAGATATGGTGTTTTTAGGTTTAGTTTGATGATGGTTGGTTTTTTTTTTCCTAATTTTATTTTTTAAAATCAATTTTTAATTGTTTTTAATTGTAATTATTAATTTTAACTATGCTTTTACTGTTATACCCTTATTGATCTGACGGAAACCTAACAGAATTGGACGGTAAAGACCAAATTCCTGATTTTTAGTAACTAGAGGGACCCGTCAAGATAAAGCTTAAAACCGGAGGATCAGTTTGTATATTAGGTCAAACTATAGGGATTAAAATGGAATTAACCCTTTTGTAATGAGAGTTATTGCACCAGTTAAGTGTGTACAAGAGAAATTAATTAACAATGGCAAACCTAACAATCTATGTATCTCTCAATTACGCATCAGATCGAGGATGTCACTGATCTTGTGATAAAGCAATTGGTCATGGAGTGCAGGCTCTTTCTGTAATGGGCCTCAATCCTACGTCAACTGTTCATCCAACCCTTAAAAAAGAGACAACTCATCTCCGAAATCGTGCCCCAACAATCCATACCCATCATTGAATGCACAATTGGATCAAACTATATTCATACCAGGCTCACTATCTAACAATGTCAGGCTCACCACAAACTTTTTACCTCAACTTGAAAAGGCTCATGAGTGGAAAGATTATCCTAGCTCGTTTGGTGTTTCTGATGATGAAGCTTCTGCTTTATGGACTTCTGTTTGCAAGGCATCAAACCGTATTCATATCTAATTACATATATAACTATTAACATACTTATGCATACAAATTATCAGATTAGTATGGGAACCGCAATATTCAACTGTTAGATGCATAAATATGATGTGGATCGAGCTGTTATTGTACATGGTCTATATAAAATATTGTATATATAAAATAAATATTACATATATAAAATTGTAAATAAAATATATTGTATATATAAAATTGTAAATGCATATTATTGGGTCACCTGAAAAAAATAAACTAAAATAAATGACACATTGAAAAATTTAAATAAAACTAAAAAAATATAAAAATTGACCTTGCACTTAATTTTTACCACAATTAAGTTACCTACATATCATCTTGGGGTTTAGACTTTAGAGGAATTAAAGGCCACGTAGTTCTCTTACCTTTTATTGCTAGTTGGGTGATGACGTGAAGTTATGGACTAAACGTTGTTATGATCATCCGTTCCACTTCCAGTGTCAGGTTGGTCATCTTTGAAGAAATCGTAGGGTTCCTCTTGATCGATCTCTTGTTGTCTATATTCTGCCTTTGTCCAATCATCAACTCAAGCTTGTAATTGATTTCGAACTTAAAAACAAACATCTGGAGTCTAAAATATTCCCACCGGTGTTGAACTGTTGTTCCACCGCCATCGTAGAAACTGGTGTTGTATGAATTTGTTTGGCTATCATAGCCAAGATTGGAAAGTACCTTTCATACTCATTCTACCAGTGTAGGATATGATTTTTTTTATCTTCAGTGTCTTCTATAAACTCAAAAGAGGTACATAGATAAGATTAAAGCTCGGAATACATGTTAAAGCTTGATGAAGAAAAACCTCATAAATTTTTGTTTTTTGTTTTGGATAATAGATTATACCCTAAACTAATAAATCCGGAAGATGATAGGGAATGGGATACATTTTGAGTTTGTGGAACATTTATGTTCAATGATGGACCATAAATGCTAAGATATTCATCATATAACTCATAAAATAATGCCTTAACTCTATCATAACATTTATCAATATCATACTCTATTTTTAAACCTTGTTCATAGTAAGCAGATAGATAACCAGACAAACTTTCTAATCTAAAACGTCGATCAAAACACATGGCAATCAAATAAATATTAGGAAACTCCTTATAATATTCTAACCATTTAGCCTTCATAGCTGTAACGGACTTCAGCAATTGTGGGTCGTTTTCACAATGAGCTTATGCACTGGCAATATAAGACTCTTAATAATAAATAAATTAGTTGTAGGATAATAACACAAGATAAATTGTTAGTAGTAGTATTAAAGACTTTTAACAAACCACACATATTGTTACAAATATCTCAATGACTTTGATAAAGATTAATGTGACTAACATGAAATTGAATAAAACTAAATAATAAATCTATATAATCATAACTTCTAGCAAGCAATTTATATGTAGAATTCCAATTGGAACATCGCGAGGAAATCTAACTATACGCCTACCATTTTGTTTACAATATGTTGCCTATGTTTTCATTACAGAATGATGTCTCCATAAATAATAGAGGGCATCTTTAATAGGTTGAATAAACTGTTGAAGAGTTTCTAATCCTTTTTGAACACACAAATTTAAAACATGACATGCACATCGTTGATGAAAAAAATTTCCACGAAGATAAGGTTTGCATAACTCAATTAAAGCAGGAATAACAACAATATTGTTATGAGCATTATCAAAACCAATTGCAAAAAATTTGTTTTCAATTTTATACTCTGTAAAAATAATTCTAAGATGTCTAAAAATATTAGCAGTAGCGTGTGTCCCATCAAAAACTTTAAATGCAAGAAGTCTTTTTTGGATAGTCCATGCATTATGCATATAATGACAAGTGACATCCAAGTATGAATGCATTCTCCAATGGTCACTCCATATGTCGGCACATGCGGAAACAAGACCATTATATTTTTCAAAATAGTTTTCCAACTTTCTTTTTCTAGTCATAATTTTTTTCAAGTGTTTCTGTGAGCATGGCTCTTGGAACATGACATGTAACGGGATTTAATGCTCGTTTCACTAAAACTAAATGGTAAGTGTTGTGTTGCAACAATTCTAGCTAATTCTTATCTATTGTTTTCATCACTATATTTAAATAATTGTTGGTTAGGGGTAGCGTACCTGGAATCTAGCCCGTGCTTCTGGATGATTGCTTAGTATATGCTTCTAATATGTGCCATATTCTCCAGATTTGTGTCACTTAAATAATTTTTTACAGTAATTGCAAACCACTATAATTATTCCATCTTCTTGCGTAACTTTCTTCATACGGAGTATGAAGAGATCAGATTTGACCTGCTTCGGTAACTTCTCTTCTGAAATTGGATGAAATTCAAAATCTGGAGGGTGATCAAGCATATTTTCTGATTAGCTTGTCAAATTGGGGGTGGAATCGGGATAGACCCGATTGGGTTTAGAAATTAATATAGGAGGTTGAGGAGAGTTTAGGCTTAGGTCTTCAGCATAAACTTGGCGTTGTAAATACTCGTGATAACCCTTGTCATTAGAACCGAGATTATCCATCATATGACCCTTACCTTTCATCGAAATTGAACGCCTAGGGCGATCACCACTTCCACTTGCCATATAAAATATTGAATTGTAAAATTCTTTGAACAAAAAATGTTAAAAATTTGATGGAAATAAATGGTTAGAAATAGATTTGGTAGAGAATTGGAAACTTAGTAGTTAGTAATTGCAAATAAATTAAATTCAAAATAAAATAAATTGTAAATAAATGAAATTGGAAACTTAGTAATTGCAAATTAAAATGCAAATAAGATAAATTGGAAACTTAATTGCAAATAAAATAAATTGCAAATAAATAAAATTGGAAACTTAGTAATTGTAAATTAAATACAAATAAAATAAATTGGAAACTTAGTAATTAAGAGAGAATTGAAAACTTGGAGTTGGAGAGTTGGAGAATTGAGAGGAAATTGGAGTGGGGAGAAATGAATGGCGGGGCGTATTTATAGTTTTTTTTTTTAAATCTTAACGTTGGAGGCCCAACAGTTCAACCAATTTGTTTTTTTTTTTAAATTAAAGAACCGGCAGATTCGAACCGAATCGGAACCGTCAGTTCCAATACGGTTTGAGACTGCCGGTTCCACCAAATTGAGAACAGGAACTGGAATCAGAATCAGAATCAGAATCAGAATCAGAATCGAAACTGCCTTGGTACCGGTATCAGTTCCAGTTCTGTCCTGGAACTGGAACTGGAATCGGAATAGAACCGGAGCTGAAACCGCTCCAGTACTGGTTTCGGCTCGATTCTGGAACCGAAATCGAAAAACCCGACTCTGGTTATGGTTTTTTCAACCTGATTCTGGTTAGATTTCCCGGTTCGAACTGAATCGACGTCATGTCTATACACCTATCCTACATATTATATATGTGGACCGAGGAGAAGGGGGCTTGGGTGAATAGGTTGATGATCTATTACTATACTTTTTCGAGATTTTCGTCGAACACTTGGTGAACATACAATTTAACCTTCAATATGCGTGTTATTAAAATAACAACTATCATTTATAAGCACAGTTCACCACCCTTAGTATACAAACACAAACATGTACATGTAAACCAATACTACGCAATTAAAACATACATGTAACAAGTAAATCACAAATGAAAAGATCTTGTATAATTTGTCTCTTCTCTATTATAATACTTTTTCGAGATTTTCGTCGAACACTTGGTGGCATACAATTTAATCTTCAATATGCATGTTATTAAAATAACAACTATCACTTATAAGCACAATTCACTACCCTAAGTATACAAACACAAACATGTACATGTAAACCAATACTAAGCAATTAAAAGATAAATGTAACAAGTAAATCACAAATGAAATGATCTTGATATTTTGTCTTTTCTGTTTTATTCATTGCTCAAATGTATTCCTTTATAAAATATTCAACTAGGTACAAATATACAAGTTATACTCAATTTACACAATGTTCAACTAATCACAAATCTACAACTTGAATTCAATTCTCAAAATATTCAATCAAGTACAAATATACAATTTAAAAGAGTTTTGTTAGGTTTTAGATTGTGTTGGCATTAATTCCATATCAAAATGATGTTTACTTGTAATGATTTAGTTGTTTAGATTCATGATGATTCAAGCTTCAAAGAAGAATGAGCAACTAGTCAAAGCAAGTTCAAAGTCTTCAAAGAGAAATGATGCTATATGGTTCTACAAAGGTATATCAAGACCTTATCTTTCTCTTAAAAGGCTTAGGCACACACACACACAATTCATACATTTGTGTCCCTGCATCGTTGTGCACCATTATAGGCACACACATACAATTCATTCATATGTGTCCCGCATTGTTGTGCCCATTCATAACACATTCACACACTTGAAGATGAATTCTCATGCATTGGTATGAAAAATAACATGCTTTGGAAAAATGCATGATTGAAGACTGTTTCTATCTGGTTTGCATTCTAGTGTGAATTGTGTTTGTATGTGTATATGTTTGTATAACATAGACGTTGAACTTGATTTTAGTCTTAAATCATTCTTGATTGAGTTCAGGTCATTTCGGTTACTCATACTATTAATTTCAAGTTCTAAGTCAAAAGATACTACACTTTCAACTCATGTTGCATACATTGTCTTCGTCTTCGTATATCGAGTCGAATTATTATTTTCTGGGTTGAGTATCTTATATGTCCATGTCCGTGAGAGATTTACAGTCTGTAATCCATAAACAGATTCAAATTTTGATTTTGAAGGCCGAAGAACGGTCAAAGAACGCGAAGGGAGGTCAGAGGAAAAGAAGACAACTCCAAACTCTTATTCCCGAGATGGCGTGTGAGCATCTCGGGCAAGAAGGCTTGCTGTTCCGAGATGCCCACACGCCATCTTGGGCAGCAAGTAGTCTTGGTTGCTTATTGTTCCTTTTGGTCATTTCACATGTCCATTTTCCCTCTCCTTTATATATCCCTTCCCTCTCACATTTCATTCTAAGAAGAGATTCAAAAATTTGAGTGCATAATTTTCTCCCAATTTTTCTCACATTCCAAACAACATAACTTCTTCATTTGAACTTTGATTTGAGTGATTCAAAGTTGAGAGTGTTGTCTATTCATCCTCCATCTTTTCTCTGAAGGTTTGAGTTAGTTTTATTGTTGTTTTTGGAGTCTAACCTCATAAAAACGAGATTGTACCAAATCAACTAAGGTATTGATTTTCTCTCAAAGTTTTTATTTTAAAACTTGGCCAATTGCCTTGGGTTTTCTTCTTCAACATATATATGTGTCTTATGATTGTTTTAATTTGAGTTTTGAACTCATTTAAAGCTAGATTGAGTTTCAATTGAAATCTCACATGTTAAGTTAGGTTTTGATTTTGCCTATGTTTTAACATGTTTGGGATTGTATTGTGCTAGCTTTGATTCTAGGACTATTTGATGATCTTTAATTGATTGATTTTGTGAAAAATAGTTTTTCACATGTATTAGGCTCTCTTTGACCCAAATCTCACTATAATACATTAATACATGTGCTTGTGTTCTTTTACGCTATTCATGTGCTTTGATGAATCTATGAATATGAAATATGCTCTAGAACTCTTGCTTTAATCTAAATGACTTTGTCACATGATTTTAGCATGTTTTTGGTATATGAGATTTAAACTTGGTTATGTATTAATTGAACATATCTTGTGATTGAAGTTTTAGATCTATGCATGTATCTAGGTTGTAATTAATGTTGAACATATCTTACATGATCTAGATGGATTAAACATTCATGATTGACTAGACTACATTTGTTTTGTGCATTCATGCTCATGTCTAGTATTTTCCATAGGATGTGTTGATCATAACATTCTATGTTGCGTGCTTGTTTGCGTTTTGCATTCATGATCACCTAGATGCCTTGTGAGAAGGAATTCTTGACAATAGGTGTGAGACCTATGTTGTTGAGCATGAAAGTCTTGGCAAGAGGTGGTTGACCTCTGAATGTCATGCAAGGAAGTCTAAGCCTAGGGTCATGAGGATCCAAAAGGGTGAGTGAGAAAGTCTTGACAAGAGGTGTGAGGCCTCAGAATATTGAACAAGAGGGCGACATCTTCATGAGTAGGATATGAGGGTAGTTCTTAGGTGAAGGGGTCACTTGAAAGATTGTACTTGTCTTATCTACTAGTGGATTTTGTTTACCGGTGGTTGCTAACCCGTGAATGTTTCCTCTTTGTAGGTTTACCATGTTATATCTTGTGTCAACTTTTCTCTAACCCTATCTCTCTTGTATTTGTATTTGTATTTGTTAGTTGAATACTATGGATAGAACTTTATATGTAAGTTGACTTCCTTACTATAATATCAATTGTGTATATGTGATGGTTGCTTGTTTGTATCACACTTTACATGTTTTATATATTGATTAAGTATCTTTAATTGATATATATATATATATATTTATATATTGTGATACAAGTAATCTAGAGGGACAAACTTTTGTTTGTTTCTAAGGGAGTCGAAAAAGGTGTCTAACCTATTCTCCCCCCTATAGGTTAGCCTTGAGCATTTAAGCGTGTTTGTATTTTCAATTGGTATCAGAGCAGGACTCTAGATTGTACTTAGTGAGAATCCAAGTGATACATTCACGGTTTTTGCAAAGCTTTTGAAGTCATGGGTTTACAAGATGATGTAATAGCAGAAGGAGCCTCAAATATTAGGCCACCATTACTTCGAGGCACTAACTATAGGTATTGAAAGTTGAGGATGAAGCCTATATCCGCTCTATTGATGAAAGGGCGTGGATGGTAGTGGAAGAAGGTTATAGTCCTCCTACAAAGGTTAAAGAGGATGGAACCATGATACTCAACCAAGGAGTGAATGAACAATGAATGAGTTTGAGGTTGCTAAATGGCACCATCGTGCTATGAATGCCATCTTTGGAGAAGTTGATGGGCATCAATTCTCCTACATTCAAAATCTTGAATCCATAAAAGAGGCTTGGGAATTGGGATACTCTCCAAGTTACTAATGAATGAACCTTAGCGGTGAAGAAATCAAGGCTTCAAATGTTGGCATCACAATTTGAAGGTTTAAGTATGGGTGAAGAAGAAAAGTTTGAAGACTTCCAATTCCGGCTTCTTAACGTTGCTAACCAATGTCAGGCACTTGGAGTATCTACTCAAAAAAGCGTTTAAATTGGAAAATCCTTAGGTCTCTTCCTAAGAGATTTAAATCAAATGTGACGACCATTGAAGAAAGCAAGGATATGGATAGCATGAACATTGATGAGTTGCTCGGGTCTCTCCAAACTTATGAGATGTGATTGAAGCCAAAGATTAAGAGTAAGGGAATCTCTCTCAATGCTATTGAGGAGGAGAGTGATGATGAAAATGAAGAGTTGGCTCGTTTGGTTAGAAAGTTCAAGAAGTTTCTAAAGAAGAATGCCAAGCCTAGAGACAAGAATTCTAAGGAAAAGGGAGTTAAGAAATCATCATCTCCAAGGAATGAGAAGAATAGTCAAGCTATGAACAAGAAAGGTGTTCAATGCTACAATTGTCTTGGTTTCGGTCACTTTACTAGTGAGTGCACCAAGAAGCCATCTACGAAAGACAAGAAAGGCAAAGTGTTGACGGTTACTTGGAGTGATGATAACTCCAGTGATAATGAGAGCTCTAGTAGCGAGTCTTCAAGTGATGAAGAGTTGGTGAGCAACTTTGTAGCTCTAACGACTTCTCATTTTCTATTAGATGTTGATAGTACAATATCTTTGAACAAGAACTTTGATGCAAATCATCATGGAAGCTCTAGTTCCATTCCTACTAATCTTGAGTTGTTGGCCATGATAGAAAAGCTTGAAGAAGCTAGAGATAATGCTATAAGAGAGGTAGTTGAGAAGGATGATTTGATCAAGAAACAACTAGATGAGTTTGTGATTGTCACTCGCAGACTTCTTGGTGAGAAAGATGATATTATGAAGAAGTTTAGAGAACTAGAAAATATAAACCTTGAGAAGGATAATGTGATATCTTCTTTGAGGAATAGAGAACAAGAATTAATGGAAGAGATAAACACGGCTTAGGAGGCCATCAAGAACTTAGTAAATGATTCTGTTAGTGTGTCTAGTGTTAGGAATCTTGTTAACTCTCATAGTGGTGAAGACGACTTGGTAGTTGAAGAGGAGCCCTTTGAAGAACCACTTCCTACTCTCTTGGTTGAAGTCATGATTGACAAGAAACCACACAAAAAGAGAAGATCAAAAGCCAAGAAGAAGTTGTCAAACAAGGTATCTTTGTAAACTCCTAGTGAAGCTAGTTCAACTCCAAAAGGTGCAATCTCAACTTTTATTCCAATTTACCATTATTGCAACACAATGTGTCACATTAATCCTAGGTGTTATAAATATATTGAAAAATGCAAATTAGGAAATGAATCTAGCGATAAGAAGATTAAACTTTAACTTGAACATGCTAAGGCTTTGAAAATTGAAAAACATGATAATATTGCTAAGCATGACAAGAAGTTATGGAGTAGAAAGAAAACTAATATTGTCCAACTTGACAAAACTTGTGTTGAAAATGATAAGGAATAGTGTATTAATGATATTCTTGTTAATCAAGTCATTGAAGGACTTTACTCTAGATTTAACATTGTTGTCATGGATGATATTGGAAATTTTTGTGTAGGTACACCCAAAAACAAGTGGTTCAAGGGTGAGTGCTCTTATCACTAATGTAAGAAGCACATGTGAGGTAACTTTGAGGCAATATATCAATATATGTTGAGAATTCTTGCTTGCTAGCTTTGAATACTCCATATATTTATATGAACTTGGTTATCTCACATCATGTTTGTTATGATGGTCAAAATTTGTTGGTTAACTTTAGAGAAGTTCTTTTGATATATGTGTTGATTGAGTTGAGATATTATGCTTTTTATACTCTTGTTGTGAAATATCGTCAACTTGGTGTCATGAGGACATTCAAGGCAAGAGTGCTCATAAAAAGGGTGGAAGTATGATATTTGGTGAATATATTGTGCAAAATGGTATCTCTATACTCTAATGACCTATGGTTAGTATCCATTTTGCTTCGGCAAATACATAGAACTCAACGAGCACCTTCATAAAAAGGGCTACACGCATTGGTTGTGAAAGCTACCCAATATTGGAAAGAGCTACGCCATTGTGGAGTGAAAGCCGCCATGAAGTGAATTTTGTTTATGTTTAAAAAAAAAATCAAAGAAGTGTTGAAATGGAATCATGAAAATAAAAAATTCTTTGATTCAAAGCCTAAAAAGAAAAGGACGAAGGCTTAAAAAGGAGTATAGTTGAAAAACAGAAATGGGATGACGAGCCACATGCACACATACGCTTATATGTTGAAATTTACTGTCTTAAAAGTAAAAATTCTGGATGATAATCGGTTTGACTTTTTTATGGAAAAAGATTAAGATGAATAGTTGTTGGAAATTGTTTGCATGTTGATTATCAAACTACTTCTTGATATATATTGAAGTATATCTCTCATACACACACTTTGTTTATGAGTATGTTGATATTTTAGCAATTGTTGAAGAATTATGAGAGAACTTGAAAAATCTTTGTGTATCTCTCTTAGCATATGAAGCTTATTCTGTTGATATTTCTTCAAATTGCTTGAATGTGTGATTATGTGAACATCTTTGTGAACTTTATGCTATCATTGATTTTAGTTATAGCATTTATCAAGGGGGAACATTATATGCTACACATTGTTCTCTTTTATGATATGTTCACATGCTTCATTTTGTTACATGTTGGCATATTTTGACTTAATGATACTTGTAAGATATTACTCATTATCTTTGTCTTACATGATGATTCATTCTTAAGTCATATGTCTTTGTTTTTATATCTTTATGACTAATATGCTTGTTTTGTCTTTCACTCACTTTTGTTGTATGTATATAGCATCTTATAACACAAGAAAAATGGGAAGAACCAAGACTACCGGAAGTGAAAATCAATTGAATCCCGTTGTGAAAGCCAAGTCTACCTCAGAAGGATCCAAAGTTTCAAGGACAAAAGATTTAGGGATCTTTGGAACAAAGAAGATATTTCAAGAGAGAGGCATTGACTTTGGTAAGTGTAAAGATTCTTATGTTCTTAAGTGCTTAAAGGATAGAAAATAGGAATCTTAGGAGAGTTTGTTAGGAGTTGTAAATGATACTCTTGTTAGAGAGTTTTATCTTGAATATAAAGAAAGTGTCACCTTGTTAGATGCATTGATGGAAATTAAGGGTATTGTGTTTAGAGTTAACCCGGAAAACATTAACAAGTTTTTTGGGCTATCTAATGATATAGATTCTAATTTTCTAGATGTGGATGTCATTGAGAATCTAAACATCATGAGTAGAACTCTTTGTGACAATGCTTTCTTTGAGTGGAAAAATAGGGCATATATTAGCCAACATGAGTTAACTAAGGCTAGTGCATTTTGGCATCTATTCATTTGTACTAACATTATTAGATCTTCGAATTCAACCGAGTTGAATAAGGACAAGATCAAAATAGTGTATGCCTCGGTAACTAATCAACCTATAAACCTTGGAGATCTTCTTATGTATTACATTGATAGTGCGGCTTTCTCTACTAGAGGTGATAAAAAGCTTGCATTACTGGGGTTTATTACTTCATTGTGTTTAACTCGTGGGATTACGAGTAGAGAAGATGATGTGTTAGTTCAACCCTTGGAAAAGTATTGTGATAAACGTGTGTCATACATGTCCTATAAGAATAAGGGTAAGACTTATGATATTTTTGGACTATTTAGTAGTTCTCAAGTTGATAGTCATGTGATTAGCACAAATATTTTTCTGGATTGGGCTATACAATTGAAGGAGAAGGTTGATGAACTTAGTGCTATAGTTGTTCAACAATGTGCTAGGATAAAAGAGTTGGAGGAGTGCATTGCTTCAAGCTCAAGACCACCACTCAAGCATTATGTTAGATCGACAACTCGCACTACTTTCTTTGGTGAAACAAGTAGCTAGTATTTGAGCCTTGAGGTACATTTCTTAACGTTTTGGTGTCATTTCATGTCAAAAAGAGGGAGAAAAAGATGCTAGTTGCTTAGTTTCTTTTTATGTTGTTTTGTGAAATTTTTGAACTTTCAATGGCATGTAATAATTAGTCTTAAGAGTTGGATAAGAATTCTTGTGTTTTTTCATGTATTGAGGGGGAGATACATGTATTTGTGGACTTTATTGTATATTCTTATCCACATTATATGTTGCCATTTGTTATTTTTCTCTTATATATGCATTGTGCTTTGAGATGATTTGTAGGTTGCTTCAAGGGAAGATCAAGATGAAGTTCAAGAGTTGATGAAGATTAGTTCTAGGAATCTTACTCATTGTAATGTGAGGGAGTGATTTTGTGACATATCTTCATTTTTATATTTGTAGTAAATGTCTAGGTGTTTTGACATGGAATTTGCCAAAGGGGGGAGATTGTTAGGTTTTAGATTGTTAGGTTTTGACATGGAATCTTACTCATTGTTAGAAGAAGAAGCAACTAGTCAAAGCAAGTTCAAAGTCTTCAAAGAGAAAGGATGCTATATGGTTCTACAAAGGTATATTAAGACCTTATCTTTCTCTTACAAGGCTTAGGCACACACACCGTTCATACATTTGTGTCCCTGCATTGTTGTACACCATTATAGGCACACACATACAATTCATTCATAAGTGCCCTACATCTTTGTGCCCATTTATAACACATTCACACACTTGAAGATGAATGCTCATGCATTGGTATGAAAAATAACATGCTTTGGAAAAATGCATGATTGAAGACTATCTCTATGTAGTTTGCATTCTAGTGTGAATTGTGTTTGTATGTGTATATGTTTGTATAAGATGGATATTGAACTTGATTTTAGTCTTAAATCATTCTTGATTGAGTTCCGGTCATTTCGGTTACTCATACTATTGATTTCAAGTTCTAAGTCAAAAGATACTACACTTTCAACTCATGTTGCATATATTGTCTTCGTCTTCGTATATCGAGTCAAATTATTATTTTTTGGGTTGAGTATCTTATATTTCCATGTCCATGAGAGAGTTATAGTTTGTAATCCACAAACGGATTCAAATTCTGAGTTCGGAGGTCGGAGAACGGTAGAAGAACGCGAAGGGAGGTCGGAGGAAAAGAAGACAGCTCCAAGCTCTTCTTCCCGAGATGGCTCGTGAGCATCTCGGGTAAGAAGGCTTGCTGTCCCGAGATGCCCACGTGCCATCTAGGGCAGCAAGTAGTCTTGGTTGCTTCTTGTCCCTTTTGGTAATTCAAATGTCTCTTTTCCCTCTTCTTTATATATCCCTTCCCTCTCACATTTCATTCTAAGAAGAGATTAAAAAATTTGAGTGCATAATTTTCTCCCAAATTTTCTCACCTTCCAAACACCATAACTTCTTCATTTGAACTCCGATTTGAGTGATTCAAAGTTAAGAGTGTTGTCTATTCATCCTCCATCTTTTCTCTGAAGGTTTGAGATAGTTTACCTGCTGTTTTTGGAGTCTAACCTCATAAAAACGAGACTGTACCAAATCAATTAAGGTATTGAATTTCTCTCAAAGTTTTTCTTTTAAAACTTGGCCAATTGCCTTGGTTTTCTTCAACATATATATGTGTCTTGTGATTGTTTTGATTTGAGTTTTGAACTCATTTAAAGCTACATTGAGTTTCAATTGAAATCTCACATGTTGAGCTAGGTTTTGATTTTTCCTATGTTTTCACATGTTTGGGATTGTATTGTGCTAGCTTTGATTCTAGGACTATTTGATGATCTTTAATTGAATGACTTTGTGAAAAATAGTTTCTCACATGTATTAGGCTCTCTTTTGCCAAAATCTCACTATAATACATGTGCTTGTGTTCTTTTGAGTTATTCATGTGCTTTGATGAATCTATGAATAAGAAATACACTCTAGAACTCTTGCTTTAATCTAAATGACTTTGTCACATGATTTTAGCATGTTTTTGGTATATGAGATTTAAACTTGATTATGTATTAATTGAACAAATCTTGTGACTCAAGTTTTAGATATATGCATGTATCTCGGTTGTAATTAATGTTGAACATATCTTACATGATCTAGATGGATTAAACATGCATGATTGACTAGACTAGACTACATTTGTTTTGTGCATTCATGCTCATGTCTAGTATTTTCCATAGGATGTGTTGATCATAACATTCTACGTTGCGTGCTTGTTTGCGTTTTGCATTCATGATCACCTAGATGCCTTGTGAGAAGAAAGTCTTGACAATAGGTGTGAGACCTATGTTGTTGAGCATGAAAGTCTTGGCAAGAGATGGGAGACCTCGGAATTTCAAGCAAGAAAGTCTTGCCTAGGGTCGTGAGGATCCGGAATGGTGAGCAAGAAAGTCTTTCCTAGGGTCGTGAGGATCCGGAAGGGTGAGAGAGGAAGTTTTGACAAGAGGTATGTGGCCTCGAAATGTTGAGCAAGAGGGCGACATCTTCATGTGTAGGATAGAAGGGTAGTTTCTAGGTGAAGAGGTCACTTGAAAGATTGTACTTGTCTTATCTACTAGTGGATTTTGTTTGCCGGTGGTTGCTAGCCCGTGGATGTTTCCTCTTCGGAGGTTTACCACGTTATATCTTGTGTCAAATTTTCTCTATCCCTATCTCTCTTATATTTGTATTTGTTATTTGAATACTATGGATAGAACTTTATATGTAAGTTGACTTCCTTACTATAATATCAATTGTGTATATGTGATGGTTGCTTGTTTGTATCACGCTTTACATGTTTTATATATTGATTAAGTATCTTTAATTGATATATATATATATATATATATATATATATATATATTGTGTTACAAGTAATCTAGAGGGACAAACTTTTGTTTATTTATAAGGGAGTCTAAAAAGGTGTCTAACCTATTCACCCCCCTCTAGGTTAGCCTCGAGCATTTAACCGTGTTTGTATTTTCAAGTTTGAGTTAGAGAAATTGAAAACAAGGATTTACATGGTAAAAACTTCCATCCTGAGGAAACATTCATGGGTTGAATCAACGACCACTACAACTCTCTCCAATAGTTGAATAATGTGATCGTGCCAAAATTGTACTAAATTTTAGTCCTCAATTCCATGTTTATTGTCTTGTTTTCGTGTACATTTGTTTGTCTAATAGGCTATTTTCTAGTGATTGCAGACATTCAATGTATTTCGGGTATTGAAGATGCAAAGAGGAATTTTCAGGTGTGAAACAAGTTAAAGTTCAAGATATCAAGCTCTATTCCTTTGTCCCATTACAGGTTCATACCCGCACAAGGCAGCAAGGAGACCTGCGAATTGGGTCCTAAGAGTTTTCTAAGTGGAAGTGCACGAGTACTACGCGGGTGACCGTACCCGTGCATTTTCATCCGCGAAGAAGACTTTATTGATCCACACCAGCGCACCACCTACGAACTGAGAGAATGAAGATTGCAAGAAGGACCTAGTGCGAGGGTCTATAACCGTGTACTACCCGTGATCCGAGGCATAAAGATTGCAAGAAGAATCCCTGTGTGCGAGTTTACGCACTACCCACAAACTAAGAGGAAGAAGAAGGCCAAATTGGATATGCGCAGGTCATTATGCGAGTCCATACCCTTTTAGGTTTTAGATTTGTGTTGACTTGATTCCGTAAAAACTCTCTTTGTTTGTATTGATTAGTTTCTTAGGTGGTTCGTGTTTGATTTCAGCTTCAAAGAAGGAAAACAACTCTTCATGCAAAGTTCATCTATAAGAGGAAATATGCTTACTTGGATGCTAAGGTTATCAAGATTCTTTCTCCCTTGCAAGGCGTAAGCGCACAGACACACATTGCATTCATATGTGTACTTGAATTATTACGCAAAATTGGTATAATATGTACAGACACATATTATTTTATGCATATGCATTAGATCTAAAATTAACAAATTTTGTATATTGCATGTTCTAGGACTATATCTAGGATATTACATACATGTGTGTTCATGTGTTTGTTTGTTTATGTTTTTATTGATATTGAACTTGAATATATTCTCATGTTGTTCCTTATTGAGTTCCGGTGATTACGGTTAGTCATTCATTAGTTTTCAAGTTTCGAGTTGGAAGTTACGAAATTTTCCATGTCTTTATCGTACATAGTTTTTGCACTTGTTTATCGAGTCATTTTCCATATCTTTTGTGAAAGTTTTGTACACGTCCATGCCCGTAAGGAATTTGCGGTTCATAATCCAAAAACGGATTCGACTTCGAAGTTCTAAGGCTGCAAAACGGTCAAAAAATGCAAAGAGAGTGCGAGGAAAAGGAAAGTGGGATGGCAAACTATCAAATCTACCCCTCTCCTATAGAGGCGTGTGAGCCTCACGGGAAGGGCTCCCCTTTACCCCCGTGAGTCCCTTGTGCCTCCAAAGGGTACTGATGTGGAGGGTTGTTGTTGGCCACTGGAATTGGCTTCTCCTCCATGTCATTTCCACATATATATATATATATATATATATGATCTTCAACGTGTGTTCATCATTTTCTATGTGAATCATCTTCTCTACATTTTTCTTATGATTAACTTGATTGAATCTCTTGATTTGATTATGAAATTCGTTAAGAATGATTTTGATTCGATTTTTAGGCTTGTTTGAGAGAGATTTCGAAATCAACTTGTATGTTTTTGGTTGAATATCATTTTAGCTAATTTTAAAGAACATGAACTTGAATCTAGAATAATTTATAATTTGTTTCTTGATTGTTGATTTCTAGGTATTAGTCTCATGTTCTAGAACTTGAATATTTTTGATTGATATTTCTATCCTTCAAATATAGTTTTTATATTAGTGAATATGATGAATATTTCAAGTGTTAACTTGATCATTTAATTTCAAAGCTAGATTTGTGTTTTTTGTTGAAAACTTGTTATTCTAGCTTTCATTGACTTGTCTAGGTTTCTAGATATCTTTGTGAATGATTTTGAATGCCTAATCTGGATTTTCTATCACATGTTCATAAGAAATAGTTATCTTAGATTGTGAGCTTGATTTGTGCCATACTAATTCTTCATAGAGTGTGTTTGATCAATATACTCTATCTGCTTGTGTTTTGCATATTTGCACTACACTTAGATCATTTACCTTGAAAAAGGATGAAGTCTCTTGTTGAGGTGTGAAGCTTTAACATGAACAAGAAGTCTTGACTAGGATTGTGAAGATCCGGTTAGTTGAGCAAGAAGTCTTTGCTAAGATCGTGAAGATTCGGTTAGTCGAGCAAGGAGTCTTAACTAGGATTGTAAAGATACGATTAGTTAAGCAAGGAAGCTTTCTAGAGGCACGTGAAATGCCTAGATAGAAAGTAAGCAAGTCTCTCATTGGGTAGGATAGAGTGGGATGATCCAAGAGGGTGGATCAAGTGATTTGATCACTTGAGGGTTTGCATTCTATTATCCTAGTGAAAGATTGTTTGCCGCTGGTCGTGGAATAAACCCGTGGATGTTTCCTCATTTTTGAGGTTTTACCATGTTAAAAAAACCCATGTGTTGATTTTTTTATTGAATTCATTTACTTCGCATTGTGGTAGTTACTCTAAATTGCTATGTCTTTTATACTTGTTACTACTAACCATTTTGTGAAGCTTTTTTGGTGTTTATTTTTTACAATGCTTTGATAGTTTGTTTGTGCAACAATCAAAGTCCAAATTTTTTATTGAAATTGGATTCAACCTATTCACCCCCCTCTCTAGGTTGATAAATATCCATTTTAGGGAATTTCATACCCGTGTATATCAGTAGACCTTACCCATGCACTGCACCAGGTACACTGACATTTTTTTTCTTCAGCAATGCTATATATACCCTTTCTTCTGAGATCATCCACACGCCCTCACCATACACTTTTTGTACTCTTACATCATCTAGATATAGAAACCATTCTCTCCTACCATATCCAAACCCACACTCCATTTCTTTGATTTCTACTCAACAAAGGCTCTAGGATATTGGACTAAAGCTCTAAGGAAAGAGAGTCTCTTCATTGGTCTACTTTTATTCTTTTCTCTTAGGTTTTTCTTTGTAGTGAAGATAAGTGATGTAAAGTCCTCATTTATTGATTGACTTATTTTGTGAACAAACCACATATTAGGGTTTGATGTAAGGGTAACTTAGGCTCTTAAGACCTCAGGAGAAGAAGCACCAAAGGTATATTTCTTGTGCTTACTTGCTTTGAAGAGATATAGTTGCACACACACTCACAACTCATGCATATTTCTAATTCGTATATGTTATGTGTTTATATGAGTGTGCATTCATGTTTTGATAACTCTTCTTACATGTATATATTGATCACATCTTTGCACTTGTATTGACAAGAATTATATGTTGCTCACACTCACTCACTCACTTGCATTTGGTTTGTTATGCATGTGTACTTCATTGTTATCTAAGTGCATTCATAGTGTGGTTTTGTCTGTTGTTCGAGCTTGTACGATGGTGTGCTTGTCTTAGTGCATTGAGAAGATATCATTCCTCTATTGGTTTTGGTCTTTGGTCACATGGTTTTATTCCATGAGTTTGGGCATTCTTGTTAAAGTCCAAATCTGACCTTTGGTCATTCATTTGACCATAACTATTTCTATAGTAATCCAAATCATGTTTCGTTAGTTGGAGTATCTATACCTTTCCAACGGTATATTATACGAAAGGTTTAAATGTTCTTTGGTCATGTTTTGAGCCTCTTGAAAATAGAGCTGGGTTGTTAAATTCCCAATGCACGGGTTCGACCCGTGCATTCACCCGTACAATGACCTGACGAGTGTTTTTTTAGCCTCTGTGTACGGAGACTTGCGCGGGTATGCACAGGTCATTGTGCTGGTCTGGACCCATGCACTACTCAGATTTGGGCAATTTTTTTTCAAAAAGATACCGTTTTGCTTGTGCCTACATATATGTTATCTTCTTGCCCATTTAGATAAAGAACTCTAAAATTCTAGATCTTAGTGAGAGAAAGAGTTCCCCTAGTGAGAGAAATCACCAAACTTGCTTCTTTAATTCTCAGAACCTAAACACCCATCATTCTTTTATGAAACAAACATCATCTAGCTTCATCTAGGATGTTTCTAAGTATGGGTCTTCATCAACACATGTAACTTGGTAAGTAGAACACCATTTTCATCATTCTTGTGTTCTAGCTTAGCAAGATATCTCTTTTATGACTTTTAAGCCTCTATATTAGGATTTTTATTACAAGTAGAGATTGTTGTTGATGTTTGGGTTGTTGTATTGTGATAGCTAGCATATAGGTCATATTTGCCTCTAGCTAATTAGGTCATATTAATTAATTTAATTTTGATGATTGCATTAATGACCATGCCATGCTTAATAGCAATATATGTTGAAATGATTTTGTTTGATAACTAGGATATAATGTTGCATAACTATATCTAGTTAAATCTTTATGAGCAATCATTTAGACATTGATATCTGGGAATTGTACTCGGTGACATTCTTAAATTCCTAGATAAGCATTAGTGTTTTGCCTAGCATTATTTGCATATTTGAATATTTCATCAAATTCTCATAGGTTGTTGATCTCTTCATTGAGAAGAAAGTCTTGTGTTGCTTCCGGGAATAGGTTACGTAAATCACAAACAATTGGACTAGGTCCACTTAATGCCGGGAGTAGGTAGTAATTGTCGGTTATATACCGGGAGTAGGTTGTAATACCTTTACCATAAGTGGATTAGTTGTTCCAGTGTGACACACTTAACAGCCCGTGGTTTTTCCTATTTAGAGGGTTTCCATGTATATCTCAAGTGTTCATTTTAATTCCACATTTATTACACTTGTTTTAGTATTGTGACTAGTTAGGGGTATTTTCGTCTAATTGAACATTAATGAAAATTGGGTAAAAGTGATTAAAATCTTTTCAACCCCCTCTAGATTATTATTAAACACACCATAATTTGTTTTAATTGGTATCAGAGCGGGTTCCTAGACATACATATGTGATCCTTGCTCATTTTGGTGTGTCTTACATTTGTGTGTATTTTATTCTTTGCATTTCATTTGCATTGACTCATTCACTTCTCTCAAACACCATGAGTGAGAGTGAAACACTTAGAGTGGGTATTGCTTTGATGACCTCCAAAGTTGAGAGGGAGGAATATGAATCCGATGAGGAGATGACTCTCATGGTTGAGAGATTTAGGAGATTTACAAAATCTCTGATGAAGGGCATGACCTCCAAGGTGAAGGAGGAAAAGAAAAGGCCAAGGAAACGTGACCCTTGACTTGAATGTGATAGAATTGGCCACATAGCCTCCAAGTATAGTAGCTTAAAGTACAAGAATGGAGGAGTTGATTTGATCGTTACTCGATGTAATAGCAAAGTTGAAGTAGTTGATGAATGCTCTACAAGCTCAGTGGATAGTGTGTTCAACTACTTCACATTTCCGGTTTCCTACTATGAAGAAACACAAGCCACCAAAAAATGTATATCACTTGAAGAGTTCAAGATAGGTGACTTAGAGTTTGGAAACCGAAGTGGAGCATGCATAAATGGGCGAAGCCTCGTTATTGATGACCCATGCTCCTGAAACTCTTGTTGTAATGCGGTTGATTATCAAGAGTTGGTTGATTCTCTTCAAAAATTGTTGAAGGTGAAAGATAATGATATCCTTAGATTGGAAAAGGATAATCTTCAACTAAGAGATAAAGTGACTCACTTGGATGAAGAAGTGAGATGTGCAAAGGAAAATGAAATCAAGTTGAACAATGACCTTGATGAAGCAAGGAGTGAACTTGCCAAGATGGCTTTGGGATAAAAAATGCTTGACCACATGTTAAGCCTTGACAAGAAGCCAGATGACAAGCGATGGCCTGGTTTTGTAAATGATGAGACCACACCGTCCTTGGACAATCCTATATTTGTGAAGGAGATTGCTCATATTTGTCCACCTAGGTCTCAAAACACCAATAAGTTTTTTGTTGTGGGTGAATCATCTAAGAGCTCAACCTTGAAGATGCTTCTAAGGAAATAAGCTCAACCTCAACCCTTGAGGAGGCCTCAATCAAAGCTTAATCAACCTTTGAGACAAGTTACTCATGATCAACCATAAAGGCACCAACATCCGGCTAATGCTCCTAAGAAAATCCTATCGGTGCTTCAAAGACAACCTCATCAACATGGCCATGCCTCGATAAGAGCTAAATGCAATGGTATTAATTTTTCTTTTATACCTACTTGTCATTATTGTGGTATGATTGGTCATATTTGACCAAATTGTGTTAACTACATCAAGTCATGTAGAATTAAAATCATGAGAGAAAAGAAAATGAATTGCAGGGCTAAATTGAATAATTCTAGGAATCCTAGTAAGGATAAAATCTTGACAACTAAAAATGATGTAGTGGAACCTAGGTTAGATAAGGAAAATATGCATTCCATCCCTTGTGATAAAAATTCTCCCTTAGATTCTATTAGGTCAAATGGATTTAGTAAGTCTAGTGGGACTTGCCCCTTGCTTTGATACGGTTCGGTTTGTGACCCCATATGGGGAGCTTAAGCAAAGAGAGCAAACTTGCATGAATTTTCATTTGCAAGAAGTTGACTTATTTTATGCTCTTTTTATGATTGTTTGAGTGTGTTTGGTGAATAACATTGATTAATGATTATATAATGTTTTTAATAACACCTTGCACGGTTGCTTTTGATGATAATGCATGATTTCTATTTTTGCTTGAACATGCTTATCTTTTAGAGGAATATTATACTTGTTAGTACATTTGATTGACCTCAAATTATTCTCCATGGTCATGATTCCTATGATATGCATTCTTAAGCTCTCTCTTGAAAAGGGCTACTGGCAATATGATGTGAAGCCGCCCAATGTTGGAAAAGGCTACTCATTTGAAACCAAGTGAAAGCCATCAAGAGAGTTACCTTTCCATGATAAACATAAATACATGCTTTATAGGAAATTGGAGAAAAACAGAAAAGTTGAAAATTTGAAAATTTGTTGATGATGTGTGTTGATACATTGCTTAATTTAGGCATGAAAATGGTTGATTGATGATGTGTCTTGCAATGTAAATAAGATGCTATACTTTTGATGTATTTAGTACACTTGCACACAAATGCTTGGATATATATCTTCTTATCATAACAACATGGCTTTAATTGGTTTGACTTTATTTGGAAATCCTGTTGAGTGTTGCTTCGATTGATTTTCATGCATGAGATCAATAGTGTTTTGTATTTAATGCTAAGCAACCTTTTCACACACATACTTTTTTTTGTTTTCAAAATCCCTTGAATCTCTCTCAATCACAATTGTAACATAAATTTGGTTTATATGATTATGCAATGTGATGATTACTTGTAGATTTCTTTGCTGTGGTAACCCGCTGTAGGGACATCCCTTTGCCTATATCATGACAAAAAGGGGGAGTAGTATGGGGGGAGCTTATTTATTGATAAGCCATGGTAATTTTTGGAAGACTATATATTGAGGGGGAGAAACTCTTTGAGGGGGGGCATTGCATTTACATACATTGCATGATGTTGTTCTTAGATTCTTAAATACAAATGATTTTTATTTTCACTCGATCTTCTCACATACACTTGGTTTGGAAAGTGTATTTGTTGTTTTTGTTTTGAAGGGTTGATAGTTCTACAAGAGATTGAAGATTGAAGATCTGAAGTTATATATATATCATATATATATATATATATATATTTATATATATCTTTGTAATGTAGAATATCTTTCCGGTGCTTCAATTTTCTATTTTTGTGAGGATCAATGTGAGTGGTGGTTTTGTCAAGAAGTAGCCAAATGGGGACATTGTAAAGTCCTCATTTATTGATTGGCTTATTTTGTGAACAAACCACATATTAGGGTTTGATGTAATGGTAGCTTAGGCTCTTAAGACCTCAAGAGAAGAAGCACCAAAGGTATATTTCTTGTGCTTACTTGCTTTGAAGAGATATAGTTGCACACACTCACAACTCATGCATATTTCTAATTCGTATATGTTGTGTGTTTATATGAGTGTTCATTGATGTTTTGATAACTCTTCTTGCATGTTTATATTTATCACATCTTTGCACTTGTATTGTCATGCATTATGTGTTGCTCACACACACACTCACTCACTTGCATTTGGTTTGTTATGCATGTGTGCTTCATTGTTGTCTATATGCATTCATAGTGTGGTTTTGTGTGTTGTTTGCGCTTGCACGATGGTGTGCTTGTCTTAGCGCATTGAGTGACCATTTGAGAAGATCTCAATATTCTCTTGGTTTTGGTCTTTGGTCACATGGTTTTATCCCATGAGTTTGGGCATTCTTGTTAAAGTCCAAATCTAACCTTTGGTCACTCATTTGACAATAAATCTTTCTACAATCATCCACATCATGTTTTGTTAGTTGGAGTAGAAAGTAGACCTCCATACCTTTCCAACGGTATACTATACGAAAGGTTTGGATGTCGTTTGGTCATGTTTTGAGCCTCTTGAAAATGGGAATGGGATGCAGATTTTCTAGTGCGTGGGTCGGACCTGTGCATTCACCCGCGCAATGTTCTGACGGGTGTTTTTTTAGCCTCTGTGCACGGACACTTGTACGGTTATGCACGGATCACTGCGCGAGTTTTAACCAGTACACAGACCCGCTGACTACACGGATTTGGGCAATTTGTTTTCAAAACGATACCGTTTTGCTTGTGCCTATATTTATGTTATCTTCTTGCCCATTTAGACCAAGAACTCCAAAATTCCAGATCTTTGTGAGAGAAAGAGTTCTACTAGTGAGAGAAAGCACCGAGCTTGCTTCTTTAACACTCAAAACCTAACATCTATCATTCTTGCTTGAAAATAACATCATCTAACTTCATATAGGATGATTCTAAGTATAGGTCTTCATCAACAAATGTAACTTGGTAAGTAGAACACCATTTTCATCATTCTTGTGTTCTAGCTTAGCAAGATATCTCTTTTATGACTTATATGCCTCTAGATTAGGATTTTTATTACACGTTGAGATTGTTGTTGATGTTTGGGTTGTTGTATTGTGATAGCTAGCATATAGGTCATATTTGTGTCTAGTTAATTAGGTCATATTAATTACATTTTGATGATTGCATTAATGACCATGCCATGCTTAATGACAACATATGTTGAAATGACTTTGTTTGATAACTAGGATATAATGTTGTATAACTATATCTAGTTAAATCTTTATGAGCAATCATTTAGACATTGATATCTAGGAATTGTACTTAGTGACATTTTTAAATTCCTAGATAAGCATTTAGTGTTTTGCCTAGCATTATTTGTATATTTGAATATTTCATCAAATTCACATAGGTTGTTGATCTCTTCATTGAGAAGAAAGTCTTGTGTTGCTTCCGGGATTAGGTTGCGTAAATCACAAGCAATTGGACTAGGTCCACTTAATCCCAGGAGTAGGTAGCTGTTGTGGGTTATATCTCAGGAGTAGGTTGTAACGCCTTTACCATCAGTGGATTCGTTGTTCAAGTGTGGTGCACTTAATAGCCCATGGTTTTTCTCATTTGGAGGGTTTCCACATATATCTTAAGTGTTCATTTTAATTATGTATCTTTTACACTTGTTTTAGTATTGTTACTAGTTAGGGGTATTTTCGTCTAATTGACAAATAAAAAAAATTGGGTAAAAGTGATTAAAATCTATTCACCCCCTTCTAGATTATTATTAAACACACCCTAACTTGTTTCAAGTGATGGGAGTCATTTGTGAAACTTCTGGCATTGTATTTGGACTATATCAATTATGTTCCATTCATTATTTTAATTGATTTCAAAAATATATTTGTCTTTGATTGCACACTACACTCTTTGCAAGTTTGTTGTGAAATTATTTGAGTAGTTAATTAGGTATACACTCTATTTTGTTTTCTTAAGCTTAATTGAATGGAAGGATTAAACAAGAGTACACTCTTCATGTGAAATCCGGACTTTATATTCTTAATTTTTATCTAATCTCAAATTGGTGGTCAATTCTATACACTTTAGGTTGATCATTTATGGGGGATTAAGAATCAATCCTATACACTCTAGGTTGGTTGATTTGTATAAAGATTAGTTCCGTATTTCATAGATGTGCATTCATGGAAAATCTATTGTGAGTGGTCAATACTATACACTCTAGATTGAACATTCATGAGGGATATACAATCAATTATATACACTCTAGGTTGATTGCAATAAATTGATGTACATTCATAAGAGTTCTTAATTTGCCCATTGCTTGCTTGTTGGATCCATCAACTCCTTAGTCCCCATTATCATACATTCACCACATTTGCATTTATAGCTAGCTTAATTTATAATAAATTCGTTGTTGTAGTTTCATATTTTGCTAACCAATTTTCCAACAAACCATCTCATTTACTCTTTAAGCATTTTTGATATTAGAACCTAATTTGATCAGTATTACCTATTGTTCCTTATGGAACAATACCCAACTTGCCGCTTTACTTGTTTTAGAAACATTTTGAGCATCGTTGAGGTTTTTATAAATTTTGTTTTGGACTTGCATTTTCTTTTAACAACAAAGCAAAAGATCGTTCAATAATGTGTACACCTTCAAGCGATCAAATCTATGATCGACTCCTACTGGCATATCCCACACTACTTTACCAGGCCTTTTACTAATTGTAGCTTTTAGTCACTCAACCCATACTAATCTATCTTATTGAGATTTTTAACCTTTTACAAGGCATGCTCTAAGTGTTCATGACAAACACACAACATAGAATGCAAGATCACAACATCCTATGGAAACTAGATGCATTTTAAGCACAAATCAAAACATAATCTAGTTTAAATAAAGCTGGATGCATTTTATGTACAAAACAAAGGATAACTAGCTTTAATCATAGTATATTCACCAATCCATGTTTTTACAAAATTTGTCAATTTAAATTTATTGCATGTGCATACAATAATATGTGTGTGTATGTATTATACCAATTAAGGACAAAGGTGCATGGACATATATGGATGCAATGTATGTGTGTGGACATAAACGCCTTGCAAAAGGAATGAGGTCTAGATATACATTTTATATGCAACAAAGCTTGCTCCTCTTGAAGACTTCTCTTTGCTTGATAAGTTGCCAATCCTATTTGAAACTTGAATATCCATAAGCCTAGACAACTAATCAATACATCATAAAAACTATTTTGATATGGAATTATGCCAACATGACTCAAAAACCTACGAAAATCAGAAGTGGAAATGCAATGAAACAACTGGGTGTCATAGAAATCCGATGAGAAGACTTTGTATGGGTTTATGGAGAGAAGCAAATACAAGTTCTTCAGATTAGAAGGTTCAACAAAAAAATTGAAGGTCATATAAGGCAAATCGTGGAGGCAATTTTGTGAAGAGAATTTAAGAATTCACAAGACCAATGATCGTGCTAAAATTGTACTATATTTTGGCTCTCAATTCCATGTCCTTTGTCAAGTTTTCCTATACATTTGTGTGTCTAAGAGGCTTTTTTCTCGTGATTGCGGGCATTCGATGTTACTCAGTCGTTAGAGTACAAAACGGGGATTTTCAGGTACGAAATGCGTCAAAGTGCAAGAAATCAAGTATAGTTTTCTGGTCCCATAGCGGGTCCATACCCGTACAAATCAGCAAGGAGGCTCGTGCAACGACTTCTAAAAGAGTGTAGAGTGAAAGTGTACGAGTGACCATACTTATGCATTTCCATAGACTTTGCTGGTCCACACCAACACACCACCGATGAACTGAACAGATGAAGATTTAAAGAAGTGCCCAGTGCACGGGTCATTACCCTCATACTATCCGTGGTCCAAGAATGAAGATTTGAAGAAATGGCCCAGTGCGAGGGTCTTAACCCGAGCATTACATGCGAACCGAGATGAGGAAGAAGGTCAGAAGCCATGTGCCAGGTCACTTTAGGGTCCATACCCGCACACATTGGGAAGCTATACCCGTGCACTGCACTAGAAAACTAGCTTACATCAGCTTTTCAGACCTATTCTGAGCAATGGTATAAATAGATTCTCTTCTAAAATCACACACAAGTCCTTACAACACACTTTTCATATTTTTACATCTCCTAGATCTAGAAACCATTCTCTCCCACCATATCCAAACCCATACACTATTTTTCTGTCTCTACTCAACAAGGGCACTAGGAGATTATATTGAAGCTTCAAAGAAGGTGATTCTCTTCATGGGTTTACTCTTATTCTCTTCTCTCCGTCTTTGTTTTGTTATGAACACGAGTAGCTAAATCCACATGAAAGGGTTGATGTGATTCATTTGTGAACTTTAATCATTATATTTGGACTCTATCTTATTTTAATCTATCAAATATGTTCCATTCATTGTTTTAATTGATTTCAAAAATAAATTTGTCTTAGATTACTCACTACTCTCTTTGTAAGTTTGTTGAGAAATTATTTGAGTAGTTAATTAGGTATACACTTTATTTGACTTTCTTAAGCTGAATTGAATGGAAGGATTAAACAAGAGTACACTCCTCAAGTGAAATCCAAACTTTATGATCTTAATTTTTATCTAATGTCAAATGGGCGATCAATTCTATACACTTTAGGTTGATCATTTGTGGGGTTAAGAATCAATCATGTACACTTTAGGTTGGTTAATTTATAAAAAGTTTATTCCCGTACTTGATATATATGCATTCATGGAAAATCTATTGTGAGTGGTCAATACTAAACACTCTAGATTGGACACTTGTGAAGGGCTATACAATCAAGACTATATACTCTAGGTTGGTTGCAAGAGATTGATGTACATTCGAGAGAGTTCTTGAATTGCTCATTATTTGCTTGTTGGATCCATCAACTCCTTAGTCCCCGTTACCATACATTCATACACTTTGCCTACTAACTTAGTTGCATTTATTTTAGTTTAATTGTAGTTTGCATTCTAGTCTTAATTTTAAAAGCCAAAAACCATCCCATTTACTTTTTAAGCATTCTTTAATATTAGCACCTAATTTGATCACTATCACCTATCGATCCCTGTTGAATGATACCCAACTTGCTGTTTTACTTGTTTTAGAAACAATTTTTAGCATAGTTGAGGTTCTTATAAATTTTGTTTTGGACTTGCGTTTTCTTTTAACGACATAGCAAAAGATATTTGTTCAAAAATGGCCCCGTTGCCTGAGATTGGCAAGCATTTTTAGTGATTAGATTTGTTTTAGTTTTCTTTTAGTTTCTTTTATTTAGTTTATGTTTTTGCGTTTTTTAAATTTTCAGGTTCATAGGTACATGTACAGTCATCGTTCTTTGAAAGGTGCGTTATTTCTAGTAAACGATAATATTCATCGCATTTGAATATTGAATAGACAGTTTGTTAGGTTTTTGAAGTTGTGTTGGCTTTAATTCCATATCAAAATAATGTTTCACTTGTATTGATTAGTTGTCTTAGATAGATGATGATTCAAGCTTCAAAGAAGATTTGACAACTTATCAAGCAAGATCAAGTCTTCAAAGTGAAATGTGATTCGTTGCTCTACAAAGGTATATTTAGACCTCATTTCTCTTACAAGGCTTAGGCACACACACATTGTATCCACATGTGTTCCTGCATCATTGTGCACAAATTGTATAACACATTCATGCACTTGATATTGTATGTTCATGCATTAGTTTTAAATTGACTAGTTTTGTAAATTACGTGTACTAAGACTATGTCTAGAAAATAGCATTCTTGCATGTTATGTGTTTGTATGTTTATGTTTATGTTTTATAGACCTTGGACTTGAATTTGATATCGTATTATTCCTTATTGAGTTCCGATCATTTTGGTTGCTCATTTATTTGATTTCGAGTTCCGAGTAAAAAGTTACTAAACTTGCTAGTCACTTATCATGCATTATCTTCGTCTTCATGTATCGAATTCATAATTTCTGGTTAAGTTTCATAGTCCTCCATGTGCATGAGAGAGTCTCGGTTCATAATACACAAACGGATTCGAATTCTAACGATCGAAGATCGTGAAGGGAGTGCAAAGGAAATGGGTGATGACCAAAGGCCATCAAGCCACCCCCGAGATGGCGCACAAGTATCTCGGGAAGGAACATCTTCTACCTCAAGTATACCCGTGTGCCATCTCGGGGCTAATGTGGAGAGATGTCATTGGTTGGCCAAATTTCTCTTCTCTCCACATCATCTCCCTCTCCTTTAAATCTCTTTTCCCTCTTACTCTTCATTCCAAGAAGAAAAATTGAAACTCATATTGCGAAATGTTTCTCTTAACTTTCTTATTTGAACTCCGATTCAATTGATTCAAGTTGGAGATTGTTCCTCTTTCAATTCTCTATCATCTCCAAGAAGGTTGAAGTAATTCATTCAAGTTTTTATAGTGGTTTTCCATAAAAAAATAAGACTGAACATTTTCTTCTAAGGTTTTGAAAATCTCTTGAGTTTTGATCTTCAAAGTTTTTCAATTACCTTGGGGTTTCTTCTTCTTATATATATATATATATATATATATATATATATAGATATATGTTTAATGTGTATACTTTGATTAGAGTTTAAAGCTCTATTAAAGCTAGAATGAACATGATTAGATTCTCACATGTTGAGTTGGGTTTTTCTAAAACCTACGTTTTCACTTGTTTGGGAATTGTCATGTGCTAGCTTTTGATTTAGGACTATTTGTGCTCATTTGATTGATATTTTCGGTAACAAATAGTCTTTATATGTGCTAGTTCTTTTAATTGAACATATATTGATTTAGAACATTTGATAGTGTTCTTAGAGCTATTTTGATTTTGATTGAATATTGTGAGAAAAATATGCTATAGGTTTTTGCTTGAACTTTGATTTATCTTATCTCATGAATCTAGCATGTTGTGTGTGTTTGTTACTAAAACCTTGAATGAGTTTTTAATGTATATGCTTTGATTCAAGTTTTAGTCACATTAATGTGTTAACCGAAATTTGTTTTAGGTGAGGAATCTAAGCCAACACCCTCATGACCGCTACCTAGGTAGATTACGATCGGGGTAGGTACCTTTGGTACCGGTTTCACATGTATGAATGGATAAAATGAATGAAAAAGATGATAGTGAATTGAATGATTTTGTTTTATTCAATAACGCAGTGAGTACAATTGTGTGTAATAACTCTCAGTCTCTCCTTTCTCTCTAACTAATTGGAGATGGCGAATTTGTACATGTTGATAAGTGGACCCAACTACCATTGGCGATGGCTAGGCTTAACTCAAGGTTCTAGGAGTCGACTTTTCTCCCCATCTCTTCATCAAATTACCCTAAATCTACATGGTGTAACTAGGATTTTTCCTTGGCATATAAGTCGAAGATCACTAGATTGATCTTTTTCCTCATTTGACGAGATTTTCTGTTTAATGTAGTTGACCCGGGAATCGATTTGTAGAGGATATCCTAGAGACAATCATGTTTGTTTCCTTTCTAAACTCTTTCATTATGGTTGCGCGTACGTGGAGCTTGTTACAATTTAAGATTGACTATGATTTTGTTTATTAGTGGCGAGATACCTCAAGATATTGACCTGGTGACATGGCACCTCGAGTTACTAGTCTACTAGTGAGGTACCTTGAGGTACCATTCTGATTGGGTGGTGTTTGATCATTCATGTTAGGGCTTCATGATCACCTAGGAGCTTTATGAGGACTCTCCTTCCTACTAGAGGGGGGGGGGGTAAAATATGTACCTCAATGGAGTAGGTGAATAATGTATGGGTGATCAGGTATAGGTTGGGTAGTTTATGGAGGCATAAGAGCTTTATCTTACCCTGACAATAATGCCGAGGTACCTCAGTTATGTAAGACCTGGTTCTCCGAGATAGATCGTAGTGTGCTGTACTCACTTGGTGTAAAGAGACATTTCCTAAAAAGTACCAGCTAAGTGGAAAATTTCCCTTTGACTCCTTACAAAAAATGGCTATTAGCAGAAGTCCCCTCTGACCTGAACATCAGTGGTTGAATTGGGGTTAGAGTCAGATTTCCTGTTTTGTTTGGGAAATTTTCTATTTTCAGCTGGTTCCCAAATCTGGGAGGAAATCTTCATATTAAATGTAAAGTTCATGTGTCAAGCGAGGATGAGGTACCCGTTTGCAAGAGGAGAGATTTTTGGCAGCACGCCTGCTTCAAGGCCAAAAATCTCACCTTCATAATCACGTCTCCGCTATAGATCATCGTTATGTTATGCCTATTTAAACACAAACTCCCATTTGTTTCCTCCCTACTTCCAAAATCCCTTACTTTCAAAATTAAAAAAGAATCCCTAATTCTTTTCTCTATCCTCTTCAGACTTTCTCTCTTCTTTCTTTAGCTTTCAAACCTGAAATCCATCAAGACCATGTCGAACTTTGGTAATGATAGTGTCGATAGGCTAGTGGAGGGTAACTCACCGAGTCTCGCTCGTAGGAAATGAGCTCATGGGGAGGACAGTGGAGAGAGAAATGTCCCCCCGCTTTATCCGCCTCGCCATTCAAGTCGGAGTGTTGCTATTGGGGCCGACATCTTGAATAACCCAGACACCTCGCTAGAGATAGTTGAAGGGGATTCGGGTGTGGTCAAAGCTAGTGGAGATCAAATCAAGGTTGTTGCTGCTGTATCAGAAGGGGTACTCCCCCTCACTTATGATTTCAGGATCAAACTTGACTCCACCGCTACGACTGAATCGATCAATCGTTTGAGGGAGAAATTTGGTATTCCTGATAGCATTACAATCGCCATTCCCCATAGGAGGTATAATGTGTATAGTCCCTCATCCGGCGTGCTCTTTATTTATACTGCTACTTTCAAAAGTGGGGTATGGTTGCCTCTCCACCCATCATTCCGTAGGGCACTTCAAACCCTCTAGCTCACTCCCCAAGGTTTTAAAGGCAACCGGTTGGTTTTCTTATACTGTGGAAGAAGCAGTGCGAGAAGGACAACATCATTAGGGAATCGCGATTAGATGATTTGAGATTCTATTTCCAGATTGCTGCAAATTCTCCTGGCCCAAAGCGGTAATTTTATGCTCGGGCGAAGAGCAACATGAAGTTTATTGTACTAGACGCTACAAAGGAAGATGCCTCCTAGAAGGAGGAATTAGTGGTAGTTGGTGAAGACTGGGGGAGCTTCGTTTACATTGGGTGGACGGAGTTCCAGGTCCCTACCCCAGTTTTGTCACAAGCCTGTCTGGGAGAAGACTTCTCTCTCCCCTGATCTAGGACGATCCTGAAGGCGATTGTCAAACAAAAATTCATCAACTTAGAGTATCCTACTTTGGATGTTTATGATTCCAGTAGGGTGAAACGGTATCTGCATATCTGTACTGCTTCTCGAGGTACCATGAACCTCTCTGTTTCTATTGATATGAGTTTCTTGCTTGCCATTGGTGTACCCTAATTCTTTACTGACTTTTACAGTTTCTATTGTCCCATTACCTATTTAGAGGGAGTCTGGACTGCTAGAAGATTCACCTATTTCTTTGATTCCTACCCCACCTAGATCCCCTATTGTCCAAGCTGCAAGGACCCCCCCTCCTCCTACCTCGGCGAGAGGTGGTGGATGCATACCTATTCTAGTTATGATTCCCAGGGTACGTCTCTTCTTTCCTCAAAGACCAATGTCACAAATGAATATATTCGCATCCCGGTTGACCAGGGTGAGAGGTTAGGACTCTGCCGTTCCTGTTGCCACTACCACTACTGCTTCTACTAATGCTGCTACTAGTACTACTGCTTCCACCTCTACCACTGCTACTGCTACTGCTACTATGAATCTTCCCTCGTCAGCTTCAATATCTCCCCGAGCAGAGGGGGGGTCCAGAAAATACCACTGCCACCACCACTGTGATTCCTCAAAAGCGAGCCCGATCTCGACCATAGGTTACTGGTCAAAACGAGTTTATGGATTGATTTATTACTTCCTATCCTGGTAAGAGTCTAGCCCCCATGACCTCGATACCTACAGACATTCTAGTCACCAAGGGCTCTGCCTTCATAGCCGAGGTAAAAAAGGACAAGTTCTACTTCACTCTACTTTAATACATACACTATTGGTACTTGGGTAGTAACTTAATTGATTGTTGTGACTTGCAGACTCTTAAATAAAACTTTGCTATAAGCCATCAGATGACTTCTTTTTGGAGAGTTGCTGAGAATCCTAAGGCCAAGCTTAAAATGGCCCAAGGTGAGCTCGCTCAGCTGTAGACTGATAACTAGGGTTTGAGCCAGGACCAGACCATCAAATCTCTCGAGGACGCCCAAGGTAGCCCATAAATTAACAAGCGCACATTTGATACTGAGGTCTTTCGATCAAAACTTCACGCTTTGGAGAGGGACATCATGAGGGATAAGGCCTGAGAGCCAGAAGGAGAAATCTAAGGTCTACGTGATAAGGTGGCAAGCTTATGGGCTGAGGTCGATTCTTCCTTTGGAGATGGCTACTTATATGCTACGTTTCACGCGGCTCAAGCTCTACCTTTTCCTTTTGATTTGGCCATAATTGCAAATTGGAATAGGGAGAAGATCCTGGAGAAGGCTAAGAAGATGTCAGCCCCAACTACTGATAGAGCAAGAACTTCGTCAGCTATTGGTGCTGATAAATGTACTAATGATGTCGAGGATCAACAACTTACTTCCTCTCATCTACCGGGTTTAAGAGCCACCGGTACAAACCTTTCATCGAAGTCCATATCCGGGATCACATCCCAAGTTAAGGAAGCAGCTTTGACCTTGCCTGTCGATGAATTGGAGGGGACACCAATTTTCGAAGAGATGATAGATTTCCCGATAGCTCCGTCTAGTCCAAATGAGACGGTAAAAGACCAATCTATTTTTGTGGAGGTAACTGGTACCCAGCCGCCTGTCAAGGAATTGGTGGAGGGTCAAGCTGACCAGGACCAGGTTGAAATTTCTACTATGGTTGCACTGACTGAGGAAGAGGAGCAGGTCATTGATAAGTCTACAAAGGGAGCAGAGAAGTAGTTACCAAGAGATGGAGAAGAAAAAGGAGGCCACTAGGGAGGAATCGATGCCTGATCCATCCAGCCGATTCATTTTCTATGTTGTACTGAAGTGGGGGTGGGCACCATGCTTGATCAAGAGAATAGAAAGACAACTCGTGTTACTTTTTCTAAATCATTATATGTATTTTTTTTAATGTATCCCAAAATAAGAGATGGGCTCCCTGGTTTGAATGAATGAAGATAGTTTTTTTTCTTTCCACTTTTGCTAGTATCTAGTTAATCTATAGCTTAGTCGAATCTGTCTTGCTTCATCTCCTCACTTGTTCTAGAATCCAGTCCCTCACACATACCTGACTTAAGCAAAATCTGGTAATACAAGGAAAGATTAAATTTTTTGCTAAGTATAGAAGGTCAAATTAGACCAGTTGACTGGTATCAATTCCTCTCACTTAGCCAAATTTTAATCCTGTGAGTTATAATATATAGAGTTCTCTATTTGAGATGCCTTTTGGTTTCTTTAGGATACTGCCTCCATGGCTTGGACCATCCCTGTATCAGGACATATGCGAAATAAGGTGTAACAAGTGATTGGGTACCAGAGACAGCCCTTTGTCATGGTACCTTGGTACTCAGATGATAGCTTGATTGAGGTGTTCATTGCCATCACTTCAAGTCCCTAGTGTCTGCTTGGTCTAAACGAACCCTGACAAAACAAAACAACTTAAATATAGGTTAAATAATGAACTAGAGTAAGTAAATGATCGGTACCAGGATACCGAGGTACTTGGTCAATGTGGTCCTCATGGGACCTTCTACCATACTGATTTTCCCTTCTGGAGAAATCGAGATACCTAGCATTCCTATTTTTAGGAATTTTGGTACTTAGGTGAAAAATTTGGTAGAACTAATATAGGTATCCTTCTCCTTGTACTAGGGAGGTATCGTACCGTGACGATCTTGATCAAGCGGGCTACTATGAACTTACACTAAGATCTTTCTTGGGGGTGGTAGTCTGACCAAGGCATCATGAACACTATTTTATCTATCCTGGTCTTGTGATCTAGCTGGCAAATATGTACTAACACTTAGACCCTTCTTGGGGGGGGGGGGGGGTCACTCGACGAAAGGCATCAGAAATGCTATCTAGCCATCCTGTTGTCAAAATCTGGCTGGCAACTATATATTTACGCCTAGACCCTTCTCGGTAGGCGGTGGTGCTCAACCAAGGCATCGGGGTAGCCATATGGCTTTCCCGGATCATAGAGATTATGTCGAATTACCATGTCGAAAACATAAATAAATTGAGATGGAGAAACAAATGGAGACTTTATTGATGATCAAATTAGGAGTACAATGCTTGCACGGTACTTATACCGGTACTTATCCTAGTTTGAATTGGAGCCTCTGGTCTTCTATGGGTAAAACCTTTTGAGATGGTCTGCATTACAAGTATGGTCGATAGGATGTCTTTCCATGTCTTCTAACTTGTAGGCCCCATTTCTGACGACTAACTTCACCAGGTAAGGGCCTTCCCAGTTTAGTGCCAGTACTCCATCTGACCGGGCCCTGCTGTTTTGGGTTACCTTTCGGAATACTTGGTCCTCTTCCTTAAAGTTATGGGTCTTAACTTTCTCGTTGAAGTACCTTGCAATCCGACACTGATAGATTGCAACCTTTACTGCCACACTTTCTTGTTATTCCTCCAGTAGGTCTAGCTTAATCTCGTTACTTTCTGGCTTGAAATGCTGAACCCTGAACGAGGACAGCTTGTGCTCGATTGGTAGGACCGCCACAACTCTAAAAGCTAAGGAGTAAGGGATCTCTCCTGTCGTAGCTCTCCTGGTTATACAGTACCCACAGAGAACATCAGGAAGCTCCTCAGCCTATTTACCCTTCTTATGTTATAGCTTCTTCCTCAGAAGCTTCTTGATTGATTTAGTGGTAGCCTCTACCAGGCCATTGATTTGGGGATGAGCTATTGATGCGAAGTAGAGGTCATTACCTAGGTCTTCACAAAATCCCTGAACAATGCATTGTCAAACTGCTTGCCAAGGTCAATAATAATGACCATCGAGGTACTGAATCTACAGACAACATTTTCTTAATAAAGTTAGTGGTGTTTTCCTCTGTTTTCTTATAGAACGGTCCCATTTACACCAATCGGGTGAAGTAGTTAATCGTGACTCTAGCATACTCAGTGTGACAAGGAGTAGTAGGGAGCGATTCGATTAAGTCAACCCATATATAACAAAGGGATAGGGTAAGCTGATTGAGGAGAGACGCTTCAGAGGCAGATGGTTCAGATTGGACGTCCTTTTGCAAGGTCCACATGATTGTACGAACAACCTTACATCATAGTGCATGGTTGGTCAGTAATAGCCCATACGAAGCACCTGATAAGCCAGTGCTTCTCCTCTGGTATGGTTCCCATATTCCTCTTAATGAACCTCCTTGAGTGCCCAACTAGCATCATCTGGATGTAAGCATCAGAGTAGGGGAAGTGACCTTCCTCTACGGTAGAGGTGTCCATTAACTAGGCAATTATAGACTGAGGTTCTTTTGAGCTTTAAAGCTTGATCTGGGTCATTTGGGAGCTTTCCTTCTTGGTGGTATACAGATATCAAGTCTGTCTAGCATGGGTTGTAATCAAATGAGCTAACTTCTTTGCCTGCTGTTATGCTTGATTGGTAAATTATATGAATAAGTACATCTTTGGGTAGGGTCTGTCCCCCATTAGCATTTATTTTGGCTAGAAAGTCTGCTCGATGATTCTCTTGATGAGGACTCTGCTCTATCTTGAACCCCTTAAACCAGACCTTGAGCTGCTGGACTAATCTGAGGTAAGCTGTTATATTGACTCATTTTGCCTGATATTGCTATGTGATCTAGTTGATGACAAGTTGGGAAACACTCTTTACATGAAGGTTATCAACTCCCATTTCAATAGCTACTCTTATACCAGCTACGAGGGCTTCATATTCTGCTTCTTTATTAGTGGCCTTGAACTCAAACCTGAAGCAATGACATCACTTTTTTCTCTCTGGATCAATTGGGACAATGCCTGCTTAACTGTCTACTTGACTAGATGCTCCATCAGTATAGAGGATCCAGAAATCTTGGTTAGTTGGCCGGTCATCGAGTTCTTGATCCTTCTGGGGGATTAAGGAGGTACAAGGATTAGGAACAACTGAGAATTTGACCACAAAATCTACTAACACTTGGGCCTTGTTGGTGGTCCTTGTAGGGAAAAAATGGTTTAGAAACTCAACGGAAGAGTGAGAAAAGCGAAATTAGGGTTTGCGTATAAATAAATTTTTTCCCTTTTATGCAACGAGAACCTTAACCCTAGATTAATTGATGTATATAAAAGTATTGTACCTTTTTCGCTTGACGATTGAACAAGCGTCGAATTGATTTCGCAAGATCTTCCAATCCAATCACGAATGTGAATCACCTAGGAGTGTGGGCTCCCTTTCTTTAAATTGTATTCCTGAGTATGGAGACAAAGCAAATATCTTTTCTTTGTTAGTTACAAATATCCTCCAAGAGAAAAATCCAAGAACATCCGGTCACTTGTGAATTATTAATCAATTTGATTGTAACTCGCATGAACCTTGATTCGATGTTGTACACGAAAACCCTTTTGATGTAAAGGATATTAGTATACTATCGAATACAAAAACGTTCCCCTTTTTTCTCTACTTGGCCGAATTCACACACTATTGCTTAGAGATGATTGAATTTTGTCTAGAGTAAAATCAGAATTTTCTCCCTTAAAATTCCTATGATGACTGAAACTTTCTCTTAGAAAAATAAGCTTGGCCGAAATTCCTCTCTAATGCCTTAGGGCTGGCCAAATTCATCATGCTCATATATATTGGATCACAAATCCTTTCCTAAGAAGGATTCACTTGGTTGGCAAGAATCCTTTCCTTATGTGGATTTATTTGGTAGTTAGAATCCTTATCTAAAAGGAAATCTATCCTATCCTATATTGCATATGTGATAACTGAATTTCATGTCTTTGTTATAGATTAGAAGATTTCAATCTTTCCTAAGAAGGATTACTTGATGGACAAGAATCCTATCCTTAGATAGATTAACTTGGTGGTTATGAATCCTTTTCAAATAAGAATTCTACCACTAAGTAGTTTTACTTGGTGATCAAGAATCCTTTTCTAAAATAAATTCTTTCATACACCAAGACTCTTAATCCAATTCAATAGTGTATTTGTAACCATATTAAAGACTTCCAAATTTGATTAGATAAACAACTTCTTTTATTTATCTACTTATCAAATATAGTCTTTGACTACCAACAATAGTATAGTTTTAGGAGACCATCTCCTAATAGGAAAAGATTTTGACTTTTAATTAAATAATTAATTAATCATCAAATTAATTAATTTCCATTTAATTAAATAATAATAAAATTAAAATAATATATAAGCTATTCATCATAGCCTTTGCCGCCCATACCTAGTATAAATGCCGTATATTATTTTTCTTATTTTATTAAATCGATTGGACCTTAATAAAAAGTCCACATGTGAACTAGACCTATTCTTACAAAAAGAAACAAGTTCACATGCCTTATTACAATTCTAGATGGACCCCTATTGGTCCGGTAGAATATATTAAGTGATCCATGCAAGTTCGTGTGGATTGGGGATCTTGGCGGACTATCTAAATTTAAACTCCAATAGACACAACCCAATCACAATCAACAAATGATTCACTTAGGTCCAATCTATTTAATTTTAGTTCTTTCCACTAAAGAACCAAAATTGAACTCTTAAATAAAGATAGAATAAGTTGATGTTACTCATTCGTACCCTAGACAACCTTATTGGAGAAAGTGTATCCTCGTGAAGAATACCAGTAATCGCCAAGAGCTCATAGACCGCCTATAGCTCTCCCAGTTACCATATTTACTCATATGACCACATTTTGAACTTGGATATTTTGCCTTGTCCAGAAGCCATGTTTCAATAGACACTATTGAAAACTTAACGTTAAGATTTAATATCCAATACCTCAAAACATCCATATGATGATATTATACTCTCATTCAATAAATGGAGCCACGATGTCCATATCTATAAATGAAGTCCTCTATTGATTAACAAATGAATACTACCAAACTATCGAGGGTAGACTATGCTATATAATCGTACTCATTGATAGCTCAAATGATAACACTTGCAACCATAAGTCCATCATTTATCTCAGGATTGAGATAGACTCTCTGATTGTCTTCAAATGAAAAACTTTTATCTATTGACGGTTCTAGATAAAGTATTTCATTGTGATCCTATTCAATTCACCCAGTGCACTAGATTCTTTTGCCCAAAGACACCACACTTTAATGATTTTAGACTCATCAGAACAGATTTGATCACACTCAAATGCTAGCAAAAGAATCTACAACTTTGACAAGATAAAGGCGCCCAACCTTCTATCTTAAGTTGTGAATATTATTCAAGACTAACTAAAGAATTGTGTCTACCTCATACATATCTAGATGTATGAACAATTCTTCTTTTCTCGTAGTCTTTTGACCTTATGATTTTTTACTTTTGACAATTATAATAATTAAACTATAAATGCTATAAGATTTTTTAAACTAGAAATCACTTTATTCATATGAAAAGATTGTTAATTATAGTATTACACTCTTGCTATCGAGCATAATCCTAACAGTCCTAACCTTATACTTGTTGTCGAACTGAGTGAGTTCTAGAGGCTAGAGCACCAACCCCCCGGATATGTAGAACCGGCGAGAGGTTGATTGGTTATTATCGCGATCGTATTAGCTTGGAAATAAGGACAGAGCTTCCTCGTCGAGGTCACAAATGCGAAAGTGAGTTTTTTTAGGAAATTGTAATTCTTCTCTAGCCTGGTCAAGGTGTGGCTCATGTAGTATATAGGCTGCTAAACCCCATCTCCACATTCTTTAACCTAGGCTCCACTCACCGTTGTCTCAGATACAGCTAGGTAAATCTATAGCTCTTTTTCGATTCTGGTTTAACTAGTAGCGGCGGGCTAGCTAGGAACTTTTTTAGAGACTGGAAGGCCTGCTCGCTGTCCTGGTCCCACTTTATATTTCCTTAAAAAAGGGAGGCAATTGTCGGTAGATCGTGATATGAAACAATTGAGCGTTGTTACCCGACCGGTCAATATTTACCTGTTTGAGGGAGCTGAGGGGTTCTATGTCCATGGTGGCTCTGATCTTCTTTATGTTTGCTTTATTGCCCTTCTCAAGGACCATGAATCCAGGGAATTTCCCTACAGTTACTCCAAAGGCGCACTTGGCAGAGTTTAACCTCATCTCATTTTCCCTGAAGTTTTGGAAAGTTTTGCAGAGGTGGTCCTGGTCCTGGTCAGCCACCTGTGACTTGGTGATCATGACATCTATGTAAATCTCCATTGTTTTTCATATCTCATGCTTGACCAACCGGTTGACCAGTCGCTTGTGAGTGGCTTCTACATTCATGAGACTAAAAGGCATGACCTTGTAGCAATAAAGGCCCTGTCTGATGATGAAGCTAGTCTTATCCTAGTATACAGAGTGCATCATGATCTGATTATACCCTGAGAAGGCATCGATGAAGCTTAAGATTTTTTTCATTGTTGTGGAGTCTATCAGCTGGTCGATCTTCGGGAGTGGAAAGCTATCTTTCATACAAGTGCGGCTGGGGTCAGTATAGTCGATACACATACCCCACTTTCCATTGGCTTTGGTGACCGTGACCATGACCGCATTAGCAATCTACTCCGAGTATCGAGATTCCCTGATGAATCAGGCTTTCAACTGTTTGTCGACCTCTTTTTGGACCATAGCATTTCTATCCGGACTGAAATGCCACCACTTTTGCTTACGGGATTGAAGGCGGGGTCTACTGCTAGCTTGTGAGCCACTAAGGAAATCGAGATTCTTGAAATTTTGTCATGACTCCATGTAAAGGTATCATTGTACTCGCAAAGTAACTTGATCAATCCCTCATTTACTCCTGCTTCTAGCGCAACTTTGATCTTGGCTGCCTTGGTGGGATCATCCTTCCTATTCGGTACATCCTCTAATATATCAACCGAGTGGCCACTGGCCCACCCTCTATCTTCCTCTATCACTTTTTTAGGTAGAATCTCTGACTCGGGCTCCTCCACTACTACTTCAGCTTCTCCCATGGTACTCAGGGTGTCGAGATCCTCCTCTGATGATACCTCTTCTTATATAACTGTTATCTGTGAAAATTGTTTGGCTAAGGCCACTGGGTTAGTTGATACGATGCAACATTTACGAGTTACCTACTAGTCACCGCATACCTCACTTACCTTGTTTCCCATTGAAAACTCCATGAGGTTAGAGTAGATAGATGGAAAATACTCCTTTGAGAGCCAATAGGAAAGGCCTCCCGAGGATAGCGTTGTAGGCTGATGGGTTATCCATAACAACAAAATCAGTTATCAGGTTCTGTTGAAGGGGTGAAGTCCCAATGATCACTGGTAGAATCTTGGACCCAACTGGTACGATTGAGTCCTCTGTGAATCCATACAATGGGGTGGTGTAACTGTTTTAACACCACTGCTTTAGATTAACTTTTTCCCAAATGTCTTTAAAAAGGATGTCAACGCTATTGCCTGTATCAATCAACATGCGGTGGACTAGGCAGTTGGTAGTCTATACCATGACCACCATGGGGTCATCGTGCTGTTACACGGTATTGTATACGTTCTCTTCAGTGAAGATAATCTAGGAGAACTGGGACGTTCCCGCCGAGCTCTAATCAACCCTGAAGATGTCTCACCTATTTTCAATCTGAGGTACCTTTCTGGCATGGTTCTTCCTAGAATTTTCAAAGGTCCCAGCCATAGTAGGCCTCTCACTGAAGGTGTGTATGTCCTGGATCTGTTACATCAGGTCTTTCTATTCCCCTTTTCATTTTGCTTCATCTTTTTCTTGGATCTCGACCTGTACCTCCTTGCCTGTGTGGTTGCTGCCTTGAAACTACTATAAGAATTTCACTAAGCAACCACCTCTCACTAGTGCTTCGATCTGGTTACGTAAGTTGAAACACTTCAAGGTTTTATGCCCCACGTCCTTATAGAAGTCATAGTATTTATATTGGTTCCTGGTGTCAACCAGTGCTTTCATGGGACTAGGTTTTTAAAGCAATTCCTTGTGATGAATGCTAAGGTAGATCATTTCATGAAACGCGTTCAGCAGGGTGTAATGACTATACCCAATTTTATCCTAGGATAGGAGAGCTACAACTCTCGGTGGAGGCGATACTCGAGGTGGAGTTTGCCTTGCTGGATACCGATCCTGTTGAGGTTGGGAATGTGGGGATTGGTATGTAGACCGACTGTGAGGTCAATTTTGAACCTTCTGTACCAGTACGGGCTTTGGGCACCTTTTTGTTTATTGGCGCTTGACAGTTCTCATGTCATCATGCTTGATCTTGACTCTTAGTTGCTCATCTATCTCTACCTGCTCAACAAGCCTTTTTTAGGCCTCTTGATAGGTCTCAGGTAGACTCTTGGCAAAAAACTTGAGTGTCGCACCATCTAGATCACCTCCTTGTGGAACCTTTCCACGTAAAACTTGAGCGTCTCATATCGCACTTGAATCATGTACTGCAAGTGGATCGGTTCTCTCGGTAGTGGCTTTATCCCCTAGAACTGTGAATAGAAATCGCTATACAATTTAGTAAAGCTATCCATGCTACCTACTGGTAACTTTCTGAACCACTTTTTGGCATAGTCGGTCAGTGTGGTTAGGAAAATCCTGCACATGGCTGCCCTAGTCGCATTCTGGACCTCCATCTGTTGGACATAGCTCCCCATGTGGCTTAAGGGATCCTTAATGACGGAATACATGTCAGTCGGTATATTGAATTTTAGAAAGAGTTCTTCTTCCTTAATCTATCTGAAGAATAGGGCGTTCATCTCGCCCAAGGGATCCTTCCAATTTTCCCTATGCTTGCCCTTTTTCAACTTTTGGCTTTCTTTCTGCATCTGAGCCAGCTGATCCCTCAGGCTCTTTTTCCCAAAGTGCTTAGACTTGTCCTCAGAATCTTCATTGTCAGATCCCTTTGATGAGATAGGGGCTTCACCTCGGTTGTTCTCTTAAGAAAGATTTTCCAAGACATTTTTTCTTCTACCCCTAACTTAGGATCAAGGTTCTCTCCTAGAAGCCGTTGGCTAGGCTGGGCTGGGCTGGGCTGGGCTGGGTGGCAGGGTCCCCTTGGCAGGATGTCAACTGCTGATTTCACTTGTCGAGGTTGGTAACAGGCTGCCTTAGGTGGATCTGAGGGCATGGGCCTTAACAGATCTCTAACTGAGGTTACGGGTCCCAACCAATCGTTGACCAGTACCGGTGGTAGTGGTCATAGCCTATCGAAGATGGTCGTCCTAGTTTCCAGTCTATCGGGATCCTCTGGGTACTTGGCTCTACCGATTGAGAGGTGTTATCCTCTATAACCAACCAAAGATGGACATTTTCTACTAACGCTGCAACCTATTGCTCTAGAATGGCCTGGCTGATCATCGAGGGGACCAGAGCCTAAACGGTTCCAATCGGTGCTGGAGCAGAATTCTGATGCTTTGATCTTTTACCCTTCCTTTAAACCTTTCGGGTCGAGCATACGGGGTGCTCAGAAGCTTCGGGTTGCCACTGGCAGGATCAAAGTCTTATGATGTTGTTACACCTGTAAAAACTCAAACACGTGATTTAAAAAGGGTGTGAAATATTCCCATAAATGGCACCAAAAAGTGTTAACCGAAAATTCGCTTCGATTGAGGAATCTGAACTAACACCCTCAGGACTGCTACCTAGGTGGATTGTGGTCAGGGTAGGTACCTTCGGTACCGGTTTCACGTTTAAGATTGGATGAATTGAATGCAAAAGATGATAGTGAATTGAATGATGTTATTTTATTCAATAACACAGTGAGTATAATTGCGTGAATAACTCTCAGTCTCTTCTTTCTCTATAACAAACTTTAGATGACGGATTCAGACATGTCGGTAAGTGGACCCAACTACCACTGGTGGTGGTTAGGCTTAACTCTTACTATAGAACTAAGCGATAGCTCTTAAGGTTCTTGGAGTCGATTTTTCTCCCCCTTTCTTCGACATATTACCCCTATATTTACGCATGGTGTCACTAGGGTTTTTGCCTGGTGTACTAGCGGTAGATCACTGAATTGGTGGGATTTTCGTTTAACTTAGGTGACCCATGAGAATCAATTTATGGAGGATATCCTAGAGACAATCATGTTTGTTTCTTTTCTGAACTCTTTCATTATGGCTGTACGTACGTGGAGCTTGTTACGGCTTAGAGAATAACTCTGATTCTGTTTATTTGGGATGAGATACCCTAAGATATTGACCTGGTGATATGACACTTAATCATCCTAATGAGGAGGTACCTCGAGGTACTAGTCTTCTAGCGAGGTACCCTGAGGTACTATTCTGATGATATGATGCTTGATCAATCATATCGGGGCTTCATGATCACCCAAGAGCTTTATGGTTGCCTTCCTTCCTGCTAGAGAGGTAAGATATGTACCTCAATAGAGCAGCGAAATAGTGTCTGGGTGCTAAGATACCGGTTGTGTAGTCTATAGGGGCGTAAGAGCTTTATCATGCCTCAATAATGATGCTGAGGTACCTCAGTTATGTAAAACCCGGTACTCTGAGATAGATCATAGCGTGCCGTACTTACTTGGTATAAGGAGATGTTTCCTACCAGGTGCCAACTAAGTGGAAAATTTCCCTTGTGTCCCCTTACAAAAAATGGCTATTAACAGAATGATTCTAGGAATTAAATGTGTTTCTGGTGTTTCACATGATTTTAGAATGTTATTCATGATTAGTGTTAACCGAGAATTCTCACTGGGTGAGGAATCTCAGTTAACACCCTTAGGACCGTAACCGAGGTAGATTACGATCGAGGTAGGTACCGTCTGTACCGATTTCACATGTACAAATGGACAAAATGTATGAAGGAGATGATAGTGAACCAACTGATGTTATTTTATTCAATAATACAATGTAAATAATGGCTTGGAATAACTCTCAATCACTATTTTCTCTTTAACAAACTGGAGGTGGCAAACTCGTATATGTTGATAAGTGGAAGCAACTATCAATGGCAATGGCTAAGCTTAATTCTAACTGCGGAACCAAACGATAGCTCTTAAGGTCATAGGAGTCCATTTTTCTGATCCATTTCTTCATGCTATTATCCTTATACTTATACATGGTGCAATTAGGGTTAATTCTTGGCAGGCAAGCCGAAGATCACTGGATTGATCCTCTTTCTTACTAGGCGGGATTTTCTATTTAATGTAGCTGACCCTGGAAAATCAGTTTACAGAGGATATCTTGGAGACAATCGTGTTTGTTTACTTCATACACTTTTTCATTATGGATGCACATGCCACGGTTTGGAGAATGACTATGATTTCATCTTTTAAAGGTGTGACATCTTAAGGCATCAACCTGGTGATGTGGCGCTTGATCATTCTGTTGGCGAGGTACTTCAATGTGCTAGTCCATTGGCGTGGTACCTGGAGGTACCTTTCTAACGATGTGGCGCTCGATCAATCATGTCAAATGACATCTTCCTTCATGCTAGAGGGGTAGGATATGTATTACGACTGAACATTGGAATAATATCAGGGTACTCAGGTACCAGTTGGGTGGTCTACGGACGTGTAAGAGCTTTATCTAGATTCAACGATGGTGTCAGGTTATCGCAGCTGTGTTAGACCCTGTACACGAGGTAGATCATAACATGTAACACCTATCCAATATAAGCGGATATATCCTACCAGGTGCCAGCTAGGTGGAAAATTTCCCTTTGACCCCTTGCTAAAAATGGCTATTAACAGAAGTCACCTTTGACTTGAACACCGGTGATTGATTTGGGGTTAGAGTCAGATTTCCTGATTCGTTTGGGAAAATTTCCATTTTTGGTCGGATACCAGAATCTGGGAGGAAATCTCCGTATTAAATGCAAAGTCCACATGTCAAGCGAGGGTGGGGTTTTCGTTTGAAAGTGGGGAGATTTTTGGCGGAACACCAGCTTCGAGGCTAAAAATTTTACCTTCTCGATCATGCTTCCGTTACCAGTTACTATTTCATTGTACCAACTTATACCCAGTAACTCCTTTGCCTTCCTCAAAGTTAGGTTTTAGTTTGTGTTGGCATTAATTGCATATCAAAATGATGTTTACTTGTAATGATTTAGTTGTTTAGATTCATGATGATCCAAGCTTCAAGGAAGAAGAAATAACAAGTCAAAGCAAGTTCTAAGTCTTCAAGAGAAAGGATGCATTATGGTTCTACAAAGGTATACTAAGACCTTATCTTTCTCTTACAAGGCTTAGGCACACACACACATATCATACATTTGTGTCCCTGCATCATTGTGCACCACTATAGGCACACACATACAATTCATTCATATGTGTCCCTGCATCGTTGTGCACCATGTATAACACATTCACACACTTAAAGATGAATGCTCATGCATTGGTATGAAAATAACATGTTTTGGAAAATGGATGGTTGGAGACTATCTCTATGTAGTTTGCATTCTAGTGTGAATTTTGTTTGTGTGAGTATATGTTTAGTATAACATGGATATTGAACTTGGATTTAGTCTTAAATCATTCTTGATTGAGTTCCGGTCATTTCGGTTACTCATACTATTGATTTCAAGTTCTAAGTCAAAAGATACTACACTTTCAACTCATGTTTCATACATTGCCTTTATCTTCATATATCCAGATGAATTATTATTTTTTGGGTTAAGCTTCTTATATGTCCATGTCCGTGTGAGAGTTACGGTTCCTAATCCATAAACAGATTAGAATTCTGCATTCGGAGACCGGTGAACAGTCGAAGAACGGGAAGGAAGGTCGAAGGAGAAAGAAGCATGCAATGTCTTCTTTCCCGAGATGGTGCGTGGCCATCTCAGGGCAGAAGGCTTGCTGCCCCGAGATGCCCACGCACCATCTTGGGCAGCAAGCTTGCTTGGCTTCATCTTGCCCCTCTTGGTCATTTCACATGTCCAAGTTTCCCACTAGTTTATAAACTCTTTCCCTCTCACATTTCATTCTAAGAAGAAATTCAAACAAGTGTGCACAATTTTTCTCTAAATTTTCTCACCTTCCAAACACCATAACTTCTTCATTTGAACTCTGTTTTAATTGATTCAAAGTTGAGAGTGTTCATCTATTCATCCTCCATCATTTCTCTGAAGGTTTGAGTAAGTTTGGCCGCTATTTTTGGTGTCTAATCATTAAAAAACGGGACAGCACCTAAATCATCTAAGGTATTGATTTTCTCTCAAAGTTTTCTTTTAAAACTTGGTCAATTGCCTTGGGTTTTCTTCTTCTATATATATTTGCATATTGTGAGTGTATTTGATTTGAGTTAGGTTTTGATTTTGCCTATGTTATCACATGTTTGGGATTGTATTGTGCTAGCTTTGATTCTAGGACTATTTGATGATCTTTGATTGATTGATTTTGAGAAAAATAGTTTCTCACATGTATTAGGCTCTCTTGGCCAAAATTCTCACATAATACATGTGCTTATGTTCTTTTGAGCTATTCTTGTGTTTTGATGAATCTATGATTAGGAATATGCTTTAGAACTTTAGCTTAAATCTATTTTGCGTGCTAATTCCTAGTATTTTCCATAGGATGTGTTGATCATAGCATTCTATGTTGCGTGCTTGTTTTCATTTTCCATTCATGATCACCTAGATGCCTTGTGAGAAGCAAGTCTTGACAATAGGTGTGAGACCTATGGTGTTGAGCAAAAAGTCTTGGCAAGAGGTGTGAAGCCTTGGATTGTCGAGCAAGGAAGTCATGGCTAGGGTCGGGAGGATCTGGATAGTCGAGTAAGAAGTCTCGCCTAGAGTTGAGAGAACTCCGATAGGTGAGCAAGGAAGTCTTGACTAGAGTCGTGAGGACATAGTTGAGCAAGAAGTCTTGCCTTGGGTCGTGAGGATTCGGATAAGGTGAGCAAGGAAGTCTTGACAAGAGGTGTGAAGCCTAGGATTGTTGAGCATAGAGCGACAACTTCTAGAGTAGGATAGGAGGGTAGTTTCTAGGTGAAGTGGTCACTTGAGAGATTGTACTTGTCTTATCTACTATTGGATTTTGTTTGCCGGTGGCTGCTAGCCCTTGGATGTTTCCTCTTCGGTGGTTTACCACTTTATATCTTGTGTCAACTTTTCTCTATCCCTATCTCTCTAATATTTGTATTGTGGATAGAACTCTTTATATATGTTGACTTCCTTTCTATAATATAGATTGTGTATGTGTTACAATTACTTGTTTGTATCAAACTTTACTTGTGTTTATATATTGATTAATTTTCTTTAATTTATATATATATTGTGATACAAACAATCTAGAGGGACAAACTTTTGTTTGTTTCTAAGGGAGTCAAAAAATGCATCTAACCTATTCACCCCCCTCTAGGTTACCTTTGAGTATTTGACCGTGATTGTATTTTCAATTGGTATCAGAGCACAACACTAGATTGCACTTAGTGTGAGTCCGGGGTGATACTTTCACGGTTTTTGCAAGGCGTTTGAAGTCATGGGTTTTCAAGATGATGTAATGGCCGAAGAAGCCTCAAATACTAGGCCACCATTAGTTCGTGGCACTAACTATGGGTATTGGAAGTTGAGGATGAAAGCCTACATCTGATCTATTGATGAAAGGGCTTAGATGGTAGTGGAAGAAGGTTATAGTATTCCTACCAAGGTTCAAGAGGATGGAACCATGATACTCAAGCCAAGGAGTGAATGGACAACGAATGAGTTTGAGGTTGCTAAATGGCACCATTGTGCTATGAATGCCATCTTTGGAGGAGTTGATGGGCATCAATTCTCCTACATTCAAAATCTTGAATCCACAAAGGAAGCTTGGAATACTCTCCAAGTTAGTAATGAAGGAACCTTAGCGGTGAAGAAATCAAGGCTTCAAAAGTTGGCATCACAATTTGAAGGTTTAAGTATGGGTAAGGAAGAAAAGTTCGAAGACTTTCAATTCCGGATTCTTAACATAGCTAACCAATGTCAAGCACTTGGAGTACCTATCTCAAAAGAGCGATTAAATTGGAAAATCCTTAGGTCTCTTCCTAAGAGATTCAAATCAAAGGTGACGGCCATTGAGGAAAGCAAGGATGTGGATAGTATGAATATTGATGAGTTGCTTGGGTCTTTCAAAACTTATGAGAGGTGCTTGAAGCCAAATATCAAGAGTAAGGGAATCGCTCTCAATGCTATAGAGGAGGAGAGTGATGTTGAAAATGAAGATATGGCACTCTTGGTTAGAAGGTTCAAGAAGTTTCTAAAGAAGAATGCCAAGCCTAACGGATTCTCATTCCCCACTAGATATTGGTAGTACAATATATTTGAACAAGAACCTTGATGCAAATCAAGATGGAAGCTCTAGTTTCATTCCTACTAATCTTGAGTTGTTGAAAAAGATAGAAAAGCTTGAAGAAGATTGAGACAATGCTTAAAGAGAAGTAGTTGAGAATGATGATTTGATCAAGAAGCAACTAGATGAGTTTGTGGTTGTTACTCGTAGACTTCTTGGTGAATAAGGTTATATTATGAAGAAGTTTAGAGAACTTGAAATGATAAACCTTGAGAAGGATAATGTGATATCTTCTTTGAAGAAGAGAGAACAAGAATTGATGGAAGAAATAGACACGGCTAAGGAGGCTATCAAGGATTTAGTAAATGATTCGGTTAGTGTGTCTAGCGTTAGGAATCTTGTTAACTCTTATAGTGGTGAAGAGAACTTGGTAGTTAAAGAGGAGCTCTTGGAAGCACCACTTCCTACACACTTTGATGAAGTCGTGATTGATAAGAAACCAAACAAGAAGAGAAGACCAAAAGCCAAGAAGAAGTTGGCAAACAAGGTATCTTTACAAACTCCTAGTGAAGCTAGTTCATCTCCAAAAGGTACAATCTCATCTTTTATTCCAGTTTGTCATTATTGCAACACAATAGGTCACATTAAGCCTAGATGTTATAAATATATTGAAAAATGCAAATTAGGAAATGAATCTAGGGATAAGGAGATTAAACTTCAACTTGAACATGCCTAGGCCTTGAAAGTTGAGAAACATGATAATATTGCTAAGCATGAGAAAAAGTTATGGAGTAGAAAGAATTCTAATCTTGTTCAACTTTACGAATCTTGTGTTGAAAATGTTAAGGAAGAGTGTGTCAATGATATTCTTGTTAATCAAGTCATTGAAGGACTTTACTCTAGATTTAACATTGTTGTCAAAGTTGATATTAAAAATGTTTGTGTAGGTACACCCAAGAACAAGTGGTTCAAGGGTGAGTGCTCTTATCACTAAAATAAGAAGCACATGTGAGATAGCTTTGAGGCTATATATCAATTGTGTTGAGAATTCTTGCTTACTAGCGTTGAATACTCCATGTATTGATATGAACTTGGTTATCTCACATCATGATTGTTATGATGGTCAGAATTTGTTGATTAACTTTGAAGAAGTTCTTTTTTTTTAATGTGTTGATTGGGTTGAGATATTATGCTTTTTATACTCTTGTTGTGAAACATCGTCAACTTGGTGTCATGAGGACATTCAAGGCAAGAGTGCTCATAAAAAGGGCGGAAGTATGATATTTGGTGAATATAATGTGCAAAAAGGTATCTCTATACTCTAATGCATGTTTTCTTAGATATTCATCTTTTGATTCAATTCTTCACATACATCTCATAGCATGTCATATTAGAGAGTTTTGTATAGCATACATATGGTACTCATTGACATTTGCTTTTTTAGGATCTAATAGTGATATTGTTCACATTGATCTTAACTTTGATGATTGTTTGTGTATAGTATATTGAGTGGCAATACTTTTGAAAATATGAGCTTCATATTCTTTGAAAGCTACTCATTAGAGAAGTTATGATCTTGAATAAGTCTCTACTTATTGCTCTTAGATCATGTGCTTATGAGCCATAAAATTTTGGTTTCTAAAATTTGCACTATGTTTCTCTTATATATTTTGCTAGTAGGTTGAGTTTACTAATATGTAAACATTGGATACACCTTGAAGTTTTTGTGCTTAATCACATTTAAAATGACCTATAGTTAGTATCCATTTTGCTTCGGTAATTACATAGAACTCAACGAGCACCTTCATGAAAAGAGCTACACACATTAGTTGTGAAAGATACCCAATGTTGGAAAGAGCTACACCATTGTGATGAGTGAAAGTCATCATGAAGTGAATTTTTTTTATGTAAAATAAAATGGAAAAATCAAAGAAGTGTTGAAAGGAATTCATAAAAAAAAATCTTTGATTCAAAGCCTAAAAAGAAAAGGAGGAAGGCTTAAAAACGAGTTTAGTTGAAAATCAAATGAGCTCTGGTTGAAAAACAAAAATGGGATGACGAGCCACATGCACACACACGCTCATGTGTTGAAATCTATTCTTTTAAAAGCAAAAAAATTCCGGATGATAATCGGTTTGACTTTTTATGGAAAAAGCTTAAGATGAATAGTTGTTGGAAATTGTTTGCATGTTGATTATCAAACTACTTCTTAATATATATTTAAAGTAAATCTCTCTCATACACAATTTGTTTATGAGTATGATGATATCTTAGCAATTTTTGAAGAATTATGAGAGAACTTGAAAAATCTTTGTGTATCTCTCTTAGCATATGAAGCTTATTTTGTTGATATTTCTTCAAATTGCTTGAATGTGTGATTGTGTGAACATCTTTGTGAACCTTATGCTATCATGAATTTTAGTTATAGCATTTATCAAGGGGGAGCATTGTATGCTAGACATTGTTCTCTTTTATGATATGTTCACATGCTTCATTTTGTTACATGTTGGTATATTTTGACTTAATGATACTTGTAAGATATTACTCACTATCTTTGTCTTGCATAATGATTCATTCTTAAGTCATATGTCATTGTGTTTATATATTATTGACTAATATGTTTGTTTTGTCTTTCACTCACTTTTGTTGTATGTATATAGCATCTTATTTCACAAGGACAAATGGGAAGAACTAAGGTTACCGGAAGTGGAAATCAATTGAATCCCATTGTGAAAGCCAAGTCTATCTCAAAGGGATCCAAAGCTTCAAGGTCAAAGGATTTAGGGATCTTTGAAACTAAAAAGATATTTCAAGATAGAGGCATTGACTTAGGTAAATGTAAAGATTCTTATGTTCTTAAATGCATTAAGGATAGAAATTGGGAATCTTGGGTGAGCATGCTAGGTATAGTGAATGACACTATTGTTAGAGAATTTTATCATGAATATAGAGAGAGTGCCACCTTATTGGATGCTTTGATGGAGATTAGGGGTGCTGTGTTTAGAGTTAACACGTTAAACATTAACAAGTTTCTTGGGCTATCTAGTGATATTGATTCAAACTTTCTAGATGTTGATATCAATGAGAATCTTAATATCATAGGTAGAACTCTATGTGACAATGCTTCTTTTGAGTGTAAATGTAGAGCATATATTAGTCAACATGAGTTAACTAAGGCAAGTGCATTTTGGCATCTTTTTATTTGCACAAATATTATTGGATATTCGAATTAAACCGAGTTAAATAAAGATAAGATCAAAAAAGTATATGCCCTGGTGACTAATCAACCTATAAACCTTGGCGATTTGCTTATGTTTTACTTACACAATGCGGCTTTCTCAACTTGAGGAGATATGAAGCTTGCATTACCGGGGTTTATAACTTCTTTGTGTTTAGCTCGTGGTGTTAAAAGTAGTGGAAATGATATGTTGGTACAACCCTTGGAAAAGTATAGTGATAAACGTGTGTCATACATGTCATATAAGGATAAGGGTAAGACATGTGATACTTTTGGACTATTTATTAGTTCACAAGTTGATTGTCAAGAGACTAGCATAACATTCTTCCGGATTGGGGTTTACATTTGAAGAAGAATGTTGATGAGCATAGTTCTATAGTTGAAAAACAAGATGCTAGAATAAAAGAGTTGGAGGAGTGTATTGCCTCAAGTTCAAGGCCATCTCTCATGCATTATGTTAGGTCAACTACACACACATCTTTCTTGGGTGGATCTAGTAGCTAGTATTTGAGTCTCATGGTATGTTTCTTACCTTTTGGCAACATTTCATGTCAAAAAGGGGGAGAAAGAGTTGTGTAGAGTTGCTAGTTACTTAGTTTCCTTTTTATGTTATTTTTGTGAACTTTTGAACTTTCAATGGTATGTAATTATTAGTCTTAAGATTTGGTTAAGAACTCTTGTATTTGGCATGTATTGAGAGGGAGATACATGTATTTGTGGACTTAATTGTATATTCTTATCCATATTATATGTTGCCATTTGTTGTTTTTCTCTTGTATATGCATTGTGCTTTGAGAAGATTTGTAGGTTGCTTCAAGAGAAGATCAAGATGAAGTTCAAGAGTTGGTGAAGATTAGTTATAGGAATCTTACTCATTGTAATGCGAGGGAGTGATTTTATGACTTATCCTGATTTTTATATTTCTAGTAAATGTATAGGTGTTTTGACATGGAATTTGCCAAAGGGGGAGATGTTAGGTTTTAGTTTGTGTTGGCATTAATTCCATATCAAAATGATGTTTACTTGTAATGATTTAGTTGTTTAGATTCATGATGATTCAAGCTTCAAGGAAGAAGAAACAACAAGTCAAAGCAAGTTCTAAGTCATCAAGAGAAAGGATGCAATATGGTTCTGCAAAGGTATACTAAGACCTTATCTTTCTCTTACAAGGCTTAGGCACACACACACACACATATCATACATTTGTGTCCATGCATCGTTGTACACCATTATAGGAACACACACACACATATCATACATTTGTGTCTCTGTATCTTTGTGCACCATTACAGGCACACACATACAATTCATTCATATGTGTCCCTGCATCGTTGTGCACCATGTATAACACATTCACACACTAAAAGATGAATGCTCATGCATTGGTATGAAAATAACATGTTTTGGAAAATGGATGGTTGGAGACTATCTCTATGTAGTTTGCATTCTAGTGTGAATTTTGTTTGTGTGAGTATATGTTTAGTATAACATGGATATTGAACTTGGATTTAGTCTTAAATCATTCTTGATTGAGTTTCGGTCATTTCGGTTACTCATACTATTGATTTCAAGTTCTAAGTCAAAAGATACTACACTTTCAACTCATGTTTCATACATTGCCTTTATCTTCATATATCCAGATGAATTATTATTTTTTGGGTTAAGCTTCTTATATGTCCATGTCCGTGTGAGAGTTATGGTTCCTAATCCATAAACAGATTAGAATTCTGCATTCGGAGACCGGTGAACAGTCGAAGAACGGGTAGGAAGGTCGAAGGAGAAAGAAGCAAGCAATATCTTCTTTCCGGAGATGGCGCGTGGCCATCTTGGGGCAAAAGGCTTGCTGCCCTGAGATGCCCACATGCCATCTCAGGCAACTAGCTTGCTTAGCTTCATCTTGCCCCTCTTGGTCATTTCACATGTCTAAGTTTCCCACTCCTTTATAAACTCTTTCCCTCTCACATTTCATTCTAAGAAGAAATTCAAACAAATTTGCAGAAATTTTCTCTCTAAATGTTCTAACCTTCCAAACACCATAACTTCTTCATTTGAACTCCGATTTCAGTGATTCAAAGTTGAGAGTGTTTATCTATTTATCCTCCATCGTTTCTCTGAAGGTTTGAGTAATTGTTGCTGCTTTTTTTGGTGTCTAATCATTCAAAAACGGGACTGCACCTAAATCAACTAAGGTATTGATTTTCTCTCAAAGTTTTCTTTTAAAACTTGGTCAATTGCCTTGGGTTTTCTTCTTCTACATATATTTGTATATTGTGAGTGTTTCGATTTGAGTTTTGAACTCTTTCAAAGCTAGGTTCAGTTTCAATTGAAATCATTCATGTTGAGTTAGGTTTTGATTTTGCCTATGTTATCACATGTTTGGGATTGTATTGTGCTAGCTTTGATTCTAGGACTATTTGATGATCTTTGATTGATTGATTTTGAGAAAAATAGTTCCTCACATGTATTAGGCTCTCTTGGCCCAAATTCTCACATAATACATGTGCTTATGTTCTTTTGAGCTATTCTTGTGTTTTTATGAATCTATGATTAGGAATATGCTCTAGAACTTTAGCTTAAATCTAATTGACTTTGTCATATGATTTTATCATGTTTTTGGTTTGTGTGATTTAAACTTTATTTTGTGATTTATTGAACATATCTTATGATTCAAGTTTAGATCTATGCATGTATCTAGGTTGTGATTAATATTGAACATATCTTACATAATCTAGATTGATTACACATGCATGACAAACTAGAATATATGTGATTTGTGCATTCATGCTCATGTCTAGTATTTTCCATAGGATGTGTTGATCATAGCATTCTATGTTGCTTGCTTGTTTGCGTTTTGCATTCATGATCACCTAGATGCCTTGTAAGAAGGAAGTCTTGACAATAGGTGTGAGACCTATGGTGTTGAGTAAGAAGTCTTGGCAAGAGGTGTGAAGCCTTGGATTGTCGAGCAAGGAAGTCTTGGCTAGGGTCGGGAGGATCCGGATAGTTGAGCAAGAAGTCTTGCCTAGAGTTGGGAGAACTCGGATAGGTAAGCAAGGAAGTCTTGACTAGAGTCGTGAGGACTTAGTTGAGCAAGAAGTCTTGCCTTGGGTCGTGAGGATCCGGATAAGGTGAGCAAGGAAGTCTTGACAAGAGGTGTGAAGCCTCAGATTGTTGAGCATAGGGCGACAACTTCTAGAGTAGGATAGTAGGGTAGTTTCTAGTTGAAGAGGTCACTTTAGAGATTGTACTTGTCTTATCTACTAGTGGATTTTGTTTGCTGGTGGCTGCTTGCCCGTGGATGTTTCCTCTTCGGTGGTTTACCATGTTATATCTTGTGTCAACTTTTCTCTATCCTTATCTCTATAATATTTGTATTTTGGATAGAACTCTTTATATATGTTGACTTCCTTTCTATAATAAAGATTGTGTATGTGTTACAATTACTTGTTTGTATCAAACTTTGCTTGTGTTTATATATTGATTAATTGTCTTTAATTAATATATATATTGTAATACAAGCAATCTAGAGGGACAAACTTTTGTTTGTTTCTAAGGGAGTCGAAAAAGGTATCTAACCTATTCACCCCCCCTCTAGGTTAGCCTTGAGCATTTAAACGTGATTGTATTTTCACTCACACTTCCAGTTTTCCTTTTCTATCAAATTTCAAAAAATCCTTATGCTTTCCTTCGCCTTCTTATAATGTCCTCTCTTTTCCTTCAGTTTTCAAACCAAATACCCATAGAGACCATGTCGTTCTCCAATAATGATAGCATCAATAGGCTGGTAGAGGGTAACTCACTGAGTCTTGCTCATGGGAAATGAGCTCATGAGGAGGGCAGTGAAGAGAGCGACATCCCTTAACTTCATCTGTGTAGCTGTTCTAGCCGGAGTGTTGCTATCGTGGTCGACTTCTCGAATAATCCAGATGCCCCATTGAAGATAGTTGAAGGGGATTCGGGAAAGGAATTGGGTGAGGTCAAATCCAGTGGAGATCACACCGAGGTTGTCGTTGTTGCTCAGGGAGAGGTGCTCTCTCTCCTTCATGATTTCAGGATCATACCTGACTCTATCGCTATAGCTGAATCGATCAATTGTTTAAGGATGAAATTCAACATCCCTAATAGCATTACAATCGCCATTCCCCATAGGAGGAACGATGTGTGCAGTACTCCATTCGGCGTACTCCCTATTCATAATGCTGGTTTCTAATACGGGGTAAGGTTGCCTCTCTATCTGTCTCTTCGTAGGGCACTTCTCGCCCTCTAACTCGCTCCCCTCCAATTGATTCTAGAGTTTTAGAGGAACATGGTAGGTTTTCTTGTACTGTGGAAGGAGCAATACATGAAGGATAATGTTGATAGGGAATCGGGATTAGGTGAGCTGAGATTCCTTTTTCGGATTAGTGCTCTAATTCCTAGTCCCAAGGGGCAATTCTATGCTCGGGTGAAGAACAACTTGAAGTTTATTGTACCAGGTGCTACCAAGGAAGATGAATTCTGGAAGGAGGAATGGGTGGTAGTTGGCAGAGACTGGGGAACTCTGTTTACATAGGGGGGATGAAGTTCCAGGTCCTTACTTGGTTCGGTAACAAGCCTGACTAGGAGAATGCTTCTCTGACCCCTGAGTCTAGGGAGATCCTTGAGGTGATTGTCAAGCGGAAATTCGTCAACTTGGAGTATCCTACTTTGGATGCTTATGATCTATGCTAGGTGAACCGGTACTTGTGCATCTCTACTGCTTGCCAAGGTATGATGCACCTCTCTGTTCCTGTTGAGGTGTGTTTCCTGCTTGTTATTGGTGTATTCTAAATCCTTGCTAACTTTTACAGTTCTGCTGTCCCATTACCGGTTCAAGGAGAGTCTAGACTGCTAGAAGATTCACTTTCTCCTCTAATTCCTACCCCACCTGGATCCTCTATCATTCAAACTGCTAGAACCCCTCCTCCTCCTACTACCTTGGCGAGGGATGGTAAACGCATACGTATTTCAGTCAGGATTCCCAAGGTACCTCTCTTCTTTCCTCATATACGTACGTCTCAAACGGGCGTATTATTGTGATTATGCTCGTTAGCAAGAGTATAATCATGTATTTGTCAATCTTTTCATATTAATAAAGTGATTTCTAGTTTAACAAATCCTATAGCATTTATAGTTTAATTATTATAATTGTCAAAAGTAAATAATCATAAGATCAAAAAACTATGAGAAAAAAAGAATTATTCATACAAGTAGATATGTATGAGGTAGACACAATTCTTTTGTTAGTCTTGAATAATATTCACAACTTAAGAAAAAGGTTGGCGTCTTTATCTTGTCAAAGTTGTAGATTCTTTTGCTAGCATTTGAGTGGGATCAAATGTGTTTTGATGAGTCTAAAATCATCAAAGTGTGGTGTCTTTGTGCAAATGAATCTAGTGCATTGGGTGCATTGAATCGGATCACAATGAAATACTTTATCTAGAACCATCAATGGATAAAAGTTTTCATTTGAAGACAATCAGAGAGTCTATCTCATTCCTGAGATAAATGATGGACTTATGGTTGCAAGTGTTATCATTTGAGCTATCAATGAGTACGATTATATGACATAGTCTACAATCGATAGTTTGGTGGTATTCATTTGTTAATCGATAGAGGACTTCATTTATAGATATGGACATCGTGGCTCCGTTTATTAAATGAGAGTAGAATATTATCATATGGATGTTTTGAGGTATTGGATATTAAATCTTAACGTTAAGTTTTCAATAGTGTCTATTGAAACATGGCTTCTAGACAACTTAAAATATCCAAGTTCAAAATGTGGTCATATGAGTAAATATGGTGACTTGGAGAGCTATAGGCGGTCTATGAGCTCTTGGCGATTACTGATATTCTTCACGAGGATACACTTTCTCTAATAAGGTTGTCTAGGGTATGAATGAGTAGCATCAACTTATTCTATCTTTATTTAAGAGTTCAATTTTAGTTCTTTAGTGGAATGAGCTAAAATTAAATATACCGGACCTAAGTGAATCATTTGTTGACTGTGATTGGGTTGTGTCTATTGGAGCTTAAATTTAGATAGTCCGCCAAGATCCCCAATCCACATGAACTTGCATGGATCACTTGATAAATTCTACCGGACCAATTTAGGGGTCCATCTAGAATTGTATTAAAGCATGTGGACTTGTTTCTTTTTGTAAGAATGAGTCTAGTTCACATGTGAACTTTTTATTAAGGTCCAATGAATTTAATAAAATAAGAAAAATAATATATATGCCTATATAATGTCATGGGCGGCAAGGCTAATATATAAAAAGCCTAAAATATTATATTATATTTTATTATTTAATTAAATAAAAATTAATTAATTTGTTGATTAATTAATTATTCAATTAAAAGCCAAAATCTTATTCCTAATAGGAGAATGGCTCCTAATATTATACTACTGTTGGTAGTATAATTAATATTAAAGACTATATTTGATAAGTAGATAAATAAAAAGAATTATTTATCTAGTCAAATTAGGAAGTCTTTAATATGGTCACAAATACAATAATGAGTTGGATTAGGAGTCTTGGTGTAGGAAAGAATTCATTTTGGAAAAGGATTCTTGGTCACTAAGTAAATCCACCTATGAATAGTATTCTTGCCTACCAAGTAAATCATTTTTAGGAGAGGATTTGTGAACCTATAAATATAGGTTGTAAATTTCAACCAAGCCTTAGTTTTTGGTGTAAGAAGTTGTTCTTTATTTTTTTTTATTGTAAAGAAAATAAATTTCGTCCAACTCATTGTGTGAAGAATTCGGCCAAGCATAGAGAAAAGAGGGAACATTTTTGTTTTCGATAGTACACTAGTATCCTTTGCATCAAAAGGGTTTTGTGAACAACATCGAATCAAGGTTCACGCAAGTTTCAATCAAATTGATTAATAATTCACAAGTGACCGGACGTTCTTGGTTTTTCTCTTGGGGGATTGTATTGACTAACAAAGAAGAAGATTTTGTTTGTTTCCACCCTCAGGTATACAATTAAAAGAAAGGGAGCCCACACTCCTAGGTGATTCACGTTCATGATTGGATTGGAAGATCTTATGGATTCAATTTAACGCTAGTTCAATCGTAAAAAAAAAAGGTACGATACTTTTTATATACATCAATTAATCTAGGGTTATGGTTCTTGTTATTAAAAAGGGAAAATTTTTATTTATACCCTAATCCTAATTTTCACGCTTCCGTTGCACGATTTCCTTTGCAATTGGTATCAGAGCCTAGTTGTACCCTTGATTAATTGATGTATGTGTTTGTGAATCTTTTTCTTTTTATTGTATATATGCATGTTTTTAGAAAGAGATGACACTCTAGGTATTCACATATATATTTACATTGGAATGTATGGATATACATATATATATATATATATGTTTTATATGTGGATTGTTATTGCTCAATTTTGGTCATAGAATTTCAATGTATTTTGTTTTGGGATAGTAACAAGAAGGGTGGCCTATCATCGCCATAATTTCCTTCTTGGTAGTTGCTAAATTTTTATTTATTTTGCTATTGTCATAAAAATACTGCACTATATTTTTTTAAAATTGCAGTATTTTTTTATTTAAAATTCTTCTGAAATACATTCAAGTATCGAAAACTCGAAGGTTTGAAGAATTGGAAGCAACCGGAACAAGCTTGGGACTATGCGAGCCACAGCAACAAACGTGCGTGCAAATAGCACGCGGCCACGTTTGTTGTGGCATGGGTTGTGCACGGCAGCCCCATGAAATCCATGTGCTGCGTATGGCAGCAATTTATGGGGTTGTGGCATGCGCATGCCCATAGGAGGAAGCCAAGGGTGCGCACACCCATGGGAGGTAGCCGAGGGAGTCCAAACGACGAAGGTCGCGTGAAGACTTGGTCGCCAAGAAAGGAGTTTTTCGTATTCCAAGACATATGTTATTTACTTGCTTTTCTAGGATGTACCAAAATTGTAGCTATTTATATTTTTGTAAATATTATGTTTGTCATTGTTTGATAACATGTCATATAGAATATGAGTGCCACTCATATATCTCTTTTGGTATGAACATGCATTGAATGATTTAGGTATCTAATTGGCATCTAGATAACTTGGTAAATCATTCTATGGAATTCAATCATAGGCCTTAAACAATTGAGTGGGAGAATGCGTTTTGGAACACCTACGGCCTCCAAGTTTAGTTGAGCTTTATGTTTCGTGTAATAACCTCCCAAGAGGTATTTATGAACAAAATTTAGGAAGATACTTCCTTACAAGGATAGACTAGACAATTAGCCCAAACGATATCAACTCCGAAAGGAGGGATATTCGTGAGGGATTATATTGAAGGTCTATAACTTGGTAACACACTCAATGTAATTTTATTAATATCCTCATAAGAGTTCTTGTTAATAAAATTGCAAGGCTAAAATTGAAAACGTTGGTTGTTATGTTAACAATTAGGTGGGATTTAGTCCAACTAGTAAATGGTGTGAACTCCCAAAGGAGGAGTGACATTTATGGGTGTTGGATCACCCGTTGAATTTTACGATTGAATTATTTTATTTTTAATTCAAGATAAATATTCAGAAGTGCTATATTGTGATTATTTACTTATATAATTATTAAAAAGAAACCATGACCCATCTCTAATCAACTTCCTAAAAGATAATACTTTACCTGATGATAATTATGTCACATAGAAAAAGGAAAATTGGGCTGTTGTTGAAAGTTGAAAAGCATAAGTTGATTCTGTGCACTCCTAAACCACCTACTCCTACTAATGAATCTACTCATGAGCAAAGAGATGAGTATCAGCACTGGGAGTCTTCAGATGAGATGGCTAAATGTTATATTATGGCCACTATCTTCGGCGTGTTGCAACAGCAACATGAAGGGATGGAGACTGTTGCCGATATAATGATGTCTCTAGGGGAGATGTTTGCTATAAGGTCTAGGATGACTAAGAGAGAGGTAGTGACTGCTTTCAAGAATCTTAGGATGAAACCTGGAAAGACTGTGAAAGATCACATGATGAAAGTCATAGCACATCTCAACATTGCTGAATTGGTTGGTGCTGAGATAGATGGTGAGATGAAAATTGACATTATCATCAACTCACTATCAGATTCCTTTGATCAGTTCAAGTTGGACTACACCTTGAACAATAAGGAATACACCTTGCAAGGCCTGATGCAAGATGTTCAAAGCACCAAGAAAATCCTTGTGAAAGGCAAGGGTCAATAGATTTATATGCTTGGTAAGTTGCTACTGTTAAAGACCCGTAAGAAGGTCAAGAGACAACAGAAGAAAAAGCAGCTTGGGCCTTCATAGAAGGAGACCAAGAAAGTAACCAAGATCAAAGGGAAGTGTTTCCTTTGTGGTGAAAAAGGGTTAAAGGAATAGACTGAATAAGAATGAATTCAACTTGCGTTTAGGCAACGAAGAGTTGGTGTCTGCTAGTGCAGTGGGAGATATTAGAATCAATTTAGATTCTTATAGGCATTTAGATTTAATAAACGTTTATTATGTACCTCAATTCAAGAGGAATTTAATTTTAGTTTCTTGTTTAAATAAATTTGGTTATTCGGTTACTTTTAATAAAGCTTTTATTATTAGTAAGAATGACAAAATTATTTGTAAAGGTATATTGGAAAATGGTTTATTCTATTTCCATAGAAATATCTCTCATTTGTTAGACATAGAATCAACGAAACCTAATCATAAAAGAGTGAAATTATAAAAAGATGAAATCTACCTATGGCATTTGTACCTAGGTCATATTAAATTAAATAGGATTAAAAGATTGGTTAGTGACGGACCTGTAAGTGACTTAAAGATTAATGATCTACCAACTTGTGAATCTTGTGTGGAAGGTAAAATGACCAAAAGGTCATTCACGACCAAAGGCAATGTTTAGGATTGATACACACTAATGTGTGTGGTCATATGAGCATTCAAGCCAGAGGTGGATATGAGTACTTCATCACTTTCACGGATGATCACTCAACATTTGGCTATGTGTATCTCATAAGACATAAGTCGGATGCTTTTGACATGTTTAAAGCATTTAAAGTTGATGTAGAAAATCAGCTTGAGAAACGCATAAAAATCTTGAGTTCTGATCGTGGTGGAAAATATCTACCTGGTGAGTTTCAACAATATCTTATTGATAATGGGATAATTTCTCAATTTTCTGCACTACGTACACCTCAACAAAATGGGGTGGCTGAAAGGAGAAATATAACTCTTTTAGACATGGTTAGGTCTATGTTGAGTTATTCACTGCTTCCTAATTCTTTTTGGGGATATGCTTTACAAACTGCCATGTACATTCTAAACGATGTACCATCTAAGTCGGTTCCTAAAACACCGCATGAGTTATGGACCGAGTGAAAGCCTAGTTTACAACACTTAAGGATATTTGGATATCCTGCACACGTGTTAAAAGGAAAGACAGAAAAGATGGAGTCCCGTTCAGAAACATGCATATTTGTAGGGTATATAGAAAGTATTTGTTTCAACAAATGGTAAATTTATGGAAGAGGACTATGTGAATAATTTTGTGCCTAAAAGTAGAATTGTCCTAAAGGAGTTTTCAGGAGATACAATTCCACAAGAGGTTTTACAACCTAGCCCAATTGTAAGTTCTATACAAATACAAGATCAACAATCTACCATACCTCATTGTAGTGGGAGGGTTAGTAGTCAACCCGAGAGATACATTGGTTTAAGAGAATTTGTAGAGAATCTACCGGACGATGATGATCCCTATACGTACAAGGAAGCAACGGAAGATGTTGATAGTCACCATTTGCAAAAGGCAATGCAATCTGAAATTGAATCTATGTTCAAAAACAAAGTCCAGTCTCTTGTAGACTTGCCTAAAGGGATAAAACCCATCAGGTGCAAGTGGGTATATAAGAGGAAAAGAGGAATGGATGGAAAGGTGGAAACCTTTAAAGCTATTGGTATATAAAGGTTATACATGGAAGAAAGGTATCGATTATGGAGAAACATTCTCTCCTGTGGCCATGCCTATATCCATTAGGATACTCTTATCCATTGCAACATCTTTAGACCTAGAGATTTGGCAAATGGACGTCAAGACAACTTTCCTTAATAGAAGTCTTGACGAAAGCATCTATATGATGCAACCAGAAGGATTCATTGAAAAAGTCCAAGAGGAAAGGGTATGCAAGTTGCAAATATCCATATATGGATTGAAGCAAACATCTAGATCCTGGAACATAAGGTTCGATCAAGTCATGAAAAGTTTTGGATTTATTCAAAACCTTGATGAACCATGTGTATGCAAAAGGATTAAAGGTGACAAGTTGGTTTTCCTAGTTCTTTACGTTGAGGATATACTACTCATCGGAAGCGACGTAGGTGTATTGACATCAGTAAAAGAATGGTTACCAAAACAAATTGATATGAAAGACTTACGAGAAACAAGTTATATTCTTGGTATCCAAGTCATAAAGGAATGGAAAGAATAGAACGACTGCATTATCCCAAGCTTCATACATAGAAAAAATCTTGTCTAGGTTTTCCATGCAAGATTCCAAGAAAGGTATGTTACCTTTCATACATGGAATCAAAATTTCCAAGGAACAAATTCCTAAGAATGGGCATGAAGAGCAATTCATGAGTAGGGTTCCATATGCTTCGTCAGTTGGAAGTCTTATGTATGCAATGGTCTGCACTAGACCAGATATTTGTTTTGTTGTGGGCATAGTTATCAGGTTTCAATCGAAACCTGGTCCTGATCACTGGACGATAGTCAAGCATAATTTCAAGTATCTCGGGTGAACGAGAGATTATATGTTTGTATACTCTGGAGGGGATTTAATTCCCGTTGGGTATATAGATTTAGATTTTCAGTCAGATTCTGACCCCAAGAGATCAACATCAGGATCCGTGTTAACTATTGGAGGAAGGGCAATCATATGGAGGAGTATCAAGCAATCTTGTATTGCTGATTCCACCATGGAAGCCGAGTATGTTGCCGCATGTGAGGCTGCTAAAGAGATTGTCTGGCTCCGACAATTCTTGATTGACTTGGAAATGGTTCCTGTTGCGAATAAGCAGATCACTATCTATTGTGACAATAGTGGAGCAGTGGCTAATGTGAGAGAACCAAGAAGTCATAAAAGAGGGAAGCACATTGAAATAAAGTATCACCTTCTAAGGGAAATTATGCATAGGGGTGACGTGTCGATTACCAAGATCGCGTCAGTAGATAATCTAGCGGATCCGTTTACAAAGGCTCCTCTACAAATAAGTTTTGATGGGCATCTAGAGAACATGGGGATGAGAGATATGAAACATTCGCTATAGATCAAGTGGGAGATTGTTGGGATTATGCTTGATAGCAAGAGTATAATAATGTATTTGACAATCTTTTCATTTTAATAAAGTGATTTCTAGTTTAACAAATCTTATAGCATTTATAGTTTAGTTATTATAATTGTCAAAAGTAAATAATCATAAGGTCAAAAGACTATGAGAAAAGAAGAATTTTTCATACATCTACATATGTATGACGTAGACACAATTCTTTAGTTAGTCTTGAATAATATTCACAACTTAGGAAAAAGGTTGGGCGCCTTTATCTTGTCAAAGTTGTAGATTCTTTTGCTAGCATTTGAGTGGGATCAAATGTGTTATGATGAGTCTAAAATCATCAAAGTGTGGTGTCTTTGGGAAAAAGAATCTAGTGCACTGGGTGCATTGAATCGGATCACAATGAAATGCTTTATCTAGAACCGTCAATGGATAAAAGTTTTCATTTGAAGACAATCAGAGAGTCTATCTCAATCCTGAGATAAATGATGAACTTATGGTTACAAGTGTTATCATTTGAGCTATCAATGAGTACGCTTATATGGCATAGTCTATCCTCGATAGTTTGGTGGTATTCATTTTGTTAATCGATAGAGGACTTCATTTATAGATATGGACATCGTAGCTCCATTTATTAATCGGATCATATGGATGTTTTGAGGTATTGGATATTAAATCTTAACGTTAAGTTTTCAATAGTATCTATTGAAACATGGCTTCTGGACAAGTCAAATTATCCAAGTTTAAAATGTGGTCATATGAGTAAATATGGTAATTTGGGGAGCTATAGGCGGTCTATGATCTCTTGCCGATTACTGGTATTCTTCACGAGGATACACTTTCTCTATTAAGATTGTCTGGGGTATGAATGAGAAATATTAACTTATTCAATCTTTATTTAAGAGTTCAATTTTAGTTCTTTAGTGGAATGAACTAAAATTAATAGATTGGACATAAGTGAATCATTTGTTGATTGTGATTAGGTTATGTTTATTGAAGCTTAAATTTAGATAGCCCGCCAAGATCCTCAATCCACATGAACTTGCATGGATCACTTGATATATTCTACCGAAACAATTTAGGGGTCCATCTAGAATTGTATTAAGGTATGAGAACTTGTTTCTTTTTGTAAGAAGGAGTCTAGTTTGTTAGGTTTTAATTTGTGTTGGCATTAATTCCATATCAAAATGATGTTTACTTGTAATGATTTAGTTGTTTAGATTCATGATGAGTCAAGCTTCAAGAAAGAAAGAATAAGTCAAAGCTAGTTCTAAGTCTTCAAGAGAAAGGATGCAATTTGATTCTACAAAGGTATACTAAGACCTTATCTTTCTCTTACAAGGCTAAGGCACACACACACATATCATACATTTGTGTCCTTGCATCATTGTGCACCATTATAGGCACACACATAAAATTCATTCATATGTGTCCCTGCATCATTGTTCACCATGTATAACACATTCACACACTTAAAGATGAATGCTCATGCATTGGTATGAAAATAACATGTTTTGGAAAATGCATGATTGAAGAATATCTCTATGTAGTTTGCATTCTAGTGTGAATTGTATTTGTGTGTGTATATGTTTTGTATAACATGGATATTGAACTTGGATTTAGTCTAAAATCATTCTTCAATGAGTTTCGGTCATTTCAGTTACTCATACTATTGATTTCAAGTTCTAAATCAAAAGATACTACCCTTTCAACTCATGTTTCATACATTGTCTTCGTCTTCATATATCGAGTCAAATTATTATTTTTTGGGTTGAGTACCTTATATTTCCATGTCCGTGTGAGAGTTACGGTTCGTAATGCATAAACAGATTTGAATTCCAAATTTGGAGGCAGGAGAACGGTCGAAGAACGTGAAGGATGGTCGAAGGAGAAAGAAACAAGCAATGTCTTCTTTCCTGAGATGGCGCGTGGCCATCTCGGGGTAGAAGGTTTGCTGCCCCGAGATGCCCACATGCCATATCGAGCAGCAAGCTTGCTTGGCTTCATCTTGCCCCTCTTGGTCATTTCACATGTCCAAGTTTCCTACCATTTTATAAACTCTTTCCCTCTCACATTTCATTCTAAGAAGAAATTCAAACAAGTGTGCAAAACTTTTCGCTTTAAATTTGCTCACCTTCCAAACAACATAACTTCTTCATTTGAACTTTGATTTGATTTGTTCCAAGTTGAGAGTGTTCATCTATTCATCCTCCATCTTTTCTCTGAAGGTATAAGTAAGGGTATCTGCTGTTTTCGATGTCTAATCATTCAAAAACGGGACTGCACCTAAATGAACTAAGGTATTGATTTTCTCTCAAAGTTTTCTTTTAAAACTTGGTCAATTGCCTTGGGTTTTCTTCTTCTATATATATTTGTATATTGTGAGTGTTTTGATTTGAGTTTTGAACTCTTTCAAAGCTAGGTTGAGTTTCAATTGAAATCATTCATGTTGAGTTAGGTTTTGTTATTTCCTATGTTATCACATGTTTGGGATTGTATTGTGCTAGCTATGATTCTAGGACTATTTGATGATCTTTGATTGATTGATTTTGAGAAAAATAGTTCCTCACATGTATTAGGCCCTCTTGGCCGAAATTCTCACATAATACATGTGCTTATGTTCTTTTGAGCTATTCTTGTGTTTTGATGAATCTATGATTAGGAATATGCTCTAGAACTTTAGCTTAAATCTTATTGACATTGTCATATGATTTTATCATATTTTTGGTTTGTGTGATTTAAACTTGATCTTGTGATTTGTTGAACATATCTTGTGATTCAAGTTTAGATCTATGCATGTATCTAGGTTATGATTGTTATTGAACATATCTTACATAATCTAGATTGATTACACATGCATGACAAACTAGACTATATGTGATTTGTGCATTCATGCTCATGTCTAGTATTTTCCATAGGATGTGTTGATCATAGCATTCTATGTTGCGTGCTTGTTTGCGTTTTGCATTCATGATCACCTAGATGCCTTGTAAGAAGGAAGTCTTGACAATAGGTGTGAGACCTATGGTGTTAAGCAAGAATTCTTGGCAAGAGGTGTGAAGCCTTGGATTGTATAGCAAGGAAGTCCTGGCTAGGGTCAGTGGAGCAACATAGTCGGGCAAGAAGTCTTGCCTAGAGTTGGGAGAACTCGGATAGGTGAGCAAGAAAGTCTTGACTAGAGTCGAGAGGAATTAGTTGAGCATGAAGTCTTGCCTTGGGTCGTGAGTATCCGGATAAGGTGAGCAAGGATGTCTTGACAAGAGGTGTGAAGACTCAGATATTTGAGCATAGGGCGACAACTTCTAGAGTAGGATAGTACGGTAATTTCTAGGTGAAGAGGTCACTTGAGAGATTGTACTTGTCTTATCTACTAATGGATTTTTTTTGCCGGTGGCTGCTAGCCCGTGGATGTTTCTTCTTTGGAGGTTTACCACGTTATATCTTGTGTCAAATTTTCTCTATCCCTATCTCTCTAATATTTGTATTGTGGATAAAACTCTTTATATATGTTGACTTCCTTTCTATAATATAGTTTGTGTATGTGTTACAATTACTAATTTGTATCACACTTTACTTTTGTTTATATATTGATTAATTGTCTTTAATTAATATATATATTGTGATACAAGCAATCTAGAGGGACAAACTTTTGTTTGTTTCTAAGGGAGTCGAAAAAGGTGTCTAACCTATTCACTCCCTCTCTAGGTTAGCCTTGAGCATTTAACCGTGATTGTATTTTCAATTGGTATCAAAGCAGGAAACTAGATTGCACTTAGTGTGAGTCCGGGGTGATACTTTCACCGTTTTTGTATGGCGTTTGAAGTTATGGGTTTACAAGATGATGTAATGGCGGAAGAAGCCTCAAATACTAGGCCACTATTACTTTGTGGCACTAACTATGGGTATTGGAAGTTGAGGATGAAAGCCTACATCTGATCTATTGATGAAAGGGCTTAGATGGTAGTGGAAGAAGGTTATAGTACTCCTACCAAGGTTCAAGAGGATGAAACCATGATACTCAAGCCAATGAGTGAATGGACAACGAATGAGTTTGAGGTTGCTAAATGGCACCATTGTGCTATGAATGCCATCTTTGGAGGAGTTGATGGGCATCAATTCTCCTACATTTAAAATCTTGAATCCACAAAGGAAGCTTGGAATACTCTCCAAGTTAGTAATGAAGGAACCTTAGCGGTGAAGAAATCAAGGCTTCAAAAGTTGGCATCACAATTTGAAGGTTTAAGTATGGGTGAGGAAGAAAAGTTCGAAGACTTTCAATTCCGGATTCTTAACATAGCTAACCAATGTCAAGCACTTGGAGTACCTATCTCAAAAGAGCGTTTAAATTGGAAAATCCTTAGGTCTTTTCCTAAGAGATTAAAATCAAAGGTGACGGCCATTGAGGAAAGCAAGGATGTGGATAGTATGAATATTGATGAGTTGCTTGGGTCTCTCCAAACTTATGAGATGTGCTTGAAGCCAAATATCAAGAGTAAAGGAATCACTCTCAATGCTATAGAGGAGGAGAGTGATGATGAAAATGATGAAATGAAACTCTTGGTTAGAAGGTTCAAGAAGTTTCTAAAGAAGAATGCCAAGCCTAAAGGAAAGTCTTCTAAGGAAAAAAGTGTCAAGAGAACATCATCTCCAAGGATTGTGAAGAATAGTCAATCCATGAATAAGAAAGAGGTTCAATGCTGTAATTGTCAAGGTTTTGGTCACTTTGCTAGTGAGTGCACCAAGAAGCCATCTAAGAAATACAAGAAAGGCAAAGTGTTGGCGGCTACTTGAAGTGATGATAATTCTAGTGACAATGAGAGCTCTAGTAGTCAGTCTTCAAGTGATAAAGAGTTGGTGAGATACTTTATAGCTCTAACGGCTTCTCATTCCCCACTAGATGTTGGTAGTACAATATCTTTGAACAAGAACCTTGATGCAAATCATGATGGAAGCTCTAGTTCCATTCCTTTTAATCTTAAGTTGTTGAAAAAGATAGAATAGCTTGAAGAAGATAGAGACAATGCTCAAAGAGAAGTAGTTGAAAAGGATGATTTGATCAAGAAGCAACTAGATGAGTTTATGGTTGTTACTCGTAGACTTCTTGGTAAAAAAGGTGATATTATGAAGAAGTTTAGAGAACCTGAAATGATAAACCTTGAGAAGGATAATGTGATATCTTCTTTGAAGAAGAGAGAACAAGAATTGATGGAAGAGATAGACACGGCTAAGGAGGCTATCAAAGACTTGGTGAATGATTAAGTTAGTGTGTCTAGTGTTAGGAATCTTGTTAACTCTTATAGTGGTGAAGGTAACTTGGTAGTTGAAGAGGATATCTTGGAAGCATCACTTTCTACACACTTTGATGAAGTTGTGATTGATAAGAAACCACACAAGAAGAGAAGATCAAAAGCAAAGAAGAAGTTGGCAAACAAGGTATCTTTGCAAACTCCTAGTGAAGCTAGTTCAACTTCAAAAGGTACAGTCTCATCTTTTATTCCAATTTACCATTATTGCAACACAATAGGTCACATTAAGTCTAGGTATTATAAATATATTGAAAAATGTAAATTAGGAAATGAATCTAGGGATAAAGAGATTAAACTTCAACTTGAACATGCTAAGGCCTTGGAAGTTGAGAAACATGATAATTTTGCTAAGCATGAGAAAAAGTTATGGAGTAGAAAGAATTCTAATCTTGTTCAACTTGACAAAGCTTGTGTTGAAAATGTTTAGAAAGAGTGTGTTAATGATATTCTTGTTAATCATGTCATTGAAATACTTTACTCTAGATTTGACATTGTTGCCAAGGATGATATTGGAAATGTTTGTGTAGGTACACCCAAGAACAAGTGGTTCAAGGGTGAGTGCTCTTATCACTAAATAAGAAGCACCTGTGGGATAGCTTTGAGGCTATATATCAATTATGTTTAGAATTCTTGCTTGTTAGCTTTGAATACTCTATGTATTGATATGAACTTGGTTATCTCACATCATGATTGTTATGATGGTCAAATTTTATTGATTAATTTTGAAGAAGTTCTTTTGTTATATGTGTTGATTGAGTTGAGATATTATTCTTTTTATACTTTTGTTGTGAAACATCGTCAACTTGGTGTCATGAGGACATTCAAGGCAAGAGTGTTCATAAAAAGGGCGGAAGTATGATATTTGGTGAATATAATGTGCAAAAAGGTATCTCTATACTCTAATGCATATTCTCTTTGATATTCATCTTTTGTCTCAATTTTTGATATACATCTCATAGCATGTCATATTAGGGAATTTTGTATAGCATGCATATGGTTCTCATTGACATTTGCTATTTTAGGATCTAATAGTGATATTGTTCACATTGATCTTAACTTTGATGATTGTTTGTGTGTGGTATATTGACTGGCATTACTTTTAAAATATGAACTTCATATTCTTTGAAAGCTACTCATTAGAGAAGTAATGATCTTGAATAAGTCTCTACTTATTGCTCTCAGATCATGTGCTTATAAGCCATAAAATCTTGGTTTTCTAAAAATTGCACCTTGCTTCTCTTATATGTTTTGCTAGTAGGTTGAGTTTACTAACATGTAAACATTGGATACACCTTGAAGTTTTTATGCTTAAGTACATTTAAAATGATCTATGGTTACTATCCATTTTGCTTCGGCAATTACATAGAACTCAACGAGCACCTTCATGAAAAGGGCTACACACATTGGTTGTGAAAGCTACCCAATGTTGGAAAGAGCTACACCATTGTGATGAGTGAAAGCCATCATGAAGTGAATTTTGTTTTTGTAAAAAAAAAATGGAAAAATCAAAGAATTGTTGAAAGGAATTCATAAAAAAAAAACTTTGATTCAAAGCCTAAAAAGAAAAGGAGAAAGGCTTAAAAAGAAGTTTAGTTGAAAATCAAATGAGCTCGGGTTGAAAAACGGAAACGGGATGACGAGCCACATGCACACACACACTCATGTGTTAAAAGCTATTCTCTTAAAAGTACAAATTCCGGATGATAATCGGTTTGACTTTTTATGGAAAAAGCTTAAGATGAATAGTTGTTGGAAATTGTTTGCATGTTGATTATCAAACTACTTCTTGATATATATTTGAAGCATATCTCTCTCACACACACACTTTGTTTATGAGTATGATGATATCTTTGTAATTGTTGAAGAATTATGAGAGAACTTGAAAAATCTTTGTGCATCTCTCTTAGCATATGAAGCTTATTTTGTTGACATTTCTTCAAATTGCTTGAATGTGTGATTGTGTGAACATCTTTGTAAACCTTATGCTATCATGAATTTTAGTTATAGCATTTATCAAGAGTGAGCATTGTATGCTAGACATTGTTCTCTTTTATGATATGTACACATGCTTCATTTTGTTATATGTTGGCATATTTTGACTTAACGATACTTGTAAGATATTACTCACTATTATTTTTGTCTTTCATGATGATTCATTCTTAAGTCATATGTCATTGTGTTTATATATTTGTGACTAATATGTTTGTTTTGTCTTTCACTCACTTTTGTTGTATGTATATAGCATCTTATTCACAAGAACAAATGGGAAGAACTAAGGTTACTGGAAGTGGAAATAAATTGAATCCCATTGTGAAAGCCAAGTCTACCTCAAAGGGATCCAAAGCTTCAAGGTCAAAGGATTTAGGGATCTTTGAAACTAAAAAGATATTTCAAGTGAGAGGCATTGACTTAGGTAAATATAAAGATTCTTATGTTCTTAAATGCATTAAGGATAGAAATTGGGAATCTTGGGTGAGCATTTTAGGAATAGCGAATGACACTATTGTATGAGAATTTTATCATAAATATAGGTAGAGTACCACCTTATTGGATACTTTGATGGAGATTAGGGGTTTTGTGTTTAGAGTTAACCCGGTAAACATTAACAAGTTTCTTGGGCTATCTAGTGATATTGATTCAAGCTTTCTAGACATTGATATAATTGAGAATCTTAATATCATGGGTAGAACTCTATGTGACAATGCTTCTTTTGAGTGGAAGGTAGAGCATATATTAGTCAACATGAGTTAACTAAGGCAAGTGCATTTTGGCATCTTTTTATTTGCATAAATATTATTGGATCTTCGAATTCAACAGAGTTGAATATGGACAAGATTAAAATAGTATATGTCTTGGTGACTAATCATCCTATAAACCTTGGGGATTTGTTTATATTTTACTTAGACAATATGGCTTTCTCAACTAGAGGAGATAAGAAGCTTGCATTACCGGGGTTTATAACTTCTTTGTGTTTAGCTCATGGTGTTCAAAGTAGTGATAAACATGTGTCATACATGTCTTATAAGGGTAAGGGTAAGACATGTGATACTTTTGGACTATTTAGTAGTTCACAAGTTGATTGTCAAGAGACTAGCATAAACATTCTTCTGAATTGGGCTTTACATTTGAAGAAGAAGGTTGATGAGCTTAGTGCTATAGTTGAAAAACAAGATGCTAGAATAAAAGAGTTGGAGGAGTGTATTGCCTCAAGTTCAAGACCACCTCTCAAGCATTATGTTAGGTCAACTACACGCACATCTTTCTTTGGTGGATCTAGTAGCTAGTATTTGAGTCTCATGGTATATTTCTTACCTTTTAGCATCATTTCATGTCAAAAAGGGGGAGAAAGAGTTGTTAAGAGTTACTAGTTACTTAGTTTCCTTTTCATGTTGTTTTTGTGAACTTTTGAACTTTCAATGGCTTGTAATAATTAGTCTTAAGATTTGGTTAAGAATTCTTGTATTTGGCATGTATTGAGAGGGAGATACATGTATTTATTGACTTAATTGTATATTCTTATCCATATTATATGTTGCCATTTGTTGTTTTTCTCTTGTATATGCATTGTGCTTTGAGATGATTTGTAGGTTGTTTCAAGAGAAGATAAAGATGAAGTTCAAGAGTTGGTGAAGATTAGTTAGAGGAATCTTACTCATTGTAATGTGATGGAGTGATTTTGTGACCTATCTTCATTTTTATATTTGTAGTAAATGTATAGGTGCTTTGACATGGAATTTGCCAAAGGGGGAGATTGTTAGGTTTTAGTTTGTGTTGGCATTAATTCCGTATCAAAATGATGTTTACTTGTAATGATTTAGTTGTTTAGATTCATGATGACTCAAGCTTCAAGGAAGAAGAAACAACAAGTCAAAGCAAGTTCTAAGTCTTCAAGAGAAATGATGCAATTTGATTTAACAAAGGTATAATAAGACCTTATCTTTCTCTTACAAGGCTAAGGCACACACACACACACATATCATACATTTATGTCCCTGCATCGTTGTGCACCATTATAGGCACACACATACAATTCATTCATATGTGTCCCTGCATCGTTGTGCACCATGTATAACACATTCCCACACTTGAAGTTGAATGCTCATGCATTGGTATGGAAATAACATGTTTTGGAATATGCATGATTGGAAACTATCTCTATGAAGTTTGCATTCTAGTGTGAAATATGTTTGTGTGTGTATTTGTTTGTATAACATGAATATTGAACTTGAACTTAGTTTTAAATGATTCTTGATTGAGTTCCGGTCATTTCGGTTACTCATACTATTGATTTCAAGTTCTAAGTCAAAAGATACTACACTTTCAACTCATGTTGCATACATTGTCTTCGTATTCGTATATCGAGTCGAATTATTATATTTTCGGTTGAGTATCTTATATTTCCATGTTCGTGTGAGAGTTACGGTTTGTAATCCACAAACGGATTTGAATTCCGAGTTCGGAGGACGGATAACGGTCGAAGAACACGAAATAAGGTCGGAGGAGAAAGAAGCAAGCAAGGCAGTGTTTTCCCGAGATGGCGCGTGGCCATCTCCGGGCAGATGGCGCTCTGCCCTGAGATGCCCATGCGCCATCTCAATCAGCAAGATTGCTTGGCTTCTTCTTGCCCCTCTTGGTCATTTCACATGTCCAAGTTTCCCACTCTTTTATAAACTCTTTCCCTCTCACATTTCATTCTAAGAAGAAATTTAAAACAGTTGTGCAGAAATTTTCTCTCTAAATTTTCTCACCTTCCAAACACCATAACTTCTTCATTTGAACTCCGATTTGAGTGCTTCAAAGTTGAGAGTGTTCATCTATTCATCCTCCATCTTTTCTCTGAAGGTTTGAGTTAGTGTTGCTGCTGTGGTTGGTGTATAATCATGCAAAAAACTGGACTTCACCTAAATCAACTAAGGTATTGATTTTCTCTCAAAGTTTTCTTTTAAAACTTGGTCAATTGCCTTGGGTTTTCTTCTTCTACATATATTTGTATATTGTGAGTGTTTTTATTTGTGTTTTGAACACTTTCAAGGCTAGATTGAGTTCCAATTGAAATCATACATGTTGAGTTAGGTTTTCATTTTGCCTATGTTTCACATGTTTGGGATTGTATTGTGCTAGCTTTGATTCTAGGACTATTTTATGATCTTTGATTGATTGATTTTGTGAAAAATAGTTGTTCACATGTATTAGGCTCTCTTGGGCGAAATTCTCACATAATACATGTGCTTATGTTCTTTTGAGCTATTCATGTGATTTGTTGAATCTATGATTAGTAATATGCTCTAGAACTTTAGCTTAAATCTTATTGACATTGTCATATGATTTTAGCATGTTTTACGTTTATGTGATTTAAACTTGATCTTGTGATTTGTTGAACATATCTTGTGATTCATGTTTAGATCTATGCATGTATCTAGGTTATGATTGTTATTGAACATATCTTACATGATCTAGATTGCTTATACATGCATGATTAACTAGACTATATGTGATTTGTGGGTTCATGCTCATGTCTAGTATTTTCCATAGGATGTGTTGATCATAGCATTTTATGTTACGTGCTTGTTTGTGTTTTGCATTCATGATCACCTAGATGCCTTGTGAGAAGGAAGTATTGACAATAGGTGTGAGACCTATGGTGTTGAGCAAGAAGTCTTGGCAAGAGGTGTGAAGCCTTGGATTGTCGAGCAAGGAAGTCTTGGCTAGGGTCAGGAGAATCCGGATAGTTGAGCAAGAAGTTATGCCTAGAGTTGGGAGAAATTGGATATGTGAACAAGGAAGTCTTGACTAGAGTTGTGAGGACTTAGTTGAGCAAGAAGTCTTGCCTTGGGTCGTGAGGATCTGGATAAGGTGAGCAAGGAAGTCTTGACAAGAGGTGTGAAGCCTCGGATTATTGAGCATAGGGAAGCAACTTCTAGAGTAGGATAAGAGTGTAGTTTCTAGGTGAAGAGGTCACTTGAGAGATTGTACTTGTCTTATCTACTTGTGGATTTTGTTTGCCGGTGGCTGCTAGCCCGTGGATGTTTCCTTTTCGGAGGTTTACCACATTATATCTTGTGTCAATTTTTCTCTATCCCTATCTCTCTAATATTTGTATTGTGGATAGAACTCTTTATATATGTTGACTTCCTTTCTATAATATAAATTGTGTATGTGTTACAATTTCTTGTTTGTATCACACTTTACTTATGTTTATATATTGAATAATTGTCTTTAATTAATATATATATATTGTGATACAAGCAATCTAGTGGGACAAACTTTTGTTTGTTTCTAAGGGAGTCGAAAAAGATGTCTAACCTATTCACCCCCCCTTCTAGGTTAGCCTTGAGCATTTAACCGTGATTGTATTTTCATAGTTCATATGTGGACTTTTTATTAAGGTCCAATGGATTTAATAAAATAAAAAAAATAATATATATGCCTATATAATGTCATAGGCTGTAAGGCTAGTATATAAAAGCTTAATATATTATTTTTTATTTAAATGGAAATTAATTAATTTGTTGATTAATTAATTATTTAATTAAAAGTCAAAATATTTTTTCTAATAGGAGAAGGTCTCCTAATATTATACTATTGTTGCTAGTGTAATTAATATTAAAGACTATATTTGATAAGTAGATAAATAAAAGAAATTATATATCTAGTCAAATTAGGAGGTCTTTAATATGGTCACAAATACACTAATGAGTTGGATTATGAGTCTTGGTGTCGGGAAGAATTCTTTTGGAAAATGATTCTTGGTCACTAAGTAAATCCACCTAAGAATAGGATTCTTGCCTACCAAGTAAATCCTCTTTAGGAGAGGATTTGTGAACCTATAAATATAGGTTGTAAATTTCGACCAAACCTTAGTTTTTGGTGTGAGAAGTTTTTTTTTATTTATTTTTGGATTGTTATAAAAAAAAACTTCGTCCAACTCATTGTGTTAAGAATTTGACCAAGCATAGAGAAAAGAGGGAACGTTTTTGTTTTCGATAGTACACTAGTATCCTTTGCATCAAAAGGGTTTTGTGTACAACATCGAATCAATGTTCACGCGAGTTTTAATCAAATTGATTGATAATTCACAAGTGACTGGATGTTCTTGGTTTTTCTCTTGGAGGATTATTGTGACTAACAAAGAAGAAGATTTTGTTTGTTTCCATCCTCAGGTATACAATTTAATGAAAGGGAACCCACATTCCTAGGTGATTCACGTTAGTGATTGGATTGGAAGATCTTGCGGATTCAATTTGACGCTAGTTCAATCATCACTAAAAAAAAGGTACGATACTTTTTATATACATCAATTAATCTAGGGTTAAGATTCTTGTTATTAAAATGGGAAATTTTTTATTTATACTATAATTCTAATTTTTCATGCTTCCGTTGCACGATTTTCCCTGCACGTATTCGTATCCCGGTTGACCAGGGTATGAGGTCAGGACTTTACCAGTCTTGCTGCCACTTCCTCTGCTGCTTCTACTTCTACTAGTACTAGTACTACTGTTTCCATCTCTACCACTACCACTGGCACTGCTACTATTCCTCCTCCCCCGTTAACTTCAATATCTCCCTGAATAGAGAGGGTCTAGAAACTACCACTACCACCACTGCTGTGACTTCTTAAGAGCAAACCCGATCCCGACCAAGGGTTACTGGTCAAAACGAGGTCGTGGATCGGTTTATTACTTCCTATCCTGGTGGGAGTCTAGCTTAAATGACCTCAACTCCTTCTGATATTCTACTTACCAAGGGTTCTGCCCTCATTGCCGAGATAAGCGAAAGACACATCCTGCTTTATTATTGCTCTAATACATTCATTACTAGTAATTGGGTAGTAGCTAACTTGGTTTTTGTGATTTGCAGACTTTCAAATACAACGTTGTTGTGAGCCATCATATGACTTCATTGGTAAGACATACTGAAAACACCAAGGCCAAGCTTGAAAAGACTGGGTGAGCTTGTTCAGCTACCGACTGATCACAAGGGTTTGAGCCAGGCAATGGACTAGTCCATCTAATCTTTTGAGGACGCCCAAGGTAGTGCAGAACGAAACAAATACACATTTGATATTGAGGTCCTCCGGTCAAAACATCATGCCTTGGAGAGGGACATCGCTAGGGATAAGGTTCGAGAGCTAGAAGGAGAAATCCAAGCTCTGTATGATAAGGTGGCAAGCTTGGAAGTTGAGGTTAATTGTTCGTTTGGCGATGGTTACTTCTATGCTGCATTTCATGTGGCTTAAGCTCTACCTCCTTCTTTTGATTAAGCCATCATTACAAACTGGAATCGGGGGAGATTCTATAGAAGGCCAGAAAGATGTTAGCCCCGACTACTGATGGATCAGGCCTTTCATGAGCTGTTAGAGCTGATAAAGGTATAGGTGATGATGAAAATCAGTATCTTGCCTATTCTCTTCCACCTAACAGGGGAGCTATTAGTGCGGATCCTTTCCTAAAGATCTCAGATGAAATTGTATCTCAGGTTGAGTAGTGGGCTTCAGTCTTACCTACTTCCCCATCCAAAGCTTTTGAGACAATAACGGATCAACCAGGTTCTAAGGAGGTAGAGGCTGTCTAAGCCGATACTAAGGCGGTAACTGAGCAAGCTGGAGTTGAAGCTACATCCCAGGATGTCGTGGTAGGGTTCCAGTATGGTCAAACTCAGGTTAATGTTCTAGTTGAGGTAGTATGGCTAATGGTGGAGGAGCAGGTTGTTAATGAATCCATAAAGGGAGCAGTGGAACAGATACCAGGAGATGGAGCGGGAGAAGGAGGCCACCAGGAGGTACTGATGTGTCAACCAGCCATTTAATTCATTTTCTATGTTGCCCGAAAGTGGGGGGTAGGCACCCTGCTTGACCAAAAAGAACCCATGTCACTTTATATATATATATATATATATATATATGTTGTATAGCTCGATAGCATGGAATGAGCTCCCTACCTCAAATGAGTGAAAACAACCTTCCTTCTTTCTTTTTGCTGGTATCTGGTTGATCTCCAACTTGGTTGAATTCGTCTTGCTTCACCTCCTATTGATCAAAAATTCACTCGATGTGAAGAATTTCAGTTAACACTACCTCAAAGGTCGCGGTCGTGGGTGGTACCTTCGGTACCTAGTTTATTTATGTAATAATGGGGATAAAGATGGGTGATAACACAATATATTATGGATATGTGAAGTAGGCGGCGCTGCTTTATTAATGAAAATGAATCAAGTGTGACATATGAAAATCACTCAAGCTCTCGTTCTCTGTTGGGTACAATGGGGGTAGCAGTTTCATGGTTGTCGATAAGTAGATAAAAAGGTCATGTTCTCTTTAGAGAATTTTGGCGTTAATAGAGACTTGTCCTTTGTTGGCGAATTCTGGTCCTCTATGTACATGGTCCAACTAGGTTTTACTCGACATCCCCTTGCCATGAATATCTGAATCAAATCCCCCCTTATTGGGAGGGATGCTATGTTTTAAATATCATTGACTTTAACAGATTCAAAGATATCTTAGAGGGAGATATGTTTGTTTCCTCTTTGGACTCAATCACTTGATATGTGTGTACAAAACGATTTAATGTACGTTGGAGTGTAAATATGATACTGTGTGCCTTTATGGTAAGATGCCTCATGAAGGTCACCGAATATGGGGTTCACTTCCACGAAGGGTGAGGTATGCCTATGTTCTTGTCTTGTTATTAAGAGCTTGACATAATCTTTCCAAGTCCCTTTAGTGCTTGAGATGACTATGTCGGCACTCTTTAGTGGCGATGGAGTTTTCACGAGCTTCTTCCTACCTGTTTAGGAGGACCCGATTCTTCCCTCGGTGAATTGGAGTGACATCATAGTATGAACTTGATGCTCGCACGTGCCTCTTTATGTAATTGAGAAAGGTGGCGGGCTTCTAGGGAGGTCGTAAGGTATTTTGGCTCCGAGAAGTCTAGGTCTTGTCTCATCGACCTTGTTCTGGCCTCTTTTGTCAACTTAAGAAGCTAGATCTGATCATGTCAAACTTTACCTATTGTGTTCCTAAGGTGTGACGACCTCACCTTGCTTCTACGAGGTCGTACAGTAGCTCGACCTTGGAAACCTTGGTATCGTGATGAGAAATATCAGATTTGGGCCATGGCAAAGAGAATGGAAAATTTTCCTTTGGTCCCTAACCAAAATTGGATATTAACAAAAGTCCATTCTGACTTGGAAACCAGTGACTAAGTTGGGGTTCAAGTCAGATTTCCGATTTTTCTTGGGAAAATTTCCCTTCTATTTCCTTTTCTAGAATTTGGGAAGGAATCTTCTCATTAAATGCAAACGAAACGTGGAGAGCAAGGAATGATATATTTTTCAAGATAATCCAGTTGCACTACGTCTGTCCCCGAGAATCGTGGTATCTTCACCGAAGATCTCACATTCCTACTTGCCTTCGTTTTTGAAGTTATCGGTTACCGTGCCATTCACTCCTATTTAAACCCAGTTGCTTTGTTGTCTTCTCCACACTTTCTTCCTCTTCAAATTTCAAAACGAAAAAATCTTTCCTTTCTTTTCCTTTTCGAGCAACGCCTCTATCTTTCTTTCATCTAACTTGAAATCTTTCTCAACCATGTCGAAATCCAAACGTGATACTATAGACCTCCTGGTTGAGGGCGAAGAGGTTTCCAGCCTTTTCCATGGGAAACTAGTGAGAAAGAACTTTAATAGCGATGATTCCCCTTCTAACCCACAACTTCGCTGGTCGAATAGAAACATGTCCATTGGGATCGGATTCTCGAACAAACCCGATGACCTTCTAAACTTGGTAGATAAATATTTGGATAAGGAACCTGAGAATGCTACGGCTGGAAAGGATCAAGTCGTGGTTGCTGGTTCCTTTCAAGATAAGCTTCTCCCCTACGACTTCAGGGTCATTCTAGATTCTACTACTGACCCGAAGTCGATTGATCATTTGAAGGCCAAGTATGGCATTACCTACAGTGTTTCCATCTCTGTTCCTCCAAAGAACTATAATGTCTTTTTTCATCTGAAAGGCCTGCTTCCGATCCATGTCGTAACTCTCGAGAATGGGGTCCGACTTCCCCTTGATCCCACCATCTGACGGGTTCTCAATGCCCTACAACTAGCTCATCTTTAATTGATGCCTGGCTTCTTGAGACATCTAATTGACTTCCTCGTGTTGTGGAGGGAACAATGCAAGTTAAGCAAGGTCACCAGAGAGCCCAGAGCAGAGGAACTAGCCTACCTTTTCTAGATTGGCAGCTTATCTAGCGGCCCAAGAGGTCAGTTCTATACGAAAGCTAAGAACAAACTCAACTTCATCGTCCCCGGTGCTTTCAATAAAGATCTCGCCTAGAAGAAGGAATGGATCCTGGTGGATGGTGATTGAAGAAGCTAGATCTACATAGGCGGGCACGAGTTTGAGGTCCCCACTGCTTTTCGTGATAAGCCTTCGTGGGATAGTCATTTTTTTCCCGTCGAGTCTGAGGCTATCTTGAAGACCATAATCTCTCGTCATTATTTGAACTTGAGATTTCCTACCACTGATTCTTTTGATACCCGTAGGGTGAATCTACACCTGTAAATCTCCGCCGCCATTTCTTAAAAGTGAAATAACACTAAACCATCTTGCTCCCTTTCGTTAGCTGCCTTGGTTCTAACACCTTACTTTTTTTAATAGTTTTTGTTGTTGCTCCAGCTTCTCATGAAGTCCAGTAAGCTCGTACCTGTTCCCCTCCTATCGGGTCTGCTAGGGGAGTCCTTTTGGCTGTCTCGGAGAAAGAGGGCCAACCGTTCCCGTTATAATTTCACCTTCTCTTGTTCCGTCCCATCCCAGCTTAAGTTTAAGATGGTGCTCCTCATATCGCGGGCTTCTAAGGTGAGAGGTATGGGGTCCTCTGCTCCACCAGTACCTGCTGTAGCCGTCGCTGCTTCTATCTTGACTACTCATCCTGTTATTACTATTACTTCTTCCCTTCCCGGGGTCAGTCTCCTCGATTTTTCTATCCCTCCATCTACATCCCTGATTCCTCAAGCTTCGAGAAGTTTATAGGTTGGTGTTTCGGAGGTTCCTCATACTCGTTTTCAGCATCAACCAAGCCCTGCTGGTCAAGACGAGGTCTTGGAGCAGTTTATTGCATCCTTTTTGGGTGATGGCCTCTCTAGGATGGCTTTGATGCCTGATGACATTCTTCTTACCAAGGGATCCACTCTTTTGGCTGAGGTAATCATCTTCTCATACCTTCACTTTGTTGTTGCTAGCTTGATCAGTTTCAAACTTAGGTTTCGTATCCTGCAGGCTTTTAAATTTAATATGGCTATGGGTCACCATATGGCTTATCTCCATGACTTTACGGTGAAGGTTGAGGCTAAAGCCGAGAAGGCTACGGGATTGCTTGGCTAGACTCTAACCCTGGTGTAAGAGATGACCTCCAGCCAGAAAGAGATGGGTATCTAGCTGGCCGAGCTTCAGTATGACCACGAGAGGTTGAGACGTTCCTTAGACCAAGAGACCCTCAAATCTGGATGCAGAGCTAAGTTAAGGGATTCCTGGAAGGAAGATGCCAAGGCGTTAGATGTCGAAAACAAAAATCTGCATGCTCAGGTGGCCAAGCTGCAAGTTGAGGTGGTTGCCTCCTTTAATGATGGGTACTTTTATGCCTCCTACCAGGTTACAAAAGCTTTCCTTTTTCTCTTCGATCTGTCCATCATTGCCAACTGGGATAGAGAGAAGATCATGGCTAAGGTCGTGAAGATGTCTCATCCTATCGGTGATGGAGTGGATCCTTTAAGAGTGGCTGGAGCCGAAAATAACCGGTCATTATAGATCTGCCTCTTCCTCTTCCTCTTCCTCTTCCTCTTCCTCTTCCTCTTCTAGTCCTTCAAACCTATGGTCCCGGGGAATCTTCAAGTGGGGTCCAACTTGTACACCCTATGGGGAATCATCCCGAGTCCTAGGAGAAAGCTGGGAATCATTCTGAAGAGCTCACTAGAGCAAAGCCTAGGCTTGAGCAGATGGTAAAAGAGGCAACAGTTACCCCTCAAGATGCGACTATTCCTTCTGAGGTCATGTCAGTGGTTAATGAAGTCTTGAAGGAAGATCAGGTCGGGCAACAAGCAGTTGAGGAGCCTCCAAAAGAAGGAGTGCTAGGAGCGGCCATCCAAGATGAGCAACCACCAGAAGAAGGGGAAGTGGGCAGAGATCAGCAAGGATGAGGAACGGGACGGAACCAGGGGGACTCTGAAGCTTAATGTAATTTACTATCTTGATTGCACGGAAATGGGGGTTGGCACCCTGCTTTATTCATGACCAATTTTTGTCAATCCTTTCTCATTTTTTTTATAGGTGTTACCCTGAATTAGGGGTTGGGCTCCCTAACTACCGAATGTAGCCTTGCAAGGGGATAGACTCCCTTATACTTAATGAAAATTTGTTATGGTTTCCTTCATGCTTGCTTTGATTGATCCCTGATCATGAACATCAAACCTGGTTGAAAACTCATTGCTTCACTCCTAACCTTGACCTAAATGCGACCTCCATTGTAATCCTGACTTAATTTAATCTTATTAGGAAAAATTCTGAATCCGTTAATTATAAGCCTACTATCAGGGTAGACACCTAGCTCCAACTCTCAGCATTTGACTGGGATTCATATCTTGGGGAGGAGTCCCTCTGCACCGTGTCTCACACCTTTAATGATTCCTCGTGTAAACTTTAGCCTGGTGATATAGGAAATCACACGTATATGAAAAACCAGCAGTTAGTAGCAATCAGGTATTTGATACTTAGGTGAAAGCTGTGTTGTAACAACCTAGATACTGTAAGGACCTTGATTTTATGATTGCTTTATTTCATGACAAACCACACCACATTGGGGATGATTGTGTAATGGGTAGCTTAGGTTCTCATTGGCAAGCTTCCAAGCATCTCCATGACTTCAAGAGCAAAATGTATATTCACTTGACTTTGCCTCTTGAAGAGTTTAGGTGCACACACACACACTTATGCATTTTCCTTTAATTATCTTGCATGCATGCATATTTTCCATATTGTGTGTCTTGTGTGTCTTAATTCTTGTTTGAGTGTTGACTGCATTTTTTGTGCGTTAAAAAGAGGATTTTTTCCTCTAGTTTGCGGTTCAAACCGCTCTCTGTGCAGTGCCTACTCCGCGGTCTGCACAACGGTGTTTACCAGAGGCTGCACACTATGCTACCGCGGTCTCCCAAGCGGAGTTTCACAGGTGTTGAATGATGTCCGGATCACGGTTTGTGTACCTGTATGCACTGCGGCCTACAGAGCGATGTTGTCTAGAAGATGCACCGCTCTCCATGCTGCGGTCTGGAAACTTACCTATACCGCGGTACATCCAGCGGTCCTGACAGGATTTGGTTGCCTTTCGTCCAAAACGACATCACTTTGTGTATGGCACCATATATATATATATATATATATATATGTTCTCTTCTTTTTCTTTGGAAATAGAGAGCTCAAAGAATAAATTTTGAGAGTGGGAGATCTTATTAGAGAGAGAAAGCTTCAAGCTTTGTTTTTGACTCTACAAACCCAAAACCCATCTCTATCTTGCATCATTCTTCATCATATGAGCATGGGTGTTCTTGGTTTCATGACTAAGTAAGTAAGAACTTCGTTGAACATCTTTTATTATTCTTCTTACTCTAGATTAGGTGTTTATTGCATGATTAAATACCTAGACTCTAGTTTATTGCATATATTTATGAGTCTTGATAGCATGATTGGGTTTGTTTGTTGATAGCTTGAATTTAGGACATATTTGCCCTTCTTGCTAAGTCTCTATGCATTGCATTTAGACATTATTGATTAGGACTCATTGATTGCATTTTGTGATTGCATTATAGTCCTTGCCATGCTTAATGACAACTTGTGTTGTTATGGCTTTTGTTGATAGCTAGCATTTAGAACATATTTGCCTCTAGCTAATTAGGTCATATTAATTGCTTTTTGATGATTGCATTAATGACCATACCATGCTTAATGACAACATATGTTGAAAAGGCCTTGTTTGATAACTAGGATATAATGTTACATAACTATATCTAGTTAAGTCTTTATGAACATTCACTTGGACATTGATATATATTAATTGTACTTAATGACATTCTTAAATTCCTAGATAAGCATTTAGTGTTTTGCCTATCATTATTTGCATGTTTGAATATTTCATCATATTCACGTAGGTTGTTGAACTCGTCAATGAGTCAACTCTTGTGTCTTCCTTGTGAAGTTGCACAAGCAAGAGAAGCCTTGCAACCAAGGGTGGGTTGCCAAGCAATTGATCGGGTGCCACTGTAAAATGCCCTAGGGGGTAGAGTAGGAGGCGTTCACTCCAAGAGTAGTGTATCAAGGATATCACTAGGGACTGAACAAAGAGTGGTGAGTGGTGGTGTCCATAGCCTGAGGTTGTCGAGAGTGAGAGTCCGAGAATCACTTGAGGGTGTAACCTTTATTCATATAGTGGATTTCTACGATCGAGTGTGGCACACTTAACAGCCCGTGGTTTTTCCCATTTGGAGGGTTTCCACGTATACATCTTGTGTTGTTTATATTTCTGCACTTTACACTTGATGATGTATGTTTATTTTATTGGGTGAATTTTGAATGTTGACTAATCATGAAAAATTGGTAATTGACTTGATTAAAGCCTATTCACCCCCTCTAGATTTATAGACACATGCGTTTATTAGGGAATTTTCAGATACCCCTCTCCTGGTATTCGAGGAGGTATCTTATCATAGTGACCTCAATCCAACAGGCAAACTTGTATTTACTCGGGGGTGGTAGCCCGTCCGAGGCTTCAGGAAGGCTATCTAGCTATCCTGGTCTCGAGATGTATAGGGAAACTATGCTCTTACACTCAGACCCTTCTTGGGGTTGGTAGCCAGACCAAGGCATCATGAAGACTATCTTACTATCTTGGTCTCAAGATCTGGGGGGCAACTATGCTTTTACACTCAGACACATCTTTGGTGTGGTAGCCCAACCAAGGCTTCAAGAAAGCTGTCTAGCTATCCTGGTCTTGAGATCTGGAGAGCAACTATGCTCTTACACTTAGATCCTTCTTAGGGGTGGTAACCCAACCAAGGCATCAGGAAGGCTATCTAGCTATCTTGAGTTCTTGGCGATCATGGCAAACTTATTTGTGGAGAATATAATCGGAGGTGGAAGAAATAATAGACTTTCTTGATGTTTAAGACAGGGAACATTGCTGTTTGGAAAACACTTATTAAAAACCTAGATAGAGGTAATCTGCTAAGAACCCCCTGCTTAGGGGTAGAATTTCCTCAAAAGTTCAGCGTTCCAGGTTTGGTCGATAGGCCGACCATCCATGTGTTCAAGGTTGTATGCTCCGTTGTGGACCACTACTTTCACCAAGCATCCCCCCCCCCCCCCCCCCCCAATTTAGTCCGAGGACCCCATCGATGTAAAGGGTCTAGGCTTTACAGTCTTCCGGCCAATTGTTACTGTCTAGAAATTTCTCAAGAGCCAGACCTAGTGTTACCGGGGCCTCTTCGCTTGAGAGGGCTGAGAACTCAGCTACAAAATATGCTATGGCCTGAGCTTTGATTGTTGCTCGGGATTTGTACTTCAGGTTAAACTGGTGAGCTCCAAAGCCCACAGAACTAGCCTTCTGAATACGTATGGCCTCTATAAGAATTGGTGGAAGGGTTGATCAGACACCACAGACAATGTATGGGCATGAAAATAGCGGTGAAACTTTTTGGTCGAGGTGACCAAAGCAAGGGTGAGCTTCTCAATGAGTAGGTAGTTCTTCTCGGGCTTAGATAGTGCATGGCTGACATAGTAGATAGGTCACTGGACCCTATCCCGACACTTTTTAACCAAAGCCCCACTTGCTGCAGTTTCTGACACGGATAGGTACATCTGTAACTCTTCTCTTGGCATCGGCTTAACTAGCAGTGGTAGGCTGGTGAGGTACTTTTTTAAGTCCTACAAAGCTCACTCGCTGTCTTGGTCCTATTTCATGTTCTTCCCCTACTTAATGGCTTTGAAGAAGGGAAGACATCTATCTGTGGAATGCGAGATGAATCTATTGAGCGTTGCTATACGTCCTGTCAATACTTGGACTTGCTTGAGAATAGTCAGATAATCTAGATTTAGGATATCTTGGTTCTTTTCCAGGTTTGCCTCGATCCTCTCTCGTTCACAATGAAACCAAAGAATTTTCCTGTTGTTACCCCAAGACACATTTGGCAGGATTCAGCCGTATTTGGTTTTCTCTTAATATCTAGAAAGTCATGTGGAGATGGTCTTGATGCTCTTCTACTTCCCGAGATTTAGTGATCATATCATTTACATACACCTCCATTGTCTTTCCTATCTCTGACTTGAATAACCGATTGACCAATGGCTGGTAGGTTACGCCTTTGTTCATGAGACTGAAAGGCATCACCTTGTAGCAATACAATCCTTGCCTCATGATGAAGCTAGTCTTATCTTGATTGACAAGGTGCATCATAATCTGGTTATACCCGGAGAACGTGTCTATGAAGCTGAAGTGTTTGTTTCCGGCTGTAGAATCCACCAGCTGGTCAATTTTTGGTAGAGGAAAGTTGTCTTTTGGACACTTTCGGTTGAGGTCGGTATAGTTTACACACATACGCCACTTCCCATTTGCCTTTGTGACCATGACCAAGTTAGTAATTCACTTGGGATACTGGGCTTCTCTAATAAAACCTACTTTGATTAACTTATCCACTTCTTCTTGTACCGTAACATTCCTCTAAGTATTGAAGTGATGCCTCTTCTACTTGATGAGTATGAAGGTTCGATCTAGAGCTAGTCGGTGAGCAACTAACGATATCGGGATCCCGGGCATCTTGTCATGACTCCAAGCGAAGATGTCGTTGAATTCTCGGAGAAGCCCAATCAGACTTTCCTTCACTCTTGGCTCGAGGGTAGCTCTGACCTTAACAACCTTGGAAAGGGCATCACTTCTGATGGGTATCTCTTCTAGTTTGTCCACAGGGTACCCGCTAGCCCATTCTCTACAATGCTCTTCCTCATCCAGTACCGTAGGGTCATTTTCTGGATGATTAGCGGGTTCCGTATCTTCCAGGGTCATCCTGGGTACTTCCATATCTTGGTTCGTCGTGACTTGAGCGAACTGTTTCGTCAAAGTTGTTGGATTGATGAACACTGTATAGAATTTCCTGGCCACTTGCTGGTCCCCGCGTACTTCAACCACCTTTTTCCCCTACCGGGAATTTTATGACATTATGGTAGATGGATAGGACCCCCTTCAAGGATGATGGGAACAGTCTTCCTAGTATCGCATTGTAGGCCGACAGGGTATCAACCACAACGAAATCGATCAAAATATTTTATTGGAGAGGTGCAGTTTCGGCAATCACTGGGAGGATCTTTGATCCCACTGGTATGATTGAGCCCCTAGTAAAACCATACAGCGGGGTTGTATAGCTATTGTAGCACTAATGCTTTAAATTTAGTTTCTCCAAGGTGTCTTTAAAGAGAATGTCTACACTACTGCCTATGTCGACGAGCAAGCGGTGAACTAAACAGTTGGCAATCTGTACCTTGACCACCATGGGGGTCATCGTGAGGTTGCACAGTATTGTAGACTGACAAGTGTCGTTTTTTATATGTAAAATAGCTTGTCAAACAAAATTTATAAAACCCTATTTGCACTCAAATTTGATAACAATATAGTAGCAAGTATGGGTATCGTCCAAAGAGATCGTGTTATATTTAAATGATCAAATTATACTCTAAGCTAAGATGCAAGAAAAGTAATAGAAATGACGTTTTGAACCAAATGTGATTAAAACAAAAACTAGTCTAACTAACTAGAATGCAACAAATAGTAAATGAAGATGTATGATAAGGGGACTAAGCGAATGAAGGATTCAACATGCAACAATGGGTATGTATGAATTCACATTAAGGCTCATTAATCCAAGTAACCAATCTAGAGGGTATAGCTTGGTTGTATATCCCTTATGAGTATTCAATCTAGAGGGTATAGTATTGATTACCCATAGGCGATTTCTCATTAAAATGCACATCTATCAAATAAGGGTTAATCTCTAAATAAATTCACCAACGTAGAGGGCATATAGTTGGTGCTTAATCTCTCTCAAGCAACCAATCTATAGGGTATAGAATCGGTCACTCAATTGAGATTAGATAAAGGTAGAGATTAATAAGTCTAGATTTCACCAGAGGAGGGTACTCTAATTCAATCTTTCCATTCAAATGAGCTAAAGAGAATTAAATATAGGGTATACTCAATTCTATACTCTAATTAATTCTTAGATAACATGCAAGGAAAGAGGGTACAATCAAATGCAAATCATCCTTGAAATCACTAATAACCAATCAAAGTGTCGTATGTCAATTTTATCAAACGTACACGTCCTTAACAAAGAGTATAAAATTACCAGATGGGCATCCGAATGAGCATTCAGAAAAATATCCTACAAGACATCACCAAAGAAGAGAAGCCCGAGTAAACAAGTATTGAACAAAACCTACTCAGGGTCAGCTGACGTTATATACTACTTGGGGTCAGTTAACGATGCTCGGGGTTAGTTGATGACATGTTCTACTTGGGATCGGATGACGTCATTTGGTACCAGCTAATATCATGTTCTACTAATGAAAAACATGAAGAAAATCGAATAAAGAAACCCAGCACGTAACTCACGAGTCGAGTCGTTAAAATACACGAAGATATCCATATCAAAGAAGAATTCCAAGAAGAATAGAATACCAAACAGAAAGGGTTCCAAATCAAGCAACAATTTTATTTATTCAAAAAGACTACGCTTTTATAAGGAAATAAGTCCTAACTGGACTATATCACTAGAGTCCCATTCGGTCTCTATACAAGTCTCCGAAATAGGAAAGAAGACAGACTACTTCAAACAAGTAACCAATCATAATTGAATACAAAGTTCTTTTATTACTTGTACAAAGAGGATTAGGGTTCCATGAACATATAAATAGGCCCATAACCTCTTCACAAAAGATATACAGAAAACATATAGAAAAATACAGAGAGAAAAAAAGAGAACGAGAGTTATAAATATTTTCAATAGTGGATTTTGACTCGGTTGATTATTCAGACACCTGTGGACATTTCTCCGGTCATCGAAGTTTTACCACATAAAACTTGCGTACGATTACTTTCTCCTTCTCTTTCTCTTTGAAATCACAGCTAAAATCCAATCTTGTTGACTTTTTTCACTCAACCAGAAAACGGCGTCAACAATTGGCGATAGAATGAGGGGCTGAACCTCCAATCTAATTAAGACTAATGGCGAGAAGCAGAAACAGTCATGGGGATGTTAAAAAATCTCCAGATAATATCCATATTGACAGTAGTTCACGAGATCTCACCGCAACCACTGAGAACCAACCAACATCCCTGGCAGGAATTCAACAAATCCCTTCGATCTGCGAAGACCTAATACGACGCTTCCGCAAGGCGGTGCAACAGTTGGTGGCAGACGCAGTAAAAGAAGGAGTTGATCTACTAGTTGTAGAAGAAGCGTAACCTCCTAACCTCCCATCTACAAGGCTTCGTTCGGTTATAGTGGGGCCAAAACTAAATGCACCGGAAGCTGGAAAGAACTCTGTCTCAATTAATCAGGCTGGACGTGAAACACCCGAAGAGGAACAACCACGCCAGAGGCAGAACCATGATTAGATAGCCCGTGCAAGACACCGTAAGCATGATCGACACAAGGATCGATCGTCATTAGAAGATAGTGATCAGCACCATCGCAAGCGCCATCACGGAACCATACGCCTGCAAGAATCAACTTGTGAGACTTGGCAGCGAAGCGAAGAGCTAGAGAGAGGAATAATTTTCACTCAGTGGTTTAACCATCATGGAGATCTGATTAGAGATAGAGATGTCGTAATTCAAAGCCTAACTCGAGAAGTCGAAAACAATAGACGTCAGATGGACGGACTGGTCAGACGTTATGGGTACAACGATTTATCTGTGACAGTCCATTCACTAGGGACATCCTGCAAACCTCATTCCCAGAAAGATTCAGGATGTCGCACATGGAGCAATTCAAGAAGGATATGGATCCTAAAGAACACGTCAGGCGGTATAAAAGTGATATGGCTCAGTATGCCAACATTGATCCTTTACTATGCCTTAACTTTCCACAAACTCTAGGGACACGGGCTCAAGATGGTTCAGGAGATTACCCCCAACGAGTATCAGAAGCTTCAGCGAACTAAGCAGGAGTTTCTCAAGACAATTCCTATGCAACGTTCATAGGAAAAAATCTGTGGCTTACCTTTCTCAGATAAAACAAGGGAAAGATGAGTCGTTGAAGAAATACCTGGGGAGATTCGACCAAGCGGTATTAGAAATCGGCAGTGCAAACGACGAAGCGATAATTGCTGCATTCATTAACAATTTACAAAATGGACGGTTATCTTTTGACCTAAGAAGAGCCGTCTAACCAAATATTCAGATATGATGGACATGGCGGGAGGATATGCACTAGCCGAAGAAGAAAAGTTAGCTACAGGAGGATGCTACATGCATGGAGGAAAACCCAAAAAGAACGCAAGTCAAAGGTATAGAACCAAAAGGGAAAACAGAAAGGAAACGACAAAGAAAAAAGCAAAGATGGAGGGAACGGACGTAATGCTGAACAGACCACAGAGAAATTTTGAGGTAGATATGCCAACTACACCCCACTTTGAAAAAAGCAAGAGGAAATCCTAGTCATACTGGAAGAGAAATATCTTATAAAAGAGCCACGCCGACAATCTCAGTTTGCTCAATGATATACAACCAAATACTGCCGATTCCACAAGGTAACCGGTCATGAAACTTCCAAGTGTTACCAACTCAGAGATTACATTGAAACCCTCAATCGGGAAGGACACCTTCAGGATGTAATCTTGAAAAAAGACGAGAGGTCAGAAACAAAAAAGATGACCAGGGTCGATCACATCTCCGGTCGAAATCAAAAGGCCAACCCCGAGGCCAATGAAGTAATACAAACAATCTTTGGAGGACCGTCCACTGGAAGAAGTAACCGAGAATGAACACAGGAAATTAGAGAAGAAGTGGAGGCAAGACAGAACTTTGACGTGAACTCGAACGAACCAGACCTAAAAAGGGTAAAGGAAGGATAGGACCCAATAATGTTCACAGAAGCTGACTCGCATGGGGTCGATGTTCTGCCAAATGACGCATTGGTCATAAGTGCCTGAATTGGTCACTAGGAAGTCAGGAGAATCCTTATAGATAATGGAAGTTCGGCAGACATTCTCAATGTAGCAGTCTACGATCAACTCAGATTGGACCGAAAGGATTTATAACCTTTCCCTACCCCACTCAGAGGATTCAGAGGAATTGAGGTCAGGTCTCTCGGGACGACAAAATTACCCATAAAAATTGGAGCGGCACCTTGTCAGAGAACAGTATTGCTTGATTTTGTAGTGGTAGACTTAGACAATTGGCTGCATAATGCATTGTTGGGTCGACCATTCTTTAATAAAACTAAGGCCGTAGCAACCACTTATGCAATGATGATCAAATTCCTGACTGAAGAGGGGGTCAGTGTAGTCAAGAGGTCCCAAGAGATGGCCTGAAAAGCTAACCTGTCAATATACAAAGACAAAAATGATGGTGAACAAGTATGCACTATAACGCAGCAGAGTCAGAACAAAGAGTCACTGTCATTCAAATTTGATCCAAAAGAAGAGTCGAAGGAGTCCAAGAATGAACCGGTCGAGGAAATTATCTTGTAAAAAGATGAACCAGATATGAAGATCAAAATCAGGGCCAATTTGGAAGGAAAAGTCAAACAAGGCCTCACTGATGTGTTCGCCTGGAGTCATGAAGACATGGTCAAGATAGACGCCCGAGTAATATCTCATCAGCTCGTGGTAGACCTGAATGCAAAACCAGTGATACAAAAGAGAATGTCATCCAATCTCGAGAGAAGTCAGGCAATCAAACAGGAAATGGAGAAGGTACTCGCTGTAGGGTCGATTAGAGAGATCAACTACCCTCAATGGGTAGCTAATGTAGTCCTCGTCCAAAAGAAAAATAGACAATGGATGATATGCGTAGATTTCATAGATTTGAGCAAAGCATGCCTAAAAGACAGTTTTCAACTCCCAAGGATAGACCAACTGGTGGATGCTACATCAGGCCATGAATTGCTCAGTTTCATGGACGCCTACTCGGGATATAACCAAATCCTGATGAACAAGGCTGATGAAGAAAAAATAGCGTTCATAACTGACTAGGGCTTGTATTGTTACGCAAAAATGCCTTTCAGATTAAAAAATACAAGGGCAACATATCAAAGGTTGGTCAACAAAATCTTCTCACTACAAATAGGAAGAAACATGGAAGTATACATTGATGACATGCTGACTAAGAGCATCTCGGCAGACAAGCATGCCTCAGACCTGCGAGAGACATTTGATGTTTCGAGAAGATACCAAATGAAGCTGAATCCGAACAAGTGTTTATTCGGAGTTTCTTTAGAAAGGTTCTTGGGTTTCCAAGTTCACCAAAGAGGAATCGAAGTCAATCCCGAAAAGATCCAAGCCCTGCAGAGAATGACCTCACCAAGGACACTAAAAGAAGTACAATGCTTAACAGGATGTTTAGCTTCCTTGGGTAGATTCATCTCAAAGGCCACCGACAGATGCATACCCTTTTTCAGAGTAATTGAAAAAGGAAAAGAACTCGAATGGAACGAAGAGTGCGAGCAGGCATTCTTAAAAATCAAAGATTACCTAGGGCGGCTCCCATCCTTTCAAAACCATAAATGGGAGATATACTCCACTTATATTTATCAATTACAGAACTAGCAGCAAGCTCAGTCCTAGTCAGAATAGAAGATGGAGTACAGAAGCCAGTGTATTATACCAGCAAGGCGCTTTTACCAGCTGAGACAAGATATTCACAGGCAGAAACAATGGCCCTAACATTGGTTTCAGAGGCAAGAATGCTAATGCCATACTTTCAGGCTCATACAATCCATGTTCTGACCGACTGCCCATTGAAGCATATTTTACAGAAGCCAGAGATTTTAGGAAGAGTAACCAAATGGGCAATTGAGTTAAGTGAATTCGATATCCACTACGCCCTAAGACATCTCTCAAAAGACAAGCAGTGGTTGATTTTATAGCAGAGTTCACAGAGCCAAACTTGGAAGCAAAAAAGATGTTGGGAAAAAATTTCCCATTGAAATTATATGTTGATGGCTCTACAAACACTAACGGCAGCGGGGCAATGATCGTAGTATGCACTCCAGAAGGAGATAATGTCGAATGTGCCATGAGGTTTGACTTCAAAGCAATCAAAAATCAAGCCGAGTACGAGACGCTACTAGCTGGACTCAGAGTCTGCATAGCTCTCGGGGCAGATGGAGTCGAGATATTTAGCGATTCACAGGTTGTCGTCAACCAAGTCCTAGACGAATACGAAGCAAGGGATGAAGGCATGATAGCCTATCATGACATTGCAAAACAGCTCCTCTAGAAATTCAAAGAATATAGGATTGCCCAAATCACTATGGAGGAGAATGAAAAGGCAGACGCTTTGTCCAAACTAGCATCAGCAACAACCACCACAATCAAGCCAAAAACTATTCCGGTCGCACATCTTCTCAAACTGAGCACAACTGAACCAAAAAACTTTAAAATTTTAGAAATCCGAACACCGCTAGACGGTTGGATGACTCAGTTGAGAAGGTTCCTGGAAGAATGCGTGCTCCTAGAAGATCCATTACAAGCAAAACGTATCAAGTATTGATCAGCAAGGTACACGTTGGTCGGAGGAGAACTGTACAGAAGGGGGTTTTTCTGAACACTCCAAAGATGTGTATCAGAGGAGGATGCATGTCGAATATTATAGGAAATCCACGGAGGAGTTTGCGGAAGCCATACAGGGGGCACAAGTTTAGCACAAGGTACTCAGGCAAGGTTATTATTGACATACTTTATTCTCATATGCACAACGATGTTCGGAGAGTTACAATACTTGCCAAAGGATTGCTAATGATATTCGACAACCCCCTGAACAACTCAGAAACCTCACATCCCCATGGCCATTTGCCATGTGAGGTTTGGCTTTAATCGGCCCAATACCTGCTGGGACAATGGGTGGAGCGAAGTATGCCATAGTAGCCGTTGACTATTTCACGAATTGGGCAGAACCTGAAGCATTAGTGCATATCACAGATGCAAATACCACAAATTTTGTGAAAAAGAATATACTCTACAGGTTTGGAGTCCCAAACACTATCATTACTGATAACGGCACCCAGTTCGATAACCTAAAATTCAGACAGCTATGCAAGGAGTACCAAATTGCCAATTACTGTGCCACATCTGCCCATCCTCAAACAATTGGGCAGGTTGAAGCAGTACACAAAATCATCAAGCATACACTCAAGGCAAAGCTGGATGCCAAGAAAGGAGGTTAGGTTGAAAAGCTTCCCGAAGTATTATGGGCATATCTGACGGCAGCAAGAACTTCAATAAGAGAGACTTCATTCACTTTAGCGTTTGGAACAGAAGCTGTTATCCCTATAGAAAAATCATATGCATCACCCCGGGTCAGGCTATATGATGAAGATCAGAATGTTGATATGATGTTACAAAGTCTAGATGAGCTAGAAGAGAAAAGGGAGAAGTCCCGAATACGAAATATGGCGTATCAGCAAAGAGTAGCTCGCCACTACAACTCTCATGTTCGGGTCAGGAAATTCCAACTAAGAGACCTGGTACTTAGGAAGATGTCATTGAATACAAAAAATAAAACTGCAGGATCCCTAGCTAATAAGTGGGAAGACCTGTACAAAATCAAAGGAATAGCTGGCCATGGAGCATATTGGATTGCACGACCCAATGAAGGGGTTTTACCCCGACCATGCAATGCCTAATATCTAAAGATTTTCTATCCTTAAATTATTTTTTGTTTCTTTTAGTTAGGACAATTTTCGTTTTGGAGCTTAAATTTTTGTTGGTTTTGCAGTTATAAATAAAAATCAAACTCGGGATTTCCGAAAAATAAAGCATATGATAATAAGAACATATGAAAGATGAGCATGATAATAAGAACATGCAAATAGAATACTCGGGACCATTGATTCCCGAATGGGCAGAGAAGCTCGAAGGAGTATGCCAGCCGAGCAAGGTCAATTGAACTTAGCAAAAAGGTAAACCCGATGCACCAGGTTCTGGAAAAGCTCGGGATGCAATCGGAAAAAATTCAGTTGAAATGTGTAGTTGTGTTAAGCGGTTCGAAAAGCTTAACGATTCAGCAAACCCTTACACAGAAAAACTAGGAATATGTCCTCGATAATGTGTAAGGACTCGAACATATGATCATGGTGAGCCTTGATGTAATGTTTGGGTAGCAACCGAGTATGAAACACAAGTATAAATCTACTTGCTTGTTTTAAGATGACTCGGTTAATAATATTAGCCAGTTTAATAAGATACTTGGCGTTAAAAAATATTCGGGTAACGAAACAAGTTTAATAAGATACTCGGTGAAGTTATCCGAACATCACAAGTAGCCAGTTTAATAAGATACTTGGCATAAAGATTACAACAGCCAGTTTAATAAGATACTCGGCTCAAAAGATTGCGATAGCCAGTTTAATAAGATACTTGAAATAAATTACAATAGCCAATTTAATAAAATACTTGGCGTTAAAAATTATTCGGGTAACGAAACAAGTTTAATAAGATACTTGGTGAAGTTACCCGAACAACGGAAATAGCCAGTTTAATAAGATACTTAGCATAAAAATTGCAATTGCCAGTTTAATTAGATACTTGGCACAAAAATTTCAATAGCCGGTTTAATAAGGTACTCGACAACAATAGAATCAAGTTAAAGAAGATACTCGGTGAAATTCCTAGAGCAATGAATCAGATCAAACCACTCGGTTTTCAGAATTACAGTTAACTCGGAATTTCATTGATAATCTTTACAAAGAATCTTTACAAAAATGAAATTTTTACAAAATAAATCAAGGTGTCATTAGGATTTAGAGCTCTTGCCGATGCTCAGGTCGGGCACCATTTTGTATTTGCAGAGCAGACTTTCATTAAAAGGCTAAGCAATCGTATCGACCGAATCATCCATCCATTTACTGTAATCTTCTCCCGGGATAGGTCCGACATCAGGCACCGCACCTTCCACGACTGACTCCTGACTAGCATAAAAGGTCAAGAGGGAGTGCTCGGATGGAACCTCCAAATGCATGGGATTGGGCTCTTTGCCTCGACTATGGCAATAAGCTCTCCACTCCTTCATCTGAGTCCGAAGAGATTCCAAGGACCGATCCACATGATTCTTGATCGATAACTCCTAGTTGGTTCGAGCTTTTTCAGTTGCTCGATTCTTGAACTTAAAAAACTCGCCAGCTGAAACTAGCCCTCATTGAAATTCCTAAAGAAGAAGGGCATCGTAAGCAGGGGATCTTTTATAATGATCAACTCTATGGACTTTAAGTTCCAGCCTGGCCTCTTTCGATAAGGATTCGACCGTTAAAACCTGGCGTTCCAAGTCTTCGATCTTCTATTCATACGCCGACTTAGACTGCCCCGCTTCCTGTTCGGTTTTAAGCATCGATTCCTGGGCAGAAGACAACAAGTTTTGAAGTGACATAGCCTTTCTCCTCTACTAAATAAGCTTTTTCCTCGGCCTCTACTTGCTTCGCTAAGCAATGATCAACGAACTCCTAAGTAGAGCCCACCTCTTTTTGATAAGCCGCCTTAACCAGAGCACGACTATCCTCACTTTCTTTCAGCTGAGCCTCAATACGCCTTATTCGATCGGCTTGATTCTGTTCCGTCTGAACCAACTCAGTAAACTCGGTCACCATCTATAAAAAAGTTTAATTAAAAATCTAGCAAGCAAGTAATACGATTGAAGAGTCAAGAATAACTTACATAAGATACATCGTTGAAAATATTTTGAAGACAGTCTCGTTAAAGAGCCATCCCGAAAACAGCTCTAGTGGTCATCCCCGATGAAAGCCCGACCGAATGACATAGCCTGTAACATATCCTAAGGGAAAAGATAGGAAGGGCCTCTCGAGGGTTTAGCTCTAGCATCTTGAGCCTCAGGAGGTAAGGAGTCCTTGTCCGGACCAGAAGCTTCCACCCTTGCCAATGCTTCAACATGAACGCTTGGGGGAATCTCAACCTTGGCATCTTCATCACTTGATTCAACAAATGAAATTACTCGAGGGACCTTGTGAGGTTGAGTAGGAGGGTCGACCACTTTTCGTTTCTCAGCCCGAGTAAGGTGGAAGCTGAGATCAGCTGCGGGATTATTCTGAACATCATCTTGGAAGGATTCAAAAGAGTTGGGATCTGTATGTACTTGTCCCTCAGAGGTTTTACCTCTATCACCGGCGTCTGTTTACTCGGTAAGGACCACAACCAGGGAGCTCGATTTACCAGGCCTCTCACCAAGACCATCACCCTGCATCCCTCCATATTCAAGCAACTTCTAAGTATGGCCACTCGGACCATTAGACTCCCCTACGGTCGGTCAGACGACTTTCTCGGAGACACTTTTGGGAATCTGCTAGTCAGCCTCATCAGGATACTCATCTGACTCAGGTGGGGCAATGCCCTCTGTACTCTGACGAGAATCTTCTTTTCGGTTCGCTTGAAGAATCGACTTCACTTGACTAGCTTGAAGGTCGCAGATGATGTACGAGTCATACACTTAGAAGAAAAAGGGAATCGCGTCAGAATATAAAATGCAATAAAAAAAGGAGGGGTACAAAAATCACTTACATCGCCTGCTATAGCCCGAAATCTGGCTAAAGAAGCCGAGTTCTATCATCTTTGTCTCATTGAAAAGATAAGTCTTGCTTATTTTCTATAGAGTATGAACTGCTGCCCGAGCAAGTCTAGTCAGCTCAGTATCGCTGAATTCAAGTTTTTTCTTGTTCCAAACCTCGAGGGAACAGAAAAAACGGGGAACTTTCAGCACCCTCAGAGTTTCCCCAGCCGAAAGAGCAACTTCAAGACCTAGGTTTACTCTGGTAAAAAACCAATTGTTCTTTCAATATTTGTTGGACGAAGGAAATCCCCATACAAAGCCCTTCTTTTTGGCATCATCAGAGGTTACAACTTCCCGATTCATCTTTGTCCCCTCGGGGACACAGCAATCTGACGGGTTAGACATGAGAAAATAAGTCCCTGTCTTACTAGACTGCCTTAGCGTGAAGAAGTGCCTGATTTCACTCGGGAAACACATGTGCCACAAGCACATCAAGATCTTGTAGCTATTAGGGACCAATTTAGCTAGAGTGATCCCTGCTTCAGCTAGAAACCAATCAATGAACGGCTGAAAAGGAAGAGTAATGCTGCAACAAAGCATGAACCCATAGATTTCCACCATGCCCGGAGGAGGGTTCCATACAGCTCTATCACCCGTAAGAATAAGAGTAACTGAATTATCCTGGTCAAATCGGGCACGACATTTCCCGATCTCATCTACCCTGACCACATTCGGTTCGGCGTCAAACCCCTTAGGGCAATCAACATAAAAAAAGAGACGAGATTCTCTAAACGCCTCTTCAACATCCTTCTCATCAATATTCTGCTCCCTGATCCGGACGCTACCCGAGTTGTGTTTGTGTACTTCACTTTTACTTTGATGTTTTCCCATCCTTGATTGAAGTGGTACCCTGTGATTAGAAACGACAGATTCAGAACTAGATGCATCAGAATCAGAACTGGATACAGAACTAAAATGGACGTCAGGGTAAAGCCCATAAACGTCGACTTCTAAAAAAAAGTTTCATCGGGGAAGATTTCCACCTATAATCTTTGAGCGTAAGATACTAGTTGAAAATCCCCATGATCAAGCACTTCGAGAGCTATAGTAAAAAGTCGATGACGGGAAGTCGGATTCATTAAAACTAACCTTGAATGAAGAAATCTGATGCAAATTCTTCAACGGAGAATAACGGTTTTCTGCGTAAAGAAATCTGGGTTGGAAAAATTCTGGTTTGAGTCTTTGAGAATGAACCAACTCAACTCCTTTCAGTGGAGAATTTAAAGGGGTAATAGCATGAAACCCTAGGATCTCAAGGCGGGAAAAATCAATGACAGATTTGATGACGTAGGCGACGTACTAGAAGACGAGTAGGTCGTTTCTCATAAATGGCATCGAGAAATGAAGTGGTAGAGGACACATGTTAAGAGAAGAACTGGCCAAGGCCGTCAGAACTCCAAAACGTCGCAACCATTGAGATCTCGCGTGAGGAGGTAAATTGAATTTACATGGTCACCATTAAGACACACCATTATGATAAGACATTTACTCAGGCATTACAGAGACGAAAAATTTAAGGGTTGATTAAAATACTTTTGCCCGGAACGAAACTCTATTCTACAAAAATATTTTAAGGGGATATTGTTGTTTGTAAATTTTATCAAACGTACAGGTCATTAACAAAAGAGGTTAAAATTGCTAGGTGGGCATCCGAATGAGCATTCAGAAAAATATCCTACAAGACATCACCAAAGAAGAGAAGCCCGAGTAAACAAGTACAGAATAAAACCTACTCGGGGTCAGTTAACAATGCATGGGGTTAGTTGATGACATGTTCTACTCGGGATCAGATGACGTCATTCGGGACCAGCTAATATCATGTTCTACTAGGGACAAACATGAAGAAAACCGAATAAAGAAACCCAGCACGTAACTCACGAGTCGAGTCATTAAAATACGTGAAGATATCCATATCAAAGAAGAATTCCAAGAAGAATAAAATACCAAACAGAAAGAGTTCCAAATCAAGCAATAATTTTATTTCTTCAAAAAGACTACGCCTTTATAAGGAAATAAGTTCTAATTGGACTATATCACTAGAGTCCCATTCGGCCTCTATACAAGTCTCCGAAATAGGAAAGAAGACACACTACTTCAAACAAGTAACCAATCATAATTAAATACAAAGATCTTTTATTACTTGTGCAAAGAGGATTAGGGTTCTATGAACATATAAATAAACCCATAACCTCATCACAAAAGATATACAGAAAATATATAGAAAAATACAGAGAGAAAAAAAGAGATCGAGAGTTGTAAGTCTTTTTAATAGTGGATTTTGGCTCGGTTAATTATTCAGCCACCCGTGGACGTTTCTCCGGTTATCGGAGTTTTAACACGTAAAACTTGCATCCGATTACTTTCTCCTTCTCTTTCTCTTTGAAATCACAGCTAAAATCCAATCTTGTTGACTTTTCTCACGCATCCAACGATGTCAATAGAAAGAAATAAACTTGATAGATTAATTGATAAGTATAGAATTCAATTACAAACCCATGATCATAAATGAATCACATTAATCGCCTAGTGGGATGTTTAGCTACTCATGTCTATTACAAGAATAAAATAAGAAAAAAAGAATAGAAGTAAACCCGTAGATGATTCCTCCTTCTTGAAGCTCCAAATGATCTCCTTGATTCCTTTTGTTGAGTAGATGCTATGGATGATGTGAGAATTGAATAGGCTTTGGAGAGAAAAATATTTCTAGATCTAGAGAGAGAAAATGGTTATGAATGGGTATATGGGCGTATGGTTCCTAACATAATGGATTCTATTTATAGATGCCTTCAAAATGGTTGAAAATTGCTGATGTGGCAACCTGTCTTAAGAAATACACGGGTTATGCATGGGTTGAGACCCACGCAGGACCCGTGCAAATACCTGGTGCTCTGATCTTTATATCCTGGTTTAAGTGCAATGCGCAGACACTTGCGCGATTGTGCATGGGTGTAGACCCGTGCATTACCCTGAAGCTTCAATTCCAGCTCCTGACTTTAGAGGAATGCACGAACACTTACACGATGGTGCATGGGGATGCTTCTACTTCCTTCATAGTGCGCGGGTTATGCGCTGGTTGGAACCAGCGCACAGCCCTGATGCTGCTTCATCAGCTTTTTGACCTTTTTTCGCGTATAAATCGCATCTTTTATCCAATTAACCGGAATGTACCTAATTACCTGAACACACAAATAAATAGCCATAAGAGATGCAACAACACCCGAAAATGAGACAATGGCTAAGGAAATGAGGGCCAGAATATATAACAGTTTTGGCACGATCAAATACCCCCAAACCAAACCTTTGCTCATCCTCGAGCAAACTCAAAAAGAAACAAAGACTCAAACAAAAAATGACTCGACGTAAGATTCAAAATCAAATAATCCAATAAGTCGCATGTCCAACCGGTGGGCTGAGATGCAAGGAAGTGTGATAGAGAGGAGCAAACATATGCAAAGCAATCTAAAACAACTCAAAGACACTTAAGGGAAATTCGCACTATCACAAATTCCACACCTAAGAACACTCTTATAGCGGGAGCTACTCACTCCCATACCATGAGCATAATTCGTTTTGACTCTATACCTCGCACAGTTTCGCTCTTCTTTTTCCACTTAGAGTCCTAAGTTCACTTGATCAAAGCATGCAATGATTGAATTTATGCATAGGAATCTAATGCATTGCATACAAATACACTCAAAAACCAGTAAGTGTATGTGCACTATCCTAGGAACGATTCACTATGCCATGAACGTAGAAGATCAAGCTATCAACAAACATTCCCAATCAAGACCTACTACTATGGATCAAATAGGGCTTTCCCTTTGGTTGTAATGGGGCCATGGGGTTAGATGTGGTTAACAAAGAAGAATGGGAATTTTTTTTGTTCAAAGATCACTAATCATGCTTACATATACTCACACACCCCATACAAAGCTCTAATACACATTTACACATTTTACCAAGTAGGCAATTACAAATATACACATATTGTGATTCAAAATTGTACTCTACAATGTGAGTACTTAACATTATTTTCATGGTTTTTTTTTTTACCTTTTTCTTTCTTTTTATTTTCTTTTTGCACACTTGCACATTAAAAATTTACAATTTAAGCTCATAAGTGCAAATTTGGCACTTTTACAAGATGAGCCATTTCACACACAATTCATTGTTGCCTACAGACACGCTTTCTTTACTTTAGAGCTTACACCTTTCAAACCACACAACACACACACCCCATATGATTGGCAATAAAGAGTAGGCTTATGTTTGGCTATAGTTATATGGTTACATTTTGGTTTCAAATGAAAGGTACGTGTTTGGCCGTAAATTTGGCTATGAAGCACACATAAAGGATAAAGGAATGTGTTTAGGCATTTCAAGTAGTTAGTTACACACATTGCCTACGATCATTTCCATAATTAGTCTATCAAGGGAATGAATGCATCCAACAAGCAATCCTCTATATGTATAAGATGTATGTCCTATGACATATGACACTAATGACGAGAAGAGTGTTTAAAGAATAGAAAGAATTTAACACTCAATACGTTTTTAATGGCTTGTGTTTGTGAATTCACGGGTGTCTCCACTATTAGATCAAGGCGAAAGAGCACCGAGTCCCCTAAAATCAAGTACGCAAAGGATGTGACTAACCCATGACAATGCAAATATAACCCACGAGTGACAAAGATTTGTTACACAAGCTCACAATGCATGTATAGACTCGCCAAAAGCACACGCTCAACGAGGCAAAATTTTGGCCAATGCGACAAAATTGAAAAATTTGGAACAAAAATGACCAAATAAAAGACTAAAAGACTCAAGATGACTCAACAAGGCGTCCACACCCCCAAACCAAAACCCAACATTGTCCTCAATGTTGAAGACTAAAGAGTCCGGCCTAGCGGTGCACACCTAACATAACTCAAAACAAAAACACTAAAAATGGCTCATACATAAAATAAGGCAATTAAATACAATATTAACATGCAAGCGCAAGCATCCGTAATCACCAACCATTTCCACAACAAGCAATTTCATCCAAAATTGATGGTATGGAGGTAAAACAACCCCCAAACTAGTTCCCTATTATATGCACCAAAACGTGTACATGATATATGCAATAATTCCAAACCCCCAAACCGAGTTGGGCAATATAAATAAATAACCTGTAAATACTATACATCTCCACACAAGCCTTCGGCCCATCCAAACAAAAATGAAATAATCAATAAGTTCAAAATTTATGGAAACTCAAGATAAGCAACATACATAGGAGCATGTTTCCAACAAAAGAATTCACACAATACCCCCAAATGATATTCAATAAAATATTCACAACTATTCATATGCACAATTTAATAAACAAAACTCAAAGGATAATGTGTAACAACTGGAATTGAGCTAGAAAGATAGAACCGATGTGATTGTTCACTTGTCTACAACTTGAGTAGATTCCCTCCCTTTTTATGGGCACTCTTGGCTTGCTTGTCTCTCCAAGACTTGCAAGTGGTCGGTGTGTCGAACCAAGAGATAAAAAACCTAGCCTTAAAGAGCCACATAACCATAAAGGTTAATCAATTATATCAATTATATCAAACCACACAAGTCTCACACACAAATTGATGCCTAAAACATCCGAAAGGTACCACTCAAACATTATATGAAATCAAAATAATAACAGCCCTAAGAATTCTAACTAGTAATAACTTCATAATAAAAGTAATAGTACAAAAAATAAAGTGCGTAGTATTGTAAAGACAATGTTCAGATGGAAATCACTCATCAACTGAGGACTCTGCCCTAACTTCTCTCTGTATACCCTTTCCCTTTGGATCTCGCTCTGCTTTAGTTCTTTCTTCAGCCTCTCATCGTAATATCTCCTGTGCTGCTCTGAGCTCTGCAGCATATGGATCAATGACTGGTCCTCTAATAGGCAAGACTGAAGAATTGGGTCTCTTGATACGTCTCTTATAGGGAATGACCTTCAGTTCCTTCCTTAAGCTCGTAATATTGGACCATAGATCTTCCATGTTCAAGTTCATTGTATCCATGGATTTCTCTAGGCCTTCCATCTTAGAAATTAAAGTCTATCATGGCACTACATTCTGGTCACCTACCCATAATTAGGGACTCCCTTCCCTGAATTCTGTTGCTCTTGTATGAAATCTATGTCTTCTGGCTTTTCCTAGTGTGTTCTACTTGACTCTGCTCTCGTGCTACTCTTCTTCTTCCCTTTCCTCCTCTTATCACTAGTTAGTTCTCCTTCTACCATTAGACCAGTCCAAGTGGCTTTTCCAATATTTTTTTATGGCGATTCCAAACGCTTCCCTCCCATGTCAACTCTTGCTCTCCTGTATAAATAAGTAATGAGACAAGGGAAGATTAATGGCTGTCTTTCTACCCTCTTTCATCCAAACTGTGCTATTTCCCATCTGATATGGGAGCCCACATTAATTCGCTCATTGTTTTTTATACAATGAAGGATGGTTGCCACCTTAAATGGTACTGTGGTCCTATGTGACCTAGGCCTAATCGAATGTGATATGAATATGTTCCACAAGCCTAGCTCAATCTCCAGATTACTGTGCTTGATGTGGAAGTTTAGCGTGACCTAAAACTCCATAGGTTGAATTACGAGTTTGCAAAATCAACATTTCGACTGAAGAAAATATCGTTCCAAGTAACACCATATCGCATTCTAAGTAAATTCTCCTGATCTTCTGGAAGCCAAGCGCTGTAATAGTCCAGGATGTCATCAATGCTCACATTTACCTCAACACCTCTTACCATCACTGTCGAGTGTTGCTGAAAGTAATCTGGCACCATACTTGTAAAAAATTCTGCCACCAACGATAAACTGTACCTGACTGGAGAGGAGACTGTAAGTTCCTCAATTTTTGATTGGCTTATTTCGTTGACAACCACATTTGAGGATTAATGTGTAAGGGTAGTTTAGGCCATCATTTCTCAAGACCTAGCTCAAGCTTCAAAAGGTAAATCACACACACACACTCTCATGCATGATTTTGATAATCTTGCATGAATGCTTAATTGTCATAATTGTGTGCCTTTTTTTCATAACTCTTGCTTGGGTGTTTGATGCATTTTGTTTGACCTTAGAAGAGGATTTTCCTCTTAACCACAGCTGGGACTGCTTCCTGTGCATTGCCTCTGCCGCGGTATGCACAGCGGTGTTCTCCAGGCGTTGTATGCTGCCTCTATCGCGGCCTGTACACGTTGCATGCCCAGCGGTCTCCCAAGTAGAGGTTTGCAAGCGATGCACCACTTGCTCTACCGCCGTCTGGACACTGCCTGTACAGCGGTCCAGACAACGGAGATTCCTAGACGATGCACCACTCGCTCTACCGCGGTCTGGACACTTGCCTTAGCCACGGCACGTACAACGGTCATGTCGGGAATCAATTAGTTTTATGTAGGGTTCAATATATATATAGGTTCTTTTCTCTTCCCTTTGGTTTTTAGGGGAGTCCAAGAAGCCATTTTTTTTTGTTCAAGCTTCTTTTTGAGAGAGAAATTGACTCTAAGAGAGAGAGAGCTCCCAAGAACTCATTTTGACTCAACCAAACTCCAATCCATGCAGCATCTAGCATTTTCTTGTATCTTCCAAGCATGATTTCTCTGGTTGGCCTTTGACTAGGTAATCTCTACATGCCCTAGAATCTCTTATTTCATTCTTATGACATGTATGCCTAGGTTTATCAATTATTGTTCATTAAATGTATGTTGTTGAGATTAATTGCATTTATAACATGCTTGGGTTGTTGCTTGTTGGTTGAGATTTATATTTTGTGAAAGCTAGGATTTGTGACCATTTTACCGTTCTAGCAAAATCTCTATGCTTTGTATTTAGATATTGTTTAGGACTCATTGATTGCATTTTGTGATTGCATTATAGTCTTTGCCATGCTTAATGACAACTTGTGTTGATTGATTTTTTTTTGTTTGATTGCTAGATATTAGACTTTCATAGCTACATCTAGTTAGGTCTTATGAGCATTCATATAGACATTAATATCTAGGAATTGCATTTATTGACATCCTTGAATTCCTAGATAAGCATTTAGTGTTGTCTAGCATTACTTGCATGCATGTTTGAATATTTTATCATATTCACGTAGGTTATTTTGACACTTTATTGAGGTTAAGTCTTGTGACTAAGTGGTTAGTGCACAAGCATGTTGATCAAGAATCACTATTAAGGCCCGTTAGGTAGAGTGAAAAGGTTTGTAACTGGAGGCTGTGACGGGAGGTCAACCTAGGTTGTAAACTTTCATTCAATAGTGGATTTGAGGATCGTGTGTGGCGTACATATCAGCCCATGGTTTTTCCAATTTGAAGGGTTTCCACGTAAATATTGTGTGTTGTTATTGTTTTAAGCATAATTGGTTTTATTGAATGCTTGTTTATTCGGGGTAATTTGTGTTAATATTGATTAATTGAAAAATTGGTAATTGATTCGATTAAAACCTATTCACCCCCCTTCTAGGTTTATATACTCACATTATTAGGGAACTTTCAGAGACAAGTGTTTTCTAACCCCGGCACTCAACTGTATGGAAAACAGTTGTGTTTCTCAACTCTTCCAAATTAATCCCTCATTCTGAAAGAACTACTCTTCCTTTGAAGAATTCAAGCCTACTTGGGAAGTCTTTATTCTGAATACTCTGAGGAATAGTGGGGGTTCGAGCTCTTTTCTTCCTTTGACCTTCTTTTTAAGCTGAATGCTTGGTTGGAAATGACATCTACAATAAAACAACTTCATTATAGGACAAGAATAATTATTTACACAGAAAGGAGACGATCATGAAGCAAGGATGAAGCAAAATTTCAGAAATTAGACATGCAATGTGCGGGTTGTGTGCGGGTCAATACCTGCACATGATCCAAGCATATGGCGATTCTGCAGATAGAGCTCGTAAAGGAGATCCCTCCAAAATTGTGCATTCATCAGGTTTCTAAGCAAAATTTACATCTGAATATTTCAACATGCAATTCCTAACAACTATGCTCTAACACACATTCAAATATTTTCACATATTGAAGAAATTTCAAACCCTAGAATTGATTTTATCACATCAAAGTTCACATTGATTCTAATTTCACCAATAATACAAATAATCACAAATGCCCAACCCTTCATACTTGTCCTACTAAAATTTAGCATGAACATGTAGGTCTTGGATAGGACATGATACTATATGGAATGAATCATAGTTGCAAGATGGAGAAGAAGGATGAAATTCAAGTTACAAGCATTTAATTATTAATCAAAAGACTTGAACATACCTCTTTTGGTCTTGGATTTTTTGTGGAAACAGATATTACCTTTAAAGAGAAGAGGGAAAAAAAGGAAAACCATTTGAAAGTGGTAGGGCACACTCTCGATAGTGATATGTTCTTTATAGACATGAAGGCACGAGGAATGCACGGGTCTTGCACGGGCCTCTACCCACGCACAACCCGCACAATATCTTGACTCATTTTTCTTGAAGCTCTGGTGAGATCTGTGCATTTCCACCCTCCACAGTCAGCTTGCCTCATCTATCAACTTTCCTCTTATCTAATTGTCCCCCCCGTATCAGATTTGCATAGTTATTCTTAAAGAGTTGCATTACTTGATAATATCATCTAAAAGAAATAAAAACACGAACTAACATTTCAAAGCAATTAATCAAAAGAAATCACAATGAGTTTTCTTCATCCTAAAAGAACCCGGTCTCACTCTAGTACAAATAATGAATTGCAAACATAATACAACTTAAGCATAAAGAGAACAAATTATGACATCAATAACCTACTAAAACAAACAAGGACTCTATGTGTGAGGAATATAACCGGATTCAACCAAATATGGGTTGACCGAATGGGAAGATTGCTTCCTTTTGACCACCCAAATGGTTGCCAATTTTTTCTCAACGATTCCTTTCCCATTGGTTTTATATTCTTCCAATAAATCCTTCCTAATACAATTTTTTTTAACCACTAGTGGGGTCTTTTGACACTTCCTCCTATTATCCTTTAACTTAGAATGTTGAGATGTAATGTGACCTTTCTCAGAACAAAAGAAGCACGCAAGATGAGTATGAGAAAAACCTCTTTGGTTCGCTCCTTGCGGTTCCTTTGTATGTTGTGCTCGAAGTGCTTTGACCTCCTCTTCGATCATGTCAAGTTGAGTTATGTAATCACACTCCTTTACTCTTGCAACCTTTAAGTCCTCCTCTTTCCTACTAAGTGCCTCATTCACTTCCTTTAAAAGGTTCGATTTCCTCTCTAGTTCTATAAAGAGTTTTCTATTATGTTTCGTACTCTTCCTCAAATTCTTCTGAAAGTTTAGCGAGTATGGCTAAGTCTTGCACAACCACCATCTTTTCTCCTTCCACCTTCTTCAACTTTTTCCCAATTTCTCATTGAGGTCAGAGAGGTCTTGCACTTTCCTTTTTAACCTTTCACTCTCCCTTAAGACAATTGATTTCTTGATTAAGCCCTTTGTTTTTATCTTCTAACCCTTTCTTTTCTTGCTCCAAGATACTAAAACTCATTTTCAGACTTTCCTCATTGACAATGTTGTCTTTATCTTTAATTGATTCCCTTTCTAAGACACCATCAAGTTTTCCTGCTTCCAATTTTGAGGCTAATTCAAACTCCTTGACAAGTTCAAGAGCTTTCCTTTTTTTCTTGCCTTTTCTTAGAGCTTCTAAAACTAAACACCGATTGCCCATTTCTTTCTCCTCTGGTTTCTTCACAATGAAGTTCACCGTCTTACTTCTATAACTAAGGGACAATTCTCTTGAAACCACATTAACAATCATACCAGCTGTGGCCATAAATGACCTTCCTAGCAGTAGCTTCCAATCTCGATATATGATTTCGTCATCCTTGACATCCAAAACAACAAAATCGACTTAAACCTTAAGCCCATGAACGTTTAATTGCACATCTTCAATTATACCCGCCGGAGTTGCAATTGAATTGTCGGTCATCTCCAATGTAACGGATGTAAGCTTCAATGTGTCAATGTTTAGTTGCCTACACACTTGAAGGGGTATCATGTTTATACCTGCCCCTATGTCCAACACTCCTTCTATTAGGTTCGCACTTTCGATGCTCACCTGAATGATGAAACTTTTGAGGTCCTCTAACTTTAATGGTATAATCTCCTCCATAGGATCCTCGCTAGCTCCCATATTCCATTCTTTATCTACATGTTCGTTCTCTTTAACTTCTTCACTAGCTTCAAATGACTTTAACACTTTTCCTTCTTCCATCGACTATTCTTTATTGTCTTACACTACTTCCATAGTCTTAGCTTGTTCTTTCCCTTTCACGGACTTCCCTTTCTCCTGCTTAAGAATGTAGTCTGCTATCTGAGTCATTTGAGTCTTAATTCTTTGGAGTGAGGCATCAAGACCATGCACTTTTTGATAATTCAAATCAATATAGTTCTGGAGCTTTTGTTGGGTAGGATTCTGAATATTGTTGAACTCTTGATTGGATTTTTGATGGCTTTGTAGCAGCTCTTTCATCATCTCTTCGAGGGACTTAGTCTTCATCAAAAATTGACTGGGTTGATTATTGAAGTTTGATGAATGCTGGGGTTTAACTCCTTGCCATTGATTACTTGGTCCAGCTTGATCGTTGTACTTATTAAATCCTTATCCTTGACTTGGGTTGTTGTTACTCCATGAGAAGTTCGGGTGATACCTCTATCCAGGATTGTAGGTATTTGAGTAGGGATCATTTTTTTGGCGTTGGAACCCTCCCAACATTTGAGCCTCCTTATGCTCATATTGAACATCCCCACTCATCGAGTCACTCCCGACTTGATTCACCTGAGTTTCTGACTTACTCATGTTGTATAACATGTTCTTAATAGATTGCATGTCTTTTTCCATCCTAGTTATCTTGATAACAACCCCCGTATTCTCATCAATCCCAATCTTACCACCACTTCTAGTGTTGGAAGACCGTTGTTGTGAATTCTGAGCCAACTTTTCCATGATCTGGTAACCTTTTAGGGGCCCTTTTATCAACAATTGTTCCACCACAAGCAGTATCCACCATCACCTGTGTACTAGTCGAAAGGCCTTGATAGAAAGAAGTGACCTTCAATTCATCTGTATATGTGTGTGGTGGGATATATGCTAACAAGACATGGAATCTATCCCATGCTTCATGAAATGGCTCTCCCTCCTCTTCGCTAAAGGTGGCGATCTTAATTTTCAACTCTCTTGCTCGAGCAGTGGGAAAAACTTATTATAGAAAGCCTTGTAGATTTGAGGCTAAGTTGTGAAAGTCTCAGGCCTCAAGACCATATACCATTGCATAGCCCAATCCTTCAAGCAATATTGAAAAAACCTCATTTGCAATTGCCCCCTAGTCAATACGTTATTACGAACCACAACGGAGAAGGTCTCCAAAACAACACAATACTGCTTAATAAATTGTAAACAATCCTCTGAAGGTGATCTGTGAAATAATGGAAGTAAGTTGACATGCATGCCCTTTAGTTCTTACTGTCTTGTAACCTCATCTAGAACTATACTAGTGGGCATCTCCTCTCCAGTTTAGGGAAGAGTGTACTCCCCTATAGTAAGACCCAAGTCATTTGTAGGGATCTCTTTCACCTTTACTAACACATTAGGCACATGTTCAGTCTCCATTTCTTCTTCAAACGGATTCTGCTCAAATTGCCTAACAATTCTACCAACTTGGTTGATGTTGTCTTGAATTGGTACCGTTGGTCTTTGTAAAGAATGTCTCCCGTGCATATACCTTTACACCTGAGACCACACAAACAGAAGAAACAAGGTAAAAGAAATAAGAGCAATAAATAAACTCTAAGGCTAAAACAAAAGCTAATCTAACCACTTAAACAAATCCAATCAACAAGCATATACACCGGTCCCCGACAACGGTGCCATTTTGACAAGTGCCATTTTGTATATGTAAAATAGCTTGTTAAGAAAAATTTATAAAATTTCACTCAGATTTGATAACAATATAGTATCAAGTATGGGTATCGTCCACAGAGATCGTGTTATGCTTAAATGATCAAATTATACTCTAAGCTAATATGCAAGAAAAGCAATAGAAATGATGTTTTGAATCAAATGTGATTAAAAAAAAACAAGTCTAACTAACTAGAATGCAATAAATAGTAAATGCATATGTATGATAAGGGGACTAAAAGAATGATGGATTCAACTTGCAACAGTTGGTATGTATGAATTCTCATTAATGCTCATTAATCCAAGTAACAAATATAGAGGGTATAGCTTGGTTGTATATCTCTTTAAATTAAAAAGAAATCTTTTTTTAAGAGGATTGAGTCCAAATTTTGATAGAAATCTTGGTGAAGTAGAAATTCTCTTTCGAGGAGGATTTTCGGCCACCTGTATATACTTCTATATAGAATTTTGACCAAGCCTTAATTTTTTGTGTGAGAAGTTATTTTTTATTGTTTTAAAAAAAACTTCGTCCAACTCAATGTGTGAAGATTTCGGCCAAGCATAGAGAAAGGAGGGAACGTTTTTGTTTTCGATAGTACACTAGTATCCTTTGCATTAAAAGGGTTTTATGTACAACATCGAATCAAGGTTCCTGCGAGTTTCAATCAAATTGATTAATAATTCACAAGTGACCGGAAGATTTCAGTGTTTCTCTTGGAGGATTATTGTGACTAACAAAGAAAAAGATTTTGTTTGTTTCCATCCTCAGGTATACGATTTAAAGAAAGGGAGCCAACACTCCTAGGTGATTCACGTTCGTGTTTGGATTGAAAGATCTTACGGATTCAATTCGATGCTATTTCAATCGTCACGAGAAAAAGGTACGATACTTTTAATATACATCAATTAATCTAGGGTTAAGGTTCTTTCTATTAAAGGGAAATTTTTTAAATATATCAAAACCTAATTTCACGCTTCTGTTGTGTGATTTTTCCCTACAAGTACGGCTTTAACAATAATGTTTGACAAAAAGTTGGCACTACCTGGGTTTATCACTCAATTGTGTATGGCTCATGGTGTGAAGACACGAGAGGAAGATGTGCTCGTACCTCCCTTCAAAAAATTTAGTGATAAACGGGTGACATTTATGTCATACAAGAACAAGGGAAAGGCTTGTGACACTTTTGGACTATTTAGTGGATCTCAATATGCAAGTCATGTGATAAGCACAAGATATCTTTGGGATTGGGAAACTCAATTGAAAAAGGGGGTTGAGGAGTCAAAATTGAAGATTGAAGAACTGAATGCAAGAGTAGCTCAACAAGATGCTAGAATTCAAAAGTTGGAGGATAATATTTCTACATGAAAGTGACCATCTCTAAAGCAATATGTGAGATATATTGAGGTTTATGCCCTAAAGATGTAATTTGTAAATGGAATTATGAAATAAATAAAAAGAAAAGTTCAATTCATTCTTGTTGTGTTGTTTATTTTATAACCTGTGCATATTCAACATCCAAGATTGTCAGATGAAATCTCTAACTATGTATACAAGTGTCATATAAGGATGAAAATAGTAAGAGACGTGCAATCTAAAGAGTCCATAGATAGCAAATAAAGCCGGGTACTTTATATTTATGGTTAATCTATAGCTACAGCCCATTCCGTAATGTACGATAATTATATCCTGAATCATTCATATGAAATAGGAGAATGGAGGCACCTTGTATGATGTGATCATATAGGACTAGGCCATGATCTATATGAATCTCTCACCAAGTTCCGTTTACCGATAAGATTCATATATATCAACTAATGATAGTTATATATGGGTGATCTTTATTCTGAGTGTCTTATTGACTCCTTCAGGTTAGATCGTGGTCTTTGATATACCATGGGTGAGGTTAGATGCATTTCTTGATCAATATACTTAGTACGTTGGGATTGCAGTTTGGCTTGTGGTAGGGAAAGTTTGTACACAAAAGTGGAATCCATTCCTTCTTGTGAGAAGTAGATGGTAGTTCCCTTAAGGGTTGATTCAAGGCTTGGACAATATAAGCGCTCTTCTAAATTCGTGAGGAAATACGATTTATTGTCCATTAGAGAATCAACGGTACATAAAGGATATATGTGTATAACTGATATTATGACCCAGCTCTACTTATGAACTACTATGGAGGATCACACCATATGGAAAAGCTATATCGATGGACACCGAGTTGTATCGATCGGTGTAAAAGCGTTTGCTGTCGAAAGAGTGCAGCTTTGGGTTTTTGGTTGAATAACACCGGAGTTAATAATCAAGGAATATTAATTAAAGAGTTTAATTAATGATTCCGATGATTATTGGAGCTCAAAATACTGTCGGTCCATTAGGTCCACTTGCTAGCTCGATCGATTTAGGTAACAAGGGTCACGGTAAATTAATTGGATTATCCAATTAATTGTGTTACGAAAGTGAAACGTATTCATTAAGGAAATTGATTGAATAATGAGATTATTTAATTAAAGAATAATGGTGATTAAATAAATTAATTAATGAGATTATTTAATTATGTTATTAATCACTAAATGGAGGATGTTTGTTGATATTTGTTTTTTGAATAAAATAAGATAATATGATTATTTTATTTTACTAAATTAAATATTTAATTTTTTAATTTAAATAGTTTAAATTCAAAATAGATGGTATCTTTTAATAAAAATAAAATGAAGATTTTATTTTTAAATAAAAAGATATCATGAGGTTTTTTAAAAAAGAAAATATATATATGATATATATTCTTTGAAAACCAGCCAAAACAATATATCAATTAAAAAGGAAATATATATATATTTGATATATATATATATTATTTAAATAAAAAAAGGAATGTCCTCACACCAAATAAATGCATCAGTTGAAATGATTTAAGGTAATTATATGGACATGGTTTAACGCGTGCTTGCTCTGATTACGTGAAGCAAAAGGTTGGGGCGTGAGATATTAAAAAACATACACGTATTTTTCATGAGACACGAAAAACAAATGAAAAAAAGGGTTTGGCTTTTTGCTTTGAAAAGTAGGTGCGTGAGATCAACACACCATCAAAGAGATAAAATTACATATATATAGATAAAATTACATATATATATATCCTTAACTTCTATAAATGTTCTAGTTGCTTTTCAAGTGGAAGAAGTAATTTCTTCTTCATTCTCTCAACATCCTCAGTTCAAGTTCCAGAGACCGTGATGCTCCCACACGTAGTTGCCAGTCTCGAAAGATAGCGAGGAAGATCGATTAGTTCAGATAGGAGCATATTACAAAGTGATGAGCCTCCAAACATTGGTATGTTTTTCTTCTCTTTATATTGATTTCAATTTCCTGTATATACATATATTTAATTATTGTAATAATTTTATATGTATTAGTTCTGAAAAAAATTGTAATCCTATGTTCACTGGTTCCAGATCATATACGATTTGTATAAAAAATTTAAAACCTGATTCCGCTACGTGACCGGTGAACGGGGCTTCAACAATTGGTATCAGAGGCAATTGTTTTTTTTTTTCGGAACAGGAAATTGTTTTCGATGCTCCTATATGTATGATTGTGTAGGCACGGTTTAAATTGACTGTATGATGTTTTTGAATGTATATTAAGTTTTTAAATTTACCAAAAACATGGTTGATCGTTAATTATATGGTACTGTGGATTTAAGGTTTATTGGTTGTATTATTTTTTTTTATTTTAATTATTTTTGTTATTTTTACTGATATTGTATTGTAAAAAACTAAATAAAAATTAAATAAAATCGTAACCTATATTGAAGGCCTGGAAAAATCACGAAGAAAGATTTATGAGATGAATCAGAGTGACTTGAAGAGACTGGAAGACTCGAAAATTACAATAAGACCAAGAAATGCCTGAGGGTATTTTTGTAATTTTAGCTTCCATTTTTTTAGGTTAAATAATCCACAGTACTCGGTCAATTCATGTATGCTTTATGTTATGTGATAATAAAAGCATTGTCATGCATACGTATGTTATTTAGATTAGATGTGCCTGTAAAATTACATTTGATATGTCATACATGCATCATAGCCCAATTTTTTATGTATTTTTTTTAATGTGAAAAAAATGGCTAAATACATAATTGGCTATGAAAATGTGATTAGTTTTTTAATGGTAAAAACTTTGTAATTCTCATTAAATATTAATCAAGTTATTAAAGTGTTTAATAAGTTAGATTAATAGGGTCATTTATTGTAAAGAGGATTAATATGATTAATTACCTAATAATAAATGAACCGAATAAAGTGTTAGAGTTTTAATAGTTAAAATTTGGTAAACACTAAAATAATAATCTGACCTTAGTAAATAGTTTACAAAGGCTTAGATTATTCACTAATTTATTAGATTTTTAATAGTTAAAAGTCATAAATAATTTATTAGTTAATTAGAATTTGTTTCTAATAATGAACTAGTTAATGCGCTAGATAACTAGATTAAAGTTAGCCGTTTGATCCTGTGGAGTCTAGGTGTATTAACGGATAATAGAAAACGCTAATTTTAAAATAGTGAGTGGGAGAGGACTATATGACATATATATCCCGAGGTCTCCATCATTATTTCAACACCGTGAGATCCGAGTAGGGCCTCGTGACGTCTTTGCTTTCGTCCTCCCTAAGGAGGGTTATCAAAAAGGTCAATACCAAGGTTGACTTCCTAATGGATAGGATTTTTGAGGGAATTTCAGGATTAACCGACCCTAAGGCAGCAATTCTCGAATTAAGCTCGTGGGATCTGAAATGGTGGGCTACACTCACGAAGGTTTTGATTAAGTTTGTTAATTAAATACTTGACTGAATAAACGATGATTGAATGACATGGAATAAGAGTTATTCCAAAATATCATTTGATTGAGAATATCTCGGTCCAACATGTAAAGACTTGATCGACCTTAAGGTGGTACTTCTTTATGGTATGTTGGATTGTCGTGGTATAGTAACTAGTTTTAGGGTAGTTCTAGTACGTTAAACATGTTCATGCATCATGTTTAAATTTAAGCCAAAGCACTCACACTTGTTTTAAATAAATTACTGAATGAATGTTTTATTTATTTCAACAATCATGTCTTCTGTATTACTTCAAATTCTCGCAAACGACAAATTAACTGGTGATAACTACACTAAGTGGAAACTTAACATTAATGCAATATTGGTCACCAAATACCTAAAGTTTTTACTTACGGAGGAATGTCCTCCAGTGCCTGCTGCCAATGCCACATGAACTGTTCGTGAGGCATACGAGCCATGGGTCTCATCTGATGAGAAGGCCCAAACATATCCTTGGCTTCTATGACAGACGTGCTAGTCACAAAGCACGCAACAATGACTTCAGCATTTGAAATCATAGAGTCATTACAAGCTATGTTTGGGCAGCCCTCTGAGTAAAAGCGACACGAAGTTGTTCATTCCGCTATGCTCGCTCGAATGAAGGAAGGTACGTCAGTTCAGGAATATGTCCTGAGCATGATGTCCTACTATAATACGGCAGAAGCCAATGGCAAGGCCATTGATGAACCCATTCAAGTGAGCATCATACTGACGACTCTTTCAAAGAGTTTCGATCAATTTAAGAACAACTACGGGATGAACAAGATAAAGTTTAGTCTTACACAGTTGCTCAATGAGCTTGCTACCTTTAAGTCCTTGATTAAGGACAACAAGGGTAAGACCGGTGAGACAAATGTTGCCTAATCATCTTCCTCCTTAAATAATAAAAAGAGGAAGAGGTCTGCTAGGAAGGCGAAGGGTAAGCCCAAACCCAAGAAAATCGAAAGCAAAAAGAAGGGCGCCTCCACCGACCAAGGCAAAGGAAAATGTTTCCATTACGATAAGGTCAAGAACTGGAAGAGGATTTGTTCTCAGTACTTGAAGTAGGTAGCTAAGAAGAAAAAGACGAATGGTAAATATGATTTACTTGTTCTTGAATCTTGTTTAGTGGAAAATGATTCTTCACCATAGATAGTTGATTCGGGGGACACTAACCATGTTTGTTCTTTCTTGTAGTGGACTGATTCTTGGACATAGCTAGAGGAGGGAGCCTTCTCAATACGTGTGAGGTCAGAGGATGTCGTATCGGTCAAAGCAGTGGGAGCAATAAGATTGCAATTTAGTAATAATAATAGTTTTTTTATTGAACAATGTTTTTTACATTCCTGGATTTACACGGAATTTAATTTCCGTTTCTAAATTGTTAGAATAATCATATTCTGTTTCTTTTAATAATAAGTCTGTTATTATTGGAAAGAATGGTCTGAATATTTGTTCAGGAATTAATGAAAACAATTTATGTGTTAAGATGGTTAATACATACTACACTGCTCAACACTAAACTATTTAAGGTTGAAAAACCATAAACTAAAAGACATAATTTTTTTTCAGATAATGACATGTATCTTTGGCATCTAAGGCTTGGTCAAATAAACATTGACCGGATAGTCAGACTAGTAAAAAACGGACCTTTAATTGAGTTAAAGGTTGGCACCTTACCTGTCTGTGAATCTTGTCTTGAAGGTATGATGACTAAGAGACCTTTTACTAGAAAAGGGCTTAGAGCTAAAGAACCTCTAGAGCTTATACATACAAACGTCTGCGGATCGATGAATATTAAAGCTACGGGTGGTTATGAGTATTATGTCACCTTTATAGATGACTACTCAAGATACAGATAAGTCTACCTAATGCAACGGAAGTCGAAAACATTTGTAAAGTTCAAAGAATTTCGAGCTCAAGTTAGGAATCAATTAGGTAGGACTATCAAGTCACTACCATCAGATCGTGGAGGTGAGTACCTTGACCAAGAGTTTGAAGACTTTATGGTCGAGCATGGGATAGTTTCCCAACTCACAGTTCCTGGTACACCTCAGTAAAATGGTGTAATGGATAGGAGATATAGAACCCTGATGGAAATGGTGAGATCTATGATTAGCTTCTCATCATTACCAAATTCCTTCTAGGCATATGCGTTACAAACAGCGGCATATATTTTGAATGTAGTACCATCCAAATATGCTCCTAAGACTCCCCTAGAGTTGTTGAATGGTCATAAAGCTAGTTTGTAACATTTTCGCATATGAGGTTGTCCATCATACGTGCTTAAGAACAGACGTGGAAAGCTAGACTCCAAGTCTGTTGTCTGCCTGTTTGTAGGATACTCCAAGGAGACCAGAGGTGGACACTTATATTGTCCCGAACATAACAGAGTATTTGTATCGACAAATGTAATGTTTCTTGAGGACAATTATATTAGTGACCATAAGGCTCATTCTAAGATTCTATTAAATGAGTTAGAGCCTGGTGAGTCTAGTGCTTCATCATCAAGAGTTGTTGATCCATAAACATCTGAGAGTCGGATGGTTTCTGATCAGGATACACTACCATCTAGACGTAGTGAGAGGGTTGTGAGACAACCTAAACATTATTTAGGTATAGGTGAGGGACAAGGTGTTGTCTCTGCTGATAGTGTGGATAATCCATGGACATTTAAGAATGCAATGGAAGATCCTGATAAAGAGGAATGGCTTAAAGCCATGAATCTCGAGATAGAGTCCATGTACTCTAACTTAGTCTGAGATCTTGTAGACTTACCGGATGGGGTAAAACCCATAGGGTGTAAGTGGATCTACAAGAGAAAGAGAAGACTAGATGGGAAGGTGGAGACCTTCAAAGCAAGGCTAGTGGCTAAGGGTTATACCTAGAAAGAGGGGGTTGATTATGAAGAGACCTTCTTACCAGTAGCCATGTTTAAGTCTATTAGGATACTCTTATTCATCGCTACCTATTTCGATTATGAAATTTGGCAAATGGACGTCAAGACTGCATTCTTGAATGGCAATTTTGACGAGAGCATCTATATGATGCAACCTGAGGGATTCGTGTCTCCAGATCAGGAGCAAAAGGTTTCTAAGCTGCAAAGGTCCATTTATGGACTTAAGCAAGCATCTAGATCTTGGACCATTAGGTTTGATGATGTAATCAAAACATATGGCTTTGAGCAAAATGTCAATGAGCCTTGTGTCTACAAGCACATCATTGACAAGAAAGTAGTTTTCTTGGTCCTATATGTAGATGATATCCTACTCATTGGGAATGATGTGAGAGTGTTGTCTGATGTAAAGGGCTGGCTGACTAGCCAATTTCAAATGAAAGATTTAGGAGAGGTGAGTTATGTTCTAGGGATCCAACTTCTAAGGGATCGTAAGAACAAACTCATAGCATTGTCTCAGGCATCATATATCGACAAGATTCTTGTGAGATTTTCTATACATAATTCCAAGAAAGGTAATTTACCTTCCAAGCATGTAGTTCACTTGTCTAAGTAACAGTGTCCTAAGACACCTCAAGAGATTGAGGGTATAAGACGTGTTTCCTATGCATCGGTAGTAGATAGTCTCATGTATGCTATGTTATGTACGAGACCGGACATCTGTTATGCAGTGGGAGTAGTTAATATATACCAGTCAAACCCAGGATTGGATCATTGGGTGGCTGTCAGGATAATTCTCAAGTATCTTCGGAGAACGAGAGACTGTATGCTAGTGTATTCTGGGCAGAATTTGATCTCGTTAGGATACACAGATTCTGATTTTCAATCAGACAGGGATTCTTAGAAATCCACGTCTGGATCAGTATTCACCCTGGGTGGTAGAGCCATTGTGTGGAGAAGTATCAAGCAATCTTACATTGTTGACTCCACCATGGAAGCCGAATATGTAGCCGCTTGTGAAACTATTAAAGTGGTTGTTTGGCTCCGTAAGTTCTTGAGTGATCTGGAAGTTGTTCCAGATTTGGATAAGCCTATCACACTTTATCGTGAAAACAGTGGTGTTGTGGCTAATTCCAAAGAACTAAGAAGCCATAAAAAAGGAAAGCATATAGAGAGAAAGTATCATCTCATTAGAGAGATAGTGCAGAGAGGGGATGTTATCATCACCAAGATAGCCTCACAAGACAATCACGTTGATCCATTTATGAAGACCTTACCAATTAAAGTGTTTTCAGGTCACCTAAATGGTCCAGGGTTACGAAACATGCCTAACATATTTTAGTAGAAGTGGGAGATTGTTAGGGTTTATGCCCTAAATATGTAATTTTGTAAATGGATTTATGAAATAATTTAAAAGAAAAGTTTAATTCATTCTTGTTGTGTTGTTTATTTTATAACCTGTGCATATTCAACATCCACGATTGTTGGATGTAATCTCGAATTATGTATATGATTGTCATATACTGATGGATATAGTAAAAGGCGTGCAATCTAAAGACTCCATAGATAGCAAATAAAGCTGGGTACTTTATTTAGGGTTAATCTATAGCTGCGGTCCATTCCGTAATGTACGATGATTCTATCCTGAATCATTCATATGAGATATGAGAATGGAAGCACCTTGTATGATGTGATCATATAAGACTGTGCCATGATCTATATGAATCTCTCACCAAGATTCGTTTACCGATGAGATTCATATATATCAACTAATGATGGCTATATGTGGGTGATCATAATCCTGAGTGTCTTATCGACTCCTTCAGGTTAGATCGTAGTCTTTGATATACCATGAGTGAGGTCAGATACATTTCTTGATCAATATACTCTGTATGTTGGGATTACGGTTTGGCTTGTGGCTGGGAAAATTTGTTCACAAAAGTGGAATTCACTCCTTCTTGTGGGAAGTAGATAGTAGTTCCCTTAAGGATTGATTCGGGGTTTAGACAATATGAGTGCTCTCATAATTCTGTGAGGAAATAGGATTTATTGTTCATTAGAGAATCAACTGTACTTAATGGATATATGTAATTAGAGGGGTATAACGGACTATATAGTGGAGGATCACACTATATGTAATAGCTATATCGATGGACACCGAGTTGTATTGGTCTGTGTAAAAGCGTCTGCAGTTGAGAGAGTGCAGCTTCGGGTTTTTAGTGGACTAACACCGGAGTTAATAATCAAGGAATATTAATTAAAGAGTTTAATTAATGATTCCGATGATTATTGGAGCTCAAAATACTGTGGGTCCATTAGGTCCCCTTACTAGCCTGATCGATTTAGGTAACAAGGGTCACGGTAAATTAATTGGATTGTCCAATTGATTGTGATACGAAAGTGACACGTATTTATTCATGAAATTAATTGAATAATTAGACTATTTAATTATTGAATAATGGTAATTAAATAAATTAAATAATAAGATTATTTAATTATGTTATTAATCACTAAATGGAGGATATTTTGTTGATATTTGTTTTTTGAATAAAATAAGATAATATGATTATTTTATTTTTTAAAATTAGATATTTAATTTTTGAATTTAAATAGTTTAAATTCAAAATAGATGGTATCTTTTAATAAAAATAATATGAAGATTTTGTTTTAAAATAAAAAGATATAATGAGGTTTTTTAAAAGAGAAAATATATATGTGATATATAATCTTTGAAAACCAACCAAAACAAGATATCAATTAAAAAGAAAATACATATATATGACATATATATTTTTATTAAAAAAAAAACACACCAAATAAATGCCAAATAAATGCATAAGTTGAAATAAGTTAAGGCAATTGTATGCATTTTGTATCAAAGAGAGAGAGAACGCATGCTTACTCTGATTGTGCAGCAAAAGGTGGGGGCGTGAGATATTAAAACACATATACATATTTTTCATGAGACACGAAAAACAAAAGAAAAAAAAGGTTTGGTTTTTAGCTTTGAAAAGTGGGTGCGTGAGATCATCACACCACTAAAGAGATAAAATTATATATATATATATGTATATATATATATATATATATATATATATGTATACTTAACTTCTAGAATTGTTCTAGTTGTTTTTCAAGAGGAAGAAATAGTTTCTTCTTCATTCTCTCAACATCCTCCGTTCAAGTTCCTAAGACCGTGAAGCGCCCACACACAGTTACCAGTCCCAGGAGATAACGAGAATGATCGATTGGTTCAGACAGGAGCATATTATAATGTGAAGGAGCCTCCAAACGTTGGTATGTTTTTCTTCTCTTTATATTGATTTCAATTTCCTATATATACATATATTTTATTGTTGTAATAATTTTATATGTATTAGTTCTGAAAAATAATTTTGATCCTATGTTCACTAGTTCCAGATCGTTTACGATCTGTATAAAAATTTTAAAACCTAATTCCGTTGTGTGACCGGTGAACAGGGCTTCACCAAGATCTGCCAATCGCTCGAAATTCTTTTATGAAACAAGTGGCTAGTGGTATAATCATGAGGTACATTTCTTCTCTTATCCTTTTGGCTTCATTTCGTTTCTAAAAGGGGGAGAAATTAGATGTGCTTGGAAAAATTATTGGAGATATTAGATGTGTCATCTAGCTTATACTTAGTTTCTTAGTTTTTTTTTGTACCCGGTATTTGGGAGATTTATTTGTTTCTTTTTAGTATTTTGAGGAGACTTGAACTTTTATGGCATGTAATATTGTGTTAACTTTAGTTAAAAGATTTTGAGATGGCATGTATTAAGGGGGAGATACATGGTTCATTTGGGATTTAAGTGTTGAATTCTTGCCAAATTTTATGTTACCCTATGTACTTTTCTCTTGAATATGCATTGTACTTTAAATTGATTTTAGGTGGCTACAAGAGAAGATCAAGAAGAAGTTCAAGACTTGTTGAAAGACTAGTCTAGGAATTGTAAGTCATTATAAATCATTGTAACTCATAGTGACCAATCTTCTTTGTATTTGTTTTTATTGTATGTCTAGGGGTTTTGGCATGGAATTTGCCAAAGGGGGAGATTGTTAGGTTTTTGGTTCGTTTTGACATTAATTCGAACACAAAACAATGTTTCACTTGTATTGATTAGTTGTCTTAGATTGATGATGATTCAAGCTTTAAAGAAGATATGGAAACTTCTCAAGCAAGTTCAAGTCTTCCAAGAGAAATGAACTTCATTGTTCAACAAAGGTATATTTAAGAATTCATTTCTCTTACAAGGCTTAGGCATACACACACATTGCATTCATATGTGACCCTGCATCGTTGTGCTCACTTTGAGTAACACATTCACACACATGACATTGAATGCTCATGCATTTATGCAAAATTGACTAGTTAAAGAAATTGCATATGTTTGGACTATGTTATGAAATAAGCATTCTTGTGTGGTATGTGTTCGTATAACAGGGACCTTGAAATTGAATTTGGTAGTATAGTGTTCTTTATTGAGTTTCGGTCATTTTGGTTACTCATACATTTGATTTTGAGTTCCGAGAATGAAACTTCCCGGTCACTTCACATGCATTGTCTTTGTCTTCGTGTATCGAGTCAAATTCATAATTTCTGGTCTAAGTTTTATAGTTGTCCATGTGCGTGAGAGAGTCCTGATTCATAATCAATAAACGGATTTGAATTCTGAGTTTGGAGGTGGAAAAACAATCGAAGAATGTGGAGGTGCATGAGGGAGAAAGTGAGTGGCCAAAAGGCCACCAAGCCCTTCTTCCTGAGATGGTGCATGACCATTTCCAGAAGGAACCCTCCCTACCTCAAGATGGCCACGTGCCATCTTAAGAAGAGAGGTGGCTTGGTGGAATTATAGCCATTTCCCCTTTTCCCTTTCTATTATGTCTAGATTTGTGTTGGCTTGATTCCATAACAAAACTCTCTTTCTTTGTAATGCTTAGTTGCTTAGGTGGTTCGTGATTGAATTGGACTTCAATGAAGAAAAACGACTACTTATGCAAATATCGTCTTTAAGAGGAAAAGTGCTTGCTTGGATGTGAAGGTATCAAGATTCTTCTTCCTCTTGCTAGGTGTATTAGGCACACACACAAATTGCATTCATATGTGTCCCTGTATCATTGTGCTCATTTTGTTCAACACATTCACACACTTGATTTAGAATGTTCATGCATTGGTGTGGAATTGACCAGTTTAGAAAAATGCATGTTTGTGGTCTATGCATTTGAAATAAGTATTCTTGTGTGATATGTGTTTGTATGTTTATTTGTTTGTATAACATGGACCTGGGACTTGAATTCGGTCTTATATTGTTCCTTATTGAGTTCCAGTCATTTTGGTTACTCATACATTTGATTTCGAGTTCCGAGTCAAGAGTTATGAAACTTTCTTTTCATGTTGCATGCATTATCTTCATTTTCATATATCAAGTCGAATTGATATTTTCTGGGAAAAGTTTCATAGACGTCCATGTGCATGAGAGAGTCCTGGTTCATAATCCAAAAATGGATTCAAATTCGGAGTTCGAAGGCCGGAGAACGGTCAAAGAACGCGAGAGGAGAGAAGAAAGGGAGTAAAGGGCAAATAGGATGGAAAACTGCCAAAACCACCCTTGCCCTGAGATGGCCACATGCCATCTCAGGAAGGCCACCCTTCTACCCCTTGGGGAAGGTTGGTGGCATCCCTTTCTTTAAAACTCTTCTCCCTCTCATTTTCTCTCAAGTGTTGAAGAATTGTAAATACAAGTGCTGAAAATTTCTCTCAACTTTTTCATCTCCTAAACACCATATCATTTTCGTTTGAACTCCGATTCAAGCAGTTCAAGTTAAATATTGTTCATATTTTAATTCTTTATCATTTTCAAGAAGGTAGAGGTCATTTAATAAAAATTTTCTAGTGGTTCTCCATAAAAAACGGGATTGCACTGCTGAAAATTTTCCTTCAACTTTTGAGTTTTGGTTTTTGTTATATCTCCTTCATTTCAACCCCGATTTAGTTGATTCAAAAACCAAATTGAGTGTCTTGAGTAGATATAAAAACCCCAGGAATTTAAATAGCCAAAGGATGTCTTTATTTTTCACAGTGATCAGATTACTACTCGAGGTTTCATCTTTTGGTAGTAAATCATCTTCTTCTTAGTTTTCTTTTTTTATCCTCTTAATGATTGTTCTTATTTGATTATGAAGAATGAGTATAATGATTTTGATTTCATTTTGAGGTTTGTTTAATTGATTTCCAAGTTTATCTTGTGTTGTGTTCATTAGAGAATTTTTAAGCTAAACTTGATTAACATGAACTTGTTTCTAGAAATACTTTTGTATTCTTGTGATTGATTGTTGGTTTCTAGATTTGATTTAATGTTCTAAGAACTAGATCATATTCAACTGATATTTCCATTACTTCTTACTAGTTGTTAGTTGATAACATGCTTAGGTTTCTAGATATATTTGTGATTGATCTTTGAAAGTCTTATCTAGTTATCTTGTTTCATGTTCATAGAGTTTTGCTTGATCAACATTCTCTATGTGCTTGTGATTGCATCATGATTGTATGTGTGCACATCACTTAGATCATTGCCTTGCAAAAGGTTGAAGTCTCTTGTTAAAGTGAGTAATCCTTTAACTTGAGCAAGGAGTCTTGGCTAGGACACATGGTCCGGATTGCCAAGTAAGGAGACTTTTCTAGGATCAGTGGATCCGGATAGGCAAGAAAGGAATCTTCCTAGAAGCAAGGGTGCCTTGGATAGGAAGTTGCTTCCTAGAGGTGTGTATGTTACATCTTGGATAGGAAGTAGGCAAATAATTCACTAGGCCCGAGATTAGAGTAGGAGGGATAGCTTGGAAAGCATTTCATGTGTTGACTGCTTGAGTGTGTAACTCTTATTCAACATAGTTGATTATAGTTTGCTGGTGGTTGTGGTATCAACCCGTGAATGTTTCCTCTTCGGAGGTTTTACCATGTAAATATCTTGTATTGATTTTTAGCATTTTAATTCCTTTTCTTAGTTGATTTGGATTGCTTTAACTTTGCTATATTGTCATTCATTTCATATTGTCAAAGTGATAATATTGAAAAATTGTTCTCAATGTGGATTAAAATTGCTTTTGTTTTAAAGAATTTTAAATTTTGAGCCTATACCTATTCCCCCCCATCCCACCCCCTCCTTTAGGTATATTTGCACTATAAAGACTAGGGAATTTTCACTTTTCCTGTCCGTTAAATACCTCTTCCCTTTCATATTTTATTTTGAAGAAGTTTGTGTGTAGAAAATTTTCTCTCAATTTTTCTCACATTCCAAACACTATATCTTTTTCGTTTGAACTCCGATTTGAGTGATTCGAATTGGAAAGTATTTGCCCTTTGATTCTATATCATTTCCAAGAAGATTTGAGAAGTTTTGATCACGTTTTTTGGTGGCTACACACACAAAAATGGGACTGCTCATTATCTCTTAAGGTATTGAATTTCCTCTTGAGTTTTTGTTCCTTAATGTGCTCAATTACCATGGGCTTCCTTCTTCCATATATGTATGTATATTGTATATAGTTTAATTAGAGTTTTAGACTCTTTTTGAAGCTAGGTTGAATTGAATTGAAAATCTTACATATTTAGTTAAGCTTTGATTTTTGCCTATGTTTTCACATGTTTGGGATTGTATTGTTCTAGCTTCAATCTAGGACTATTTTGTGAACTTTGATTGATTGATTTTGATAAAAATCATCTTTACATGTGTTTGATTTATTAAAGTGAATATATTGATGAATACCACATTTAATTGGTATCTTAGAGCTATTTTAGCTTTGATTGAATAATCGTAAGAAAAATATGCTCTAGGTTTTTGCTCGAACTTAGATTGATATCATTTTATGATTCTGGCATATTTTTGTTTGTGTTTGTTAATACAATATTGAATGTGCTAAATGTATATGCTTTAATTCATGTTTTAGTTTCATGAATGATTTTAGATATTAAATGTGTTTTTGTAGCATTTTCACATGTTGTAGAATTATCATTCAAATATAGTAACTAGACTACATTTGTTATGTGAACTTTCATGTATATGTCTAGTTCCCATAGGATATGTTTGATCTTTATATTCTATGTTGAGTGCTTGTTTGCATTTTTGCTTTCATTGATCACATAGGAAGTTTGTGTAAAAGGCATGAAGTCTTGGCTAGGACATGTGGTCCGAATAGCTAAGCAAGTAGTCTTGATTAGGATATGTGGTTTTGATAATCAAGCATGGGAGACATTCTAGATGTATGGGTGCCTTGGATAGAAAGTGGACTTTTATTGGTAGACCTGAGATATTAAGATGCAATAGAGTCCAATAGAGGGTGAGTCATTTGTTGGCCATTCTTGAGGAATTTCCAACTTCTTAATGGCGTTGGTTAGAGTGGACTCCAATAGAAAGTGAGCCATATTTTGATCACTTTTGAGGAATTTCCAATCTACCAATAGGGATAGGGTAGATGTAGAGTCCAATCGAGAGTGTGTCATTTGTTGGTCACTTTTGAGAAATTTATTATCTAATTTCCAATAAAAGTACCCAATGGTTGTATTTAATCTGTGGACGTTTCCTCTCTGGAGGTTTTACCATGTTAAAAAAAATACTTATGTCAATTCTTCCTATCCTTCTCATATACTTGTATGTGTATGTTGTAATCTTGTTTTACATTGCTTGTTTTAGAGATATTTGAAAAGCAAGATTTTTGTAATATGTGATATACAGGCACTTCACATGAGATCTTGGTTATTACTGGTATTTTTCACGATGATACACTATCCCAAATAAAGTTGTATATAGTACGAATTAGAAACATTGACTTATGCTATCTTTATTTAAGAGTTCAATTTTACTTCTTTAGTGAAATAAGCTAAAATTAATATATCGAACCTAAGTGAATCATTTGTTGATTGTAATTAGGTTATGTCCATTGAAGCTTAAATTTCGATAGCCAGCCAAGATCCGTAATCCACACGAACTTGCATGGATCACTTGATATATTCTACCGAACTAATTTTTGTGTCCATATAGAATATTTATTGGATTTCGGAATCCAAAAGTTTTGGAGAAGTGCAGTCATGAGTGATAAAGACATGCAGAAACTCTTCAAATACCTGGAATGAGCAGCCATGGGTGTGGAAATCCTTGGGCGACCCTAATGGGGTGCGATTATGACCGACCTAATTTTTTAGTCATTATAAAATGCTCATCAAACAATATTTATAAAGTCCTTAGCTATGTCCTAAAAATGTGAAAACAAGTATAATGAAAAGCAATGGTATCGTCCATAGGGAAATGGAAATCGGATGGCTAAAACTAGTTAACTATTACTAAACTAAAACTATGCATAAAATTGTAAAGATAAATGGGTTGGATTTTGAATGATTAATTGTTAAGATGCGAACTATAATTATATCAATTAACCTAACATGCAATTAGTATTAATATGCAATGGGTGAGATATGATATGTTATGTGGATGAGGGAGCCGATGCAATTCATACACGAATAGTGGGCAATCCATTCTTTGAGAACCGATTTGATTTTTAAGTACTAATCTATCTTTAAGGGTGATTTAACCCACTCACGACTACTTGGTCGGATTTGGAAAGATAGAGACTCTTATCACATAAATTCTTTACTAGACAACTACTTGGTTGGTTTATGAGAGAATCACCCTTTGAGCATAGATAAATTCTAATGGTTAGGGATGCCTTGGAAGGGCATATTCACAATCCACCCCTTTTCCATTAAAGCCTAAACGCATAGGAAGGGCATATTCACTACACATCCATTCCATTCATTTTAGCTAGGTTTAATCACCAAAGAGTATGTATCTAACTTGACTTGAGAGAGAGGGCATATCTACCCAATCCAAGTATATGTATATTCTAATTTAAAACTCAAAAGATATTGATAATCCACAAGAACTAAGAGAGGGCATATCTACTTAATTCAAGAGACAATCAATTGCATTAAAACCCATGGAATGAAACTAAATAAGCAAATACTAAGATATATGGTGGAAAACCCACAATCCATGAATTATTACATCAACTCCCACAAAGAGATTTAGCTACTCATGACAAGTAAAGTAAAAAGACAAGGAGAAAAGAGATAGAGGAGACCCATGTAGAGAAACTCCTCCTTTCTTGAAGCCTTGATCTAATCTCTAGGTGTCCCTGAGTAGATGATGATGGAGGATGGTTAGATTTGGTGGGGAATGTTCCTAGTCTAGGTTAGTGGTTAGAGAGGATGTGTTTGGAGAAAATAAGAGATGTTTCTAGATCTAGGACTGTATGATGATCCCCCTTTTCGAAATGGGAAAAAGATATATTTATAGGGTTTCAAAAATAGGTCTAAAAATCATTGGTGTGGCTGTCTGACGCGCTAAATGCACGGGTCTAGACCCGCACAGTGATTGTGTAATGACCTGATGATCAATCTTCAACTCTCAGGAATTTAGCAAGTGCGCGGGATAATGTGCTGGTCTGGACCCGCGCAGTGGCTGATGGGCTTTGATCTGCTTCTCAGATTTAGTGAAATGCATAGACAAATGCGTTGGTTGTGCACGGGTTAGGACCTGCGCAGTGACCTGCATACTGAAGCCTTTCTTTACTAATTTCATCCTGTTTTCACCTAATCTTTTCACTTTTCGTCCTTTCTTCCAATATGTACCTAATTTCCTGCAAACATAACAAATGAGCCATAAGACACGGAAACAAGATAAAGACAATGGAAATGAGGGCTAAAATATATGACAATTTTGGCACGAACAAACGCCCTCAAACCAAACCTTTGCTCGTCCTAGAGCAAACCTAAAAACAAAACAAACAAGACTCCAATAAAATTTACTTTATCTCAGACTCTCCTAGACTCAAAACAAATAATTCAATAAGCTGCATGTCCTATCGGTAACGAGATACAAGGATGTGTGATAGAGAGAAGTAAACATATGCAAAGAAATCTAAAAACAACTCAAAGGCACTTGAGGGAAACTCGCACTAACACGAATCTCACGCCTAAGAGTGCTCTCATATCGGGAGCTACTCACTCCCACACCTTAAGCATAATTCGCTTTGACTCTAAATCTCAGTCGGCTTTGCTCTTTAAGTTCACACTCATTCAAGGCATGCAATGATGGAGTTTACGCATAAAAATATAATGCATAGCATACAATTTATATTCAACAACCGATAATGTCTATGAACTAGCCTAGAAAAGATTCATTATGCCATGAACGAGGAAGATCAAGTTTCAACAAATATTCCCAATCAAGTCATACTATGGATCAAATAGGGCTTTTCTTTTTGTTGTAATGAGGCCATGGGGTTAGATGTGGTGAACAAGACAATAGGATAATTTGAGTTCCAAGATCACCAATCATGTCTTAACATAATCACACACCCCACACAAAGCTCTATTACACATTTACACACTTTAGCAGATAGGCATTTACATCCATACACACATTGTGTTTCAAAATTGTACTCTACAATAAGAATACTTATCATTTGCTTCCTAGACTCTTTTCTTTTTCTCTTTCTTTATTTTTTTTCTGTTTTCTTTTCCATTTTTCTTTCATTTATTTTCTTTTTTCACACTTGCACATCACAAATTGACAATTTAAGCACTTCAGTGCAATTTTGGCCCTTCTACAAGTTGAGTCATTTCATACACAAATCATTGTTGCCGATAAACATGTCATTTTTTTTCTTAGAGCTTACACCTTTCACAAACTTCACATAGTACACACACAACATGATTGGCAATAAATGTAGGCTTGTGTTTGGCTTTGGCAATATGGTTACATTTTGTTTCCAAATGAAAGGTAAGTCTTGGCCACAAATTTGGCTATGATGCACACATAAGGGATAAAGGTATGTGCTTAGGCCTTTTAAGTAGTTAAATGCACACATTGACTAAGATCATTTCCATAATTAGTCTCTCATGGGAATGAATGCATCCAACATGCAATTCACAATATATATGAGACATACGTTCTATGGCATGTGACACTTATGATGAGAAGAGTGTTTAAAGAATAGAATGAAATGTACACTCAATTAGGCTTTTATAGACTTATGTTTGTGAACTCAATGGTAGTCTCTACTATTAGAACAAGGTGCAAGAGCACCAAGTCCCCTCAAATAAAGCACGTAAAGGATGGGACTAACCCATGACAATACAAGTATAACCCACGAGTGATAAAGATTTGATACACAAGCTCACAATGCATATATAGACTCGCCAAAAGTACACGCTCAAGGCATCACATCCAAGCTAGTTAAAGCTTGAAATTTTGGCCACTGCAACAAATCGAAAAAAATTGGACCAAAAATGACAAATAAAAGACTCAAGAAAAATAAAAAGATGACTCAACAAAGGAATCTACACGCCCAAACCAAAACCCAACATTGTCCTCAATGTTGAAAACAAGAGAGTTCGGTCCTTAATGTTGAAGACAAAAGAGTCCGGCCTAGTAGCACGCGGCTAACATGACTCAAACAAACCTAGACACTAATCATGTACAATCAAAGCCCAAAAAATAAAAGACTCAAATATGCTCTAAATAAAATAAGGCAATCAAGCGTTTTAACATTTAAGCATAAACCAACTTCAAGCATTAACAATTCACAAATTTGAATGGAACAGAGACGAAACAATTCCCAAACTAATTTCCTACTCAAAACCTGTACAAGTATTTGGATATGTAACACCCCCAAACCGAATGGGGTAATATATGCAATTAAAGAACCTGTACAATCTCATGCAAAATCTTAAAGAGCCTTCGACTCATCATGCCAAAAATGAAACAATCAATCAATCCATGCAAATACTTGGAAACCAAAATTGTATACTCATTCACAAATGTTTCCCTTCACCCTATTCATACACAACCAAAATTGATATTCAATGAAAATCTCATCCATTCATATGCACAATTTTGTAGACAAAAGATATATCAAGAAAAAGTGCAAGAGTTTGAGATATAAAGGGTAAACCAATGCGAATGCTCAATAGTTTAAAACTTTAAGTATGTTCCTGTCCTTTTTATGGGCCCTCTTGGCTTGCTCGCCCTTCCAATACTTGCATGTGGCTGGTGTGTCGAATCTAAGAGATAAAGAACCTAATCTTGAGGCATAAAATGTATTCAAAAAGGTTAACATTCACAACATATATCTCAACCAGAATATCCCTCACATAAATAAACCACTCTTCTAAACTCTCAAAAACATCAATCAGCCACCTAGAGTTCTTAAACTAAACTAACAAAATTAATAGAAATAGGAGTTCAAATATAAAGACAAAAATACATGGCAAGAATAGTTACGAATCAATCATTATCCACCATGAAACAAAATATGTTTTGTTTAATATCAATCTAGAAGGGGGGTGAATAGATATTAATCAAATTTATCCAATTTTCGTTAATGGTCAATTAGATGAAAGAACCCCTAACTAATCACAATAATAAAACAAGCGTAATAAATGCGGAATTAAAATGAACACCTGTTTTTTATGTGGAAACCCTCCAAATGAGAAAAACCACTGGCAGTTAAATGCGTCACACTCGAATAACGAATCCACTAATGGTAAAAGCATTACAACCTACTCCCGGTATATAACCCACAAATACTATCTACTCTCGGTATTAAGTGGACCTAGTCCAATTGCTTGTGATTTACGAAACCTAATCCCGGAAGCAACACAAGAATTTCTTCTCAATGAAGAGATCAATAACCTATGTGAATATGTAATAATATTCTAAATACAAATAATGCTAGGAAAAACACTAAATGCTTATCTAGGAATTTAAGAATGTCACTAAGTACAATTCCTAAATGTCATTAAGTACAATTCCTAGATATCAATGTCTAAATGAATGATCATAAAGACTTAACTAGATATAGTTATGTGACATTATACCCTAGTTATCAAACAAAGCCATTTCAACATATGTTGTCATTAAGCATGGCATAGTCATTAATGCAATCATCAAAATATAATTAATATGACCTAATTAGCTAGAGGCAAATATGACCTATATGCTAGCTATCACAATGCAACAACCCAAACCTCAACAATTATCTCTACTTGTAATAGAAATCCTAATATAGAGGCATAAAAGTCATGGAAGAGATATCTTGCTAAGCTAGAACACAAGAATGATGAAAAATGGTGTTCTACTTACCAAGTTACATGTGTTGATGAAGACCTATACTTGGAAACATCCTAGATGAAGCTTGATGATGTTTGTTTCATGCAAGAATGATGGGTTTTTGGGTTTAAGAATTAAAGAAGCAAGCTTGATGCTTTCTCTCACTAGGGGAACTCTTTCTCTCACTAAGATCTTGAATTTTTGAGTTCTTGATCTAAATGGGTGAGAATATGACATATATATAGGCATAAACGAAACTGCATCATTTTGATAAATTTCTGCCTAAAATCATGTAGTGCGTGGGTCCAAACCCTTGCATACCCCGTGCTAAGACAACGATATGGCCATGCAAATGTCCGTGCACCGGGACTCTAAAAAAACACCCATCAGGTGATTGCAGGGGTCGGACCTGGGCATAACCCTCACACTAGGAATTTAGCATCCCAGTCACATTTATAAGAGACTCTAAACATGACCAAACGACATATAAACCTTTCATATAAAATACCGTTGGAAAGATATAGAAGTTTAATTTCTACTCCAATTAACATATATGATTTGGATGAACGTAGAAAAAGTTATGGTCAAATGAGTGACCAAAGGTTAGATTTGGACAACAACAAGAGTGCCCAAACTCATGGAAACAACCACGTGACCAAAGACTAAAACCAAGAGAAGAATGAGACTTTCTCAAATGGTCACTCAATGTGCTAAGACAAGCACACCATCGTGCAAGCACGAATAACACACAAAACCACACTATGAATGCACATAGACAACAATGAAGCACACATGGATAACAAACCAAATGCAAGTGAGTGTGTATGCATGTGTGAGCAACACATAATGCATGTTAATACAAATGTAAAGATGTGATCATTATAAATATGCAAGAAGAGTTATCAAAACATGAATGCACACTCATAAAGACATATAACATATACGAATAAGAGATATGTATGAGTTGTGTGTGTGTGCAACTTTATCTTTTCAAAGCTCGTAAGAATATAGAAATTTACCTTTGGTGCTTCTTCTCTTGAGATCTAGAGAGCCTAAGCTACCCTTACATCAAACCCCAAAATGTGTTTTTTTCACGAAATGAGCCAATCAATAAATGAGGACTTTACAATCTCCCTTTTTTGTTATTTCATGACAAAACCACCACTCACATTTATCCTCACAACAAATTAAAGCACCAGGAAGATATTCTACATTATAAAGATATATATAAAAAAAACTACAGATCTTCAATCTCCAATTTCTTGTAGAACTATCAACCCTTCAAAACAAAAAACGACTACACTCTCCAAAGCAAGTGTATGTAAGATGATCAAGTGAAAATTAAACAATCATTTGCTATTATCAATATAAGTATACAACATCATTCAATGTATGTAAATGCAATGTTCCCCTCCAAGGGTTACTTCCCCTCAACATGTGATCTCCCCAACATGCCAACTCCCCAACTTCTCCTTACCATATACTACTCCCTCATTTTGTCATGATATAGGCAAAGGAGTAGTCCCCAAACGGGTCACTCAAGGCAAAGAGAGAAATGAGCATACTAGATATTTGCATAATAATATAAGCCGCATTCATGCAACTCAATTAATAGGAGAGAAACAAGGAGATTTATTTTAAGAAAATGTGTGAATCAAAATTGCTATGCATACAAGACATGTTGCATTCAAGTTCAAAAACACTGGTATTTGGTAAAGCAAATGACAGAGGTTTCCAATATAATTCAAATCAATTTCACCATTTGTCATGAGAGAAGCAAGGATATAGAGTTTCATATATGTCAAGTGTTAAGAGCACTATATCCAACTTTATAAGCGGAATATGACATGAGCGACTTTCGCCTTATTTGATTTTTCTGAGTAAAATACCCGTATAATAGTAGCCATGATCAACTAATAAAGAAAGAGAGACATTGATTAAACATTTGAGTCTCACTAGCATTTTCACACATTGTTTTGCATTTAACAATTGCAATTATCAATTCATGCTTTTTCATTTTTCATTTGCATGTCATTAAAGATACATCATGTACATGAGATAACTATAGGTCATTCAAGATGTACTTCCTATGTAGATCTCCTAGTCCAAAAATGCATGTTTGAATGTAATTATGACATGGATTGTAATCAAAGCAAAGTTTACACTTATTGAAGAAAATACAATATAATATAAGTGTAACCAAGCTACTCAAGCAATCAATAAAAGAGCATAAACATTTCCAAATTTTTGCATGCACCGAGTGTACAACAACTCTCTTTGTTTGATATCCCCATATGGGGTCAATCACAAAAATTCATCACTCTACAAGGCAAATCCCAATAGATCTACTAAGAGTTTTAAATCGAGAAGCATCTAAGGGTTTAGTAAATAGATCCACTAAATGATCATTAGTGCCTACATACTCAAGTACTATGCATTTATTTTTAACTAGTTCTCTAATGAAATGACGGCGGATGTCAATATGCTTAGTTCTAAAGTGTTGAACCGGATTCTTGGAAATATTAATAGCACTCATGTTATCACAAAAAATAGTGAGAGTACCTTGGTTGAATCCGTAGTCCACTAGCATTTGCTTCATCCAAAGTAGTTGTGTGCATCCACTTCTAGTAGCTATATACTCGACCTCCACCGTTGATAAGGAAATTGAGTTTTGCTTCTTACAAAACCAAGAGAATAGACTGTTCCCAAGGATGAAGCAACCGCTCGATGTGCCTTACCTATCATCATAATTTCCTGCCCAATTTGCATCACTAAAGCTTACAAGACTAGCATTAGTGTCAAAAGAGTACCAAATTCTATAGTTGGATGTCCCATTCACATAGCGAATGATTCTCTTCACAGAAGAGAGATGGGACTCCTTAGGATCCGATTGGTACCTAGCACACACACCCATACTAAAAGTGATATCGAGCCTACTTATGGACAAATAAAGCGAGTTACCAATCATGCCCCGATATAGTGTTTGTTCCACATTTTTACCACTACCATCCTTACTTAGCTTCAAAGTGGTACTCATTGGTAAATCACAATGTTTGGCATTTTCAAGGCCAAATTTCTTCACTAGGTTTTAGGCATATTTAGAGTGGGATATGAAGATCCCAACATCCATTTGCTTAATTTGAAAACTTAGAAAGTAACTTAGCTCACCAACAAGACTCATCTCAAATTCATGAGACATGACATCAACAAATTGTTGGACTTTGATGTTATTGGTGAAGCTAAAAACTATATCATCAACATATATTCTTTTCTATAAAGAGCATATCATTATCTTTCTTGATGAATAGAGTATTGTCAACACTACCTTAGAGTAGCCATCAGAGCAAAAGTCTCCTCAAAGTCGATACCCTACCCTATAAGAGATGGATAAAAGAAGTCTAATGCACTTGAGATAAGCAATCAGAGCAAAAGTCTCCTTAAAGTTGATACCCTCAATTTGAGTGTATCCTTATGCTACAAGCATAGCCTTGTTTCGTACAATGTTGCCATCCTCATCGGATTTGTTCCTACAGACCCACTTGGTGCCTATAACATTAGTGTTCTTAGGCTTACGAACTAGAGTCCAAATCTAATTCCTTTCAAATTGGTTTAGCTCTTCTTACATGGCGAGAACCGAAAATTCATCAAGTAAAGCTTCATCAACCTTATTGGGTTCTATTAAAGAGGTGTAGCATGTGTAGCTAATTAAATTAGCAATTTGACGCCTTGTTCTAACACCCTCATTAACCTCTCCTATGATGTCATCTTTATCATGGAGTTTCCTAACCCATGGAGCGGGTTTATTAGAGTTCAAGAGAGGAACTCTATCAATAGGTTATGTGATATCATCATCAAGATTAGACTTTCCATCATTAGGAATCTCCACAACCTTTTCCAAGGGAGAGTCATCAACTATAGCTACCTCATCCTCATGGTCATTAGATTTGAGCCTTGTATCATCAATGACAACATTGGATGATTCCATGACGGTTCGGGTCTTCAAATTGAAAACTATATAGTCTCTACTATTCAATGCATAGCTAATAAAGATACCTCATAACTCTTAGCATCACATTTTTCAAGTTGATCACAGTCATTTAAAATGTAGCATTTGCTTCCAAAAGTTTGGAAGTAGCTAACATTCAGCTTTTTACCTTTCCATAACTCATAGGAGGTTTACCTAGTGTACAGCCTTAGAAAGACTCTATGTTCTATATAGCACACTGTATTGACAGCTTCGGCCCATAGGTTCTTAAGGACATTGTTGCTAAGCAACTTCACACCGGCCATCTCTTGAAGGACCCTATTTTTCCTCTCAGCAACTCCATTTTGTTAAGGTGTCCTAGGAGCCGAAAACTCATGAGAAATGCCTAGAATATTGCAATAGTTTTCAAAACGGACATTCTCAAACTCCTTCCCATGGTCAATCCTAATTTGCTTAATGCTTTTAGTGTTAGAGTTCATTTCATTTTGAATTTTGGTACAAAGCATTTTAAACTTGTCAAAAGTTTTGAAGTTTTCTCTAAGAAAATATGTCCATGTATACCTATAGAAATCATCTACATAAACAAAAATGTATCTCTTTCCAACTAAATTGGTTTTCTTGGGACCCATAAGATCCATGTGGAGAAGCTCTAGAGGCTCCTTGGTGGAGAGATACTTGCCATTTTTTATACATGCTCTTGGTTTGCTTCCCTTGTTGACAAGATCCACAAACACCATTTACCTTTTTCCCAAGCTTGGGAAAACCTTGCACAACATTGAACTTATCTAAGATTTGTAAATCCCCGATAGTTCTTATGGCCTAAAATTTCATGCCACAACTCAATTTGCTCATCCTTAGGCACATTGCAAGAGACTACTCTAGCTTCAAGACAATAGCAATTATCGCTAGATCTCATACCTTTTAACAAGGTTTGTCCATTAGGCAATTGGATAGAGTAATCATTTTTGCTAAACAGGACAAAAGTCTGTCATCACTAAAATATGAAATGCTTATCAAATTTACTTTAAGGTCATCAACATTCAAAGCATTGGACAAGGAGGGTAATCCGGGAATGGAAGTGGTTCATTTCCCTTTAACTTTCTTCTTGGATCCATCACCAAAGGTGACATTTCCTTCATCCTCCATGACAAGAGTCTCAAAGAAACTCTTGTTTCCCGTCATGTGCCTAGAGCACCCACTATCAAAATACCATAAGCTAGAAGAATTTGTCTTTAAGGCAATTTGAAAAACATGGCAAAAGTGTTCATCTCTTCTAATCCACCTAGGTCAAACATTTTCTTTCCTAGTGGTCACTGGTACATGGTCTCTAGATCTCTTAGGATCATGCAAAAGTGTTTCATTTTTCCTAGTGACATGCATCTTGGCTTTAGCCTTTTTCTTCTGTATCATGCTTTCAATTCTACACAATTTAATTTATTGAAAGTAATTTGGTCTAATATGACCATCAATACCACAAAAGTGACTTGTAGGAATGAAGTTAGGAATCATACCATAACATTGAGGATGCATTTTAGCCTTCCCATGTCTTTGTTGTTGTCTTGGTTATTGTTGATGATCTCCCCTTCTTTGTTGTTGAACAAGACTTGATTGCTCCCTAGGTTGAGCTTGCATGATCGGTTTCTTCCCTTTATGAGCTTTTGGTTGAGGGAAGTTAGCTTGCGGAGTTCTTTCTTGATGAGCTTGAGGTAGACTTCTTGATGCTACGATCACTTGAGCACTACTTGAACACTCTCCTATGTCAAGTTTCTTCATAGGTAATTGATGAGAAGAAGAACCATTGAGATTCATGCTCTTGAAAAATATGGTTTTGCTTGGAGTGGAAGACATCTTGTTATCTTCAAACCCATGCCCCTTCTTGTCACTTGGCCTCTTTCCAACATCTAACATGTGGTTAAGTTTATTAGTGCTAGAGTTCATCTTGGCCATCAACTCTCTAGCATCTTCAAGCTCTTTCTTCAACCCTTATTCACTGCTCTTAGATAAGTCAAATTCCTTTCTTAGCTTATCTACACTATTTATGGTTCTCACCAACTCTTCTGTTCTTTAACATTGAACTCTCAAACCTAGCCATATAGTCTTTGAGATCCATCATATCCACATTTCTAGTTATGGATTATGATGAAGATCCATCATCACTTGAGTCATTTTCCTCTTAACTCTCATCCTCTTCTTCACCAGCATCTTTGCTCTTATGAGAAGACGTAAAGGCTATGAAGTTATCCATGAGCTCTTCATCATCCGAAGACTTATCTTCTTCATTGGAGTTATCACTTTCACTCCATGTGGCGACCATCACATTTCCCTTTTTTAAATATTGGAATTGGCACATTCGGGGGCAAATTGACCTATCCCACCACATTCATAGCATCAAACCCCTTTCTTTTCAGTCTTTTATTTCCTAGGCTCAAGTTTTTTGGATGGAGTCTTTTTCTTCAAGTCTTGGCCCTTGGATCTGAAACCTTTCTTCTCGAACTTTTAGAATTTCTTGAACTTTCTCTTCAACAAGGCCATTTCTTCGTCCGAGTCATCAATCTCTTCCTTCTCATCTTTGGAGGCTTTTAAAGAAATTCCCTTTTGCTTTTTATGAGGTGTGGAGGTAGGAAACTTCCTAGATTCATAAGGTAGAAGCCTCTCAATCACCTCACTCGGCTTCATATCCTTGTAAGCATTATTCTCTTCTAAAACCGTTACCTTGAACTCAAATCTATCGGGTAAAGATCTCATAATCTTTTGCTTGATCTTCCTATCCGAATAAGGGTCACCAAGTTGATGACTTTGGTTCACATTGTCCATCAACCTCACTTTAAATTCAATGAAGCATTCGTTTTCATCCATCCTAAGCAACTCAAATTGCATTTGGAGAACTTGAAGCTTTGATTCCTTAACATCTTCGATTCCCTCATGTGCAACCTCTAGGATATCCCATGCCTCCTTAGCTATCCTAGTGTTTTGAACCAACTTGTACTGATTTTCATCCATTACACATAGGATGACATACATTGCCTTCCTATTCCATTTTGATTCCTCAAACTCTTGTGCATTCCATTGTGCCTTTGGCTTGATTACATCCTCTCCTCCATCCGTAAGAGTCATCATCGGTGGTTTGTAGCTGTCTTCAACCGCCATCTATGCCCTATCATGGATTTGACAACTGTACGACTTTATCTTGCCTTTCCAAGAAGCATAATTTAACTCGGTGAGTAAAGGAGGTCTAGTGCTAGAAGCGCCCTCGTTGCCATCGTTTCCACTCATAGTGTTTATTAATGAATGAAATGAATGCAAATGTATGAATGATCAAAGAATCACACAAAATGCAAAACATACCAAAATAAGCAAGGATCACCTATGTATGTCTAGGAACCCCCTCTGATACCAATTGAAACAAATTATGGTGTGTTTAATATCAATCTAGATGGGGATGAATAGATATTAATCAAATTTACCGAATTTTCTTTAATGGCAAATTAGACGAATATACCCCTAACTAGTCACAATAATAAAACAAGTGTAGTAAATGCAGAAATAAAATGAACACTTGTTTTTAACATGGAAACCCTCCAAATGGGAAAAACCACGGGCTGTTAAGTGCGTCACACTCAAACAACGAATCCACTGATGGTAAAGGTGTTACAACCTACTCCCGGTATATAACCCACAACCATAACCTACTCCCCGTATTAAGTGGGCCTAGTCAAATTGCTTGTGATTTATGCAACCTAATCCCGGAAGCAACACAAGACTTTCTTCTCAATAAAGTGATCAATAACCTATGTGAATATGTAATAACAATCTAAAAGCAAATAATGCTAGGCAAAACACTAAATGCTTATCTAGGAATTTAAGAATGTCACTAAGTGCAATTCCTAGATATCAATGTCTAAATGAATGCTCATAAAGACTTAACTAGATATAGTTACGCAACATTATATCCTAGTTATCAAACAAAGCCATTTCAACATATGTAGTCATTAAACATGGTATGGTCATTAATACAATCATCAAAATGCAATTAATATGACCTAAATAGCTTGAGGAAAATTTGACCTAAATCCTAGCTATCACAATGCAAAACCCAAACCTCAACAATAATCTCTACTTGTAATAGAATTCTTAATCTAGTGGCATACAAGTCATAAAAGAGATATCTTGCTAAGCTAGAATATAAGAATGATGAAAATAGTGTTCTACTTACCAAGTTACATGTGTTGGTGAAGACCCATACATAGAAACATCCTAGATGAAGCTAGATGACGTTTGTTTCATCCAAGAATGATGGTGTTTGGGTTTTGAGAGTTAAAGAAGCAAGCTTGATGATTTCTCTCACTAGGGGAACTCTTTCTCTCACTAAGACCTAGAATATTGGAGTTCTTGATCTAAATGGGAAAGAAGATAACATATATATAAGCACAAACAAAACTATGTTATTTTGATAAATTTATACCCAGAACCACATAGTGCACAGGTCTGTACGCAGGTTCAGACCCGTGCATACCCGTGTTATGGTCGTAATATGGCCATACAAATTTCCTCACACCGGGACTCTAAAAAACACCCGTCAGATGATTCCGCAGGTCGAACCCACGCATTGGGAATTCAGTATCCTAGCTTCATTTACAAAAGGCTCTAAACATGATCAAAGGACATCCAAACCTTTTGTACACTATACCGTTGGAAAGGTATGGAAGCCTAATTTCTAATCCAATTAACAAAACATGATTTGGATAGCTGTAGAAAAAGTTATGGTCAAATGAGTGACTAAAGGTCAGATTTGGACAATAACAAGAGTGCTCAAACTCATGGAAAAAACCATGTGGTCAAAGACTAAAACCAAGAGAAGAATGAGACATTATCAAATGGTCACTCAATGTGCTAAGACATGTACACAATCGTACAAGCACGAACAATACACAAAACCACACTATGAATGCACATAGACAACAATAAAGCACACATGCGTAACAAACCAAATGCAATTGAGTGTGTGTGTGAGAGCAACACATCTTGCATGTCAATAAAAATGCAAGGATGTGATCAATATAAACATGCAAGAAGAGTTATCAAAACATGAATGCACACTCATATAGGCATATAACATATATAAATAAGAGATATGTATGTGTTGTGAATGTGTACGACTATACCTCTTCAAAGCAAGTAAGCACATAGAAATTTACCTTTGGTGGTTCTTCTATTGAGGTCTTGAGAGCCTAATCTACCCTTACATCAAACCCTAAAATTTAGTCTGTTCATGAAATGAGCTAATCAATAAATGAGGACTTTACACACAAATTTGACTTTGTCACCCCTTGAGTGTCTGCACAACTGGTCATAGCCGAGAGTCATGCTTGCAGTGTGCTATTACTGTGTGGGTCTGTACCAATGCATATGGACCAACACATTGAGGCTTGTTCTCTTGATTTGATCGTGTCAGGCTCTCATCCTCAGATTGTTGTTTCCTTGTGTTTTTCACTTTCTTGACATATATTGGCTTTTCCTATAATCTTGAAGCTTAAAGCAATAGGCCTTAATTTGCTTTTTCATAAAACAAAAGAAACAAGTAATAGGGTGATTAGAAAAACTCCCTCTATGTTCATGTCCATGAGTCTTTTGATGTTGCATCCTCTCAAGGGCCTTCATCTCCTGTTCCACTTTGTCAAGTTACACAATGAAGTCACATTCCTTGACCTTGGTGATTTTCAACTATTCATCTCTCTTGTTTAATTGTTCCTTGATTTCTTTCAAGACATTTGCTTTATGCTCCACCTCTATAATCATTCTTCTAGTTTTCCTTGCATTTTCCTCTTTGATCTCTTCTAAAAGCTTGGCAAGTTCCATTAGGTCCTTTGTTTTTTTATTTCTTTTCCTACTCCAAGCTCTCAAGTTGTTCTCCCAACTCTTTGTTGATAGTAGAGAATTCTTGAACTTTCTTTTTAAGAGACCCATTTTCTGCCTTGAGGAGCTCAACTTCAAGTCATAGCTTTTTGTTCTCTTCTTCAGGTTCATACTTTCTAGCTACTTCCTTAAGCATTTGATCATCACAAATCTTTTCATTGAGCTTATTTGCTTCATTCTTCTTAACTCCATCTTGATGGCACTCTTTCATCCCCAAAGCTAACTCAAATGTTTTTACCATTTTTCCCACTCTATTCTCCTTCTTACTACACTCTGGTTGACTTTGGGTCTCTTCAAGTGTTCTTTACCTCAGAGCTTCCATGATTGTCTCCACATGTGCTTCAAATCTTTTGATTGTGGCTTGTCTTTCTTGATCTTCTTGATGCCACCTTTGCTCTACTTCCAAAGTCAACAACTCCATCATTTCTGAAACAAGATAAAATAAAAACACCAAACGAAGTAAAAAGAAACAAAAGAAAACTAAAAAAAACTAAGACTCTTAACTAGGAAACTAGATAACTAAGATTAGTCACCTAATTAACGTCTTTCCCCGGCATCGGTGCCATTTTGACCGAGCTAATTTTTTAATTGTTATAAAATGCTCGTCAAAAAAGATTTATAAAGTCCAGCTATGTCCTAAAAATTTGAAAACAAGTATAATGACAAGCAAGAGTAACGTCCACAGGGAAGGGGAATCAGATGGCTAAAACTAGTTAACTATTACTAAACTAAAACTATGTAAAAAATGTAAAGATAAATGAGTTGGATTTTGAAGGATTAATTGTTAAGATGCAAACTACAATTATGTCAATTAACCTAACATGCAATTAGTGTTAATATGCAATGGGTGAGATATGATATGTTATGTGAATGCGGGAGCCGATGCAATTCATACACGAATAGTGGGAAATCAATTCTTTAAGAACTGATTTGATTATTAAGGGCTAATCTATCTTTAAGGGTGACTTATAGTAAAAAACTCTCACTTATGACTACTTGGTCGGATTTGGAAAGATAGAGACTCTTATCACATAAATTCTCTACTACATAACTACTTGGTTGGTTTATGAGAGAATCACTCTTTGAGCCTAGATAGATTCTAATGGTTACAGATGCCTTGGAAGGGCATATTCACAATCCATCCCTTTTTCATTAAATCCGAAATGCATAGGAGTGTGTATCTAACTTGGCTTGAGAGAGGGCATATCCACCCAATCCAAGTAGATGCATATTCCAATTTAAAACTCAAAAGATATTGATAATCCAAAAGAACCAATAGAGGGCATATCTACTTAATTCAAGAGACAATCAATTACACTAAAAACCATTGAATGAAACTAAATAATTAAATACTAAGAATATAATGGAAAACCCACAATCCATGAATTATTACATCAACTCCCATAAAGGGATTTAGCTACTCATGACAATTAAAGTAAAATGACAAGGAGAAAAAAGATAGAGATGACCCATGTAGAGAAACTCCTCCTTTCTTGAACCCTTGATCCAATCTCCAAGTGTCCTTGAGTAGATGAGGATAGAGGATGGTTAGATTTGGTGGGGAATGTTCCTAATCTAGGTTAATGGTTAGAAGGGATGTTTTTGGAGAAAAGAAGAGTTGTTTCCAGATCTAAGACTGTATGATAATCCCCCTTTTCGAAATGGGAAAAAGATATATTCATAGGGTTTCCAAAATAGGTCTGAAAATCGCTGATGTGGTTGTCTGATGCACTAAATACACAGGTTGTACATGGGTCTAGACCCCCATAGTGACCGCACAATGACCTAATGATCAATCTTCAACTCTCAGGATTTTAGCAAGTGTGCAGGTAGTGCATTGGTCTAGACCCGCACATTGAATTGATGGGCTTTGATCTGCTTCTCGGATTTAGTTAAATGCACGGGAAAATATGCTGGTTGTGCACAGGTTAGGACCCATACCGTGACCTGTATACTGAAGCCTTTCTTCACTGATTTCATCCTGTTTTCACCCAATCTTTGCATTTTTCATCCTTTCTTCCATTATGTACCTAATTGCCTGCAAACATAACAAATTAGCCATATGACAAGAAAAACACTCGAAAACAAGATAAAGGCAATGGAAATTAGGGCAAAAATATATGACAATTTTGGCACGATCAGATTTGCATTTCCTTAATACATTAAGAATATAATTTGCACATTTTAATTAATGGGCTGTTAAATTATATTAATGTATTAATTTAAGGCATGTGGATTTGTTTTTTTAGTAATAATGAGTCTAGCTCACATGTGGACCTTTTATTAAAGTCCAATAGATTTAATAAAATGGAAAAACAATATCTTGCCAAAGGTAGATGCTTGGGTGTCAAAGCTAAGATTATTAGCATAATATATTGTTTTTATTTTATTTTATAATTAAATGGAAATTAATTAATTAGTTAATTAATGAAAAGTCAAATTCTTTTTCTAACTACGAGAAGGTCTCTTAGTGTCACACTATTAGTGGTAGTATGATAAGTATCAAAGACTTTATCTGATAAGGAGATAAATAAAATGAAGTTATTTATCTAGTCAAAATTAGGAAGTTTTTGATATCTACCAAATCTCTAATTGACAATTGGTCAAATTAAGAAGTTTTTGATATAGTCACAATTTAATTAATATTTAATAACTAGTTATTGGATAATACACTATTGAGATGGGATAAGGTTGAATTCAAAAGTTGAAAGGAGTTTTGGTGAAACATAATTCCTCTTTGTTTGAGGATTCAGCCATCAATATATTCTCATCATGAGAATTTGGCCAACCCTAGTTTTTGGAGGAGAATATTTTATTTTTCTCAAAAGAAAAATTTGTCCAACTCATAGAAACATAGTGTGAGAATTCGGCCAAGAAAAAAAGAGAAAGAGAGCATTCTTATTTTCGATAGTGCACTATTAACTTTTATATCAAAAGGCTCTGTGCATAACATCGAATTAGGTTCACACAAGTTTCCATCAAAAGATTGAGAATTCACAAGCGACCAGACGTTCTTTATTTTTGTTTAGGAGGGATATGGTGACTAAATAAAGAAAAAGGTTTTTGTTTTTCCATCCTCAAGTACACAATTCAAATAAAGGGAGCTCACACTCCTAAGTGATTCATGTTCATGGTCAGATTGGAAGATCTTGTGGTTTCTATATTAACGAAATTTCAATCGTCACGTGAAAAAGATACGATACTTTTTAAATATATATTAATTAGTCAAGGGTTAAAGTTCTTACTTTTAAAGGATTTTTTTTTGTAATATACCAATCAAACTTTTCGCTTCTGCCCCATGTTTTTTCCTACAATTGGTATCAGAGCCTGGTTGTACCCTTGATTAATTAATGTATATATATATACGTGGATCTATTTCATTTTATTATAAATATGAATGTTTTAAAAAGAGATGGCACTCTAGGTATTCACATATATAATTACATTGGAATGTATGGATATATATATATATATATATATATATATATATATTGCTCGATTTTAACTTTATTTGTTATTGCTCGATTTTGGTCCTAGAATTTCAATGTATTTTTATATTGGGATTGTAACAAGAAGGGTGGTCAATCATCGCCACAATTTCCTTTTTGGTAGTAGCTTTGTTTTTTTATTTTTTTTTGTTGTAAAAGATATGATGTAATAAATTCAAGTTTTAAAGATTTAAAGAGTTGAAGAATTGGAAGCTAAAAAAGTAGCAACGGTGTAACTCGAGGCAGCCCCGTACACACCAAGGCATCAAAAGTGTACGACTGAGCGTACAATTGAGTTTGTTGTGGTACGGTAGCGCACGGCCATGCAATGGACTGGACGCACTGAAAAAGTAGCAATGGTGTAACCTGAGGTAGCATGTACACACCAAAGCTATAAAAATGTGCGACCGAGCGCGCAGCCGCGCTTGTTGCGGTACGGCAGCGCACGACCATTCAATGGGCTGGGTGCATGTGTTCGCCCATGGTGTGGCAGTAAAGAAGTTATGCACGGGGGCAGCCACACAAGGCTTCGGGCGTGCATGTGCCTTGTCGTGAGACCTGAGGACGGACAACCGCTTGATGACATGTTTGCCAAGTTAGGATTAGGGTTTTTGTTTTTAAAAACAAGTCTAATTTACTTACTTTTCTAGGATGGATAAAAACTGTGGCTATTTATTTTTCCGTAAATATTGTAATGTTCGTCAATGTTTGATAAAACGTCATATAGAATAGGAGTGCCACTTGTAAGGAAAATCGTGTAACGGAAGTGTGAAATTAGGGTTTGGTATAAATAAATTTTTTCCCTTTTTAATAACAAGAAGCTTAACCTTAGATTAATTTATGTATATAAAAAGTATCGTACCTTTTTCTCGTGATGATTAAACTAGCATCGAATTGAATCCGCAGGATCTTCAAATCCAATCACGAACATGAATCACATAGGAGTGTGGGCTCCCTTTCTTTTAGATTGTATACTTGAGGATGGAAACAAAAAAAATCTCTTTCTTTGTTAGTCACAACAATCCTCCAAGAAGAAAAACAAAGAATGTTAGGTCACTTGTGAATTATCAATCAATTTGATTGAAACTCGCTTGAACCTAGATTCGATGTTGTACACAAAACCTTTTAATGTAAAGGCTACTAGTGTACTATCGAATACAAAACGTTCTTTCTTCCTTTTGCTCTTTGCCGAACTTTCACACACCAATCTTTAGAGTTGGATGAATTTATCTAGAGCAAGAACCGAATTCTCTATACTTAAAATTCTATGGTGGCCGAAAACTCTTTTAGAAAAAATAGGGCTTGGCCGAAATTTTCCTCTCTCTAAGTTTTCTTTGGCTTGCACGAAATTTGGAGCTTCAAATCTTCACTTGGCCGAAATTTAGAGGTAGTATAAATAGGCATACAAATCTTTTCCTAAGAAGTATTTACTTGATGGACAAGAATCCTATCCTTAGGTGGATTTACTTGGTGACCAAGAATCTTTTCAAAAAAGAATTCTTTCCGACACCAAGACTCCTAATCTAACTCAAATAGTCTATTTGTGACCATATTAAAGATTTCCTAATTTGACTAGATAAATAATTCCTTTTATTTATCTACTTATCAAATTAATCTTTAATATTAATTCTACCACCAACAATAGTATAATATTAGGAGGCCTTCTCTTACTAGGAAAAAGATTTTGACTTTTAATTAAATAATTAATTAATTACCTAATTAATTAATTTTCCTTAAATTAAATAATAAAATAAAAAACAATATTATAAGCTATTTTATATAGCCTTGCCGCCCAACACCTATACATGGGTTAAATATTGTTTTTCTTATTTTATTAAATCCATTGGACTTTTATAAAAAAATCCACATGTGAACTATACTCATTCTTACAAAAAGAAACAAGTCCACATACCTCAATACAATTCTAAATGAATCCATAAATTGGTCCGGTAGAATATATCAAGTGATCTATGCAAATTTGTGTGGATTGGGGATCTTGGCGGGCTATCTAAATTTAAACTCCAATAGACATAACCTAATCACAATCAACAAATGATTCACTTAGGTCCGATCTAATAATTTTAGTTCATTCCACTAAAGAACTAAAATTGAACTCTTAAATAAAGATAGAATAAGTCAATATTGCTCATTCATACCCTAGACAACTCTATTGCAGATAGTGTATCCTCATGAAGAATACCAGTAATTGCCAAGAGCTCATAGACCACCTATAGCTCTCCAAGTTACCATATTTACTCATATGACCACATTTTGAACTTGGATATTTTAACTTGTCCAGAAGCCATGTTTCAATAGACACTATTGAAAACTTAATGTTGAGATTTAATATTCAATACCTCAAATTATCCATATGATGGTATTCTACTCACATTTGATAAATGGAGCCATGATGTCCATATCTATAAATGAAGTCCTCTATCGATTAACAAATGAATACCACCAAACTATCGAGGATAGACTATGCTATATAATCGTACTCATTGATAGCTCAAATGATAACGCTTGCAATTATAAGTCCATCATTTATCTCAGGATTGAGATAGACTCTCTGATTTTCTTCAAGTGAAAACTTTTATCCATTGACGGTTCTAGATAAAGTATTTCACTGTGATCCAATTCATTGCACCCAGTGCACTAGATTCTTTTGCCCAAAGACACCACACTTTGATGATTTTAGACTCATCATAACACATTTGATCTCATTCAAATGCTAGCAAAAGAATCTACAACTTTGACAAGATAAAGGCGCCCAGCCTTTATCTTAAATTGTTAATTTTATTCAAGACTAACTAAAGAATTGTGTCTACCTCATACATATCTAGATGTATAAACAATTCTTATTTTCTCATAGTCTTTTGACCTTATGATTATTTACTTTTGACAATTATAATAATTAAATTAGAAATGCTATAATATTTGTTAAACTAGAAATCACTTTATTAATATGAAAAGATTATAAAATACATTATTATACTCTTGCAATCGAGCATAATCCCAAAACCACTCATATATCTCTTTTAGATTGAACATGCATTGAATGATATAGGTATCTAAATTGGCATCTAGATAACTTGGTAACTCATTCTATGGAATTCAGTTACACGCCTTAAATAATTGAGTGGGATAAGGTGTTTTGGAACACCTATGGCCTCCAAGTTTAGTTGAGCTTTATGTTTTGTGTGATAACCACCATGGAATTTAGCAAGATACTTCCTTACAAGGATAGACTAGACAATTGACTCAAACGATATCTACTCTTAAAAGAGGGATTTTCGTGAGGGAATATATTGAAGGTCAATAACTTGGTAAAACACTCAATGTGGTTTTATTGATATCCTCCCAAGAGTTCTTGTTAAAAAAATCACAAGACTAAAATTGAAATGTTGGTTGTAACTTTAACAATTAGATGGGACCTATGTCAACTAGTAGATGGTGCGAACTCCCAAAGAAGGGGTGTTGTTTATGGGTGTTGGATCACCGTTGAATTTTACGATTGAATTATTTTATTTAATTCAAGATAAATATTCGAAAGTGCTTTATCATGATTGTTTACTTACATATAATTTTTGTTTTTATTCAAAAATCATGGCCCCATCTCTAATCAACATCCTAAAAAATATTACTTTAACTGGTGATAATTATGTCATATGGAAAAGCAAAATTGGGTTGTTGTTACAAGCTGAAAAACATAAGTTTGTTCTATGTACCCCTCAACCACCTGCTCTTAATGATGAATCTACTGAGGTGCAAAGAGACGAGTATGAGCAGTGGGTGTCCTCAGATGAGATGGCCAAATGTTACATTTTGGTCACCATCTCTAACGTTTTGCAACAGCAACATGAAGGAATAAGGACTGCTACAGATATAATGATGTCTCTGGAGGAGATGTTTGCTATGCAGTCCATGATGACTAAGAGAGAGGCAGTGACTGCTTTCATGATTCTTTGGATGTAATATTGTTTCACATTGTTCACTTTTTGAAATTCTTGAAAACAAGATATTTATAATATGTGATATACAAGCACTTCATATTGATTGAAGTTGTAAATATCCTTGTATGTATATTTGAATATATTTGTATATAATCATCTTTGTTTGAATACTTACTTATATATAGGGAATGATCTTGAGAATACAAGTATGGTTTGTTTTATTCTCTTTTATTAACCTTCTCATTAGCAACTTGTAAGCTTGTTTAGCAATACTTGGTTTGATAATACATAAGGTTTTCTTACATATGCTTTATTATCTTGAGTGTTGTTATTCAAGCTAGCTAGAGGGACAAACGTAAGTTTGTTTTTAAGGGATTAAAAAATGGTGTAAAAACCTATTTACCCCCTTCTAGGTTAGCTTAAGGCAATTTGTTATTTCAGTGTTTCAGGAGCTGTGAGTTGGGATACAATCTCATGTTAACCCAAGTGGTCTTCAAACTCTTGGTCAAGATAGTAACCTCCACGATCCGATCATAGATCCTTGATTCTTGCCTAATTGGTTCTCAACTTCAGTTGGGAATTCTTTGAACTTTCAAAAGTTTCTGACTTCCATTGCACTAGGTAGACATATCTGCATCTGGAGTAATCATCTATAAAGGTGATATAATACTCATAACCACCCCATGCTTTAACATTCATCGGTCCATAGATGTTTGAATGTATAAGCTCTAGTTGTTCTATAGCTCTAAGCTCTTTTCCAGTAAAAGGTCTATTGGTCATTTTGCCATCTAAACAGGATTCGTAGACAGGTAAGGTGTCAACCTTTAACTAGCTTAAAGGCTCGCTTTTAACTAGTCTATCTATCCTGTCAATGTTAATATGACTAAGTCTTAGATGCCATAAATATGTATCTGGAGAAATTTTATGTCCTTTTGTTTTAGATTTTTCAACTTTAAACAATTAAGTATTGAGCAGTGATGTATGAATTAAAGGTCTTAAAACATACAAGTTGTTTTCAATTAAACTTGAACAAATATTTAAACCATTTCAAGAAATAATAACTGACTTATTATTAAAAGAAATAGAATATAATTGTTCCAATATTTTGGACACAAATCAAATTCCTTATGAATCCACTGCTCCTGCATTAGCACGACATCCTCTGACCCAACGGGCATCGAGAAGGCCCCGTTCTCTAGCTCCTTCTACCATTGACCTTAGCTGTGTTGAAGCAGGACATCATGCCCATGACATGGTTTCCGGACCTATGAACCCTTCTTTATCCTAGCAATCATTATGAAAAAAATAGCTTCGTACCTTTTTTGCTGGAATGGTTGCCCGAATATAGCATGCAATGACTCCATGGTTTTGAAAGCTGTAGTCATTGTCTCGTGATTGGTGACAGTTACTTTTATCATTCTAGCTAACTGATATATTGGGTTTTTCTCATCAGCTAAGACCCATTTATGGTGTGCTTCAGAAACATTTTGTGTGGCATTGGCAGCAGGATCTAGAAGACATTCCACCATTAGCACGGATTTTAGGTCTTTTGTTACCAAAATTTCATTAAGGTGATGTTTTCATTTTGTGTAATTTGCTCTAGTTAGTTTGTCATTAGCAAGGATTTGTTATAGTGGAGAAGTCATTGCTGATAAAACATAAAAAAGAATTCAGTCAATCATATATTTAATTCACATGTCAATATTTGGCATAAAATTATACATGATGCATGAACATATTTAATGAACAAGAAAATCCCTAAAAATTGTTTCTACGCCACGACAATCCAACATAACATAAGCAAGTACCGCCTTAAGGTCGGTCAAATTCTTACATGTTTGATCGAGATATTCTCAATCAAATGATATATCAGAATAACTATTATCCCTCTATCATTCAACCATCATATATTTAGGTCAGATTTATAATTAACAAATTTAATTAAAACCTCATGAATGTAACCCCCCATTACAGATCTCTTAAGCTTAACTTGAGAATTGACACCTTAGGGTTGGTCAATCCCAAAATACACTTAGAAATCTTATTTGTTAGTAAGTTAACCTTGGTATTGACTCTCATGGAGACCCTCCTTAGGGAAGACGAAAACAAAGCTATCTCGAGGCTCCACTTGAATCTCACGGTGTTGAACTTATGATGGAGACTATGTGATATAATGTCATATATGCCTATACCACTCACTATTTTGGATAGGGATAATTTCAATCTAAATGTCTAGGGCATAACAAATTATTAGAATCTTATTCAAATGAACTAATCTGATTATTAACGAATTAAAAATCTAGTTCATTATTCAAATTCTAATATATGTAAACAATTTTACTAAGACTAGAATTATTTAATATGATTTACTAAGTTTTAACTATTAAAACTAATCACATTATTATATCCAACTATATTAGGGCTTTAATCTAATTAAACCTAATATTAAGTGACGGACCTAACTAGTCTACCTAATTAAACAATTTCATTAATAGACTAGTTATTAAAGAGATTGACCAAGTTTTTACAGTAAAAAACAAATCTCATTATTTAATAGCCAAGTATGTGAATTGCACTAATTTTTAATCAATTAAAAAAGAATATAACAACACATAATTATCAATGGCTATTATGCATGTATGATATATCCAAAATATATATTCATATGCGTAGGCACACTTATTCTAAATGACATGTATATGCATGACAATGCTTTAATCATCTCATAATAAAAAATATACATGAGTTGACCGAGTACAATGGGTTAAAAGAATGTCTAATTACAAAAGTTACCCAAGGTATTCCTTGGTCTTCAAGTAATTCCAATATTTTTCTAGTTCTTCTGGGTTCTTATTCTGGGCTTTCAACCAAGTCAGGCTTAATTAAATAGGATTTTGTTTTTAATATCATGACCCATCTTATGAATAAAACTTGAAGCCCAAATGTTATTCTAACACTTATTGGATATCCAAGGCATATAAAAATAAATAATTAATTGAAATCCAGCCTAAAATCCTTTTTGAATTCTGAAACCCTAGCGTTACAAATTCGCTCGCGCGTGGCCGTCATTCGTACACATGGGCTGCCTGTAAATGTACACACGACAACCACACAGTGGCTAGCCAGACAACGTAAGGCTACCTCACACGCAGCTTGTCCGCATGCAGCGGATTCGCGCTGCCAGTAGCCTAGGTGCACAACACATACAGGCGTAAGGCCTTGCTACTGTGCTTGCAACCTGCCTTGGCGCACTGCATGGCTACTGCAGAGCTGTCCACACTGCACACCTATGTGCATGCGCATTTCTTATTTCGCTCTTCTGTCTTCCATCCTCTTCATTCAATTTCTTCGTACATATTTGACAATAAAATATATTGCAAGACAAACACAACAAAGAATATACTGTAGAAAAAAATAAAATATTAAAATACATACCGACAATAGTTTTACACGAGAAAAAAAATTACAACCTTTAAAACGAACCCTAAACCCATTGTACCATACAATTAACGATCAACCACGTTTAGAAAAATATAAACATGATACAATCATTAGAAAGTACCTACGAATACCGTACATGTAAATCAAAGAATAAAACTATGGAAAAAGAAACTTTTATTCTTATATATTGTATAATAGGCCTCTGATACCAATTGTAGGAACCCAGATTTACGTTGCACAGTGGAAACGGGGTTTCAAATTTTTTTATGCAATTTGTAAACCATATACAACATATAAGAATATATAAAGATGGACTTTGATCATACCCTTGATGCTAACTCCTTCGTTAAGCTTTATTTTGATTACGAGCCACCAAGTCTTCCTCGCTATGTCCCATGATCTGGTAACTGTGTGTTGGTACATCACGATCTTCTAGGAACGTACACGAGGAAGCAAAGGATTGAAGAATAGAACTCCTTCTTTTACACTTGGCAAATTCAGCCACCACAAGAAAGAATATTCTTTTTTACTTTCATTTGGCCAAAATCTTCCTAGACTTTCTAGGGTTTTACGTTTTTGATTCAAAGAATCACAATTAGTCTATTGTATCCTTGTTATGTATATATATATATATATATATATATATATACATATATATATAACTAGGTACAAATCCTTTTTCCAACTATATTTCCATATATTAAAGGATAAGTAGTATTTAAGTGTCATTCTAAATCTTACATAACCCTAGTTGATTTGAACTTAAACACTTGACTTTTTAAAGAATAAAATAATATAACTATTTTATCTTTATTTCAATCCTGATTTGAAATTGCTACCTCTAATTAATAATTCATAATTATTAATATATTAATTAAATAACCTAATTATCTAACTAATTTAATTATTAATATATTAATCAAATAATCTCAATATTAAATTAATCCCTCGATCAATACGTGTCACTTACGTAACACAATTAATTGGACAATATAATTAATTAACCGTGACCCTTGTTACCTTTAATCAATCAGGCTAGCAAGGTGACCTAAAGGATCCACAGTTTTGAGGTCCAATAATACTTAGAAATAATTTATTAAACTCTTTAATTAATGTTTAATGATCTTTAACCTCAGAGTTATTCCACTAAAAATCTGAGGTTGCACTCTCGCAACTATAGATGTATTACACAAACCGAAATTACAGGTGTCCATCGATATAACAATTACGTACGGTATGATCCTATACAAGTAGTTCATAATTAGAGTTAGGTCATAAAATCTGTTATACCTCCCTAATTATACCTTTTCCATTAAGTACCATTGATTCTCTAATAAAAAATAAATCCTAACTTCCCTTGCGGAAGAATTAGAGCGCTCATATTATTCAAGCCCCAAATCAACCCTTAAGGGAACTACCATCTACTTCTCGCAAGAAGAAATGGATTCCACTATTGTACACAGACCTTCCCAACCACAAGCCAAACCGCGGTTCTACCATACTAAGTTATTAACCTAGAATGTAACTCTGATCTCACCCGTGGTATATTAAAAACAACGATCTAACTTGAAGGAGTCTATAAGACACTCAGGATTAAGATCACACATATATAGTCATCATTTGTTGACATATATATATATATATATATATATATATATATATATATATATATATATATATATATATATGAATCTCGTCTTGTAACGGACCTTTATGAGAGATTCATATAGATCATGACCCAGTCCCATATGATCACATCATATATGGTGCCTCCATTCTCATATCACTATATGAATAGCCTAGATTAAGACCATTGTACATTATGGAATGGACCGCAGTAGTAGATTAACCACAACTAAAGTACCCAACTCTACTTGATATCTACGGACTCTTTAGATTACTCATCTAAAAAAGAATACCTCTATAAATGACACTCATATACTCAGCTAGAGATTACATCCGGCAATCTTGGATGTTAAGTACACATAATATAAATGTATGACACAGGTATATAGAATGAATAAACTACTTCGTTTATTAATGTTTCATTCACATTTACAAATCACAAGACTTAGAGCTTAAACCACAACACTTAATCATTGTTGTTTTGGCTATTAGGACACTCGTGTGATAAAAAGAAGTTGGAAAATCTACCTAACCGACAACCAAACGACTTTATCTTTATCATCTCAATTTTCAGCTCCAACACCAAGACCTGCTCAAAATCGAAATATCGAACTGGATAATTTCTTTCAAACTAAGTTCAAAACAGCCCATCTAAGGGGGCGCGACTTCCAAGAATTTTATCTACTGTTATGGTGGAAGAACCATAGCGATAGTTATCCAGTATTAAATTAACTTGCAAGTTTAGTTAGTGTGACATCGCTATCCAGTATTAAATTAACTTGCAAGTTTAGTTAGTGTGACAAAAGGATATTCACTACTAAAATATTAATTATTCAATTCAATATATTACATTAATATATCTGATAGTGGCATTCACGCTTCGAGAAATCGAAAACAGGAGGTAGGGTCGATGGCTTTAAAGCTCGACATGTCGAAAGCCTACGACCGGGTCGAATGGGTGTTTCTAGAGAAGATGATGGCTAGAATGGGATTCTCTGAGAGTCGTGTGATGCGGTGCATATTTTCTTTGTCCTTCTCCTACATTCTTAATAGAGAAGTGTGTGGTAATATTAAATCTTTCAGAGGCCTTAGGAAAGAGGATCTACTGTCCCTATATCTATTCATTTTTTGTGTTGAAGGCTTGTCTAGCGTTATCAATGCGACAGTTAGTGATGGTGTTATCTCTATATTCTAGTGTAACAGAGCAGGACCGATCATCTCTCACCTCTTGTTCATTAATGACAGTCTGTTTTTCTCCAATGCTACCAGTGAAAACTGCACCATTATTCAGAAGTTGGTGGATGACTATGGGGGAGCTTATGATAAGCTAATAAACTTAAAAAAAATAGCTCTTTGTGTGATTAACTGTGTAGGAAAAGCTGAAGGTTCTTAGTTTATCTAGAATTATTAGGGTCCAATTGGTGAAGTGCCATGAGAGGTACCTATGCATCCCCTGTTTTACCAGTAGAAAAAAAAAAGCAATTTGTGGATATCAAACAAAAGGGTCTAGGATAAAATGAATGGGTAGAAGTCAAAGTTTTTTTTTTTTGTAAGCGGTAAGGAGGTACTCTTGAAGGCTATTATCCAGGTAATTCCAACATAATCTATGAACCTCTTGCGACTCCCACTTGGCTTAATTTTTTATATCCACAAAATGTGTGGTCGGTTTTGGTGAGTCAGTACAGAGGAGTCTCGTAAAATCCATTGGTGCTCGTTGATTAACAATGAAAAGTGTATGTCTTATAAGGGATAATATCATCATTTTACACTTCCATTATTATTAATTCCCCAATTTAGATATATTTTCGTTCACGTACTTAAATAAATGTGTTTTGTAGTAATTAGTGTATTCTTCTTTATATTTTAGGGGTAATATGGTCAATTCAAAATTATGAAAAAGTCAGATGGTAAAACAAATATCATTTTCAAGTTCAGAATGTTCAAAAACCCTAGAAAGATCATGAAGGGCTTTTTCATAATTATGACCATGTTCAGAGTTCCAAACAGTAGAACTGACATCAAAAACAGATTCACAAGACCTAAAAACCTTGGGATAGGCAAAAACCAAAGTCAAAACAGTCGTCGATTACATAAAAAAAGTTCAGATCTAGTGTGAAAAGGTATATGATACTACGGTGAGCCCACGTTGACAGATGATGTAGTTCATTTAGAGTGGACCGAATTGCGAGAGTACAGTACACGCGACTGTAGGCATTCTAGAAAACTATTGACTTTGTCCTCTGACTGATGGCGGGGCACATTTCTATTGGACCTAATTGTGAGAGCACTGTACACGCGACTACAGGGAACCGTATTCTAGAAGTTAGTGCACTGGTTACTGTTGAATTTCACTGATGTGATTACTATTCACTGATCACTATTCACTGATGACGTTGTGAAATCTGGATGTTTCATTCTAAATTCATCCGATGGTCAATTTTCATTCGTATTTTGTTCCCCCCGCCCCCTCTTATTTGGACATCTTAAATCCATATCTGACCTTAGATTTGTGAATTTCTTTCTCTAATGTTCACAAATTCTTAGTTTAAATAAAATAGTTACTTTCTAGTTAAATTATGTCTGGTTAATTTAATAGCATGGGTCAAAGATGATACTGTTGGTATGGAAAATATGCTCCAATTTTGTTAAGTTTATTATTTTTTGCTTTATCCCCTCTAATTTTATAGAGTTTTTGACTCACTGTAGACAGACCGATGTTGTTTGGTACAGTGGGTACTTTACCCATATCTATTATAGAGTAGTCAGTGAAGTGGAATACCCTTCCATAAATCTAGACTAAATATTAATAATTAGATTATATTCGAATTACCAACAGTGGATCACTTAGCCATAGTTTTAATTTCAGTTGATTTACATTTTTATAACAAGTTTAACAAATAATCTAGATAATTAACTCTACAAAGACAAGTGAACAACCTTCCTATGGTTCGACCCGGTTTTACCAGTTTAAATTTTTACTATGACACTCTTATACTTGGGAGTAGGAATACTTCTTTAGGACGTGTCAAGTTTTTAGCCTCGCTGTCGGGGAGGTAAGTCCACATTTTCCTTGTAGAGGTAATTTCTTCTTAATTTTATTTTAGTTTTGTTATTTTTTTTCTAACCTTCCTTATTCTCAATTTGTGTTCAGTTTTGCATCACTCATCTCAACAAATCATAAACTTCATCCACTAAAAAAAAATCACTTGTAATTAGTAATCACATTTTTTTCATTTTAGTCCTTCCACTTTTTGTATTTGCATTCTTACCCCTAGAGTTTTAGGTTTTTGTACTTTCACCCTAACACTTGTGTATATTTGCATTAACATCATTAGAATTTTGCATCCTAGTTACTTTCACCACTTTTTCTTTTATTATCTTCATTTTTATGTATTTCACCTCCATGAACCCTTATTAAACTTTCATGAGACGTTGGTCTCAAACATCTGGTGGTAGATTAAGTAGGAGATCACAATCACCTATATTCACCAACACCATGGCTGAAATCCCACTTAGACATCCATCAGGAAACCAAGCCAAGAACCTTTTAGACAACCTTGATAACATGTCTCAACACAGCAACCATCCCACTTATGTTGACCTTGACTAACACATTAACCCAAATCCATATATAACTCTTAGAGGCTACAGGAACCCTACATGCACTGGAGCACTTTCATGCATAGCTTTCCCACCAAATGCAGCACACTTTAATTTTAAACCGGGAATCATTCAAGTTATGCCAAATTTTCACTGTCTTGAATCTGAAAATCCATATTTACATCTTAAAAAGTTTGAGGAAGTCTGTAACACTTGCACTAACCAAAATGTTAGCAAGGATATAATCAGGCTTAAGTTTTTCCCTTTTTCTTTAAAAAATTAAGCTAAAACTTGGTTACAAAAACTTAGGTCATGATCAATCCGAACTTGGAATGATATGCAAGAGCAGTTCTTAAAGAAATTTTTCCCACCTCATAGAACAAACTCTCTTAAGAGGTGAATCACTTCATTTACCCAAAAACCTAGGGAAAACACTTTACCATTGTTGAGATGGGTTCAAAGAGTTGTTAAATATCTGTCCACATCACGATTTTAAAACATGGAGAATAGTGTCATATTTATACAAATGACTCTCACCCAAAAGTAGACAAGTCATTGAGATGATGTGTAATGGGAATAATGTCATATTTTTACGAGGAACTCACACCCCAAAGTAGACAAGTCATTGAGATGATGTGTAATGGGAAGTTCAGGGACAAAAATCTCGAAGAATCACTTGACTATCTTGACCAAATCACTGAAAATGCTCAAAATTAGGACACTGTTGGTTCCTATGAGACCATAAGCAAACCACAACCATCTCCATCTAGTGGAGGTATTTGCAATCTTAGGGAATATAATGACCTTCAAGCTAGATTTGCATCCCTAGCTAGGAAAGTTGATGCTTTAGAAAATAAAAAGAGTGAACATGTAAAATATGTACAAGAAAACGCATGCCATGTATGTGATTCTAATGATCATATCACTCATAGTTGCCCAAGTTTACCAGTTTAAAAAGATTGCCTTCATAAACAAGCCAACGCTTTGTACACTTTCAACAAGCTAAATTCCAATCCATACTCACAAACCTACAATACTGGTTGGAGAAACCACCCAAACTTTAGTTAGAGGAACAACAATCAAGCTCAGTCTTCACAACCACCAGGTCCATCACATCCACAAACACACCAGAATTTCCAAAACCCTCAAGGTTATGCACCTTATGTCCCACCATCTAGAAAAACCATGAAGACACTTTGCACTCATCCATTGAGAAGCAAGAAGCTATTAACAGCCAAACTGCACAAACATTAACAGATGTTAAAAATACTCTGGCAAAGATTGCTTCTACACTCACCACCCACGAAAAAGGTAAGTTTCCATCTCAACCACAACCAAATCCCAATAGTCAGTCAAGTTCCTATGACAATAACCAATGCCCAAACCAAGTCAAATCAAATATAACTCTTCGTAGTGGTAAGGTCATCGAAAATCTATTCTTGAATCTAGTAAAAATGATGATGAGTCATTTTTCAAGGGTAAGGAAGGGGTTGATGAAACCACTGTTAACGAAGAAATAATTGAATCCCCATTTAATGCCTTAAAGTCAACTGGTTTGGGAGTTATTGGCCTAAAGTTCGCTACACGGATTAAAGATGGAATGTTTGTTTCCAATTTTGTTTTATTAAAAAAAAAGAGAAAAAAAGAAGAAGAATATAATTGTTGTCTAAGGAAGAAGCCCTGATAAGATTTCAGAATGAAAATGTTGCTTGAATTCAATTGAATCTCATAGTTATTGTGTTGATATTTATTGAGCACAAGATAGTTTGATTGATATCTCGATTGATGAATGGTTGTCAGAGGGTGAGAAAAGAGGTCTGAGAGAGTTTGTCTATTTGGTAGCTTGGAGATTTAAATTTGAGTTTTTATTATTTATGACTATTTTCGCTTTATTTCCTAGGGACTAGCAATAAGATGGTTGGAGGGTGTGATTAACAAAGAAAAGTGTATGTCTTATAAAGGAAAATATCATCATTTTACACTTCCAATATTATTAATTCCCCAATTTATATACATTTTCGTTCACTTACTTAAATAAATGTGTTTTATTGTAATTAGTGTATTCTTCTTTATATTTTAGGGTAACATGGTTAATTCAGAATTATAGAAAGGTCAGATGGCAAAATAGACATTATTTTCAAATTCAAAACGTTCAAAAACCCTAGGAATGTCACGAAGGGCATTTTCATAATTATGACCATGTTTCGAGTTCTGGACAGTAGAACTGATATCAAAAACAGACTCAGAAGACCCAAAAACCTTGGGATAGGTAAAAACTGGAGTCAAAACAGTCACCGATTATACAAAAGAAGTTCGGATCTAGTGTGAAAAGGTGTATGATACTATGGGGAGCCCACATTGATTGAGGACGTGGCTCATTTATAATGAACCGAATTGCGAGAGTACCATACAAGCGACTGTAGGGTATCACATTCTAAAAGACTGTTGACTTTCTCTGCTGACTGATGACGTGACACATTTCTATTGGACAGAATTATGAGTGCATCTTAAACGCGACTATAGAGAATCATATTCTTAAAGTAGGTGCACTGTTTACTGTTGACATTCACTGACGTGGTTACTATTCACTGATCATGTTCACTATTCACTATTCACTGATGATGTGGCAAAATCTGGACATTCCATTCTAAATTCATCCGATGGCCAATTTTCATTCGTATTTTATATAAAAAAGGGGACCTTCCGCCCTTATTTGGACATCCTAAACCCAAATATGACCTTATATTTGTGAAATTATCTCTTTAATGTTCTTAAATTCTCAGTTTAAATAAAATAACTATTTTCTAGTTAAATTATGTCTGGTAATTTAATATAGCCAGGGTCCAAGGTGATACTATTGGTATGGAAAATATGTTCCAATTTTGGTAAGTTTATTACTTTTTGCTTTCTCCTCTCTGATTTTTTTGGAGTTTTTGACTCACTGTAGACCGACCGATGTTGTTTGGCACAGTGGGTACTTTACCCATATCAATCAGATAACTGGATCATATTCAAATTACCAATAGTGGATCCCTTTGCCATAGTTTTAATTTCAGTTGATTTACATTTTTATAGCTAGTTTAAAAATGAATCTAGATAATTAACTTTACAAAGAAAAAGTGAACAACTATCATGTGGTTCGACCCAGTCTTACAGGTTTAAATTATTACTATGACACTCTTAAACTTAGGAGTAGGAACACTTCTTTAGGACGTGTCACTCGTGGGATCGTCTATTTGTGAGTAAGAAGATGGGTGGCATGGGGTTCCGGGATCTCTCGATTTTTAACGGAGCCTTACTCGCTAAGCAATACTGACGATTGGTGAAGAATCTACACTCATTTGCAACTAAAGTTTGGAAAACTGCTATTTTCCCGCCTCATCTTTCCTAAATGCCAAAGATAGTGGGTCTGGTTCTCTGATTTGGAAGATTTTTTTATGGGTTCGTGATATTCTTATTGTTGGTTCGCGCTAAAGAGTTGGAATTGGTTTTTAAAGTTACATCTATGATGACAGATGGATCCCTAGACTGTCTTCTTTCAAAATCTTCTCTTCTAGTGCTTTTTGTGAACTCGCTGAAAATACAACTAAGCGTGTCTAATACAACCTAGAGTGGGGGTGAATGGGTTGTTAATCGATTATTACGAACTTTTTCCATTAGTCAATATTAACAATAAAACCCTATTCAAACATACAATAAAAATCAAGTAATGTGCAGAAATTAAAAACACTTGATTTTCACGTAGAAACCTCTAAATGGGAAAAACCACGGGACTAGCTACGCTAGCCACTTGAGCCATAAAAATCCATTATATGAAAAGAAGATTATAACTTCAAGTGATACACGGACTCTCACTCTCGATAACCTAAGACTATGGACACTATCACTCTCCACCCTTAGTTCAATCCCTGGTGATATCTCCTGATCCACTAATCTTGGTGTGAGCACCTCCTAATCTACCCAACAAGCCTTTTACAGTGGCTCTTGGCAACCAATGCTTGTCAACCAACTTTTGGTTGCAAGACTTTACTTGCTTGTTCAGATTCACCTAAAAGCCACAAGACTTTGACTCATTGAAGAGAATTAAAATTATAACTGAATATGTGACAGTATCCAAAATGTAATAATGTGCAAGACCACACAAAAATTGCCTAACTAGATGTTATAATGCAAATCAACAACCTAGTTACAAACAATGCCTACATGCACATACATGAAGACTCAATTAGATATATAGAGTAATTCTAACAACCTAATTGTGAAATAAACACACATGAACATTTAAGAGAGCTTAACTATAAAAATAAACATGAACCTATCAACCTAGTCATCAAACAATCTCACATAAACATTCAAGGCTTAGCAATTTAGGCTAAACAATGTAATCATGTAGGCTATCACAAACAAACCCAATCATGCAATTTTGACTCTTAAAATTATGCAATAAAAGGAGTCAAGGTATTTAATCAAGCTATAAATACCTAATTTAGAGTACGAAAAATAATAAATGATATTCAATAATGTTCTTACTTACATAGTCATGAAACCAAGAAGACCCATGCTCAAATGATGATTGGTGATGTTAGATGCACATGGGTTTTGGGTTTGTAGGGTCAATATATGAAGCTTGAAGCCTTCTCTCTCTAGAGCCACTCAATCTCACCCTCGAGGGTTTAAATTTCGTGGTCTTAATGAAAAAAATGAGAAAGAAGGGTTTAAATAAGTGCCCTAAGAAAAACAACACCTTCTTGGAAGATTTACAAACATTTCTAGCGAAGTGCGTTCTACCGAAGTGCACACGAATAGTGTAAGGTTGCTAGAATGAGTTGCACACTCCAGATTAGCGCAAGAACCGAGTATGTGCAAAACAGTGCATCAACTACATATTCGAGCACCTGAAAACATGACCAAACGATATCGAAACTTATCGAATAATATACCGTTGCAAAGGTATGGATATCTACTTTTTACTCCAATTTATAAAACAAGACTTATATGTCAATAGAAAGAGTTATGGATAAATGAGTGACCAAGTTTCAAAGATGGACAGCAATAGAGTTGCCCTATTTTGGGGATCATTTTGGAGATATTAAAACCAATCCGAACTGTCATGAAATATTATGAATAATATACCATTGGAAAGGTATGAATGTCCAGTATGTACAAAAAAATTCAAAAATTATTTTGACGACGCTTAGTATAAACTGTTATGGTCACAAGACCATACAAAGATCAGTTTTTTAAACATTTAAATCATTGAAATCCACTTTTTTGAAACTAGACACTTTACTCTAAACAACCAAACAAAAACTAACACTTAACCAAGAGAAAAATGAGACCTTCTCAAATGGTCAACTATCATGGTAACATATACACACCATCGTGCAAGCATGGATGTTTCTGATCACACAAACGGAAAAGAATTATACCATACTAAACCACACTTAGAACTAACAAGAAAGTGCGCGTGTGAAATGAGATATAAATGCACACAATCTTGGAAACACAAATGCAAGTAATATTGGAATGCATGTAAGTGTGTGTGTGTACCTAATCTCTTTAAAAATCAAGTCAAGTGATATACATTTCGCTCTTGCTCTTGCTCCTGAAGTCACGGTAATGCTTGGAAGCTTGCCAATGAACACCTAAGCTACCCATTACAAAATCGACCCCAATATGGATAATCCAATAACAAAATAAAGGTCTTTACACTTACTACTATGAGAGTTTAGTTGTTACCTACGGGAAGGGGGGGTGGAATGTTCCTTTGATCAAGTCCTGTTTCCTTCTAGATGACGTTGATATAGGGAAAAACGGTTTAGAAGCGCAACGGAAGCGTGAGAAAAAAACGAGATTAGAGTTTGCGTATAAAAAAAATTCCCTTTTATGCAACGAGAATATTAACCCTTGATTAATTGATGTATATAAAAGTATTGTACCTTTTTCGCTTGACGATTGAACAAGCGCTGAATTGATTCCTCAAGATCTTCCAATCCAATCACGAACGTGAATCACCTATGAGTGTGGGCTCCCTTTCTTTAAATTGTATTTCTGAGGATGGAGACAAAGCAAATATCTTTTCTTTGTTAGTTACAAATATCCTCCAAGAGAAAAATCTAAGAACGTTCGGTCACTTGTGAATTATCAATCAATTTGATTGTAACTCGAGTGAACCTTTATTCGATGTTGTACACAAAACCCTTTTGATGTAAAGGATATTAGTATACTATCGAATACAAAAACGTTTCCCTTTTCTCTCTACTTGGCTGAATTCACACACTATTGATTAGAGATTATCGAATTTTGTCTAGAGTAAAAAAAGATTTTTCTCCCTCAAAATTCCTATGATGGCCGAAACTTTTTCATTCTCAAATAAAGCTTGGCCGAAGTTCCTCTCTTATACCTTAGTCGTGACCGAAATTATTCACACATATATATAGGTTCATAAATCCTTTCCTAAGAAGGATTCACTTGGTTGGCAAGAATCCTTTCCTTAGGTGGATTTATTTGGTAGTTAGAATCCTTATCTAAAAAGAAAACTAACTACTCCTTTAACTATATTGTGTTGGACGAAATTTTGGTCTTTTATATAGGTTATGAGAGTTCAATCTTTCCTAAGAAGGATTACTTGATAAACAAGAATCCTATCCTTAGGTAGATTAACTTGGTGGTTATGAATCCTTTTCAAATAAGAATTCTACCCCTAAGTAGTTTTACTTGGTGACCAAGAATCCTTTTCCAAAAAGAATTCTTTCCTACACCAAGACACCTAATCCTACTCAATAGTGTGTTTGTAACCATATTAAAGACTTCCTAATTTGATTAGATAAATAACTTCTTTTATTTATCTGCTTATCTAATATAGTCTTTAACATTAACTATACTACCAACAATAGTATAGTTTTAGGAGACCATCTCCTAATAAGAAAAGATTTTGACTTTTAATAAAATAATTAATTAATCAAACAATTAATTAATTGCCATTTAATTAAATAAAAAAATAAAATAATATATTAAAGCTATTATCCATAGCCATTGCCGCCCATACAAAGTATTAAGGCCATATATTATATTTCTCTTTTAATTAAATCCATTGGACCTTAATAAAAAAGTCCACATGTGAACTAGACCTATTCTTACAAAAAGAAACAAGTTCACATGCCTTATTACAATTCTAGATGGACCCCTATTAGTCCGGTAGAATATATCAAGTGATCCATGCAAGTTTGTGTGGATTGGGATCTTGGCGGGCTATCTAAATTTAAGCTCCAATAGACACAACCTAATCACAATCAACAAATGATTCACTTAGGTCCGATCTATTTAATTTTAATTCATTCCACTAAAAAACTAAAATTGAACTCTTAAATAAAGATAGAATAAGTTGATGTTACTCATTCGTACTCTAGAAAATCTTTTTGGAGAACGTGTATCCTCGTGAAAAATACCAGTAATCGCCAAGAACTCATAGACCGCCTATAGCTCTCCAAGTTACCATATTTACTCATATGATCACATTTTGAACTTGGATATTTTGACTTGTCCAGAAGCCATGTTTCAATAGACACTAATGAAAACTTAACGTTAAGATTTTATATCTAATACCTCAAAACATCCATATGTTGGTATTCTACTCTTATTCAATAAATGGAGCCACGATGTCCATATCTATAAATAAAGTCCTCTATCGATTAACAAATGAATACCACCAAACTATCGAGGATAGACTATGCTATATAATCGTACTCATTGATAGCTCAAATGATAACACTTGCAACAATAAGTCCATCATTTATCTCAGGATTGAGATAGACTTTCCGATTGTCTTCAAATGAAAACTTTTATCCATTGACGGTTCTAGATAAAGCATTTCATTTTGATCCTATTCAATGCACCTAGTGCACTAGATTCTTTTGCCCAAAGACACCTCACTTTGATGATTTTAGACTCATCATAACACATTTGATCTCACTCAAATGCTAGCAAAAGAATCTACAACTTTAACAAGATAAAGACGCCCAACCTTCTATCTTAAGTTGTGAATATTATTCAAGACTAACTAAAGACTTGTGTCTACCTTATACATATATAGATGTATGAACAATTCTTCTTTTCTCATAGTCTTTTGACCTTATGATTATTTACTTTTGACAATTATAAGAATGAAACTATAAATACTATAAGATTTTTTAAACTAGAAATCACTTTATTCATATGAAAAAGATTGTTAATTACACTATTACACTCTTGCTATCGACCATAATACTAACAACCTCCCCCTTGCTCGATAGCAAATGTTTCATATCACTCATCCCCATGTTCTCTAGATGTCCATCAAAACTCTTTTGAGAAAGAGTCTTTGTAAAGGGATCCGCTATATTTTCTGCTGACGCGATCCTTGTAATCATCACGTCACCCCTATGCGCAATTTCCCTTAGAAGATGATACTTTCTTTCAATGTGTTTCCCTCTCTTATGACTTCTTGGTCTTCTCGAATTAGCCACTGCTCCCCTATTGTCACAACAGATAGTGATCTGCTTATTCGCATCAGGAACCACTTCCAAGTCAATCAAGAATTGGCAGAGCCAGACAGCCTCTTTAGCAGCCTCGCATGCGGTAACATACTCGGCTTCCATAGTGGAATCAACAAAACAAGATTGCTTGATACTCCTCCATATGACTGCCCCTCCTCCAATGGTAAATATAGATCCTGATGTCGATCTTCTGGAGTCAGAATCTGACTGAAAATCAGAATCTGTATACCCAACAGGAATTAAAACCCCTCAAGAGTATACAAGCATATCATCTCTCATTCTCCTTAGATACTTGAAAATATGTTTGACTGACGTCCAGTGATCAAGACCAGGTTTCGATTGAAACCAGCTAACTATACCTACAGCAAAACAAATATCTGGTCTAGTGCAGAGCATTGCATACATGAGACTTCCAACTGCCGATGCATATGGAACCCTACTCATGAATTGCTCTTCAAGCTCATTCTTAGGAACTTGTTCCTTAGAAAGTTTGATTCCATGCCTGAAAGGTAACATACCTTTCTTGGAATTTTGCATGAAAAACCTAGACAAAATTTTATCTATGTATGAAGCTTGGGATAATGCAATCGTTCTATTCTTTCTATCCCTTATGACTTGGATACCAAGAATATAACTTGCTTCTCCTAAGCCTTTCATATCAAATTGTTTTGCTAACCATTCTTTTATTGATGTCAATACACCTACATCGTTTCCGATGAGTAGTATATCATCAACGTAAAGAATTAGGAAAACCAACTTGTCGCCTTTAATCCTTTTGTATACACAAGGTTCATCAAGGTTTTGAATAAATCCAAAACCTTTTACAGCTTGATCGAACCTTATGTTCCAGGATCTGGATGCTTGCTTCAATCCATATATGGATCTTTGCAACTTGCATACCCTTTCCTTTTGACCCTTTTCAATGAATCCTTCTAGTTGCATCATATAGATGCTTTCATGAAGACTTCAATTAAAGAAAGTTGTCTTGACATCCATTTGCCAAATCTCTAGGTCTAGAGATGCCACAATGGATAAGAGTATCCTAATAGATTTAAGCATGGCCACAGGAGAGAAGGTTTCTTCATAATCGATACCTTCCTTCTATGTATAACCTTTAGCTACCAATCTAGCTTTATAAGTTTCCAGCTTTCCATCCATTCCTCTTTTCCTCTTGTATACCCATTTGCACCCGATGGGTTTTATCCCTTTAGGCAAGTCTACAAGAGACCAGACTTTTTTTTTGAACATAGATTCAGTATCGGATTGCATTGCCTTTTGCCAATGGCGACTATCAACATCTTCTATTGCTTCCTTGTACGTATAGGGATCATCATCGTCCGGAAGATTCAATACAGATTCTCCTAGATCGATGTATCTCTCGGGTTGTCTAATAACCCTCCTACTACGATGACATATGGTAGATTGTTGATCTTGTGTTGGTACGGAACTTACAATTGGTCTTGGTTGCGAAACCTCTTGTAGAATTGTATCTATTAAAAGCTTATTTAGGACAATTCTACTTTTAGGCACAAAATTATTCATATAGTCCTTTTCTATAAATTTGGCATTTGTCAAAACAAATACTTTAAGATCTGAAGGACTATAAAAATAATATCCTTTTGTTCCTTTTGGATACCCTACAAATATGTATATTTCTGAACGGGACTCCATCTTATCTGTCTTTCCTTTTAACACGTGCGCATGACATCCAAATATCCTTAAGTGTTGTAAACTATGCTTTCGCCCAGTCCACAACTCATGCGGTGTTTTAGGAACCGAGTTTGATGGTACATCATTTAGAATATACATGGCAGTCTGTAAAGCATATCCCCAAAAAGAACTAGGGAGCGTTGAATAACTCAACATAGACCTAACCATATCCAAAAGAGTTCTATTTCTCCTTTTTGCCACCCCATTTTGTTGAGGTGTGCCTGGTGTAGAAACTGAGAAATTATTCCATTATCAATAAGATATTGCTGAAACTCACCAGATAAATATTCTCCACCACGATCGGACCTCAACATTTTTATACATTTCTCAAGTTGATTTTCTACTTCAGCTTTAAATGCTTTGAACATATCAAAAGCATCTGACTTATGTCTCATGAGATACACATAGCCAAATCTTGAGTGATCATCCATAAAAGTGATGAAGTACTCATATCCACCTCTAGCTTGAATGCTCATAGGTCCACACACATCAGTATGTATCAATCCTAAACATTCGATGGCTCTTGCGCCTTTGGTCGTAAACGACTTTTTGGTCATTTTACCTTCCAAACAAGATTCACAAATTGGTAGATCATCAACCTTTAAGTCACTTAGAGGTCCGTCACTTACCAATCTTTTAATCCTATTAAGGTTAATATGGCCTAGGCGCAAATGCCACATGTAGGTTTCATCTTTTGATAATTTTACTCTTTTATGATTAGGTTCCATTGATTCTGTGTCTAACAAGTGAGAGATATTTCCATGCAAATAGAATAAACCATTTTCTAATGTACCTTTGCAAATAATTTTTTCATTCTTACTAATAATAAATGTTTTATAAAAGTAACCGAATAACCAAATTTATTTAAACAAGAAACCGAAATTAAATTCCTCTTGAATTGAGGTACATAATAAACATTATTAAATCTAAATGCCTTAAAGAATCTAAACTAATTCTAATATCTCCCACTGCTCTAGCAGACACCAACGCTCCATTGCCTAAACGCAAGTTGAATTCGTTCTCTTTAAGCCTTCTCCTTTCCTTGAACCCTACAAGGAAAAACAAACATGAGTAGTGGCTCCGGAGTCTATGATCCGAGAATCCATAGAATCCGCCAAAAAACATGTTTCAAGATAATTAATATTACTTTCTTTCTTTCCTTGAGACTTTGGATAATTTCTTTACCAATGTCCCTTTTCACCACAAAGGAAAAACTTTCCTTTTATCTTGGCTGCTTTCTTTGTCTCCTTCTTTGTAGGTCCTAGTTGCTTTTTCTTCTGTTTTTTCTTGACCTTCTTACGGGTCTTAACAGTAGCAACTTTACCTACGGTATGAATCTCTTGACCTTTGCCTTTCACAATGATCTTTTCCGTGCTTTGAACATCTTACATCAGGCCTTGTAAGGTGTATTCCTTATTATTCAAGGTGTAGTCCAACTTGAATTGATCAAAGGAATCCGACAGTGAGTTGACAATCATGTCAATTTTGGTCTCACCATCTATCTCAGCTTCATTCAGTTCAATAATGTTTAGATGTGCTATGACTTTCATTATGTGATCTTTCACAGCCTGTCCGGGTTTCATCCTAAGATTCATAAAAGTAGTCACTGCCTCTCTCTTAGTCGTCCTAGACCTAATAGCAAACATCTCCTCTAGAGACATCATTATATCAGCAGCAGTCTCCATTCCTTCATGTTGTTGTTGCAACACGTTGGAGATGGTGGCCATAATGTAACATTTAGCCATCTCATCAGAAGACTCACACTGCTTATACTCATCTCTTTGCTCCTGAGTAGATTCATTAGTAGGAGTAGGTGGTTAAGGAGTGCACAGAACGAACTTAAGGTTTTTCGGATTGCAATAGTAGCCCAATTTTCCTTTTCCATGTGACATAATAATCACCAATTAAAGTATTGTCTTTAAGGATGTTGATTAGGGATGGGGTCATGATTTCTGAACAATAACAAAAATTATATAAGTAAATAATCATGATTAAGCACTTTTGAATATTTATATTAAATAAAATAATTCAATCGTAAAAATTCAACGGTGATCCAACACCCATAAATGTCACGCCTCCTTTGGGAGTTCACAATATTTACTAGTTGGACTAGGTCCCACCTAATTGTTAACATAACAACCAACGTTTTCAATTTTAGCCTTGTGATTTTATTAACAAGAACTCTTGGGAGGATATTAATAAATTCACATTGAGTGTGTTACCAAGTTATCGACCTTCAATATAATCCCTCACGAATATCCCTCCTTTGGGAGTAGATATCGTTTGGGCTAATTGTCTAGTCTATCCTTGTAAGGAAGTATCTTGCTAAATTCCATTCATGAATATCTCTTAGGTGGTTATTCACGAAACATAAAGCTCAACTAAACTTGGAGGCCGTAGGTGTTCCAAAACACCTTCTCCCACTCAATTGTTTAAGGCGTGTGATCGAATTTCAAAGAATGATTTACCAAGTTATCTAGATGCCAATTTAGATACTTAAACCATTCAATACATGTTCATACCAAAAGAGATATATGAGTGGCACTCCTATTCTATATGAAATGTTATCAAACAATGACAAACATTGCAATATTTACAAAAATATAAATAGCTACAATTTTGGTCCATCCTAGAAAAACAAGTAAATTACATATATCTTGGAATACAAGAACTTCTTTCTTGGCGAACAAGTCTTCACGCGACCTTCATCGTTCGGACTCCCTCGGCTACCTCCCATGGGTGTGCGCACCCATTGCCCTTACCAATAGGCGTGCGCATGTCACAAGCCCATAAAGGGCTGCCATGCGCAGCCCATGCCACAACAAACGTGGCTGCGCGCTCTTCGCACGCACGTTCGTTTTATGGCTCGCACGGTCCCAAACTTGTTCTGGTTACTCCTAATTCTTCAAACCTTTGAGTCTTCGAAACTTGAATGTATTACAAAAGAATTTACATAGCAAAATACTGCAGTTTTTTTTTATTATTACAACAACAACAAAAAAAAAACTTAGCAACTACCAAGAAGGAAATTATGGTGATAATAGACCACCCTTCTTGTTACAATCCCAAAACAAAATTACATTGAAATTCTATGACCGAAATTGAGCAATAACAATCCACATATAAAACATATATATATCCATACATTCCAATGTAAATATATATGCGAATACGTAGAGTGCCATCTCTTTCTAAAACATGCATATATACAATAAAAGAAAAAGATTCACGAACACATACATCAATTAATCAAGGGTACAACCAGACTCTGATACCAATTGTAGGGAAAAACGGTTTAGAAACGCAATGGAAGCGTGAGAAAAAAACAAGATTAGGGTTTGCGTATAAAAAAAATTCCCTTTTATGCAACGAGAACCTTAACCCTAGATTAATTTATGTATATAAAAGTATCGTACCTTTTTCGCGTGACGATTGAACAAGCTCCGAATTGATTCCGCAAGATCTTCCAATCCAATCACGAATGTGAATCATCTAGGAGTGTGGGCTCCCTTTCTTTAAATTGTATTTCTGAGGATGGAGACAAAGCAAATATCTTTTCTTTGTTAGTTACAAATATCCTCCAAGAGAAAAATCCAAAAACGTTCGGTCACTTGTGAATTATCAATCAATTTGATTGTAACTCGCGTGAACCTTGATTCGATATTGTACACAAAACCCTTTTGATGTAAAGGATATTAGTATACTATCGAATACAAAAATGTTCCCCTTTTTTCTTTACTTGGCCGAATTCACACACTATTGATTAGAGATGATCGAATTTTGTCTAGAATAAAAACAGATTTTTCTCCCTCAAAATTCCTATGATGGCCGAAACTTTTTCTTTTCAAATAAAGCTTGGCCGAAATTCCTCTCTAATACCTTAGTCATGACCGAAATTATTCACACATATATATAGGTTCATAAAGCCTTTCCTAAGAAGGATTCACTTGGTTGGCAAGAATCCTTTCCTTAGGTGGATTTATTTGGTAGTTAGAATCCTTATCTAAAAAGAAAACTAACTACTCCTATAACTATATTGTGTTGTACGAAATTTTGGTCTTTTATATAGGTTAGGAGAGTTCAATCTTTCCTAAGAAGGATTACTTGATAAAAAAGAATCAAATCCTTAGGTAGATTAACTTGGTGGTTATGAATCCTTTTCAAATAAGAATTCTACCACTAAGTAGTTTTACTTGGTGACCAATAATCCTTTTCCAAAAAGAATTCTTTCCTACACCAAGACTCCTAATCCTACTCAATAGTGTGTTTGTAATCATATTAAAGACTTCCTAATTTAATTAGATAAATAACTCCTTTTATTTTTCTACTTATCAAATATAGTCTTTAACATTAACTATACTACCAACAATAATATAGTTTTAGGAGACCATCTCCTAATAGGAAAAGATTTTGACTTTTAATAAAATAATTAATTAATCAAACAATTAATTAATTGCCATTTAATTAAATAATAAAATAAAATAATATATTAAAGCTATTATCCATAGCCATTGCCGCCTATACATAGTATTAAGGTCATATATTATTTTTCTCATTTTATTAAATCCATTGGACCTTAATAAAAAAATCCACATGTGAACTAGACCTATTCTTACAAAAAGAAACAAGTTCACATGCCTTATTACACTTGCAACCATAAGTCCATTATTTATCTCAGGATTGAGATAGACTCTCCGATTGTCTTCAAATGAAAACTTTTATCCATTGACGGTTCTAGATAAAGTATTTCATTTTGATCCTATTCAATGCACCAGTGCACTAGATTCGTTTGCCCAAAGACACCTCACTTTGATGATTTTAGACTCATCGTAACACATTTGATCCCACTCAAATGCTAGCAAAAGAATCTACAACTTTAACAAGATAAAGACGCCCAACCTTCTATCTTAAGTTGTGAATATTATTCAAGACTAACTAAAGAATTGTGTCTACCTCATACATATCTAGATGTATGAACAATTCTTCTTTTCTCATAGTCTTTTGACCTTATGATTATTTACTTTTCACAATTATAATAATGAAACTATAAATGCTATAAGATTTGTTAAACTAGAAATCACTTTATTTATATGAAAAAGATTGTTAATTACACTATTACACTCTTGCTATCGAGCATAATCCTAACAGTTGATGTTATCCTCAGCCTGTCTGTCAGCTCCTTTAGTACCCCGGATTGCCTCTTTTGACGTTTTGATTAAAATGGGGCTTATTCGGTGAAAAATGGGTACAAGGTTGGTATGGCTCAGGGTTGTCAAACGAGTTCCTCGGGCTATTTAGGGGTGAAGTGGTGGTGGAAGTATCTTTAGCATCTGAAAATCCTTGCAAAAATTAGGATTTTTTATTGGAAGCCTATCACAATTGGCTCCCAACTCTAGCCAATCTTGCCAAACATGGGGTGCCAACGGAGACCCATTATGGTGTGTGTTCCAAGAAACTGAAGATGACGGTCCATGCTCTTTGGGGCAATAGGGGTTTAAAGGATTTTCATGAATCATTCAACCTCTTTTCAAAGCTTAAATGGGTTAATAATTTCCAATTCCATGACATCCTCCATTACTGCACTCAGGTTCTGTCCAAAACTGAAATGGAGCTTTTGTGTGTCATTTTCGAGCACATTTGGTGGAGAAGAAACCAAATTATTCATAATATGAGTGTTAGGTGTGATGAGAGCATTGTAGGTTTGTCTTCCAATTTCATTGGTGAATTTCGGGCTGCCAGTGACTAGGTCTCTCCTTATCCAAAAGATCAGAGTAACCATGATGCCGGTAGTGTGTTGCAGACCTGATATGGTAACGTTCAAGGCTAATGTTGATGTTGCGGTGTGTAAGGCCACTAAAAATATTGGGACTGGTATTATCGTTCGTAACCATGAGGGAGAGGTTTTGGGATCTTTAACTCAACATGTGGATTCTTGTTTTTCTATTCAGTTAGCTTAAGCAACAGTGATTTTCCGTGGCATTAGATTTGTGATTGAGTCCGATCTGTTTCCTATGATAATTGAATCAGATGCCAAACAGGTAGTTGATTTTGTATGCAAAATATGCAATTAAACATATATATAACTCGTATTAAATACATAAGCATGAAATCGTACCTGAATTTCCCAAATCTATTGAATAGCGATAGAAACCCAATCGGAAAATAAAACAAAGAAAATAATGAAAACAATATAGAGTCTTCTACTCTCTACTCACCTTTCTCAGATTGTCTAATAGGGAGACAATTCTGTAATATGTTATATGAGTGAGACTAGGGACCCCCTATATATAGTATAACTTCCTAAAATCCTAACCCATAAAAGATTCTCAACCCTAATAGGATGGGTAGCCTAAAATGAATACTAGGCTCACACATATACAATAGCCCATACCATATTCTATATTTATTTAATGTAGCTAAGATGCACTGAGCCCAACAATATTGATCACAATCAAACGAAATTTATTGGTCAACTCTCACTTACTTAAACATTCCAATCAATTCGGTTTTCCTAAACATAAAATATAAAGTCATATATTGCTCACAATTTTATAAGAACATTACATTCTCCCACTTGAGCTATATAGACATTATTATTTTAGATTTAAAAATTAATTTTAGAAAATGACTCTCCGAATTGACAAAAAATTATATGTGGCCACAAGGAATGTTTAAGAGAGTAACACCTTACTTCCCCTTAGTCCAATAGAACCATAAGTATCCAACTACATAGATCATTACATCTTTAATCAACATAAGACCATATGTAATCAAAATATCCTTAGCTCTACCTACCCAGGTAAAATGGTATGTATATGTGGTATGGAAATTACATGCAAATGTGATCATCATGCCTATTTCCATATAGGTCCAACTTCGCATAATATGAAGTAGCTTAAGATGAGAAAACTTATTGTCTTAAGCATCTTATACTCATTGGCCAAACACTTTGACCATGAGTTCAACCTTCCTTAAGACGGGCAAATCCTTCTGTCTTAAGTAATATTCACTCATCTGTAGAAACTTTATACCTTATGAGTGAAGTGCTCCCTCAAAGCCAAAGCTTTGAGATATCCTTCCAGAACCAAAAATATACATTCGTGCATATCATGGCAAATAACATACATATACAATGTACAAATATATTCTCGAGAATAAAATTTTATTAAATAGAAAACTGCAGTTAATTTAAAACAAAACATAACTCTCACTAACCAAGCATATCATAACTATCTACCAACCCCATGCGGGTAACATGCCCATTAAAAACCTTCGGAGATAGTCCCTTGGTTAGGGGATCAGCTATCATCTCTTCTGTGGCAATATGAATATTAGAAGTTTGCAAGTCTTGAACTTTCTCTCTAACCACAAGATACTTGATCTCCATATGTTTAGATCCTGAAGACCTTTTATTGTTCTTAGAGAAAGAAACTGTTGTGGAATTGTCACAATAGATTGTCAATGGCTTAGAAATTGAATCCATAATCTATAACCCTAAAAGGAAATTCCGTAACCAAACTGCTTGGATTGTTGCCTCATAACATGCCGTAAACTCAGCTGGCATAGTAGATGAAGTTGTAAGTGTCTGCTTGACACTCTTTCACAATATGGCTCCTGTAGGGAAAAACCCATGCATCAGAAGCGTGAAAAATCGAAAAATTAGGGTTTTGTATAAATAAAAAATTTCCCTTTGAATAACGAGAACCTTAACCCTAGATTAATTGTTGTATATAAAAAGTGTCGTACCTTTTTCTCGTGACGATTGAACAAGCGCCAAATTAATTCTGCAAGATCTTCCAATCCAATCACGAACGTGAATCACCTAGGAGTGTGGGCTCCCTATCTTTAAATTGTATACCTGAGGATGGAAACAAACAGAATCTATCTCTTTGTTAATTACAATAGTCCTCCACGAAGAAAACAAAGAACGTTAGGTCACTTGTGAATTATCAATCAATTTGATTGAAACTCGCGTTAACCTTGATTCGATGTTGTACACAAAACCTTTTAAAGTAAAGGCTACTAGTGTACTATAGAAAACTAAACGTTCATTCATCCTTTTCTTCTTTGCCGAATCTCACATTATTTCTTAGAGTTGATCGAATTTTATCTAGAGTAAAATCAATTTTTTCTCCCTCAAAATTTTTGTGGTAGCCGAAATCTTCTCTCTAAAAGACTAGGGCTGGCCGAAATTAATTCTATGAAATCACCTTGGGTTGGCCGAAATTAACATATATATATAAATCCTCTCCTAAGAATGATTTACTTGGTTGGCTAGAATCCTTTCCTTAGGTAGATTTTTTGGTAGTTAAGAATCCTTATCTAAAAGGAATTATATCCTATTATATATATATATATGGGCTGTCCAAAATCTTCATAGAATATATATTAGGATCACAAATACTTTCCTAAGAAGGATTTACTTAGTTGTTAAGAATTCTTTCCTTAGGTGGATTTACTTGGTGGTTAAGAATCCTTTTCTAAAGGGAATTTTATCCTACACCAAGACTTCTAATCCAACTCAATAGTGTATTTGTAACCATATTAAAGACTTCCTAATTTGATTAGATAAATAATTCCTTTTATTTATCTACTTATCAAATATAGTCTTTAATATTAATTATACTACCAATAATAGTATAATATTAGGAGATCATCTCTTACTATAAAAAGATTTTGACTTTTAATTAATTAATTAATTAATCACCAAATTAATTAATTTTCATTTAATTAAATAATAAAATAATATAATATAATTAAGCTATTCTAAATAGCCTTGCCGCCCAACACATATATATGGATCATATATTATTTTTCTTAATTTATTAAATCCATTGGACCATAATAAAAAGTCCACATGTGAACTAGAACTATTCTTACAAAAAGAAACAAGTTCACATGCCTTAATATAATTCTAGATGGACCCCTAAATTGGTCTGGTAGAATATATCAAGTGATCCATGCAAGTTCTTGTGAATTGAGGATCTTGGCAGGCTATCTAAATTTAAACCCCAATAGACACAACCTAATCACAATCAACAAATGATTCACTTAGGTCCGATCTATTTAATTTTAGTTCATTCCACTAAAAAACTAAAATTGAACTCTTAAATAAAGATAGAATAAGTTGGTGTCACTCATTCATACCCTAGACAACTTTATTGGAGAAAGTGTATCCTCGTGAAGAATATCAATAATCGCTAAGAGCTCATAGATCACATATAGCTCTCCAAGTTACCATATTTACTGATATGACCACATTTTAAACTTGGATATTTTGACTTGTCAAGAAACCATGTTTCAATAGACGCTACTGAAAACTTAACGTTAAGATTTAATATCCAATACCTCAAAACATCCAAATGATGATATTTTACTCTCATTTAATATATGGATCCACGATGTCCATATCAATAAATGAAGTCCTCTATCGATTAACAAATGAATACCACCAAACTATCGATGATAGACTATGCTATATAATCGTACTCATTGATAGCTCAAATGATAACACTTGTAACAGTAAGTCCATCATATATCTCAGGATTGAGATAGACTCTCCGATTGTCTTCAAATGAAAAACTTTTATCCATTGACGGTTCTAGATAAAGTATTTCATTGTAATCCAATTCAATACACCCAGTGCACTAGATTCTTTTACCAAAGACACCACACTTTGATGATTTTAGACTCATCATAACACATTTGATCTCACTCAAATGCTAGCAAAAGAATCTATAACTTTGACAAGATAAAGGCGCCGAACCTTTTATCTTAAGTTGTGAATATTATTCAAGACTAACTAAAGAATTGTGTCTACCTTATACATATCTAGATGTATGAACAATTCTTCTTTTCTCATAGTCTTTTGACTTTATGATTATTTACTTTTGACAATTATAATAATTAAACTATAAATGCTATAAGATTTGTTAAACTAGAAATCACTTTATTAATATGAAAATATTGTCAAATACATTATTACACTCTTGATTTCGAGCATAATCCCAACAATCTCCCACTTGTTCTATAGTAAATGTGTCATATCTCTCAACCCCATGTTCTCTAGATGCCCATCAAAACTCTTTTGTGGAACAGCCTTTGTAAAGGGATCCGCTAGATTTTCTACGAACGCGATCTTGGTAATCATCACGTCACCCCTATGCACAATTTCCCTCAAAAGGTGATACTTTCATTCAATGTGTTTCCCTCTCTTATGACTTCTTAGTTCTCTCGAATTAGCCACTGTTCCATTATTGTCACAATAGATAGTGATCTGCTTATTCACATCAGGAACCACTTCCAAGTCAGTCAAGAATTGGCGGAGTAGCAGCCTCACATGCGGCTACATACTCGGCTTCCATGGTGGAATCAGCAATAAAAGATTGCTTGATACTCCTCCATATGACTGCCCCTTCTCAATAGTAAACACAGATCCTGATGTTGATATCATGGAGTCAGAATCTGACTGAAAATCAGAATATGTATACCCAACGGGAATTAAATCCCCTCCAGAGTATACAAGCATATAATCTCTCGTTCTTCTAAGATACCTAAAAATATGCTTGACTGGCGTCCAGTGATCAGGACCAAGCTTCGATTGGAACCTGCTAACTATGCCCACAACAAAACAAATATCTAGTCTAGTACAGAGCATTGCATACATGAGATTTCCAACTACCGATGCATATGGAGCCCTACTCATGAATTACTATTCATGCTCATTCTTAGGAACTTGTTCCTTAGAAAGTTTGATTCTGAAAGTTCCCTAAAAAACTTGTGTGTCTAAACCTAGAAGGGGGTGAATAGGTTTTAATCAAGTCAATTACCAATTTTTCTTGATTAGTCAATATTCAATATTCACCCAATAAAACAAACATACAACATCAAGTGTAAGGTGCGGAAATATAAATATCACAAGATGTATACGTGGAAACCCTCCAAATGGGAAAAAACACGGGCTGTTAAGTGCGTCACACTCGGTCACAGAAATCCACTATATAAGTAAAAGGTTACACCCTCAAGTGCTTCTCGAACACTCACTCTCGACAAACTCAGGCTATGGACACCGCCACTCACCACTCTTGGTTCAGTCCCTAGTGATATCCCCTGATACACTACTCTTGGCGTGAACGCCTTCTACTCTATCCCTTGGGCCTTTTACAGTGGCACCCGACCAATTGCTTGCCAACCTTTCCTCTGGTTGCAAGACTTGAATTGCTTGTGCATTACACACTTAGTCACAAGACTTAACCTCAATGAAGAGTCAACAACCTATGTGAATATGTAAAAATATTCTAAATGCAAATAATGCTAGGCAACACTAAATGCTTATCTAGAAATTAAAAAATGTCACTAATTGCAATTCCTAGATATCAATGTCTAAATGAATGTTCATAAAGACTTAACTAGATATAGTTATGCAACAATATATCCTAGTTATCAAACAAAGCCATTTCAACTTATGTTGTCATAAAGCATGGCATGGTCATAAAATGCAATCATCAAAATACAATCAATATGACCTAATTAGTTAGAGGCAACAATGACCTAAATGCTAGCTATCACAAAAGCCATATCAACACAAGTTGTCATTAAGCATGGCATGGACTATAATGCAATCACAAAATGCAATCAATGAGTCCTAAACAATATCTAAATGCAAAGCATAGAGATTTAGCTATAAGGGCAAAATGGTCACAAACCCTAGCTATCACAATTCAAACCCCAAACATGTCATAACTTCAATAAATATGCAATTAATATGAAGAAATGCTATGGTAAGCTAGAACAATAAATGAACAACAATGGTGGTTCTACTTACCCATCAATGAAAACCCATGCTTGGAATGATGCTTGAATGCAAGATGAAGATAGGTTTGGGGTTTGTAAAGTCAAACACAAAACTTGAAGATTTTTCTCTCTCTCTCTAAAATGTGTTCTTTGAGCTCTAAGAAGGCAAGGAAGAAGAAGGGAACGTATATAAAGAAGCCCTACACGAAACGACATCGTTTTGGACAAAAGGCAACTGATTCCCGTCATGACTGCTGTATATGCCGCGGCCTAGGCAAGTGTCCAGATCGTGGTAGCACTAGCGGTGCATCGCCTAGGAATCTCCACTGTCTGGACCACAGTACAGGCAATGTCCAGATTGCGGTAGAGCCAGCGGTGCATCACTGGGAAACTTTGCTTGGGAGACCGTTGTGCATGCAACGTGCACAGGCCGCTGTAGCAGCAACTTGCAATGCCTGGAGAACACCTCTGTGCAAACCGCGGCAAAGGTAATGCACAGGGAGCGGTCCCGGCCGCGGTCAAGGGGAAAAAACTCTTCTAAGGGCAAACAAAATGCAACAAACACCCAAGTAAGATTTATGGCAAAGAGGCACACAATTAAGGCAATTAAGCATTCATGCAAGATGATCAAAGACATGCATGAGAGTGTGTGTGTGCACTAAAAATTCTTCAGAAAAGGTTAAGCAAGTGATATACCTTCTGAAGCTTGAGCTGGGTCTTGAGCAATGATGGCCTGAACTACCCTAACACATTAATCCCCAAATGTGGTTGTCAATGAAATGAACCAATCAAAAACTGAGGAACTTACAGATTTCATGTCTGAAAGGTAACATACCTTTCTTGGAATCTTGCATGGAAAACCTAGACAAGATTTTATCTATGTATAAAGCTTGGGATAATGCAATTGTTCTACTCTTTCTATCCCTTATAACTTGGATATCAAGAATATAACTTGCTTCTCCTAAGTCCTTCATATCAAATTGTTTTGCTAACCATTCTTTTATTGATGTTAATACACCTACATTGTTTTTGATGAGTAGTATATCATCAACAAAAAGAACTAGGAAAACCAACTTGTCAGCTTTAATCCTTTTGTATACATAAGGTTCGTCAAGGTTTTGAATAAATCAAAAAAAAATTCACAGCTTGATCGAACCTTATGTTCCAGGATCTGGATGCTTCCTTCAATCCATATATGGATCTTTGCAACTTGCATACCCTTTCCTCTTGGCATTTTTCAATGAATCCTTCTGGTTGTATCATATAGATGTTTTCGTCAAGACTTCCATTAAGGAAAGCTGTCTTGACATCCATTTGCCAAATCTCTACGTCTAGAGATGTCGCAATGGATAAGAGTATCCTAATGGATTTAAGCATGGCCACAGGAGAGAAGGTTTCTTCATAATCGATACCTTCCTTCTGTGAATAACCTTTAGCTACGAATCTAGCTTTAAAGGTTTCCACCTTTCCATCCATTCCTCTTTTCCTCTTGTATACCCACTTGCACCCAATAGGTTTTATCCCTTTAGGCAAGTCTACAAGAGACCAAACTTTGTTTTTGAACATAAATTCAATTTTGGATTGCATTGCCTTTTGCCAATGGCAACAATCAGCATCTTCCATTGCTTCCTTGTACGTATAGGGATCATCGTCATCTAAAAGATTCTCTACAGATTCTTCTAGACCGATGTATCTCTTGGGTTGTCTACTAACCCTACTTCTATGACGAGGTATGGTAGATTGTTGATCTTGTGTTGGTACGGAAATTATAATTGGGCTTGTTTACGAAACCTCTTGTGGAATTGTATCTCCTAAATGCTTATTCAGAACAATTATACTTTTAGGCACAAAAATATTCATATAGTCCTCTTCCAGAAATTTAGCATTTGTCGAAACAAATACTTTAAGATCTGAAGGACTATAAAAATAATATCCTTTTGTTCCTTTTGGATACCTAAAAATATGCATGTTTCTGAATGGGACTCCATCTTTTGTCTTTCCTTTTAACACTTGGGCAGGACATCCAAATATCCTTAAGTGTTGTACACTAGGCTTTCGCCCTGTCCACAACTCATACGGTGTTTTAGGAACCGACTTAAATGGTACATCGTTTAGAATTTACATTGCGGTTTAAAAAGCATATCCCCAAAAAGAATTAGGGAACGTTGAATAAATCAACATAGACCTAGCCATATCCAAAAGAGTTCTATTTCTCCTTTCTGCCACCATATTTTGTTAAGGTGTGTCTGGTGCAGAAAACTGAGAAATTATCCGATTATCAATAAGATATTGCTGAAACTCTCTATATAGATATTCTCCACCATGATAAGACCTAAAGATTTTTATGCGTTTCTCAAGCTGATTTTCAACTTTAGCTTTAAATGCTTTAAACATGTCAAAAGCATCCGACTTATGTGTTGGAATCCCGTTCACCGGTCACGCAGCGGAACTTGGTTTAAAATTTTAGTACAGATCATAATCTGTATCTTATACCAGTGAACTTTAGATCGTAATTATTTTTCGAAACTAATACATACAATATGTAAACACAGGAAATTGTAATCAATAAAACCAGAAGAACATACCAACATTTGGAGGCTCCTTCACTTTACGTTAACCAATCTTACCAACGTTTAGAAGCTCCTTCACTTTATGATGTGCTCCTGTCTGAACCACTTGATCTTTCTCACTATCTCTCAGGACTGGTAACTACGTGTGGACGCGTCACGGTCTCAGAAACTTGAATGGAAGATGTAGAGAAATACTTGAAGAAACACTTTCTTCTTAATTTGGTGTATTGGTATCACACACACATAAATTGCATCTCATGCAAAATTTATATCAACTTATGTGGTTCGGTTCTTAAACTCATAATATATATCTGATATATATTTTTATTTCTCACGCACTTCTATGTTGATAACAGAGCAAGCATCCACACAACCACTTGCGTTTTATATTATATATATAGGCACCCCGCAACCACTTGCGTTTTTATTATTATATATATACACTGTTAACGCATCCAACATCTAATAATAATCGGATGCTTCTTTTATATATATATATATATATATATATATATATATATATATATATATATATATATATATATCCTTGTTTGTATCCTATACAAACACTCATATATGTGCACACACCAATTTGCATCCAATGCAATCTCTTTTGTTATAATTGATATATATCTTTTAATTATCCTTTTCAAATTTATCTAATATACTAAAAGTGATAATAAGTATATTAAATTTAAACTTAAATTCAAATACTTAGATAAAAGATTTAGTAAAATAGAATAATCCTATTATTTTATCTTCACCTAAATCCATATATCAACTAACACCCTCCAATTAATACTTAATTAATAATTCATAATTATCAATATAATTAAATAATATAATTATTTAATTAATTTAACTATTAACATTCATTAATTACATAATCTCATTATTCAATTAATTCCTGAATATATATACGTGTCACCAATTAATTAACCGTGACCCTTGTTACCTAAACCGATTGGGCTAGCAAGGGGACCTAATGGACCCACAGTATTTTGAGCTCCAATAATCCCCGGAATCATTAATTAAACTCTTTAGTTAATAATCCTTGATTATTAACTCCGGTGTTATTCCACTAAAAACCCGAAACTGAACTCTCTCAACTGCAGACGCTTTTTCACAGACTGATACAACTCGGTGTCCATCGATATAGCTATTACACATGGTGTGATCCTCCACAGTAGTTCATAATTGAAGCTGGGTCATAATGTCCGTTATACCCCTCTAATTACGTATATCCATTAAGTACCGGTGATTCTCTAATGAACAATAAATCCTATTTCCTTACGGAATTAGGAGAACGCTCATATTGTCCAAGCCCTGAATCAACACTTAAGCGAACTACCATCTACTTCTCACAAGAATGAGTGGATTCCACTATTGTGTACAAACTTTCCCAGCCACAAGCCAAAACGCAATCCCAACATACGGAGTATATTGATCAGGAAATGCATCTGACCTCACCCATGGTATATCAAAGACTACGATTTAATCTGAAGGAGTCAATAAGACACTCAGGATTAAGATCACCCACATATAGCCATCATTAGTTGATATATATGAATCTCATCGGTAAACGGATCTTGGTGAGAGATTCATATAGATCATGGCCCAGTCCTATATGATCACATCATACAAGGTGCCTCCATTCCCATATCTCATATGAATGATTCGGGATAGAATTATCGTACATTACGGAATAGACCGCAACTATAGATTAACCACAAATAAAGTACCCAACTTTATTTGCTATCTATGGACTCTTTAGATTGCACGTCTTTTACTGTATCCATCTGTATGTGACACTCATATACGCAGTTCAAGATTACATCCGGCAATCTTGGATGTTATATTTATGCACAAGTTTATAAAATAAATAACATAACAAGAATAAATTGAACTTTTCTTTTTATTTATTTCATAAATCTATTTACAAATTACATCTTTAGGGCATAACCCCCAACATTATGTCTCATGAGATACACATAGCCAAATCTTTAGTGATCATTTGTGAAAGTAATGAAGTACTCATATCCACCTCTAGCTTGAATGCTCATAGGTCCACACACATCAGTGTGTAGCAATCTTAAACATTCGATGGCTCTTGTGCCTTTGGTCGTAAACGACCTTTTGGTCATTTTACCTTTCAAACAAGATTCACAAGTTGGTAGATCATCAACCCTTAAGTCACTTAGAGGTCCATCACTTACCAATCTTTTAATCCTATTAAGGTTAATATGACCTACGCACAAATGCCATAGGTAGGTTTCATCTTTTGATAATTTTAATCTTTTACGATTAGGTTCCGTTGATTCCGTGTCTAACAAGTGAGAGATATTTCCATGCAAATAGAATAAACCATTTTCCAATGTACCTTTGGAAATAATTTTGTCATTCCTACTACTAATAAAAGTTTTATTAAAAGTAACCGAATAACCAAATTTATTTAAACAAGAAACTGAAATTAAATTCCTCTTGAATTGAGGTACATAATAAACGTCTATTAAATCTAAATGCCTATAAGAATCTAAACTAATTCTAATATCTCTCACTGAACTAGCAGGCACCAACTCTTCATTATCGAAATGCTAGTTGAATTCGTTCTTATTAAACCTTCTCCTTTCCTTGAACCCCTGTAAGGAAAAACAAACATGATTAGTGGCTCCAGAGTCTATGATCCAAGAATCTATAGAATCCACCAAAAAATAAGCTTCAAGATAATTAATATTACCATATTCCTTCTTGTCTTGAGACTTTGGGCAATTTCTTTTCCAATGTCCATTTGCACCATAAAGGAAACACTTCCCTTTGATCTTGGTTACTTTCTTTCTCTCTTCTTTACAGGTCCTAGTTGCTTTTTCTTCTGTTGTTTCTTCACCTTTTTACGGGTCTTAACAGAAGCAACTTTACCTATGGTATGAATCTCTTGACCCTTGCCTTTCACAATGTTTTTTTTCCTCACTTTAGACATCTTGCATCAGGCCTTGCAAGGTGTATTCATTATTATTCAAAGTGTAGTCCAACTTGAATTGATCAAAGGAATCCGACAGTGAGTTGACAATCATGTCAATTTTGGTCTCACCATCTATCTCAGCACCATTCAGTTCAGTAATGTTGAGATGTGCTATGACTTTCATCATGTGATCTTTCATAGCTTGTCCCGGTTTCATCCTAAGATTCCTGAAAGCTGTCACTGCCTCTCTCTTAGTTGTCCTAGACCTCATAGCAAACATCTCCTCTAAAGAAATCATTATATCGGCTGCAGTCTCCATTCGTTCTTGTTGTTGTTGCAACACATCGGAGATGGTGTCCATAATGTAACATTTAGCTATCTCATCAGAAGACTCCCACTGCTGATACTCATCTCTTTGCTCCTGAGTAAATTCATTAGTAGGAGTAGGTGATTTAGGAGTGCACAAAACGAACTTATGTTTTTCGGATTGCAATAAAAGCCCAGTTTTCCTTTTCCATGTGACATAATTATCACTAGTTAAAGTATTGTATTTAAGGATGTTGATTAGGGATGGGGTCATGATTTCTGAACAATAACAAAAATTATATAAGTAAATAATCATGATAAAGCACTTTCGAATATTTATCTTGAATTAAATAAAATAATTCAATCATAAAAGTTCACGGTTGTCCAACACCCATAAATGTCATGCCTTCTTTGAGAGTTCGCAACATTTACTAGTTGGACTAGGTCCCACCTAATTGTTAATATAACAACCAACGTTTTCAAATTTTAGCCTTGTAATTTTATTAACAAGAACTCTTGGGAGGATATTAATGAAATTACATTGAGTGTGTTACCAAGTTATCGACCTTCTATATAATCCCTCACGAATATCCCTCCTTTGGGAGTAGATATCGTTTGGGCTAATTGTCTAGTCTATCCTTGTAAGGAAGTATCTTGCTAAATTCCATTCATGACTACCTCTTGGGAGGTTGTTACACGAAACATAAAGCTCAACTAAACTTGGAGGCCGTAGGTGTTCCAAAACACCTTCTCACACTCAATTATTTAAGCCGTGTGATCGAATTCCAAAGAATGATTTACCAAGTTTTATAGATGCCAATTTAGATACCTAAACCATTCTATGCATGTTCATACCAAAAGAGATACATGAGTGGCACTCCTATTCTATATAACATGTTATCAAACAATGACAAACATTGCAATATTTACAAAAAATATATAAATAGCTACATTTTTTGTCCATCCTAGAAAAGCAAGTAAATTACATGTCTTGAAATACAAAAAACTCCTTTCTTGGCGAACAAGTCTTCACACGACCTTCGTCGTTTGGACTCTCTCGGCTACCTCCCATGGGCATGCGCACCCTGGCTCCTACTCATGGGATTGCGCATGCCACAACCCTATAAAGGGCTGCCATGCGCTACCCATGGCTTCCATAGGGCTGCCGTACGCAGCCCATGCCACAACAAATGTGGCCGCGTGCTCTTCGCACGCATGTTTGTTGCTACGGCTGGCATGGTCCCAAACTTGTTCCGATTGCTCCCAATTGTTCAAACCTTCGAGTCTTCGATACTTGAGTATATTACAGAAGAATTATAAATAAAAATTCTGCAGTTTTTTTTTATTACAACAACAAAATAAAAAAAAAATCTTAGCAACTACCAAGAAGGAAATTATGGTGATGATAGGCCACCCTTCTTGTTACAATCCCACTTCTTGTTACAATCCCAAAACAAAATACATTGAAATTCTAGGACCAAAATTGAGCAATAACAATCCACATATAAAACATATATATATATATATATATATATATATATATATATATATATATATATATATATATATACATTCCAATCTAAAAATATATGTGAATACCTAGAGTGTCATATATTTCTAAAATATGCATATATACAATAAAAATAAAAAGATTCACGTACGCATACATCAATTAATTAAGGGTACACCCTGGCTCTGATACCTATTGTAGGTAAAAACCCACACAGCGGAAGCGTGAAAAATCAAAAAATTAGGGTTTCGTATAAACAAAAAATTTCCCTTTGAATAACAAGAACCTTAACCCTAGATTAATTGATGTATATAAAAAGTGTCGTACCTTTTTCTCGTGACGATTGAACAAGCGCCGATTTAATTCTGTAAGATCTTTCAATCCAATAATGAATGTGAAACACCTAGGAGTGTGGGCTCCCTCTCTTTAAATTGTATACATGAGGATGGAAACAAACAAAATCATTCTCTTTGTTAGTTACAATAATCCTCTAAAAAGAAAACAAAGAACTTTAGGTCACTTGTGAATTATCAATTAATTTGATTGAAACTCGCATGAACCTTGATTCGATGTTGTACACAAAACCTTTTAATGTAAAGGCTACTAGTGTGCTATCGAAAACAAAACGTTCTTTCTTCCTTTTATTCTTTGCTGAATCTCACACAATTTCTTAGAGTTAAACGAATTTTGTCTAGAGTAAAATCAGATTTTTCTCCCTCAAAATTTCTATGGTAGCTGAAATCTTCTCTCTAAAAGACTAGGGCCGGCCAAAATTAATTCTCTGAAATCACCTTGGGCTAGCCGAAATTAACAAACATATATATAGGATCATAAATTATCCTCTCCTAAAAACGATTTACTTGGTTGGCAAGAGTCCTTTCCTTTGGTGGATTAATTTGGTAGTTAAGAATACTTATCTAAAAAGAATTCTATCCTCTTATATATATATATGGGCTGGCCGAAATCTTCATAGAATAAATATTAGGATCACAAATCCTTTCCTAAGAAGGATTTACTTGGTTGTTAAGAATCCTTTTCTAAAAGGAATTATATCCTACACCAAGACTCTTAATCCAACTCAATAGTGTATTCGTAACCATATTAAAGACTTTCTAATTTGATTAGATAAATAATTCCTTTTATTTATCTACTTATCAAATATAGTCTTTAATATTAATTATACTACCAACAACAATATAATATTAGGAGTACATCTCATACTAGAAAAAGATTTTGACTTTTAATTAAATAATTAATTAATCCCCAAATTATTTAATTTCTATTTAATTAAATAATAAAATAAAATAATATAATTAAGTTATTCTAAATAGCTTTCCCGCCCAACACACACACACACACACACACACACACACACACACACATATATATATATATATATATATATATATATATGGGCCATATATTATTTTTCTTAGTTTATTAAATCCATTGGACCTTATTAAAAAATCCACATGTGAACTAGACCTATTCTTACAAAAGAAACATGTTCACATGCCTTAATACAATTCTAGATGGACCCCTAAATTGGTCCGGTAGAATATATCGAGTGATCCATGCAAGTTCATGTGGATTGGGAATCTTGGCAGGCTTTCTAAATTTAAGCTCTAATAGACACAACCCAATCACAATCAACAAATGATTCACTTAGGTCCGATCAATTTAATTTTAGTTTATTCCACTAAAGGACTAAAATTGAACTCTTAAATAAAGATAGAATAAGTTGATGTTACTTCATACCCTAGACAATCTTATTGGAGAAAGTTTATCTTCGTGAAGAATATAAGTAATTGCCAAGAGCTCATAGACCACCTATTGCTCTCCAAGTTACCTTATTTACTCATATGACCACATTTTGAACTTGGATATTTTGACTTATCCAAAAGCCATGTTTTAATAGACGCTATTGAAAACTCAAACAAATATTTGGTGTGTACAATATTAATCTAGAGGGGAGGTGAACAAATATTATGGTCTTACTTCTCAATAAAGAGATAAAATGTCCTATGTGAATATATGAGGATATTCAAAGAACAAAAAAGGCTAGGAAACCTTATATGCTTATCTAGGATAATGAGATGACAAATAATGCAATCCTAGATATCATGAGCTAAATGACATGTTCAAAAAGCTTAGCAAAACATAGATCAAACAATCCTATGAATCTATCACAATACAACACTCAATCATGTCATCACAACAATCTCTAATTTGTATCTAAAATATGTTCTAAGAGCATACAAATAATTAAAGAGATGGCTTAGCAAGCAAAACACTTAACTTGTAAGAAGATAGTGAAGAACTTACCAAACAAGATGTGATGAAGCAAAACTATCCATAGATGCACTCTAAATGGCTTTAGATGATGCAAGATGAAGTTTTTATGCACATGGGAATGCTTTGAGTGTTTAAAGATGAGTTTTTTGAAGAGTTTTTCCTTTGAAATGTGTTCTAATAAAAAGATATGATGTTCTGAACTCTTACTCGACCTTAATGCAAAGAGTTATATATATATGAGATCCAAACAAAGTGAGGTCGTTTTGGAAAAAACGTTCCAACTTCCTCTATGTACGATGGTGACCTGTGCTGGTCGAGTAGCGTACCACCAGCATATAACCTAATTTTTCAATTGGTGCTGGATGAGTGGTGCAGCTTAGTGGCACATCACATGCGACAATCCACTGGAATGTTGCGCTGGTGAGGTTGCGCTAGTCGAGTAACCACCACCAGCGCACTGCCCACTTTTTCAACTTTACGCGGGTGCAGTGGCACAGCTCAGTGGTGCATGACAAGCGGCGTTGCACTGGAATGTTGCGCTGGTGAGGCTACGCTAGTCGAGTAGCACACCACCAGCGCAATGCCCACTTTTTCAACACTCAAACACACAAAATCAACAAGTCCTAGAGTGATAAAGATGCATCCTATTCTAATGCCTAACATGACATAAAACTTTAATTACAATATGTAAATAAATCAACAAGAGTCATTTAAACCAAAATGCACACAAGTAAACACACAACATATATGAATCAAGAGTTATGCATGAATTTGTGAGTGTGTGCAACTATCTCTTCAAAGTAAGTAAGCACAAGAATTTTACCTTTGGTGCTTCTCCTCTTGAGGTCTTGAGAGCCTAAGCTACCCTTACATAACACCCCAAAAATGTGATTTGTTCACGAAATAAGCCAATCAATAAATGAGGACTTTACAAAAATGTAACGTTATGATTTAATATCCAATACCTCAAAATATCCATATGATGATATTCTACTCTCATTTAATAAATGGAGCCACAATGTCCATATCTATAAATGAAGTCCTCTATCGATTAACAAATGAATACCACCAAACTATAGAGGATAGACTATGCTATATAATCGTACTCATTGATACCTCAATTGATAACACTTGTAACCATAAGTCCATCATTTATCTTAGGATTGAGATAGACTATCCGATTGTCTTTAAATGAAAAACCTTTATCCGTTGACGGTTCTAGATAAAGTATTTCATTATGATCCAATTCAATACACCCAGTGCACTAGATTCTTTTGCCCAAAGGTACCACACTTTGATGATTTTAGACTCATCATAACACTTTTTTTTCCACTCAAATGCTAGCAAAAGAATCTACAACTTTGACAAGATAAAGGCGCTCAACCTTTTATCTTAAGACTAACTAAAGAATTGTGTCTACCTCATACATATCTAGATGTATGAACAATTCTTCTTTTCTCATAGTCTTTTGAACTTATGATTATCTACTTTTGACAATTATAATAATTAAACTATAAATGCTATAAGATTTGTTAAACTAGAAATCACTTTATTAATATGAAAATATTGTCAAATACATTATTACACTCTTGCTATCGAGCATAAGCCCAACAACTCCACCAGCCAACATAAACACAATACCTAAAGTGGATTTTAGATCATCTGTACACCCATTAAAATCCGCATCCACATAGCCAACAACCTCCAATAGGTCTGAACGCCTATAAGTGAGCATGAACTCCTTTGTTCGCTGTAAATAACACATAACTTTCTTTGCTGCTGTCCAATGATGAATGGCAGGATTACTTTGAAATTTGCCTAGTATGCTAGTTGCAAAATCAATATCAGGACGTGAACAAACCTGTGCATACATCAAACTGTTAACCACAGACGAATATGGGATATCTTTCATTTTAGAACGTTCTAGCTCATTCTGGGGACACTGTAGCTTGGTAATTTTGTCTCTTTTCACAATAGGTACCTCACCTAAGGAACAAGCACTCATGTTAAACCTCTCTAGTACCCTATCAATGTAAGCCTTTTGAGATAATCCAAGCAAACTACGTGACCAATCATGTATTATCTCAATACCAGGGACATAAGAGGCTTCCCCAAGATCCTTCATTTCAAAGCTACGAGATAGAAAATTCTTGGTATCATGCAGCAACCTCAAATTATTGTTGGCAAGCAAAATATCATCAACATAAAGTATAAGAAAAATAAAATTGCTCCCACTGACCTTGAGGTATATGCAATGATCCATCGATTTTTCAACAAAACCATATGATGTAACGATTTTATCAAATTTCAAATACCATTGCCTTGAAGCTTGTTTCAGACCATAAATAGATTTTCAAAGCTTGCAAACCATATGTTCCTTTCAAACTTTCAGAAAACCTTCAGGTTGCACCATGTATACATCCTTTACGAGTTCTCCATTTAGGAAAGCAGTCTTTTTATCCTTTTGATGCAGCTCTAAATCAAAATGAGCAGCTAATGCCATAATAATCCTAAAGGCATCTTTCGAAGAGACAGGAGAAAAAGTCTTGGTATAATCAATATCTTCCTTTTGACTGAACCCTTTCGCTACAAGTCTAGCTTTATGTCTTTCAACATTACCTTTAGAGTCTCGTTTAGTCTTAAAATCCCATTTGAAGCCAATGGGCTTGCAACCATCCACCAGTTCAATCAAATCCCAAACACGATTGGTATCCATGGATCTTAGTTTATCGATCATAGTATCCATCCATTTTGACAATTGAGGGCTCTGAACAACTTGATTATAAGTCCTAGGATCGTCATCAACTCCTAAGTCAAATTCATGCTCCTGTAAGTAAACAATATAATCATCAGGAATGGAAGATCTTCAGACCCTCTAAGATCTGCTCAAAGGAACATCAACAATTGGTTATGGATCATCAACGACTGGCTGGGGTTAATCAATAGCTGGCTCGGGCTCAGAAATAATCGGTTGAGGTTCAACAATAACTGGTAAGGGCTCATCTTCTTGTTCAAATAGAGACTCATCATGATGCTCCAAGAGAGGTGGTATGGCAACATCAAATGAAGTAGAAGATGTCAGATCACCCGATTTGTCTTCCTCAAACTTAAAATCCTGAGTTTGCATATTCTTTTCAACTTTATTACCTTCCTTTAAGAATACAGCATGTTTAGATTCAACAATCCTCACATAGTATGTAGAACAATAAAATCTGTATCCTTTTGATTTATCCAAATATCCCATAAAAAATGCATTGACTGTCTTAAAATCCAGTTTTTTTCAAATAAGGATCATAAGGCATCACTTCCGCAGGACATCCTCATACTCTTATGTGATTCAATTTTGGTTTCAAACCAAACCACATTTCAAACAGAATCTTAGGCACCGATTTGCTGGGAACTCTATTAAGAATGTAAGTTCCCGTCTTTAATGCATCACCAAATACAAATTTAGGAAAAGAACTCATACTGATCATACATCTTACCATGTCCATTAATGTATGATTCGGCCTCTCAGAAACACCATTCTGTTCAGGTTCACCGGACATTGTGTATTGAGCACCAATCCCACATTCTTGTAAAAACTTTGCAAACAGACCAGGATTCAAACCAGTTTCACCATACCTACCATAATATTCACCCCCACAATCATATCTGACATATTGGATCTTTCTTTCTAATTTTAGTTAAACCTCAGCCTTGTATATTTTGAAGATATCTAAGGCCTCAAATTTCTCCTTCATGAGATAGATGCAACCATAACGCGAGAAATCATCAATGAAAGAAATGAAATATTTATATCCACCAAGTGCGACGGGTGAAACTGGCCCACATATATTTGTATGAATAATTTCCAATAGATTTTGACTTCTGGTAGCCCTTTTCTTTTTAGCTCTTGTCATTTTACCCCTCAAACAATTAACACAAGACTTAAAATCTGAAAAGTCAAGTGAATCAAGAATACCATTTCTGACTAATCTTTCAATTCAATTTTTGGATATACGGCCTAAACGTCTATGCCGTAGCACGGACGAATAATTTTCTCTATGGCATTTAGATCCAACGGTAAAATTTATCACAGCAGCTGAACGAGAACATTCACTAACAAAATCAGATTGTAAATTCAATTTATACAAACCATCACACAAACAACCAGAACCAAAAAGAAGAGAACCATGATAAAGAACAATTCCTTTATTAATGAATTTAAAACTGTAAAGTCCTCATTTATTGATTGGCTTATTTCATGAACAAACCATATTTTTGGGGCGTTATGTAAGGGTAGCTTAGGCTCTCAAGACCTCAAGAGGAGAAGCACCAAAGGTAAAATTCTTGTGCTTACTTGCTTTGAAGAGATAGTTGCACACACTCACAAATTCATGCATAACTCTTGATTCATATATGTTGTGTGTTTACTTGTGTGCATTTTGGTTTAAATGACTCTTGTTGATTTATTTACATATTGTAATTAAAGTTTTATGTCATGTTAGACATTAGAATAGGATACATTTTCATCACTCTAGGACTTGTTGATTTTGTGTGTTTGAGTGTTGAAAAATTGGGCATTGCGCTAGTGGTGCGCTACTCGACTAGCGCAGCCTCACCAGCGTAACATTCCAGTGGAACGCTTCTTGTCATGCGCCACTGAGCTGTGCCACTGCACCAGCGTAAAGTTGAAAAAGTGGGCAGTGCGTTGGTGGTGCGCTGCTCGACTAGCTCAGCCTCACCAACGTAACATTCCAGTGGATTGTCGCATGTGATGCGCCACTCATCTAGTGCCTACTGAAAAATTAGATTATGCGCTGGTGGTGCACTACTCGACCAGCGCACGTCACCATCGCACATAGAGGAAGCTGGAACTTTGTTTCCAAAATGATCTCACTTTGTTTGGATCTCATAAATATATCACTCTTTGCATTAAGGTTGAGTAAGAGTTCAGTACATCATATCTTTTTTTAAAACACATTTCAAAGGAAAAACTCTTCAAAGAACTCATCTTTAAACACTCAAAGCATTCCCATGTGCATAAAAACTTCATCTTGCATCATCTAAATCCATATAGAGTGCATCTATGGATAGTTTTGTTTCATCACATCTTGTTTGGTAAGTTCTTCACTATCTTCTTACAAGTTAAGTGTTTTGCTTGCTAAGCCATCTCTTTAATTATTTGTATGCTCTTAGAACATATTCTAGATACAGATTAGAGATTCTTGTGATGACATGATTGAGTGTTGTATTGTGACAACTTCATAGGATTGTTTGATCTATGTTTTGTTAACCTTTTTGAACATGTCATTTAGCTCATGATATCTAGGATTGTATTAATTGTCATCTCATTATCCTAAATAAGCATATAAGGTTACCTAGCCTTGTTTGTTCTTTGAATATCCTCATATATTCATATAGGACATTTTATCTCTTCATTGAGAAGTAAGACTTGTGTTGCTTCCGGGAGTAGGTAACTTAAATCGCAAGCAAAATGGACTAGGTTCACTTATACCGGGATTAGGTAGGGTGGTGGATTTAAATCGGGATTAGGTTGTAATTCCTTTGCCATTCGTGGATTGGAGGTTCGTGTGTGGTGCACATATCAGCTCGTGTTTTTTCCTATTTGGAGGGTTTTCACGTATATCTCAAGTGTCTTTATTAATTCTGCACTTTTTACACTTGTGATATTTTTGTAACTAGCTAGGGGCATTTTCATCAACTTGACCTTTAACGAAAATTGGGTAAAATTGTTTAAAATCTATTCACCCCCCCTCTAGATTAATATTATAAACACCATAATATTTGTTTCAATTGGTATCAGAGCAGGTTCCTAAACATACAAAGGTGATCCTTGCTCATTTTGGTGTGTGTTTCATTTTGTGTGTATTGATCATTCATACATTTGCACTCATATCATTCATTCATTAAACACAATGAGTGGAAACGGTGGCAACGAGGGAGCTTCTAGCACTAGACCTCCACTTCTCACCGGACTGAATTATGCCTCTTGGAAAGGCAAGATGGAGTCGTATATTTACCAAATTCATGGCAGGGCATGGATAGCGGTTGAAGATTGCTACACTCCACCCTTGATAACTCCTACAGATGGAGGAGATGATGTGCTCAAGCCAAAGGCACAATGGAACGCACAAGAGTTTAAGGCATTGAAATGAAATAGGAAGGCAATGCATGCCATCCAATGTGCAATGGATGAGAACTAGTACAAGTTGGTTCAAAATACTAGGATAGCTAAGGAGGCATGGGATATCCTAGAAGTTGTACATGAGGGAACCGATGTGGTTAAGGAATCGAAGCTTTAAGTTCTCCGAACTCAATTTGAATTGCTCAAGATGGATGAGAACGAGTGCTTTAATGACTTTGAAGTTAGGTTGATGGACATTGTGAACCAAAGTCATCAACTTTGTGATCCTTATTCGGATAGGAAGATCAAGCAGAAGATTATGAGATCTCTACCGGATAGATTTTGAGTCTAAGGTGACGACTTTAGAAGAGAATAGTGGTTATAAGGATATGAAGCCAAGTGAAGTGATTGTGAGGCTTCTAGCTTACGAATCTAGGAAATGTCTTAACCCCACACCATCGAAAAAGCAACAGGATATTGCTTTGAAAGCCTCCAAAGTTGAGAAGGAGGAAAGTGATGACTCAGATGAATAAATGGCCTTGCTAATGAGAAAGTTCAAGAAATTCTACAAGTCTGAGAGGAAAGGTTTTGGATCCAAGGGTCAAGACTTCAAGAAAAAGGCTCCCTTCAAAAAGATTAAGCCTAGGCAAGAAAACACCGAGAAGATAGAAGTCCGATGCTATGAATGTGGTGGGATAGGTCACTTTGCCCCTGAATGTGCAAATCACAAGGTCAAGAAAAAGGGAAAAGTGACGGTTGCCACATGGAGTGAAAGCAATAACTCCAATGAAGGAGATGAATCTTAGGATGATGAAGAACTCATGGCCAACTTCATAGCCTTTACAGCCTCTCTTAGGAGCAAAGATGCCAGTGAAGAAGAAAATGAGAGTCAAGAGGAAAACTTCTCAAGTGATGATGGATCTTCATCACAATCCACAAATGGAAGTGTGGATAGGATGGATCTCAAGGACTATATGACTAAGTTTGAGAGTTCAAGGTTAAAAAACAAGAATGAAATTAAGAGATTAAAATAAGAAAACCTAGACCTCTCAACTCAAGTTGACCAACTAAATGAAAAGTTGGTGAGATCTAAGAGGAGTGAAGAAGGGTTGAAAGAAGAGCTTGAAGATGCTAGAGAGTTATTGGCCAAGATGAACTCTAGCACCAAAAAACTTGACCACATGCTAGATGTTGGAAAGAGGCCAAGTGATAAGAAGGGGCTTGGATTTGAAGATGACAAGATGCCCTCCACTCAAAGCAAGACCATTTTTGTAAGAAACATGAACTTCAATGGGTCCTCTTCTCATCAATCACCTAGGAAGAAACTTGACCTATGAGAGTGTTCAAGTAGTGCTCAAGTGAAGGTGGCACCAAGAAGCCTACCTCAAGCCCATCCTACAAGGGCTCCACAAGTTAACTTCCCTCAATCGAAAGCTCATAAAAAGAAGATACCTATCATGCAAGCTCAACCAAGGAAGCAATCAAGTCTTGCTCAACAACAAAGAAGGAAAGCTCCTCAACAAAAATCAAGACAACCACAATGATATGGGAAGGCTCCAATGCATCCTCAAGGTTATGGTATGATTCCTAACTTCATTCCTACATGTCATTTTTGTGGTCTTAATGGTCACATTAGACCAAATTGCTTTAGATATATTAAATTGTGTAGATTTGAAAGCATGATAGAGAAGAAAAATACTAAAGCCATTATGCATGTCACTAGGAAAAATAAACCACATATGCATGATCCTAGGACACTTAGAGCCCATGTACCATTGACAACTAGGAAGAAAAATATTGCACCTAGATGGATTAGAAAGGATGAACACTTTTTCCATGTTGCACAAATTGCCTTGAAAGCTCATTCTTGTAATTTTTGGTATTTGGATAGTGGGTGCTCTAGGCACATGACTGGAAATAAGAGTTTCTTTGAGACTCTTGTGATGGAGGAGGGAGGAAATGTCACCTTTGGTAATGGATCCAAAAAGAAGGTTAAAGGAAAGGGAACCATTTCCATTCCTGGATCACCCTCCTTGTCCAATGTTTTGTATGTTGATGGTTTAAAAGCTAATTTGATAAGCATTTCACATCTTAGTTATGAAGGACTTTCCGTCTTGTTTAGGAAAGATGATTGTTCTATCCTATTGCCAAATGGACAAACCTTGTCAAAAGGTATGAGATCTAGCGACAATTGCTATTGTCTTGAGGCTAGATGTGTCTCTTGCAATGTGTCCAAGGATGAACAAATTGAGTTGTGGCACGAAAGACTTGGTCAATTGAACTATAGGGATTTACGAATCTTAGATAAGTTCAATGTTGTGAGAGGCCTTCCCAAGCTTGGGAAAAAGGCAAATGGTGTGTGGGGACCTTGCCAACAAGGGAAGCAAACCAAAGTATACACAAAAAGGGAAAGTATTTATCCACCAAGGAACCTCTAGAGCTTCTCCACATGGATCTTATGGGTCCCATGCAAACCGAGAGCTTAGATGGAAAGAGATACATTTTTGTATGTGTAGATGACTTCTCTAGGTACACTTGGACTTATTTTCTTGGAGAAAAATTTGAAACCTTTGACAAGTTTAAAATGCTTTGTTCCAAAATTCAAAATGAAATGAACTCCAAGATTAAAAGCATTAAAAGGATTAGGAGTGACCATGGGAAGGAATTTGAGAATGCTCATTTTGAAAACTATTGCAATAGTCTATGCATCTCTCATGAGTTTTAGGCTCCTAGGACATCTTAACAAAGTGGAGTTATTGAGAGGAAAAATAGAGTTCTTCAAGAAATGGCCCGTGTGATGTTGCTTAGCAACAAAGTCCCTAGGAATCTTTGGGCCGAAACCGTCAATACGGTGTGCTACATAGGTAATAGAGTATTTCTAAGGCCCCATACTAGGCAAACCTCTTATGAGTTATGGAAAGACAGAAAGCCAAATGTCAACTATTTCCACACCTTTGGAAGCAAATACTACATTTTGAATGACTGTGATCAACTTGGCAAATTTGATGCTAAGAGTGATGAGGGTATCTTCATTGGCTATGCCTTAAATAGTAGAGCCTATAGAGTTTTCAGTCTAAAAACTAGGACTGTAATGGAATCATCTAATGTTGTCATTGATGATACTAGGCTCAAGTCTAATGACTATGAGGATGAGGTAGATCTAGTTGATGAATCTCCTTTGGAGAAGGTTGTTGATATTTCTAATGTTGAAAAGACTAATCTTGATGATGACACAACACAACCTATTGATAGGATTCCTCACTTGTTCTGAAAAGAACCTGCTCCATGGGTTAGGAAATTCCATGACAAGGATGATAACATTGAGGAGGTTAGTGAGGATGTTAGGACTAGGCGTCAAATGGCTAATCTAATTAGCTACACCTCTCAAATAGAACCCAAGAAGGTTGATGAAGCCTTAAAGGATGAATTTTGGGTTCTTGTTATGCAAGAAGAGCTTAACCAATTTGAAAGGAATGATGTTTGGACTCTAGTTTGTAGGCCCAAGAACACCAATGTGATAGGCACCAAATGGGCATATAGGAACAAATTCGATGAGGATGGAAACATTGTGTGAAACAAGGCTAGGCATGTAGCACAAGCGTAATCTCAAATTGTGGGTATTGACTTTGAGGAGACATTTGCTCCTGTTGCTAGGATTGAGTCCATTAGGCTTCTTTTATCCATTTATTGTTTGCACAAGTTCAAATTATATCAAATGGATGTTAAGAGTGTCTTCCTCAATGGTTTCTTGCAAGAGGAAGTGTTTGTTGAGCAACCCAAAGGGTTTGTGGATCCTCACCACCCTAATCATGTATATCATCTTAAGAAAGCTTTATATGGGTTGAAACAAGCACCAAGGGCTTGGTATGAGAGCCTCACTCAATTACTTATAGACAATGGATACACTAGAGGTAGTGTTGACAAGACTTTATTCATCAAGAAAGACAAAGATTAGCTTTTCATAGCTCAAATCTATGTTGATGATATTGTTTTTGGCTCTACTAATGACACCAAAGCCCAACAATTTGTTGATGTCATGTCTCATGAGTTTGAAATGAGCCTTGTTGGTGAACTAAGTTACTTTCTTGGTTTACAAATTAAGCAAATGGATGATGGGATTTTCATATCCCAAGCTAAGTATGCCAAAAACCTAGTGAAGATATTTCGCCTTGAAAGTGCCAAACATTGTGATACACCCATGAGTACCACTTTGAAGCTAAACAAGGATGCTAGTGGTAAAAGTGTGGACCAAACTTTGCATCGTGGCATGATTGGTAGCTTGCTCTATTTGACCGCAAGTAGGCCCATATCTCTTTTAGTATGGGTATGTATGATAGGTACCAATCGGATCCTAAGGAGTCCCATCTCTCTTCAGTTAAGAGAATCATTTGTTATGTGAATAGGGCATCTAACTATGGAATTTGGTACTCTTTTGACACTAATGCTAGTCTTGTAGGCTTTAGTGATGCAGATTGGGCAAGAAATTGTGATGATAGGAAAAGTACATCGGGCGGTTGCTTTTTCCTTGGGAACAACCTTGTCTCTGGGTTTTGCAAGAAGCAAAATTTGATTTCCTTGTCCACGGCTGAGGCCGAATACATAGCTGCTGGTAGTGGATGCACACAACTCTTTTGGATGAAGCAAATGCTAGTCGGATTCAATCAAGGTAGTCTTACTCTCTTTTGTGATAACATGAGTGCAATTAATATTTCCAAGAATCCAGTTCAGCATTCTAGAACTAAGCATATTGACATTCGTCATCATTTCATTAGAAAACTAGTTGAGAGCAAATGCATAGTACTTGAGCATGTAGGTACTAATGATCAACTAGCGGATCTATTTACTAAACCCTTAGATGCTACTCGATTCAAAACTCTTAGTAGATCTATTGGGATTTGTTTAATGGAGTGATGAGTTGTAGTCTTTGACCCCATAAGGGGAACTCAAGCAAAGAGAGCTATTGTATACCTGTTGCATTCAATTTTTTTTTAAAAAAATTATGCTTCTTTATTGATTGCTTGAGTAGCTTGGTTGCACTTATACTATAGTATATTGTATTTTCTTCAATAAGTGTGAACTTTGCTTTGATTACAATCCATGTCATAATTATGTTCAAACATGCATTTTTGGACTAGGAGATCTACATAGGAAGTACATATTGAATGACCTATAATTATCTGCATGACATGATGATTCTTTAATGACATGCTAATGAAAAATGATAAAGCATAAATTGATGATTACAATTGTTGAATGCAAAATATTGTGTGAAAAAGCTAGTGAGACTAAAATGTTTCATCAATGTCTCTATTTCTTTATTGGTTGAACATGGCTGCTATCATACGGGTATCCTACCCGAAAAAATCAAATAGGGTGCAAAATTGTTCATGCCATGTTTAGCTTATAAAGTTGGATATAGTGCCGCTAAAATTTGATATCTATAAAAACTCTATATCCTTGCTTCTCTCATGACAAATGGTGAAATTGATTTGAATTATATTGGAACCCTTTGTCATTTGCTTTGCCAAATACCATTGTTTTTGGACTTGAATGCAACATGTCTTGTATGCAAAGCATTTTTTATTCACACATTTTCTTCAAATAAATCTCCTTGTTTCTCTCCTATTAATTGACTTGCATAAATGTGGCTTATATAATTATGCAACAATCATGCATGCTCCTTTCTTTCTTTGCCTTGAGTGACCCGGTTGGGGACTTCTCCTTTGCCTATATCATGACAAAAAGGGGGAGTAGCATTGACTTAGCATTGTTGTGTTAGGGGAGTAGCATGTGGTAGCATGTGTTGGCTTCAAGGGGAGTAGTACTTGTTTTTGGGGAGATTACATTTAGGGGGATATTACATTTAGGGGGAGTAACCCTTTGAGAGGGAGCATTGCATGATGTGGTGTATTACTCATATTCTTATATGCAAATGCTTTTGTAGACTCTTGCACTTGATCATCTCACATGCACTTGTTTTGGAAAGTGTACTTGTTTTTTGTTTTGTGTGTAGGGTTGATGATTCTATAAGTGATTGAAGATTTGAAGTTTTTTTTATGTATATTTCTTTGTAATTTAGAATATCTTCCCGGTGTTGTATTTTGTTTTGTGAGGATCAATGTGAGTGGTGGTTTTGTCACGAGATAGCCAAAGGGGGAGATTGTAAAGTCCTCATTTATTGATTGGCTTATTTCGTGAACAAATCACATTTTTGGGGTGTTATGTAAGGGTAGCTTAGGCTCTCAAGACCTCAAGAGGAGAAGCACCAAAGGTAAAATTCTTGTGCTTACTTTCTTTAAAGAGATAGTTGCACACACTTACAAATTCATGCATAACTCTTGATTCATATATGTTGTGTGTTTACTTGTGTGCATTCTGGTTTAAATGATTCTTGTTGATTTATTTGCATCTTGTAATTAAAGTTTTATGTCATGTTAGGCATTAGAATAGGATGCATTTTCATCACTCTAGGACTTGTTGATTTTGTGTGTTTGAGTGTTGAAAAAGTGGGCATTGCACTGGTGGTGCGCTACTCGACTAGCGCAGCCTCACCAGCACAATATTCCAGTGGAACGCCGCTTGTCATGCGCCACTGAGTTGCTCCACTGCACCCGCGCAAAGTTGAAAAAGTGGACAATGCGCTGGTTGTGCGCTACTCGACTAACGCAGCCTCACCAGCGCAACATTCCAGTGGATTGTCGCATGTGATGTGCCACTGAGCTGCGCCACTCATCCAGCGCCTATTGAAAAATTAGGTTGTGCGTTGGTGGTGCGCTACTCGACCAGCGAACGTCACCAGTGCACATAGAGGAAGCTGGAACATTTTTTCCAAAACAATCTCACTTTGTTTGGATCTCATATATATAACTCTTTGCATTAAGGTCGAGTAAGAGTTCAGAACATCATTTCTTTTTCTTAGAACACATTTCAAAGGAAAAAATCTTCAAAGAACTCATCTTTAAACACTCAAAGCATTCCCATGTGCATAAAAACTTCATCTTGCATCATCTAAAGCCATTTAGAGTGCATCTATGGATAGTTTTGCTTCATCACATCTTGTTGGGTAAGTTCTTCACTATCTTCTTACAAGTTAAGTTTTTTGCTTGCTAAGCCATCTCTTTAATTATTTGTATGCTCTTAGAACATATTCTAGATACAGATTAGAGATTGTTCTGATGACATGATTGAGTGTTGTATTGTGACAACTTCATATAATTGTTTGATCTATGTTTTGCTAACCTTTTTGAACATGTCATTTAGCTCATGATATCTAGGATTGTATTAATTGTCATCTCATTATCCTAAATAAGCATATAAGGTTACCTAGCCTTGTTTGTTCTTTGAATATCCTCATATATTCATATCGGACATTTTATCTCTTCATTGAGAAGTAAGACTTGTGTTGCTTCCGGGAGTAGGTAACTTAAATCGCAAGCAAGATGGACTAGGTTCACTTATACCGGGATTAGGTAGTGGTGGTGGATTTAAATCGGGATTAGGTTGTAATTCCTTTGCCATTAGTGGATTGGAGGTTCGTGTGTGGTGCACATATCAGCCGGTGTTTTTTCCTATTTAGAGGGTTTTCACGTATATCTCAAGTGTCTATATTAATTCCGCACTTTTTACACTTGTGATATTTTTGTAACTAGCTAGGGGCATTTTCATCAACTTGACCTTTAACGAAAATTGGGTAAAATTGTTTAAAATCTATTCACCACCCCCCTCCCTCTAGATTAATATTATACACACCATAATATTTGTTTCAAAAACGATAGCCACTAATATTCAACTTAGAAATAGAAATCAAACTATGTCTGAGAGAAGGAATAAAAGCAACATCAACTGAATCTAAAAACATCATGAAGCTAAAGGTAATCTAACAACTCCTATAAACTCAACTAAAGCCTTCTCTTCATCCTTAGCCTTATTGAACCCATTAGACTTGCTAGCTTTCTTTCCATGATGTTTAAACTTCTTACCCCTATTGAACTTCTTCTAACCCTTTTTGTTGTGAGTAACCATATGAGCACTTTGTTTCTTACTTTTGCAAATAGACTCTTCCGTCCAGACCATAATTGTAGTCATTTGGTCCAAAGTCCATTCTGCCTCTTGAGCATTATAAGAGGTTTTTAGAACATCAAACTCACATGGAAGAGACTCAAGGACCTACCACACAAGGTGAGAGTCAGAGATACTTGTATCCAAATCCCTTAATTTCGTGAACACATTAGTCATTTTCATAATATGCTCACGAACATCATCAGTACCATCATAAACCGTTGTCGCCAGCTGGCTCAGATACTTTCCCCTCTCAGACTTGCTTTGCATATTGAACTTGCCACTCACAGCTTTAAGAAAAGCCTTTGCATCCTTGCATTTTGGAATACTCATCTTAATAGTTTTGGCAATGGGAAAACGCATGATCATCATACATTTCCGATTAGACTCTTTCCACTTCTTTCGATAAGACCTTTGTTTAGCTGTACTCTCATTAGTGAGTTTAGAAAGCTTTTTCTCATGTAACAAAGGTCTATCCCCAAAGAGCTAGGACGGTAATGAGAGTCTCTTTCCATTGCTCGAAATTAGTCTCATCCAAAGGTTTGATAGCAGACAATTGCGAAGCAAAGTTGTTAACATTGAAAAATGAATATCAAAACAAAGGATTTCATGCTTATAAGATAACAACCAAAACATTTTTAGAAACAAAATTCAACAAGTGATTGGGAAAAAATCACTACATTCTATAAATGAATTTCTCAAGATGATGAACCTCCTACAGAGAAGAACACCACTTATTACATATGATAACCCTTCTACGGCGATGATTAAAACAAACATATAATTTCCATTATTGCATTCTATAGATGAATACCTCAAGATGATGAACCTTTTACGGAGAAGAACATCACCTATCACATGTGATAACCCTCTAGAGAGATGATTAACACAAGCATTTTCATCTTTGCAGTTCAAATTTAATAATTGATTACTGACGAATATCTCAAAATCTTTAGTGATTAGTCACTACATGATACATAATCATCCAATTTACGAGAGTATTCAAACAATTATTAAAACTATCAAATTATTAATCGTCAGAGAACTAGATTCTCAAAATCGAAATGATTAGCCAATACGTGATAACATAACCACCAGATTAATGAGAATATACAAAACGGATTATTAATTTCAAACGAAAAAATCAATATGAAAACTTAATGATTAGTCAACTACGAAGAAACATAATCAACCGAAATCACAAAGATTATCAACAGCAATTTTTTGGAAAATTACAAAAACTGCCATGATTTTGCTAAATTTAAAAAAAGACCCTCAAAATTAAGTAATTAAAAATCGGCCCCTAAATTTTGTCAAAATTACAAACTGAACCAATAAGTATTAATAATTATAAATTGCCCCTAAAATTTTAAGAAAATATAAAGTGGCCTCGAAGATTTTTCAGTAATTATAAATCGGCCCAAAACTATTTATTAATTGTAAACTAGTCTAGTATGTTTTGGTAATTACAAATTAACCCCATAATTTTTTCAAATCTCAAAAAGGCCCAAAATAGTTGCAAATCAGTCCCTCCAGAATATCAAATTCTCAAAAGGTGGCCCAAAGCAAAATCTAACAATGAAACCCTCGACTGCGTTTGTCGCCGCCTCTACAGCCCATCTGTCACCTGAAGGCCATGCAGGGCGGCACAAACTCGATTCATAAACTCATATTGAAGTGATAAAGATCGACGATTGACGCCCAAATCGATCGAGCGAACCGGCGGCCGATCTGTACTCATTCTTGCCAGATCGTGATCGAGATCACGTTGAATGTCCGACGACCATCATCCTCAACGCTAAACTCACACGTTTCATGCAAGAAACCTATCGGAACGGTTCAGACCTGGTGGCGTTGACCAAGAGGAGGGAACGATTGGTGGGTTTGGTTGGGATCGGGAATTGCATGGTGGCGTTGACCAGAGAAGAAAATCATGGTGGATCTAGATTGAAAACCCATCGACCCAAGAGAAAGAAAACATATCAGTGAACAGATCCAATTTCTACATCAGATCTACGATTTCTATTCTAACACAACTACGATCTAAATCTTAATTCTAAATTCTTATTCATCTATCTATTGAATCTAGTGACATCTGGACCTCGCATAAAAGAAAAAACATACAAATTTAGTTAGGGTTTGCAGAGACTATATAAACAACTTGTTCTTTTTTTTTAAAGAAGATAATAAAAGTTTAGTTGAATTTCGATATCTTTTCTGGCGGGTTACAATTTTTGTGTTCTCAGGGCTTACGTTGGTAATCCATTTTACTTCCGTTATGTGCAAGTGATACCAGAGCAGTCAGAGAAGTTTAAGTAATATGCATGCTCGTTAGGCAACCTATCTGCAGAAGTTTCCTTTTGTTCTGAAACACAAATCTGGGGTTCTGAATAAGGTGGCAGATGTCCGTTATGTGCAAGTGATACCAGAGCAGTCAGAGAAGTTTAAGTAATATGCATGCTCGTTAGGCAACCTATCTGCAGAAGTTTCCTTTTGTTCTGAAACACAAATCTGGGGTTCTGAATAAGGTGGCAGATGCATTGAGTCAAAGCGTGAATTTACTGGTTAATATGTAGCCAAAGGTTATTGGGTTTGAGTTCTTGAAATAGTTGTATTTAGATGTTGAAGATTTCACTGAGGTATGGGAAAAGTGTATGCTTAAACAAACAGAGGAAGAATTTTATGTGATCGATAACTACTTGTTCAATAAAAATCATTTATGTATTCCTCAGAGTTCTTTGAGGGAGAAACTGATTCGAGAGTTACATGGTGTAGGTTTGAATGGTCACCTAGGACATGAAAGGACTATCGATGGGTTAGCCGAGAGGTATTACTGGCCTCAGTTGAAACGTGATATGGGTAACCAAGTGTTATGTTTGCCAGACTGCTAAGGGGCTTGTTTAGAATACAGGTCTCTACATGCCTCTACCTTTACAAAGTGCTATATGGCAGGATTTGTCGATGGATTTTGTTTTGGGTCTTCCATGGACTCAACGTGGAGTAGATTCTGTGTTTGTTGTGGTTGATAGGATTTCCAAAAAGGGACATTTTATCCCTTGTCAGAAGACATCTAATGCAACACATATTACCCAACTGTTCTTTCTGGAGGTCGTTCGTTTACATGGAGTACCTCAGTCTATCACCAATAACATGGATTGAAATTTTCTTAGCCATTTTTGGGTTACATTGTGGTTGCGGATGGATACTACTCTGATGTTTAGCAGCACTGCACACCCACAGACTAATGGGTAGACTAAGAATCTAATCAAACACTTGAATTTAATTCTATGCATTTATAGTGATAAGCCTAAACAGTGGGACGTGGCACCGGCACAAGCTGAGTTCGCATATAATAATGCAGTTCATACTGCTACGGGCTCATCTCTTTTTGCTTTAGTGTATCGGCAGCCTCCTAAGCACGCGTTAGACCTAGCACGTCTTCCCAAGGTTACTGGAGTAAGTGTGGCTACCAAGAATTTGGCTGAGCAGGTTTGAGATGCTCAGGCTGAATTAAAAGCTCGGTTGGAGGAGAAGAATGTGAAGTATTAAACCGTAGATGATGTCAAGAGGCATGAGAAATTGTTTGTTAAGGGTGATCAGGTTACGGTGTTTCTGTATAAGGAAAGGTTCCCAATGTTTATTCCTATAACAAGTTGAAACCAAGGAAGTATGGGTTGTACATGATGATTAAGAAAATCAATGATAACGCCTACGTGATCGACGTGCCTGCTAATATGAATATCTCTCGAACTTTCGATGTACCCGATTTATTTGACTTTCATGACGATATTCCGCTTTATCCAGAATATAACTCGAGGTTGAGTTTTTTACAGGTAGGAAGAACTGATGTAGGACAATTAGCTTTGGAGTTTAAAGAAGAGTTGGATAGAAAGGTGGCAAAAAGAGAAATAGGCACGGCTAAAAGAGTTGGTTCAAAGAAACGGTCATAACATTTAGCTATGTTGTCCGATTGTCTATTATAATATATTTTCGGAGAGGGATTTTGAAAATCTACGCCGTATAGATTACGTTTCCCGATTGAGCTGGTTCGCATCCTCAAAATAACTGATTAAGGCATGCTGCCTGGCATTTGAAGTTTTACTTTAAATTTTTATTTTTTTCCTTTTAGCTTTTATTTGTTTAGTGAATGTCCAATTTGGTCTCTTTGTTATAGTTATGGTTTGTAGAGACTATTTAAACCTCTTATTCTATGTTTTGAAAGAAGATAATAAAAGATTAGTTGAATTTCGATATCTTTTCTGGTGAATTCAAGTTTGTGTGTTTTTAGGATTTATGTTGGTAATCCCTTTTACTTCTGTTCTACGTTAAGTGGTGTTAGAGTAGTCAGTGAAGTTTAAGTAATATGCATACTCGTTGGGAAGCCTATCTGCAAAAGTTTCCTTTTGTTTTGAAACATAAATATGGGGTTTTGAATAAGGTGGCAGATTCATTAAGTCGGCAATGACAAGAGGTGATTGGGTTTGAGTTCTTGAAACAATTGTATTCGGACGATGAATATTTCACCAAGGTATGGGAAAAATGTATGGTTAAACAAACAGAGGAAGAATTTCATGTGATCGATATCAACTTGTTCCACAGAAATCAATTATGTATTCCTCGGAGTTCTTTGAGGGAGAAACTGATTCGAGAGTTATATGGTTAAGGTTTGAGTGGTCACTTGGTAAATGACTAGACTATCAGTGGGGTAGCCGAGCGGTATTACTAGCCTCAGTTGAAACACGACGTGGTAACTTTGTTCATAAGTGTTATGTTTGTCAAACTGCTAAGGGGTGGACTCAGAATACAGGTCTCTACATGCCTCTACCTGTACCGAGTGCCATACGGAAGGACTGGTCAATGGATTTTGTTTTGGGTCTTCCACGGACTCAGTGTGGAGTAGATTCTATGTTTGTTGTGGTTGACAGGATCTCTAAAATAGAATAATTAATCCTTTATCGAAAGACATAGCATGCATCACATGTTGCCCAACTGTTCTTTCGAGTGGTGGTTCATTTACATGTTGTACCTCAGTCTATCACCTCTGACAGGGATTCAAAATTTCTTAGCCACTTTTGGGTTACATTATGGCGGCGGATGGATACTACTCTAAAGTTCAGTAACACTGCGTACCCATAGACTGATGGGCAGACTGAGAATCTGTCGAACACTGGGGAATTTAATTCGGAGCATTTGTGGTGAAAAGCCTAAACAGTGAGACGTTGCACTCGCACAAGCTGAGTTCGCATAAAATAATGTAAGTTCATACGGCTACGAGCACATCTCCTTTTGCTTTAGTATATCGGCAGCCTCCTAAGCACGCGTTAGACCTGGCACGTCTTTCTAAGGTTGCTAGAGCAAGTGTGGCTGCTGAGAATTTGGCTGAGCAGGTTCGAGATTTTCAGGTTGAATTGAAAGCTCGGTTGGAGGACAAGAATGCGAAGTATAAAGTCGTAGCTGATGTCAAGTGGAGTGAGAAATTGTCTGCTGAGGATTTATGGTGTTTCTGTGTAAGGAAAGGTTCCCGGTTGGTTCCTATAACAAGTTGAAATCAAGGAAGTATGGGCCATACAAGGTGATCCAGAAGATCAATGATAACGACTACGTGATCGACTTGCCTGCTGATATGAATATCTCTCGAACTTTCAATGTAGCCGATCTAGATGAGTTTCGTGACGCTATTCCACTTTATTCTGAATATAACTCGAGGTCGAGTTTTTCGCAGGTGGGAAGGACTGATGTTGGACAATAAGCTTTGGAGTTTAAAGAGGAGTTGGATAGAAAAATGGCAAAAGGAGAAATAGGCACGGCTAAAAGAGCTGTTTCAAAGAAACGGGTATAACTTTTAGCTCGGTTGTCCGATTGCCTATTATAGTATGTTTTCATAGAGGGACTTTGGCAATCTACACCTTACTAACTAGGGTTTCTCGGTTGAGGTCGTTTGCATCCTCAAAAAAGCTTATTAAGGCAGACTGTCAGGCATTTGAAGTTTTATTTTAAATTTTTAGTTTCTTCGTTTTAGCTTTTATTTGTTTAGTGAATGTCCACTTTTGTCTCTTTGTTTTAGTTAGGGTTTACAGAGACTATTTAAACCTCTTGTTTTTTGTTTTGAAAGAAGATAATAAAAGTTTAGTTGAATTTTGATATCTATTCAGGTGCATTCAAGTTTGTTTGTTCTCATGGCTTACGTTGGTAATCTCTTTTACTTCCATTCTGAGTCAAGTGGTATTAGACCAGTCAAATAAGTTTAAGTAATATGCATACTTGTTGGGCAACCTATTTGGCAGATACACTGAGTCGACAGCAACAAGTGGTTATTGGGTTTGAGTTCCTGAAAAAGTTGTATTCGGATGATAAAGATTTCGCCGAGGTATGGAAAAATTGTATGCTTAAACAAACAGAGGGAGAATTTCATGTGATAGATATCTACTTGTTCCTCGGAAATCAATTATGTATTCCTCAGAGTTCTTTTAGGGAGAAACTAATTCGAGAGTTACATGGTAGAAGTTTGAGTGGTCACTTGGGACATGATAAAACTATCAGTGGGGTACCCGAGCGGTATTAATAGCCTCAGTTGAAACGCGACGTGGGTAACTTTGTTCACAAGTGTTATGTTTATCAGACTGCTAAGAGGCAGACTCAGAATACAAGTCTCTACATGCCTCTACCTGTACTGAGTGCCATACAGGAGGATTTGTCGATGGATTTTGTTTTGGATCTTCCACAGACTCAGCGAGGAGTAGATTATTTGTTTGTTGTGGTTGACAGGTTCTAAAAAATAGGACATTTTATCCTTTGTCGAAAGACATCTAATGCGTCACATGTTGCCCAACTGTTCTTTCGGGGGGTGGTTCATTTACATGGTGTACCTCAGTCTATCACCTTTGACATGGATTCAAAATTTCTTAGCCACTTTTAGGTTACATTGTGGAGGCAGATGGATACTACTCTAAAGTTCAGTAACACTATTCAACCGTAAACTGATGGGCACAATGAGAATCTGAATCGAACACCGGGAATTTAATTCAGAGCATTTATGGTGATAAGCCTAAATAGTGGGACGTGGCACTGGCACAAGCTGAGTTCACATATAATAATACAGTTCATACTGCTACGAGCTCATCTTTTTTTGCTTTAGTGAATCGGTAGCCTTCTAGGCACACGTTAGACTTGGCACGTCTTCCTAAGGTTGCTAGAGCAGGTGTGGCTGTCGAGATTTTAGCTGCAGATTTCAGATGTTCAGGTTGAATTGAAAGCTCGGTTGGAAGAGAAAATTGTGAAGTATAAAGCCGCAGCTGATGTCAAGAGGGGTGAGAAATTGTTTGTTGAGGGTGATCATGTTATGGTGTTTCTACGTAAGGAAGGGTTCCCGGTTGGTTCCTATAACAAGTTGAAACCAAGGAAGTATGGGTCGTACAAGGTGATCAAGGTGATTAAGATGATCAATGATAATGCCTACGTAATTGACTTGCCTGCTGATTTGAATATTCTCGAACTTTCAATGTAGCCGATCAGTATGAGTTTCATTATCATTTGCACCATGCCAATCGGTTACCCGGTTGAGGTCGTTTGCATCCTTAAAATAGATGAAGTGAAAGCTCGATTGGAAGAGAAGAATGCGAAGTATAAAGCCACAGTTGATGTCATAAGGCATGAGAAATTGTTTCTTGAGGGTGATCAGGTTATGGTGTTTTTGCGTAAGGAAAGGTTCCTAGTATGTTCCTATAACAAGTTGAAACCAAAGAAGTATGAGCCGTACAAGGTGATCAAGAAGATCAATGATAACGCCTACCTAAACGACTTGCCTGCATATATGAATATCTCTCAAACTTCCAGTAGCCAATCTTTATGAGTTTTGTGATGATATTCCGCTTTATCCAGAATATAACTCTAGGTCGAGTTTTTCGCAGGTGGGAGGGACTAATCTAAGACAATTAGCTTTGGAGTTTGAAGAGGAGTTGGATTGAAAATTGGCAAAAAGAGGAAAAGGCAAGGCTAAAAGAAGAAACGGGGATAACTTTTAGCGCGGTTGTCCGATTGCCTATTATATTATGTTTTCAGAGAGGGATTTTGGCGATCTATACCTTGCCCATCGGGTTTCCCGGTTGAGATCGTTTGCATCTTCAAAATAGCTTATTAAGGCAGGCTGTCGGGCATTTGATGTTTTATTTTAAATTTTTAGTTTTTTCGTTTTAGCTTTTATTTGTTTATTGAATGTCCAATTTGGTCTTTTCGTTTTAGTTAGGGTTTGGATAGACTATATAAACCTCTTGTTCTTTGTTTTCAAGGAAGATAATAAAAGTTTAGTTGAATTTCGTTATCTTTTCTACTGGATTCAAGTTTGTGTGTTCTCATGGCTTACGTTGGTAATCCTTTTTACTTCCGTTCTGCGTCAAGTGGTTTCAGAGCAGTCAAAGAAGTTTAAGTAATATGCAAACTCGTTGGGCCACGGACTCTGCAGAAGTTTCCTTCTGTTCCGAAACACAAATCTGGGGTTCTTAATAAGGTGGCAGATGCAATGAGTCGGCGCTCAAATTTACTGATCACTATGCAGCAAGAGGTTATTGTGTTTGAGTTCCTGAAATAGTTGTATTCGGATGATAAAGATTTCATCGAGGTATAAAAAAAGTGTATGCTTAAACAAACAGAGGAAGAATGTCTTGTGATCGATAACTACTTGTTCCACAAAAATCAATTATGTATTCCTTGGAGTTCCTTAAGGGAGAAATTGATTCGAGAGTTACATGGTGGACGTTTGAGTGGTCACTTGGGACATGATAAGACTATTAGAGGGGTAGCCGAGCGGTATTACTGGCCTCAATTGAAACGCGACGTGGGTAACTATGTTCGTAAGTGTTATGTTTGTCAGACGGCTAAGGAGCAAGCTCAGAATACAGGTCTCTACATGCCTTTACCTGTACCGAGAGCCATATGGGAGGATTTGTCAATGGATTTTGTTTTGGGTCTTCCACGGACTCAGTGTGGAGTAGGTTCTGTGTTTTTTGCGGTTGACAGGTTCACCAAAATGGGACATTTTATCCCTTGTCGAAAGACATCTTGAAAATAACCCTTTAAACTGTATGCCTAATAACCTAAGAGGAGGGGGGAGGGGTTGAATAGGTTTTAATCAAGTAAATTACCAATTTTTATTGATTATTCACTATTTAAAATTCACCCAATAAACAAACATACAACATCACGTGTAAAGTGCGGAAATATAAATAACACAAGATGTATGTATTGAAACCCTCCAAATGGAAAAAGCCACGGGCTATTGTGCTAGCCACACATGATCACAGAAATCCACTATATGAGCATAGGTTACACCCTCAAGTGATTCTCGGACTCTCACTCTCGACAACAACCTCAAGCTTTGGACACCGCCACTCACCACTCTTGGTTTAGTCCCTAGTGTTATCCCCTGATACACTACTCTTGGCGTGAACGCCTTCTACTCTACCCCTTGGGCCTTTTATAGTGGCACCTGACCAATTGTTTGCCAACCCTTCTTTGGTTGCAAGACTTTAATTGCTTGTGCACTACACACCGGTAGTCACAAGACTTAATTCTCACGAAGAGATCAACAACCTATGTGAATATGATGAAATATTCAACAAGCAAATAATGTTAGGCAAAACATTAAATGCTTATTTAGGAATTTAAGAATGTCACTAAATACAATTCCTACATATCAAAGTCTAAACGAATGCTCATAAACACTTAACTAGATATAGATATGCAATCCTAAAATCTAGTTATCAAACAAAGCCATCTCAACACATGTTGTCATTAATCATGGCAATGTCGCTAAATGCAATCAAAATGACCTAATTAGCTAGAGGGAAAATATGTCCAAAATGCTAGCTATCAACAAAAAAACCCAATCATGTTATAACTCATCAATAAATGTATTCAATACAAGATTTTAACAAATCATATGTATAAAAATGAATTCTTGAACAATAAGAACAATAAATGAATATGAGATGTTTGTTCTTACTTACCGAGTCAAGATTGATGAAGACCCATGTTTGATTAATGCAATGGATGCATGGATTTTGAGTTTGGAGAGCAAAGAACAAAGCTTGAAGCTTTCTCTCTCTAATGGAGGTTCTCTCTAACTAAAAATGTGTTATTTTAGTTCTAAAAACGAGTTGGGGAAGAAGAGAGAACATATATAATAGGGCAAAGCAATACTACATCATTTTAAAAAATACCCAAAACTTACTCAGTGCGACGGTGAGCTACGCTTGTCGCATCAGCGCACACCTACTTTCTAAGAGCGCTAGTGAGGTGCGTTTGTGGACAGGCGCATCCACAACAACATAATAGCTTGAGATTCAAGTGACACAAAACATGACCAAACAACATCCAAACCTTTCGTATAATAAACCGTTAGAAAGATATGGAAGTTTACATTTTATTTCAATTTATAAAACATGATTTAGATGTCTGTATAAAGAGTTATGATTATTTGAGTGACCAAAGGTCAGAAAAAGACAACAATAGAGTTGCCCTATTTTTGTGGTCACTTTGGTGATTTCAAAACCAATCAAAACGGTCATGAAATATAATAAATAATATACTGTTGAAAAGGTATAGGTGTCTAGTTTGTACAGAAATCTTCAAAACTCATTTTGAAGTATTGTATAAAATGTTATGGTCACAAGACTATGCAAAGGTCAGTTTTGAAAAATATTTAAATCATTGAAATTCACTCTTTTGAAACTAGACACCTTACTCCATATAACCAAACCAAGAAAAGAATAAGACCTTCTCAAATTGCCACTCAACATGCTAAGACAATCACACCATCTTGCAAGCATGGACGTTTCCGATCAAACGATGGAAAGCGAATTAAACACACAATAACCACATTTAAGACTAAGAATGAAGTGCAAGTGTGATTGTGAGTAAGGATGCACACATAAGCAATTGGACACAAATGCATGTAAGAGTGTGTGCAATATGTGAGATGATGCACACATATAAGAAATAGACAACACACAAAGATGAATCAAATCATGCATGAAGTGTGTGTGTGCACTTAAACTCTTCAAAAGGTAAAGTCAATTGAATATACCTTTTGCTCTTGAAGTCATGGAGATGCTTGGAAGCTTGCCAATGAGGACCTAAGCTACCTATTACACAATCATCCCCAATGTGGTGTGGTTTGTCATGAAATAAGCCAATCATAAAATCGAGATCCCTACACATCTAATGTGTCACATGTTGCCCAACTGTTTCGGGAGGTAATTAGTTTACATGGTGTACCTCAGTCTATCACCTCTGACAGGGATTCGAAATTTCTTAGCCATTTTTGGGTTACATTGTGGAGGCAGATGGATACTACTCTAAAGTTCAGTAGCACTGCGCATCCGCAGACTGATGGGCAGATTGAGAATCTGAATCAAACACTAGGGAATTTAATTCTTAGCATTTATGGTGATAATCCTAAACAATGGGACGTGACATTGGCACAAGCTGAGTTCGCATATAATAAAGCAGTTCATACTGCTACGGGCATATCTCCTTTTGCTTTAGTGTATCGGTAGCCTCCTAAGCACGCGTTAGACTTGGCACATCTTCCCAAGGTTGCTGGAGCAAGTGTGGCTGTCGAGAATTTGGCTGACCAAGTTCGATAGTTTCAGGCTAAAGTGAAAGCTCCGTTAGAGGAGAAGAATGCGAAGTATAAAGCTGTAGCTGATGTTAAGAGGCGTGAGAAATTTTTTATTGAGGGTGATCAGGTTATGGTGTTTCTGAGTAAGGAAAGGTTCCCAGTTGGTTTCTATAACAAGTTGAAACCAAGGAAGTATGGGCCGTACAAGGTGATCAAGAAGATCAATGATAACACCTACATGATCGACTTGCCTATTGATATGAATATCTCTCGAACGTTTAATGTAGCCGATCTATATGAGTTTCGTGACGATGTTCTGCTTTATCCTGAATATAACTCGAGGTTGAGTTTTTCACAGATGGGAATGACTCATGTAGGACAATTAGCTTTGGTGTTTGAAAAGGAGTTGGATAGAAAATTGGCAAAAAGAGAAATAGGCACTGCTAAAAGAGCTAGTTTGAAAAAACGGGCATAACTTTTAGCTCGGTTGTTTGATTGCCTATTATAATATGTTTTCGAAGAGAGATTTTGGCGATCTACACCGCACGAGCTGGGTTCCCCGGTTGAGTTCGTTTGCATCCTCAAAATATCTGATTAAGGCAGGTTGTCGGGAATTTGAAGTTTATTTTAATTTTTTATTTTTTTTTGTTTTAGCTTTTATTTGTTTATTAAATGTCCAGTTTGGTCTTTTTTTTAGTTAGGGTTTGCAGAGACTGTTTAAACCTCTTGTTCTTTTTTTGTTGTTGAGATTATACTCGATAGCAATAGTACAATATTGTATTTGGCAATCTTTTCATAATAATAAAGTGATTTCTAGTTTAACAAATCCTATAGCATTTATAGTTTAATTATTATAATTGTCGAAAGTAAATAATCATATGGTCAAAAGACTATAAGAAAAGAAGAATTGTTCATACATCTAGATATGTATGAGGTAGACACAATTCTTTAGTTAGTCTTGAATAATATTCACAACTTAAGATGAAGGTTGGGTGCCTTTATCTTGTCAAAGTTGTAGATTCTTTTGCTAGCATTTGAACGGAACCAAATGTGTTATGATGAGTCTAAAATCATCAAAGTGTGGTGTCTTTAGGCAAAAGAATCTAGTGCACTGGGTGCATTGAATTGGATCACAGTGAAATACGTTATCTAGAACCGCCAATGGATAAAAGTTTTAACTTAAAGACAATCGGAGAGTCTATCTCAATTCTGAGATAAATGATGGACTTATTGTTGCAGGTGTTATCATTTGTGCTGTCAATGAGTACAATTATATGGCATAGTCTATCCTCGACATTTTGGTGGTATTCATTTGTTAATCGATAGAGTACTTCATTTATAGATATGGACATCATGGCTCCATTTATTAAATGAGAATTGAATTTCATCATATGGATGTTTTGAGGTATTGGTTATTAAATCTTAACGTTAAGTTTTCAATAGTGTCTACTGAAACATGGCTTCTTGACAAGTCAAAATATCCAAGTTCAAAATGTGGTCATATGCGTAAATATGGTAACTTGGAGAGCTATAGGCGGTCTATGAGGTCTTGGCGATTATTGATATTCTTCACGAGGATACACTTTCTCCAATAAGGTTGTCTAGGTTATGAATATTAACATCAACTTATTCTATCTTTATTTAAGAGTTCAATTTTAGTTCTTTAGTGGAATGAACTAAAATTAATAGATAGGACCTAAGTGAATCATTTGTTGATTGTGATTGGGTTGTGTCTATTGGAGCTTAAATTTAGATAGCCCGCCAAGATCTCCAATCCACACGAATTTGCATGGATCACTTGATATATTCTACCGGACCAATTTAGAGGTCCATCTAGAATTGTATTGAGGCATGTGGGCTTGTTTCTTTTTGTAAGAATGAGTCTAGTTCACATGTGGACTTTTTATTAAGGTCCAATAGATTTAATAAAATAAGAAAATTAATATAGGTATATATATATACCTATATGTTGTTATAGGCGGCAAGGCTAATGTATAAAAGCCTAAATATATTATTTTTTGTTTTATTGTTTAATTAAATAAAAATTAATTAATTTGTTGATTAATTAATTATTTAATTAAAAGTCAAAATCTTTTTCCTAGTAGAAGATGATCTCCTGAAATTATACTATTGTTGGTAGTATAATTAATATTAAAGACTATATTTGATAAGTAAATAAATAAAATAAATTATTTATCTATTAAAATAAGGAAGTCTTTAATATGGTTACAAATACACTATTGAATTGGATTAGGAGTCTTGGTGTAGGAAAGAATTCTTTTTAGAAAAGGATTCTTTTTAGAAAAGGATTCTTTTTAGAAAAGGATTCTTTTTAGAAAAGGATTCTTGGTCACCAAGTAAATCCACCTAAAGAAATGGTTCTTAACAACCAAGTAAATCCTTCTTAGAAAAGGATTTGAAATCCTAATATATTCCAAGAAGGAATTTCGGCTAGCCATATATATATATAGAAGATGAATTCTGCCAGCCCTAGTTCTATATATAAGAGAAATTTCGGGCAGCTATAGGGACTTTGAACTTGGAGAGAAATCGACAACCATAGAATTTTGAGGGAGAAAAATTTGTTTTTGCTCTAGACAAAATTCTATCAACTCTAAGAAATAGTGTGAGATTCGACAAAGAAGAAGTGGAAGAAAGAACGTTTAGTTTTCGATAGTATACTAATAGCCTTTACATTAAAATGTTTTATGTACAACATCGAATCAAGGTTCACACGAGTTTCAATCAAATTGATTGATAATTCACAAGTGATCTAACATTCTTTGTTTTCTTCTTGGAGGATTATTGTGACTAACAAAGAGAAAGATTTTGTTTGTTTCCATCTTCAGGTATACAGTTTATAGAAAGGGAGTCCACAAACCTAGGTGATTCACGTTCGTGATTTGATTGGAAGATCTTACGGATTCAATTCGGCTCTCGATCAATCATCACGAGAAAAATGTACGACACTTTATATATATATCAATTAATCTAGGGTTAAGGTTCTTGTTTTTAAAAGGGAAAATTTTTATTTATACGCAAACCCTAATTTCAATTTTTCACGCTTCCATTGTACGGATTTTCCCTACGGTTTTGAAAGAAGATAGTAAAAGTTTAGTTGAATTTCGATATCTTTTCTGGTGGATTTCAGTTTGTGTGTTCTCAAAGATTACCAAATGTTGCCAATCCCTTTTACTTCCGCCTACGTCACCCACACATTTACAGTAGCTCATACCATATTCTACATTTATTTAATGTAGCTAACGTGCAACGAGCCCAATAATATTGATCACAATCAAACGGGCTTTATCCGGTCAACTCTCAGTTACTTAAACATTCCAATCAATTCAGTTTTCATAAACATAAAATATAATGTCATATATTGCTCACAATTTTATAAGAACCTTACAAATTTGACCAATCTTGTTAAACCTCTTCTGCTAATGTGGGGACTGTTATTAATGACATTCTTGTTATAATTAAGGGGTTTCCCATCTCTATTGTATTTGCGGGAAGGAATGTTAATTGTTTGGCTCAAAGTTTGGCTAAGTTGGCCCTCTCCTTTTCTGAGGACCAGTTTTTGCTTGAGACCTGTCATCCTAGTGTAGATGGTCTTATCTTTGCTGATTGTAATGGCTAATGCCTGTTTCTTTTATTGAATATATCTCCTTTCCAGAAAAAAAAAAAAAAAAAAAAATAGTGGAGAACTGTTTCTCTCCACTTCCCTGAAAACAATCTTCAAACATTTTAAACGTTTCTTAAAATAATTAGTTGGTAATCTTGGCAAAATCAACGGTGTTCTTCCCATCATGTGCCTTCCTGAAGAAATGCTTCACGTAATCGGAGTACAAAACTTGCTTGTAGATTGGTTTCTCTCCATTTGCAAGAGTTTCCGGCAGAGGACCGATCATGTCTTGGGGCCTTGGGTTGACGAAAATGGGGACTGAGATCCTGTTGCTGCTTCCATTGGCAGTCACACGATGCTCCACACTCCTGTATCTACCGTTGCTCATTATCTGTAACGCATCTCCAATGTTGATGACTATAGCTCCATTGATGGGAGGGACATGAATCCAGCTATCTTCTCCTTCGTTTCCACGAACGTAAAGCCCTCCGACATTATCCTGAAGAAGGACTGTGAGGGTTGAAACATCCGAGTGACGGCCAACTCCAACTGTAAGTTCCGGATTCGGACAGATGGGATAGTAATTGATGTTGGTTCTCACTGAACCGGTCAACAGAGATCGTTTTGTTTCATCGATTTCATTCACGTTCAGTCTCTTCATCAGCACTTGTAGAAGGTGATCGATCAGAAATTTAGAGCTCCTCATGTAGTCTAAAATTTGATCTCTGTAAATCAAAAGAATTTTGGATCAATATTTGTACCTGATTATTTGAGTTTTGATGAATAGTTTAGATTTCTTACTTGCAAACAGGTGGCCAGAGAGCAGCAGCTTCTTCTTCGGAGACGTAAAACAAGCTAAGATAATCCTTCCACTCGAGAGCCTTCTCAACCTGAGGAGTGAAGCTTGTACCAAACCTGACATTGTTAGAGGATGAATTTTCCTTTGAGTACTTGATCTTCTCCGCTGCTGGTAACCCAAAGAAGCCATAAGTGGCCTTCTTTACATCGTCTAACACTTGAAGGGGTACTCCATGGTTGACAACCTGGAAGAATCCCCACTTCTCAGCTGCATCACAGATAGAATTGGCCACTTGAGCGTCATCCCACTTTGACATGTCGATAACTGGAATCGACTCCTGGGGCTCAATTCTGGTCATGAGCCTCTCCTCCAATGGCTGGATGTATTGCTCAGGAAGGCTTTTGATGCCCATCTCAGACAGACCCTTCACTCCATGGCCTTGCTTTATCACAAAATCAGTCACATCTGAGGAGTCGTGTAGAGATATAGAGATTGCTGGTGCCATTTTTTGCAAGAACTAGAAAACCTTGAAGAGTTGAATTATAAGAGCTTGAAGAAAATAAAAATAAAGGTTTTGAGTTGTTATGAATTTCACATGTCCCAAGCTAAAGCTATTTATAATGAAAGTATTATTGGTAGGTAGAGATGTTGATGATGATGAGGGCAATTTTTCAATTTTGCAATTCGGATGCTTAATTTCTCAAGAACTCGCTTCGAAGCTGCATGAACTTTGATGCTCCTTACTATTTTGTATTCCTCATGAGAAGTCAAAAATCATGCGGCCGCCAGATGATATTATCTTTGACACACAAATATTGGATTATGAGAGATATGGAAGTCAATACTTTTGGTTGGTGAATGAATAAAAAAACGAGTAAATTGAATATTGCAGTGAATTTTTAACAGATAAAACACACAATTCTTGACCACAAAAGATGAGTACAAATTAACCACAATTAATCACAATTGGTGTGAAAGGTTTCACAACTACCCAATTATCATTACGAAGCATCCTCATCTACTACTTCGAGTTTTTATATATCTTTTATTAGTATTATTAAGATACTATAGAATCGTTTAAATTTATAATAATTATTAATTTTGTTTGTCTACTTCGAACAATTAGATTACACTCCGCTGAATCTTAACTATTAATATACTTTCGAAGGCTCGTTTGGTACACTGTAGATTGTATTAGACTGAATTGTATTGGATTATTATATGTTAATACGAACTTGTGTTCACTACAAGAAAAATGGTCTTTTCTGACCAAACATTTCCGACGAAACTCAAATTTAGTCAAAAATAGTTGTTTTTCTGACCATAAAAATCATTTCGTAAAAAAAGGAGAAATATATTATAAATTAACTCACAATTCGCTGAATCACAATTGGTGTGAATGGTTTCACAACTACCCTATTATCATTACGAAGCATCCTCATCTACTGATTTGAGTTTTTATATTTCTTTTATTTATATTATTATGATATGGTAAATTCCTTTAAATTTATAATAATTTAATTTTTTAATTTTGTTTCTCTACTTCGAACAATTAGATTACAATCCAATGAATCTTATTTTTTTCAGTCCTACAACTGTTTTTTATTCCGTTTTCGTTTTTATTTTTTAAAAACGATTTCAAAAAAGCGTTCGTTAAGGCCCCGTCCTGCAGCTGTTTTTTAGTCCATTTTCGTTTTTATTTTTCAAAAACAATTTCAAAAACGCGTTCGTTAACCGTTTTCATTTTATTTTTGAAAAAAAAAACCAGTGTTAAAAGTGAAAGATTTGAAAAACACAAAATACTTGTTTTTCGTTTTTCGTTTTTGTTTTTCATTTTGTTTTTCACTTTTTAACATTAAAAAAACATATTAAACTATTAATTGTACCGTTATGCCTTTGATATGATTAGGACAAGACAGAACAAGATTTTTAAATTACCAAAGTACCCCTCTTATATATATATTATAATAATTATTATATATCTATTATAATAGTATATTTTATGTATATAGAATATTAATATATAATATATATAAATATTAATATATCATATATATATAATATATAAAATAATATAGAATATTTATATATAATGTCATATATTATGTATTATTATATATGAAAATATAATATAAAAAATATAATAATATTTCATATATTAAAAATATAATCATTTTTAATATATTAAATATTATTACATATATTTTAATTTATTTTATATATTATTATAATATGTTTATATATTATACAATTATATTTTTATTATATAATAATATATATAAATTATAATTATTTATTTATAATTTAAGAGTTTAGTTTTGATTAAGTCATTTTTTTATATGTTTTTTTAAATTAATTTTTGATGTGTTACTTTTGTTTAATTTTAAAATTATAATACAAAAATTATATTGGTTAATTATTTAATCATTTTGTTTATAGTTGTAATAATATTAAACAAAACACTAAAATTGATATTTCAATTTTTGATAGTTTTCGGTTAACCTACCAGACACGTTTTTTCCGTTTTCATTTTTAAAATACAGCTTTCAGTATTTGCTACCACACACGTTTCAGAATTCGAAAATGAAAACAAAAATACTGTTTTCATTTTTATTTTTATTTTTGAAAAATAGCAAACGAAAAATGCTTACAGGACGGGCCCTAATCGTTTTTCATTTTATTTTCAAAAAACAAAACAGAAATGAAAAACAAAACCAGTGTTAAAATTGAAAGATTTTAAAAACACAAAATACTTGTTTTTTGTTTTTGTTTTTGTTTTTCACTTTTTTATATATATAAAAAAACAATTTTTTTAATTATTAATTGTACTGTTATATGTTTAATATGACTAGGACAAGACGATACAAGTTTTATAAATGACCAAATGTATGTATGTATATATATATATATATACATATATATATATATATATACATATATATTCCAAAATAATTTATTTCCAACTAGAACTAAAAGCATACATGCAATAATATATATATATTATAATTATTATATATATATTATAATAAAATATATTTACTATATATAAATATTATATAAAATAATATATAATATTATAATACATTAATATAATATAAATTAAAACATATGTAATAGTATTTAATATATATATTATATATTAATATAATATATAAATTAATATAATATATACAGTTATATTTTTATTATATAATTTATACATATATATATATATATATATATTATAATTATTTATTTATAATTTAAGAGTTTAGTTTTGATTAATTCATTTTTTGATATGTTTTATTGAATTATTTTTGGATGTGTTACTTTTGTTTAATTTAAAATTTTCAATACAAAATTATATTGGTTAATTATTTAATCAATTTGTTTATAGTTGTAATAATATTAAACAAAATGCCAAAATTGATATTTCAATTTTTGATAGTTTTCGGTTAACCTAACGGACGAGTTTTTTCCGTTTTTATTTTCATAATACAACTTTCAGTATATGCTACCAGACACGTTTTCAGAATTCGAAACCGAAACCGAAAATACTCATTTTCATTTTTATTTTCAAAAAATAACATCTGAAAAAAGCTTACAGGACGAGACATTAACTAAACTATTAATATACTTTCGGGGCTCGTTTGGTACACCGTAGATTGCATTATATTGAACTGCATTGGATTATTATATATTAATATGAACCTGTGTTTGGTGATGCAGTATATTTTTTTTGTATTAAGTTATTCCAATACGACTTTATTGTAGTCTAATATAATATAAAAATATAATACGAAAAAAAAGTTAATAATTCATTTTAAGTATTCTTACCATGAATAAATCAATAATATTTTATAAAAAAAATCAATAAATATTTATTTTAGTGATATAAAAATTTAAATAAATAATATATTTATAAATAAAATAAACATTTCATCAATCTTCCATATTTGTTGAGAAGAATGAGAAAATAAAAGAGTTTTTTTCTACTATAGTACACCATAATACCACCAAATATTATTTTTGAGCTAATAAGGTGTTTGATGTATTAGGCAAATAAAATGTAACTGGGTGCAAACAATGTATTATATTATTTTAGTACATTTTAATTAATTAACACAATACAATGCAAACTACCAAATATGACCTAAATGGTGGATAACTCGTAAACAAATTTACCCAAAATTTGGAACGATTGAAATTCAAAGATGCAAAGAGATAAACCCTGTTCTTATTTGTGAAAAATGTCACTTTATGGTAAAAAGTGGCATAGTACTTAGGCATGTAATTTCATAGAGGGGAATTAAGGTAGACAAGGCAAAGATTGAAGTGATGAAGAGTTTACCACCTTCCAAAGCTGTCAAGGATATCATATCTTTTCTCGAACATGCAAGGTTTTATAGACGATTCATCAAGGATTTTTCTAAGATTTCTAAACCATTATGCACTCGTATTCAGAAGAAAGTAGAGTTTGAGTTTAGTACATAGTGCACTACTTCCTTTAACCTTCTAATGGAAGCCTTAACCATATCACCCATCATTTTGCCTCCACACTGCAGTCTTCCATTTGAGCTTATATGTGATGCCTCTGATTTGTTGTTACTCTAGGGGGTGGGACGTTGATGCTATCATCAGCCTGCCTGTCATCTCCTTTAGTACCCCGGATTACCTCTTTGACATTTAGATAAAAATGGGTTTTATTTAGTGAAATTGGGTACAAGGTTGGTATGGCTCTAGGTTGTTAAAAGAAGTGCTCAGGTAGTTTACGGGTGGAATGGTGGTGAAAGTATCATTAGTATCTAAAAATCCTTGCAAAAATTAGGATTTTTATTTGGAAAGCATGCCACAATTGGCTCCCAACTCTGCCCAATCTTGCCAAACGTGGGGTGCTAACGGAGACCCTCTGTAGTGTGTATTCCAATAAACTGAAGTCGACGGTCAATGCTCTTTGAGGCTGTAGGGGTTTAAATGATTTCTTTAATCGTGCTACTTTTTCTCAGAGCTTAAATGGGTTAATAATTTTGAATTCTAGAACATCCTCTATTACTGCTCTGAGGTTCTGTCCAAAACTGAAAGGGAGCTTTTGTGTTTCATTTTCCAACACATTTGGTAGAGAAGAAACCAAACCATTCATAATATGAGTTTTAGGCGTGAGGAGAGCATTGTAGGTTGGTTTTCCAGTTTCATTGGTGAATTTCGTGCATCATGTGACCAAGTCTCTCCCCCTCCAAAAGATCGGAGCAACCATGTGGCTAGTTGAGTGGTGCAGACCTGGGAATATTCAAGGCTAATACTGATGCTACGGTGTGTAAGGCCACTGTTAACAGTCATTTTTGGCTAGGGGTCAAAGGGAAATTTTTCACCTAGGTAGCACCTGGTAGAAGGCATCTCTACACATTGGATAGGTACTGGACGCAATGGTTTACCTCGAAGTACCAGGTCTAGCACAACCTAGGTACCTCAGTATCGTTGTAGGAGCAAGATGAAGTTCATGCACCTTTATAGGCTACCAAACTGGTACCCAAGTACCCTGACAATGATCTTCTACCCCGTTAAGGTACATATCCAACCTCTCTAGTAGGAAGGAGAGTGCCTATAAAGCTCTTAGAAGATCATAAATCTCCGATGAGATCGACAAGTACCTCGCTACTAGAATGGTACCCCGAGGTACCTCGCCATCGTAATCAATCAATCGCCACGTTATCAAGATGTTACCTTAGGGTACCTCGCTGGAAAACTTTACGAGGTACCTTGCCATATCACCAGGTCAACACTTTAAGGTAGCGTACCATTAACATATGGAATCAAAATTATTCTCCAAACTGCCAACAAGCTCCACGTACATACAACCATAATGAGAGAGTTCAAAAAAGAAACAAACGCCGTTCCCTCCAAGATATTCTCCGCCAGTCGATTCTCTAGGGTCAACCACATTAAATAGAAAATCTCACCAAATGAGAAAGAAAGATCAATCTAGTGATCTTCGGCTTGTACGCCAAGGAAAAAACCTAGTAACTTCAAAGAGGAGGGAAGAACGAGTCCTGAAACCATAAGAATAATCACTTGATTCTGTAGTTCGTCAACCCTAGCCATCGTCTTTGTTATTTGTGTCCACTTATCGGTATGTACGCTTTCTCCACCTCCAATTGGGTAGAGAGAAAAGAGAGAGAGATAGAGAACTATTCTGAACACGTGTACACTCCAGATCTTTGAATTAAATAGCATCAATTAAGTTGTTAACGGTGATTTTTGGATCGTTAAAAAGTCAATCGCCAAACATTAACACGTAGGTAGATCGAAGCTTTAACCAGTCTAGGTTGAATAATCAAAGCCTCTAGATGTGATATGATTTGTCTGTATTTGTGAATGATAATGTAGAAAAGTAGAAAATAAAGATAAATCAAGCATAAAACATATTTTACATGGTAAAACCCCAAGGTGAGGAAACATCCACGGTTGCCAGCGACAACGAGAAGAAATCCACTATGAATAGAATGATTACACACTCAATCTCTTGTTCTCTCATACTACTGTTATGCCTTTTTTGTATACATAAATAGATATATAGATCGATTGATTGATCCTAAGATCCTTCGACATCTAAATCCCTTCATAGGTGGAGGAGATTGAACCCCATTTACACAATGAGATTATGGGTCTATTTATATGTGCATAGACCCCTAATCCTTGTTGTACAAGTAATGAAAGGTGGCGGTGTTTGATTAGGACTTGTTACTTGATGAATTCGTATTTAACTTCTTTTATGTTTCGGAGATCTTGTACATTGAATTAGATTCTTAGTTGGATTCTAGTTGAGTAGTCCATTTAGGACTTATTTCCTGATTGGTGCAGGATCTTCTAGAAGAACTGAGTTATTGCTTGATATGGACTCTCTGATATGTAGGAGGAAATTGTAATATTTCCTCGTTGGACTGTGGTTCTAGATTCCTTGCTCGTGTAAGATTATTCTTCTTCATATTTGAGTCATAGTTGAACTTTTGTTACAATCTTGACTTAGCTTCTCTTGGTCGACCGTTTCCTAAACTGACCGGGTCTTTCTTCCCCGATCGGTTTTGCTTCCCGGTCAGGTTTAGACCTATCTTGGCCGATCAGTTTAGTTTGACCACCCTGTCTAGCAATATCAACTTTAACTTGGGCGATTTTTTGCCGATTGACTTTCCCAATCGTGCTTATTTTACCCGATCGGTTTAGTATACCCTATCATGTCTATTTTGCCCGCTCGGTTCATCCGACGCTTGCCAATTACTAGAGACTATTTTTCTTCTTTGATGACGTGGTTTTCCGTATATTCCATGTCATACGCTATTTTTATTGACATGTCATGCAACCAAAAAATCCCTATAATAATACCCCCTCAAATCCGCGAGATGAGTTCTTAGTGACTCGACGAAAGGGATTTGAATAGTTTTTCTTTGATTTTTGTTTTACACTTTGACCACATCATTTTTTTCTTTTCTTCTGTAAATTGATAAACTTCGAGACAATTATGTAGCTGAGATACATCTTTGGACCTATATCTGTCAGTCTCTTCGGGACACAAATCAGGTCGTTGAGATACCTTTGGGTACTTTATTGTGAGATGAACTTGCTCTTGGTTTGGTCAGTCCATAGATAATCTCCAAATGATATTATTCATCTTTTTACGTAATCAGCTTCTAACTTCTTTTTTTACTGACGCTTAGATCCTCTCGCTCATTTGAACGAATCTTTGACTCATTTTAGCGCTATTCATCTTTCCTTGAATCCATATTTGAGTTATTCTTACTAGCGCTCAGATTCTCTTTCATCCTGGTTCGGTTTTGCCTGGATCCATCTTTGAGCAGATCTGACTAGCGCCCGAGTCCTTCCTAAGCAGGGTATTTTAGTCTGATCTTATATTCTTTACACTATTTCTACTCGAAACATATTTTCTTTCATCGTACAGTACTCTGCCACCTTACGCATTTATCGCGGCGTATAGGATATCCTTTAAAGGTAAATTCTGATGACCTTTCAAAGTTTTGATGCTCGAGACAATTTAAAAATTTAAAGCTAAAGACCATAAGAGGAATTGATTAAGGTTTCATTTAACAACTTCTTTTCTCATAACCTGAGAAAAATATAGTTGATGTCGTTGCTCTCAGAAAAGTCAGATGTCATTCCATCAAGATTATGCTTCTTCGCATCCACCCCCTAAGGCCACTACCATATATATACATGTTCATGGTGAGTTAAGAGCTCTTATTCTCTAGGCGTTCATGTTGCTCAAAATTTACTCCCTAACATCGTTTGTCATTTGATGTGCAGAGTAAGAACCATACTATAGGCACATTAGCTCACTTTTGTTTTCGTTGGCACGAGTAAGTTTTTTTTTTAACAAATCAAATTTTTCTTTAGTTGACCGAGAACTCTAACCTATCGGATTCTATCTTTGGCTGACCATAAGTTTGGCTATACAAGCTCTAACTTTTGGTTAAACAAATTCTATCTTTCACAGACAAAATTTTTCCTTTTGGTCGACCTTTCTTATAAGTCAGTCTTCGTTTTGGTCGATCTTTCTCGTAGGTCGGTCTTTTATTTTTAGACCTTCTGATTGCTATTTCTGAAAATGAAGAAGATACCTTATATGCATATATTCAAATTAGACTTTTGTCTTACTTGTATTTGATTTCGATCATTATTGGCTCTTTTATAACTGCTCATTGATTTTTGTACTTCTCGTAAATAGTTTCGAAGGCTCGCTCGGCCTAACAAAATTTTCACCCACCTACCAGGGTCATTACTTGATTTTTAGCAAGTCAAGCCATCCTTAAGGCGTTCAGCGGCCTAGATCTTACGTCCGGAAACCTCCTGCCTTTTTTTTTCTTTTCGTGCGCTTGTCCAATAGAGCCTTAAAACTGTATCTTTTAAACTTATCAGAAATATAACTTTCGCAGAAAAGTATTTACCCCATTTTCTTTTCAAATGGCTAGATCACTGACAGTTCTTTATCTGCACCCAATCAGTTTTAGGGCTGACAGTGTTTTATCTGTATCCAGACAGTTTCCTTTTCGGTCCATCTTTCTGACCAGTTTTGTATACCTCTTTTATCTTAATTTAGCCAAGTATCTCATCAACTGACATTAAGTTTAAGTAATCCATTGGCTTAATTGGGTCAATTTTTTTAGTTGACTTGTTTTTCACTGAGTATCTGATTTCCTCATTCTGATCAAGTATCTCATTAGGCTCAATCATCTTACCAGGTATCTTATTAAACCCCGATCACATGAGACTGATAAATTATCCTACTAAACTGATCAATTTTGCTTCGATGGATGATAGGTCTTTGACTTTGTCCACTCGGGCTTGCTCAAAATGAAGACTTGGTCACGTGTTGACTGGTTGTTTGTTGACTTTTGGCAAGATGGCATACTTAGTTACTGTTACTTCAGCAACAATGCTGACCTGTCAGCCGACCAATCTTTACCAATAATGATACCTTCTTAACTACTTGATCTGAGCATCTTGATCTACTTTCTCAAAGGATCTGCTTGGTAAGCTGATGAGCATATTATTCACATACGTAGAGTAGCTCACTTAACTTAATTAGACCAAGTGCTTAACTGGTCTTAAGTCTTAGTAGCCCATTGGCTTAGTCAATTTATATGCTTTACTATACCTGATCAATTTGCCCAAGTATCTCGTTACCTTATGACAAACTGAGTTTCCAGACTGGTATTTTTCTTCAATTAGTTCCCCACTGAGCATTTCATTACCTCAGTATGATCAAGTGTCTCATCGGATTCGATCATTCTTTATATTTGAGTTCTCTTTTATTTCCTTTTTTTATTCTATCATGCAACAAGATGAACTTGGAATTTATTTATTTATTTTTGCTAACGCTCGGATCTTCTCGCCTATTAGGGAGAATCTGAGACCCCTTTTTAGCATCGTTTAGCTTCGCTTGGATCCATCCTTGAATGGTTCTTACTAATGTTCAGATCCTTTCTTGGCAGTGTACTGGCATTTAGTTACCTTGTAACAACCGAATTCTGAGCCAAAAATCTCTCCAATTGATTTTATACTGAGTATTTCATTACCCCAGTCTGACCAAGTATCTTTATTAAATTGGTCACTTCTAGATCTGACCAGTTATCTTGTTGAGCTGATCACTTTGGATTTGATCATTTATCTTTATCAAACTGATCACCTTCAGACCGATCAATTATCTCATTATAGTGTCCACTTTGCGACTGATCAGTTATCTTATTAAACTGATCAGTTATCTCCATTCTGGTCGGTGGTTCCAATTGGTTTTTGCGTTGATTCGCTCGAGTTGTTCTCGATCAGTCTTGTAATTTGCCAAGTAGTCTTTTTTTTTACCTAAGCTGGGTATCTCATTTGACTTAAGTGAACCAAGTGTCACTTTGATTTGTTTTAAGTCTGAGTAACCCATTGGCTTAGTTAAATGGTTTGCTCGAGTACCTGATTACCCGTTAGCAAACAGTGTTCTTAACCAAGTTTTTTTTTCTTTTTTTCTTTTTTTTTTTATATGTTGGTTTTATAATGAGTATCTAATTACCTTAGTCTAATCAGACATTTTATTACACTTATCAGTTTTGTGATCGATCAGTTATCTTGTTAAATTGATCACTTTGATTCAATCAGTTATCTTATTGGCTGATTGTTTTTATCTGACCAACTATCTTATTGGTTGATTGTTTTTTATCTTGATCAACTATCTTATTTGTTGGCCATCTTTGATCAGATCAATGATCTTATTAATTGATCATTTTTGACCCGATCAATTACCTCAATACCTGACCAAACTTGGTTTGACCTAATCGGTTTTCTTATTAACCGATCATCTATGATTGGATGTGTGAACAATCTTTGACCTCGCTTGCTTGATCTACTCATGATCAATCTTGATATTTACCAAGTAGTGTTCTTTGGGACCATATTCATGGTATCTAATTTATAGACGCTTCTCTTTTATCTGTCAACTAAGTCACTGGGACGTCTCCCAGTAGCTTGTTGTTCAAGATTCGTTGCAACGAGGTTAGCTTATATTTTACTGACTTTACAGAAAATGCTAAAGTTTGCATTGGTAACTATTTCAAGTATAAATATTTTATCCCTAATTCAACTCTTAGCACATCCAATCAACTACAGGTGACCTGAAGGTGCTTTAACAATGCTTTTAATGCACCCAGTTAGTTTCGGTGAGTATGCAATGTCTTTGTGAATTTCACTTTCGACCTCCTCACTAGGCCCCTCGAGCACCCTTTGCCTAAGCAAACTCGGGTGTTCGGGCATGTCTCTGTGTGGTAGAGAGAATTTTTGAATACTTTTACTTAGATTTTATCTGGAGAATTTCTCCTTTAATGGTCTTTTGAGTTTTAGTACGTTTAGTAGAAATTGGTCTGATCTTTAACGCTTCTTTGAGTGTAGATGTCTGTTTGAGCTGGCTTTATCTCTTTGTTCTTTAACATCATTTGGTGGGGGATCTGAAATTTCTAACATTTTTTTTGGTTGCTCCGATTTGGTTAATCGTGGATGTTCCCTCCTTATATATTCGTATAATATTTCATCTCTTGCCTTCTTAAATCACTGTAAGGAAGCAAACAAGACAATTTGTTAATCGATACTAACCTGTGTAGTGGGCGTTTCTATCTTCAGTAGAGTTGCGATGTCCCGGATATCGTCAAATATTTCTTAGGGTGAACGATCTTTAGGACCTTCCGTGAATTATAACAATCCATCTAATTCCTTTTTTTTACAAGGAATGACTAGATTTTTGGCCACGAGCAATCCTTTGATCAAACCGTCGAGATTGAGATGGTATGCTGCTACTTGACTTTTTACATGTGCTAAGAAATGGTTATTGATCCACATGCTTTTGTCTTATTCTCCCACATCAGTTCTAGTCCATCTTTCTTTTTATGCATACATCAGTTATCTTATTACACTAATTACTTTGCAACTAATCAGTTATCATAATAAACTGATTAATTTTGGACCGATCAATTAACTTATTAAACTGATCAACTTTGGCCTGATCGGTTATCTTACTACACTGATCAACTTTGGACCGATCAGTTTTCTTATTACACTAGTCAACTTTGGACCGACCAGTTATGTTTTTTAATCTATCAGCCGAATCACTGGGTTGCAGTAGTGACTTTGCAAAATGCTGTTTTGCAACTGTGATTTTTTTTTTAACGTAGCATGCTCCTTTGCTGTGTTGTGCTACCCCTAACCCCTCAGCAATTCTTAACGTATGTTTTATTCGAACAAGAGTGCTTTTAACAGCACATCCTTTTTTCCTCCACATTTTTTTATTGCTTTGTTGAGTGGCCAGTTGAGGTATCTAACAGAACGGTGAGCTAAACTACAATGGTCGAATACCTCTGGTGAACTGAGTAGTTCTGATAAATTGAGTAGTTCTACCAAACTGAACATCTATGGTAAACCAAATAGGCTAACACTCAGGTTTTGCAGCTTTATTCACTGGTTTATATGGCAAAGTTATTACTAAATAAACTTGGTGAGGATGTGGAAGTGATACATTATCAACTTTTAATTGTCGCCTGTGGTCCTGATCGACTAATTATATTGCCGTCCATTTTATGCTTTCAACGGTCAATTGCTCATCGTTTAGTTGATGTTTGTTTTGATGTGATCACAGATTGGATTCTTCATCGATATTTTAAACTCAAAAAGCTTATGGGAAGCTATCTTTTATGAGTTGGATCTGATGAACCACTCATGACTCTGAAGTCTAGTTGCTAAGCTTGTAAATGTTAGGATTATGCTCGATAGCAATAGTGTAATATTGTAGTTAACAATCTTTTTCATATGAATAAAGTGATTTCTAGTTTAACAAATCTTATAGCATTTATAGTTTGATTATTATAATTGTCAAAAGTAAATAATCATAAGGTCAAAAAACTATGAGAAAAGAAGAATTGTTCATACATCTAGATATGTATGAGGTAGACACAATTCTTTAGTTAGTCTTGAATAATATTCACAACTTAAGATAGAAGGTTAGGCGTCTTTATCTTCTCAAAGTTGTAAATTCTTTTGCTAGCATTTGAGTGGTATCAAATGTGTTATGATGAGTCTAAAATCATCAAAGTGTGGTGCATTTGGGCAAAAGAATCTAGTGCACTGGGTGCATTGACTAGGATCAAAACGAAATACTTTATCTAGAGCTGTCAATGGATAAAAGTTTTCATTTGAAGACAATCGAAAAGTCTATCTCAATCCTCAGATAAATGATGGACTTATGGTTGTAAGTGTTATCATTTGAGCTATCAATGAGTACGACTATATAGCATAGTCTATCCTCGATAGTTTGGTGGTATTCATTTGTTAATCGATAGAGGACTTTATTTATAGATATGGACATAGTGGCTCCATTTATTGAATTAGAGTAGAATACCATCATATGGATGTTTTGAGGTATTGGATATTAAATCTTAATGTTAAGTTTTCAATAGTGTCTATTGAAACATGGCTTCTGGACAAGTCGAAATATCCAAGTTCAAAATGTGGTAATATAAGTAAATATGGTAACTTGGAGAGCTATAGGCGGTCTATGAGCTCTTGGCGATTACTGGTATTCTTCAAGAGGATACACTTTCTCCAATAAGGTTGTCTAGGGTATGAGTGAGTAACATCAACTTATTCTATCTTTATTTAAGAGTTCAATTTTAGTTATTTAGTGGAATGAGCTAAAATTAAATAGATCGGACGTAAGTGAATCATTTGTTGATTGTGATTGGGTTGTGTCTGTTGGAGTTTAAATTTAGATAGCCCGTAAAGATCCCCAATCCACACGAACTTGCATGGATCACTTGATATATTTTGCCAAACCAATTTAGGGGTCCATCTAGAATTGTATTAAGGCATGAGAACTTGTTTCTTTTTGTAAGAATAGGTCTAGATCACATGTGGACTTTTTATTAAGGTCCAATGGATTTAATAAAATAAGAAAAATAATATATTTCCCATATATATGGTATAGGCAGCAAGTCTATTAAGAATAGCTTAAGTATATTATTTTTATTTTTTTATTAAATTAAATGGAAATTAATTAATTTATTGATTAATAAATTATTTAATTAAAAGTAAAAATCTTTTTCCTAGTAGGAGATGGTCTTCTAAAATTATACTATTGTTGGTAGTTTAATTAATGTTAAAGACTATATTTGATAAGTTGATAAATAAAAGGAATTATTTATCTAATCAAATTAGGAAGTCTTTAATATGGTTATAAATACACTATTAAGTTGGATTAGGAGTCTTGGTGGAAGATAGAATTCCTTTTTAAAATGGATTCTTAACCATCAAGTAAATCTACCTAAGGAAAGGATTCTTAAATACCAAGTAAATCCTTCTTAGGAAACAAACTAAATCTCCTAATTATATTAAGTGAAATTTTGGCCAGCTATGTATATACATGAGAAGGATAGAATTCCTTTTTAAAAAATGATTCTTAACTACCAAATAAATCCACCAAAGGAAAGGATTCTTGCCAACCAATTAAATCTTTCTTAGGAGAGGACTTATGACCCTATATATAGGTTTGGAAATGCCTGCTCTAAGGTTTTTTAAGAGAGGGATTTCTGCCATGCTAAGCAATTTTCAAGAAGAGAATTTGGCCTAGCAAGAGAGAATTTTGAGAGAGAAAAATTTGTTTTTTACTCTAGACAAAATTTGATCAACTCATAGAGATAGTGTGAATTCGGCCAAGAAGAAAAAAAAAGGGAACGTTTTTTGTTTTCTATAGTACACTAGTATCCTTTACATCAAAAGGGTTTTGTGTACAACATCTAATCAAGGTTCACGTGAGTTTCAATCAAATTGATTGATAATTCAAAAGTGACCGGACGTTTTTTGATTTTTCTCTTGGAGGATTATTGTAACTAACAAAGAAGAAGATTTTGTTTGTTTCCATCCTCAGGTATACAATTTAAAGATAGGGATCCCACACTCCTAGGTGATTCTCGTTCGTGATTGGATTGGAAGATCTTGCAGATTTAAATTGATGCTAGTTCAAACGTCACGAAAAAAAAGGTACAACACTTTTTATATACATCAATTCATCTAGGGTTAAGGTTATTGTTATTAAAAGAGGAAATTTTTATTTATACGCAAACCCTAATTTTCTAATTTTCTCACATTTCCGTTGGGTTTTGAACCGTTTTTTTCCCTACAATTGGTATCAAAGCCTAGTTGTACCTGATGGTGACACGTCATTGAAGTGTCGTCAAATATGAATATTTAAGTTCGACCTCACAAGGGCGCAAGTCACAGAGACTAGCACAGCGGCAAGCAAGGGATCGATCCACAAGGAGGTGGATTCACCGACCATCTCTAATTCTAGCTATTATTACAACACTCCAAGTGGACTCGTGTGTTGCGTGTGAGGGAAAGTGAATAATAATATAACTAAAAAACTTATATAAATGATATATACAATGATAGATGGAATGGAGATATGCATGAAATGTGGTTACACTAGGGAAACGACTCAACCATGACAATCCTCTTAATTATGTTCTAGACTCACCTAATCCTCAAATGTGCAAGTATACATAGACTCGTATCCCCTTAACTAATCTCTAATCTCTCTCGATGTCTTAGAGATAGTATCGATATAAACCCGAAATCTCTCTTGAGCAATCCGGACAATATATATGAACCCATCAAACACGTGGAATACAAATCGAACCCTATACGCTAGCCTAGTGGTTCTAGCACTTTCTAGTCAAGCATAGTGAATGTTTATCTAAGCATTGTCAAACGCGTCTCCTCTCAGTACATAGCATCTAACCATGGATCAATTACAAAGTTATCAATTAATCAAAGGCTTTAAGCACTCAAAACATCCATATAACAACAAAAGCACAAAAGAAATGTCGGCGGTCATTACTTCTAGGTCAAAGATTCGGTTTATTCAACTCCTTAGGATGGCTAAACATGGGAAACAAGTTTACCTAACAACTACATGCAACAATGTGATTGTTATATCATTAAGAACATCCAATTTAGGTTAAAGGTTTATCCTCTTGATTACGGAATTTTCCCACCATCAATTCATCACTCAATCCTGTCACGTGGATGGATAATCGTGTCTTAATACAAAGACCCATTAAGAACAAGGATATGAACCAAGGTCAATTTAGCAACTAAAATCCTGAACTGAAATCTTTTCTACTCTTTGGGGCTAAAATCCCTATTACTCAAATTACTCTATATATGGAATTTCAAGTCATCCATCAATCAATCAACAATCATGGGTATCTAATTTTTACTCCAAATTACAACTACTCCTAAACCCAATCATGAACACATATTGATTTCTAACAATTCATACACATACATATCATATTAAGAGCATAAAAACACATATATCAAAGAGTAAAACAAAACCCAAATGAATTTAAGTACAAAAATACATATATAGCACATGTGAAAGGTTTACAAATTCCCAAATTCGGTGTTACACATCAAAGACAACAAGAAATACAAAGAAATGAGCAATTAAGAGCAAACCATTGAAGACAAGTCCTCCAAAGATGCTCCTAGCCTTCCTAGCTCGAATTTGGCTCCTAATTCCTTTGTAATCTACTCTAAGATGGATGGAGGAAGTGTATAGTGGTGAGGTGGAGGTGTATGGTGAGCTCCCATGGAGGAAAAACCTCCATGGGAGCAAGAAGTGAAAGAAAATGGAAGAAAATGGAAGAGAGAAGAGAAGAGGCATGAGTAGGGAAAATAGGGGAAGAGAGGTCTTAAGAATGAGAATAAAATAGGGTATTTATAGTGTGGGAGGTTAGGGCAAGACTTTTGGGTGAAAATATAAGAATACCACTCTGAAAATGGCTGAAAAATGCATTTTTGTCAAGATGTGTGGTACGATGTGCTGTACGCATCAACATAGCGAACCGCACATCACTTTTTGGAGGTTGATGCCCTTCTACGCGGTACAAAATGTGGTACGCAACTTGGTCTCGCGCGGTTGCGTACCACACTTCTCTGCGCACCATTACAAAAACGGTCATAACGTTCTCTAGAAACCTTGGAATTGCAATATGTAAAGTGCGTTGGAAAGAAGACCTTTAGAGCTTTCCGAAATATGGTTATGGACGACGTAGTTCGATTGGAGGAGAGAGATATGACTTTTTGAAGTTAGGGTATCTGTACAAGCTATTCTAAATTCTGTCATTTAACCTCCAAAACTCTTCAATTAAGCTCAAATACCTTCCGTAGGGAACATGTACCTACACAAGGCTCACAAACACATCAAATACCAAAATATACTCAAAAACAAGAACAAAAGCTAGAAAATGGGGACCTCAAAAGGTATATAAATTGCTCCGATCAGTACCCTTGATTAATTGATGTATTTGTTCGTGAATCTTTTTTTTGTATATATGCATATTTTAGAAAGAGATAGCACTCTAGGTATTCACATATATATTTACATTGGAATGTATGGATATATATATATGTTTTATATGTGGTTTGTTATTGCTCAATTTTGGTTCTAGAATTTCAATGTATTTTGTTTTGAGATTGTAATAAGAAGGGTGGTCTATAATCGCCGTAATTTCCTTCTTGGTAGTTGCTAAGTTTTTTTTTTATTTTGTTTTGTCGTTGTAATAAAAAAAACTGCACTATTGTAATAAAAAAGACTGCAGTATTTTTTTATTTAAATTCTTCTGTAATACATTCAAATATCGAAGATTCGAAGATTTAAAGAATTAAGAGCAACCGGAACAAGTTTAGGACCGTGCGAGCCATAACAACGAACGTGCGTGCAAAGAGTGCGCAACCACGTTTGTTGTGGCATGGGCTGTGCACGGCGGCAACCCTTTTGGTAGCCATGCTACGCATGGCAGCCCTTTATGGGTTTTTGGCATGCGCACGCCCATGGGTAATGGAGAAGGGTGCGCACGCTCATGGGAGGTAGCCGAGGGAGTCCGAAAGATGAAGGTCACGTGAAGACTTGTTCGCCAAGAAAGAGTTCTTGTAGTCCAAGATATATGTAATTTACTTGTTTTTCTAGGATGGACCAAAATTGTAGCTATTTATATTTTTGTAAATATTGCAATGTTTGTCATTGTTTGATAACATGTCATGTAGAATAGGAGTGCCACTCATATATCTCTTTTGGTAAAAGTATCTAAATTTGCATCTAGATAACTTGGTAAATCATTCTTTGGAATTCGGTCACACGCCTTAAACAATTGAGTGGGAGAAGGTGTTTTGGAACACCTACGGCCTCCAAGTTTAGTTGAGCTTTATGTTTCGTGAATAACCTCCCAAGAGGTATTCATGAATGGAATTTAGCAAGATACTTCCTTACAAGGATAGACTAGACATTTAGCCCAAATGATATCTACTCGCAAATGAGGGATATTCGAGAGGGATTATATTGAAGGTCGATAACTCGGTAACACACTCAATGTACTTTTATTAATATCCTCCCAAGAGTTCTTGTTGATAAAATTGCAAGACTAAAATTGAAAACGTTGGTTGTTATGTTAACAATTAGGTGGGACCTAGTCCAACTAGTAAATGGTGCGTACTCCCAAATGAGGCGTGACATTTATGGGTGTTGGATCACCGTTGAATTTTTACGATTGAATTATTTTATTTAATTCAAGATAAATATTCAAAAGTGCGATATCATGATTGTTTACTTATATAATTTTTGTTATCAAAAGGAAATCATGACCCCATCCCTAATCAATATCCTAAAAGATAATACTTTAACTGATGATAATTATGTCATATGGAAAAGGAATATTGGGTTGTTGTTGCAAACTGAAAAGTATAAGTTCATTATGTGTATTCCTTAATCACCAAACTAATTAATCTACTCAGGAGCAAAGAGATGAGTATCAGTAGTGGAATTCTTTAGATGAGATGGCTAAATGTACGTTACATTATGACTATCATCTCCAACGTGTTGTAACAGCAACATGAAGGAATGGAGACTGTTACCGATATTATGATGTCTCTAGATAGGGATTCATATGGTTGGTAAAGTTGCTACTGTTAAGACCCGTTATAAGGTCAAGAAACAATAAAAGAAAAAGCAACTTGAGCCTTCTTAGAAGGAGACCAAGAAAGTAACCAAGATCAAAGGAAAGTGTTTCTTTTATGGTGAAAAGGGTCAAAGGAATGGACTGAATAAGAATGAATTCAACTTGCATTTAGGCAATAGAGCGTTGGTGTCTACTAATGTAGTGGAAGATATTAGAATCAATTTTGATTCTAATAGACATTTAGTTTTAATAAACGTTTATTATGTACCACAATTCAATAGGAATTTAATTTCGGTCTCTTGTCTAAATAAATTTGGATATTTGGTTACTTTTAATAAAAGTTTTATGATTAGTAAGAATAACAAATTTGTTTGTAAAGGTACATTGGAAAATAGTTTATTCTATTTGCATGGAAATATCTCTCACTTGTTAGACACGAAATCAACTAAACCTAATCATGAAACCTTTCTATGGCATTTGTGCCTTGGTCATATTAACCTTAATAGGATTTAAAGATTGGTATGTGACGGACCTCTAAGTGAGTTAACGATTGATGATGTATCAACTTAATCTTGTTTGGAAGGTAAAATGACCAAAAGGTCGTTTACGACCAAAGGCACAAGAGCCATTGAATGTTTAGGTTTGATACACACTGATGTGTGTGGACCTATGAGCATTCAAGCCAGAGGTGGATATGAGTACTTCATCACTTTCACGGATGATCACTCAAGATTTGGCTATGCGTATCTCATGAGACATAAGTCGGATGCTTTTGACATGTTCAAAACATTTAAAGCTGAAGTAGAAAATCAGCTTGAGAAACACATAAAAATCTTGAGGTCTGATTGCGGAGGAGAATATCTATCTGGTGAGTTTCACCAATATCTTATTGATAATTGGATAATTTCTCAGTTTTCTACACCAAGCACACCTCAACAAAATGGGGTGGCAGAAAGAAGAAATATAACTCTTTTGGATATGGTTAGGTCTATGTTGAGTTATTCAACGCTCCCTAATTCTTTTTGGGGATATGCCTTACAAACTGCAATGTACATTCTAAATGATGTACCATCTAAGTTGGTTCCTAAAACACCGCATGAGTTGTTGACCAGGCGAAAGCCTAGTTTATAACACTTAAGGATATTTGGATGTCCTGTGCACGTGTTAAAAGAAGAGACAGAAAAGATAGAGTCCTGTTCAGAAACATGAATATTTATAGGGTATCCAAAAGAAACAAAAGGATATTATTTTTATAGTCCTTCAGATCTTCAAGTATTTGTTTCGACAAATGTTAAATTTCTAGAAAATGAATATATGAATAATTTTATGCCTAAAAGTAGAATTGTCCTGAATGAACTTTTAGGAAATACAATTCCACAAGAGGTTTCACAACCAAACCCAATTGTAAGTTCCATACCAACACAAGATCAACAATCTACCATACCTCGACGTAGTGGGAGGGTTGTTAAACAACCCGAGAGATACATCGGTCTAGGAGAATCTGTAAAGAATCTTATGGACGACGATGATCCCTATACGTACAAGGAAGCAATAGAAGATGTTGATTGTCGCCATTGGCAAAAGGCAATGCAATCCAAAATTGAATCTATGTTCAAAAACAAAGTCAGATCTCTTGTAGACTTGCCTAAAGGGATAAAACCCATCGGGTGCAAGTGGGTATACAAGAGGAAAAGAGGAATGGATGGAAATGTGGAAACCTTTAAAGCTAGATTGGTAGCTAAAGGTTATACACAGAAAGAAGGTATCGATTATGAATAAACCTTCTCTTCTGTGGCCACGATTAAATCCATTAGGATACTCTTATCCATTGCGGCATCTCTAGACCTAGAGATTTGGTAAATGGACGTCAAGACAGCTTTCCTTAATGGAAGTCTTGACGAAAGCATCTACATGATGCAACCATAAGGATTCATTGAAAAGGGCCAAGAGGAAAACGTATGCAGGTTGCAAAGATCCGTTTATGGATTGAAGCAAGCATCTAGATCCTGTAACATAAGGTTCGATCAAGCCGTGAAAATGTTTGGATTTATTCAAAACCTTGATGAACCTTGTGTGTACAAGAGGATTAAAGACGACAAGTTGGTTTTCTTAGTTCTTTACATTGATGATATACTACTCATCAGAAACGATGTAGGTGTATTGACATCAATAAAAGAATGGTTAGCAAAACAATTTGATTTGAAGGACTTAGGAAAAGCAAGTTATATTCTTGGCATCTAAGTCATAAGGGATAGAAAGAATAGAACAATTGCATTAACCAAAGCTTCATATATAGATAAAATCTTGTCTAGGTTTTCCATGTAAGATTCCAAGAAAGGTATGTTACCTTTCAGACATGGAATCAAACTTTCCAAGGAACAAGTTCCTAAGAATGAGCATGAAGAGCAATTCATGAGTAGGGTTCCATATGCACCGGAAGTTGGAAGTCTCATGTATGCAATGATCTGCACTAGACCAGATATTTATTTTCCTATGGGCATAGTTAGCAGGTTTCAATCGAAGCCTTGTCCTGATCACTAGACGGCAGTCAAGCATATTTTCAAGTATCTTAGGAGAACGAGAAATTATATGCTTGTATACTCTGGAGGGTATTTAATTCCCGTTGGGTATATAGATTCTGATTTTCAGTCAAATTTTGACTTCAGGAGATCAATATCAGGATCTGTGTTTACTATTGGAGGAGGGGCAGTCATATGGAGAAGTATCAAACAACCTTGTATTGCTGATTCCACCATGAAAGCCGAGTATGTTGCCGCATGCGAGGCTGCTAAAGAGGCTATCTGGCTCTGCCAATTCTTGATTGACTTAGAAGTGGTTCCTGATGCGAATATGCAGATCACTATCTATTGTGACAATAGTGGAGTAGTGGCTAATTCGAGAGAACCAAGAAGTCATAAGAGAGGGAAACACATTGAAAGAAAGTATCACCTTCTAAGGGAAACTGTGCATAGGGGTGACGTGACGATTATCAAGATCGCGTTAGTAGAAAATCTAGCGGATCCCTTGACAAAGGCTCTTCCACAAAAGAGTTTGATGGGCATCTAGAGAACATGGGGATGAGAGATATGACACATTTGCTATAGAGCAAGTGGGAGATTGTTAGGATTATACTCGATAGCATTAGTGTAATTAACAATCTTTTTCATATGAATAAAGTGATTTCTAGTTTAACAAATCTTATAGCATTTATAGTTTAATTATTATAATTGTCAAAAGTAAATAATCGTAAGGTCAAATGACTATGAGAAAAGAAGAATTGTCCATACATCTAGATATGTATGAGGTAGACACAATTCTTTAGTTAGTCATGAATAATATTCACAACATAAGATAAATGGTTGGGCGCCTTTATCTTGTCAAAGTTGTAGATTCTTTTGCTAGCATTTGAGTGGGATCAAATGTGTTATGATGAGTCTAAAATCATCAAAGTGTGGTGCCTTTGGGCAAAAGAATCTAGTGCACTGGGTGCATTGACTAGGATCAAAACGAAATACTTTATCTAGAACTGTCAATGGATAAAAGTTTTCATTTGAAGACAATCGAAAAGTCTATCTCAATCCTCAGATAAATGATGGACTTATGGTTGTAAGTGTTATCATTTGAGCTATCAATGAGTACGACTATATAGCATAGTCTATCCTCGATAGTTTGGTGGTATTCATTTGTTAATCGATAGAGGACTTTATTTATAGTTATGGACATAGTGGCTCCATTTATTGAATTAGAGTAGAATACCATCATATGGATGTTTTGAGGTATTGGATATTAAATCTTAATGTTAAGTTTTCATTAGTGTCTATTGAAACATGGCTTCTGGACAAGTCAAAATATCCAAATTCAAAATGTGGTCATATGAGTAACTATGGTAACTAGGAGAGCTATATGCGGTCTATGAGTTCTTGGCGATTACTGGTATTCTTCACGAGGATACACTTTCTCCGATAAGGTTGTCTAGGGTATAAGTGAGTAACATCAACTTATTCTATCTTTATTTAAGAGTTCAATTTTAGTTCTTTAGTGGAATGAACTAAAATTAAATAGATCAGACCTAAGTGAATCATTTGTTGATTGTGATTGGGTTGTGTCTATTGGAGCTTAAATTTAGATAGCCCGCCAAGATCCTCAATCCACACGAACTTGCATAGATCACTTGATATATTCTACCGGACTAATTTAGGGGTCCATCTAGAATTGTATTAAGGCATGAGAACTTATTTCTTTTTGTAAGAATAGGTCTAGTTCACATGTTGACTTTTTATTAGGGTCCAATGGATTTAATAAAATAAGAAAAATAATATATGACCCATATATATGGTATAGGCGACAAGGCTATTAAGAATAGCTTAAATATATTATTTTTATTTTATTATTTAATTAAATGGAAATTAATTAATTTGTTGATCAATTAGTTTTTTAATTAAAAGTCAAAATCTTTTTCCTAGTAGGAGATGGTCTCCTAAAATTATACTATTGTTGGTAGTATAATTAATGTTATAGACTATATTTAATAAGTAGACAAATAAAAGGAATTATTTATCTAATCAAATTAGGAAGTCTTTAATATGGTTACAAATACACTATTGAGTTGGATTAGAAGTCTTGGTGGAGGATAGAATTCGTTTTTAAATAGGATTTTTAACCACCAAGTAAATCTACCTAAGGAAAGGATTCTTAACTACCAAGTAAGTCCTTCTTAGGAAACGAACTAAGTCTCCTAATTATATTAGGTGAAATTTCGGCCAACTATGCATATATATGAGGAGGATAGAATTCCTTTAAAAAAATGATTCTTAACTACCAAATAAATCCACCTAAGGAAAGGATTCTTGCCAATCAATTAAATCTTTCTTAGGAGAGGACTTATGACCCTATATATAGGTTTGGAAATTTCGGCCTGCTCTAAGGTTTTTTTAAGAGAGGAATTTCGGCCATGCTAAGCAATTTTCAAGAAGTGAATTTGGCCTAGCAAGAGAGAATTTTGAGAGAGAAAATTTGTTTTTTACTCTGGACAAAATTCGACCAACTTATAGAGGTAGTGTGAATTCGGCTAAGGAGAGAAAAAAAGGGATTGTTTTTGTTTTCGATAGTACACTAGTATCCTTTACATCAAAAGGGTTTTGTGTACAACATCGAATCACGGTTCACGCGAGTTTCAATCAAATTGATTGATAATTCAAAAGTGACCGGACGTTTTTGGTTTTTCTCTTTGAGGATTATTGTAACTAACAAAGAAGAAGATTTTGTTTGTTACCATCCTCAGGTATACAATTTAAAAATAGGTAGGCCACACTTCTAGGTGATTCACGTTCGTGATTGGATTGGAAGATCTTGCCGATTTAATTCGACGCTAGTTCAAACGTCACGAAAAAAAAGGTACAACACTTTTTATATACATCAATTAATCCAGGGTTAAGGTTTTTATTATTAAAAGGGAAAATTTTTATTTATACACAAACCCTAATTTTCTAATTTTCTCACGCTTCCGTTGCGTTTTGAACCGTTTTTTTCCCTATTGTAAATTCTTTGATTGTTGTTGGTTTAGCTGATAACATATAGCTTATTTGACTCAGTTACTGATTGAATTGTGATGCTTTCTTCCATCATCAGTCTGGTTTTCAACACTCATCGAGATGAACGTTTCTCTGTGTCTTTTTTTTTACCAAACTTTATTTACGAATTTTCTTGCTTGCGTATCTCATGACGCTGATACAACAAATGATCCACCCCCTAGCACCCCTTTTTTTATCACGCTTTCTAGTATCTTGGTGTTTCGTCCGTTTATATTGTAGTCGCCAAGATGCTCTTGATTTTTATGGATGTGACCTATTGTATTAACTCTATAAAGATCTGAACTCTCATCTTTGTTGATCTTTTTTCATAGACCATGCCGCCTTTTATTATTTTTACCGGAATCTTTAACGGATCATATTTTATCATTTGCAGATAAGAAACTTTAGTCAATCAGATGCTCTTTCACCGACTGGATTTTATCTTTAATTGATCGAGAACTCTGATCGACTAGATTCTATCTTTGGTAGACCATAATTACAATCGACCAGAATCTTTGGCCGAACAGGTTTTATCTTTGGCCGACATGAATCTTTCGCCGGTTAGAACTTTTGGCCGAACAGGTTATATCTTTGACAACCGATAATGTGGCCATCTGGTAATTGACTGACGCGGTTACAGCTTGGAGTTTTGTGGACCTATCTGATCAAGATTCTTTTGGAAAGCAACCTTATCCGAGTCAAACTTGATAAACCTTTCACCATAAAAATTCTCAGCAAATTGTTAGTCAAATAAAGACATTTAATGATCGTTTTTATGGAGTGACCCTTACTCATGTACTTAAAAAAAAAACATTGGTCAGGTTCCATTTACAATTCCGGAGAATAAATAATAAGATATGTTTTCTCAGATAATAAAAGATAATGGTAATTTATAAACGATTTTTATTCGCACAACATATTAGATAAAAAAGATTGTTGTTATATTAATAGGAGAGATCAAACCCGAAATGATGAAGGTACTTGTTAGCATTGTAAGGCCAATACTACTCTTCCATCTCTGATTGGGTCACCGAGGTTATATGGTCTCTTGTTTTTTGAAAACTGTAAACGCATTGAGATGAAATTCGATTCCCGCGCGCCGAGGCAAGATTGGATACCTGAGCTAGAGTTTTCAAATTGTTTTCTGTACCAAGCATGTGATTAATGTTCGCACAAGTAATAGTACTCATGTACTTAGTGAGACCAAATATTTGGAAGCGATTAACTCATACATGGTACTAATAATGATTAGTGTCAAAATTCGACACCTATAAGTCTATGATAGATAACATGCGTGTAAGATCCATAAAGGTTGTCAAACATACCAATTAAGCATGCATTTCATGTTTACAGACTTGTGCATGCATATATTGCATATGAGAGAAGCATGCATAGATTGTGTTGTTTCTTAACAAATTAGCAACAATTTATGGTACTTTTTTTAAAAAAAATACCATGCCATTCTACTAAAATATTGACTGAGATACAATATGATGTTAATAAATAGCATAACAAATAAGCGAAAATGTACCTCTATGTCCGGATGATTTTGATAGTGTCATTAAACGCTTTCGGCAGTGCTTCTTATCAAGGTCGAAGTCTTGATTAATTCATTAAATAACACTTATTTGAAAGATATTATGAAAGACTATAATTATTTTCAAACAATATATACATAACAGATTATAACACTGTTAACTATATCGAATAAGTTTTATCGCTATATTTATATAATTTAAACGTTTCCCAAAACAATTATATTCTAAATAAGTAATGTATATTATGAGCGTAGTAATTTTTGTTAGACAATAAATATTCAACTATTAAAAATGAATATGTATTCTCTATTTGCATAATAATTAATGAAATCCTAAAGTCAAACTTATGTGTAAATTGGCTTACCTCGACCACTTACTGAACTTGGAGTCTTGTCGTTTATTCTTGGATCCTTTGTAGTTGAAAAGAAGAAAAGCCGAGTGGGTTCAATTGAGAATTGACATTGGTGTTCTATGCCAAGATGAGCTCGGTTTCCGTCACCTGTCAAGGTAAACTTGTCTTTAGACCCCTATTTAAGCCGAACCGTTATGTTCTGGAGATCGTCAAATATTCCTCGGGATGAACTGCATTATGAATCACACATCCTTGAAAAGCTCTTTGTGTAGGGAAAATACTCGCAACGGAAGCGTGAAAAATTATAATTAGGGTTTTGGTATAAATAAAAATTTTCCCTTTATAAAAACAAGAACCTTAACCCTAGATTAATTGATGTATATAGAAAGTATCTTACCATTTTCTCGTGACGATTGAACTAGCGCCGAATTGAATCCGTAAGATCTTCCAATCCAATCTCGAACGTGAATCACATAGGAGTGTGGGCTCCATTTCTTTAAATTGTATATCTGAGGATGGAAACAAACAAAATCTCTTTCTTTGTTAGTCACAATAATCCTCCAAGAAGAAAACAAAGAACGTTAGGTCACTTGTGAATTATCAACCAGTTTGATTGAAACTCGCGTGAATCTCGATTCGATGTTGTATACAAAACCTTTTAATGTGAAGGCTACTAGTGCACTACTGAGTACAAAACGTTCTTTCTTTCTTTTCTTCTTAGCCGAATCTCACACTATTTCTTAGAGTTGATCGAATTTTGTCTAAAGCAAAAATAAATTTTTTTCCCAAAATTCTTATGGTGGATGAATTCTCTCGAAATTGAAAATCTTAGGCTGACCGAAAATTCCTATTATATATATTTATGGCTGGCCAAAATTCTTCATATATATATATATATATAGGGCTGACTGAAATTCTTCTTGGAAATATATTAGGATTTCAAATCTTTTCCTAAGAAGGATTTACTTGGTTGTTAAGAATCATTTCCTTAGGTGGATTTACTTGGTGGTTAAGAATCCTTTTCAAAGAAGAATTCTACCCTTAGGTAGATTTACTTGGTGACCAAGAATCATTTTCCAAAAAGAATTCTTTCTTACACCAAGACTCCTAATCCAACTCAATATTGTATTTGTAACCATATTAAAGATTTCCTAATTTAACTAGATAAATAATTCGTATTATTTATCTACTTATCAAATATAATCTTTAATATTAATTATACTACCAACAATAGTACAATATTAGGAGACAATCTCCTACTAGAAAAAAGATTTTGACTTTTAATTAAATAATTAATTAATTACAAAATTAATTAATTTCCATTTAATTGAATAATAAAATAAAAATAATATAATTAAGCTAAACTATATAGCTTTGTCGCCAAACACATCATATGTACCATTATATTATTTTTTTTATTTTATTAAATCCATTGGACCTTAATAAAAAGTCCATATGTGAACTAGACTCATTCGTACAAAAAGAAACAAGTCCACATGCCTTAATACAATTCTAGATGGACCCCTAAATTGGTCCGGTAGAATATATCAAGTGATCCATGTAAGTTCGTGTGGATTGGGGATCTTGGCGGGCTATCTAAATTTAAGCTTAAATAGACATAACCTAATCACAATCAACAAATGATTCACTAAGGTCCAATATACTAATTTTAATTCATTCCACTAAAGAACTAAAATTGAACTCTTAAATAAAGTTAGAATAAGTTAATATTTCTCATTTATACCCTAAACAATCTTAAAGGAGAAAGCGTATCCTCGTGAAGAATACTAGTAATCGCCAAGAGCTCATAGACCGTCTATAGCTCTCCAAGTTACCATATTCACTCATATGACCGCATTTTGAACTTGGATATTTTGACTTGTCCATAAGCCATGTTTCAATCGACACTATTGAAAACTTAATGTTAAGATTTAATATCCAATACCTCAAAACATCCATATGATGATATTCTACTCTCATTTAATAAATGGAGCCACGATGTCCATATCTATAAATAAAGTCTTCTATTGATTAACAAATGAATACCACCAAACTATCGAGGATATACTATGTTATATAATCGTACTCATTGATAGCTCAAATGATAACACTTGCAACCATAAGTCCATCATTTATCTCAGGATTGAGATAGACTCTCCGATTGTCTTCAAGTGAAAAAATTTATCCATTGAAGGGTTCGAGATAAAGTATCTCACTGTTATCCAATTCAATGCACCTAGTGCACAAGATTCTTTTGCCCAATGACACCACACTTTAATGATTTTAGACTCATCATAACATATTTGACCCCACTCAAATGCTAGCAAAATAATCTACAACTTTGACAAGATAAAGACGCCCAACCTCTACCTCATACATATCTACATGTATGAAAAATTCTTCTTTTCTCATAGTCTTTAGACCTTATGATTATTTACTTTTGACAATTATAATAATTAAACTATAAATGCTATAAGATTTGTTAAACTAAAAATCACTTTATTAATATGAAAAGATTGTCAAATACATTATTATACTCTTGCTATCGAGCATAATCCTAACAATCTCCCACTTGCTCTATAGCAAATGTGTCATATCTCCCATCCTAATGTTCTTTAGATACCCATCAAAACTCTTTTATGGAAGAGCCTTTGTAAAGGGATCCGCTAGATTATCTGCTGACACGATCTTGGTAATCGTCACGTCACCTCTATGCACATTTTCCCTCAGAAGGTGATACTTTCTTTCAATGTGTTTCATTTTCTTATGACTTCTTGATTCTCTCGAATTAGCAACTGCTCCATTATTGTCACAATAGATAGTGATCTGCTTATTCGCATCAGGAACCACTTTCAAGTCAATCAAGAATTGGCGGAGCCAGACAGCCTCTTTAGCAGCCACGCATGCGGCAACATACTCGGCTTCCATGGTGGAATAAGCAATACAAGATTGCTTGATACTCCTCCATATGACTGCCCCTCCAATAGTAAACACAGATCCTGATGTTGATCTCCTGGAGTCAGAATCTGACTGAAAATAAGAATCTGTATATCCAACAGGAATTAAATCCCCTCCAGAGTATACTAGCATTTAATCTCTCGTTCTCCTGAGATACTTGAAAATATGCTTGACTACTGTCCAGTGATCAGGGCCAGGCTTCGATTGAAACATGCTAACTATGCCCATAAAAAAACAAATATCTGGTCTAGTATAGAGCGTTGCATACATGAGACTTCCAACTGTCGATACTTATGGAACCCTACTCATGAATTGCTTTTTATGCTCATTCTTAGGAACTTGTTCCTTAGAAAGTTTGATTCCATGTCTGAAAGGTAACATATCTTTCTTGGAATCTTGCATGGAACACCTAGACAAGATTTTATCTATGTATGAAGCTTGGGATAATGCAATCGTTCAATTCTTTCTATCCCTTATGACTTGGATACCAAGAATATAACTTGCGTCTCCTAATTCTTTCATATCAAATTGTTTTGATAACCATTCTTTTACTTATGCCAATACACCTACATCGTTTTCGATGAGTAGTATATCATCAACGTAAAGAACTAGAAAAACCAACTTGTCACCTTTAATCCTTTTGTATACACATGGTTGATCAAGGTATTGAATAAGTCAAAACTTTTCACGGCTTGATCAAACCTTATGTTCCAGGATCGGAATGCTTACTTCAATCCATATATGGATCTTTACGACTTGCATACCCTTTCCTCTTGGCCTTTTTTAAAGAATCCTTCTGGTTGCATCATATAGATGCTTTCGTCAAGACTTCCATTAAGGAAAGTTGTCTTGATGTCCATTTTCCAAATCTCTAGGTCTAGAGATGCCGCAATGAATAAGAATATCCTAATGGATTTAAGCATAGCCATAGGAGATAAGGTTTCTTCATAATTGGTACCTTTCTTCTGTGTATAAGCTTTAGCTACCAATCTAGCTTTAAAGGTTTCCACCTTTCCATCCATTCCTCTTTTCCTCTTGTATACCCACTTGCACCTGATGGGTTTTATTCCTTTAGGCAAGTTTACAAGATACCAGACTTTGTTTTTGAACATAGATTCAATTACGGATTGCATTGCCTTTTACCAATGGAGACAATCAACATTTTTCATTGCTTCCTTACACATATAAGGATCATCATCATCTTGGAGATTTTCTACAAATTTCCTAGATCGATGTATCTCTCAGGTTGTCTACTAACCCTCCCACTACGATAAGGTATGGTAGATTGTTAATCTTGTATTGATGCGGAACTTTCAATTGGGCTAGGTTGTGAAACCTCTTGTGGAATTATATCTCCTGAAAGCTCATTCAGAACAATTCTAGTCTTAGGCACAAAATTAATCATATAGTTCTCTTCCAAAAATTTAGCATTTGTCGAAACAAATACTTTAAGATATGAAGGACTATAAAAATAATATCATTTTGTTCCTTTTGGATACCTTACAAATATGCATGTTTCTAAACGGAACTCCATCTTTTCTGACTTTCCTTTTAACACGTGTGCAGGACATCCAAATATCATTAAGTGTTGTAAACTAGGCTTTCGCCCAGTCCACAACTCATGCGGTGTTTTAGGAACCGACTTAGATGGTACATCGTTTAGAATGTACATAGCAGTTTGTAAAGCATATCCCCAAAAGGAATTAGGAAGTGTTGAATAACTCAACATAGACCTAACAATGTCTAAAAGAGTGGTTAAGGTGTACCTAGTGCAGAAAACTGAAAAATTATCCCATTATCAATAAAATATTGCTAAAACTCACCAGATAGATATTCTCCACCACGATCATACCTCAAGATTTTTAAGCATTTCTCAAGCTGGTTTTCTACTTCAGGTTTAAATGCATTGAACATGTCAAAAGCATCCGAGTTATGTCTCATGAGATACACATAGCCAAATCTTGAGTGAGCATCTGTGAAAGTGATGAAGTACTCATATCCACCTCTAGCTTGAATGCTTAGGTCCACACACATCAGTGTATCAATCCAAAACATTCGATGACTGTTGTGCATTTGGTCTTAAACGACCTTTTGGTCATTTTACCTTCCAAACATGATTCACAAGTTGGTAGATCATCAACCTTTAAGTCACTTAGAGATTCGTCAGTTACCAATCTTTTAATCCTATTAAGGTTAATATGACCTAGGCGCAAATGTCATAGGTAGGTTTTATGTTTTGATAATTTTACTCTTTTATGATTAGGTTCCATTGATTCCGTGTCTAACAAGTGAGATGTATTTCTATGCAAATAGAATAAATCGTTTTCCAATGTACCTTTGCAAACAAATTTGTTATTCTTACTAATAATAAAGGCTTTATTAAAAGTAACTGAATAACCAAATTTATTTAAAAAGGAAACTGAAATTAAATTCCTCTTGAACTTAGGTATATAATAAATGTTTATTAAATCTTAATGACTACCAGAATCTAGATTGACTATAATATCTCCCACTACACTAGTAGACACCAACGTTTTGTTACCTAAACGCAAGTTGAATTCATTCTCATTCAGTCTTTTCCTTTCCCGGAACCCCTTCTAGTTAGGCCCAAGTTGCTTTTTCTTCTGTTGTTTCTTGACCTTCCCACGGGTCTTAACAATAGCAAATTTACTAGCCGTACGAATCTCTTAACCCTTGCCTTACACAAGGATTTTCTCGGTGCTTTGATCATCTTGCATTAGGTCATGCAAGGTCCATTCCTTATTGTTCAAGGTATAGTCCAACTTGAATTGATCAAAGGAATCTGATAGTGAGTTGACAGTCATGTCAATTTTTGTCTCACCATCTATCTCAGCACCATTCAGTTCAGCAATGTTAAGATATGCTATGACTTTCATCATGTGATTGTTCACAGCCTGCCCAAGTTTCATTCTAAGATTAATGAAAGCGGTCAATGTCTCTCGCTTAGTCGTCCTAGACCACATAACAAATATCTCCTCTAGAGACATCATTATATCGGCAGCATTCTCCATTCCTTCATGCTGCTATTACAGCACGTCGGAGATAGTGGCCATAATGTAACATTTAGCCATCTGATCAGAAGACCCCACTGCTGATACTCATCACTTTGCTCCTGAGTAGATTTATTAGTAAGAGTAGGTGGTTTAGGAGTGCTTAGAATGAACTCATGCTTCTCGAATTGTAATAAAAGCCCAATTTTTCTTTTCCATGTGACATAATTATCACCAGTTAAAGTATTGTCTTTTAGGATGTTGATTAGGGATAGGGTCATGATTTCTGAACAATAACAAAAATATATATAAGTAAATAATCATGATAAAGCACTTTCGAATATTTATCTTGAATTAAATAAAATAATTCAATCGTAAAAATTCAATGGTGATCCAACACCCATAAATGTTATGCCTCCTTTGGGAGTTTGCAACTTGTACTAGTTGGATTAGGTCCCGCCTAATTGTTAACTTAACAACCAATATTTTAAATTTTAGCCTTACAATTTTATTAACAAGAACTCTTATGAGGATATTAATAAAATTACATTGCGTGTGTTACCAAGTTATCGACCTTCAATATAATCCCTCACGAATATCCCTCATTTGGGAGTAGAAATTGTTTGGGCTAATTGTCTATTCTATCCTTGTAAGGAAGTATCTTGCTAAATTCCATTCACGAATACTTCTTGGGAGGTTATTACACGAAACATAATGGAGGCCATAGGTGTTCCAAAACACCTTCTCCCACTCAATTAATTAAGGAGTGTGATCGAATTCCAAAGAATGATTTACCAAGTTATCTAGATCCCAATTTAGATACCTAAACCATTCTATGCATGTTCATACCAAAAGAGATATATGAGTGGCACTCCTATTCTATATGACATGTTATCAAACTATGACAAACATTGCAATATTTACAAAAAATATAAATAGCTACAATTTTGGTCCATCCTAGAAAAGCAAGTAAATTACATGTCTTGGAATACAAAAAAAAAACTCCTTTCTTGGCGAAACAAGTCTTCACACGGGCCCATGATATGAAGTCCTCTATCGATTAACAAATGAATACCACCAAACTATTGAGGATAGATTATGCTATATAATCGTACTCATTGATAAGTCAAATGATAACACTTGCAACCATAAGTCCATTATTTATCTTAGGATTGAGATAAACTCTTCGATTTTCCTCAAGTGAAAACTTTTATCCACTGACGGTTTTGCATAAATAATTCATTGTGATCCTATTCAATGCACCTAGTGCACTAGATTCTTTTTCCCAGAGACACCACACTTTGATGATTTGAGACTTATCATAACACATTTGGTCCCACTTAAATGCTAGCAAAAGAATCTACAAATTTGACAAGATAAATACCCCCAACCTTTATCTTAAGTTGTGAATATTGTTCAAGACTAACTAGAAAATTGTGTCTACCTCATACATATCTAGATGTATGAACAATTCTTCTTTTTTCATAGTCTTTTGACCTTATGATTATTTACTTTTGACGATTATAATAATTAAACTATAAATGCTATAAGATTTGTTAAACTAGAAATCACTTTATTAATATGAAAATATTGTCAAATACATTATTATACTCTTGCTATCAAGCATAATCCCAACACTATGTGTATAATTTACACCGAAATTTACGGCTCAAGGTTTCGTGCTTTCTAGAGAGAGATATCTCTATTTTAGCATTTGGTGGTTGAGATAGAAAATCTTCAGCGAATCACTTTCTTCAATATTTAAGAGGCCATAAAATACACCACACGTTGAACCGGATTGCAAACCTTATATTTCTAGAAAGCTCTGGGTGTGATCTTGACTTCTGTAGAGGGAGATATGCCTATTTTAGTTATCACTGGTTAGATCATAAATCTTTTTATGATCTGTTTTCTTCTATATTGCGGGAGCCACCAAATATTGCTTGCATTGAACTAGGCTTCTAACCATATATGCTTGGAAAGCCTTAGATGTCTAGTTTCTAGAAGTTCTTAGATTTTGTAAATCTAACATCTGTAGTGGGAGATATTTTCACTTTAGTGTCCACTAGTCAGCAATTCCACAATTTGCGACAACTCATCTTTTTTTTTGTAAGTTGTCGGAATTGGAAAGCAATCCCTCAGATGGATTTTTGACACTATTATGCTTTGTTAATCTTCTTCCTCTGAATTTGGTTACAACCATGGCTCCTGCTTCATGATCCCTAGCTTTTCCAATAGTCGTTTGCTGGGGTGTTTTAGATGTAGGATCCATATGGGAATTCTTTATGGTATGTTCATTAGGGTTCCTCGAAGTTGAGTTCTTGCCCCCTTCTTCTAGCGCCAGTTGTTGACGGTGATTTTTGGATTATGAAAAGTCAACCGCCAAACATTAACACGTAGGTAGATCGAAGCTTTGACCAGTCTAGGTTGAATAATCCAAGCCTCTTTCTCCACGTAGATGTGATGCGATTTGTTCGTATTTGTGAATTATAATGTAGAAAATTAGAAAATAAATATAAATAAAGCATAACACATATTTTACGTGGTAAAACCCCAAGGTGGAAAAACATCCACGGTTGCCGACGACGGTGAGAAGAAATACACTGTGAATATGTTATTGTAGAAAGAGATATAGAAAATATACAAGAAAGAGAAATAGAGGGATACACCAAAAATGAGAGATTGAGTGTGTAATTATTCCATTCATAGTGAACTCTTCTTGCCGTTACCGGCAACCGTGGATCTATCCCCACCTTGGGGTTTTACAACGTAAAATATGCATTATACTTGATTGATCTTTATTTTATACTTTTCTACATTATCATTCACAAATACGAATAAATCGTATCACATCTATGTGGAGAAAGTGGCTTTGACTATTCAACCCTAGACTGGTTAAAGCTTCGATTTACCTACATGTTAATGTTTGGCGGTTGACTTTTCAACGATCCAAACATCACTATCAACACAAGTCATTACCATTTCTTCTTGCATTTCATCCATTCTTATAAGTGTAACCGGTACCGAAGGTACCTACATCTATCGTAATCTACCTAGGTTGCAGTCTTGAGTGTGTTAACTGAGATTCTCACCTAGAGCAAATTTTTAGCTAACACTTTTTGACACCGTCTGTGGGAAGATTGCACACCACTTTTTTAAATCACGTGTTTGAATTTTATTTTATTTTTGCCGAAAGCAGCATGAGGCTCCGATTTTCCCAGAGGCAACCTGAAGTATGCAAGTACCAATCCACAGTCTCAACCTAGAAGGTTTAGAGGAAGAATAAGAGGTCAAAACATCAAAATCATGTTCCAGCACATACTGGTACCGCTCAGGCTCCGGTTCCCCCAGTGATAGACCAGGCCATCCTAGAACAATAGGTAGAAGCTTTTGTGGAAAGTGACTGTCTAATGTTGGTTGTAGAGGTAATTTTCCCTCAACCCGTAAAAACTAGGGCCCATTAGGATCCTAATAGACCAGGGTCTATGACAACCACTTTCGACAGGTTGAAGCCACCACTACTGGTACCAGTCCGCGATAGGTTAGGGCCCCTACCCTCGATTCGATATAGGTTAGGGCCTATACCCCCAGATCCGTATAGGTCGATCAGTTACCAACCTTAATATGTGAAATCAGCTGTCGACATCCCGCCAAGGAGACCCAGCCACCCAGCACAACCAGCGGCCACCAGAAGCGAACCTCGAGCCAATGTAGAGGGTAGCTGGAGAAACGCATTGGAAAATCCTCCACAAGTGGATAACCAGAGCGGGGTCCCTATTTCATCATGTAAAGTCCTCATTTATTGATTGGCTTATTTCGTGAACAAATCACATTTTTAGGGTATTATGTAAGGGTAGCTTAGGCTCTCAAGACCTCAAGAGGAGAAGCCCGAAGGTAAAATTCTTGTGCTTACTTGCTTTGAAGAGATAGTTGCACACACTTATAAATTCATGCATAATTCTTATTCATATATGTTGTGTGTTTATACTCGTGTACATTTTGGTTTAAATGACTCTTGTTGTTATATTTGCATCTTGTTATTAAAGTTTCATGTCATGTTAGGCATTAGTATAAGATGCATCTTCATCACTCTTGGACTTGTTGAAAATGTGTGTTTAAGTGTTGAAAAATTAGGTTGTGCGTTGGTGGTGCGCTACTCTACCAGCGCAACATTCCAGTGGAACGTCGCTTGTCATGCGCCACTGAGATGTGCAATTGCACCCGCGCATAGTTGAAAAAGTAGGCAGTGCGCTGGAGATGTGCTACTCGACTACGCAGACTCACCAGCGCAACATTCCAGTTGATTGTCACATGTGTTGCGCCACTCGTCCAGCGCCTTTTGAAAAATTAGGTTGTGCGCTGGTGGTGCGCTACTCGACCAGCGCACATAGAGGAAGCTGGAACGATTTTTCGAAAACGATCTCACTTTGTTTGGATCTCATATATATATATATAACTCTTTGATTTAAGGTCGTGTAAGAGTTCAGAACATCATATATTTTCCTTAGAACACATTTCAAAGTAAAAAATCTTCCAAGAACTCATCTTTAAACATTCAAAGCATTCCCATGTGCATAAAAACTCCGTCTAGCTTGCGATTTAAGCTACCTACTTCCGTAAGCAACACAAGTCTTACTTTTTAATGAAGAGATAAAATGTCCTATGTGAATATATGATTATATTCAAATAACAAACAAGGCTAGGAAACCCTATATGTTTATCTAGGATAATGAGATGACAATTAATGCAATCCTAGATATCATGAGCTAAATGACATGTTCAAAAAGCTTAGCTAAACATAGATCAAACAATCCTATGAAGCTATCACAATACAACACTCAATCATATCATCACAACAATCTCTAATTTGTATATAGAATATGTTCTAAGAGCATACAAATAATTAAAGAGATGGCTTAGCAAGCAAAACACTTAACTTGTAAGAAGATATTGAAGAACTTAACAAACAAGATGTGATGAAACAAACCTATCCATATATGCACTCTAAATAACTTTAGATGATGCAAGATGAATTTTTTATGCACATGGGAATGCTTTGAGTGTTTAAAGATGAGTTCTTGGAAGAGTTTTTCCTTTGAAATGTGTTCTAAGAAAAATATATGATGTTCTGAACTCTTACACGACCTTAAAGCAAAGAGTTATATATATATGAGATCCAAACAAAGTGAGGTCATTTTGGAAAAAATATTTCAGCTTCCTCTATGTGCGCTGGTGACGTGCGCTGGTCGAGTAGCGCACAACCTAATTTTTCAATAGGCGTTGGATGAGTGGCGCAACACATGCGACAATCCACTGGATTATTATGTTGGTGAGGCTGCACACTACCAGCGCACTACCCACTTTTTCAACTATGCACGGGTGCAATTGCGTAGCTCAGTGGCACATGACAAGCGGCGTTCCACTGGAATGTTAGGCTGGTCGAGTAGCGCACCACCAGCGCACAACCTAACTTTTCAACACTCAAACACACATTTTCAATAAGTCCAAGAGTGATGAAGATGCATCCAATACTAATGCCTAACATGACATGAAACTTTAATAACAAGATGCAAATATAACAACAAGAGTCATTTAAACCAAAATGCACATGAGTACAAACACACAACATATATGTATAAGAATTATGCATGAATTTGTGAGTGTGTGCAACTATCTCTTCAAAGCAAGTAAGCACAAGAATTTTACCTTCGGTGCTTCTCCTCTTGAGGTCTTGAGAGCCTAAGCTACCCTTACATAATACCCCAAAATTGTGATTTGTTCACGAAATAAGCCAATCAATAAATGAGGACTTTACAATCTCCCCCTTTGTCTTTTTCGTGATAAAACCACCACTCACATTGATCCTCACAAAACAAAATAAAGCACCGGGAAGATATTCTACATAACAAAGAAATATACATGAAAAAGAAACTTCAAATCTTCAATCTCTTGTTGAATCATCAACCTTACACACAAAACAAACAACAAGTACACTTTCCAAACCAAGTGCATGTGAGATGATCAAGTGGATAGAAAACAAAAAGCATTTACATATAAGAATATGAGTAATGCACCACATCATGCAATGCTCCCCCTCAAAAAGTTACTCCCCCTAAATGTACAACCTTGAAAGGCCCATTGAGCATATTTCAAGTCTAAGGTTGAAGATGGAGAAAGAGGTTCAAAGGTTAAAAGAAGAAAACCTAGACCTCTCAACTCAAGTTGACCAACTAAATGAAGAGTTGGTGAGATCTAAGAGGAGTGAAGAAGGGTTGAAGAAAAAGCTTAAAGATGCTAGAGAGTTGTTGGCCAAGATGAACTCTAGAACCAAAAAACTTGACCACATGCTAGATGTTAGAAAAAGGCAAAGTGACAAGAAGGGGTTTGGGTTTGAAAATGACAAGATGTCCTCCACTTCAGGCAAGACCATTTTCGTAAGAAGCATGAATTTCAATGGGTCGTCTTTTCATCAATCGTCTAAGAAGAAACTTGACCTAGGAGAGTGTTCAAGTAGTGCTCAAGTGAAGGTGGCACCGAGAAGCCTACCTCAAGCCCATCCTATAAGGGCTCCTCAAGTTAACTTCCATCAACCAAAAGCTCATAAAGGGAAGATACCTATCATGCAAGCTCAACCAAGGAAGCAATCAAGTCTTGCTTAACAACAAAGAAGGAAAGCTCTGCAACAACAACCAAGACAACCACAAAGACATGGAAAGGCTCAAATGCATCCTTAAGGTTATGGTATGATTCCTAACTTCATTCTTACATGTCATTTTTGTGGTATTGATGGTCACATTAGACCAAATTGCTTTAGATACATTAAATTGTGTAGAATTGAAAGCATGATAGAGAAGAAAAAGACTAAAGCTAATGTGCATGTCTCTAGGAAAAATGAACCACATTTGCTTGTTCCTAGGACATCTAGAGCCTATGTACCATTGACCACTAGGAAAGAAATTGTTTCACCTAAGTGGATTACAAAAGATGAACCCGCTTGTCATTGTGCTAAGTTTTCACTCATAAGCTCAACTAGGTCCAATGGATTTAGTAGATCTATTGGGATTTGTCACATGTAGTGATGAGTTGTGGTCTTTGACCCCATAAGGGGAACTCAAGCAAAGAGAGCTATTGTAAACTTGTTGCATCCAAAATTTTTGAAAATGTTTATGCTCCTTTATTGATTGCTTGAGTAGCTTGGTTGCACTTATACTATAGCATAGTGTATTTTCTTCAATAAGTGTGAACTTTGCTTTGATTACAATCCATGTCATATTTATGTTCAAACATGCATTTTTGGACTAAGAGATCTACATAGACAATACATATTTAATGACCTACAATTATCTCCATGACATGATGATTCTTTAGTGACATGCTAATGAAAAATGATAAAGCATGAATTGATGATTGCAATTGTTGAATGCAAAATATTGTGTGAAAAAACTAGTGAGACTAAAATGTTTCATCAATGTCTCTCTTTCTTTATTGGTTGAACATGACTACTATTATATGGGTATCCTACCCGGAAAAATCAAATAGGGTGCAAAGTTGCTCATGCCATGTTTAGCTTATAAAGTTGGATATAGTGCCATTAAAATTTGATATCTATAAAAACTCTATATCCTTGCTTCTCTCATGACAAATGGTGAAATTGGTTTGAAATATATTGGAAACCTTTGTCATTTGCTTTGCCAAATACCATTGTTTTTGGACTTGAATGCAACATGTCTTGTATGCAAAGCATTTTTGATTCACACATTTTCTTCAAATAAATCTCATTGTTTCTCTCCTATTAATTGAGTTGCATAAATGTGGTTTATATAATTATGCAACAATCTTGTATGCTCCTTTCTTTCTTTGCCTTGAGTGACCTGATTGGGGACTTCTCCTTTGTCTATATCATGACAAAAAGGGGGAGTAGCATTGTGTTAGGGGAGTAGCATGTGGTAGCATGTGTTGGCTTTAAGGGGAGTGGTACTTGTTTTTTGGGGAGATTACATTTAGGGGGAGTAATCCTTTAAGGGGAAGCATTGCATGACACAGTGCATTACTCATATTCTTATATGCAAATGCTTTTTGTTTTCTATCCACCTGATCATCTCATATGCACTTGGTTTGGAAAGTGTACTTGTGGTTTGTTTTATGTGTAGGGTTGATGATTCTACAAGAGATTGAAGATTTGAAGTTTCTTTTTCATGTATATCTCTTTATAATGTAGAATATCTTCCTGATGCTTTATTTTGTTTTGTGAGGATCAATGTGAGTGGTGGTTTTGTCACGAAATAGCCAAAGGGGGAGATTGTAAAGTCCTCATTTATTGATTGGATTATTTCGTGAACAAATCACATTTTTGGGGTATTATGTAAGGGTAACTTGGGCTCTCAAGACCTCAAGAGGAGAAGCACCGAAGGTAAAATTCTTGTGCTTACTTGCTTTGAAGAGATAGTTGCACACACTCACAAATTCATGCATAATTCTTATTCATATATGTTGTGTGTTTATACTCATGTGCATTTTGGTTTAAATGACTCTTGTTGTTATATTTGCATCTTGTTATTAAAGTTTCATGTCATTTTAGACTTGAAATATGCTCAATGGGCCTTTCAAGGTTGTACATTTAGGGGGAGTAACCTTTTGAGGGGGAGCATTGCATGATGTGGTGCATTACTCATATTCTTATATGTAAATGCTTTTTGTTTTCTATCCACTTGATCATCTCACATGCACTTGGTTTGGAAAGTGTACTTGTTGTTTGTTTTGTGTGTAAGGTTGATGATTCAATAAGAGATTGAAGATTTGAAGTTTCTTTTTCATGTATATCTCTTTGTAATGTAGAATATCTTCCCGGTGCTTTATTTTGTTTTGTGAGGATCAATGTGAGTGGTGGTTTTATCACGAAAAAGCCAAAGAGGGAGATTGTAAAGTCCTCATTTATTGATTGGCTTATTTCGTGAACAAATCACAATTTTGGGGTATTATGTAAGGGTAGCTTAGGCTCTCAAGACCTCAAGAGGAGAAGCACCGAAGGTAAAATTCTTGTGCTTACTTGCTTTGAAGAGATAGTTGCACACACTCACAAATTCATGCATAATTCTTATACATATATGTTGTGTGTTTATACTCATGTGCATTTTGGTTTAAATGACTCTTGTTGTTATATTTGCATCTTGTTATTAAAGTTTCATGTCATTTTAGGCATTAGTATAGGATGCATCTTCATTACTCTTGGACTTGTTGAAAATGTGTGATTGAGTGTTGAAAAATTAGGCGTTACGCTGGTGGTGCGCTACTCGACCAGCGCAACATATATTCACATAGGACATTCTCATGTGCATATAAACTCCATCTAGCTTGCGATTTAAGCTACCTACTTCCGTAAGCAACACAAGTCTTACTTCTCAATGAAGAGATAAAATGTCCTATGTGAATATATGATGATATTCAAAGAACAAACAAGATGGACTAGGTTCACTTATACCGGGATTAGGTTGTAATTCCTTTTCCGTTAGGGGATTCGAGGTTCTAGTGCGGTGCACTCATCAGCCCGTGGTTTTTCCCATTTGGAGGGTTTCCACGTATTTATCATGTGTCTTTAATATTTTTGCAATCTTTACACTTGTGATTTTGTTGTAACTAGCTAGGGGCATTTCCATCAACTTGACCTTTAACGAAAATTTGGTAAATTTTTTTAAAATCTATTAACCCCCCTTCTAGATTAATATTATTCACACTATAATATTTGTTTCACATCAGAGGGATCACACAATAAAGACTCTGAGGTTGAATATAAGAAAGTCGGGAACAAGCGCCTACGAGATCAGCTAGCTCAGATGTAGAAGAAGATCCATGAGTTTAGTAGGGACAAGCACAATGAGAGACGTAAGGCCCCTTGAGCAAGATGAACGCCACATTCTCCCAAAAGATTAAGGAAATAAAACTCTCACCAGAATTAAAATTGTCGGCTCATAAGTTTTCTGGTAATGAGGTTCCCTTAAGCCACCTAAAGAGGTATATCTAGTAAATTGAGGTCTAGAATGCAATCAGGGCAGCCATATGCAGGATGTTTCCAACCACACTGACCGACTATGCTATGACGTGGTTCGGAAAGTTTCTCACAGGTTGCATAGATAGCTTTACTAAACGGTCCAATATTTTCTGGTCGTAATTCCAAGACGTTAAGCCACGACCAAAAGACCAAATCCACTTGCATTACGTCATCCAAGAGCGGGGTGAAATGCTCAGGTCTTACGTGGAGAGATTCTACAAGGAAGTGATCCAAATGGGGGCTTTGCTGAGAAGAAGACCCTAGGCAACTTTCGCAGAAACTTATGGACAGGTAGAATGTTCCGGTCATTCTCAAAACGTTCACCAGAGACCTACTAGGAGGCCTATGATAGTGCTCTCGAGCAGATAGAGATAGATGAGCAACTTAGAGTCAAGATCGAGCATGATGACGTGAGAGCTGCCAAGCGCTAGAAGAAAGAGGTGTCCAAGCCCATATTGGTGCAAAAGGGTAAGAATAGACCTCCCAACCAGTCTACATACCACTCCCTACCTTTCTAACCTTAGTGGGAATGGTACCTAACAAGGCGAACTCCACCCTAAGCATTACCACCACCAAGAGTGGTAGCCCCCAAAGCCCAAGACGAGAGGGGTTATAGTCACTACACCTCATTGAACGCATCTCGTGCTATGATCAATCTCGCCATTCATGAAAAGGGATTGCTAAAAAAACCTAGTCCCATGAAAGTGCCAACTGACACGAGGAACCGATATAAATACTATGACTTTCATGAGGATGTGGAGCATAACACCTCAGAGTGCTTTAGCTTGCGTAACCAAATTAAAGCACTAGTGGGGGTGACTGCCTAGTGGAATTCTTACAGCAAGTCCGAGATAACATCCATACAGGTAAAGAGGTACAGGCCGAGATATGGGAAGATGAAGAGGAAAGAGGAGGAAAGCAGACGGACCTGATACAGTAAATCCAGGTCATACACACCATAAGTGAAAGTCCCACCCTAGCCGGTACCTCTAACAATTCCAGAATGAATAATGTCAGAATGATCCCTCGGATTGAAGAGGGCCGAGATATCTTCAAGGTAGATCAGAGCTTGGTAGGAACCTCTCTGTCAGCCCATATCATTTTTCCTGAAGCATATGTATACAATACAATGCAATCGCACGATAATCCCATGGTGACTGAACGACAATTACTTGGTCTACCATGTGCTAATTAATATAAGTAGTAATGTGGACATCCTTTTTAATAACACTCTCGAAAAGCTCAACCTGAAACAGTGGTGTTACAAAAGTTGCACCACCCCCTTCTGTATGACTTTATTGGGGACTCAGTTGTACCAGTGGGATCCAAATTCTACTGGTAATCATTGGAACTACACCCCTTCAGTAAAACCTGATGACTGACTTCGTGATAGTAGACACCCGTTCGACTTACAACACCATCTTTGGAAGACTTTTTCTACTAGCTCTCAAAAGGGTGTTATTCATCTACCATAACGTCTTGAAGTTCTTGGTGGGAAACAATGTAGGCAAGGTATACGGTAACCAGCAGGCAGCCCACAAATGATATGTTGTGTCGACCAACACAGCGGCCTTGGCCAAACAGTTTTCACAGATGTCAGTTATACATGAGCAGGAACCATCAGAGGAGGATCTCAATACCTTGGACATCATGGGGGAGGCTGGAGTAGCTGTAGAGGAGCCCGAATCCAAGATCCTACCTGAAGAAGCAATAGAGAAAGATATGGGTAGGCTAGTGGCCACCCGGTTGATGCATTCGAAGAAATGCCAATTAGGGAGCATGACCCCTCCAATAAGGTTGGAACCACACTGGAAGCCAGGTCGAATGAAGGATTGATCATGCTACTCAAAGAGTACAATGACATCTTCGCTTGGAACCATGTTGAAATGCCCGGGATTTCTATCTCTCGGGTCGATCACAGATTGGCAGTCGATCCTACCTTTGAACTAGTTAAGCAGAAGAGGCGACACTTCAACGCTGAAAGAAATGACACAATCCAGAAGTAGGTCGACAAATTACTAAAAGCAGGATTCATTCGGGAATCCCGATACCCAAAATGGATTGCCAACGTGGCCATGGTCACCAAGGCGAACGAGAAGTGGTGTATGTGCATGGATTATACAGATCTCAATCGTGCCTGCCCGAAGGATAGCTTCCCGTTACCAAAAATCGATCAGCTGGTGGACTCCAAGGTAGGGAACAAGCTCTTAAACTTCATAGATGCATTCTCGGGGTATAATCAGATCATAATGCACCCCGTAGATCAAGATTAGACTAGCTTATTTACTAGGCAGGGCACATACTATTACAAGGTCATGCTCTTCGGTCTCAAGAATACAGAAGCAACAAACCAGCAATTGGTCAACCAGTTGTTCAAGCTAGAAATAGGAAGAACGATGAAGGTATATATCGACGATATGAGTACCAAATTCCAGGTGGCTGAGCAGTACCAGAATCACCTCCTCTGAACATTCCAAATCATCAGAGACAATCAGATGAGGTTGAACCCTACTAAGTGCGCCTTCGGGGTAACTGTAAGGAAATTCCTAGGATTCACGGTCCATGAGAGAGGCATTGAAACAAACCCTAGGAAGATCAAAGCCATTATGGACCTGGAATTCCCTAGCTCTCTCAAACAGGTACAGGTTTTGACTGGAGGAGTAACAGCACTCAATCGTTTCATATCACAATCGATCGACAAGTGCCTCCCTTTTTTCAAAGCAATCAAACAGGGGAAAAACCTGAAGTGGGGCCAAGACAGTGATCAGACCTTCCAGGCACTGAAGAAGTACCTAGACAGCCCGCCACTACTAGTCAAAACGGTACCCAGGGAGGAGTTATGGATCTACCTAGCAGTATCCGAGATAGCAGTAAGTGGAGCTTTGGATAAAGAATACGAATATGGGGGTTTCAACGGCCTATTTTCTACGTGAGCCACATCTTGACTATGCCAGAGAGGAATTACACCCCTTTTAGAGAAGCTCGTTTTCACCTTAGTAACCTCGGTAAGGAAGCTTCGCCCTTATTTCCAGGCTCACATGATCACGATAATAGCCGCTTGTTGGGATTATGCTCAATAGCAAGAGTGTAATAAGGTATTTGAGATTCTTTTCATATTAATAAAGTGATTTTTAGTTTAAAAACTCTTATAGTATTTATAGTTTAATTACTATAATTGTCAAAATTAAATAATCATAAGGTCAAAGAGCTATGAGAAAAGAAGAATTGTTCGTACATCTTGATATGCATGAGGTATACACAATTCTTTAGTTAGTCTTGAACAATATTCACAACTTAAGATAAAGGTTAAGCGTATTTACCTTGTTAAAGTGGTAGATTCTTTTGCTAGCATTTGAGTGGGATCAAATGTGTTATGATGAATCTAAAATCGTCAAAGTGTGGTGTCTTTAGGCAAAATTTATATAGTTAGCCAAGATCCCCAATTCATATTAAATTGCATGAGTCACTTGATATATTCTACCGGACAAATTTTTTGGTCCGTCTAGAATTGTTTTGGATTTCGAAATCCAAAAGCTTTGAAGATTTGCGGTCATGTATGATCAAGACATACGGGAACTCTTCAAGATATTTGGATTGGGCTGCCAAGGATATGGGATTCCTTGGGCAGCCCTTATGGGATGCGATTTAGCATTCCATTAATACATAAAGATTATAATATGCACATTTTAATTAAATTGGCGGTTTAAATTCTATTAATGTATTAATTTAAGGCATGTGGACTTGTTTCTTTTTTAGTAAAAATGGGTATAGTTCACCTGTGGACTTTTTATTAAAGTCCAATTGATTTAATAAAATAGAAAAAATAATATTTGGCTCATGAATAGCTTGGGCGGCAAGGCTATGGATAATAGCCTAATATATTGTTTTTATTTAATTATTTAATTAAATGAAAATTAATTAATTAGTTATTTAATTAAAAGTCAAAATCTTTTTCTTGGTAGGAAAAGGTCTTCTAGTATCACACTATTGTTGGTAGTACGATACGTATCAAATACTTTATTTAATAAGTAGATAAATAAAAAACATTTATTTATCTAGTCAAATTAGGAAGTATTTGATATCTATCAAAACTGTAATTGACTATTGGTCAAATTATGAAGTTTTTGATAAAGTCACAGTTTAATTTATATTCAATTATTGGTTATTGAATAAATACATTGTTGAGTAGGAATAGGAGTGTTGATGTGGAAAATAATTCTTTTTTGAGTGAGGATCCATGGTTGTAGGGAAAAAATCACGTGCCGCGGAAGCGTGAGAAATCAGAAAGTTTATAAATAAAATTTTCCCTTTATAATAACAAGAACCTTAACCCTAGATTAATTGATGTATATAAAAAGTGTCATACCTTTTTCTTGTGACGATTGAACAAGCGCTGAATTGATTCCGTAAGATCTTCCAATCCAATCATGAACGTGAATCACCTAGGAGCGTGAGCTCCCTTTCTTTTAATTGTAAACTTGAGGATGGAAACAAACAAAATCTTCTTCTTTGTTAGTTACAATAATCCTCCAAGAAGAAAACAAAGAACGTTAGGTCACTTGTGAATTATCAATCAATTTGATTGAAACTCGCGTGAACCTTGATTCGATGTTGTACACAAAACCTTTTTGATGTATAGGTTACTAGTGTACTATCAAAAACTAAACATTCTTTCTTCTTATTTCTTCTATCTCGAATCACACACTATTTCTTAGAGTTGATTGAATTTTATCTAAAGTAAAATCAGATTTTTCTCCCTCAAAATTCCTATGATGACCGAATTCTTCTCTTAGGAAAATAGGGCTGGCGGAAATCTCTATGAATTGCTTATGCTTGCCAAAATTAACATATATATATATATAGGATCATAAATCCTCTCCTAAGAAGGATTTACTTGGTTGGCAAGAATCATTTCCTTAGGTGGATTTATTTTGGAGTTAAGAATCCTTATCTAAAAGGAATTCTATCCTCTTATATATATATATATATATATATATATATATATATATATATATGGGTTGGCCGAAATTTCATAGAACACAATTCGGAGACTTAATTCTTTTCCTAAGAAGGATTTACTTGGTAGTTAAGAATCCTTTCTTTAGGTAGATTTACTTGGTGGTTAAGAATCCTTTTCAAAAAGGAATTCTATCCTACACTAAGACTCCTAATCCAACTCAATAGTGTATTTGTAACCATATTAATGACTTCCTAATTTGATTAGACAAATAATTCCTTTTATTTATCTACTTATCAAATATAGTCTGTAATATTAATTTAACTACCAACATTAGTATAATTTTAGGAGACCAACTCCTATTAGGAAAAAGATTTTGACTTTTAATTAAATAATTAATTAATCAACAAATTAATTAATTTTCATTTAATTAAATAATAAAATAAAATAATATAATTAAGCTATTCTAAATAGCCTTGCTGCCCAACACATATATATGGGCCAATATATTATTTTCTTATTTTATTAAATCCATTTGACCCTTATAAAAAATCAACATGTGCACTAGACCTATTCTTACAAACAGAAACAAATCCACATGCCTCAATACAATTCTAGATGGACCCCTAAAATGGACCGGTAGAATATATCAAGTGATCCATGAAAGTTCATGTGGATTGGGGATCTTGGCGGGCTATCTGGATTTAAGCTCCAACAGACACATCCCAATCACAATCAACAAATGATTCACTTAGGTCCGATCTATTAATTTTAGTTCATTCCACTAAAGAACTAAAATTGAACTCTTAAATAAATATAAAATAAGTTGATATTACTCATTCATACCCTAGACAACCTCATTGGAGAAAGTGTATCCTCATGAAGAATACCAGTAATCGCCAAGAGCTCATAGACCGTCTATAGCTCTTTAAGTTACCATATTTACTCATATGACCACATTTTAAATCTGGATATTTTGACTTATCAATAAGCCATGTTTCAATAGACACTATTGAAAACTTAACGTTAAGATTTAATATCCAATACCTCAAAACATCCATATGATGGTATTCTAATTTCGTTTAATAAATGGAGCCACGATGTCCATATCTATAAATGAAGTCTTCTATCGATTAACAAATGAATACCACCAAACTATCGAGGATAGACTATGCTATATAATCGTACCCATTGATAGCTCAAATGATAACACTTGCAACCATAAGTCCATCATTTATCTCAGAATTGAGATAGACTCTCCGATTGTCTTCAAATGAAAACTTTTATCTATTGACGGTTCTAGATAAAGTATTTCATTTTGATCTTATTCAATGCACCCAGTGCACTATATTCTTTTTCCCAAAGACACCATACTTTGATGATTTTAAACTTATCATAACACATTTGATCCCACTCAAATGCTAGCAAAATAATCTACAACTTTGACAAGATAAAGCCGCCCAACCTTTATCTTAAGTTGTGAATATTATTCAAGACTAACTAAAAAATTGTGTCTACCTCATACATATCTAGATGTATGAACAATTCTTCTTTTCTCATAGTCTTTTGACCTTATAATTATTTACTTTTGACAATTATAATAATTAAACTATAAATGCTATAAAATTTGTTAAACTAGAAATCACTTTATTAATATGAAAAGATTGTCAAATACATTATTATACTATTGCTATCGAGCATAATCCCAACAATGGCCACCAAGTAAATCATCCTAGAGAGAGGCTATGTAGAATTTGGCCAAGACATAAGAAATCCAAGAGATATTTTGGCCAAGAGAGATTTTGGAATTTTAGAATTTTGAGTGAAAAAAAATTGGTTCTTGCTCTAGATAAATTTGTTTAACTCTAAGATAGGTGTGTGTAGAATTCGACCAAGCCTAGAGAAGAAGAGAACATTTTTATTTTTGACAGTGCACTAGTATCCTTTACATCAAAAGGATTTGTGTACAAAAATTGAATTGGGTTCACGCGAATTTCATTCAAATAGATTGATAATTCACAAGTGACCAAACGTTCTTGGGTTCTCTAGGATGACTAATGTGACTAACAAAAGAAAATGTGTTTGTTTGTTTTCATCCTCGGGTATACATTCAAATAAAGGGAGCCCATACTGCTAGGTGATTCACATTCATGATTGGATTGGAAGATCTTACGGAATCAATTCAGTGCAACTTCAATCGTCACGAGAAAAAGGTATGATAATTTTATTATATGTTAATTAATCAAGGGTTATGTTTCTTTCTTTTAAAGGAAATTTTTTTAAATACACCAAACCTGTTTTTTCAGCTTCCACTCTGTGATTTTCCCACAATTGGTATCAGAGTCAGGTTGTACCCTTGATTAATTGATGTATATATACGTGAATATATTTATTTTTATTGTAAATATGCATGTTTTAGAAAGACATGACATCCTAGGTATTCTCGTATATATTTATATTGGAATGTATGGACATATATATATATATATATATATATATATATATATATATATATGTTTTTATAATGTGATTTGTTATTTCTTAATTTTGGTCATAGAATTTCAATGTATTTTTGTTTTGGAGTTGTAACAAGAAGGGTGGCCTATCATCTCCATAATTTTTTAATTGGTAGTTACTATTTTTTTTATTTTATTATTGTAATATAAAAAAATATTTTGTTGTAATAAATTTAATTTTTGAATAATAAAAAAAATTGAAGAATTCAAAGCAGAAAAAGTGGCAGCTGAGTAACCAAGAGTAGCCACACAAGGGTTTGGGCGCCCAAGTGCCTTAACACGAGACCTTTGGATGGTGGCCGCTTGATGACTTGGTCGCCAAGTTAGGTTTAGGGTTTTTTATTTCAAGCAAATGAAATTTACTTGTTTTTCTAGGACGGGATAAAATTGTGGCTATTTACTTTTCCAAAAATATTGTAATGTTTGTCATTGTTTGATAACAAGTCAAATAGAATATGAGTGTCACTCATATATCTCTTTTGTTATGAACATGCATTGAATGGTTTAGGTATCTAATTGGCATCTAGATAACTTGGTAATATATGAAATGCTCTGCACTATACCATATATTTGTTTTGATGTTGGCATATTTAGCAGGTTTCAATCGAAACCTTGTTCCGATCATTGGACGACAGTCAAGTATATTTTCAAGTATCTCAGGAGAACGAGAGATTATATGCTTGTATACTCTAGAGGGGATTTTATTCCCGTTAGGTATACAGATTCTAATTTTCAATTAGATTCTAATTTCTTGTTAGATTCTAACTCTAGACGATCAACATCAGGATTTGTGTTAACTCTTGTATGAGGGGCAGTCAAATGGAGGAGTATCAAGCAATCTTGTATTGATAATTCCACCATGGAAGCTAAGTATGTTACCACATGCGAAGCTGCTAAAGAGTCTTTCTAGATCTGCCAATTCTAGATTGACTTAGAAGTGGCTCCTGATGCTAATAACTAGATCACTATCTATTGTGACAATAATGGAAGAGTGGCTAATTCGAGAGAACCAAAAAGTCATAAGAGAGGGAAACACAGTGAAAGAAAGTATCATCTTTTGAGGGAAATTATACATAGGGGAGACGTGTTGATTACCAAGATCGCGTCAGTAGAAAATCTAGGGATCCCTTCATAAAGGCTCTTCCACAAAAGAGTTTTGATGGGTACCTGGAGAATATAGAGATAAGAGATATGACACATTTGTTATAGAGTGAGTGGGAGATTGTTGGGATTATGCTCAATAACAAGAGTGTAATAATGTATTTGACAATCTTTTTATATTAATAAAGTGATTTCTAGTTTAACAAATCTTAAAGAATTTATAGTTTAATTATTATAATTGTCAAAAGTAAATAATCATAAGGTCAAAAGACTATAAGAAAAGAAGAATTGTTCGTACATCTAGATATGTATGGGGTAGACACAATTTTTTAGTTAGTCTTGAACAATATTCACAACTTAAGATAAAGGTTGGGTGCATTTACTTTGTTAAAGTTGTAAATTCTTTTGCTAGCATATGAGTGGGATCAAATGTGTTATGATGAGTCTAAAATCATCAAAGTATGGTGTCTTTGGGAAAAAAAATCTAAAGCACTAGGTGCAATGAATATGATCACAGTAAAAAATTTAATCTAGAACCGTCAATGGATAAAAGTCTTCACTCAAAGACAATCGGAGAGTCTATCTCAATCCTGAGATAAATGGTGGACTTATGGTTGCAAGTGTTATCATTTGAGCTATTTATAAGTGTGATTATATGGCATAGTCTATCCTCGATAGTTTGGTGGTATTCATTTGTTAACCGATAAAGGACTTCATTTATAGAAATCGACATCGTGGCTCCATTTATTAAATGTGAGTAGAATATCATCATATGGATATTTTAAGGTATTGGATATTAAATCTTAACGTTAAGTTTTCAATAGTGTCTATTGAAACATGGCTTCGGGACAAGTCAAAATATCCAAGTTCAAAATGTGGTCATATGAGTAAATATGGTAACTATGAGAGCTATAGGTTGTCTATGAGCTCTTGGCATTACTGGTATTTTTCACGAGGATACACTATCTCCATTAAGATTGTCTAGGGTACGAATGAGGAACATTAACTTTTTTTATCTTTATTTAAGAGTTCAATTTTAGTTCTTTAGTAGAATGAACTAAAATTAATAGATTGGACCTAAGTGAATTATTTATTAATTGTGTTTAAGTTGTGTCTATTGGATCTTAAATTTATATAGCCCGCCAAGATCCCAAATTCATACGAACTTGCATGGATAACTTGATATATTCTACCGGACCAATTTTTGGATCCATCCAGAATTGTTTTGTATTTTAGAATCCAAAAGCTTTGTAGAGGTGCGGTCATATGTGATCAAGACACACAGGAACTCTTCAAGATACCAGGATTGGGCGGCCAAGGATGTGGGATTCCATGGGCGGCCCTTATGGGGTGCGATTAGCATTCCATTAATACGTTAAAAATATAATTTACATATTTTAATTAAATTGGTTGTTTAAAATATATTATTGTATTAATTTAAGGCATGTAGACTTGTTTCAATTTAGTAAGAATAGGTCTAGTTCACATGTGGACTTTTTATTAAAGTCCAATGGATTTAATAAAATGGAAAAAACAATATTTGGCTCATAAAGTGCTTGGGCGGCAAGGCTATGGATATTAGCCTAATATATTGTTTTTATTTTATTATTTAAATATATTAAAAATAATTAATTTATTATTTATTTATTTATTTATTTAAAAGTCAAAATCGTTTTTTAGTAGAAGAAGGTCTCCTAGTGTCATGCTATTGTTGATAGTATAATAAGTATCGAAAACTTTATTTAATAAGTAGATGAATAAAATGAATTTATTTATCTAGTCAAATTAGGAAGTATTTGATATTTATTAAAGCTCTAATTGACTATTGATCAAATTAGGAAGTTTTTGTTAAAGTCGCAATTTAATTTATATTCAATAATTTGTTATTGGATAAATAATACACTATTGAGTTGGAATATGAGTCTTGGTGTGGAAAAGAATTCTTCTTTGAGTGAGGATTCTTGGCCACCAAGTAAATCCTCCTCGATAGAGGATTCTTTTCTACCAAGTAAATCCTCCTAAGCAGAGACTTTAGACACTTATATATATGGCTATGTAGAATTTGTCCAAGACATAAGAAATCCAAGAGAGATTTCGGCCTGGAGAGGTTTTGGAACATTAGAATTTTTAGTGAAGAATATTCGGTTCTTGCTCTATATAAGGCTATGTAGAATTTGACCAAGACGTAAGAAATCCAAGAGAGATTTTGGCCAAGAGAGGTTTTGGAACCTTAGTGAAGAAAAATCGGTTCTTGCTCTAAGATAGGCTTGTGTAGAATTCGGCCAAGCATAGAAAGAAGAGAACATTTTTGTTTTCGATAGTGCAATTGTATCATTTACATCAAAAGTGTTTTATGTACAAAGATTTAATAGTTTCAATCAAATATATTGATAATTCACAAGTGACCAAACGCTATTAGGTTTTCTCTAAGAGGACTGTTGTGACTAACAAAAGAAAAAGATTTTGTTTGTTTCCATCCTCATGTATACAATTCAAAAAATAAGAGCTCACACTTCTAGGTGATTCACGTTCATGATTGGATAAAAAGATCTTGTTGTTTCAATTCGACGCAACTTCAATCGTTACGAGAAAAAGGTACGATACTTTTATTATATGTTAATTAATCAGGGGTTAAGGTTCTTTATTTTAAAGGAAATTTTTTAAAATATTCCAAACCTATTTTTTCTGCTCCCGTCGCGCGATTTTTGCTACACCGATCAACCTCTCCTTCAAATTTTACAAAGGCTGGACATATCCGGAACAAGGCGAGGACAACCATCAAAGCCCAAACACTAGCAGATTTTGTGACCGAGTTCTTAACCCTCCCGGATCCTTGTACCTCCACAAAACCGGAGGCAATTTCCCATAAAGTTTAAGAGCTCGAGGACTGGCCAACTAGTCAAGAAATCTGAAACCTTTACACTGATGGAGCGTCAAGTCAAGTAGGCAGTGGAGTAGGCATTGTCCTGGTTGATCTGGATAATACAAATGCTGCCACTGCTTCCGTTTTGAGTTCAGAGCCACCAATAATGAAGCAAAGTATGAAGCCCTCCAAGCTGGGATAAGAGCATTTGTTGAATTGGGGGCTGACTACCTCGGTCTCCAGGTTATACTAGGCAAAAGGCGATAACATGACAGCTTACCCCAAACTAATCAAGCAGCTCAAGGCACGGTTCAAAAGGTTTAAGATAGAGTAGATTCATTGACAGGAAAAACATCAAGCAGATGTCTTGGCCAAGATATCTACCAATGAGGGACAGACCCTGCCCAAAGGAGTACCACTCCAGGTAATCACCTGGTCCAGCACAGTGGTTTGAAAAGAAATTAGCTCAGTTGATCGATTGACTTGTTGGATGGTTCCGATAACAGCGTATCTCCTATAAGGAAAGCTCCCAGAGGACCCAGAGCAAGCTCAAAAGCTTAAGGGTACCACAGTCTGTTGCTGTTTGGTAGATGGGTACCTCTACCGCAAATGATGGATCTTCCCCTACTCTGGTGCTTACATCCTGATGATGCTAGCTGAGCACTCAAGGAGGTTACATTGGGTGAGTACAGGAACCATACCCGAGGAGAAGCATTGTCATATCAGGTGCTCCGTATCGTTTACTACTGTCCAACCATCCACTAGGATGTAAGGTGGTTTGTGTAGTCATATGGACCCTAACAAAAGGCATCTACCCTCAGAGCGTCGCTCCTCAATCAGCTCACCTTATCCCTTTGCAATATGGGGAGTCGACTTGATCGGGCCTCTCCCTACTTCTCCCGATCAATTTTAGCATGCTATAATTGTAATCAATTACTTCATTCTGTGGGTAGAAACAGGACCGTTTTCCTAAAATACAAAAGAAAACACCACCAAATTCATCAAAACTAAGGTGGTTTGTAGGTTTGGTACCCCCGATGATCATCATTACTGATCCCGGCAAGCAGTTCAACAACATGTAGTTCATGGACTTCTATGAAGGCCTACGAATTGACTTCCTCTTTGCATCGGTAGCTCATCCCCAAACTAATGGGCTAGTAGAAACTACCAATAGAACCATAAAGAAGCTTTGAAAGAAGAAGCTGCAGCAGAAAAAAGGCAAGTGAGTAGAAGAGCTTCCCGAGGTACTCTGGGCTTACTAGACCACCAGGAAAACTGTGACCAGGGAAATGCCCTACTCCTTAGCTTTCGGGGTGGAGGCAATCCTACATATCGAGCACAAACTGACTTCATTCCGAGTTTAACATTTCGAGTCGGAAAGCATCACGGCTAAGCTAGACCTTTTGGAGGAAAAACAAGATAAGGCTGCAGAAAATGTCACAGTCTATCAGAGCCGAATCGCGAGGTACTTCAATAGGAGGGTCAGAGCTTACAGCTTCAAGGAAGGGGACCTGGTACTCTAGAAGGTTACCCATAACACTAGAGTCCGGTCGAACGGGGTACTAGGCCCCAACTGGGAAGGCCCTTATCTTGTGAAAGTAACAGTCCTAAGTGGAGCTTATAAGCTCGAGGACATAGATGGGCGACTTATCGACCACACCTGGAACACATACCACTTAAAGAGGTTTTACTTATAGACAGAGAGCTCACAAGAAGACTAGGTCCACCTAGGTGTCAACATTAGCAACTCATGAATAATTTTTATTTTCAGTTAATCATCAATTAAGTCTCTGTTTTGATTCTCCATCTTCTTTCTGTTTATGTTTTCACTAACGAAAGTTCACCATGATCGCTATGAACCAAGAAAGCTATTTGGCTACCTCAATGCCTTGATAGGGAAATACCCCCCGCCAAGAAGGGTCAAAGCGTAAGTGTATAGTTACCAGCAAGATCTTAATACCAGGATAGCTAGTTAGCACTCTTGATACCCTTGGTCGCTTGACCCCTCCCCCAAGGAAGAATCTGAGCGTAAGTACATAGTTGCTAGCCATATCACTAGACTAGGATAGCCAAATTGGTACTCCTGATGCCTTGGTCAGGCTACCACCCAAAAGAATGATATAAGTGTAAGAGCATAGTTGCCTACTAGATCAAGATTTCCATGGAATGGTACCCCCCCTGGTACAGGGATGAAAGGTACCTAAATTAGTTCGACCAGTTTTGCCTAAGTACCAAAATTCCTAAAAGTAGGGATACCTGGTACCTCGATTCTCCCAGAAAGGAAAATCAAGTGTGGTAGAAGTCCCATGAGGACCACCTCGACCAAGTACCTCGGTAACCTAGTATCGGTCGTCTATTTACTCCTGCTTATTTCTTCACCTATTTTCAAGTTGTTTTGTGTTGTTATGGTTCGTTTGGACCAAACAGGCACTAGGGACATGAAGTGATGGTAATGAACACCTCAATCAAGTTATCCTCTGAGCTCCAAGGTACTACGACAAGGGGATGTCCCTAGTACCCAATCACTTGCTACACATCATTTTGCCTAAATCCAGATACGGTGATGGTCCAAGCCACGGGTGTAGCATCTTGAGAAGGCTCCTGAAACAGAGAACTCTATATATTATAATTTACAGGATTAAAATTTGGATAAGTGGTAGGAACTGATACCAGTCACCTGGTCTAGTTTGGCTTTCTATAATTAGAATTTTTTTCAATCTTTCCTTGTATTACCAGATACTGCATAAGTCAGGTATATGTGAGGGATTGAGTTCTAGATCAAGTGAGCAGATGAAGCAAGACATATTCAACCAAGCTAGAGATCAACTAGATATAAGCATTAAATGAAAAAGAGATACTATCCTCATTCATTCAAACCAAGGAGCCCATCCCCTATCTTGGGCTACTTAAAAAAACAACAATAGAAAAATAACATGAATGGTTTTTCTGTTTCTTGATCCAGTAGGTTGCCTACCCCCATTTTCGGGCAACATAAATAGACGATGTATCTGATTACTAGGTCACGCATCGATCCCTTCCTGGTGGTCTCTTTTTCCCACTCAATCTCATAGAACCTGCCCCTCTTCTCCCTATCCAGAACCGCCTACAGCTTGTTCCTCCGCCAGCACTCGTGAGCCTCCATCTGAGATGGGTTAGATGGAACCTCTATCGTTACATCTTGACATACGGTTTCACTCCAGTTTGCCTAGCGACTTCTTCAGAAGCAACTTGGACAGTTCTCATCTCCTTATGGGGAGGTTGATCCTCCACCATCTCTTAGGTGGCAAGGAGGCCCACCAACACCTCCTAAGAGGTAGGTTGGTCCCCTATCGTCCTGATAGGCTGATCTTCTATGGTTTCCTTAGAAACGGGCAGTTCATCTATCACCACAGTATCAAACTAAAAAGAAGAGGTAATTTACTGGCCATAATCATAATCTGCACCTTCATCAGCACCAGCAGTTAGAGAATGACCTGTTTTGTCACCAACAGGGTTAGACAACTTCTTGGCCCTCTCTAAGATCTCTTCCCTGTTCCAATCTGCAATGATAGATATGTCAAAAGGGAGGGGGTAGAGCCTAGGATGCTTGGAATGCAATATAAGAATAGCCATCCCTAATAGATGAGTCAACTTCAGCCACCAAGCTGGCCATCTGAGCGCGCAGAGCTTGATTCTCCTCTGACTATCCCCTAGCTTTCTTTCTTCAGAAGTTTCTCTCCAAAGCTCACCGTTCCGACTTGAGGGTTTCTTGATAAAAAGAAAGCTTCAACCACTCTAGGTGACAATGAGTATCTTCCCATGCCTTCTCGATCACGTTAAGGTTGAGGTTCAACGCATGTGCCTCACCTTGAGTTTGAGCCAACTCCCTTCTGGCCGTCTCAACATTAGCTTTAGCATTCTCGATATGCCTCCTCAATGCAGACATCTGATGGCTCACTGCTGCGTTATACTTGAAAGTTTAAAATCACATCAACCAAGTTAACTACACCAACTTATTAGTTATAAATGTATCAGAGCAATAATGAAGCAGGTTGTGACTTCCGCTTACCTCAGCTATAAGGGTAGAACCCCTAGTGAACAGAACCTCAGAAGATAGTGAGTTCAGTGGAGCTAAACTCCCACAAGGATAGGAAAGGATGAACCAGTCTAAGACCTTGTTCTGACCAATAACCCTTGGTCGAGATCAGGTTTGCTCTTGAGGAGTTGCAATGGTGGTAGCAGTAGTGGTCTCAAGACCCCACTCTGCTCGGGGAGGTACAAAAGCAGACGGAGGGGGTGGAATGGTAGTAGCAGTAAAGGTAGAGGTGAAAACTTCGGTACTAGTAATAGAATTAGCACCAGCAGAAGCAATAAAACCTTGACCTTTCACCCTAGTCAGCCGGAATACAAATACGGCCATTTGGGATGTAAGATCAGGGGGAAAGGTGAGAGGTGCCTTGGGAATCCCAGCATGAATGCATCCACTACCCCTCGCCATGACATCAAGAGGAGGATGAGGACAAGGAGTCATAGCAGTTCTTGCGGTGGGGGTGGGGTAGGAACTAGAGGAGGAAGAAAATCTTCTAGCGGTCCAGACTCACTCTAAACCAGGAATGAGACAGCAGAAACTAAAGAAAAAAAAACAACAACAAAGCTCTGATGCTCAGGTACTTGTTCACTTTGCTTGGATCATAAGCATCCGATGTAGGAAACTCTAGGTTGACATATTTACGGTCAACAATCGCTTTAAAGATCGCCCTGGATTCAGTAGGCAGAAAAGTCTTCCCCTACGTTGGCTTGTCATTAAACTGGGTAGGGACTTAATACTCTATCTCCCGATGAAAACAGAGCTCCCCCAATCTCCACTGACCACCACCCACAACTCTCTCCTAGAGGCGTCCTTCTTGGTAGCGCCTGGTATGATGAATTTTAGATTGTTCTTCTCCCAAAAAAAGAACTGCCCCTTGGGAACAGGATTTAAGTAGTAATGTGGAAAAGGAATCGTGGCTCATCTAATCCCGGTTCCCTATTGACATTGTCCTTCTAGCATTGCTCCTTTCACAGAATAAAGAAACCCACCAAGTACCTCTAAAACCCTGGTGTCAATAGAACGGGAGCAAGCTAAAGGGCATGAAACGCCCTACGGAGAGACAGGTGGAGAGGGAGTCTTATCCCGCTTTCAAAAACAGCGGTATGGATAGGGGACACGCTAGAGGGAGGACTATACACGTCATACCTCCTATGAGGAACAATGATCGTAATGCTATCAAGGACATCGAATCTCTTCCTCAAACAATCGATCGACTTTGCAGTAGCGATGGAATTAGAAATAATTATGAAATCATGAGGGAGGGAATGTACCCTTCCCGGTGTGACAAAGGCGACATCGACCTGTTCCCCACCAGCTTTGACACCACCGGATTCTTCACACAAATTCCCCTCAACTATCTCTAGTGGGTTATCGGGGTTGTTTGAGAAACTGTTCCTAATGGTAGAGTTCCGACCAAAACAATAGCGTGGTTGCAGAAAAGGAATGTCGTTCTCTCCATTATCTTCTTCCCGAGCTTGTTTCTTACAAGCGTGACTCGAGGAGTCAACCTCCACCAATCTTTCGATACTGTCACGATCAGAGTTCGACATGGTAATAAGTGATTCGAGGTTTGAAAGTTGAGAGGAAAAAGCTAGAGTGAAGTGAAGAGGACAGAGAGGCTTAGGGGTTTTTCGAATTTCAAAAGTAGAAGATTTGAAGGCCCCATCCTGCAATTGTCTTTCAGTGCGTTTTCGTTTTTATTTTTAAAAAACGATTTCGAAAATGCGTTCGTTAACCATTTTTCATTTAATTTACGAAAAACAAAAAAAAATTGAAAAACAAAACCAGTGTTAAAAGTGAAAATTTTGAAAAACACAAAATACTTGTTTTTTGTTTTTGTTTTTGTTTTTCATTTTGTTTTTCACTTTTTTTATATAAAAAAAAAATCAGTCTTTAAACAATTAATTTGTTGTTATGTGTTTGATATTGCTGGGACAAGACGGGACAAGATTTTCAAATGACCAAAGTGCCTCTCCTATATTATATATGTGTTCTAGATTAATTTATTTCCAACCAAAAATAAAATCATTAATGTAATAATATATATATATATATATATATATATATATATTTATATATTATAATATTATATATTATAAAATAAAATAATATAAAATATAATATATTATTATAATATTTATATATTTATATAATATATTTGTAATAATATATATAATATTATAATATATCTATATATATAGATATATTAATACTATATATATCATGATATATATATATATAATATATCAAATATTATATATTTATATAAATTATATATAATATAAAAAATACAATTATCTTTAATATATAAAGTAGTATATATATTATAATATAAGTAATAATATTATATATATATATATTATATATTATTATAATATATACAATTGTATTTTTAATATAATATATATATATATATATATATATATATTGTAATTATTTATTTATAATTTAAGAGTTTAGTTTTGATTAATTTTTGATGTGTTACTTTTGTTTAATTTAAAAATTACATTACAAAAATTATATTGGTTAATTATGTAATCAACTTGTTTATAGCTATAATAGTTTTAAACAAAATGCTAAAATTGATATTTCAATTTCTGATAGTTTTCGGTTAACCTAGCAGACGCGTTTTTTCATTTTCATTTTTAAAATACAACTATCAGTATATGTTACCAGACGCGTTTTTAGAATTCGAAACTGAAACCAAAAATTTTGTTTTCATTTTAATTTTTATTTTCGATTAACAGTAACCGAAAGGACGGGCCAGAAAGCGTGAGAGAAACGAATAGGAGGCCGAGTTTAAATAGAGGTAATGGAACAGTAACCAGCGACAGAGTCGTGATCGAAGAGACGAGATTTTCACCTCGATATACACAAACCACCAAAAACCTCTCCTTTTTCTAACGGGAAGCCTTCCCCCCACATGACACGTGGCCGTTGAATTTAATGAAAAGATCTCCTCCCAAATTCTTGTAACTAGCCAAAACAGAAAATTTCCCAAACAAATTAGGAAATCTAACTTCAACCCTAAATCAATCACCAGTGTTCAAGTCAGAGGGGACTTCTGTTAACAACCATTTTTGGTAAGGGGTCAAAGGGAAAATTTCCATCTAGGTAGCACCTAGTAAAAGGCATCTCCACACATCGGATAGGTACTGAACGCAAAGGTTTACCTCGAAGTACCAGGTCTAGCACAACATAGGTACCTCGACATCGTTATAGGAGCAAGATGAAGCTTCTGCACCTTCTCGGGCTACCCAACTGGAACCCCAAGTACCCTGACAATGATCTGCTACCCCATCAAGGTACATATCCAACCTCTCTAGTAGGATGAAGTGCCCATAAAGCTCTTAGAAGATCACAAAGCTTCAACGAGATCGACCAAGCACCTCGCTACTAGAATGGTTCCCCGAGATAACTCATCATCGTAATCAATCAAGTGCCACGTTATCAAGATGGCACCTTAGGGTACCTCGTCGGCGAACTTGTACTATGAGTCACCTTGCCACATCATCAGGTCAACACTTTGAGGTATCGTACCACTAACAGATGGAATCAAGATTATTCTCCAAATTGTAAACAAGTTCCACATACATACAACCATAATAAGAGAGTTCAAAAAAGAAACAAACACGCTTCCCTCCAAGATATCCTCCACCAGCCAATTCTCTAGGGTCAACGACATTAAACAGAAAATCCCATCACATGGGAAAGAAAGATCAATCCAGTGATCTTCATCTTGTATGCTAAGAAAAAACCCTAGCGACTTCATGTATAAATATAGGGATAATATCGACTGAAAGAGGAGGGAAGATTGAGTCTTGAAACCTTAAGAACAATCGTAGAATTCTACAGTTAGCATCAAGCCTAGCTATCGTCTTTGTTATTTGTGTCCCTTATCGACATGTACGCTTTCGCCACCTCCAATTGGGTAGAGAAAAAAGAGAGAGAGATAGAGAACTATTATGAACACTTGTACACTCTATATCATTGAATTAAATAGCATCGTTCAAGTCGTTATCATTTCTTCTTGCATTTCATCCATTCTTATACGTGTAACAGGTACCGAAGGTACCTATCCCGATTCGTGATCTACATAGGTTGCGGTCTTGAGGGTGTTAACTGAGATTCCTCACATAGAGCGAATTTTTGGCTAACAGCCACTAAAAAGATTGGGATTGATATTATCGTTTGTAACCATGAGGAGCGGTTTTGGGATCTTCCACTCAAAATATGGATGCTTGTTTTTCTCCTCAGTTAGAAAAAGCGACAACGATTCTCCATGGCATTAAATTTGTGATTGAGTTCGGTCTGTTTCCTGTGATAATTGAATCTGATGCCAAACAAGTAGTTGATTTGACCAATCTTGGTAAAGCCTCTTCTACTGATGTGGGGACTGTTATTAATGACATTCTTGTTTCAATTAAGGGGTTTCCCATCTCTATTGTCTTTGCTGGAAGGAACGCTAATTGTGTCGCGCAAAGTTTGGCTAAGTCGGCCCTCTCTTTGTCTGAGGATCAGTTTTTGCTTGAGATATGTCATCCTAGCGTGGATGGTCTTATGTTTACCGGTTGTAATGGCTAATGCCTGTTTCTTTTATTGAATATATCTCCTTTCCAGAAAAAAAAAAAAATAATAAAAAAAATAGTGGAGAACTGTTTCTCTCCACTTCCCTGAAAACAATCTTCAAACATTTTAAACGTTTCTTAAAATAATTAGTTGGTAATCTTGGCAAAATCAACGGTGTTCTTCCCATCATGTGCCTTCCTGAAGAAATGCTTCACGTAATCGGAGTACAAAACTTGCCTGTAGATTGGTTTCTCTCCATTTGCAAGAGTTTCCGGCAGAGGACCGATCATGTCTTGGGGCCTTGGGTTGACGAAAATGGGGACTGAGATCCTGTTGCTGCTTCCATTGGCAGTCACACGATGCTCCACACTCCTGTATCTACCGTTGCTCATTATCTGTAACGCATCTCCAATGTTGATGACTATAGCTCCATTGATGGGAGGGACATGAATCCAGCTATCTTCTCCTTCGTTTCCACGAACGTAAAGCCCTCCGACATTATCCTGAAGAAGGACTGTGAGGGTTGAAACATCCGAGTGACGGCCAACTCCAACTGTAAGTTCCGGATTCGGACAGATGGGATAGTAATTGATGTTGGTTCTCACTGAACCGGTCAACAGAGATCGTTTTGTTTCATCGATTTCATTCACGTTCAGTCTCTTCATCAGCACTTGTAGAAGGTGATCGATCAGAAATTTAGAGCTCCTCATGTAGTCTAAAATTTGATCTCTGTAAATCAAAAGAATTTTGGATCAATATTTGTACCTGATTATTTGAGTTTTGATGAATAGTTTAGATTTCTTACTTGCAAACAGGTGGCCAGAGAGCAGCAGCTTCTTCTTCGGAGACGTAAAACAAGCTAAGATAATCCTTCCACTCGAGAGCCTTCTCAACCTGAGGAGTGAAGCTTGTACCAAACCTGACATTGTTAGAGGATGAATTTTCCTTTGAGTACTTGATCTTCTCCGCTGCTGGTAACCCAAAGAAGCCATAAGTGGCCTTCTTTACATCGTCTAACACTTGAAGGGGTACTCCATGGTTGACAACCTGGAAGAATCCCCACTTCTCAGCTGCATCACAGATAGAATTGGCCACTTGAGCGTCATCCCACTTTGACATGTCGATAACTGGAATCGACTCCTGGGGCTCAATTCTGGTCATGAGCCTCTCCTCCAATGGCTGGATGTATTGCTCAGGAAGGCTTTTGATGCCCATCTCAGACAGACCCTTCACTCCATGGCCTTGCTTTATCACAAAATCAGTCACATCTGAGGAGTCGTGTAGAGATATAGAGATTGCTGGTGCCATTTTTTGCAAGAACTAGAAAACCTTGAAGAGTTGAATTATAAGAGCTTGAAGAAAATAAAAATAAAGGTTTTGAGTTGTGATGAATTTCACATGTCCCAAGCTAAAGCTATTTATAATGAAAGTATTATTGGTAGGTAGAGATGTTGATGATGATGAGGGCAATTTTTCAATTTTGCAATTCGGATGCTTAATTTCTCAAGAACTCGCTTCGAAGCTGCATGAACTTTGATGCTCCTTACTATTTTGTATTCCTCATGAGAAGTCAAAAATCATGCGGCCGCCAGATGATATTATCTTTGACACACAAATATTGGATTATGAGATATATGGAAGTCAATACTTTTCGTTTTTAAATTGAATATTGTAGTGAATTTTTAACAGATTAAACACACTATTCTTGACCACAAAAGATGAGTACAAATTAACCAGAATTAATCACAATTGGTGTGAATGGTTTCACAACTACCCAATTATCATTACGAAGCATCCTCATCTACTACTTCGAGTTTTTATATATCTTTTATTAGTATTATTAAGATACTATAGAGTCGTTTAAATTTATAATAATTATTAATTTTGTTTGTCTACTTCGAACAATTAGATTACACTCCGCTGAATCTTAACTATTAATATACTTTCGAAGGCTCGTTTGGTTCACTGTAGATTGTATTAGACTGAATTGTATTGGATTATTATATGTTAATACGAACCTGTGTTCACTACAAGAAAAATGGTCTTTTCTGACCAAATATTTCCGACGAAACCCAAATTTAGTCAAAAATAGTTGTTTTTCTGACAGTAAAAATCATGTCGTCAAAAAAGGATAAATATATTACATATCATTTCCGGCAACAAAAATGTCATCACAAACAATATCGAAATTCGTCAAAAATATTATAAAAATGGTGTCAAGTTTAAGCGTCAATACTATTTACGACTGCGTATACCTACCCCTCGGAAATATATTAGATTTTTTTTACAATAGATACCTACCCCTCGGAAATTTTCTGACCACAAGTACCTAGCGCTTGGAAATACAATATTATATGGGTAGGATTCATTGTATTATGCAAAACAATTGTTGTTAATGCATAAAATTTTAAATTATTGTTTTTTAAATGTTAAGATAAAAAGTTAAAATGAATTATAGTACTATATTATTATAATGTTAAATTTTAATTATTTTGATAAATATGGCATTATATATCTATATTCTATTCAATATATTACTTTTTTTTTCTATTATTTATATTCACAATTTAATATACTTATTCTTTTTATTTTAGTTGATATATTTTCGTTCCTATAATTTTCAATTCTCACTTAACACTTTTACTGCATTTTTTACTCATTTTCTTTTTTCTTTCTTTTAATACTATTTACCTAGCCGAGTCTCTCTCCTGTCAAATTTTTTTTTTATCTTTCTCCACTTTTTACTCTTTTCCTATTTTAATTTTTCCCTAACCCTACTTATCTCCACCAAACCGCCTATCTCCTACCATTTTTCTTGTCCAGATTTATTTTGCTTATTATTCTCTTTTTACTCTAGCTCTAATTATTGACTCCTCATTCTTCCAATCTTTTGTAATCTCTCTAAAACCTACAACTAAATCTCTTAGAAGAAACCATTATTTTTTTTTATTGAAGACTCTTACAATACAGATCACTCATTTGGTAAGTCTTTTACAATAACAATTGCAAGAAATTTAGGAGAAAATAATTTTTATTATGTTGGTTTATTATTTGGGTGTTAACGTTTCTTGATTAATTTTCATTATTTGGTATTCTTTGTTTTGCTGTATGTTTTCTATGATGATATAATGATTGCATAGAACATGTTCAATAAAATGCCTATGAAGAATTTGGATTTTAGATTTGTTTATAAATTTATTATTTCCAAAGGGGACAATTTTTTTATAATATTATAAATCTTGTATTCGAATATGGTTTAATTGTGAAGTAGAATTAAATATATATACATGTAATTATTATTATTTTCCACATTCTTGTTGATTTTTGTAAGAATTTTTTTTACTGTTGTAGATGTTTTATATTTATTTTGGTACTGAGTTTCAAACTTTCATACAATGGAGGATGGAGATTGGCTTAGTGTAAAACACCATAGAAATTCATGTAAGTTTTCTTATGTTTATTGGTTTAAAATATTTATAGTTTCAATTATATTTTTTGATAGCTTTTATATTTTCAATTATATGATAATGCTATATATGTATATATTTATTTATTGGAAACATTTATTTATTTATTGTTTTATTCCATTGCAGTAAAAATTGGACTCATAATAACCTACTACAACAACAAATTCAAGGGCAAGAGAATGAGAGACTCTAGCATATTATTAGCGTGTATTTTTATGTTATAAGTTGACTGTTTTGAGACTATGTATTTCAAATCACTCTTAATTTATATTATATTTCAAATATATTCATTTATAAATTTTTGTGGATGTCTATGTAAGGATTTTGATTAACACAAATCTAACATGTAAAGGCATATAATTAATTCTAATAACCTAAACATGTTTCCATATCATGATTAATCAAACCCTAATATACATAATATATCCCATGTCAATTCAAGAGAAAAAAAGTAAAATCGATAGTGGAAACGTACCTGAATCCATTGCTGGAGATTTGTGAACGGGTAGTGATCTTTCAAATCATCACGACCTTTATGAACCCTACCGTGTTCTATTTTGCTCTGTTGATGGGGATACAGAGAAAATAAAAGTATCGTGTAATTTGGGGACCATAACCCTAAATATATATAATAATCAAATTATTATTTGTTGTCTATTTCGAATTCTGCCCCTCAACAAATTAGAAATAGCACTTTTGTATCTACACATTAATTCCATAACAATTATACCCTTAAACCTTAATACTTTAAATCTTAATTAGATCACTTTAATTTAGGCTGATCCAAAAGATAGCACAACACATTTAATATCCACATGTGTGGCCCTATATGATGGAATTTTCCAACAATCTCCCACTAGGCCACATATGTAACTTTACAAATGTGTATGACTTTATGAGCTCTAAAAATTTTGTTATCACAATTTTAGGGTATATCCGAACAATCTCGTTGATTGATTATACCGACATAGGATCAAAGCGGTTTTCGTCACATTTAGCGTGACTAAACCCATCAATGGTCACGTATACCAACGTAACCAAATGACATAGATCAATCATGGATGCGTAGCAAGGAAATTACATGTAATGTTGAAAATAAAAACACGGTTAAATGCTCAAGGCTAACCTAGAGGGAGGGGGTGAATAGCTTAGCCACCTTTTTCGACTCCCTTAGAAACAAACAAAAGTTTGTCCCTCTAGATTGCTTGTATCACAATATATATATTAATTAATGATACTTAATCAATATATAAAAAAAATAAAGTGTGATACAAACAAGTAATTGTAACACATACACAATCTATATAATAGAAATGGAGTCAACTTACATAAAGTGTTCTATCCATAGTATTCAAATAACAAATACAAATACTAGAGAGATAGGGATAGAGAGAAGCTGACACAAGATATAACTTGGTAAACCTCCGAAGAGGAAACATCCACGGGTTAGCAACCACCGGCAAATAAAACCACTAGTAGATAAGACAAGTACAATCTCTCAAGTGACCCCTACACCTAGAAACTACCTTCCTATCCTACTCATGAAGATGTCGCCCTCATGCTCAACAATCTGAGGCCTCACACCTCTTGTCAAGTCTTCCTCGCTCACCTTATCGGATCCTCACGACCCAAGATAAGACTTCTTGCTCAACTATCCGAGTCCTCCCGACTCTAGTCAAGACTTCCTCGTTCACCTATCCGGATCCTCATGGCCCTAGGCAAGACTTCTGGCTCGACTATCCGAGTCCTCCCGACTCTAGCCAAGACTTTCTTGCTTGACAATCCAAGGTCTCACACCTCTTGCCAAGACTTCTTGCTCAACAACATAGGTCTCACACCTATTGTCAAGACTTCCTTCTCATAAGGCATCTAGGTGATCATGAATGCAAAACGCAAACAAGCACGTAACATAGAATGCTATGATCAACATATCCTATGGAAAATACTAGACATGAGCATGAATGCACAAATCAAATGTAGTCTAGTCAATCATGCATTTTTAAATCATCTAGATCATGTAAGATATGTTCAACATTAATCACAACCTAGATACATGCATAGATCTAAACTTGAATCACAAGATATGATCAATTAATCACAAGATCAAGTTTAAATCACATAAACCAAAACATGCTAAAATCATATGACAAAGTCAATTAGATTTAAGCTAAAGTTGTAGAGCATATTCCAATTCATATATTCAACAAAACACATGAATAGCTCAAAAGAACATAAACACATGTATTAATATGAGAATTGAGCCTAATACATGTGAGGAACTATTTTTCACAAAATCAATCAATCAATCAAAGATCATCAAATAGTCCTAGAATCAAAGCTAGCACAATACAATTCAAAACATGTGAAAATATAGGCAAAATCAAAACCTAGCTCAACATGTAAGATTTCAATTGAAACTCAACCTAGCTTTAAAAAAGTTCAAAACTCAAATCAAAACACTCACAATACACATATATAAGTTGAAGAAGAAAACCCAAGGCAATTGACCAAGTTTTAAAAGAAAACTTTGAGAGAAAATCAATACCTTAGTTGATTTTGGTGCAGTCCGTTTTTATGTGTTTAAACTCCAAAAACAGTAATAAAACTCACTCAAACCTTCAAAGAAAAGATGGACGATGAATATAAAAACATTCTCAACTTCAAATCACTCAAATCGGTGTTCAAATGAAGAAGTTATGGTGTTTGGAAGGTGAGAAAATATAGAGAGAAAATTTCTGCACACAAGTTTGAATTTCTTCTTAGAATGAAATGTGAGAGGGAAAGAGAATATAAAGGAGAGGGAACTAAATAAGCAAAAAGACAATTTTGCCCTTCTTTGTTATTGCTTCCCCGAGATGGTGCGTGGGCATCTCGGGGCAGCAAGATGTTGCAGCCGAGATGGCCATGCGCCATCTCGGGCTTGCACCTCTTCATGGCCTTCGGTCATGGTACAATTCCCTTGCGCTTCCCTCACGTTCTTCAACCGTTCTCCGGTCTCCGAACTCGAAATTCGAATCCGTTTATGGATTACGAACTGTAACTCTCACACGAACATGGAAATATAAGATACTCAACCCAGAAAATAATAATTCTACTCGATATACGAATACGAAGATAATGTATGCAACATGAGTTGAAAGTATAGTATCTTTTTACTTAGAACTTGAAATCAATAGTATGAGTAACCGAAATGACCGGAACTCAATCAAGAATGATTTAGGACTAAATTCAAGTTCAATATCCATGTTATACAAACATATACACACACAAACACAATTCACACTAGAATGCAAACTACATAGAGATAGTTTCCAATCATGCATTTTCCAAAACATGTTATTTCCATACCAATGCATGAGCATTCATCTTCAAGTGTGTGAATATGTTATACATGGTGCACAACGATGCAGGGACACATATGAATGAATTGTATGTGTGTGCCTATAATGGTGCACAACGATGCAGGGACACAAATGTATGAATTGTGTGTGTGCCTAAGCCTTGTAAGAGAAATATAAGGTCTTAGTATACCTTTGTACAACCATATTGCATCTTTTTTATTTGAAGACTTTGAACTTGCTTTGACTTGTTGTTCATTCTTCTTTGAAGTTTGAATCATCATGAATCTAAACAACTAAATCATTACAAGTAAACATCATTTTGATATGGAATTAATCCCAATACAAACTAAAACCTAACAAATGTGATCTATACATGTCTATTCCAACTGGTCCTACTTTATTCCTTAGTGAGATCAAAACTTAACACAATGTAACAGAGTGTAATTAACCGAATACTTTATTTCTGATCAGAAAAATATCCAAATACATAAATGCATAAGTATATCCAGAATAAAAATATAGAGCAATACAATACAAAATTATACAAACTCCCACTATAATGTGATATCCTCACACAAAATAACACCCATATGAGCACGCTCATGAAAGACCTTGGGTGGTAATCCCTTTGTAAGTGGATCCGCTATCATGGAGTTTGTCCCAATGTGCTCTATGGATATATGTCCACTCTGTACTCTTTCCTTCATAACTAGGAACTTAATGTCAATATGCTTTGACTTAGATGAGATCCTGTTGTTGTTAGAATATAGCACTATTGATTCATTGTTACAATATAGTTTGAGTGGACTTTCAACACCCTCTAGAATGCACAGCCCAGTGACAAAATTCTGCAGCCATATTCCATGGTTGGATGCCTCATAGCATGCTACAAACTCTGTTGCCATGGTGGAAGAAGCTATGAGTGTCTGTTTGGCACTCTCCCAAGAAATAGCTCCACCAGCCAACAGATATATGTAGCCTGTTGTGGATCTCCTACTATCTTGGCATCCAGCAAAATCGGAGTCGGAATACCCTATGATCTCCAATTGATTCGATCTCCTATATCTGAGCATGTAATCTTTTGTTCTCTTCAAATACCTCATAACCTGCTTGGCTGCTATCCAATGATCCATTCTAGAGTTACTTAAATATCTGCCTAACATACCAACAATGTATACAATATCCAGACGCGTACACACCTGAGCATACATTAGACTCCATACAGCTGATGCATAGGGAATTTTCTGCATTTCCTTAACTTCAAGGTTACTTTTAGGGCACTGATTGAGACTGAACTTGTCTCCCTTAGTGACAAGGGTGTCATCTGGTTTGCTGTCTTGCATGCCAAACCTTTTGAGCACTGTATCGATATAGCTCCTTTGTGATAATCCAAGAATACCCCGAGAGCTATCTCATTGTATCTGAATCCCTAATACAAAATAGGTGTCAACAAGATCTTTCATCTCAAAATTCTTTGATAGAAATCTCTTGGTTTCATGCAACATGCCTATATCATTTGTGGCAAGCAGTATGTCATCAACATATAAAACTAGGAATATGTGATTACTCCCACTGAATTTGTGATACACACAATTATCAACAATGTTTATCTCAAAACCAAACAAGATAATCACTTGATGAAACTTATGGTACCACTGAGGGGAAGCTTGCTTGAGTCCATAAATCGATTTTATCAATTTGCAATCCATATTCTTTGGGTCTCCCGACTCAAAGTTTTATGGTTGCACCATATAAATTGTTTCGTCAATGTCACCATTGAGAAATGTCGTCTTGACATCCATCTGATGAAGCTCAAGGTCAAAATGTGCAACAAGTGCCATGATTGTCCCAAAAGAGTCTTTCGTTGAAACTAGAGAGAAAGTCTCTTTATAGTCAATCCATTCCTTTTGGATAAAGCCTTTAGCTACAAGATGAGCCTTATACCTCTCCACATTACCTTTCGAATCCCTTTTAGTTTTAAATATCCATTTACAACCAATGGGCTTCGCACATTCTAGTCACATTCTAGTAATGGGACAAGTTCCCAAACCTTATTGTCTTGCATAGACTTATATTCCTCATTCATGGCATCAATCCACTTTTGAGAGTTGGAACCCTGCATGGCTTGATGGAAGTTGATTGGATCATTTTCCATCATTCCAATGTCTTCCTCATGTTCCTGGAGAAATATGTAAAAATCGTCCGGAATAGCATTTCTCCTTTCTCTAGTGGATCGCCTTAATGGAACTGGTTCTTGAGGTTGTTGAGTTTGTTCCTTAGGAAAAATTACATCATCTTGAATGGGGGGTTGTTCAATATTGTCTGGTTGAGGATCCAGATTCGCTTCTTGATCAATGATAGGTATAGAAACCTGCACATTGTCAAAAGCGATAGTAGGAATCGAAACCGATTCTTCCTATAAGACAGTGTCTCTAACCTTATTTTTCGTATTTGCAAACAGGCCCATAATTAATTCTAATAACCTAAACATGTTTCTATATCTTGATTAATCAAACCCTAATATACATAATATATCCCATGTCAATTCAAGAGAAAAGAAGTAAAATCGATAGCGGAAGCGTACCTGAATTCATTGTTGGAGATTTGTGAACGGGTTGTGATCTTCCAAATTATCACGACCTTTATGAACCCTACCGTGTTCTATTTTGCTTTGTCGATGGGGATACAGAGAAAACAAAAGTATCGTGTAATTTGGGAACCATAACCCTAAATATATATAATAATCAAATTTTTATATGTTGGCTATTTCTAATTCGGCCCCTCAACAAATTAGAAATAGCACTTTGGTATCTACACATTAATTCCATAACAATTATACCCTTCAGCCTTAATACTTTAAATCTTAATTAGATCACTTTAATTTAGGCTTATCCAAAAGATAGCACAACACATTTAATATTCACATGTGTGGCCCCATATGATAAAATTTTCCAACAGTTTATATATTTTTTTCGTTTTGATATTCTAGTTCATTTTTATATACATTGTAATTAGTATAAATTATATTTTGAGCATTTTTTTAGGGTAATAAACAAAAACAGAAAATTGAATTTTTGATAGCATTATTCAACAAGAAAAAATAAATTATTTCCGATCCAAAATCATTCATCCGTGATTTTTATTTTTGACCATCACATCCATCGATAATAAAGACCATAATATTTGTAATTTTTTTTTTATTTTGACCATGACATGCACTATTTCTGAGGGCAAAGACTATTTAAAATGTTCTTATGATCCATTTTTTGTAACATTTCTAACAAACTATTTCCTCCATCTCCAATGAACTTTTCCCTCGAAAATATTTTATTTTCGAGAGATGGTCAGAAAAGGGTTATTTTCCACGATACTATTTCCGATGGAGACAGACGACCTTTTCCCGTCGAAATTGAGCATTTTCGAGGACATTTTAACTTTTTTTTATGGCTTTTGACTCTCAGAGAAGACTCTTTTTCTTGTAGTGGTTTGGTGCATTATATTATATTGTTTTAAGTTATTCAAATATGACTTTATTGTAATCTAATATTGTTATACGTATATCTTACTGAATGTACACGTCACCGATTGGTAAGACAATCCCTTAGAAAGATCGTCAAATGGGTATCCGAGCTGGCAATTAGAAGACACCATCCAAGACATCACTAAGAAATAAATATCCGAGTAAGTCCAAACACGAGTACTCGGCACATTATATTTTACTTCGGACAACACAAGAAACCCGAGTAAAGAAGTTCAACATATGATTCACATATGTGCGTAAACCCAAGAATCATACTCCAATACACAAAACCTCCGTGTCAAAAAGAGTTTCTAGAAAGATAAAACACCAGACAGGAAACCATTTCATATCAAGCAATAACTCAATTCTTCTAGCTAACAGGAAATAAGTCCTATAACGGACTATGCCACCAGAATCCCATTAAAATTCAAACTCGATCTTCACAAGGTCTCTGAAATAAGAAAGGAGATAAAGATGACTTCAACAACCAACCAATCTTAATTAAAATACAATTCCTTTTTCTTACTTGTACAACAAGGATTAGGGTTCTATGTATGTATAAATAGACCCATAATCTTACAGTAAAAAGATAGAGAGATACATGACGTAAAGAGTGAGCAAAAAGAAATCACTGTAAGAGAGAGGCAAGAGAGATCGGGTGGTGTAATTCTCTATTTAAATAGTGGATTTGGCTTGGTTGTGCATTCAACCACCCGTGAATGTTTCTCCGATCATCAAAGTTTTACCACGTAAACCCGTGTCATAATAACTTCGATTGCATTCTCTTTCTCTTTTGATATGTCATAACCAAACCAAACGTTGTTGACTTTCTCATCGATCGAGAAATTGATGTCAACAATTGGCACTAGAAGGAGAGTGGTCAACCTTCGATCTGTTTAAATAATGGCTGGTAGCGGAAGCAAAGACAATTCCAGGGATATCCAAAAATCTCCAGATAATCCTCATATATGAGGGACCACACAAGATCCCACTACAACCACCGGGAACCAACCAGTACCCCAGGTTGGTATCCAACAAATCCCTCGTACCAGTGAGGATATAGCACATCGTTTCTGCGATACGATGTAACAGCTACTGACGGATGCGACAAGAGAAGAAGTATACCTATTTGCCACAGAACAGGCACACATGCCAAGTCCTTTATCACCTCCTAGGCTCCGATCGGTTGTAGTTGGGCCAAGACTCAATGCACCAATAGCCATTAGGGATTCAGGTCCAATCAACCAGACTGAGGGTACGACACATAACTAGGACAAGGATCATGAAACACCCGCAGAAGAACAGCCACGCCAAAGGTGAAGTCACGGTCAGGCGGGCCATGATAGGCATTGTAAATATGACCGACTAAGAGATCGGTCATCGTCATCAGAAGACAGTGATCGACACCATCGAAAGTGGCATCATGGAACCATAAACTTACAAGGGTTAGCTCATGAGGCTCAGAGGCAAGATGAAGAGGAGATGGTAACAGGTATGACAGGCACGCGACGGGTCGACCATCGAGGAGAACCGGTGGGCGATAGAGATATCGTAATCAGAAGCCTGACCTGGGAAGTTGAGAATAACAGTCGCCGGATGGATGCGCTGATCAGATGATATGGATACAATGAATTGTCTGGCGATGTTTCTGACAGCCCTTTCACTATGGAAATCCTGCCAACCCCCTTCTTGGAGAGATTCAGGATGCCACACGTGGAACAGTTCAAGAATGATACAGATCCTAAAGAACACGTCAGATGATATAAAAGCGCTATCGCCCAGTATGCCCACAGCGACCCTTTATTGTGTCTCAACCTTCCAGAAACTCTTGGAGACACATGCTCGAGATGGTTCGGAAGATTGTCTCCGGCAAGTATTGGGAGTTTCAACGAGTTGAGCATAAGCTTTCCAAGACAATTTCTAGGCAATGTGCATAGGAAAAAGTCAGTGGCTTACCTTTCTCAGCTGAAGTAAGGGAAAGACGAGTCACTAAAAAAAGTACCTAAGGAGATTTGGTCAGGCGGTCTCAAAAATCGACAGCGTAAATGACGAAACAATAATCGCTGCATTCATAAATAACTTACAGAACGGGCGACTGTCCTTCGACTTAAGGAGAGCTCGATTAATGAGATATGCAAACATGATGAATATGGCTGGAGGATATGCATTAATAGAAGATGATGAGTTGGCAACAAGAGGTTACTACATGCATGGAGTGAGACCCGAACAAAAAGATGTCGAGTCAAAGGTACAGAACCATAAAGGAAAGCATAAAGGAAATAACAAAGAAAAAAGCAAAGATGAGAGAAGTGGACGTAATATTAACCAGACCACGGAAAAGTTTTGAGGAAAATATACGAACTTTACCCCACTCCAAAGAAAGTAGGAAGATATTTTGACAATATTAGAAGAAAAAAATCTGGTAAAGGAGTCGTGTCGGTAGTTACAGTTTTCTCGATGAGACACGATAAAATATTACAGGTTCCATAAAGAAACCGACCACGAGACCTCCAAATGTTATCAGTTTAGAGACTACATAGAGACCCTCATTCGAGAAAGACATCTGTAAGATATAATCCTGAAGAAATATGAGAAGTCGGGAATTCAGAAAGAAACGAAGGCGAAAGATCATAACTCTGGTCGGAATAAAAGGGCCAGTCTCGAAACAAATGAAGTAATACATACTATCTTCAGAGGACCATCAACTGGAAGAAGCAACCGAGAGTGGACAAAGGAAATTTGAGAAGCAGTGGAAGCAAGGCAAATTTTGATGTTAATTACGTCGAGCCTGATCCGAAGAGAATAAAGGAAGGATGGAACCCAATAATATTCACTGAAGCTAATTCACATGGGCTCAACGTCCGACCAAATGATGCTCTCGTCATTAGTGCCTGAATTGGCCATAGAGAAGTCAGAAGGATATTAGTAGACAATGGTAGCTCGGCGGACATCCTTAATGCGACTGTTTATGATCAGCTCAGATTAGATCGAAAGGACTTACAACCTTTCCATACCCCGCTCAGAGGATTCGAAGGAGTCGAGGTTAGGTCTCTTGGAACAGCTAAACTACCCGTGAAGATCGGAGTAGCACCCTGTAAAACAACGGTGCTACTCGACTTTGTAGTGGTAGATTTGGACAACTAGCCCTACAATGCGTTGTTAGGTCGACCTTTCCTGAACAAAACAAAGGCGGTAACAGATACCTATGCTTTGATGATCAAGTTCCCAACTGAATGGGGAGTAGGAAAAATCAAAGGGTCGTAGGAGATTGCCAGAAGAGCTAATCTCTCGGTCTACAAATACAGAGATAATAATGAACATCAAGTATGCACTTTAACACAACCAGATCAGATTAAGCAAGAATCACTGTTGTTCGAGTTCGATCCAAGGGAAGAACCGGAGACATCAAAGAGTGAACCAATAGAGGAGGTGGTATTAAAGGAAGATGAGCTGGATAAGAAGGTCAAAATTGAGGCAAACTTAGAAGAAAAGGTTAAGCTAGATCTTATTGATTTGCTTAGAGAATACAAATATGTGTTCACATGGAGTCATAAAGACATGGTGGGAATAGATGCCCGAGTAATATCACATCATTTAGCGGTGGATCCAAATGTGAAACCTGTAATACAAAAGAGAAGATATTTCAACCTCGAGAGAAGTCGGACAATCAAGTTGGAGGTGGAAAAGTTACTCCTTATGGGGTCGAGTATAGAAATCAACTACCCTCAGTAGGTAGCAAATGTAGTTTTGGTCCAAAAAAAGAATGGCCAGTGGAGAATATGCGTGGACTTCATGGAACTTAACAAGGTTTGCTCAAAGGACAGTTTTCCACTTTCGAGAATATACCAACTGGTCGATGCTACATCAGGCCATGAATTACTCAGTTTTATGGATGCTTATTCGGGATACAATCAGATCTGGGTGAATAAAGATGATGAAGAAAAAACAGCATTCATGACCGATCAGGGCTTATACTGTTATACAGTAATGCTCTTTGGGTTAAAAAATGTTAGGGCAACATATCAAAGATTGGTCAATAGGATATTTGCTTGTCAAATAGGAAGAAACATGGAAGTTTACATAGAAGACATGTTAACCAAAAGTGTCTTAGCAGACGAACATGTTTCGGACCTGCGCAAAACATTCAATGTCCTGAGAAGGTATCAAAAGAAGTTAAATCAGAATAAGTGCCTATTTGGGGTTCCTTCAGGAAGGTTCCTTAGTTTCCAAGTTCACCATAGGGGAATCGAAGTGAATCCCGAGAAGATCCAAGCCCTTCAAAAAATGATTTCACTAAGGACGTTAAAAGAGGTACAACGCCTGATAGGATGTTTAGCTTCCTTAAACAGGTTTATCTCGAAAGCCACAGATAGATGCGCTTCTTTTTTCAAAGTGATCAAAAAAGAGAAGAGACTTAAATGGAATGAAGAGTGTGAACAGGCATTCCTAAAAATCAAAGAATACTTAGGGCAAGCTCCGTTTCTTTCAAAGCCTAAAATGGGAGAATTACTCCACTTGTACTTATCCCTTACAGAGTTAGCAGTAAGCTCGGTTCTAGTCAGGATAGAAGACATGATACATATGCTAGTGTACTATACCAGCATGACCCTTCTTCCAGCCAAAACCAGGTATTCACAGGTAAAAAAAAATGGCTCTAGCATTGGTTTTAACACTAAGGAAGTTGAGGTCGTACTTTCAGACACATACAATTCAGATTTTCACTGACTGTCCAATTAAGCAAATCCTTCAGAAACCAGAAATTTTAAGGAGACTAACTAAATGGGCGGTTGAGTTGAGCGAGTTCGAAATTCAGTAATGCCAGGACATCACTCAAAGGTCAAGTAGTGACAGATTTTGTAGCAGAATTCACATAACCAAATTTCAAAACAAAAAGAATGTTGGGCAAGAGTTTCTCATGGAAGTTATATATCGATGGTTCCTCGAATACTCATAGCAGCGGCATGGATCGTGGTATGCATCCCGAAAGGAGATGATGTTGAATGTGCCATTAGATTCGATTTCAAAGCAACAAATAACCAAGTTGAATAAGAGGCATTGCTAGCAGGACTTAGAGTTTGCATAGCTCTAGGGGCAGATGAGGTTAAAATAATCTATGACTCACAAGTAGTCGTCAACCAAGTCTTAGACGAGTATCAGGCCAGAGATGAAGGTATGATGGCTTATTTGGGCATAGCAAAACAACTCCTCCAAAAATTCAAGGAATACAGGATTGTCTAGATCCCTCGAGAAGAAAATGAAAAGGCAGACGCTTTTTCCAAACTAGCATCAGCAACAACCACAATCAGGCCAAAAAATATTCCGGTTGCACATCTTCTCAGACTGAGTATAATTGAGCCGAAAAACTTTAAAGTCTTAGAAATCCGAGCATCGTTAGACGGTTGGATGACTCAGCTAAAATGATGTATGGAAGAAGATATACTCCCGAAAGATCCCTTAGAAGCAAAACGCATCAGGTACCGGTCAGCAAGATACATACTGATTGGAGGAGAACTGTACCGAAGAAGGTTTTCCTAAACACTCCAAAGATGTGTATCAGAGGAAGATGCACACCGGATACTACAGGAAATCCACAGTGGAGTATACGGAAACCATACTGGGAGCAGAAGTTTGGCACACAAGGTACTCTCAGAAAGTTGCAATGCTTGCCAAAGGATCGCCAATGATATTCGACAGCCCCCTGAACAACTTAGAAGCCTCACATCCCCATGGCCATTCGCCATGTGGGGACTAGACTTAATTGGTCCAATGCCAGCAGGAACAAGGGGTGGAGCTAAGCATGCAATTGTGGCCGTTGATTATTTCACGAAGTGGGTAGAAGCTGAAGCGTTAGTACATATCACGAAAGCAAATACCACAAACTTTGTGAAGAAAAATGTACTCTACAGATTTGGAGTTCCAAATACTATTATCATTGACAACGACACACAGTTCGACAATAAAAAATTCAGGCAGCTGTGCAACGAGTACCAAATTGCAAATTATTACGCCACACTTGTCCACCCTCAAACAAATGGACAAGCTGAAGCAGTGAACAAAGTCATCAAGCACATGGTCAAAGAAAAGCTAGATGCCAAAAAGGGCAGTTGGGTTGAAAAGCTTCCTAAAGTATTATGGGCTTACCGGATGATAGCAAGGACGATAGCAAGGACTTCTACAGGAGAAACACCGTTTTCTTTGGCATTCGGAATAGAGGTTGTCATCCGGTAGAAACATCGTATATGTCGCCTAGAGTAGACTGTATGATGAAGATCAAAATGTTGTTATGTTGTTACAAGGCTTAGATGAGTTGGAAGAAAAAATGGAGAAATCGCGAGTACGAAATGCGGCATATTAGCAAAGAATGGCCCGGCACTATAATTCCCATGTTCGGATTAGGAAGTTCCAGTTAGGAGACTTGGTGCTCAGAAAAGTATCGTTGAACACAAAAAACAATTTACAGGCTCGTTGGCAGACAAATGGGAAGGCCCATACAAAATCGAAGGAATAGCGTGTCACGGAGCATATTGGATCGTCCAACCAGATAGAGGGGTTTTACCCCGACCGTGCAACGCCCAATAATTAAAGATTTTTTATCCTTGAAATTTGTTTCTTTTTTCTAGTCAGAATAATTTTGTTAGTCAGGATATTTTTTAGCTTGAGATTTATCATATTGTTAGTTTTGCAGTTATGAATAAAAGCCTGATCCAAAAATCTGAGCACATGATGATAAGAACAAGTGAAAGAGCATATGAAAATAAGAACATGTGAAAGATGAGCATATGATAATAAGAACATGTAGAAATTGATTGCATAATAAAAATAAAATGCTCGGGGTCATTAATTTGGCAAAAATCCCGAATGGGCAGAGATGCTCAAAGGAGCATGTTAGGCGAGCAAGGTCAGCTAAAACCATAGCCAAAAGGCAAACCGGATACACCAGATCCAGGAAAATAGCACGGGGCACCGTCAGGAAAATCCCAGTGAGATGCACAGCAGTGTTGAACAATTTGAAACTTAACGATTCGGCAAACCCTTGCGCAGACAAAAATAGGAGACGTCCTCAGTGACTTGTGCAAGGATTCGAACGTATGATCTTGGTGAACCTCGATGTAACGTTCGGGTAGCAATCGAGTATGAGACAAGTTTAAATCTACTTGCTCAAGATGACTCGGTTAATAATATTAGTCAATTTAATAAGATACTTTACGTCTAAAGTTACTTGGATATTAACAATATCCAGTTTAATAAGATACTTGACATTCCAAATTCACGACAGCAATTTTACAAAATATGGAACTTTATTGATCACATAATTTTTTTACAAATACACCTAAGGGGCTAAGGATTTGGAACCCTTGCCAATGCTCGGATCAGGCACCATTTCATACTCACGAAGGAGACTCTCATTCGAAGGCTAAATGATTATATCAGCAGAATCATCCATCCATTCGCTGTAATCCATTTCAAAGATCGGTCCGACATCAGGCTTCAACCCATCCACACCAGCTTTCTGACTAGCATAAAAGGTCGAGAGAGAATGCTCCGATGGGACCTCCAGATGTATAGGGTGAGGTTTTTTACCTTGGTTGCGACAGTAAGCTCTTCACTCCTTAATCTGAATCAGATGAGACACCAAGGACCAGTCTACATGGTTTTTGATGGATAATTCCCAATTGGCCCGAGATCTATCAATTGCCTGATTCTTGACCTTGAAGACTTCACCAACCGAGGTCAGCCCCATTGGAACTCCCTGAGGAGTAGAGCATCATAGGGTGGGGACCTCTTGAAATGATTAACCGCTTGAACTTCAAGTTCCAACTGGGTTTCCTTCGAAAAAGATTAGATAGTCAGGGTATGGCGCTAAAGGTCTTCACTTTTTTGCTCATAAGACGATTTGGCTTACTCAGCCTCTTTTCAGCTTTGAGCATTGACTTCTGGGTGCTAGAGAGTAAATTTTAGAAGGATACGGCCTTCTCTTCTGCAGCAGAAGCTTTCTCCTCGGCCTCCAATTATTTAGCCAAACACGATAGGCAAACTCTTAGGCAGAGCTCGCCTCCTTTTGGTAAACAGACTCAATCCGGGCACGGCTGTCCTCACTCTCCTTTAACTGAGCTTCGAGATGCCTTATCTGATCAGCTTGATGTTGTTGCGTCTGAACAAACTCAGTAAACTTAGCAACCACCTGCAGGGAAGAGTAAGTTAAAAATCTAAGTCAATGAGCACTAAGGCAAGGGTCGGGATAGAAGACTTACGTAGGATGCACTATTAAAAACATTATGAATACGCTCTGTAGGAGAACCCCTCTTAAAGCGACTCCAATGGTCATCACCGAAAAAAGCTTGACTCGACGACATAGTCCTCAGCATATCCTAGAGGGTGGGGCAGGGAGGGCTCCCCGAGTACCTTACCTCTGCTTCCTCAACCTTGGGGAGTAGAGAATCTCTGTTCAAACTTTTTAGATATTCCTCTCTCCCCAAAGATGTCTCTGCCTAAGCATTTGGAGAGCCCCTAGTATCAGCATCATCATCGCTCGATTGAAATAATGATACCACCCTAGGAATCTTTGGAAGAGATTGAATAGGGAAATCAATTGCCTTTCTCTTCTCAGCTCGAGTGCGATGGAAGCTGAGGTCAGCTGCAGGATATTCATGATCATCTGCGATATCTTGAAAGGGCTTAAAAAGATCAGGATGATTAACCTACTCATCAGAAGGTACTCTTACTCCTTTCTCGGTCCCACCAATAAACTGCTCGGCAAGCACTTCGTTGACCGGGGAACTAGGCTCACCAGACACTGCATCGCTAGGATGCCCTCCCTGCTTGCCGTCATCCTCAAACACCCTCGGGGCACTATCAGTTCCAAAAGGGCCACTCAGACCGTTTGATTCCCCGCGGTTGACTGAATAACTTCTTTAGGAGTATACTCAGGAACTTGCTCATCTGCCTCATCGGAATCCACATCTGAATCAGCATTAGGTGAAGTAATCCCTTCCTTATTTTGGTGAGAAGCTTCCTTACGACTAGCTTTAAAAAAAAATTCACCTGACGAGCGTAGACGTCGCAGACGATGTTCGAATCATACACTGAATATAAACAAGTTATAAAAGACATAACAAAATGAGTAAAATGTAAACGAGAAGGGATTCTACTTACGACATCTACGATAATCCAAAATCTGAGGAAAGAAACCGAGAGCTATCATTTTCTTCTCATCAAAAAGATAGGACTTGCTTCTTTTCTCTAGAATGCATGTGGCCGCCAGAGCAAAGTTAGTCAACTCGACGTCAGTGAAAATAGGCCGCGACTTGTTCCAGTAATTGGGAGAGCAAAAGAAACGGGGAACCTTTAATACTTCCCGATCATCCCCAGCTGAGAGCTCGGTCTCGAGTCCCAAGTTCCCTCCGGTAAAAAACCAACTATTTTTCCAGTGTTTGTTTGAGGTAAGGAAACCCCACACAAAGCTTTTCTTCTTGGAGTCTGAGAAAATATCAACTCCCTGGTTCACCTTCGCCCCTCAAGAATATAGCTATCTGGCTGGCTGGATAGAAGAAAGTAAGTTCTAGTCTAACCAGATTGCTTTAGAGTATAAAAGTTTCTAATTTCATGAGAAGAAGACGGTGGCAAGTTCATTCGACTCCATATATGCCACATACACATCAGGATCCCATAGCTGTTCAGGGCAAGCTGGGCTTGAGTGATCCCCGTCTCAGCAATGAACCAAGCAATGAAAGGCTGAAGGGGAAGAGTCACCCCATAGCAGAGCATGGATCCATAAATTACTACCACACCCGGAGGAGGGTTCCACGCGGCTCTATTACCAGCAGGAACTATTAAAATCGAATCATCCAGATCGAATCGAGTGCAATACTTCTCAATCTCTGCTTCCCTAACCACGTTCGGTTCGACATCATACGCACTAGGAAAATCAGATGAGAAGGGAATTCGAAATGCATTGTGCTCTTCTTCAACATCTTTCTCATCAACTACTTGTCTTCCAATCTGAATACCGCTTGAACCATGTTTGCAAACCGTACGGTTACTCTGATGCTTTCCCATCCTAGATCGTAAAGGAACCCTGTGATCAGAAATAAAAGACTCAGAGCTGGAAGAAGATTCAGAGCTGGAAGAAGATTCAGAGCTAGAACTGAAACTAACATCAGCGTAAAGCCCGGAAAAATCAACATCTAGAAAAGATGATGCTGTGAAATAGGATCCATCAAAACCGACCTTAAAAGTAGATGGAAAGCAACTGGGAGAAGCCTCAGTGAAAAGCCAAGATGAATCTCTTTAAAAACATGGGTTTTTCTATGAAAAATGAACAACAAATTTGCCATTTCAGTTTAAATAAGCCACTCAAAGGTTGAAGACATGAAACCCTAGGATTTCAAGAAGCGGGAAAAAAAAAAGTACTTGGTGACGTAGGCAGCATATCAAATAATCCACAAGTCACATCTTATAAATGCTACCAGAGAAACCAAGCGGTTAAATGACACGTGTCGTGGAAAGAACTGACCAAGCTGTCAGAACTTCAAAACGTCATAATCACTAGGATTCGCGTTAAGGGACAAATTGCATATACTTGGTTGCCATTAAGACACATCATTAATGCAGCAAAATTGTTTGAGGATTATTATTCCTGCATTAAGGAAAAATTAAGAAAGGAAAGACAAAGGCTAGTTGGAATTCACAACAATTAAATTATTTCTGCCAGAATAAATTCTACTCGGCAAAAATATTTTAAGGGGGTATTGTTATACGTATAACTTATTAAATGTACACGTCACCGATAGGTAAGACAATCCCTTAAAAAGATCATAAAATGGGCATCCGAGCTGGCAATTAGAAGTCACCATCCAAGACATCACTAAGAAATAAAAACCAGAGTATGTCCGAACACGAGTACTCGGCACATTATGTTTACTCGGGACAGCACAAGAAACCTGAGTAAAGAAGATCAGCATAAGATTCACATACGTGGGTAAACCCGAGAATCATACTCCAATACGTAAAACCTCCGTGTCAAAAAGAATTTCTATAAGGATAAAACACCATACAGGAAACCAGTTCAAATCAAGCAATAACTCAATTCATCTAGAAGACTACACCAAACAGGAAATAAGTCCTATAACGAACTATGCCACCAGAATCCCATTAAAATTGAAACTCGATCTTCACAAGGTCTCCGAAATAGGAAAGGAGATAAGGATGACTTCAACAAGCAACCAATCTTAATTAAATTACAATTCCTTTTTCTTACTTGTACAACAAGGATTAGGGTTCTATACAGGTACAAATAGACTCATAATCTTACTGTAAAAAGATAGAGAGATACACAACATAAAGAGTGAGCAAAAATAAATCACTGTAAGATAGAGGTAAGAGAGATCGAGTGGTGTAATTCTCTATTTAAATAGTGGATTTGGCTTGGTTATGCATTCAACCACCCGTGGATATTTCTCCGATCATCGGAGTTTTACCACATAAACTCGCGTCAAAATAACTTCGATTGCATTCTCTTTCTCTTTCTCTTTCTCTTTCTCTTTTGACAGGTCATAATCAAACCCAACGTTGTTGACTTTCTCATCCATTAAGAAATTGACGACAGCAAATATAATATGAAAAAAGTTAATAATTCATTTTAAATATTCTTACCATGAATAAATCAATAAAATATTTATATAAAAATCAATAAACATTTATTTTTATTGAAATGAAAATTCAAACAAAAAAATATTTTATAACAAATTTCCAATATAATTTTGAAATTATATAAAAAAAACAATTAAGAGCATAACACATAGTTTCATCAATCTTCCATATTTGTTGAGAAGAAAGAGAGACTAAAAGTGATTTTTTTCCAATACAATACACCCGTATACCACCAAATATTATATATTAGCTAATAAGGTGTTTACTGTATTAGGCAATTAAAATGTACTAAAATAATACAATACAGTTTTTGGGTGCACTCAGTGTTTGGGTGCAAACAATGTAATGTATTATTTGAGTACATTTAAATTAGTTAATATAATACAATGCAAACTACCAAACATGACCTAAATGGTGGATAAACCATAAACAAATTGACCTAAATTTTGGAACGATGGAAATTCAAAGATTTAAGAACACAAACCTTGTTCTTAATTGGGAAAAATGCCACTTTATGGTAAAGAGTGACATAGTACTTACACATGTAATTTCAGAGAGGGGAATTGAGATAGACAAGGCAACGAATGAAGTGAAGACAAGGCAAATAATGAAGTGAAGAAGAGTTTACCACCTTCCAAAGTTGTCAAGGATATCATATCGTTTCTCACACTCTCCAAAAAACTGCCCACACACATATTTCTCTTACATTTTTCTCTCTCTAGATCTAGGAATATCCTCCCACAAATCCAAACCCATTCTCCACAAAATCCTTCACTATATCATCCCTCATAATTCCATAAGTCCATTTTGACTCCAATATCACTCTACACCCAATTACCAGTCAAGGAGCTTTACTATGGTAAACTTTGGAGAATAAGAGGACTTGAAGAAAGAGGAATGTCAGCTCTCCAATGGGTTCACTCTCTTCTCTTGTTATCTTTATTTTTCTTTGTTGCATTTTGTGAGTAACTAAACCCAATTTGTGAGTTGATGTAATAAATTCATGGATTATGGGTTTTCCATTATTTTTAGATTTGATTAATATATTTTCATTTATTTTACTTAATAGTGTTAATCTTCTCTTGAATTAGGTAGGCTCTCCAACTCTTGATTCTTGTTGTTGATTGAACTTATTTGAAAAATTGAACTCTAATTGAAATTCTTTGTGAAATGGTAGGCACTCCAACTCCCATTTCACTTAGAGGTTGAATTTGAACCTAAATGAAATTAATACTCTTCTTGGATTGGGTAGGCTCTCCAACTATCAATTCATGCTAGAGGTTGAATTGTGATGTCTTTATGGGTTTAGTAGGCACTCCAACTCTTGGCTCATATTTGATGTCAATTTATATCTTTAACCATTCACACTAAAGATGTTTAAAACTAGCTCACTTGAATGGAAGGGATGAATTGTGAGCACTCCAATCCAACCCATCCCGACTAAACAATTTACCTAGGCTTAATGAGACTCCTCCCACACTCAATTCAACTCTACAATGGTTAAGTCGTGAAAGAGGGTAAAGTGGTCTTTAAATCACACTCAATGGTAGATTGGCCCTACATAGATTGAATCGGTCTTCAGAGATGGATTGACCACTATTCGTGTATGAATTACGTCGGATCCCATATTTATCATCATATCATCTCATTCGCATTCTTACTATCATAGCTTAGATTTAGTTTTAGTTGACAAGGCATTTGTCCTGTATGCAATATCAAAATAAAATTTATAAAATCGCAACTATGCACTCAAATGTATTAAACAAGTTGTGTGGCAAGTTAAGGTATTGTCAACAAAGATCAAGATATAGTTATGATCAAATCATTACTCTAGTAATAAATGCAATACAAGTAAATTGAAGTTAAGATTGTGATTAACAACTAATAAAAGTAAAATGGCTAAACCCAATATGGGAGTGATGTCAAATCACATAAATTGTGGGTGATCAACTATATTTTTTTTATTTGATTATTGATTTTCATTCAATGAATTAATTGCTTATCGATTATCTCTTGAATTAACTAGATATGCCCACTCTTAGTTCTTATTGAATATTAATCTCTTTTGAGTTTTTAAAGTTGGAATATACATCTTCTTGGATTGGGTAGTTATGCTCGCTCTCAAACCAAGTCTAAAGTGAGTGGAATGAATGTGTTGTGAATATATCCTTCCTATGCATTTGGGTTTCAATAGAAGGGGTGGATTGTGAATATGCCCTTCCAAGCCACTCTCAACCGTTAAAATCTATCTAAGCTTCAAGAGGGACTCTCTCATATGCTAACCAAGTAGTTGAGTAGTAAAGAGTTGATGTGATTAGAGTCTCCAACTCTCCAAATCCGACCTTGTAGTCGCAAGTGAGCGTTATTGACTCCAATCACTCCTAAAGATAGATTGGCCCTCATAAATCAAATGAATTGTAAAGGTTAAATGGATTCTCCATCATTTATGTTGTGATGTAATCACAACATATCACATACCTTTATCATATCTTATCACTTCATATCAAATTCTTGTAGTTTAAATTGCATATAAATTCATAGATTGTGGGCTTTCCATTATTTTTTAGATTTGACAAATATAGTTTTATTTATTTTGCTTAATTGTATTTAATCTTCTCTTGAATTAAGTAGGCTGTCCAACTTTTGATTCTTGTTTTTTATTAAACTTATTTGTGAAATTGAACTCTAATTGATATTCTTTGTGCAATGGGTAGACACTCCAACTCCCATTTCACTTAGAGGTTGAATTTTAACCTAAATGTATTTAACACTCTTCTTAGATTGGGAAGGCTCAACTCTTAATTCATGTTAGAGGTTGAATTGTGATGTCCTTATGGGTTGAGTACACACGCTAACTCTTAGCCCATATTTAATGTCAATTTATGTTTTTAACCATTCACACTAAAAGTGTTTAAAACTAGCTCACTTGAATGGAAGGGATAGATTATGAGCACTCCAATCCAATCCTTCCCAGCTAAAAAATTTACCTTGTCATAATGAGACTCCTCCCCTCCCCACACTCAATTCAGCTCTCCATTGGTTGAGTTATGGATGAGAGTAAAGTGGTCTTTAAACCACATTTAAAGGTAGATTGACCTTATATAGATCAAATCGGTCTTCAGAGATGGATTTCCACTATTTATGTATGAATTGCATCGGCTCCCATACTTCTCATCATATCCAATCATTCGCATTCTTACTATCTTAGCTTAGATTTAGTTTTAGCTTAATTTTAGTTTTCATGCTAGTTTTTAGTTGATAATTCCAAACCAGTCATTTCATTTACTTTAAATTGTGATTACTATTTTTAGAGCTTAAATTGATCATAGCTAGTGATCGATCCCTGTGGACGATACCATTTCACTATTCTATGTTAGAAGTATCGAGTCTCATGGTCTTCCCTACAAGTGGCAATGCTTGTCAAATCAACAAAAGTCATATATTACCTTTTGCTACTTCTTCTATTTCTATTCCCAATCAATTGAAATTTTATTTCATGATGTTTGGACATCTCATGTCTATTATTTCGATGAGTTTTAATACTATGTTATCTTTGTGGATCACCACACTAAATACATCTGGTATTATCCTCTTAAACGAAAATCACATATGTATGAGGTTTTTGTTCGGTTTAAGGCTCTTGTTGAAAAATTCTTCTAAAAAAACATAATTATCCTTTACTCTGACAATGGTGGGAATACTAAGCTCTTGGCATCAAGTGGTATCTCTCATCTCACAACACCTCCGTATAATCCAGAACACCACGGCTACTTGGAACGTCGTCATCGTCACACTGTTGAAACAGGTTTGTATCTCCTCTCTCATGGGTCTATCACTATCTCATATTGGAATCATGTCTCTGCCACTACAGTCTATCTTATTAATCGCATGCCCACTCAACCTCTCTATATGTCTTCCCCATACGAAAAACATCTAAGATCCTCATCAAATTACTCAAAACTTTGTGTCTTCGGTTGTCTCTGTTACCTATCATTTCATCCATACTTTTAACACAAACTCAAACCCTACTTCTAGCTATGTGTCTTCCTCAGTTACTCCCATACTCAAAGTGCTTATCTCTATCTTGATCCCTCAACCTCCAAACTCTATGTGTCGCGTCATGTCAGGTTTGGCAAAAACATATTTCCTTTCTCATCACTTCAGAGTAGTCTTCCTCGTACCCAGTCTGACACCATCTTTGATTGGCTTCCTCCAACATTCAATGTCCCCATAAATTCCTTTCCAGTCTTATCACTTCATATGCCATCCACACCTTTACTCTCTACGATGTTTTTATGCACGAATTTAGAACCTTACAACACCTCCTTCAACCTCACCGACATTGATCGACCCCCCTGAAATAACTCCCTCAACCTCTGGTGAAATACCAACTCCCATAACTACGACTAACCACCTCACTCAACCATCTGAGTCACCATGAGTCATTATCACTAGAGCAAAAAACAATATCCACAAACCTATTTAAAAACTCAATCTCACCACCCAACTATCCACATCTGATGATCCTAAACTTACCACAGTCACCCAAGCCCTTAGAGATCCTAAACGGCATCAAGTTATATCTGAAAAGTATAATGCTCTTGTTCAAAATGGTACGTAGGTTCTTGTTTCCCGGGAAACGACTTAAAATCTTGTTGGGTGTAAGTGGAATTTTTCCACTAAACGCTTACCTGATGGTTCTGTTGACAAGTGCAAAGGTCGTCTTGTTGCTAAAGCTCTGCGGCCTAGGGTTGACTATTGCGACACTTTCAGCTCGGTGGTCAAACCCACCATAATACGTATTATTCTCAGCCTCGCTGTTAGTTGTGGATTGCCTTTACACCAACTCGATGTTAACAATGCATTTCTTCAGGGAAATTTATCTGATGAGGTATCCATAGCATAACCACCTGGTTTCTTTGATCGCGATCAACAACATCATGTTTGCTAGCTTCGTTAGGCCATTTGCGGACTTAAACAAGCTCCGCGAGCTTGGTATCATGAATTGCTCCAGTTCCTTGTCACTTCTGGCTTTATCAACACTCATACAGACACATATCTATTCGTCCTCAACACAAGTGGAACTACAGTATACTTACTTGTTTATGTTGACGACAATATTATTACCGGTGACTAGAAAATTAATTTTTAAGTAATAAATTGCCAATGATGAATTATGAAGTTGGTGACCAATAATAATAGGGAGAATGGTAAATAACCCACTGTCTTTTGTTGAAAAGCCAAATCAAACCCTCTGGAAAAAGAAATAAAACCCTAATCTAGTCGACTATTTGTTGATCATTAATTGATTTTGATTAAATTTAATAAAATGCGATTATTTAAGTGGTTTTCTATATAATTGAACTAAATTTTTTGAAAAAATATTGTTCCAAAATATACTAGAAAAATTAGAAAATTAACAATATATATAGCCTTTATTAAAAAGACATAAAATATTTAAAAATATAATATAACTAAAAGTGGCGCTAGACAACCCAAAAATTTAATCCAAATTTTAACCAAAATGATGTAGCAAGTGAGTTATCATCACCACACAAAATATGGGATGATGTGGTTAATGAAAAAATCACTTGTCACATCATTTGGGTTGAAATTTGGATTAAATATTTAAGTTTACTAGCATTCGTGTATAACTAAACAATGATATAATAAAAGGTAAAGAGAGGAATATTTTTTTTAACCAAATGAAATTCATGAAATTCCTTTCTAACTAGGCTATGGTAAAAATTCATTTGTAACCAACCATGCTTGTAAAAGGACAAAGTTGTCATTAAAGAATTGTTAACCTAACATCTATTTTCATTATGTTTTCAATTTCAATTTTTTTTTCTGAAAAACCAGCAAAGGAGGTGAGAGGAGCCATCGTCGATCAATCGAAAGAAGCCATCGTCGATCAATCGAAAGAAGCCATCGTCGTCAAAGATGAGGTGTCGTGATAGTACCCACCTCCACAAAGAACAACCATCTGTCGCGATTCTCTTGACAGCAATGTGATACTGTTCAAAATCGTATTACAAAAGCCAAACCCTCACTCTAACCCACTCTCACTTTCTTTATTCAAAATTATTTCTAAAATTGAAGAAGCAATCCTTATTGTAAATCTTTAAATCAAGAAGCATAAAACGTAAAAACCTTGGTCTTTACCTACTGTCTTCACTGCTCAATCCAATTTTATCAAAGGTTAGATTTTGTTAAGCTTCTGAAACTTCATTGAAGTTTAATATGATGATTTATCTGTTTGTTTTGTTTGAAGCAGGTATGGATAATTTAATGGATTTTATATGTAAAGATTGCAATTTGAACTGATTTAAGGCTTTGGTTGCTTGGAAGTTGTAATTCGTATTAGTGAATCTAATAAACTGTGGCCTTAGGATTCGTAAAGTCCTCATTTGTTGATTGGCTTATTTCGTGAACAAATCACATTTTTGGGGTATTATGTAAAGGTAGCTTAGGCTCTCAAGACCTCAAGAGGAGAAGCACCAAAAGTAAAATTCTTGTGCTTACTTGCTTTGAAGAGATAGTTGCACACACTCACATATTCATGCATAACTCTTATTCATATATGTTGAGTTTTTATACTTGTGTGCATTTTGATTTAAATGACTCTTGTTGATTTATTTTCATCTTGTAATTAGAGTTTTATGTCATGCTAGGCATTAGAATAGGATGCACTTTCATCACTCTTGAACTTGTTGAAAATGTGTGTTTGAGTGTTGAAAATTCAGGTTGTCCGTTGGTGATGCGCTACTCGACCAACGCACACCACCACAGCAACATTCCAGTGGAACGCCGCTAGTCATGCGCCACTGAGCTGCACTGTTGTACCTGCGCACAGTTGAAAAAAAAGTGAGCGTGCGCAGGTGATGCGCTACTCAACTAGCGCAACCTCACCATCGTAAACATTCTTGAGGATTTGCGCATGTGTTGCGCACTGGGATGCGCCACTCTTCCAGCGCCTATTGTAAAATTAGGTTGTGCGTTGGTGGTGCGCTACTCGACCACCGCACGTCATCAGCGCACGTAGAGAAAGCTGGAACATTTTTTCCAAAATGACCTCACTTTGTTTAGATCTTATATATATAACTCAGTGCTTTAAGGTCGTGTATAAGTTTAGAATATCACATATTTTCCTTAGAACACATTTCAAAGGAAAAATTCTTCCAAGAACTCATTTTTAATCACTCAAAGCATTCCCATGTGAATCCAAACTTCATCTTGCATAATCTAAGTTCATTTAGAGTGCATCAATGGATAGGGTTGCTTCATCACATCTTGTTTGGTAAGTTCTTCACTATCTTCTTACAAGTTAAGTGTTTTACTTGCTAAGCCTTCTCTTTAATTATTTGTATGCTCTTAGAACATTTTCTAGATACAAATTAGAGATTGTTGTGATGCCATGATTGAGTGTTGTATTGTGATAGCTTCATAGGATTGGTTGATCTATGTTTAGCTAAGCTTCTTGAACATGTCATTTAGCTCTTGATATCTAGGATTGCATTAATTGTCATCTCATTATCCTAGATAAGCATATAGGGTATCCTAGCCTTGTTTGTTCATTGAATATCATCATATATTCACTTAGGACATTTTATCTTTTCATTGAGAAGTAAGACTTGTGTTGCTTCCGGGAGTAGGTAGCTTAAATCGCAAGCAAGATGGACTAAGTTCACTTATACAGGGATTAAGTAGTGGTGGTGGATTAAACCGGGATTAGGTTGTAATTCATTTGCCATTAGTGGATTCAAGGTTCTAGTGTGACGCACTCATCAGCCTGTGGTTTTTCCCATTTGGAGGGTTTCCACGTATATCTCAAGTGTCTTTAATATTTCCGCAATCTTTACACTTGTGATTTTATTGTAATTAGCTAGGGGTATTTTCGTAAACTTGACCTTTAATAAAAATTGGGTAAATTTGTTTAAAATCTATTCACCCCCCCCCCCCCCCCCCCCCCTCTAGATTAATATTATACACACCATAATATTTGTTTCAATTGGTATCAGAGCAGGTTCCTAGACATACATAGGTGATCCTTGCTCATTTTGGTGTGTGTTGCATTTTGTGTGTGTTGCATTTTGTATGTGTATTGATCATTCATACATTTGCATTCATATCATTCATTCATTAAACACAATGAGTGGAAACGGTGGCAACGAGGGAGCTTCTAGCACTAGACCTCCACTTCTAGTCGGGTTGAATTATGCCTCTTAGAAAGGCAAGATGGAGTCGTACATTTACCAAATTCATGACAGGGCATGGATGGCAGTTGAAGATGGCTACACTCCACCCATGATGACTCTTGCAGATAGAGGAGATGATGTACTCAAACCAAAGGCACAGTGGAATGCACAAGAGTTTGAGGCTTCAAAGTGGAATAGGAAGGCAATGCATGCCATCCTATGTGCAATGGATGATAACCAGTACAAGTTGGTTCAAAATACTAGGATAGCTAAGGAAGCATGGGATATCTTAGAAGTTGAACATGAGGGAACCGATGTGGTTAAGGAGTCGAAGCTTCAAGTTCTCCAAATTCAATTTGAATTGCTCAAGATGGATGAGAACGAGTACTTCAATGACTTTGAAGTAAGGTTGATGGACATTGTGAACCAAAGTCATCAACTTGGTGATCCTCATTCGGATAGGAAGATCAAGCAGAAGATTATGAGATCTCTACCCGATAGATTTGAGTCTAAGGTGACGGCTTTGGAAGAGAATAGTAGTTACAAGGACATGAAGCTGAGTGAAGTGATTTGGAGGCTTCTAGCTTATGAATCTAGGAAATGTCCTAACCCCACACCATTGAAAAAGAAAAAAGACATTGCTTTGAAAGCTTCCAAAGTTGAGAAGGAGGAGAGTGATAACTCGGATGAAGAAATGGCCTTGCTAATGAGGAAGTTTAAGAAATTCTACAAGTCCGAGAAGAAAGGTTTTGGATCCAAGGGTCAAGACTTGAAGAAAAAGGCTTTTTTCAAAAGGTTTGAGCCTAGGCAAGAAAAGACCGAGAAGAAAGGAGTCCAATGCTATGAATGTGGTGGAATAGGTCACGTTACCCCGGAATGTGCAAATCACAAGTTCAAAAAGAAGGGAAAAGTGATGGATGCCGCATAGAGTGAAAGTGATAACTTTAATGAAGGAGATGAGTCTTCGGATGATGAAGAACTCATGGATAACTTCATAGCATTTACATCCTCTCTTAGGAGCAAAGATGCTAGTGAAGAAGAGAATGAAAGTCAAGAGGAAGACTACTCAAGTGATGATGGATCTTCATCACAATCCACAAATGGAAGTGTGGATAGGATGGATCTCAAGGACTACATGGCTAAGCTTGAGAGCTCAAGGTTAAAGAACAAGAATGAGATCAAGAGATTAAAATAAAAAAACTTGGACCTCTCAACTCAAGTTGACCAACTAAATGAAGAGTTGGTGAGCTCTAAGAGGAGTGAAGAAGGGTTGAAGAAAGAGCTTGAAGATGCTAGAGAGTTTTTGGCCAAGATCTCTAGCACCAAAAAACTTGACCATATGCTAGATGTTAGAAAGAGACCAAGTGACATAAAGGGGCTTGGGTTTGAAGATGACAAGGTATCCTCCACTCCAAGCAAGACCATCTTTGTAAGAAGCATGAACTTCAATGGGTCATCTTCTCATCAATCACCTAGGAAGAAACTTGACCTAGGAGAGTGTTCAAGTAGTGCTCAAGTGAAGGTGACACCAAGAAGCCTACCTCAAGCCCATCTTACAAGGGTTCCTCAAGCTAACTTCTCTCAACCGAAATCTCATCAAAGGAAGATACCTATCATGCAAGCTCAACCAAGGAAGCAATCAAGTCTTGTTCAACAACAAAGAAGGAAAGCTCCTCAACAACAATCAAGACAACCACATAGACATGGGAAGGCTCCAATGCATCCTCAATGTTATGGTATGATTCTTAACTTCATTTCTACATGTCATTTTTGTGGTATTGATGGTCACATTAGACCAAATTGCTTTAGATATATTAAATTGTGTAGGATTGAAAGTATGATAGAGAAGAAAAAGACTAAAGCCATGATGCATGTCACTAGGAAAAATGGAACAATTTTGCATGATCCTAGGACACTTAGAGCCCATGTGCCATTGACCACTAGGAGAAAAATATTGCACCTAGGTGGATTAGAAAGGATGAACACCTTTGCCGTGTTGCACAAATTGCCTTGAATGCTCATTCTTATGATTTTTGGTATTTGGATAGTGGGTGCTCTAGGCACATGACTGAAAATAAGAGTTTATTTGAGACTCTTGTGATGGAGGGGGGAGGAAATGTCACCTTTGATGATGGATCCAAAAAGAAGGTTAAAGAAAAGGGAACCATTTCCATTCCCAGATTACCCTCCTTGTCTAATGTTTTGTATGTTAATGTTTAAAAGCCAATTTGATAAGCATTTCACATCTTAGTGATGAAAGACTTTTCGTCTTGCTTAGGAAAAATGATTGTTCTATCCTATTGTCAAATGGACAAACCTTGTAAAAAGGTATGAGATCTAGTGACAATTGTTATTGTCTTGAGGCTAGAGGTATCTCTTGCAATGTGTCCAAGGATAAACAAATTGAGTTGTGCCATGAAAGACTTGGTCACATGAACTTTAGGGATTTAAGAATCTTAGATAAGTTCAATGTTGTGCGAGGCCTTCCCAAGCTTGGGAAAAAAGGTTAATGGTGTTTGTGGTCCTTGCCAACAAGGGAAGCAAATCAAAAGTATGCACAAAAAGAGCAAGTATGTAACCACCAAGGAACCTCTAAAGCTTCTCCACATGGATCTTATGGGTCCTATGCAAACCGAGAGTTTAGGTGGAAAGAGATACATTTTTATGTGTGTAGATGACTTCTCTAGGTACACTTGGACTTATTTCCTTGGAGAAAAATCTGAAACTTTTGACAAGTTTAAAATGCTTTGTTCTAAAATTTAAAATGAAATGTACTCTAAGATTAAAAGCATTAAGAGAATTAGGAGTGACCATGGGAAGGAATTTGAGAATGCCCATTTTGAAAAATTTTGCAATAGTCTAGGCATTTCTCATGAGTTTTCGGCTCCTAGGACACCTCAATAAAATGGAGTTGTTGAGAGGAAAAATAGGGTTCTTCAAGAAATGGCTCGTGTGATGTTGCTTAGCAACAATGTCTCTAGGAATCTTTAGGTCGAGGCCGTCAATACGGTTTGCTACATAGGAAATAGAGTCTTCTTTAAGCCTCACACTAGGCAAACCTCCTATAAGTTATGGAAAGGTAGGAAGCCAAATTATAGCTACTTCCACATCTTTGGAAGCAAATGCTACATTTTGAATAACCGTGATCAACTTGGCAAATTTGATGCTAAGAGTGATGAGGGTATCTTCATTGGCTATGCCTTGAATAGTATAGCCTATACAGTTTTTAATCTAAGAACTAAGACCGTAATGGAATCATCTAATGTTGTCATTGATGATACTAGGCTCAAATCTAATGACCATGAGGATGAGGTAGATTTAGTTGATGACACCCCTTTGGAGAAGGTTGTTGATGTCTCTAATGTTGAAAAGACTAACCTTGATGATGACATAACACAACCTATTGATAGGCTTCCTCCCTTGAACTCAAAAGAACATGCTCCATGGGTTAGGAAACTCCATGACAAAGATGACATTATTGGAGAGGTTAGTGAGGGTGTTAGGACTAGGCATCAAATGGCTAATCTAATTAGCTACACTTGTTACACCTCTCAAATAGAGTCCAAGAAAATTGATGAAGCTTTAAAAGATGAATTTGGGTTCTTCTCATGCAAGAAGAGCTTAACCAATTTGAAAGGAATGAGGTTTGGACTCTAGTTCCTAGGCCCAAGAACACCAATGTGATAGGCACCAAGTGGGTATATAGGAACAAATCCGATGAGGATAGCAACATTGTGCCAAACAAGGCTAGACTTGTAGCACAAGGGTACTCTCAAATTGAGGGTATTGACTTTAAGGAGACATTTGTTCTCGTTGTTATGATTGAGTCCATTAGGCTTCTTTTATCCATTTCTTGTTTGCACAAGTTCAAATTATATAAAATGGATGTTAAGAGTGTCTTTCTCAATGGTTTCTTGCAAGAGGAAGTGTTTGTTGAGCAATCCAAAGGGTTTGTAGATCCTCACCACCCTAATCATGTCGATCACCTCAACAAATCTTTATATGGGTTGAAACAAGAACCAAGGGCTTGGTATGAGCGTCTCACCCAATATCTCATAGACAATGGCTACACTAGAGGTACTGTTGACAAGACTCTATTCATCAAGAAAGACAAATATGAATAGAGTCTTGTCAAATCTATGTTGATGATATAGTCTTTGACTCCACCAATGACACCAAAGTCCAACAATTTGTTTATATCATGTCTCATGAATTTGAGATGAGTCTTGTTGGTGAGCTAAGTTACTTTCTAGGTTTACAAATTAAGTAAATGGATGATGGGATTTTCATATCCCAAGCTAAGTATGCCAAAAACCTAGTGAAGAAATTTGGCATTGAAAGTGCCAAACATTGTGATACACCCATGAGTACCACTTTGAAGCTAAGCAAGGATGCTAGTGGTAAAAGTGTGGACCAAACTTTATATCGTGGCATGATTGGTAGCTTGCTCGATTTGACCGCAAGTAGGCCCGATATCTCTTTTAGTGTGGGTGTATGTGCTAGGTACCAATCGGATCCTAAGGAGTCTCATCTCTCTTCCGTTAAGAGAATCATTCAATATGTGAATGGGACATCCAACTATGGGATTTGGTACTCTTTTGACACTAATGCTAGTCTTGTAGGCTTTAGTGATGCAGATTGGGCAGGAAATTGTGATGATAGGAAAAGTACATCGGGCGGTTGCTTTTTCCTTGGGAACAATCTTGTCTCTTGTTTTTGCAAGAAGCAAAATTCGATTTCCTTGTCCACGGCTGAGGCCGAATACATTGTTGCTGGGAGTGGATGCACACAACTCATTTGGATGAAGCAAATGCTAGTCGACTATGGATTCAATCAAGGTACTCTTACTCTCTTTTGTGATAACATGAGTGCAATTAATATTTCCAAGAATCCTGTTCAGCATTCTAGAACTAAGCATATTGACATCCGTCATCATTTCATTAGAGAAATAGTTGAGAACAAATGCATAGTGCTTGAGCATGTAGGTACTAATGATCAACTAGCGGATCTATTTACTAAACCCTTATATGCTACTCGTTCAAGACTCTTAGTAGATTTATTGGGATTCGTTTAATGGAGTGATGAGTTGTGGTTTTTGACCCTATAAGGGGAACTCAAGCAAAGAGAGCTATTGTATACTTGTTGCATATCTTTTTTTTAAATGTTTATGCTCTTTTATTGATTGCTTGAGTAGCTTGGTTGCACTTATTATAGTATATTGTATTTTTTTCAATAAGTGTGAACTTTGCTTTGATTACAATCCATTTCCTATTTATGTTCAAACATGCATTTTTGGACTAGGAGATCTACATAGGAAGTACATATTGAATGACCTATAATTATCTCCATAACATGATGATTCTTTAATGACATGCTAATGAAAAATGATAAAACATGAATTGATGATTGAGATTGTTGAATGCAAAATATTGTGTGAAAAAGCTAGTGAGACTAAAATGTTGCATCATTGTCTCTCTTTCTTTATTAGTTGAACATGACTACTATCATACGGGTATCCTCCCGAAAAAATCAAATAGGGGTGCAAAGTTGCTCATGCCATGTTTAGCTTATAAAGTTGGATATAGTGCCATTAAAATTTGATATCTATAAAATCTCTATATCCTTGCTTCTCTCATGAAAAATGGTGAAATTGGTTTGAATTATATTGGAAACCTTTGTCATTTGCTTTGCCAAATACCATTGTTTTTGGACTTGAATACAACATGTCTTGTATGCAAAGCATTTTTTATTCATACATTTTCTTTCAAATAAATCTCCTTGTTTCTCTCCTATTAATAGAGTTGCATAAATGTGGCTTATATAATTATGCACCAATCTTGTATGCTCCTAGCTTTCTTTGCCTTGAGTGACCCGGTTGGGGACTTCTCCTTTGCCTATATCATGACAAAAATAGGGAGTAGCATTGACCTTTAATCTAACATTGTGGTGTTAAGGGAGTAGCATGTGTTGGCTTTAAAGGGAGTAGTACTTGTTTAAGGGGGAGATTACATGTAGGGGGAGTAACCTGTTGAGGGGGAGCATCGCATGAGCATTTCACGATGTCATTCTCATATTATTGAATGCAACTGCTTTTGTTTTATATTCACTTGATCATCTCACATGCACTTGGTTGGATAGTTTATTGTGCTTGCTTTGTGTGTAAGGTTGATAGTTCTACAAGAGATTGAAGATTTGAAGTTTTTTTATGCTTATATCTTTGTAATGTAGAATATCTTCCTTGTGTTTTATTTTGTTTTGTGAGGATCAATGTGAGTGGTGGTTTTGTCACGTAATAGCCAAAGGGGGTGATTGTAAAGTCCTCATTTGTTGATTGGCTTATTTCGTGAACAAATCACATTTTTGGGGTATTATGTAAGGGTAGCTTAGGCTCTCAAGACATCAAGAGGAGAAGCACCGAAGGTAAAATTCTTGTGCTTACTTGTTTTGAAGAGATAGTTGCACACACTCACATATTCATGCATAACTCTTATTCATACATGTTGAGTGTTTATACTTGTGTGCATTTTGATTTAAATGAATTTTGTTGATTTATTTGCATCTTGTAATTAGAGTTTTATGTCATGCTAGGCTTTAGAATATGATGCACTTTCATCACTCTTGAACTTGTTGAAAATGTGTGTTTGAGTGTTGAAAAATTAGGTTGTACGCTACTCGACCAGTGCACCTCACCAGTGCAACATTCCAGTGGAACGCCGCTAGTCATGCTCCACTGAGCTGCGCTGTTGCACCCGCACACATTTGAAAAAAGTGGGTGTGCGCTGGTGATGTGCTACTCGACCAGCGCAGCTTTACCAGTGCAAACATTCCAGAGGATTTACACATGTGTTGCGCACTGGAATGCGCCACTCGTCCAGCGCCTATTGTAAAATTAGGTTGTGCGCTGGTGGTGCGCTACTCGACCAGTGCACTTCACCAGCGCACACAGAGGAAGCTGGAACGTTTTTTTCAAAACGACCTCACTTTGTTTGGATCTTATATATATATATATATTTATATATATATATATATATTTATATATATATATATATATATATAACTCAGTGCTTTAAGGTCGTGTATGAGTTCAGAACATCACATATTTTTCTTAGAACACATTTCAAAGGAAAAACTCTTCATAATACTCAAACATCAGTAATTCAATGATACATACCTCATAGCAATTTTGTATTAAGTACCTAAATAAATGTAGCAAAGTATCAGCTTACATAGAGGGTGTGTATGTCTTTTTGTTAGTATGTTATTCAAAGTAGTTTCAGTATCAATGAAAATAATTATTGCATTTCATTGATTCATTAAGTTGTTTTCAATACTATATGTTATTTTCCACATGTTTATTGAAAATGGTAATGAAGATGAGACCGAATGACAGAAAGAGAAACATAATTCTGTAGAAAGAGAATAGAGAGGTTCGAAAAGCTTTCAGTATGGACCATACTAGATGAAGTCTACAACAATTATTAATTACAGTAGTAAATGTGATAATGACAAAAACAACGATGACATGTTATTGGCATTTGCTACATGATGATAATGATTATTATATACATAACAATCATATGATCACATATTAAAAATTTACAAGTATTTCACTTATAATGTCTTATTTGAGTAGTCGGTCATGCCATTTATTGGTAGATTATTGTTCAACATGTTATATATGGATTGTCCATCATATCATATCTAGGTAGTCCATCATGCCATTTCTATGTATATTATTGTTCATCATGCCATATCTAGACGGTCTATCATGTCATTTCTGGGCAGTCTATCATGTAATTTATGGGCAGTTCAGTATGCTATTTCTGAGTAGATTATTGTTCATCATGTCATATCTGGGTAGATTGTTGTGCATCATGTCTTATCTGGGTAGTCCATCATTTAATATATAGGAAGTCCTTCATGTAACTTTCAACAAAAACCTAATTTTTAAAAAAACTTCAAAATTGATTTTCAAATGACATGGTATAAATATGTTACATGATGAACTAAAAAAATTACATGGCATATGCATCATGTAATGTTCATCAAAAAACCAACAAATTCAAAAACTTTTACCTCATTTCAAAATTAATGTTCATAATCACAAAATAATGTAATATATTATCGAGACCGATAAAATATACACTAATACAAACAACATTAAACTATTTTAAGGATTAAAAACTCAGTTATGGTGTAGGGTGTGAATTGAATAAAATTTATAATTCAAATAACCTTCAAAATTTCATATTTTTGGTTGAATATCTAAGATTTCGTGGTTGGATGGCTCCTCCAACAATTTCTTATCAGTTTGGTGTTTATTTTGATTCAAAATGGCATCATGGTAAACCAAAAACAAGAGAGAATTGGAAGAGAGTGAAAGAGAAAGAAGAGAGAGAGAGTGAAGAAGGAAGAGAGAGAAAAGAGAAAGAGATGGAAAATAACCCTAAAGGCATTTTGGTCATTATTTGGTTATTTTTAAATATTTTTTGAGAGATTTGATTAAATATGGTTTTATTTAGTTAAAATTGAATTTTAATTTCAAAAAATGGTCCTTTTTTAAAAATATCTCAAAGATAAAACTAAAAACAAAATTATTTTAAATAAATATATATATGAATGAGATGTTCACATACAAATATGTCTATATTGGTAACTTCCATGTCTTGTCTGTTAAATATGTTGTTGGGATTTTTTATTAGCTTGACACGTTAATAAAGATAGCAAGAACTACAGAATTACGCCTTTACATGTAAGCAAAAGTCAAAACGAAACACGTCATCAGATGGTCAACATTAGGCACGTGGCAGTAATGTGTGGAAGGCGGTTGTGACTTGGGAGTAAAATATACTCGCCAGATTGGGTCTGTTCGTTAGAAAGAACCTACTCGTCAGAGCCATTCTGCTCAGCAAGACCTTCGATTCTTAGCCTTTAGATTTAGTTTAGATACATCTAATAACTGGAAATATAATACGTCAGATGCATCTGATTATAACTGAAATTTCATCACATGACCGATACTCCCACGGTCCCACCACTTAGGTCTTTGCACAAAAAGGAAAATGAAAAGCCTGAATTGGATTTAAGGAAGGCATTGACCTGAAAATCAGCATTGATTTAGACATCAGAAGTGTGAGACATTGAGACACGAGGAAAAGGGAGAAAAAGAAACTAATAATTATGAGTGTTTTGGGTCAGTCTTGGCTAGCTTTGTTTGACTGCAATTACTATACCATGGGCTGGTTTGGAGATGGAATTTAATGGCTCATAGATTTCTAAACATATTTTCTGTTCGGCCATAAAAGTTTTAAAAATGTGTTACATTACATTTCATTTTTTATGTTGCACGTGGCATTTCATGGCTTTTTTATAAGGAAAAAGTTTGGGTACTGACTGCTGACCTCCTAATGAGATTTTGTGAAGTGGTAAAAATTCTTTAATTTTTTATTTTTTATTTTGGATTACGTAACAATCAATAGATCAGTATAGCTGGATACTGATTAGTCAGTACCCAAATAATGTCCTTTTCATAATTCAAAAACCTAGCTACGACAACCTTAATTTTCATAAAAGAATGTCATTGTGAGGTATGGACCAAGTGTTTGATGACTTTATTATTGGAAAAAAAAAACGATTGTATTTAGAGAGAGAGTGAGAATTTTCTAGTGCAAACCATGTCACATAAGGACGGAGAGTCAAAATATTTTGTATAGGGGCCAGCTAATATACTAATATACAATATTTAGGGTATTAAATATATTTTACTGTCAAAAAAATATTAAATATATTTTAAAGAATATTTTATTTAAACTTTTTTCATCTTATGCTAAAACCATAGATACATACCATGATAAAAAAAAGTATGGATGATAAGTAACATAAATTATATTTATAGAAAACTTTCGAAAAATTTTGAGATAATTTGAAACGATTTTTTTCAACTTTGTTACCCGTAAAAATGGGAAAATATAGGGAAATTTGAAAAAAGAAAAAGAAAAAAAGTTCTTCCACAAAGTTTAAAAATTTTCATTTATATTTAAATTTATACAAAAAATCACATAAAAATTTGGTAAATTTCATTAAGATGGTGATCTTTTGGATATATATATATATATCGAAAATTGTGAGAAAGGTCATTTTTTATTTGAATTGTTATGATGTTACCGGTTTAATATGTTATGTTTAAAAACATTTATTATTTTAAACCGTTTAAATTACTTTTAAAAGTTGTCTTAATATTTCTATCAACTCTTTAAATTTCATTAAAGTAGGGATGTTTTGGATATATATATAATATCAAATATAAAAAAATAAATCAACAGAATTAATAAAATTGGTTCCGATTGTATTCTACTTCTCTTTGGCTTTGATGTCTTGAAAGGTAGACAATACTTTTTATTTTATCGAACAATATTCTTTTGATACCTTTGTATCTCTAACTAAGATGCATATTTATTTCAAAATAATAAAATAAAAACTAAGAACAGCTTCAATGGCAAGAGTTTTAAATAGTATCACATCAACATTTTTATTCACTATGAGTTCACTTAAAAAAAAGATAAAGAAATACATATTCACATCATATGTATTCATTTTATGACTAATCATAATAAAACAATTATTACATTCTCTTTCCTCCTTTAATTTACAATTAAATGAGCTTTAATATTATTCGTAGAAAGAGTTAGAAATCTTAGTCAACATTTCCATGAGAGTTTCTAGAATTAGAAACCCAACTCCATATTCTTTATTTTTTTTTGTCATATCATTTCCATATTTAAGTTAGATAATTGCATTGGAGATAGTTTTTCTAACTATTTAACTATTTATCCTATGCGGTAATCATTTTTCTCAAAATACATATTTACTTCGGAGATGCTCTAAAATGTACATTAAAATAACCATTTAATAAAATTTCTTAGGTTGGTCTTTTGACGAGTAACTTGTAGGCTACAATTATTAATTTTATTGTCTATATGTAGTTGATCTGATTTGTTTACCTAGTCCAAATCAGGTATGTAACATGATTAAAGTAAAACAAATTATAAATAAAAAATAAAATGTTAATACGAACATTAATTAAATTGTATCATACGATTTTCTAAAAGGTAAAAGTTATCATATATAGAATCTAGATCACAGTTAAAGATAATCTCTATTTTAATATAGACATACAACCTTGAAGTTTGTTAAAAATTATTTTTAATGATATTTTGATAAGTTTTATCGATGAAAAAATTAAAAATTAAATATACTACGTTCTTTTTTTTATATATACATACATATATATATATATATATATATATATATATATATATATATATTCAAATAAAAACATCGTATAGTTAAATTATATATGAGCTGCCCTTGGGTGCAAGTGTGTAACGTTGTATGGTGCAATATAATTTTTTTTTAGCCTTTGGTACAACAACATCAACTAATATGTAGCATGCAATCACAATAATTTAATTTTGTAATCACATGTGTTATACATATATTTTATTAAATGTACATATCATTGACAGATAAGATAGCCTCCCAAAAAGATTGTCAGATAAGCATTCAGACTGGCATCTGAAAAACACCATCGGCGGTATCGCCCAGACACGAGAACCTGAGTAAGGCCGAATACAAATACTCGGCACATTCAGCTTTACTCGGGACACCATGTGAAGCCCGGGTAAAGAAGTTATAAAAAAAATATATGATCCACATAAGTAAATGAGCCCAAAGAAGGAATCAAGAATCATACTTCAATACGGAAACATCATTATTTCACTCCTCAGTATCGGAGAAAGAAAGAACTTAAAAGTTTCTAAAAGGATAAAACACCAAAAAGGAAACGAGTCCAAATCAAGCAATAACTCTACTCTTCTAGAAGATTGCACACCGATTAGGAAATAAGTCCTAAACAGATTGTGCAACTAGAATCCCACGAAGATTCAGATTCGATCCACAAGATCTCAAAAACAGGAAAGAAGACAAAGACGACTTCAACAAACAACCAATTTCAACTAAACACTATCACTATACCTTATATGTAACAAGGATTAAGGTTCTATGCACATATAAATAAACCCATAATCTCACTGTAAAACAACAACTAGAACACACAGAACAGAAATCACCACAAAAGAGAGGCAAGATAGATCGAGAGGTGTAATTTATAATTCAATAGTGGATTTGGCTTGGTTGTCCATACAACCACCCGTGGATATTTCTCCGGTCACCGAAATTTTACCACGTATACTCGTATCATAACAATATCAACTGCATTCTATTTCTCTTTCTCTTTTAACAGATCATAATCGAATCCAGCGTTGTTGACTTTCTTGGCCATCAAGAAACAGACGTCAATAATTGGTGCTCGAATGAGGGGCGGGTGAACCTGCGATCTATCTTAAACGATGTCTGGTGATGGAAGCAAGGACAGTTCCAGGGACATTCAAAAATCACCAGATAATGCTCACAGAAGGGGGATCATTCAGGATCCCACAACAACCATTGAGAACCAGCCGGGATCCTTGGCTGGAATCTAGCAAATCCCTCCAACCGGCCAGGATATAGTGCACCGTTTCAAGGAAGCATTACAGTAGTTATTGGCTGACGCGGCGAGGGAAGGAATAGATCTGTTGGCAGCAAGAGAGACGAATCCTCCAAACCAACCATCCCTTCAAAATCAGTCACCCCCAGGCTCCGATCGGTTATAGTTGAGCCCAAACCAGACACGTTAACAGCTGTTAGGAATTCAGATCCTACCAACCAAGACAAAGATTTTAAGATGCCCATAAAATGGTCTTGCCAAAAATGAAGCCACGGTCAAGTGGGGCATGATAGGCACTGTAAACATGATCGGCGGAGGGATCGGTCATCATCATCAGAAGACAGTGACCGTCATCATTGTAAACGTCATCGAGGAACTATACACTTACAAGCATTGGCTCGTGAAAACCGGAGGCAGAACGAAGAGGAACTAGATACAGGTTTGATAATCACCCGAGAGTTCAACCATTAAGAAGAGCCGATTGGCGACAACAATATTATGATACAGAGTCTCACCCGAGAAGTCGAGAATAACATGAGTCAAATGGTTCTGACGATGATTCTGACAACCCTTTCACTAGAGTCATTCTACGAATGCCATTCCTGGAGAGATTCAGGATGCTGCACTTGGAATAATAAAAAAGGATACAGATCCCAATGAGCATGTCAGATGGTATAAGAGCGTCATGGCCCAGTATGCCCACAATGATCCTTTGTTGTGCCTTAACTTTCCACGCACTCATAGGGATATAGGCTAAATGTGGTTTAGGACATTGACTCCGGCAAGTATTGAGAGTTTCGGTGAATTGAGCATAAGTTTTTCAAGACAATTCATTGGGAATGTACACAGGAAAAAATCGATCACATACCTCTCTCAACTGAAACAAGAAAAAGATAAGTCGCTAAAAAAATATCCGGGAAGATTCAGCCAGGAGGTCTCAGAAATCGATAGTGCAAATGATAAAGCAATAATTGTTGCGTTCATAAACAACCTACAGAATGGACGGTTGTCTTTTGACTTAAGGAGAGCTCGTCTAACTATATATGTAGACATGATGGACATGGCCGGAGGATATGCATTGTCCGAAGAATAAGAGTTGGCAATAGGAGGTTGTTATATGCATGGAGGGAGACCCAAGCAAAAAGATGCTAAGTCAAAAAACCATAAAAGGAAACAAAAAGGAAATACCAAAGAAGAAAGAAGCAAAGTTGGGGGAAACAGACATAATACAACATACCAAACTAAGGAAAAATTTCAAGGAAATACACGAACAGCACCCCGCTTCGGAAAAGGCAGGACGAGATTCTGGCAATATTGGAAGAAAATAACTGGTGAAGGAGCCACACCAATAGTAGTTATTTGCCCGATAAGACCCGACCAAGTATTGCAGATTCCACAAAGAAAGTGGGCATGAGACCTCTAAATGTTACCAGCTCAGGGATCACATAGAAACCCTTATCCGAGAAGGACAGTTGCAAGACATTATTCTAAAAAATGATAAGAAGAAAGAAACATGGGATTAAACCAAGTCTGAAGGTCATAGCTCAGATCGGAACAAAAAAGCCAGTCCTGAGGTGAGTGGAGCCATACAAACCATCTTTAGAGGACCGTTAACTGGAAAAAGTAACCGAGAGCGGACTCAGAAAATCTAAGAAGCTATTGAAGCAAGGCATAATTTCGATGTAAATTCTATTGAGTATGATCCAAAGAGAGTAAAGGAAGGATGGGATCCGATAGTGTTTACTGAAGCTGATTCACATGGGGTCGACGTCCGACCAAATGATGCTCTTGTCATAAACGCCCGAATTGGCCATAGGGAAGTTCAGAGGTTAGTAGTGGACAACGGTAGCTCAACAGACATCCTTAGTGTAACCGTTTATGATCAGTTGATTGGATCGAAAGGACTTGCAAACTTTTCATACCCCGCTTAGAGGATTTGGAGGAGTCGAGGTCAAGTCTCTAGCAACGGTGAAATTGCCCATGAAAATCGGAGTGGCTCCTTGCCAGAAAACGGTCCTACTTGACTTTATAGTGGTAGACATGGTTAACTAGCCTTACAATGTCCTACTAGGTCGACCTTTCCTGAACAAGACAAAGGTAGTAACCGCTACTTACGCCTTGACGATCAAATTCCCGACTGAATGGGGGGTAGGAATGATCAAGGGTTCGGAGGAAATGGCAAAAAGAGCTAATCTCTCTGTTTACAAGGACAAAGATAACAGTGAACACCAAGTATGTACTCTGACTCAACCGGATCAGACTAAGCAAGGAGAATCATTGATTCTCGCGTTCAACCTAAGGGAGTAACCCAAGATATCAAAGAATGAGTCAACAGAGGAAGTAGTCTTAAAGGAAGACGAACCAGCAACGAAGGTCAAAATTGGAGATAATTTAGAAGAAAATGTCAGGACATATATTATCAATTTGCTCAGAGAATACAAAGACGTATTCGCATGGAGTCATGAAGACATGGTGGGGATAGACACGTGAGTGATATCACATCACTTGATCGTGGATCCGAGTGTAAAACCTGTAATTCAAAAAAGAAGGTCCTTTAACCTTGAGAGGAGTCGGGCAATCAAGCAGGAGGTAGAGAAATTACTCGTTGTAGGATCAATCAGATAAATCAATTATCCACGGTGGGTAGCAAATATGGTGTTGGTGCAAAAGAAAAATGGCCAATGGAGAATGATCGTGGATTTCACAGATTTAAACATTGTCTGCCTAAAAGATAGTTTTCCACTACCCAGAATAGACCATTTGGTCGATTCTACATCAGGTCATGAACTGCTCAGTTTTATGGATGCATATTCGAGATACAACCAGATCCGAATGAACAAAGTAGATAAAGATAAAACGGCGTTCACAACCGACCAAGGTCTATACTGCTATACAGTGATGCCCTTTGAGATAAAAAATGGGGCCACATATCAAAGACTGGTAAACAGAATTTTCGCTCACCAAATAGGAAGAAACAAGGAAGTTTACATAGACAACATGTTAACCAAAAGTATCAAGGGTGCCTAGCATACTTCGGACTTGCGTTAAACATTTGATGTCCTAAGAAGGTATCAGATGAAGCTAAATCCGAGCAAGTATTTATTCTAAGTCCCTTCGAGAATATTCCTAGGTTTCGAAGTTCACCAAAGGGGGATCGAAGTAAATCTCGAGAAGATTAAAGCCCTCCAAGAAATGATTTCTCTGAAACTTTAAAGGAGGTACAACATTTGACGGGTTGCCTAGCTTCCCTCGGCAGATTCATTTCGAAGGCCACAGATAGATGTGCCGTATTTTTCAGAGTAATCGAAAAGCGAAAGGGACTCGATTGGAATTCAAAATGCGAACAGGCACTTTGGAAGATAAAAGAATACCTAGGCCAGGCACTCATCATTTTGAAACCAAAGGAAGGAAAAGTACTTTATCTGTACTTGCCCCTTATTGAATTGGCAGTAAGCTCGGTCCTGGTCAAAACATTGGATGGAATACAAAGGTCAGTATACTATACCAACAAGACTCTTCTTCCGGCTGAGACCAGATACTCTCAGACAGAAAAGATGGCTTTAGCATTTGTTTTGGCAGTAAGGAAGTTGAGGCCGTATTTTCAGGCACATTCAATCAGGGTTTTCATCGACTGCCGCTTAAGTAAATTCTGTAAAAACCTGAGATTTCAGGGAGATTAACCAAATGGGCAATCGATCTGAGTGAATTCGATATTAAATATGAGCCCAGGACATCACTCCAGGGCCAAGCAGTGGCAGATTTTATAGTAAAGTTCACAGAGCCTGATCTAGAGGCAAAAAGAATGTTAGGCAGAAGCTTCTCGTGGAAATTTTATGTTGACGACTCCTCGAACACTCATGACAGCTGGGCAGAGATCGTGGTATACACCCCAGAAAAAGATGACGTTGAATATGCCATGATATTTGACTTCAAAGCAATAAACAACCAAGCAGAATACGAGGCACTACTGGCAGGGCTTAGAGTTTGCATCGCACTCGGAGTAGATGAGGTCGAGATATTCAGCGACTTACAAATAGTCATCAAAATCCTAGACGAATATCAGGCCATCGATGAAAGTGTGATGGCTTACTTGGGCATAGCAAAACAATTCCTCCAACGGTTTAAAAAATATAGGATTGTCTAGATCCCTTAGGTAGAAAATGAAAAAACAGATGCTTTGTCCAATCTAGCATCATCAACAACCATAATTAGACCAAAAAATATCCAAATCGTATATCTTCTCAGGCCAAGTATAGCTGAGCCAAAAGACTTTATAGTTTTAGAAATCCGAACACTGCCAGATGGTTAGATTACTCTGCTAAAAACATATTTGGAAGAGGATGTACTCCTAGAAGACCCCTTGGAGGCAAAACGTGTCAGGTACAGGTCAACCATGTATACTATGATTGGAGGAGAACTGTACAGAAGAGGATTCTCTCGAACACTCTAAAGGTGCATATCATAGGAGGATGCACACCGAATACTAAAGGAAATCCATAGCGGTATATGTGGAAATCATATAGAAGGTAAAAGCTTGGCACAAAAGGTACTCAGACAAGGTTTATATTGGCCTTATTTGTTTGTTGATGCCCAACGAAGTTCGGAAAGCTGCAACGCTTGCCAAAGGATTGCCTACAACATTCGGCAACCACTGAATACCTTAGAAGTCTCATGTCACCATGGTCATTCGCCGTATGGGGTTTGGACCTAATTGGCCTGTTGCCGAAAAGAACAAGGGACAGAGCAAAACATGCAATTGTGGTTGTTGATTATTTCACTAAGTAGGCGGAAGCTGAAGCATTGGTGCACATAACGGAAGCAAACACTACAAACTTTGTGAAAAAGAACATACTCAACAGGTTTGGGGTCCCAAATATAATTATCACCGATAACGGTGCCCAGTTTGACAACCTAAAATTCAAGCAACTATGCAAAGAGTACCGGATTTTTAATTACTATACCACTCTTGCACATCCTCAAACAAATGGACAAGCTGAAGCAGTGAACAAAGTCATCAAGCACACGCTTAAAGTGAAGCTGGATGCAAAGAAGGGTAGCTGGGCTAAAAAACTTCATGAAGTATTGTAGGCTTATCGAACAACGGTAAGAACCCCTATAGGGGAAACACCGTTTTCCTTGGCATTTGGATCAGAGGTTGTCATCCTGGTAGAAACATCATTTATGTCGCCCAGAGTCAGGTTATATGATGGAGATTATATTATTGATATGTTGTTACAAGGCCTGGATGAGTTAGAAGCAAAAAGGGAGAAATCCCAAGTGTGAAACGCGTCATATCAGCAACGAGCGGCTAGGCAATACGACTCCCACGTCCGGGTTAGGAAGTTCCGAATGGGAGACATGGCATTTAGAAGAGTATCACTGAACACAAAAGATAGAGCAGCGGGTTCGTTGGCTGACAAATGGGAAGGTCCATACAAAATTGAAGGAATGGACGAGCATGGAGCATAGTGGATCGCCTGACCAGAAGGAGGGGGTCTTACCCTGACCATGCAACGCCCAATACCTAAAAATTTTTAATCCTTGAAATTCTCTAATTTTAGGCTTTATTTCTTTTTAGTTAGGATATTTTTTAGTGATTTATTCTTAGAAATCTTTTGAGGATTTTTTCATATTTTGTTAGTTTTACAAAATTATAAATAAAAACCCGATATGGGATTCCCAGAAATATGAGCATATGATAATAAGAACATATGACTAAAGAATTGACACATACAATAAAATGTTTGGGACCATTGATTTGGTAAAAATCCTGAATGGGCGGAGAAGCTTGAAAGAACATGCCAACCGAGTAAGGTCAACCAAAACCTTAGCTAAAAGGCAAACCCGATGTCCCATATTCTAGAAAAAGGCTTGGGACACCATCGGGTAAATCTCGGTGAGTTGCACAGCTGTGTTTAGCAACTACGTGCTTAACGATTTGGCAAACTCTTGCAGACGTCCTCAGTGACATGTGCAAGGACCCAAAATGTATGATTATGGCGAGCCTCGATGCAACGTTTGGGTAGCAACCGAGTATGGAATTAAAATACAAATCTATTTGGCTTTATTTCGAAATTACTCTATTAACAATATTAGCCAGTTAATAAGATACTTGGCGTTTAAAAAATGTAAGGAAGTTATTCAAGCAATGATACTAGTCAGTTAATAAGATACTTGGCATTCAAAATTAAGTTGCTCAGATAACAATATTAGCCAGTTAATAAGATACCTAGCGTTCATAAATTGTAACGAAGTTACTCGGGCAACGACATTAGCCAGTTAATAAGATACTTCACGTTTTTTGAGTAGCGCTGGGTTTGCATTACCCGGTTCAGAATATTCATAAGAAATTCACGGCTAAGAGTAATCATACAAATATGGAATTTTATTAACTATGAATTTTTATAAGTTCAAGTTCATCTAAGGTGGAGCCGATGATTTCGAGGTCTTGCCAATGCTCGGATCAAGGACCATTTCATATTCGCGGAGAATACTTTCGTTCGAAGGCTAAACGATCATGTCAATCAGATCATCCATCCAAGCACTATAATCCACTGCGGAGACCGGTCCCATGTCGGGCTCAGACCCATCCACACAGGCTCCCTGGTTGGTATAAAAAGTTGAAAGAGAATGCCTGACTGAGACCTCCAAGTGCATAGGATGGGGTTCTTTACCTTGGCTATGACAATAAGCTCCCCACTTTCCCGTATCTAAGTCTGAAGAGACTCCACGGACCGGTCCATATTGTTTTTATTGATAATTTCCAATTAGCTCGAGCTTTGTCAGTCGCCCAATCTTTTACCTTGAAGAACTCACCAGCTGAAACAAACACCCGCTGAAACTTCCTAAGGAGTAAGGCATCATAAGTTGAGGACCTTTTAAAACGACCTTAAACTTCAAGTTCCAGCCTGGTTTCCTTCGAGAGGGATTCAATCGTCAGAGGTTGGCACTCAAGATCTTCAATTTTTTCCTTCATAGGATGATTTCGTTTCTTCAGCCTCTTATTCAGCCTGAGGCATTGACTCTTGGGCGACAGAGAGCAAGTTTTGTAAGGATTTAGCCTTCTCCTCCACATCAGAGGCCTTCTCATCTGCCTCAATCTGTTTCGCCAAGCAGTGATCGGTAAATTCCTGGGCAGAACTCGTCTCCCTTTGATAGGCTGCATCAATCCGAGCACTGTTATCCACATTCTCCTTTAACTAAGCTTCTAGATGCCTTATCCGATTAGCTTGTCGTTGTTGCATCTGAAAAACCTCAGCAAACTCAGTAACCACCTGCATGAAAGTAGATTAAAGATGCCCGAATTAAGGCACATTAATGTGAATGTCGGTTTAGAAGACCTACGTAGGTCGCAATATTGAAAATATTATAAAGGCGCTCCGTATGGGAACCATTCCTAAAGCGGCCCTAATGGTCATCACCAATGAAAGCTCAGCTGGAGTACATGGTCTTCAGTATATGTAGGGGGAAGGGCCCACAGGCTTATCCGATGATCTAACTTCTGCAGCTTCAACCTCGGGGGGTAAGGAATTCTCTTTGCTCGAACTCCCTCGAGGGTTTTCCCATTCTCCCGAAGACTGCTCCACTTGAGCACTCGGGGAGTCCCTAGTATCAACATCTTCGTCGCTCGACTCAATGAACGACACCACTCTTAGAACTTTTAGATGAGGTCGAGCAGGAGAATGAGTTGCTTTCTTTTTTTTTGCCCGAGTATGGCGGAATCCAAGATCAGCTGCAGGATCTTCTTGGTCTTCCGTTATATCTTGCAAAGGCTCAAAAAACCAAGAAGAGGAGGATCAACCTATTCAGCAGGGGGTGGTTCCCTAACTCTTTCCTCGCCCCTATCAACAAACCACTCAGCTGGCACCCAATCGACAGGGAACTAGGTCCCTCAAACGTTACACCAACATGATGCCCTTCTTGCCTACCCTCATCCTTAGACAGTCTCTGGTCATTATCAGGTCCAATGGGACCACTCGAGCAGCTTGATTCCCCCACAATCCGTTGGGTGACCTCTTTAGTGATGTATTCAGGAACCTGTTCATCTGCCTCATCGGGATTCTCATCCGATTCACCATTAGGCGAAGCAATCTCCTCTTCCCCTTGATGAGAAGCTTCATTTCGGGTTGCCTGAATAATTTCCTTTACCTGGCGAGCCTAGGCTTCGCAGACAATATCCGTATCTTGTAATAAAAAATCTGAAAAGGGACAAGGGGTTGAAAGGCAGAAACTATAAAAGCTTAAGAATAATAGCAAAACATAAGAGTTAGTACTCACAACGTTTGCGATGAGAAGAAATATGTGCAAAAAAGCTAAGGTTCTTCATTTTCTCCTTATCAAAATGGTAAGAACTACTTCGTTTCTCCAGAGTGCGCACGGCTGCTCTGTCGAGGTTAGACAACTCAACGTCAGTAAAAACAGGCCGCGTTTTGTTCCAGCGATCAGGAGAGCAAAAATATTGAGGAACCTTCAGCACCTCTCGAGCTTCACCTAACGAAAGCTCAACTTGACTCCCTCAATTCTCTCCTGTGAAAAACCAATTGTTTTTTCAATATTTGTTTGAAGTAGGAAAACCCAAGATAAAACCTTTTTTCTTGAGATCTAAGGAAGTTTCGATGCCCCAGTTCACCTTCACTCCCTCGGGAATCTAGCTATCCGATTGGCTGGAAAGAAGAAAATAAGTCCCGGTCTGACCAGATTGCCTAGAGTATAAAAATACCTTATTTCACGAGGAGAAGACTGCGGCAAATTCATCTGGCTCCACATGTGCCGCATGCATATAAAAATCCTGTAGCTATTTGGGGTAAGCTGGGCCGGAGCGATCCTTACCTCGGTTAGGAACCATGAAAATAATGGGTAGAAGGGGAAGATTCACCCTGTAGCTAAGCATAGACCAGTAAATTACCACCATATCTGTAAAAGGATTCCACGCGGCCCTATTACCAGCAGGTATCATCAAAATGGAATCATCTAGGTCAAACCTAGTACGATATTTCTCGATTTCCGTATCTCTGACCACATTCGGTTCAGCATCGTAAGCACTCAGACCATCAAGAGAGAAGAGATTCAGAGAGGCACAGTGTTCTTCTTCAACGTCGCTTTTAATAACCAATTGCCTCCTAATCTGAATGCCGCTTGGAATATGTCTGCGAACCGTGCGACCACTTTGATGCTTTCCTATCCTAGATCGTAAAGGTATCCTGTGATGACCAGAAATAGAAGACTCAGAACTGGAGGAAGACTCAGGGTTAGGGCTAAAAGGATTACCATGATAAAGCCCAGAAACATCAACGTTCAAAAAATAGGCCTGGTCAGGGGGTGATTCCCCCAATAATTTACGAATACAAGAAATTAAATAAGTATCTCCACGCTCAAGCACATCAAAAGCCATAACAAAAGACAACGTCGTGCAACAGGATCCATGGAAACTGACCTTTAAAGCAGACGCAAGAAACTGGAGAAGAGCTTCAACAAAGAGCGAAGAATGAATCTGTACGCAAGTGAAAATAAAGACAGAAGAAAGCCTGGATCTTTTCCTTTCGTAAGGATAGTGAGAAAATAGCCCCGTCGGTTTAAATAAATCGCTCAATGATTGAAGACTCGAAACCCTAGGGTTGGAAAAGCAAGAAGATTAAAAAAAGGGGACATTCGATGACATAAGCGGTGTATCAGATAATCAGCAGGTCGTATCTTATAAATGCCAACAGAGATGCCAAAAGATAAAAGAACAAGTGTTGTGAAGAGAACAGATCAAGCCTTCAGAATTTCAGAACGTCACAATCATAGGGATATCGCGTGAAGAGACAAATTGCACATACATGGTTGCCATTAAGACACATCATAAATGCTGCAAATTGATTAAGAATTATTATTCCTACATTAATTAGGCATTAATGAAGGAAATGACAAAAAGATATTCGTAGGTACAGTTATTAAAATACTTTCGCCAAAATAAATTTTACATGGTAAAAATATTTTAAAGGGGTATTGTTATATGTATATTTTATTAAATGTACACGTCACTGTTAGATTAGACAGCCTCCCAAGAAGATTGCCAGAAAAGCATCCAAGCTGGGATCTAAAAAACACCATCGGCGGTATCGCCCAGACACAAGAACCCAAGTAAGGCCGAATATAAATACTCTGTACATTCAGCTTTACTCGGGACACCATGTGAAGCCCGAGTAAAGAAGTTGTCGAAAAATATGTGATCCATCTAAGTAAATGTGCCCAAAGAAGGAATCTAGAATCACACTCCAATACGGAAACATCCTTATTTCAATCCCCAGTATCGGAGAAGGAAAGAATTTAAAAGTTTCTAGAAGGATAAAACACCAAACAGGAAATGAGTCCATGTCAAGCAATAACTCTACTCTTTTGGAAGATTGCACACCGATTAGGAAATAAGTCCTAAACGGACTGTGCAACTAGAATCCCACGAAGATTCAGATTTGATCCACAAGATCTCAAAATTAGGAAAGAAGACAAAGACGACTTCAGCAAGCAACTGGTTCCAATTAAACACTATCATCGTACCTTTTATGTAACAAGGATTAGTGTTTTATGCACATATAAATAGGCTCATAATCTCATTGTAAAACAACAACAAGAACACACATAACAGAAATCACCACAAAAGAGAGGCAAGATATATCGAGAGGTGTAATTTATCATTCAATAGTGGATTTGGGTTGGTTGTCCATACAACCACCCGTGGATATTTCTCCGGTCACCGGAGTTTTACCACGTATACTCGTGTCATAATAATATCAAATGTATTCTCTTTCTCTTTCTCTTTCTCTTTCTTTTTTAACAGATCATAATCGAATTCAGCGTTGTTGACTTTCTTGGCCATCAAGAAATAGACGTCGACAACATGTAATTCATACGCAATAACATTATATATGTTCGTGATAACATGCAATCGTATATGATCACACGCTGATATATTGTTGCATCGTGTATTGTTGCATCAAAGAGTTTCCATATATATATATATATATATATATATATATATATATATATAGCTTCTCACCTAAAAACCCCTGATATAATTAACCTTGCATATAAACCTATTTATTAGCCTTTAGATCAAAATCCAAATTGTGTATTCTCTTTCCTAACCCACAATGGACACAACATCCAAAGGCTAATAAATTGGTTTGTATGTAAGGTTATTTCAGGGGATTCAATGGAGAGAAGCTATATATATATATATATATATATATATGGGGATAGGGGAAATAGCACCAAAGTATGAGATGAGACTAAAATACCCCCACAATTTTTTTTATTTTTAGTTTTCTCTCTCTTTCTTCATCTCTCCTCTGTTTTCTTTTTCAAAAACTTTCATTGATCCATCATTGGAGGTCGAAACGATCTCTAATGGAGGTCAAAACGATCTCCAATGGAGGTCGAAAAGATTGAAGGTCAAACAGACAACCCGAGACTCATTGCCAGATTTATGTTGGCGCAATGAGTATCGGGTTTCCCCCACAAGACATATTGTCGAGACTTATTACCCCCATTTTTTTAACTACTTCATAGACCTCCATTGGAGATTATTTTGACCTCCATTGGATGTATGTTAAATTTCCATTGATAGACGTGAGGTTTTCATAAAAAGAAATCAAAGAAAAAAAGATCAGAGAAAAGAATAAAAGTAAAAATGGGGGTATTTTTGTCCATCTCTCTACTTTGGTGCCATTTAAACTTGGTGACAATCACAAAACTAGGGGTGAAAATAGTGCTATAAATTTAAATAACCATATATATATTTAATACAATGTTTTGTGAAATTTAATTAAATTCATTTAAAAATATAGTTACTTTGAAAATTTAAAATTGGATGAACTAACTATTGGATATTACTCTTAAAATATCATTAACTGTATTTAACAATAATATAAAAAATTGAAACACAAAATAAAATATTTAAAGCCATAATATTCACCATAATATATCAAATTTGAAGCCTAATTTTTGATGTTAATAAAGAAATTTAACCAAATTTGGAGATTGGAGAGAAAAAATTGTTATTATAAAGAGAAGAAAAGGAAAAAAAAATATTTGTTCTATTTTTGAATAGGAAATATAATCAATTATTTATTTATTTTTTGTTTAATATATATATTTTTTTAATAGGGGTTGCACTAGAGTAGACCGCGGTTCGGTTCCGGTGCGGTTCAGGCTCTGAACCGCCGGTTATGGTTCTCCGGAATCACCTTGAAGGTGGTTCCGGTTCTGATCTGGTCTGGCGGTTCAATTTTTTTTTTTTTTGCATACTATTATATAAACTTAAAATAAATATTAGACATAACATAATACATGTAATTTTGAAATTGTAAATTAATTTTATTGGGTAAGCTTAAATTAAAATAAAATAAATATATAAAAAAAGTAAAAAAATAAATTGAAATAAAAGTATAAAACTAAAAAATTTAAATTGGTCTTGCACTTAATTTGTACCACAATTAAGTTGCTTACGTATCCTCTAGGGGTTTAGAGGAATCAAAGAACACGTAGTTCGTTTACCTTTTGTTGCTGGTTTGGTGAAGCCATGATTGTATGAGCCGTGAGATGAGTTGGGACTTGGGATTGTAAATCTTTAACTAATCGCAGCTTTCCGTTCCATTGGTGTGCTTACCGTCGAAGAAATCGTAGAGTGCTTCGTGTTCGAGTTCTTATTGTCTGTTTTGCACCTTGGTCCAATCATCAACACAAACTTAGACTTGAATCTATTCTTGACTGAAAAGCGAACATATTGCATCCAAAATATTTCCACTAGCGCTAAACTCTTGTTCCACAGCCCTTGTAGAAACTGGTGTTGCAAGAATTTGTTTGGCTATTATAGTCAAGATTGGGAAGTGTTTTTCATGATCCATCCACCAATGCAGGATATTAAATTGTTCAACATCACCATCTCTCATAAACTCAAAACTGGTATTGTGATAAGTTTCAATCTCGGAATGTGAGACTGAGCTTGAAGAAGAAGAAGAAGAAACTTGTAATTTTTTGGTCTTTCAGGATAGCAGTTGATACTCTAACCCTAACAATCCTAAAGATCGAGTATAAGATACATTTTGAGTTTGTGGAACACTAATGTTCAGTGATGGACCATAAATTCTACTCTATTCAGCATATAACTGATAAAATAATGTCTTAATTGTAGAACAATAAGTATGAATATCTACTTCTACTTCTAAACATTCATAATAAAGAGTTAAATAATCAGTCAAATTTTCTAATTTACAATGTGAATCAAAACACAATGCAAACAAATAAATAGTTGGAAACTCCCTACAATAGTCTAACAATTTTTTTTCATAAGCTTCACTGCATGACTCTAATTGTCTATCGAATGAACACTCAGAAAATGCACGAACAATATTACAACTCTCTGTATAAATAATTGAGTAGTATGATGCTAAATACTAGATGAATTGTTAGTAGTACTATTAAAGACTTTTAATAAATTATAAATTTTTATACAAACATCTGAATGGTGTGGTTAAAGATTGATTTGACTAACATTAAATTGCATAAAGAAACTAATAAATCTCTACAATCATAACTTTCAGAAAGCAATTTATAAGTAGAATTCTAACGTGTTAGAACATCACGATAAAATCTCATGGGACGCTTACCTGCCTTTTTACAAAATATTACCCATGCTTTCATAGCCTTTAGAAGTTTCCACAAATAAAAGAGGGCATCTTTAATGGGTTTAATAAAAACTTGAAGAATATTCAAACATTTTTGAACACATAAATTTAAAACATGACACGCACATCTTTAATGAAAAAATGTACTATTAAAATAATGTTTGCATAATTCAATTAAAGCATAAATAACTTCCGTATTGTTGGAAGTATCATCAAAACCAATTGAAAAATTTATGCTTTCAATTTTCTACTCTTCAAAAATCATTTTCATATTCTTATAAATATTATCAACAATATGTGGATCATCAAAAACTCTAAATGTAAGAATTCTTTTTTGTATCATCTTTGCTTTGTCCATATAAAGACAAGTTACACTCAAGTATGAATGCATTAGTCAATGATCAATTCATATATCGGAACATACGGAAACACGACCTTTATATTTTTCAAAATCTTTTGTTTTTCTTTTTTAAAAAATATCATAAAGCGTACATGTGAGAGTGGTTTTAGGAACACGACATGCAATAGGATTTAATGCTCTATGACAATAATTAATAAAACCAACGTTTTCACCAAAACCAAAAGGTAAATGTTCTACAGCTACCATTCTAGCTAATTTTTCTATATTAGTTTGATCAATATATTTAAATAATTGAGTGTTATGAGATAGTGAACTTGGAAATTTGAGATTGTGTACTTGACCTGACATGTTCTGCTGGAACCTCGTTCCATCCTCTTTCATAATTTTCTTCATATGGTATACGAAGAGATCAGATTTGACCTGCTTCTCATCATTTTGTAAAATCTCTTCAATATGTGGTACTTCAAAATCTGGATTTGGAGAGGGATCAGACATATTCTATGATTGGCTTGTGATATTGGGACTAGGTTGGCCATCATTGGGTTCAGAAATTATTAAATGGGGATTATGATGGGCTGGATAGTTAATGGATTCAAGATAGACTTGTCGTTGCAGGAACTCATGGTGTGTCATTAAAACCGATATTATCTGGTTGGACTGGTACCGGCTCTGACATACGACCCTTACCAGTTCTGGAAATGGAACGCCTTGGAGTGTCTCCAGCTCCACTTCCACTTCCACTTCCACTTGGCATATAAAAAATTGAATTGTAAAAAACTCTTGAAAAAATTACAAAAAAATGGGTGGAAAAAAATTTGAAATTTATTTTTGGAAATAAATTTGAAAAAAAATGTTCATAATAATTTTGAATTGATTAAAAAGAAATTAATTGCAATAAAATAAATATAAACAATTTAATAATTAAGATTTGAGAGAGAATTGAAGAGAATTAGAGAGGATTGGGGGAGAGAATTTGTGTGAGGAGAAATGAATGGGGGGGGGTTATTTGTAGGGAAAAAATGGAAAAAGAAAATGGCCATTGGGCCCAAACGGTCACTAGACTGTTGGACCCAACGTTTAGGGGATGTCACCTGGACATTGGTCCAATGGCCAAATTTTGAATTTCTTTAAAAAAAAAAAGCTGTCTAGAACCGACGGTTCCAACCGAAACCTTAAGGCTCACGGTTCCAGTTTATTTTCTACGGTTACGGTTCGAACCGAACAACGGTCATGTCTAGGCTGCACAGGTATGTCTCTAGTCCAAATACATCAACATTTACTTACTGCATCTCCATTAGTACAATAGATTGTGAAAATTTTATATACAACAAGAGTTAAAAAAGACATTGTGTTAAAATATATCTCTCTAATGGAATCATGTGCCGTTCAATGTCGAGCTAATGAGGTAAAACAATCATAGATATTGTCAATACGTTAACATGAATATATACTTTCAGAGGGTCCGTTGAATATCCATTTTGTTAGTTGACTCAACATTGAAGATAAATATTTTAAAAAATTGTTAAGAATTTTGTATGGTTAAAAATAAAATAACTAGATAAGTCATTAATAAGTAGCAACATAAGTGTTGGACACATTTTTTATTTGGTTCTTTTTCAAGTATACTATATATAGCAACTATGAAACAAGTGTCTTGATATTGTTGACATATCAATATTTTTTGCAATTCAAGTCAATTTTTATGTTGGAGGTGCACTTATACTTTAGGATTTTTTTTTTAAAATACGTTATAGTTCTCATTAAATAATCATGCTAAAATGGGCTCGAGTAAGGCAGGGGATTTCATAGAGGGGGTGATATTTGACTTTAGTTATGACATCAATTTCGTTTGTGTTTAGCAGGTTTTGAAGGTTTCTAGATTATTAGGGGCCTCTGATGTTTGGGGGTGGGGCAGTAGCTTGCTTTGTTCTTCTTCGAGTGGGGTTTTGTAACAGGGTTTCTTTCGTTCGTTGCTTAAGGGTTTTTGTGCAACTGATGTTTTTTGGTATTAGGTCTTGCTTTTGCTCGTCTGTTGTATGTTTTATATTGGAGATGCACTTATACTTTAGGATTTTTTTTTTTAAATACGTTATAGTTCTCGTTAAATAATCTTGCTAAAATGGGCTCGAGTAAGGCAGGGGATTTCATAGAGGGGGTGATATTTGACTCTAGTTATGACATCAATTTCGTTTGTGTTTAGCTGGTTTTGAAGGTTTCTAGATTATTAGGGGCCTCTGTTGTTTGGGGGTGGGGCAGTAGCTTGTTTTGTTCTTCTTCGAGTGGGGTTTTGTAGCAGGGTTTCTTTCGTTTGTTGCTTAAGGGTTTTGGTGCAACTGATGTTTTTTGGTAGTAGGTCTTGCTTTTGCTCGTCTGTTTTATGTTTGTTTTGGTTTTGTTTCAGGTGTTGTTTATTTATTGCTGCTGTTTGGTTTTATCCCTTTGTCTATAAACTTTGCCCTTTTTTTTGTAATTCAAGTTATTTTTATTTGACTAATTGGTGCTAGACAACCCTGACTTATACACGAAGTTGCAACATGCCCCATAAATATTTTTTTAGCAACATGCCCCATGAATATTTTTTTAGGCGTTAATCACCCCATCATCAACATCTATTCATCTTCAACATCAAACAGTACCACCCAAACCCTAGCAATCAAACCCACTGTTGCCAAAAACCAGAGCTCGACTCGCCGTCATGTAGCGCTACAGCCACACCGCCTTCATCTTTTTCTCCTTCAGGCGAATTCCACCGCAAACCTCATTTCATCCTCACCGTGATCACCCTTAGCCGTGACATTCTCTCTCTCTCTCTCTCTCTCTCTCTCTCTCTTCTTATGTGCATGTGAACTGAAATGGTTTGGGTGTGGTTTGGTATGGATTTGGTGGTGGTTTTGATTTGGTTGTTGCAAGAAGAGAAGATATTTTTTGTGTTTGTAACTTGGCTTTCAAAAAAAATTGGGGTTGATATTTCTAGGTTTGGGTTGAAGACAAAGGTTTTTAAGTTTTGTTTTTGTTTTAATATTGATGAAGAAATCTGGAATTTTTTTTTGTTTTTTTAATTAAATTTTTTAACCATTATTTCAATTTTTAATTTTTAATTTTTAATTTTAAAATTTGATGATATGTATCGAATTTGCATTGATTACAAATCAAGTCAACGGTCAAAGGGGTATGTGGGTGTTATTATATATTTTTTCCGGTTTAGTACATTTATATATATAATCAGGGTAACTTATTGTAATTTATCATGACGGAATATGGATAGCGTAAGGTTTTAGACCACCGTACAAAGAAATGTTGAATTTATAGGGTTTAATGTCTAAAAAATATATTTATTGGATATGTTGCAACTTTACATATGATTAAGGAGTTCTAGCACTAATTAATATTTTTACATTGAAGATACACTCAGATCGTAGGAGTTTTTTTTTTTTTTTCTAAATACGTTACGGTTCTCGTTAAATAGTCATATTTTTTAGATGAAATCTACCGTAACAATTTTAAAATATTCTTGCTAGAAAAAAGAATAAAAATAATATTTTACAAACAATATTCGTCACTTGTTGTTTTCATGGTTGGTTTGGTCTCTGTCACATTTTGTTATTTTCTTTTTTCTTTATCTATACCGTTTCGGATACTATCTATAATTTATTAATATATGATTATATGTGATACTTTTCTCCTTAGTTCAGTATAATTTTACCGAAAAATATGGAAGTTAAACCATATTAGAAATAACAATATTATATACTGTTTACCGAAATCTGAATATCTGATATGTCCATGTGTCTGTGGCCACTTCGTTATATTCAGAACACAGGAGTTGGTAGGAATGTAGGATTAAAGTTTATCACACAAATTTCAGAATTATAATCATTTATCTTTGTATGAAAACTTTCTCTTCAGAAATAATTAAATGTTTTGTAAGTAATTGGTCATCAGTTTATTTTTTAAATTGAATATTATAAAATAAATCAAAAATATTTTGTACATTATTCAAGGAAAATATTTTTCTTTGACAACATATCAAAAGCAATAAACTTATATGTCAAACGGTATATGTCATATCGGCATTATCAAAATTCTAAATAGTGCTTATACGTACCAAACACTTCTATTTTTTCCAAAACATGCCAGTCAATTTGTAATACAATTTCAATTTTGCTTACATTTATGAAGACTTTAACTTGTAGTCTATGTTTGTATTTATACGATAGAAATTAACTGAACAAAGACCTAAAATGCTAAATTCCACAAAAGCAAACAAAACTTTACCAATGAAAATTTTGGCAGTTTTATAAGACTTTTCTTGTTATTGTCTGTACTTGTATTGGCTGTATATAGAGCCATGAACAAAGGCGGACATGTTAGAGGACAACCCGGGTCAGCTTTTTGAAAGAAAAAAAAAATAGCTAATCATGTTTATGTTGATAAATTTATGGATGAGATGAAGTTGGTCCGATGACAAATGTCTCACATCTGTACTATAGTTATGGGATCGAGTCATCTATCTAAAAAAAACCCTAAAATTTATATAATACTTTAAAAAACGAAACAGTACCTAAATTGATTAATCGGCTAGTGGTGAACTCAGTCCAACAAAATTTATACTTATATATATATATATATATATATATATATATATATATATGTTATTTTATTGAAAGTTTGTGTAATTTGTTTAGTATATACATCTTGGTGGATAAGATACATTATGGTTTCCTATTTAAATGTATCTTCGTTTTTCAACCGTTGAAATTTTCTCGAAAAAATTTATAGTTTTGTTTTAAGATAATGTTAGACATCCAACCATTTTATTCATCATTTACATCCAATTTGATATGACAGTCGATATGACACTCCATTATCGGCTGTCATATCATCATACCAAATGAGTTGAAATTTTTAAAAAAATTATATTCTTTAAATATAATACTTTAATATAAAATTAAAAAAATTAAATGTGATGATATTTTAATACAATGATATGGCAGCCGATAAAAAAATATCATATCAGTTGACAAGTTAAATCGATATAAACTAGGGATAAATGTGTTGAATATCACCGTTATTCTTAGTTTTAATCTCTCAACGATAACAAAATCCTGGACACACCACTGACCATGAATCACCTTGTGGCAGACGTTTTTTATATTTGCTTGTAGAGCACTAGCTTGATGCAGTGATTATTTATTGTGGTCAATCGTTCAACAATGGTGTTCGAACTAATTTCTTGATTATGATCAAATCATGTACGTTTATCAAACCGGTCAGAAAATCATCATGATTATCATAGAGGTGACACATTGATCTTTGACTATCCAATAGATGGTATTGAATCAAGAGGCCGGTGGGAGAGGAGCTTCAACGTGAATGCAGCTTCAACGTGAATGCAGCTTCGAAGGAAAGTCCAAAAAGGGTACATATAATATTATATTGCAACTATTCAATATAAATAGCCATTCATATTGGACAAGTTTTTTTAACACACCACAACAAAATTAGAGCTTCACTGAGTCCAGCTACAAAACTACCAGGTAGAAATGGCACCAGCAATCTCTATATCTCTGGATGACTCCTCAGATATGACTGATTTCGTGATAAACCAAGGTCATGGAGTGAAGGGTCTCTCTGAGATGGGCATCAAAACTCTTCCTAAGCAATACATCCAGCCCATGGAGGAGAGACTGATGACCAAAATCGAGCCACAGGAATCGATTCCAGTCATTGACATGTCAAAGTGGGATGACATTCAAGTGGCTAATTCCATCTGTGATGCAGCTGAGAAGTGGGGATTCTTCCAGGTTGTCAACCATGGAGTGCCTCTTCAAGTGTTAGACGATGTGAAGAAGGCCACATACGGCTTCTTTGGGTTGCCAGCAGAGGAGAAGAGGAAGTACTCAAAGGAGAATTCATCGTCTAACAATGTCAGGTTTGGTACAAGCTTCACTCCTCAGGTTGAGAAGGCCCTCGAGTGGAAGGATTATCTGAGCCTCTTTTACGTCTCTGACGAAGAAGCTGCTGCTCTCTGGCCACCTGTTTGCAAGTAAGAAAACTAAACTGTGAAACAAAATTCAAATAATTAATTTCTGTATAAACGTACAAATATTGATTCAAATTTTTCTTTGACATACAGAGATCAAACTTTGGAATACATGAAGAGCTCAAAACCTCTGATCAATCACCTGCTACAAGTGCTGATGAAGAGACTAAACGTGAATGTAATCGATGAAACAAAACAATCTTTGTTGACAGGTTCAGTGAGAACCAACATCAATTACTATCCCATCTGTCCGAATCCAGAACTTACAGTTGGAGTTGGCCGTCACTCAGATGTTTCAACCCTCACAGTCCTTCTTCAAGATAATGTCGGAGGGCTGTACGTTCGAGGAAACGAAGGAGAAGATAGCTGGATTCATGTCCCTCCCATCAGTGGAGCTATAGTCATCAACATTGGAGATGCATTACAGATAATGAGCAACGGTAGATACAGGAGTGTTGAGCATCGTGTGACTGCCAATGGAAGTAGCAACAGGATCTCAGTCCCCATTTTCGTCAATCCGAGGCCACAAGACATGATCGGTCCTCTGCCAGAAACTCTTGCAAATGGAAAGAAACCTATCTACAAGCAAGTTTTGTACTCTGATTACGTGAAGCACTTCTTCAGGAAGGCGCATGATGGCAAGAAAACTGTTGATTTTGCAAAGATTACAGAGTTTTAATGTTATTCTTCTTCTGAAGATCGTTTTCAGATGAGCATATATTGATATATTGTAATAAAGTGTTTAATTAACTATATACGTTTCTATTTTTGTTAAGTATTACACTATTAGTTCTGGTTTTTTTAAACGATGATTCGAACCCATAATCTCATGGTACAGGTGTCACGAGTTTATTACCGGACCAATCTTATTTAGACTGTTTCCACTTAATATCAACTTGGAATGATATTGTATAAACTAAATTGTAATTTGGTTTTTATTCTACCTATATTTCTATTTACACAATTAATATAGAAAAGAAAAATACAAAATAGTACTACATCATTTTAATCGAGATGCACTTCTTTGTGTTGTTTTTAATCGACAATATTCTAAGGGCCGCAAGAATAGTCTAAGGAGATATTTTTAGTAATTCAAAGAAGAAAAAACAATGAACATGACTGAAAATGATATATGGGATAATGGGAATATACACCCCACTAAACCTGAATAATAAGATATGTTGAAGAATGCAAAGGAAATTATAAGAAGTTAAAATAATTGCCTAACCATACATGGGCCACCGCATTTTATTTGTTATTCTAGAATTATATGAAGAAATGTTTCATTTCATTAATCTGATTTTTTTCAATGGTTTTTAGCAAAATCACTTGAATCACTTCAATATATTTTAAGTTTTCATTTTTCTCTCTATTTTCCTTCTACTGTTTTCTTTGTCCTATTTCAAACAACAATAAAAAGGTATTTTCATGTCATATTTCAAACAACAATAAAAAGGTATTTTCAATAACATAAGGTGGAAATTTTTAAAACAGAAATCAAAGTATAAAAAGTCTCCAGATGAGAAAGTGTTAATTTTTTTTATCGTTTGCGAAATCTAATGTCGGAGAAGAAAGAAAAAAAAAATGAAAAAATAGTAAAGAAAGTTAACGGGGTCTTATATTATATTAAAGGGTATGCCTACATTGTTGGGAGATTAAATTCCAATAACGTTATTGCAACCAAACACTTAAAAAAAAAAGAAGTAAACGGTTTTTTTGGTGGCCAAAAATAGTCTTTGGACCTAGTGCCTAAGCCCATGACTAATCTCGTGTTAGACCATGTCCAGGCCCGACTAATTCGGGTTGACCCAAGTGGCTTCAATTGGATCACTGTTTGACTCAGTCACATTTTCGTAATAACTCAAGCACTCAGTTTAACAAATAACATGCTTACCAGTTTGAATTGGTAAAACAAACTGCGTGATCCCATGAAATCCGATCAAGATTTTAGGGATACTCCTCAACCAACATCAAACGTTCAACTCTTAGGCAAGCCTATAAACAAACCCCCCCTGGTCACATAGAAGGGATTCTGATTTCTCTCCGCTGTAAAGAAGCTCTAGCATGCCGAAATTCTACCAAAATACAAACCCGGTCACTGGAACACTTTTATTCAATGGTTTTACGATATACTTTAATTTCCCGTTCAGTCCAAGTGAACCTAAAGCCAAAACGATCAAAACCACCATTTTTTTCTCTTTTTCTTCAGTGATCGTGCCAAAAGTGTTCTATATTTTAGCCTTCATTTCCATTCCTTTGTCTCATTTTCAAGCGTTTTATGTGTCTTATAGGCTCTTTTAGAATGTTTGCAGGCAATTCTGTTCATTTCAGAAGTCAGAGTTGGAAAGCGTGAAGATCGTGCAGAAACAGGCCAAAGTCACTGAAGAAAAGGAGATTCAGTGCATAGGTACTGCTCGAGTACCATACTCGTGCACTACCCACGCATTGGGAGATGGAAATTGAAGAATGCCCAATGCACGGGTCTTCACCCGCAAACTATCTGTGCACCAGAAACGCACCGGAAGATGGATTCCCAGATTTATAGAGAACACGGGTCCAAACCAGCGCACTACCTGTGTAAATTCCAGAATCAGAGAGTTGATCAGAAGCAGAAAGAGGTACTATGCGGGTCATGCACGGGTACCTTACCCATGCTATACTTGCGCACTACGTTCGTCAGATTACGCCACAACAGCAAATCAGACCTATTTTAGGAATACTATTTAAGGATTTGTGTGTGAGATCACACAGGCCCACACACACTTTCATTTTAAATTTTCTCTTTCTAGATCTAAGAATATACTCTCCTAAAAATCAAAATCATTTCACAATCAAATCCTTTACAAAATTTGTTCCCATACTTCCATTTTCCATTCAATCTTCATCCAAACCAATACCCATCGCCAAAGAGCATGAAACCTGCATTAGGAAAGGAAGAGAAGCTTGAAGAAGTGAAAGGATCACATCATATCAATGGGTCTCCTTTCATCTCTGGTCTTTTTGACATTCTTTTGTGTATTTGTTATGAGTAGCTAAATTCCTTTTGTGGGAGCTAATGTAATTTTGCTGTGAATTTTGGGCTTTCCATACTTGTCTAATATTTGGTATATTGGTTCCATTCAATGGTTTTAAGACATTTAATATCTCTTTGTATTAAGTAGGCACACCAACTCTTGATCCATTATTGATGTGAATTATTGGTTGTTTTAAAGATTTTGACTAAAAATAACATTTGGTTTAGTAGGCATATCAACTCTCAACCTAAGTAGAGATACATACATTTGGTATCTAAAAGTAGTTGTCTTGAATAGAATGGATGTGTTGTGAGCATACCAATCCAACACATCTCGACTCCAAGAGTGGGAGGGGTGGATTGATAGCATACCAATCCAACCCATCCTAACCACATTAAATCTATCTAGGCTTCATTTGAAATTCTCTTTACACTCAATTGAGCATACCAATCATTGTTGTATGGTGAGAGTTAATTGATGTTACATTATACTTAAAGATAGATTGATCTATAATAGAACGAATTGGTTCTTAATTTGAGAGGGATTGCCCAATATTTGTATAATTATTGCATTAACTTCTACATCACCTTACCGTATCTTATCTAATCATTCCATATTCTCGTTAACATTAGTTGCATTTATATTAATCTAGTTGTTACTTGCATGTTTAGTTTTTACTCTCCAAAACAAATTATTGATTTACTTTTGTTACTTTTTATTACTAGAGTTTGATTTGATCATAACTATCGCTCGATTCTTGTGGACGTTACCCGAATGGCCACTATATTATTTTTACAAAAGAAATCTTGAGTGCATTTTGGGATTTATAAATTTTGTTTGACAAACACTTTTTCATATACAAAATGACAGTTGTCAAAATGGCGCTGTTGCCGAGGATCGATGTTGATGGTGGTGATTAGATTTAGATTTAGTTAGTTATTTATTATTTTAGTTAATATTAGTCGTTTTAGCTTCTTTATTTCATTTGTGTTTTTGTTGGTACAAATTACAGGATTTTAGGTACGTACACAGTAAAAGATCATTAAGAGACACTTTTTCTGGCACACGACATCATTCATCGCATTGGAAGGTTGATCAAACAATTTGAGGACAATCACTTTGAAGAAGAAATGGCATAAGGAATACCACTTGTAGTACCAATTAGAGAATACTATACCAATTTTAAGGATGAATTGGGACTCATATCGCTCTCCCTTCTATAGGGAATCAACCCAAGACCATCGTGTTGGATGATGTGGCAAGGCAATATGAATCGAAAGGGATTCATATAAAGCTACTGCCATCGTTTTATGGACTGCCCACGGAAGATTGCCTATAATTCATAAAGGAATACAGTGCAATACTTGAGACTTTCATATAATAGCTCGCAATGATGTGCTCATAAGGGAGCAACAACACCATCAGTGCTTTTAGTACTGTTTAAAGGAGAGAACCAAGCAATGGTACATGGCGTTGAGGCTTGGTTTGCTCACTACTTGGGGAAAAGTGTGTAAGACATTCTGCAATAAGTTCTTCACTGCAGGTTGCGGAAAATGCGAGGGACTTGAAGATAAAAATTGTAATTTTTAGTGAAAAAGAATGGTAGCCCTTCCATGAGGATTGGGAGAGGTTCCACATCTTGCTTGCTCAAATTCTGTTGCACATTTACCCCAACAAGTTAAAGGTCACATTCTTCTATAGTGGTCTCTCCTTAATCACCCAAATTTTGGTGGACAATATGTGTGAGGGAACCATCATAGATAAGAAGGCATCAGAGGCATATGAGATTCTTAAGAAATTGGTGAAGAATTCTCAACAGAGGACTTCAAACACAAGAAGAGGTGAAAAGTTAGAGATTGATAGGAGCACGGGCACAACCATAGAAATGTCCAGAATGGCAAAGGAGATGCAGTCAGTGAAGGATCTTATGAAGAACATGTTCAAGCCTAATGCCAAAGTTAGCCGAATTTCAAAAGACACAATGAATGGAGTAGAAGGACAAATGCAACAGAATGAAGTCCTAGCCCTATAAGGTTTCCAGTTGCAAAGGAATGACCCATTCTCCAATTCTTATAGCCCATGTTGAAGGAACCACCCTAACTTCTCCTGAAGCAACAACAACAATTCAAAAATCAACCAAGCGTACAAGAATCAGGGGAATAACATGTACAACAATCAAGGAGGTTTGAAGCAATATCAATCTATGGGGAAGCACAAACAATAACCCAAAAAACAACTTTAACTCTCGGATAATTCCATACTAGCCAAAGACTAGGTCCCTTGAGGAAGAATTGATGAACTTTATTAGGGCAACCGATAAGGCTTTGTAGCCATCAGAAATTCACAAAATGCAAATGAGCAGTTGTTAAAGAACTACATGCATTTAAATGACCATAGATTAATTGAAATGGATGCCTCCATTAGAAGATTGGAGACTCAGATGACCAAGATTGCAGATGCTTTACATAAGCAAGGTAAGGAAAAATCTCCAAGTAACAATGAACAGGTTAAGGTGTTAGAGGTGGTCCTGGGTGAGAGTGAGAAGTTGGTTGAGGAATAAGCTACACTAGATTCAGAGAAGGTTTTTGAAGATTCTAAGTATGAGGAGTTGGATGAGTTAGTGATGGCTACAAAAGGAAAAATGCAGATAGAGAGGGAGACCATTCCCTTGAAACTTGATGATCCAGGTAGTTTCATCATTCCAATAACTGTAGAAGATTCATAAAGTATGAGAGAGGTGTTTGACATGGGTGCTAGCATCAATATAATGTCCTTGCAAGTATGCAAGCAGTTTAAGATTCAGTTCATCAAGCCCACCACCATGATTTTCAAGATGGCGGGCAAATCTCCAAAGACTACATGTGGTGTAGTTAAAGATGTGTAATTGGATATTCATGGACTGAAGGTCCCAGTAAACTTTGTTGTCTTAGAGGTTAAGGTGGATGAATCCCGTGAGTGGGATTGGAAGTTGCTTTTAGGAAGGTCATTCATGCATTTATGGCCACGGTAGGAATGGTGGTAGATGTGGTTTCAAGACGTTTATCTTTTAATTGTAGCGGAATAGGTGTTGAATTTTATGTAGATGGACCGAAAGAAAGAGTGAATAAATGAGGGTGCTTTGCATTGGAAGTACTAAAGAGCCGGAAGAATAAAAACAATGTTTGTGACCTAATGAAGGCATTTGAGTTAGCCTTGAAGATGGAAGAAGGCTATCAAGATGGCTTTAAAGAGAAAGAAGAATTGAATATTGAAGAAATGATATTTGATGATCAAATGCTAGAAGAGGTAGCTAGAGACTCTGAACTTGAAGATGAGAACAAGAAGTTACAACTTGAAGTTAAGCTTCTCAAGGCGGGGAATGTAATTTTAAGGAAGAAAGTTCAAGAATTCTCCAACTATCAACAAAGTGTTGGGAGAGAAATTTGAGAGCCTTGAGGAGGAAAAGAAGTCAAAATCAAATGACCTAGTGGAACTTGCCAAGCTTTCAGACGAATTTGAAGAAGAATTTGTAAGAAAAACTATGAAGTTGTTAATAGAAGTGGAACAAAAAGCAAGTGCTTTAAAGGAAGCCAAGGAACAACTAAGCAAGAAAAATGAAGCATTGAAAATTGCCAAGGTCAAAGAATGCTACTTCATAGTCCACCTTGACAAATTGGAAAGAGAGGTGAAAACTCTCTGAAGGAGGCAACATCAAAGACATCATGGAAATGAACATATAGGGAGTTCTTCTTATCGCCATTTTACTTGTTTCTTTTGTTCCAAGAAAGGGCACATTAAGGCTCATTGTTTTAAGTTCCAATGGTTTATGGAAAATCAAGATAGGATTAGAAGAAACTCAACAGAAGCTAAGAAAATTTGGGTTAGGAAGGACTAAGTGGAAAAAGTGAGGACAAAGGGGAAGGGAACGTTAGAAGAGTCTTTGGCACCCATTTGGGTGGTTAAAAAGAATGGTCATCCCTATCCGATCAAGCCACCTCCGGTTGACCCATGTCCCACTCTGAATGCATTACATTGACCATTTTAGTAATTTTTAGTTTACACAATTTATTTTCTCTTTTTTACTTGTGTGACTTATTGATTTTGATTGACATGTGCATGATAATGTTTGGGTATTGGTTGAGGAGAAAATTCATTGTGGATTCTAGTTTAAGTTGGTTTATGATTTTTGTATTATAGTTTTCACATTTATTTTGTGTTGTTTCTAGTAGGTGAATAAGGAAAGAATAGTTAATGGGTGTAATGTTTGTGTGTGGGAAGAGCAATCTGTTCGTATTTAGGCTCTAAAACTTGTAATTTTTAAATGTTATAAGAACATGAATATAAGAAATTAGTTTTTCATTCTATAAATATTGATTTATTAACATCTATATGCTTATATCATGTGTGCAAAACATCCAAGATTGCAGGATGTAATCTCAAACTATGTATATGAATGTCATATATTCAAGGATTCAGTTTGAGACATGCAATCTAAAGAGTATGTATAGAGCAAATAAAGCTGGGTACTATGTTTATGGTTATTTTACAGTTGCGATCCATTATGTAATTTATGGTTGTCTTATCCAAGACTACTCATATAGTTACATGGGAATGGAGGCACCATATATGATGAAACCATATAGGACAGAGCCACTATCTATATGAATCTCTCACCAATATCTATTAAATGAAGAGATTCATATATATATATATATATATATATATATATATCTCGATAAATGATGGCTATATATGGGTGATCTTAATCCTGGGTGTCATACTGACTCTTTCAGGTTGGATTGTGGCTTTTGACATAACATGGGTATGATCGAAGTAATATTCCCGATCAATAACTTCGTATCTTGGAGTCATGGTTTAGTTTGTGGCTGGGAAAGTTCGCACACAATAAAGGAATTCACTGATTCTTGTGAGAAATGGATGAGTAGTTTTCTTAAGGGTTGATTCAGGGCTTGAACAATTAAGAGCGCTCTCCTTCTTTTGTAATGGAAGACATGATATAATTGTTCGTTAGAGAATCAATGATACCTAAAGGAAAAGATATAATTAGAGAGATATAATAGACTTTATGACCTGACTCTAATTATGAATTACTCGTGAATGATCATATCATATGTAATAGCTATATTGATGGATACTGAGACTTTAGTCTGTGTAATACATCTGCAGTTTCAATAGTGCAGTCTCGGATTTTTAGTGGAGTAACCCCGATGTTAATAATAATGGAATATTAATTGAAGAGTTTAATTAATATTTCCAAGTATTGTTGGAGCTCAAAACTGTGGGTCCATTAGGTCCCATATCTAGCCCTTTATGATTATTGATAACAAGTGTCACAGTTAAATTAATTGGATAGTCCAATTAATTGTGTTACAAAAGTGACATGAATAAATTCAGGGAACTAATTAAATAATAATATTATTTTATTAGTATATTAATAATTGAATTATATTTATAATTAAGAATTATTAATTATTTAATTATTAATAAGAGGTTACAGGTTCGAACCATGGCTACTACAAAAAAGATTAAAAATAAAAAATAAAGATTATTTTATTCCTAGAGGTCACAGATTCAAGTCCTAGTGATTACCAAATTAAAATATGATTTAGAATTCTATTTGACTTGGACTGCTAAACCCTAGGATCCTGATATATATAAATAGATACATATCAGGAAACAAAAATTTAGAAACCTAAAACCTAATACAGAGGGAGAGAGGGTGGCCAAAAGCATAAAAAAAAAATACTTTCTAGGAGTTGACCAAACTCAAAAGGAGAGGATAAAGTGTTGTATTCTTGTTCTTCTGTAACCTCTGTCCAGTCTTGATTGTATCCGTGAGTGCCTATACACAAGTTATTAGATCGTGGGTCATAGCTCGGAAGGCTTGGTGGTGAAATCAGAATCAAAATTTCAAGAGAACCATCAAGTATACTTTAAGTTTTATTTTAATGCGTGTATATAAAAATATCGATTCAAAAAATATGTTTACTAAACAAAAAGTTTTGAAATCTATATATATTCCGTTGTTCAATTTTTATAAAAAACCCTAATTTTTCCCTATAATTGGTATTAGAGCCTATTTTGTATATACAAAGAAAAACTGAAGTTGTTTTCTTTTGATTCTGTATGATATGTGTAGGCACAATCTTGGCTTGTACGATGATTGTATAAATATTATATATATAATCTAGGCTTGTATGATAGTTGTATAAATATAATATAATATATATATATATATATATATATATACATGGTTGATCGTTAATTACATTGTCTAAACATTTTTTTTATGTATATGTTGCGAAGGAGATAGTGATATACAAAAGGATTAAATAAAAAAAAAACCACCCTATGCATGCAAGCGACAGCCGTGAGCGACAAGCTGCGCACACCAGGTGTGTTCATGGTTGTCGTTGCTGCAGTTGCATGTTCGTAAGTGCAAGGGAAGTTTTGGGCTGTTCTTGGACCTCAGTTACGTGTTAGAGTAATACTTGGGCCTTGGTTTGATAGGCGGCAACCCATTGGAAGCCAAATGGACAGCCTTGACGTGTCCAAGGCTGCTGCATGCATCTTCGCACGTATGCGATTTTGAGGCTTACGGATAGGTCTTCTTGTGGGCCTCGTGGGCAGTATGTGTTCAGCTATAAATCAAGTGATGGGCCTGGTTGGGTGCCCATATATGCAAAGAGGTGGACGACCATGGATTAACAAAAAGGCCAAGGAATGCCTTGGATTATTTTTGTAATTAGAATTGTTTAAATTAGATAACCCATCGTACTCGGTCGACTCATGTATGTTTAATTTTTAAGTCATGGAATGATTTGTAAATTTTAAGCATTGTTATACATAAGAAAGCCATACAGATTAGGTGTGCCTACACTTGCATTATAACATATCATGCATACTTAATTGCCATGATTTATGTGTTTCTTCTAATGAGATTAAAATAAGTTTTTCACATAATTGACTATTAATAATGAGATTAGTTTTTAAGAGTAAAAACAGTAATTCTCAGTAATAACTAATCTTTTTATTAAAAAGTTTAATTGGTTAGATTAGTTAGGTCCAATACATTATTAGGATTAATTCGACTAAGGCCGTAGTAATAATTGGACCCAACAATGTGCATTTAGTTTTAATAGTTAAAACTTAGTAAATTTTACATTTAATTCTAGTCTATTTTAAATAGTTTACATAGATTATAATTCCAATAATAAATTATATTTTTAATAGTTTAAAATCGTAAAAATCGGGTAATTTACTAAATGTTAATAGGATAAGGTTCTAGTAACATAACCTAGAAACTTAGATTCTTCTTAGCCGTTAAATCTAAGTTAATCTAGGGTAACAGAGTTTCAAAACTCTTAGTAATTAGAAAACCCTAACATTAAAATAGTGAGTGGGTGAGAGATATATGACAATATATCCCCACAGTCTCCAACGTTAGTTCCATGCCCTAAGATTCAAGTGGGGCCTTGAGACGGCTTTGTTTCCGTCCTCCCTAAGGAAGGTTTCCACCAGAGTCAATACCATGGTTGACTTCTTAATGGATATAATTTCTGGATGTATTGTGCGATTGACTGACCCTAGGGAAGCAACTCTCAAGTTAAGTTCATGAGATCTGAAATGATGGGTTACACTTACTAGGATTTAGTTAAATGATTAATTAAATCCTTGCTAATGATAAATTGACCGGAGAAAACTGTACTAAATGGAAGAATAACAATAATTCAATCTTGGTCACTAAGTACCTAAAATTTGTTCTTACGGAGGAAAGTCTTCCACAGCCTGCAGCCAACGCAGCACGAAATGTTCGTGATTTCTATGAGAAATGGGTTTCAGTTGATGAAAAAACCCACATTTATTTGCTAGCTAGCATGACTGAAGTGCTTGTTTAGAAGCACGAAACAATGACTACATTAGTTGAGATGATAGAGTCATTGCAGACCACGTTTTGGCAACCTTATGAGCAAAAGCGACACGAAGCTGTTCGTTCCGCAATGATTGCTTGTATGAAGGAGGGAACATTAGTTCGGGAACATGTCTTGGGCATGATGTCCCAATTGAATACAATCATAGATGAGCCTAGCCAGTAAGCATCATACTGATAACTATTCCGAAGAGTTTTGATCAACTTAAAAGCAACTATGGGATGAACATGTTGAACTTTAGTCTGACCCGGTTGCTTAATGAGCTCACAACCTTTGAGTCCATGCTTAAGGACAACAAAAGGTATGACAGGCGAGGCAAATGTTGCTGAGCTGTCCTTTTATAGTTCAAAGAAGAGGAAGAGGTATACTGGCAAAGGAAAGGAAGAAAGGTCAAAAGAAGAATAATAGCACCACAACTAACAAAGCAAAGGGAAAATGTTTCCATTGCAATAAAGTTGGACATTGGAAGAGGAACTGTCCACAACACCTCGAGGAGCTCTCTAATAAGAAGAAAGTGAAGGTAAATCATATTTACTTGTCATTTAATATTGTTTACTGGAAGATGATACTTTTCCTTGGATAGTAGATTTAGAGGCCACTAACAATGTTTATTCTTTTTTATAGTGGACTGATTATTGGACAGAGCTAGAGGAGGGAATCTTCTCAATGCGTGTTGCAACAAGGATGTCATTTCAGCTTGAACAGTGGGAGAAGTCAGACTTTAATTTAGTAGTTGTTTTCTTATTTTGAAAAATGTTTATTACATTCCTGGATTTTCAAGAAAGTTGATTTCTGTATCCAGATTATCGGAACAATTATATTCAATTTCTTTTAGTAATAAATAAGTTATTGTTTCTAGAAACGGTTTAAATATTTGTTCTGGTTTGATAGAAACTGACTAGTATATTTTAAGACTATCAACTCATACATTGCTGCTTAATACTAAACTGTTTAAAGTTGAAAAACCTAAAAGAAAGCGACAAAAAGTTTCTCCAGATAATGAAACGCTTCTATGACATCTAAGACTTGGTCACATCAACCTTGACAAGATTCATAGACTAATAAAAGGCGGACCTTTAAGTTAGTTAAAGATCGACACTTTACCTTCCTGTGAGTCTTGTTTAGAAGGTAAAATGATCAATAGACCTTTTATTGGAAAAAGGCATAGAGCTATACAACCACTAGAGCTTATTTATTCAGACGTCTGTAGACCTATGAATTTTAGAGCTAGGGGTAGTATTATGTCACCTTCATTGACGATTACTCTAGATACAGATATGTTTACCTAATGCAACATAAGTCAAAAAATATTTGAAAATTTCAAAGAATTCCGAGCTGAAGTTGAGAACCAATTAGGCAAAACAATCAAAACTCTATGAATAGATCGTGGAGGTGAGTATCTTGACCAAGATTTTGAGGACTACTTGGTTGAGCATAGGATTGTATCCTAACTCACAGCTTATAGAACACTATAATGGAATGGTGTTACAGAGAGGAGAAACAGGACCCTGATGGAAATGGTACATATAAAGGAAAAACAATTCATTATTAACATAAAGCACAAGCATATATACCAATTCTCAAAACCAACATCCAGCATTCATTCAATCAAAATTAATGGAATGAGGGAAAAAAACAGCCCCCAATTCGAATCAAATTCTAGGCCCAAACCTGTAGAAGTATATATAAGTACTACCCTCAAACCAAGTGGGGGAACATATTGCAACTAAGGCACATGCACACTCATAATTATATCCAAAAGCGCCTTCGACTCATCTCATCATCCAAAAAGGAATAATTCAATTAATGCAAAAATTGAGTATCAAAATTTCATTAGAAAGCACAAAATGTGTTCAATCACAATATCTCCACACATTCACAACTATCGAAAGTATTCAACAAACCAGATAAATTTAAAAGATAGGAAAAGTTTGAATTCACAATTGAGTTATATAAATGAAACCGAGATGATTGTTTTCTTTCATCCAAGATTGGATTAGGTTCTCACCCGTTTTATGAGCACTCTTGGCTTGCTTGTCCCTCCAAGACTTGTAAGTTGTCGTGCTTCTTCCCAAGAGATGAAGAACCTAGCCTTAAAAGCACAAATGTGTCACACAAGAGATAATCAACCACCAATAAAAATTATCTCAAATGAAATCATCCCACATAACAAAGTTAAATCCACATCCAAATATCCAAATCATCCCAAAATCAAATTTTCTAAACTAAATTTATTAAAGCTAAGCAAATAAAAGGTAAACTAAAGGTGTATAAATTAAATGAGTTCATCCTAGAAATATTCTAATAAAATAAAAAGTTAGAATATAAAGGCAAGAATTAATGGTATGCATAGTAAGGTCAATCATCATCCAAAGACTGCTTCATCATCCTTAGCTTGTTCTTTCCCCTTGGGATCACGCTTGACTCTAGCTCCCTTTTTAGCTTCCCTTCTTGATATATCTTCTATTGCCCGGAGCTTTACCGCTAACAAGTGTCATTTTACATATGAAAAAAGTTTGTCAAACAAAATTTATAAACACGATTTGCACTCAAAATTGATAAACAACATAGTGGCAAGTATGATGATCGTCCACAGAGATCGTGTTATAGCTATATGATCAAATTGTTGCTTTAGACTAATTGCAAGAAAATTAAATTGCAATGGTTTTGGTATTGAAACTAAGCCTAAACTAATTAAAATGCAACAAGTTAGTAATTGAAATATATATGATAAATGGACTAAGGGAATGATGGATCCAATAAGAAAACAATGGGCAAAGTTGAACTCACAATTATGAACATAAGACAAATGTAACCAATCTAGATGTATAGCATTGGTTGTATATCTCTCATAGTTTCCAATCTAGATGTATAGTATTGGTCACTCACAGTTGATTTTCCATGAATGAGAATCTATTGAAATGAAGGATTAATCTCTTAAAAAAATCATCAACCTAGTTGTATAGAATTGTTGCTTAACCTCTTACAAACAATCAACCTAGATGTATAGAATTGATTACCCATCCAAAGTTAGATAAAAATTGAGATTATAAAATCCGGGTCTCACTCGAGGATGTACTTTTATTTGACCCTTCAATTCAATTGAGCTAAAAAAGATCAAGTAGATGTATACCCAATCAAACACTCAAATAATTTCTCAAACAAATTGCTAAGAGAGGAATGTACAAGCAAAGAAAATTCATCATTAAAATCCATTAAAATAACGAATAGAACATATTTGATAGATTGATATAAAAATATATAGTTCATTACAAAACCCACAATTCACCAAAAAAATCCCATCATCCCCCTAGTAGGGTGATTAGTTGCTCATGTCTTTTACAAGAAATAAGCAAAGAGAAGAGATTAGAAGAAAACCCATGGATGAATCCTTCTTCTTGAAGCTCCAAATTGATCACTTTGCTTCCTTTTGTTGAGTAAATGATGAAGATGATGTGAGAATTGAATATGTTTTGGAGAGAAATGAAATCCTAGATCTAGAGAAAGTTGTTATGAATGGGTTAGTGGGTGTATGCTAGAGAGTGGAATAGAGTTTTTGAAGTCTGCAAAGGATGTATTTATAGGATTTACGATTTAGGCCTGAAAATGCCGATGTGCCAATCCTAACCTGTGAAATGCATGATTTGTGTGTGGGTAGCAACCCGCGCAATGCCCTGATGTACTGATTTCCATCTCATAGGTTTGATGAAATGCACGGGTTGTGCACGGTTTAAGATCTGCGTAGTGACCTGATAGGTTTGCTCTGCTCCCTAGTTTCCTCGAATGCACGGGTTGTGCGTTATTGGTGCGCGGGTTGAGACTCCTGCATTTTCTATCTTTGTGGTGTGTGGGTTGTGCATGGGTAAGGACCCACACAATGACCAGCGCACTGACACTTCTACACGATATCAATTTTGGCATGTTTTTATGCACAACTCCGCATTTTCCATCTATTCTTACACAATGTATATAATCGCCTAAAACATAACAAACAAGCCATAAGACACGTAAAAACAAACGAAAATGAGACAATGGAAATAAAATTGAGGGCTAAAATATATAACAATTTTGGCATGATCAGCCGTATAAGGATTAATAGTTGGGCCTCAAGTGGCGAGTGATTGTGGAGCAGGTCTCTTTTTCTTCCTTGGGTAGGGGTCTATGTTCCTCACACATCCTTGTGATGTTAGTCCATAACTCCTCAATACTGTCAATGGCATTTTTTCGAAAGTCATAAAAGTTCGAGTTCATAGTGTTCATGGATGTCTAGAGGCCTGCCAGTCCTGAAATGATCTTCTCCCACCACACCTGGTCATTATCAGAATCTAAAATATGTGGCATCTAGTCAAAACCCATCCCCAACTGATCATAGTCCATCTCTTCTGGATCAACCAGTGGTTGCCTACTGGTGCTTCCCACAACTTTTGTCTTCTTTTTGACCATTTTCTTCTTTAAACTCAAGGGGTCTCTTTCAACCATCAGGAGTTCCAGATCAGAATTCCAGTGTTCTGTAACTTCCAATCACGTGGTTCATCTACCATATCTACCCTTGCCTACTTGTAAAGTACAGTGATAAGGCATGGAAAAATTAAGGGGTGGGTCTCACTCCTCATATTGGCTACCATAGGATATCTTCTTTCACATAGTAGCCAACATTAATATACAGTGTAGGAGCATGGCCGCTTCAAATGCTACTGTTGTCTATTGAATTCGTGGTCTTAATGAGTGAGTGATGAAGATATGCCACCTGCCCAGTTCTACTCTCAAGTTGGTGTGCCCGAGAGGGTAGTTTAAAGCCACACAGAAGTCCATTTGTTGTATGACTAGCTCATTCGCCATGTCCACATTTTGCTTTACAAAAAACTCATTATTCCCTATTTCATTCTTCTCAATGCAGTTGGATCATTTGGTAACTCTGTCCTAAAATGCCTATTGATGTTTGTTATATCTGCTAGCACTTTTACTCCCCAAACCATAATTGGTGCACCCTTATTGTACTCATTTGGGTTCAATCCAGTGTAGAATTCTTCTACAATTCTCCTGTAATATTTTGGAAGGGAACTTGTGTAAGTACCCCATCCTCTATCAACAATCGTCACTGGAATAGAGGTGGAATCCAAATGTAGCACCAAATTCTCTTCTCGATGATCATCAGTCGTCCCTATAAGGAACTCAGGCGGTCTCCAAAAATCTTTATGCAAAGCACATTGGGATAGAGGCTCATTCTTGTCAGACTTTATGGACTTCTTGGATCCTATACCAAGTTTATTTTCTATGTACTTAAAATGCTATCAAAATATTGCTTTTCTTTTTGTGTTTTTTTTTTGTCAAAATACTACTCAGAGCGCGGGTGTTGTGCGAGTAAGGTTACTTGCACAGTGCTACCCATGCAAGTCCCTAGAAACAACGTGAAAAACATGCTCAACCTACATGATTCATGCCAACTCTTCACTTTTAAGCATACACCCACAAACATATCATTCCCAATTAATATCTCTATCATCACGCAACAATTAAACCAAAAACTAAAATGCAGTTTTGTCAATTAATTCAATCTTTACCTAAAACCCTAGAATTCAATTTCATTCATAACTATGCCTAATTTCATTCCAAATCTCTTTAAAATGCAACAACATGCTTTAATCCATTAAACTAAACATATTTTCATCTAGAATCACTCAAAATTGGCAAAATTACGTTGGTTTATCAAGAAGCACAAGTTCATGCATAAGAGGGAATTTATAAAGAGAGAGAGAGATCGACATCAAGGATTAACACAACATAAATAAACTTTAGAGTAAGAATTAGTACCCTGATGCTTAAAAGTTGAAAGTGTGTGAGACACGAAATACCATTGTTCTTGAGGGAGAGGGAAAAGAAATTTGGTTTTTGATTTGGGTGTGGTAGAGCCATACCATGAAAGTGATGTGGCATTTATATGAGATGCCGTACAGGGGGAGGTGGTCTCGATATGCACAGGTGCTGACCCGCGATATGACCCACACACATTCATCTTTTACCCTGATTGTTTTTTCCCAGTTCAAGGGTAAGCACCAATGATGGACCCCGTGAACTGAGAGTTCATTTCACATATTGATGGTATTGCGCAGGTCTGTACCCATGTAGATTTACGTGCACAGTTGGCCTTTTTTTCCTTGTTGCACCGGTCCTTCACCCAAAAACTTCTAGACACTTTGAAAATTGACCTTTTTCCTTGCATAGAACCATTTCAACCATTAATTATCCTTACCCTATTCACTAAATAACAAATAAACAACTAAAAAATTATAATGAAATTCATCAATTAAGCTAAACAAAGAATTCATAAGGAATTTTCTCTACATTAAGATTTACCCAAACACAAGCCAACACATGATATCAATTAAAGAAGGGCAACTCATAGATATAAGAGAAAATAAATTGTGAAATCTAATCACTCCTAAAAGTTGATCAATGTAATGCATGCAAAGTAGGACATGGATTAACCGAATATGGTTTGACCAGACAGAGAGGTCATTCTTTTTTACCACCTAGATAGGTGTCAAAGACTCTTCTAACATTCCCTTCCCTTTTGTCCTTACTTGATCCACTAAGTCCTTCCTGACCCAAATTTTCTTTGCTTTTCTTGGGTTCTTTCTAATCATATCTTGATTTCCCCTAAACCTCCAAAACTTAAAACAAAGGGCCTTAATGTGCCATTTCTTGGAACAAAAGAAACAAGCAAAAGGATGGTAAGGAAAACTCCCTCTATGTTCATTCCATGAGGCCCTTGATGTTGCCTTCTTTGAAGAGTTTTGACCTCCATTTCCATTTTATCAAGTTGGACTATGAAGTCTCATTCCTTGACTCCATATGGATTGAAGAAGGCCCATATATATATATATATATATATATATATATATATACATACATCTGTCTTTTTCTCCTCAGTGCACACTGATATAACTTACATCAGCGTTTTACATGTAGACCACTGATTATAGAGAAGTTTTGACAAATGCATACGCTTTGAGTCAAAGTATGTATATCTAGTGGTTCACATCCAAACACTAATAAATTTATATCAGTGTGCACTGACTTGAAAATTTCTGTATATATATATATATATATGTGTGTGTGTGTGTGTGTTTCTCCTCACCCCTTGATATAATTAACCTTGCAGCCTTAAGATCGAAATCCATATTGTGTATTCTCTTTCTTGAACCTACCGTATACACGACATCCAAAGGCTAATAAATTTGTTTGTATGTAAGGTTATTTCATAGGGTTTGTGGGAGAGAAGCTATATATGTACACACACTATATATATAAGGGAATAGGGGAAATGACATCAAAGTATTCGATGAGACCAACATACCCTTACATATTATTTTACTTTATAGTTTTCTCTCTCTTTTTTCCTCTCTCATCTATTTTTTTTCAAAAACCTTCATTGATCCATCTTTGGAGGTCGAAACGATCTCCATGGAGGTCAAAAAGATTGGAGGTCAAACAGAAAACTCGAGACTCACTGCCAGGTTGTGTTGGGGCAATGAGTCTCGGGTTCCCCGCCCGAGTCTTATTGCCCTTGTTTTTGTAACTGCTTCATAGACCTCTATTTGAGGTCATTTCGTCGACCTCCATTGGAGGTATGTGAAATTTCAATTGATAGAGAAAATGTAAGAACCTTAATATTATGATTGACTTATTTCATGACAAATCATAGTGGGGATTCAATGTGTAATGGGTAGCTTAGGCTTTTGATGACAAGCAGTCAAGATCCCGGTGAGCTTCAAGAGGTAGTTCACTTGTGCTTATTTCTTATTGAAGACATTTAGTTGCACACACTCATATTTCATATATATGCATTTACATTGACATGCATTTTGTTATTGTACACATATACACTTACATGTATTTGAGTTGTTGCATGTGTCATCATACATTTCATTATTAGTTTTAAGTGTGGTTATTGTGTGTTTAATTCGTATTCCGTTGTTTGATCATATACGTCCGCGCTTACACGATGGTGTGCTTGTTTTAGCACGTTGAGTGACCATTTGAGAAGGTCCCACTCTTCTCTTAGTTTGGTCTTTGGTCACATGGTTTTATTCCATGAGTTTGGGCATTCTTGTTAAAGTCCAAATCTGATATTTGGTCACTCATTTGACTATAACTCTTTCTATAGACAACTAAATTTTTTTTTGTAAATTGAAGTAGAAAGTAGACTTCCATACCTTTCTAACGGTATATTATACGAAATGATTGAATGTCGTTTGGTCATGATTTGGGTAGCTTGAATCTGGAGTTGTTGTGTTGTTGCATTTTTTCTGAGAGCAAAGCGACCTAAGGGCGACCTCACTTCCAAGTCACTTTTTCAAGCGTATTTTGGCACCCAAACCCCATAGCAAAGTGACCTTGAAGCAACTTATCATCCAGGTTGCCCTAAGTTTGCTTCTGACACCCGAAAATCAATTGTTTCTCTCCCAAAACGACATAGTTTGATTTGGACTTTATATATACATCATCGTCTTCCCCATTTAGACCTGGAACTCTAAATTTCCATATCTTAGTGAGAGAAAGAGTTCCCTAGAGAGAGAAAGCACCAAGATTGCTTCTTTAACTCCTAAAACCCAAACACGTATCATTCTTGCATGAAACAAACATCATCTAGCTTCATCTAGGATATTTCTAAGTATGGGTCTTCATCAACGCATGTAACTTGGTAAGTAGAACACCATCTTCATCATTCTTGTGTTCTAGCTTAACAAGATATCTCTTGTATGACTTGTATGCATCTAGATTAGGATTCTTATTAAAAGTAGAGATTGTTGTTGATGTTTGGGTTGTTGTGTTGTGATAGTTAGCATATAAGTCACATTTTCCTCTAGCCAATTAGGTCATATTTATTGCATTTATTGACCATGCGATGCTTAATGACAACATGTGTTGAAATAACTTTGTTTGATAACTAGATTGTAATATTACATATCCATATCTAGTTAAGTCTTTATGAGCATTCATTTAGACATCGATATCTAGGAATTGCATTTAATGACATTCTTTAATTCCTAGATAAGCATTTAATGTTGCCTAACATTATTTGTATTTAGAATATTTTTACAATTTCACATAGGTTGTTGATCTCTTCATTTAATATTAAGTCTTGTGGCTACCGGTGTGTAGAGCACAAGCAATTCAAGTTTTGCAATCAAAGGAATGGTTGGCAAACAATTGGTCAGGTGCCAATGTAAAAGGCCCAATGGGGTAGAGTATGAGGCGTTCACGCCAAGAGTAGTGTATCAGAGGATATCACTAGGAACTGAACTAAGAGTAGTTAGTGGCGGTGTCCATAGCTTGAGGTTGTCGAGAAACACTTGAGGCACCATACTTTGGTGTCATTTAAACTTGAATTATTATCATGGTAACATTCACAAAACTAGAGGTGAAAAAGTGCTATAAATTTAAACAACCACATATATATATATATATATATATATATATATATATATATATATTAGTTTGATTCATTCAAAATATACTAATACAGTGCTCTGAGAAATTTAATTAAATTCATTAAACAATATAGTTACTTTGTAAATTTAAAATTGTATTAACAAATTATTGGATATTACTCCTAAAATCTCATTAACTATATTTAACAATAACCAAAAATTTGGAAACACAAATAAAAATAAAAAATTAAAGCCATAATATTCACCTTATATCAAATTTGTAGCCTAATTTTTGATGTAGATAAAGAAATTTAACCAAATTTGGAGTTTGGGGAGAAAAATTGTTATTATAAAGAGAAGAAAAGGAAAAAAAATTGTTCTATTTTAAATACGAAATATAATCAATTTTTTAATTTAATTAATTTGTTTAATATTTTTTTTAAGAGGGGCTACACAGGTATGTCTCTTGTCCAAATATATCAACATTTACTTGCTGCATCTCCATTGTGAAAATGCTATATACAACATAAGTTAAAAAGACATCGTGTTAAAATATATCTCTCTAATACAATCATGTGTTGTTCAATATCTAGCTAATATGGTAAAAAAACAATTATATACATTGTCAATATATTAACATGAATATACATTCAGAGGGTCAGTTGAACATCTATTTTGTTAGTTGACTCAACATTAAAGATAAATATTTAAAAAAATGTTAAGAATTTTGTTTGGTTAAAAATAAAATAACTAGATAAGTCATTAATAAGTAGTATTCTCAACATAAGTGTTGGATAGTCTTTATTTTGTTATTTTTCAAGTATACTATATATAGCAACTATGAAACAAGTGCTTTGACATTGTTGATATATCTATATTTTTTTAAAATATGTTATAGTTAACGTTAAATCGTCATGCTAAAATGGGCTCGAGTAAGGCAAGGGATTTCATAGAGGGGTGATATTTGATTCTAGTTATGACGTCGATTTCGTTTGTGTTTGGCTGGTTATGAAGGTTTCTAGATTTGTGGGGCCTCTATTGTTTAGGGGTGGGGCAACAACTTGCTTTGTTTTTCTACGAGTGGGGTTTTGTAGGAGGGTTTCTTTCGTTCTTTGCTTAAGGTTTTGGCACAGGTGATGTTTTTTGGTACTAGGTCTTACTTTTGCTCGTCTGTTGTATATATGTTTGTTTTGGTTTTGTTTCAAGTGTTGTTTTTGTTTTGGGTCTTTGTCTTGCTCCCTTGTTTGTTGCTGATGTTTGGTTTTAGCCCTTTTTCTATAAACTTCACCATTCAAAAAATCTTTCTTTTGTAATTCAAGTCATTTTATTTGACTAACTGGCGCTAGACCCCATGAACAATACGTAAAGTTGCAACATGTCCCGAAAATGTTTTTTTAGGCGTTAAACCACCCCCTCCCTCGCCCCCCAAATTCGCCTTTTCTCTACATCAGTGGTAGAACCTTATGTCGTCCATATTTCCGTCATGAAAAATTACACTAAGTTACCCTAAGTATATATAATTGTATTAAACAATAAAAAATATAATAATAGCACCCACATACCCTTTGACTCGACTTGGTTTGTAATCCAATACGAATTCGACAAGTGCCATCAACTTTTAAAATTAAAAATAAAAATTGAAATAATGAATAAAAAAAATTAGTTAAATAACAAAAAAAAATCCAAACTAAAAAAATAAATAGAAATTAAAAATAAATATTCAAAATAATAAGAAAATAAAATCCCATCATCGATTTTCTTTAGTCATCTTCCCCAATATCTCTTTCTCTCGTCTCACCGCCACTCTCATCAAACCTCATCATCATCAAATCCCATCATCAATTCTCTTTCATCATCTTCACCGATCATCGCCATCAAACCCCATCATTAACATCTACTCATCTTCAACATCAAATACTTTAGCAATTAACCCACCATCGCCAAAAACTAGAGCTCGACTAGCCGTCGTGTAGCGCTGCAACAACATCGCTTTCTTCTTTTTCTCCTTCAACCGAATTATGATGCGAACTTCATTTCATCCTCGCCATGACCACCACTAGCTGCGACTCTCTCTCCCTCTCTCTCTCTTCCATTATTCTGATGTGCATGTGAACTGAAATGGTTTGGGTGTGGTTTGGTATGGATTTGGTGGTGGTTTGGGTGTGGATTTAGTTGTTACAAGAAGAGAAGAATTTTTTTATGTTTGTAACCTAGCTTTCAAAAAAAATATTGGGGTTGATGTTTCTAGGTTTGGGTTGGAGATGAAGGTTTTTTAATTTTTTTTTAATATTGATGAAGAAATATGGAAACTATTTTTTTTTTTTTTAATTAAATTTTTTGACCATTTCAATTTTAATTTTAAATTTTAAAATTTGATGACACGTATTGAATTCGCATTGATTGCAAACCAACACTACAATAAAAATGAGCTATAGAGATGAAATGTTTTTGGGACGAATAAAATTCGTCATAGAACGCCTATTGGGGTGCAACAACATATTCGTCCCTAAAAACTGTAAACTTGAATAAACCTTTAGGGATGAAAAAATCAGTCCCAATAGACGTTCTATTGGGACAAAACAAATTATTTGTCCCTAAAGAGGACACACTTGACAAGACTTTTGGGGACGAAAAATGTTTGTCCTAATAGAATGTCAATTGGGATAAATAATTTTTTTCGTCTCTAAAAAGTGTAAAAGTAGTGAGACTTTTAGGAACGAAATTTTTTTGTCCCAATAGCATATGTATTGGGTCGAAATAAATTATTTGTCTCAATAGGATGTCTATTGGGACATGGTAAATTATTTGTCCCTAAAAAGTTTGAGATTTTTTTTTTAAAGAAAATAGAGGAAAGAAAAAAGTTTGATATTTGAGGACTTGTTAGGACAAATATGATATTTTTTGATAAATTTAATAATAAGAATCTAAAATACGAAACAACTTTTTAAAAATGTTGTACATTTCTCCTTCTATTTTGTGATAAGGATTCAAATCTTATATTTTTCTATAAAATTGAAAAATGTAAAGAAATTCTCTCTACTTTGAATACGATTAACGATAGACCATTTGATATGACAATATACTATTTTAACAAAGAGTAATGTTACACTTCCCAAATTCTTTTCCAAATGTGTGTAACACGTGAGATGTCAATATCTTATAAATTATGAAATTATATGGTGAGTGGTGTGGTTTTGATACTTCATGTGCTACACACATTTGAGAAAGAATTTTGGAAACCTATCATTACTCTTTTAACAAAATAGTTTAATTAAATACTACAATTTAGTAACAAAATCAGAGCAACATCAAAATTGATAAGACTTTGCTTTATCATCTGTATGTGCCGGGTTTAACACACTGTGGGAACAACCAATTTATTGTAATTGGTGTGGCAGTGAGATGGAGGTATGGAGGTGGCTGGTAACTGTACGCGGCCGAATGAGGCCACAAAAAGTTTTTTTTTTGTATAGTTTTCAATTTCTTCCCTATATGATATCTAAAGAGACAACAAATTATTTAAAGGGACATTTTTTTGTCCCTATAGGTTGTCAAAGGGGACAAAAAACAAAATTTCGTCCCTATATAGTTTCAATTGGGACGAAAAATTTTCGTCCCTATAGATAACCTTTAGGGACGAGTTTCAATTTTCGCCCCAAAGAACCTATTGTGACCCACCTGAGACGACGTAATTTGGGATGAATTTTTTTCGTCCTAATAGATCTATAGGGACGAATTTTGAGCTATTGGGATGAAATAAAATCATCCCAATAAACCTTTTTTCTTGTAGCAACGATCAGAGGGGTATGTGGGTGTTATTATGTTTTTTTTTTCGGTTTAATGCATTGATGTATATAATCAGGATGACTTAGTGTAATTTACCATATCTATGGGGTTTAACACCTAAAAAAAATATCTAATGGACATGTTGCAACTTCACGTATAATTCAAGGGATTCTAGCACCAATTAATCCTTTTCTATTAAAGATACACTTATATCGTAGGATTTAAAAAAAAAACAATTACGGTCTAGTTCTCATTAAATAGTCATATTTTTTAGATGAAATCTACCAAGACAATTTTACAATATTCTTATTAAAAAAAAGACTAAGAATAAGAATAATATCTTAAAAATAATGTTTGTCACTTGTTGTTTTCCCGGGTTTTTTTTTATGGTTGGTTTGGTCTCTGTTACTCTCTGTTATTTTCTTTTTATCTCTATTTATATAATTTCAGATACTGCCTATAAGTTTTTCAGTATATGATCACCCATGATGCTTTTCTCCTAAGGTCCGTCTAACTTTACCGAGAAAAAAAAGATGGAAAATAAACCATATTAGAAATAGCAGTAAATTGTTTACCAAAATCTGAGTATCTAATATGTCCATGTGTCTGTGGAGACTAACCACTTGATTAATGCTCAGTTTGGCATTGTTGTGTTGTGGGAAAAAGTGATTTTGGAATTGTTGTGTGGGGAATTGCTTTTGAAATTACTGTGGGAGGAATCAGCTGAGTGTTTGGTAAACTGATTTTCAAAAGTGCTGTGAGAACTAAAAACAATTTCAATGTGTTTGGTAAACTGAAGAAAAAGTGTTATGAGTGTGTAAAATTACTAAAAGGACATAGACATCTAAATTGTACTATAATTTATATTTTTCATGTTTATTTGTGCTTAGTCTTTACTGTTATATAATTATGGTACTTTATTGAATTAACTAGCCTCATTTTTTATTTTACTTTATTGAATTAATTATCCTCATTCTTTATTTCTTTATTTTTTTTTATTCTACTTTATTTCTTTATATCTTTATTTTTTTTTATTCTACTTTATTAAATTAATTAGTCCCATTTTTTTATAGTTATGACAACATTTTTTTTGTACAACAATGTAAGCCCAAACAATTTTGTACGGTTATGATATAATTATAGTACAATTATGGTACAATTTTGTACAATATACCAAACAAATATCATTGAAAAATTTAAATAAATAATGCAAGCCCAAAAAGATATATTATATAAATGAAAACTATCAAACATAACGTTATGGAACATATTACATGAGTTTTTTCGTACTTTTGGTAAATTTCGTTAAAGGCAAGGACAAAGTTGAAAAAATGGTAAATTTTTATTTAATATCATTGTAGCGCGTTTTCTTAAAACAGAAGCCAAAATCCAAAAGCATGTATTTGTAGCTTCTCAAAAACTCAGTTGAGAAAAGCTAAAAGTAGCAAAAAACACTTCCCCACGATTTTACCAAACACCTTATCTTTGACCTAGAATTACTTTCGGCTTCAAAAATAGCTGGAGAAACAATGTCAAACTGGGCCTAAATTTCAGAATACAAGAGTTGTTAGGAACGTAGGATTAAAGTTTCATCACACAAATTTCAGAATTGTAATCATTTACCTTTGCATAAAAGCTTCCTCTTCAGAAATAATTAAAATGTTTTGTTTTGTTAGTAATTGGTCGCAAGAATGATCAGTTTATTTTTTTTAAACAAATATTATGGTGTGTTTAATATATTAATCTAGGGGGGGGGGGGGGGAGGGGTGAATAGATTTTAAACAAATTTACCCAATTTTCGTTAAAGGTCAAGATTACGAAAATGCCCCTATCTAGTTACAAAAATACCATAAGTGTAATAAGTGCGGAAATAATAAAGACACTTGAGATATACGTGGAAACCCTCCAAATGGAAAAAACACGGGTTGTTAAGTGCGCCACACTCAAACAACGAATCCACTGATGATAGAGGCGTTACAACCTACTCCCGGTGAATAACCCATTACCACTACCTAATCCCGGTATTAAGTGGATCTAATCCAATTTGTTTACGCTTGAAGCAACCTACTCCCAGATGCAACGCAAGACTTACTTCTCTTCAATGAAGAGATAAACACCCTATGTGAATATATGATGATATTCAAACAACAAACAAGGCTAGGGTACCTTATATGCTTATCTAGAATTATGTGATGGCAATATATGCAATCCTAGATATCAAGAGCTAAATGACATGTCATAAAGCTTAGCTAAACATAGAACAAGCAATCCTATGAAGCTATCATAAAAGCCATATCAACATATGTTGTCATCAAGCATGGCAAGGACTATAATGCAATCACTTAATGCAATTAATGAGTCCTAATCAACAATGTCTAAATGCAATGTATAGAGACTTAGCAAGAAGGGTAAATATGTCCTAAATTCAAGCTATCAACAAACAAACTCAATCATGCAAAGGAACTCATAAATAGATGCAATGAATGAAGTCCTAGCATTTAATCAACTAATAAATGCAATAAAAACATCATCTTGGAAAACATGAACAAATGACAAAGATGAGATTTTTGTTCAACTTACCAAGTCAATCAAAGATAAAGACCCATGCCTAAAGATGCTCAATAATGCATGAAGGATGATGGTTTTGGGTTTGGAGAGTTAAAGAATAACTCTTGGAGCTTCTCTCTCAAAGCAAATACTTTCTCACTCTAAAAAATAGTTTGGAAGCTCTGAAAAACGAGTGAGGAAGAAGATGACACATAAATATGAGCCCTAGAACAAAACTACATCGTTTTGAAAAATGCCCAAAATTTATTTAGTGTGCTGGTCGACAAGCGCCACACCAGCGCACACCTATTGTCCAAGGAGCGCTGGTGAGGTGCGCTTTTGCACCGGCGTAGCTGCAACAGCACAAAAGCTCGAGATTCGAACGACCCAAAACATGACCAAACGACATCCAAACCTTTCGTATAATATACCGTTGGAAAGGTATGGACGTCTAATTTCTACTCCAAATTATAAAACAAGATTTGGACATCTCTAAAAAATGTTATGGTTATTTGAGTGACCAAAGGTCAGAAACGGACAACAACAGAGATGCCCTGTTTTTGTAGTCACTTTGGAGATTTCAAAACCAATCCAAACGGTCATGAAATATTACGAATAATATACCGTGGACAGGTATGGGTGTCTAGTTTATACAGAAATTTTAAAAACTCATTTTGAATCATTGTATAAAAAGATATGGTTACAAGACCATACAAATGTTAGTTTTAAAAAATATTTAAATCATTGAAATACACTCTTTTGAAACTAGACACCTTACTCCACATAACCAAACCAAGAGAAGAATACGATCTTCTCAAATGGTCAATCAATGCGCTAAGACAAACACACCATAGTGAAAGCGCGAACAACACGCAAAACCACACTATGAATGCACATAGACAACAATGAATCACACATGCATAACAAATCAAATGCAAGTAAGTGTGTATGTGAGCAACACATAATGCATGTCAGTACAAATGCAAAGATGTGATCAATATAAACATGCAAGAAGAGTTATCAAAACAAGAATGCACACTCATATAAACACACAACATATACGAATAAGAAATATGCATGAGTTGTGAGTGTGTGCAACTATATCTCTTCAAAACAAGTAAGCACAAGAATTTTACCTTTGGTGCTTCTCCTCTTGAGGTCTTGAGAGCCTAAGCTACCCTTACATAATACCCCAAACATGTGATTTGTTTACGAAATAAGCCAATCAACAATTGAGGAGTTTACATTTTTAATTCAATATTATAAAATAAATCAAAAATATTTAATTTGTACATTAATCAAGGAAAATATTTTTCATTGACAAAATATCAAAAGCAGTAAACTTATGTCAAACAGTATATGTCATATCGACATTATCAAAATTCTAAATTGTACCAAACACTTATTTTTTCCAAAACATGCCAGTCAATTTGTAATATAATTTCAAATTTGCTTACCTTTACCAAGACGTTTACTTCTGTTATCTTCTAGTACATGTTTGTGTTTATAAGACCTAAAATGCTAAATTCCACAAAATTACCAATGATTTTTTTTTACAGCATTATAAGAGCATCTCTAATGCAAATGTACATTTGGAGAAAATTGATTGCCACATAAAATAGATAGTTAAAAATTTAGAAAAATTCACTCCAATGCAATTATCTATCTTTAATATGGAGATGATGTGACAAACAAAAAGTTAGAGAATATGAAGTTGAGTTTCTAATTATAAAAACTCTCATAGAAATGTTGACTAGGATTTCTAACTCTTTCCACCAATAATATTAAAGCTCATTTAATTGTAAAATAAGAGGAGAGGGAAAGTAATAATTGTTTTATTATGATTGGCCATAAAATGGAAGCATATTTAACTTTATATAATTGCAGTGGAGATGTGAATATGTATTTCTCTAAAAAAAAATTATAAGTGGACTCATAATGAATAGAAATACTGATGTGACACTATTTAGAAACTAAAAAAAAAACTGTATTGGAGATGCTCTAAGATTTTTCTTGTTATGTCTGTACTTGTATATACAATCATGAATCACATTGTCGCCCACGTTTTTTATTTTTGTTTGTAGAGCACTAGCTTAATGAAGTGTTGGAATTATTTTCAAAATAAAGCATGTAAGAGTTATAAATTTGATCAAATGAAATGATCAAGATGTGTGACTCTTGACAAAGGATGTGACCTTTAATTCAAAAGAAAAAGTCAGAATTAAAGGTCATATTGTTTCATGATTGCAACCATTTATGAAACGTTACATTTGTTCTTGAAATAATGAAACTATTGATGAAAGGTTGTACCCACTATGAAAGGATGCAAAGCTTATTATAAATTGCCACTCCTTTCATTCATTTTCCTACACAACTGAAATACAAAACATTACATTTCTGCTACTACTCTCTCCTCCCTCATTTTTATATTTTCCTACACAACAAATTTCTCATTTCTTACTTGTATAAATACCAATATGTTGTTAATATGCAGTAACAGAATATTGTTGCTTGGCTGGTTTGACATCTAAGGTATTCGTGGTTTAAGTCATTTGTGCACAACGATATTAAACAAATAGGCTTCATTGTATCATAGATGCATATTTGCTCAACCCTATGGATCACTCAATTGGGGCAAATAATGTCTTAACGTTAGCGACATTTGTAGCATGCCTTGAAGCTTACTGTTTACTATAGTATTTTTTAATTTGTCAACAGATTTGGTTCTACACAACTTTACAGTCATAGCGAACCTTGATACAAAGGTACACATTTTTGTTTTTCTTAGATACACTTTTTCTAACAATCTTAAGATACAATATCTTCTATTACAATGGCACCTACAAATTCTCAGCGAGAGTTCACTATGGACTTTGTGAAACTGGACCATTTTGATTGTGGCAATTTTATTCGTTAACAGAAGAAGTTGCATTTTCTCCTATCAACATTGAATGTGGTGTATGTATTGACAACACCGAAGCCAATCGAACATGATGATGAAACCATGGCACAAATTTGTCAGCGTTATAAGTGGGAGCAAGAAGATTATAACTGCATGGGTCATATTTGATATGCAATGTCCGATGCTCTTTTCAATCAATATCACAATGTCGCTACTACAAAAGAAATTTAGGATTCTCTCGAGAAGAAATATATGGTAGAAGATGCTACAAGTAGGAAATTTTTTGCCTCCAATTTTTTTTTTATTATAAAATGGTAGATAGCAAGCATGTGGTTGAACAATTTCATGAAATTAGACACATTTGAAATCAGTTTAGCAACATAAAATGAATATGTATGAATATGTTATTGTTTCTGCATTATTGATAAACTCCCTCCCTCTTGGAAAGACTACAAAAGGAGACTTAAGCACAAAAAAGAGGATGTTACTGTGGAAGAGTTGGGCTAACACCTCCGGATAGAGGAGGGGTATAGAATTAACTCTGTTGATGAGCATGTCAATTCATCCTCTAAGGTTCATATGGTGGAGGAAGGGAAAGAGACTAAGCAGGTCCCTCAACCCACTAAGGACAAGAAGCAAAAATTTGATTCAAAGAAGAATCAAAGTTCTAAAAAGAAGGGTTCATGCCATGACTGCAGCAAGTCTGGCCATTTCAATAGAGAATGTCATCTTTTCAGGAAGAAAAAAGAGAAAATACCTTAAATTTTATAGCCACGATATTCGAGATCAATGCTCTCGAGGATGATACTGCACGGTGGATAGATTCAGGCGCTACAAGACATGTTTGCAAAAATTAGAGCCTTTTCTCTACTTACGAAAAAGTAGATGATGGAAATATACTCTACATGGGTAATTCCTCCACTGCCACTATTAAAGGAAAAGGCAATGTGCAGATAAAGTTTACTTTTAGGAAGATCTTGACTCTCACTAATGTATGTCATGTTCTTGAAGTTAGAAAGAATCTTGTGTCTGGAAGCCTTCTAAACAAACATGGCTTCAAAATTGTATTTGAGTCAGATAATTTTGTATTGAACAAAGGAGAAGTGTTTGTAGGGAAAGGGTACTTGTATGAGGGAATGTTTAAGTTGAATGTTATTAATAAAAAAAAAAATTCTGCTTATATTCTTGACTCATGCCTTTTATCCATGTGGCATAATCGTTTAGGTCATGTTTATACTAAACGATTACAAGATATGTCTCATTTAGATTTAATTCCAAAGTTTAATATTGATATGCATGAAAGATGTAAAGTTTGTGCAAAAACCAAATTCACAAAAACCCCATTTCCTACAATTGGTAGAAAATCAACTTTATTGCAATTAATACACACTGATGTATGTGATATGCATAGTAATCCTACTAAAAGAGGAAAGAAGTACTTTGTAACTTTTATCGATGATTTCTTAGTATTACTATGTATATTTATTTCATTCTAAAGATGAAGTTTTAAATAAATTTAAAATTTATAAAATTGAGGTAGAGAATGCATGTGATGCTAAGATTAAAACTCTTAGATGTGATAAAGGAGGTGAATATCAATTTCCTGACTTTTATGAAAATGTTGGTATTGTGCATGAAACATCTACTGCATACACACCACAACAGAATGAGGTAGCATAAAGAAAGAATAGGACATTAACCGAAATGGTTAGTGCAATGCTTTCTAACTCTGGTTTAAGTAAAGGTTTTTGGGGTGAAGCCTTATTGCCTGCATGTTACATTTTTAATTGAGTACCTAATAAGAAAATGATAACTATCCCATATGAACTTTGGAAGAAAAGAAAACCTAACCTTTCTTATCTTAGCTATAGTTAGATTACCAAAACTAAGTTAAAGAAATTAGGTGAAAAAGGGTGTAGAATGCATATTCATAGGTTATACGGAACACAGTAAATCATACGGATTTTTAGTAATTGAACCTAACAATTCTATTGAAATAAATTTTGTCATAGAATCTAGAGATGCCATATTTTATGAAAACAGATTTACTGTTATACCTAAGAATATAGATTTTGGTACACCTATGGAGGCATTGGCAATGCCAAAATGAACTACCACAGATGATCCTCCTGAAATACGGAGAAGCAAAAGGGCAAGGAAAGAAATATCATTCAGCTCTAACTTCATTGTTTATCTAGTTGAAGGAACTAGAGACACTCATGTGAGACAATCTGTGGTTTAACAAGCAATTGAATCAGATCCCTTCACTTTGAGGAAGCAATGAAGTCATAAGATGTTTCATTTTAGAAAGAGACAATCAATGATGAAATGGAATCCATCATGGGAAATAAAACTTGGAAATTGGTTAACCTACCACTTGGGTCTAAACCAATTGGTTGCAAATGGATCTTCAAAAAGAAAATGAAGGTTGATGGAACTATTGACAAGTTCAAGGCAAGATTAGTAGCAAAGGGCATTACTCAAAAAGAAGGTCTTGATTATTTTGATACTTATGCATCGGTTGCAAAGATTGCTACTATTAGAACTTTGATTGCATTAACATCAATTTATCGTCTTGAAATACATCAAATGGATGTAAAGACAACTTTCTTCATTGGAGAATTAGATGAGGAAATTTACATGGAACAGCGGACAAGAATATAAAGTTTATAAACTTGTCAAATCTTTGTATGGTCTTAAACAGGCTCCGAAGCAATGACATGAAAAATTTGATAAAGTCATTATCTCAAACGGTTTTCGAATTCATGAATCTGACAAATGTGTGTACAGTAGATTCAATGGAAACAAATGTGTAATTATATGTCTTTATGTGGATAGCATATTAATATTCAGAATTGACAGTGAGAGTATTGAACTCGTTAAGTCATTATTGTCATCAAATTTTAACAAGAAAGACATGAGGGTTGCTGATGTCATTTTGGGTATAAAAATTGTTCGTAAGGATAATGGCCTAGTACTGACCTAATCACATTACATTGAAAAAATATTGAAGAAATTCAATCATTTTGGTTGCAAGCCAGATTCTACACCATTTGATTCTACTGTGATGTTATATCCAAACACTAGAGAGTTGTATCTCAATTAGAGTACACCCGTACCATAGATTGTCTTATGTATGCCAAGACAAGTACTGGACCTGATATTATGTTTGCTATTGGAAGATGAAGTAGTAATCCTAGTCAATTACATTGGCAAACAGTACAGAGGATACTGAAATTTCTAAAATACATAATGGATTATAGTATATATTATTCAAGATATCCTTCAGTTTTAAAAGGATTCACTTATGCTAGTTGGGTCACTGATAAAAATGACCATGCATCCACATGTGGGTGGATTTTATGACTTGGTGGAGGAGCCATTTCTTAGGGTTCCAAAAAGCAAACTTGTATAACTGATTCCACCATGGTTGCTAAATTTATTGCATTGGCATCGTGTAACAAAGAAGCAGAGTGGTTAAGGAATTTATTGATAAAAAATCCTTTGTGACCAAAACCAATGTCGTCTATATCTATACATTTTGTTAGTCAAGCAACTCTGTCCAAAGCATATGGCCAAATGTACAACGACAAGTCTAGACATAGTTATGTGAGACAATTGCTAATTGATAGTGTGATCACTATTGATTTGGTCCGATCATATCAAAATCTGGCAGACCCTTTTACAAAAGGCCTTGCAAGGGATTTAGTTAATAAAACATCAAGAGGGATGAGACTGAAGCCATCATTTAAAACATCACCGATGATGAAAACTCAACCCAACACTCGAAACATCATGATATTGGGTTCAATAAGCAAAGTGCATCATATGTTGTGTTTGCAAGCATTATAATATTTATTATATGTGTCCCAAGGGAAAAGTGCTTGGTACCTGTATGCACTAGAAAGAGTATGCCTTTTATGCATTTAATAGACTTATAACATAATTTATGTTGGAATGCTTTTACAGAGGCATTTATGATAACGTCTAACTATATGAGTGTCGGGGATGATACCGTCCTCTATGTAACTTGGTTGGTTACTAAAGTCCTAATGAAAATCTAGGATATAGACACAAGGCCAATCCACGTGTCAACAATTTAAAACACTTGAGATATTGAAAGATTACGTGTGAGATATGTTCGGTTAGTCGAATAAGGTTGCTAGTTCAAAGCTTGCCTACCATGACACATTGACTAAATTTGATGTGTTTTCACTAAGTGAAGGTTCAAGTCTAAAAGACACATTCATTTATGCGTAAGATTAGCGAACCAGTGCAAGACATTTTCAAATTGCATTTATTTTGAAAATGGTGGAGGATTGTTGGAATTATTTTCAAAATAAAGCATGTCAGAGTTGTAAATTTGATCAAATGAAATGATCAAGAGTTGTGACTCTTGACAAAGGATGTGACCTTTAATTCCAAATGAAAAGTAACAATGAAAGGTCGTAATGATTTAAGATTGCAACCATTTATGAAACATTTCATTTGTTCATGAAATAATGAAACTATTGATGAAAGGTTGTAACCATTATGAAAGGTTGCGAAATATATTATAAAGTGCCACTCCTTTTATTCATTTTCGTACAAAACTGAAATATATAACATTATATTTCTGTTATTACTTTCTCCTCCCTCATTTTCACATTTTCCTACACAACAAATTTATCATTTCTTTCTTGTACAAATACCAATATTTTGTTAATATACAGTAACAGAATATTGTTTATTGACTGGTTTGACATCTAAAGTGTACGTTGTTTAAGTCATTTGTGCACAACGATATTAAACAAATAGGTTTCATTGTATCCTAAAGACATATTTGCTAAACTCTGTACATTACTCAATTCGTGGGGGCAAAGTCTTAAGGTTAACGATATTTGTAACGTACTTTGAAGTCCACTATTTACTACGATATTTTTCAATTTGTCACCGGATTTTGTTCTATACAAGTTTACACTCACAGCGAAGCTTGATACAAAGGTACAAATTTTTGTTTGTAGGATACACTTTTTCTAACATGAAATGATTATTTATTGTGATCCAAATAGTGTACGTTTATCAAACCGGACAGAAAATCATGATGACAAATTGATCTTTGACTATCCAATAGATGGTATTGAATCAAGAGACCGGTAGGAGAGGAGCTTCAACGTGAATGCAGCTTCGAAGCAAAGTCCAATGAGGGTACATATAATATTATATTGCAGCTTGTAACTTTTCAGTATAAATAGCCATGCATATTGGACAAGTCTTTTTAACGCACACCACAACAAAATTAGAGCTGCACTGAGTCTAGCTACAAAAATACCAAGCAGAAATGGCACAAGCAATCTCTATATCTCTGGATGACTCCTCAGATATGACTGATTTTTTGATAAACCAAGGTCATGGAGTGAAGGGTCTCTCTGAGATGGGCATCAAAACTCTTCCTAAGCAATACATCCAGCCCATGGAGGAGAGACTGATGACCAAAATCGAGCCACAGGAATCGATTCCAGTCATTGACATGTCAAAGTGGGATGACATTCAAGTGGCTAATTCCATCTGTGATGCAGCTGAGAAGTGGGGATTCTTCCAGGTTGTCAACCATGGAGTGCCTCTTCAAGTGTTGGACGATGTGAAGAAGGCCACACACGGCTTCTTTGGGTTGCCGGCAGAGGAGAAGAGGAAGTACTCAAAGGAGAATTCATCCTCTAACAATGTCAGGTTTGGTACAAGCTTCACTCCTCAGGTTGAGAAGGCTCTCGAGTGGAAGGATTATCTGAGCCTCTTTCACGTCTCCGACGAAGAACCTGCTGCTCTCTGGCCACCTGTGCGCAAGTAAGAAACCAAACTGTCAAACAAAATTCAAATAATTAATTTCTGTATTAACGTAGAAATATTGATTCAAAATTTTCTTTGACATACAGAGAACAAATTTTCGAATACATGAAGAGCTCAAAACCTCTGATCAAACACCTGCTACAAGTGCTGATGAAGAGACTAAACGTGAATGAAATCGATGAAACAAAACAATCTTTGTTGACAGGTTCAGTGAGAACCAACATCAATTACTATCCCATCTGTCCGAATCCAGAACTTACAGTTGGAGTTGGCCGTTACTCAGATGTTTCAAGATAATGTCGGAGGGCTTTACGTTCGAGGAAACGAAGGAGAAGATAGCTGGATTCATGTCCCTCCCATCAATGGAGCTACAGTCATCAACATTGGAGATGCATTACAGATAATGAGCAACGGTAGATACAGGAGTGTTGAGCATCGTGTGACTGCCAATGGAAGTAGCAACAGGATCTCAGTCCCCATTTTCGTCAATCCTAGGCCACAAGACATGATCGGTCCTCTGCCAGAAACTCTTAACCTATCTACAAGCAAGTTTTGTACTCTGATTACGTGAAGCACTTCTTCAGGAAGGCGCATGATGGCAAGAAAACTGTTGATTTTGCAAAGATTACAGAGTTTTAATGCTATTCTTCTTCTGAAGATTGTTTTCAGATGAGCGAGCATATTCTGATATATTGTAATAAAGAGTTTAATTATTTATATATGTTTCCATTTTTTTTAAAATATTACACTATTAATTCTCGTTTTTTTTAAGAGAGGACACGAACCAACAACCTTGTGGTGCAGGTATTACGGGTTTACTACCGGACTTATCTCATTTCGTCTGTTTCTATAGCTACTTAATATCAACTTTCGAATGATATTGTATAAACTAAAGGGGTCAAAAAATTATTGGCACTATTTGAGGGGTGTGTTGTGCAAATATCACTACTTTACTAATGTATGTTTAAAAGGCACCATTTCAGTCGTTGAGACAAAAATACCCCGAAATATTAAAACAGTGAGGAAGTTGTCGTTTTCAAAGTCAGAGAGAATCAACAGTCAAACCGACGGGAAACTAATCGACGGAAAAGTGACCGGAAGAGCTGCGATTGACAAAGGTAAGATTGATTATTTTTCCTCGTTTTTGTTGTTGTTAACTTACATTACATGTTAGAATTGAGTTTTGTTGATAGGAATTGTAGAAACCGGTTAAAATAGAGATGTGAGAATGATTGTGGTTTAGGTTAGAGTTTGTAATTTGGTTGAATATCAGTTGAGGAAGATGAAATCTGGGTTATCGAGACTTTTTTCAAGAAAATCGAGCTTATTTGTTGAGTCGAGCTTTTATTTTCGTGAAAATTAGGTTATGGTAAGTCGAGGTTTTTTTGAATTGGATCGAGCCTTTTTGAAAGGGATCGAGTTTTTTTCAAAGGGATCGAGCTTTCTTGTAAAGGAATCGAGCTTTTTTTGAAAGGAATCGAGCTTTTTTGAAAAGGAATCGAGCTTTTTTGAAAAGGAATCGAGCTTTTTTGAAAAGGAATCGAGTTTTTTTTTAATTGGATCGAGCATTTTTGAAAATGATCGAGCTTTTTAAAAATGGATTCGAGCTTTTTTCAATATGTTCGAGCCGTTTTTCAATTGGATCGAGAGTTTTTGAAAGGGATCGAGGTTTTTTGAAAAGGAATAGAGCTTTTTTGAAAAAGAATTGAGTTTTTTTGAAACATGATCGAGCTTTTTTTAAAAAGAATCGAGCATTTTGAAAAGAAATCGAGTTTTTTTTGAATTGGATCGAGTCTTTTTGAAAAGGATCGGGATTTGAGCTTTTTTCAATAGGTTTTTTGTTGTTTTTGAACTGGATCGAGCATTTTTGAAAGAGATCGAGCTTTTTTTGAAATGGATAGAGCAATTTTGAAAGGGATCGAGCTTTTTTGAAAAGGAATCGAGCTTTTTTTGTAAAGCAATCGAGTTTTTTTGAAAGGGATCGAGTTTTTTTTAAAGGGATCGAGCTTTTTTTAAAGGATTCGAGCTTTTTTAAAAAGGATTCAAGCTTTTTTTGAATTGGATCGAGTTTTTTTATTTGTTCTGTTTAATGGTGTTGTATTTCTGTTACATTGCAGATGAGAATTAGGTTGAGGGATTCGCTTAAAACTTCAAAAGGATACTGGTACGAGGGCAAATTGACTCGACATAACCATTTTGATACCCTTGCCCATATAGACGACGCGCTGAACCGTGTCCCTGTAGAATTTGCAGATGAAGACCGGCGTCGGTTCATGGTGTCATGTTTCGGGCATTTCCTGACGATGCATCGGAAGATGAAGTTTTCCGATGGTATTATCCATTTATTGTTTTTGAATTGGATTAGGCGTTTTTGAAAGAAATCGAGCTTTTTTTGAAAGGGATCGAGCTATTTTGAAAAGGAATCGAGCTTTTTTGTAAAGCAATCGAGCTTTTTTAAAAGGGATCGAGTTTTTTTAAAAGGATTCGAGCTTTTTTAAAAAGAATTCAAGCTTTTTTTGAATTGGATCGAGCTTTTTTATTTGTTCTGTTTAATGGTGTTGTATTTCTGTTACATTGCAGATGAGAATTAGGTTGAGGGATTCGTTTAAAACTCCAGAAGGATATTGGTACGAGGGCAAATTGACTCGACACAACCATTTTGATACCCTTGACCATATAGACGACGCGCGGAACCGTGTCCCTGTAGAATTTACAGATGAAGACTTGAGTAGGTTCATGGCTTCATGTTTCAGGCATTTCCTGACAATGTATAGGAAGATGAAGTTTTCCGGTGGTATTATCCATCGGTTGCTTTTGAGGGAGCTCCATCATAACGGCCCAACAGATGAGATGCACTTCATGTTAGGAAACCAGTCGGTGAGGTTTTTGAAGGTGGAATTTTTCCTGATCACCGGACTACGATTTGGAGTTGTACCAGACACCACCATGTATGCAGCAGTGGAGAATGGCATACATAAGCGGTACTTTCCTGGAGCCGATGAGGTGTCGTTGGAGAAGATAAGGGGTGTTGTCACCGGCGCAGAGTTTGGAAAGGCGTACGATGTTGTCAAGCTCAACCTCTTATATATGCTTAACTTGATACTGATGGGGGTGGATGAGAGATTCAAGATTCCAGTTTGGCAGTTTCGGCTGGTTGAGGAGCTCGATGCGTTCGACTCGTTCCCGTGGGGTGCCCACGTGTACAGGCATTCTATTTATTCATTCAAGCATGCGCTTGACGGGCGAAGAGACGGGTTCGAGTGACGCCAGCAGGAAAAGAGCACTGACGTACACAGGGTGGAGACCTACAACATATACGGTCTATCTCATGCCGTATTGGTAAGAACTTCGAACTACAAATTGTACTTTATTGTTTGTGTCCAAAATTTTATGGATACTTATCGTACTTATCTTTGATGCAGATATTTGCTTTGGAGGTGATTCTTGATTTGGCTAAAGAGGTCGGTGCCCAGAGGGTTACTGATCTAACTCCCCGTATTTTGAAGTGGGAATTGATCAAACAACCGAGAAGGAAAAAGCTGGCAAAGATTTTCAAAGCTAGGGTATGTATTTATTTTGTTAATGTTTTTATTAGTTAGTATTTATACAATTACATTGTTCTAACTAATATTTCAGATGTTTACGAGGAAGGAACTGGTGCCGACACTAGCTGATAGACAGACACCGTACTATGCCTAGCTAGACGAGGGGGGAGCCTGTATGTAGAAGATGACATGGATGATATGCCACGTCAGGTCCCTGATCAGACTACCTTAGGCAGGATCTGTGGTACAGAGGGTGGGGGTTTAACAGACAGGACCATTGACAGTGAGGGATTTGAGCCCGTTGCTAGGGGTTTAAGGCCTAGTGACAGTGAGGGATATGAGACAAACCCTCAACGAGAAAGGCATAGGCATAGGCATAGGCATAGGCATAGGCATAGGCGGGTTCGGTTTTCCACCCCCGGACATGGTACATCTGTAGGGAATTCCCGTGGGGGCGTTGGACGTGATAAAGAGGTAAGTTGAAAACAAAGTTTAGCGTTTTTTATTAACACGTGGTGATAGTTTTTTACTAATAATGTAGAAATGATTTCAGGCTCTATGGACAGATATGTTTAACGATGTGCGTGAAGCCCTCCGGAAGAGTGACGAGGATCGACAACGTCAACACTTAGAGTTGTTGGATATGATACGGAAGAGTGATGAGGATCGTCAGCAGCAACACCGATTGTTACTGGATATGTTCCGGGGGCTTCAAGAGTCGACCATGTGTACACACAGGGATGGCCCCCCACCTCCTGATCCAGACTTTAATCCCGAAGGGTCTACTGATAGGTATACGGGGGGGGGGGGCAGACCTTCTATTTCATTCACGTGCTTAGATATTCTTTATGAACGATTTCTAATGGTGTTTTATGTGTCGAATTGCAGAGGTAACTGTGGTCCTCATACTTTGAGACTTATCGAGTACTTAATGGCGGATCGAAGGCCTTTTGATTGGTCAGAGGACTACATGGGGATCATTCGGGAGAAAATGGTTGTGAAGAATTTTTCTAACTCCAGGCCCGCCTAGTGATTGGTTGTATATTACCATTTTTTATGTACATAGACATGTAATTAATCCATGAATATTAATTCATTCATTATTAATTCATTAATATTAATTCATTCATTCATAAGTAATTATTGCAATTCCAAATTATTACAATCTGATACACTTCCAAAACTTTATCATTCATTCCCTATTAGAGTCAATGTTATGGCACGTTTGTTTGTTGTGTCCAATTGAATGGCAGATGCTACACTTGCAGCGGTATTCATCGAGAACACCTCTGCTTGTACCTTCATTAATCATAGGTTGATTAGGACATCTCCTGGAATTATGCCCTGGTTGTCCACATCTTCTACAGGATTGTGTAGTTGTCCTCTGCGAAGAAGAGACATGGCGACCCGCCATCGGGCGTCCTGCTTGTCTCCTGGAGTTTGGATTCAAAATCACTCTCTGAGTAATGTCAGATGGTACAACCTAAGTGAAAGGGTGGCCCACCGGCATAATAGGAGCTGAGTATGCGTTAATAAGTGTCTGTCTCTTGTAGTAGTCCGCACACAAAGTTGTGAAGTCCAAGTTTCGCTCCCTGTAAAAAACATTGAAAATGATCAGCTTCACCGAGAAAATGATCAGTCCAAACATAAAGTTGTGAAGTCCAAGTTTCAGTAATGTACCGTGCTGTCGCAACGACGTGAGAACATGGAAAATGATCCATTTGAAATTTGTTTGAAGTAAAAGTCTTCAGGACTAAGTCAACAGTCCACTGTTTTCCAGACCGCTTGACAGAGAAAATGTTTCAGTCTACTGGATTTACTGTTAAAAAACCACACTTCTCCACACGTTTTAACAGCACAAGATGTGCTGCATCGGTCAACTGATGACGCATGGTTTGTGCAGCTCTATAGCGATAGTGAATTCACCGTTGCAACATATTCCTAATGAACTCAGCCAGAGTCAACATAGGCAGTTGGCGTGCAAATTTTAGGCATGAGTTTATGCATTCTACATCATTTGTCATCATCACCCTGTACCTTCTTTCCGGGCAGTGTACACTGGACCACTTCTGTGGACCGGCATCAATTGCATAATCATATGCATTATGGTGTAAGTTTCTTAACTCTTCCATATGCTGGTTATATTTAAACTCGATGTATGCGCAGGCTGCTTTGTCCATTATTACGGCAACATCCTTCCTATGAAATCGCTTTTTGATATTTTCAGCAAAGTTCCAGCAACATATGGTATGGGTGGCATAAGGGAACACTTTAGAAATCCCTGCTTCAATACTTGCATGCCTATCGAAAATGAAAACTAACTCATCCATATGACCTAGGGCACCCTTCAAGCAATCCAAAAACCATTCCCATGAAAGGTTGTTTTCTAAGTCGCCGTACCCAAAAGCAATTGGATACACCTGTTCGTTCCCATCTTGTGCTGTTGTAACAAACATTGTACCCCGAAATCGTCCCTTCAAATGGGTACCATCAACGGCAATGACTGGATGCATACACGTCCGGAATCCTCTAAGTAAGGCTCCAATCGATATGAAGAAGTACAGAAATTTACCATCTTCGTCGCACTGTAAGTCAGTGATTGTGCCAGGATTTTGTTGTTCCAAAATGTAACCAAATGATGGAAGCAGTTGGAAGGTTTCCTCATGAGGTTCCATATATCAGTGACAACGCATAATCGAGGGCGGCGTGTGCCTTACTGTACATGATTTGGATTCCATACATTGATTTTATATCGACGATTATGTCCTTCGGACGCATTAGTTGACCATCTTATTGTTGAGGTCTAGGTGTAATAACTTCTCCAATTATGATTGCACTAGCTTGTCGGTGCCGGCGGTGAATTTCCTTTAACGGACAAGTGTGTTCGTTGACAAAACTTCTTACTTGAAAGTATGTGCCTTCATCTTTCATCACTGCTCTTAACTTCCACGTACAATTTTCCATCAAACAAACTAGACGTAATGTTATCTTTTTAGACCTTTTCACCTTCCACTCAAAGTTCTGCCGCATTGCAAAATGGTCTACTAGTCTCTTCAAATCCTTTTTCGTTGGAAAAAATTGGCCTTTATATATCATGCTTGTAGGTTCATCTTCAACCAAGTTCCTGCTTCCACCAATACCAAACGAGTATGATTCTGCTCCTGGAATAACCCATGTTGTGGCATTATCAGAATTAGCTGGAGTGACATTAGCCCTCCCCTCGGAGGTCCCAGCTATATCTGGTGCACTGGAACTAAATCTGTGTACATGTCTTACACGTTTTTCCGTTTCGACAGGTTCTACATCATCCTGATTGTCCTCTACATTTTCTACAAATTGAAATTGCCCTCATTATCCACCTCATGATTCACCCCAATATTCAGTGCTGTATTCTCCTTATTGTTGATGTCATTGTAGATCTCATTGTATTGGTGGTTGTACTGTCTACCATTCATCTCAATTTGACAACCAAATATATAGTCGAATTGAGGTCCCGGTCTATTATCATGGGCGACTACTTCCGGTGGGACAGCACATATGTTTTCCCGACCTTCAATCCCACTTCTTTCAGTGAACAACTGGTTGCTTCCGCCTGACGATCGAAATTGTTGGGTGTTATCACGATCAGGGATATCTTTACCAATGACACCTCATGCAGGCCTCTCGATTAGACTAACACATACTTAAGGGATCACCCTATCTTCCCCTAGCATAAACTGAACATCATCATTGTTTCTTATAAATATACGACATGTAGTCCCAGGAACAATTGATAGAGACTGTAGCTCAACATTGTATTTGTTCTCATCAAACTTCACAATTGTTTGCACGATCGACACCAGTTCATCGTAACTCAAATTCTTTGACACATACAAACCTTGGTTATCGAAACCTAAATACCTATGATTTCCGTCAAGTAATTGCTCCCATCGACCGTTGTAAGATATGACTATTCTCACCCTATCCATTGTCATGTCAAAACCATCATCAAAAACCATTAATAAGAAATAAATATTTCATATAAAATTTACAATTATAAAGGATTAAACAAAAATCATAAGTTTAAGAGATGAAGCTTTTTTTTTAACTGATCGAACTTTTTTTGTATATGATCGAGCCGTTTTGTACATGATTGAGCTTTTTCTAACGGGATCGAGCTTTTTTTGTTCAAGACCGAGCTCTTTTTCTATATAATCGAGCTTTTTTATATATGGCTCAAGCTTTTTTTCATATGGCTCGAGCTTTTTTTCATATGGCTCGAGCTTTTTTCAAATATGGGTTGACCTTTTTATTTTAGGGATTGAGGTTTTTTGTGAGGGATCCAGCTTTTTTTGTACGGGATCAAGTTTTTTCGGTGAGGGATCGAGCTATTTTTGTGAGGGATCGAGCTTTTTTTTAAGGGATCGGGCTTTTTTTGTCAAGGATCGAGCTTTTTTTTAGGGATAGAGTTTTTTTTCTGATGGATCGAGCCTTTTTTGTAGGGATCGAGCTTTTCTTTTTACGTATCCAACATCTATTTTTTGGATCAAGCTTTTTTAGAATTTGATAGAGGTTTTTTTCAAATGTTTCGAGCTTTTTTTAAAAGCTTTCCAGCTTTTATGCCCAAGATTATAAACTTGTTTGCACCACTACAACTTAACTCGGCCAAATATATATATAAAAAAAATATGCATACATGTTCATTCATTCTTTTTTAAAAGTTTACAACTTCAGGACATAAACATAAAAAAATTGAGACAACATGTTCATAAATGTTCATACAGTGTTATACCACACAGAAATATAAGAAAAAATGGAAATGAAGATCAGAAATATTAATTTACCTTCTTGTGCAATATATGGAATGAAGCTCCTTTTCTGAAGAAAAAATGGAGTATGTGATTGATTTCAGACAACTTTTTTGGACGACAACCTTTAAAGAATAAAAAATCGATTATTTAAGGGCAATTTCGGTAGCTCATCATAATAGGTGTCTTTTAAACTTAACTTATTATAACGGTGACATCACTGTAAGGGACCAAAAAAAGGGTGACATTCATCACCATTTCCACTAAACTAAATTGTAATTTGGTTTTTATTCTACCTATATTTCTTTTTACAAAATTAATATAGAAAAGAAAAATACAAAATAGTACTACATCATTTTAATCGAGATGCACACATTTAATCGAAAATATTCCAAAGGCCGCTAGAATAGTCTAAGTAGATATTTTTTGTAAGTGGAAATGGAGAGATATCATCTTTTTTATGGTGTGTTGTAATAATGTCACTAGTTTAATAACTTAAGTTTAAAAGGCACCTATCATAGTGAACTACCAAAATTGCCCATAAATAATCAATTCTTTATTCTTTTAAAGGCACCAAAGTAACTCATCTCTCTTTTTCCAATATTTTGTTTTTATGAAAATCGATCTACAACAGCTTTTTCTCTCCAAAAAACTTGTCTTTCTCCAGATTCTACAGAAGAAGGTAACAAATATTTCTGATCTTCATTATTTTTCATGCATTTCTATGTGGTTTAACAATGTATCCATTCGATATGATATGTTGTTCCAGTCTTTGTATGAACATGTATGAACATTTAATCTCCAGTTTTATTGATATGTTTACGAGTTGTTGTAAATGTGCCCGAGATTTTGTTACATCGGTCTGAGTTTTTTTTTAATATGTTTAGGAGTTTTTCTTCTAATTGGTCTAAGCATATTTTTAATTTTTCCGAGCTTTTTTTACATTGTTATGAGCTTTTTTTTATGTGCCTGTGCATTTTTAAACTCATGCAAACAAGTTTATATTCTTGGACAAAAAAGCTCGAAACCATTTTAAAAAAGCTCGAGCCCTTAAGAAAAAAGCTTGATCCCTCACAAAAAATGGTCGATCATGTACAAAAAAGCTAGATCCCTTACAAAAAAAACTCGATCACTTATAAAAAAAAGTTTGATCATGTACAAAAAAAGCTCGATCCCTTAAAAAAAAGATCGATCATATAGAAAAAAAAACTTGATCCCTTATAAAAAAGCTTGATCATGTACAAAAAAAGCTCGATCATGTACTGAAAAAGTTTGATCTCTTATAAAAAAAGCTAGATCATGAACAAAAAATGATCGATCCCTTATAAAAAAAACTCGATCCCTTACTCTTAAGACACTACAAGAAAAATAGGCTTTAGGGATGAAAACTATTGGGACGAATAAATTTGTCCCAATATAATATCTATTGGGACGCAAAATCAAATTCATCTCTAAAAATTTCAAACCTAAAGAAACCTTTAGGGACAAAAAAAAATCAGCCCAATAGAATGTCTATTGGGACGAAACAAATTATTCGTCCCTATAAAGGAAAAACCCGACGAGACTTTTAGGGACGAAAATAATTGTCTCAATAGAATATCTATTGGGATGAAAAAAAAAGTTGTCCCTAAAAAGTACAAGATGAAAATAATTTTGTCCCAATAGAATGTGTTTTGGGACAAAATAGATTATTCGTCCCAATAGGATGTCTATTGGGACGAAAATTATTCCTCGCTAAAAGTTTGATATTTTTTTTTAAAAATAAAATAAAATTTATAAACTTGGAGAATTATTAAAGCAAAAATAATATTTGTTGTTGATAATGATTTATCGGGATTATATTTTTCTTTTTTGATCTTTATTTTTTAAAAACGTTTTTCCTAAGAGTCATAATTAAATTTGATTCACTTTTTTATATTAATTACTATAGATTAATTGAAAAATTATGAAAAATTATATATATATATATATATATATATATATATATATTATAAATATTTTAGTAAGAATCTAAAATGCAAAACCACTTTCTAGAAAAATTGTCGTTTATTTATCCTTTATTTTTGTGATAGGAATTCAAATCTTACATTTGTCTATTAAATTGAAAAACAGTAAAGAAAGTCTCTATATTCAATACAAACCACTTTCTACAAAAGTTGTTATAAATTTATCCTTCAATTTTGTGATAGAAATTCAAATCTTACATTTGTCTATTAAATTGAAAAATTTAAAGAAATTTTCTATATTGGAAGAAGATTAAGAATAAACCATTTAATATGACAATATAAGTTTTTTAAAAATAGTTTAATTGCCCATCATCTCTTAGTGGAGCTAGTAATGTACCTCCCTTCCATATAAATGGTGAGGTGTTCAAACCGAGAGTTTTCTTCCTAGGTTAGATATCTAGGGGTACATGTATTGTTTGATTTTAGCAGGTGCCAACAGTTCTTACAATATTATTTTTTTTAGGGATTTTTTAATAGCATGACAAGTCAGCATGATTAGATATGCCATATCACAAGAGTCAAGAAATATCAACCTAAGGCAATTAATAGATGATCTCAATGCCAAGTAGAGATTACCCAAGATGGCCAGGGAAGCTAACCTATCGAGCATAAATAACATGGTCGGAGAAACTAGCCGGTCGGGTAGAGATGACTTAGTTGAGACCATCCGATCGGGACAAAAGCAGTTTGGTCGGGATTAGACAATTGGTCAATTGGACAACGCGTGGGAGACATTAAAGGCAACTATGACTCAAATACGAAGATGAATTATCTTACTTAAACAATGAATCTAGAATCACACTCCAATAATTAAATATCCTTATTTCCTCTTCAGTCTCAGAATTCTATTCAGGAAAGAACTCAAAGCTTCTAGAATGATAAACTCCAAAAAAGGAAAGAAGACAAAGACGAATTCAACAAGTAACAAATCCTAATTAAACACTATCCTCTTTCCTTATTTGTATAACAATGATTAGGGTTCTATATAATTATAAATAGACCCATAATCTCATTGTAAAAGAGAGGCATAACGACATATAGATAACGAGACATACACGAGAACACATGGAAAATATACAAGAAAGAAAGAGATACGCCAAAAAGGAGAGATTGAGCGTGTAATCGTATTATCATATTGATTTCTTCTCGCCGTCACCGGCAACTTGATGTTTCCCCACCTTGGATTTTTACCACAAAAACTCTTGTGTGCAAGTTTTCTTCTCTTTTTTCTATCTTTCTCATAACATCTTCAACAATCTACAAAACCTGTTAGATGCGTGATCAATCCTACACGATCCAAATATCACCATTATCAACTGGCGCTAGAAGGAGGGGATAGAACTCAACTTCGAGGGACCCTCATGAACAGACCATAAAAATAATTCCAATGTTGATCAACTACAGGACCCGTAGTAAGAGTTGCAGTCTTGACCAAATCCAGAGGAAGAATATTGTGAAAACAATACTCAGAGCTTCAAAGTGGAGTTATTACACTGGGTCACATCCGTAAAAATCAAGAGCCTCCTAGGGACTACAATATAAACAGACGAAACACCAAGATACTCTAGCAAGCTCCAAAACAATGGGTGCTAGAGGGTGGATTATCTAATTTATCAGCATCAAAATATATGCATGAAAGCAAATTCGTAAACAAAGTTCTAAAAAAAAAATGAGAACTCGTGAAGCAGCAACATGGCAAAGGACAGACGATCAGTAGAAGGACCCCAATGGAAAAGAAGCGAAGCCCGAGCTGAGACAACGACGAAGGAACGAGCAACATTATCTTTTAAAGACCTTACACAAGCTCATGGATGACGAAACTTAGTCTTCGGAAAAAAAGTGATCAGAAATTATCCTGAGCGAAAGGCCAAGACACCGATCGAACCAACACCTGCCATGGTGGGTGAAGGTGCCCGAGAGGCTGAGAAGTCGGGGCTTAGAGACCTGACGCGCTTGCCGAATTGACTAGGTGCATATAAAGCACTGTCAGTAATTTGGTCACCCCAAGCTGCCGGTTTTACAGGGAAAAAACACTCTGGTACGCTATCGGAGAAAACATGGTGAAATACATTCGGTTGTGTTAGTATCGCACTAACGATTCGGTCAAACCCTTGTAAACAGATAAAACCAGGAGACGTTCTTGGTGATTTTTTTACATGGGAAAAATAGGGGAAATTGGGGTAAGGTTCCCAGAACACCTCTTGGCTGAAGACTCAAGATGGTTGGAAGTTATCCTAAGCGAATAGACGGGACACCAACCGAATCAAGACAGTTGAGAATTATCTTGAGCGAAAAGCTAGGACACAGATCGAAAAAATGAAGACGGTTGGGAATTATCATGCGAGAAAAGCCAGGACACCAACCCAACCATGATAGTCAGGAATTATCGTTAACGAAAAGCCAGGACACCGACCCCACCAAGATAGCTGGGAATTATCCTGAGCGAAAGGCCGGGACACCAACCGAATCAAGACGGTCAGGAATTATCCTGAGCAAAAAGCTAGGACACCGACCCAACCAAGATAGTCGGGAATTATCCTAAGTGAAAAGCCAGGACACCGAATCAACCAAGATAGTTAGGAATTATCCCTAGCAAAAGGCCAGGACACCGACCGAATCTAGACATTAGGGGATTATCCTAAACAAAGAGCTGACTATTAAAAAAAACGGTCGGGAATTATTCTGAGAAGAGAGCCAGGACACCAACTGGTCCAGCTATAAAGGAGCAAAAAAAAGTCCAAGACAGATCAGTTTAATAAGATACTTGATCAGGTTAAAGCGACAAGCAAGATCAAGGGTGCCAAAATATTAAAACTATTCAAATCCTCTTCGTTGAGCCGTCAAGAGCTCATCTCGCGGATTTGAGGGGGTATTGTTATAGGGATTTTTTTATAGTATGACAAGTCAGCATGATTAGATATGTCACGTCACAAGAATCGGGAAAGATCAACCCAAGGCAATTAATAGTTGATCTCAAGACCAAGTCGAGATTACCTAAGATGGTCGAGGAAGCTAACCGATCAAGCACAAATAACCTGGTTGGGGAAACTAACCGATCGGGTAGAGATGACTTCATCGGGACCATCCGATCGGGATAAAAGCAGTTTGGACGGGATTAGACAATTGGTCAGTTGGACAACGCGTGAGAGACATTAAAGGCAACTACGACTCAAATACGAAGAAGAATTATCGTACTTAAACAATGAATCTAGAATCACACGCCAATATGGAAATATCATTATTTCCTCTTCAGACTCAGAATTCTATTCAGGAAAGAACTCAAAGCTTCTAGAAGGATAAACTCCAAAAAAGGAAAGAAGACAAAGATGACTTCAACAAGTAACTAACCCTAATTAAACACTATGACCTTTCCTTATTTGTATAACAATGATTAGGGTTCTATATACATATAAATAGACCCATAATCTTATTGTAAAATAGAGACAGAACGTCATATACATAACGAGATATACACGAGAACACATAGAAAATATATAAGAGAGAGAGAGAGAGATACGCCAAAAAGGAGAGATTGAGCGTGTAATCGTATTATCATAGTGATTTCTTCTCACCGTCACCAGCAACCGTGGATGTTTCCCCACCTTGGGGTTTTACTACGTAAACTCATGTGTGCATGTTTTCTTCTCTTTTTTCTATCGTTCTCATAACATTTTCAACAATCTAAAAAACCTGTTAGACACGTGATCAATCCTATACGATCCAAAAATCACTGTCAACATTTTTTTATATAATAGTTTAATTAAATGCTACGACAAACGTTTTTATTATCAATTCGTTTATAATATAAAAATAAAATTTAAATTATTAGAATCAATTTACAATAAAAATTTAATAACATATAAAGCTTATATATAAATAATATGCTTTAAATGAGACATTCAAACCATTAGGAAAGTGGATAAGCTTCTATCATTTGGACGGCAAGGTCGTTGGTTCGACTCATGTGGAGAGCCAAACATTAAATGGTGGAGCTGGTTGGGCAGGTTGGCGGATGGGTGGGTCAGTGGAGTGGGTTATGGTTGTGGCGGGTATTGGGTCAATATGATTGAATTCTAATTTATTTTTTTTCGTCCCTATAGATAGTTTGTAGGGATGAAATTTTTTGTCCCTATGGGTTATCAAATAGGACGAAATTACATTTTCATCCCTATTGGTTATCAAATAGGAACGAAACAAAAATCGCCCCTATATTATTTTTTTAGGGACGAATTTAAATATTTATCCCAAAGAAGCTATTGTGACCCACCTGCGGCGACGATTTTTTTTTGTCCTAATAGGTCTATAGGGACGATTATTTGGCTATTGGGACGAAACAAATTCGTCCCAATAGCCTTTTTTTGTAGGGAGAATTTTGTTTAATTCTATATAATTGTAAATTTAATTTTAATTATTATTTTCTAAATAATGGTTTTTTATGATGATTTTCGTAGGACAATGGATTGGGTGAGAATAGTCATATCTTACAACAGTCAATAGGAGCAATTACCCTGATGGAAGTCAGAGGTTTTTAGGTTTCGATAACCAAGGATTGTATGTATCAAAGAATATGACTTATGATTAATTGGTGTCGATCGTGCAAACCGTTTTGAAGTATGATGAGAACAAATACAGTGTTGATCTACAATCTATATCAATCTTTCCTAGGACTACATGTCGCACATTTGTAAGAAATGACGATGATGTTCAGTTTATGCTAGGGAAAGATAGAGTGATCTCTAAAGTATGTGTTAGTATAATTGAAGGAGCAAAAGGAGTTGTGGTAGGTGAAGATATCCCTCCTCCTAAAAACACCCAATAATTTAGATCTTTTAGCGGAGCAACCAACTGTTCACAGAAAAGAGTGAGATCGAAGATCGGGAAAATATGTATGGTGTCCCACTGGAATTTTTTGACCATGTTGATATAGCCGGACCACAATTCAACGATGTGTTTGGTTGTCAAAATGAGATGAATGATTGCCAGTACAAAGAACAATACAATGAGATGTACAGTGACATGGACAATGAACAAAACACTTAAACGAATCTTAGGCCGATTCATGAGGTGAATAATGAGGCAAATCTTGGTCTAGTAGATCATGTACAGAATATTGAGGAAGAGGAAGAGCCTGTCCAAATGGAAAGACATGCAAGATGTGTACATAGATTCACTTGCAATGCACTAGATGTGGCTGGGACATCTAAGGTACGCCCTACTATAACTCCATAAGATTCTAATAATGTCACAACGTGGGTTATTCCCAGTGTAAATTCATACTTGTTTTCTATGGGAGGAAGAAGGAACTTGGTAGAAGAAGAACCTACAAGCATGATTTATAAAGGTAAATTTTTCTCACTGAAAAGGATTTGAAGAGTTTGGCCATTTTGTAATGTGACAGAACTTCGAGTGGAAGGTGAAAAGATCCAATAAGACAACGTTACATCTGGTTTGTTTGATGGACAACTGCACGTGGAAATTAATAGTGGTGAGGAGAGATTAAGGGACATACTTCCAAGTAAGAAGTTTTATCAACGAACACACTTGTCCATTGGAGGAGGTTCACTGTCGCCATTAATAAGCTAGTGCAGTCATAATTGGAGAAGTCGTTGCACCTAGACTACAACAACATGATGGTCCTATCATGCGTCCCAAGGGCATTATCGTGGACATGAAAACAATGTATGGCATCCAAATCCTATATAGTAAGGCACATCAAGCCCTGCATTATGCGTTGTCACTCACCTATGGAACACATACAAAAAACTTCCAACTACTATCATCTTTTGGTTACGTGTTGGAACAACAAAATCCTAGCACAATCACTGACTTACAGTGCGATGAAGAAGGTAAATTTCTCTATTTTTTTCATGTCGCTGGGTGTCTCACTTAGAGGATTTAAGGGGTGTATACGTCCAGTTATTGCATTTGATGGTACCTATTTGAAGGGATGATTCGGGGGTACAATGTTTGTTACAACTGCATAAGATGGAAATGAACATGTGTATCCAATTGCTTTTAGGTACGGTGACTCAGAAAATGACCTATCATGGGAGTGGTTTTTAGATTGCTTGAAAGGTGCCCTTGGTCATATAGATGATCTAGTTTTCATTTCCGATAGACAGGCAAGCATTAAAGTAAGGATTTCTAAAGTGCTCCCTCATGCCACCCATACCATATGTTGTTGGCACTTTTTTGAAAATATTAAAAGGCGATTTCACAGAAAGGATGTTGCTACAATAATGGATAAAACAGCCTGAGCATAAATTGAGTTAAAATATAATCGATATATGGAAGAGTTACAAAACTTACACCAAAATGCATTCGATTATGTCAATATTGTCGGTCCACACAAGTGGTCTCGTGTACATTGTCCCGACAGAAGGTACAGGGTGATGATAATAAATGCTACAGAATGCATAAAATCATGCATAAAATTTACCCGGCAAACTGCTTATATTGACTCTGGCAGAGTTCATTAGGAATATGTTACAACGATGGTTTCATGATCGCCATCGAGCTGCATAGTCCATGCTTCATCAGTTGATCAACACAGTACATCTTCTGATCCTAAAACGTATGGAGAAGTGTGGTTATATGACCGTCAATCTAGTGGACAGGAACATATTCTTGGTAAAGTGGCCTGTAAAATAGTGGACTGTTGACTTAGCCATGAATACCTACACATGTAACAAATTCCAAATGGATCATTTTTCATGTTCGCACTCACTAGCTGCTATAAGGTGAAGTTCCTTTTGTCTTTATAGTGTAAATATACCTAGAGGGGGGTGGATAGGTATATGCTCCAATTTTTGTCTTCTTTTAAAACAATGTGTTGATGGTGATTTTTGGTTGGATCACACAATCGCTAATTACGAATACTTAAGAATGCAAGAGAAACACGAGTATTTTACATGGTCAAACCCCAAGTACGGGGAAACGTCCACGATTACCGAAAACCGGCAAGGAAAGAAATTCATTATGAATTACTGATTACACATTAAGTCTCTCGTGCTCTCTAGAGTCTTGATTTATTTTCCAACCCTTTAATGGGTTTTTCTAGGGTCTATTTATACACGCATAGAACCTTAATTCGTGCTATACAAGTAAATGAAGATGATGTGTTTAAGTCATTTTATTCTTCTTTCCTGTTTCGCGTTCTTCACACATTAGGTCTCTTGCCTAATTTGGACTCTGTCATCGATAGGGAAACTCGATTTCTTATCAAAGTGTGTTTTGAGACACCTTATTGGAGTATGACTCATTCTGTATGTATTTGATAGTATATACGTGTCGATCTGCTGATCGTCTGCCAAAACCCGACCAAGCCTTATTCTCCCCGACCAATGATTTAATACCGACCGGAGGCTTTGACCCGACCATCTCGATAGCCCCGATCGGGTGTTATGAAACCATCTTTGGTGACTTAGGTAGGTTCAGAAAGGTTGGCTCTTGGTGATGTGGCATCTCTAACTCCCGCATCTTTGGGTAGCTATACTAACTCATAATTCTTTAGATTTTACCAATAACAATATCCCCTTAAACACATGAGGTCGGATAAACAATTGTCACAAGTAGGATGCTTCCGACTGCGTGTGTTTAATTTAATCCATCCTTGTTATCTTGTAGTCCATTGATGCCCTTTTAATGCGCTACAGTTATCAACCACACATATTTCGGCTGATGAAATCATTGTGCCTCTTTTTCAAAATTCAAATGGAGTGTGGTTTTCGGTTCTCACGCACCTTCCTCTACTTTCGGCTAATGATGCATGTTTACCTAGTTACGCAACTTGCTATTATATATTGTCTTGAAGCGTTTCACTTCTCATTTTACAATTCGACATTTTTAATAGTTAAAAGCAATCCTAAGCTTTCGTTTCCTTCTAGCCCATTGCTCTTCTCAGGTCTTCCATTCTTTCAAACAGTTTTCAAGGTATGGACCATATTCTTCGTCATCACTATTTTGAGCTTCTTCTTCATGCCATTATGGCAGCTGATAATGAGAATATCGCTAGGCTCGAGTCCATTCTCTGGGGTTACTTTCTTGCTTTTTACTAACCCACTGCATTAAACATGGATTATTCTATGGTTCACCAAGAGTTTGCTCCCTTCCCCTCTAATCTTTCTGACTCTGATTCTGTTGATGTTTATGTAGATATGTCCAAACAAAACAGCTTCAGGTTGACCACCAGGGCCTCTCCCAAGGAATCTGTACGTGCAGCGATTGACTTGAAGATATCTTCACAGCTTCTCAAGATAAAAGACGTACCATGAGAGCGACAAGCTTGGATGCTGAAGTTCAGCACAAACCATCTTTATTCTTTTGACTCGGAGATAAACGTTGTGACTGAGATCGAGCTAGCAAAGTTCGAGGATCGATTTGATTTGACTAGTGCATAAAAATTATACTGTAGTGGAGATCGTGCTATATGGAATACTCCCCCCGGTGCAGTCGCTATATACGGGGCTATGTTGTCTTCAGGGGTTACTCTTCCCCTTTAACCTTTTATCGCTCGATTCATGGGAGATGCTAGCATTGCTCCTTCCCAATTGACCCCTAATTCTTACCGGGTGTTGATCAGTCTAGGGCAGTTATGGAAAAAACTTAGGGCAAAACAGCCCTTAACCCCTCAAGAGATCCATAATTTTTATACGATAAACCGATCAGACAGTAAGGGAACTTCTTTTCTTCAATCCACATCTCAGAGCTTGTGGATTCCTCAAAAGAATAAGAGGAAACATGTACCCCCTTCAGACAAAGATCATAAGTGTTTTATTTAGGGGTTCCCCTCTTCAAATAAACACTAGAAGAACAGTTGGTTCATTGTTGGGGGTGATTGGGGTGAAGTAGTCGTTGTTGACCTCGTACAATGGCTGATACAAAATCGAGTTCCAAGGCACTTATGTAGTCCTGAGCATTAGAGCAAGACTTCTCCCTCTCTGACAAAGAGCAAGCCTGATATGGTGGTTAAGGTGGCTAAGACTTCTTAGGAAGAGAGGGATCACTGTGTTCTTTATGTTGAGGCAGGTTTGATTAAGGCAGGGCCTTTTTCTACAATCTCTACCCGTTGTAGACGATGTAAGTCACCCTTACTTTGTTTTTAATGTAACATGGCATTCATACCTTTCCTCTACACTAACTGTTGATTACCGTGTGGCACCTTTTCTTTTCAGTATATGACGTGGACATCGTTGTGGAAGATCAGGCTGATAAAGCCAAGAATATCGACCGGGTCAGCAGGAAGGCTGCAGCCGATCGGGTTGCTTAGGGAGTTGCTCCACCCGAATATGATATGGTGGAACATACATATAAATCTGACCTCAATTCCTCAAATTTTCCTGTTGAACATGTTAGGATGAGTGATCGCCATCCTTTCCGAGCTCTAGGCGATTGCTAGGGCCACTCAAAGGAAAGGGTTGGTCGGGTGCGGTCCAGCTCTAAGGCATCTGACCATGAGAAGCATGGTCGAGATAGGTCTGAACTTGAGCGTCGGGGAATAGATGATTCGTAAAAGAGGAAATCTAACGAGGCGAATGTGGCAGACAAAGCTCAAGATATTAAGTAGTTAAGACTGTTGAAGGGTCGTCTGCTTCCAATGCCCTTCGTAAGCAGACAAGTCTCTCATCTGGGGGTGACTCAGCACAACATGTTCCAGTGGTTAATCCCATCCTTTTAGATGAGGAAGATGAGGAAGACGAGGATCATCATACGGTCTCTAAACTTATCTCATAAAAACTGTGGTCCAAGAGAAAGAGCAATCAGGGTACATTAAACTTGTCTTCAGTCCCTCCCAAACAAATCGAGATCGCGAACCATACGCTTCCTTCCAATGAGTCTTCCTAGGTTCAGGTTGTACTACCCTCTCAACGTTCCGGGAAGGCTCCTATACAGTTTACCGTTAGGCGTCAGATCTTTTTTTTGACTCCTAAGGCGATAATGGTGGTCCCAATGAGGGGGAGAAAGTAGCCAATGAAGATTTTATGGATTTGACGGAGGAGCAGGTTCTCTAATATGTTTTGGAATCAAGGGAATGAGCAGATATACAGTTGGAGGGGGACATGATGGTGAGCCTATTGGTGCTTCTTCCAATATACTTGTTGGGTATTTTCCTCTCAAGGGCACTATTGAAAGTTAAATTTCTGAGAATGAAGGCCCTCGGGTTGCTGCATCTGTTAATCTTCTTGACGAAGATGTTGGAATTTTGAAGACTCCAATCACTGTTGAACCGTGATATCCCCTCCTTCTTTCGGGATCAGTCTGCTCATGTTGTTTCTACCGTTGAGCTTTCTCATCTCCCTTCATCAAGCAGTTCTTAGACCGACCCATTTCCATGCTTCACTCAATGTTATCATGGGTTGGATACATTGGCGAAGGGTACTGGAAGGATGCCAAAGATGCTGCAGATTTTAAGCGGGTCCACATGATATTTAACAATGGCATTTTTGTAAGTCTTTCCACCATTTTTGTTGTTTTTCTTCCGATCCTTCTATCTATCTAATTTTCCTTTCGTTGATCCCTTGCAAGTGGTGGAGGCATTAACTCAGGCTCTCTCTGAGAAGAACAAATAGGTTGTTGAGATTTCTTAGCTAAAGTTAGCTCTTGCCGAGAAGGATGAAACTTTAAAGTCTTATGTTGCCAGTGCTTTCAAGGCTAGCTAGTATGCAGAGAAGCTGAATGAACATACGGCAACTGAGATGGCCTTAAGAAAAATGCTTATGAATGTTTAGAGTAGAGCCACGACATCTAACCAGGCTCTCATGGAGCTTACTACAAGGAACGTTGAGCTGGAGAAAAAAGTTATCATTCTTGAGTTACAGAGCGCTGAACTTGAATCAAGAGCCATCTTGGCTAAGACAAAGGTGAAAAAGGCTAGGGAAGAAGCTCGGATTGCCCTTGACTCCCTTACCTCAGCTCAACAGAAGACGTTGGAGGCGCAGCACACGTCTGACGAGGATCGACTTCACTTTGAGCATCTCACCATAGATTTAGAGCAGCAGCAGATCAGTATGGAAGTTCTTTCTCATGAGGCTAGGTTAGACCTCAAGATTCCAAATGTTGATCAGTATAATTGGTCCCCTGCTTTCGATGCTACGCTGTTGAGGGAGTTTGAGAAAGGCCTGGCAACTGCCAAGATGTTCTTCAGTATGAGGGAAAGGTTTTCCAAAGAGGTTCGCATGAAGTGGGATCAGACAATATCTAAGCATCAGAAAAAGTCCCTAGAAGCGATCAAGAACCAGCAGATCAGGTGGAAGGCCTATTGCAAATCCATCGAAAATGATCCCCACCCTACCCTATGCATCTCAAACTCCCTTCGAAGGTATCTCTTGTGTCCTTTTATCCTAGTCAAGACAGTGGCGCTCTGACTAAAGAGGTCGACGTTTGTCCTTCCACCGATGTAGATTACTCTTCATTTATGTCTGTTGATCCTGATGACAATATCTCCTAGCCAGACTTTGGAGATTTTGGTGAAGGTCAAGAAGATGATGTCCCTCATTCCGACCCTGGGGGCTCCTCAGCTGCTGGGAACAACTGATGCATCTCTGCTTTTGTAGTTGTTTCATATGTATTTAACCTTTTAACTTTTGACATACTATGACAGTCAATGTACATCGTCCCCTTATTACTTGTTTTCGGGATACGTTTGGTTTTCTGTGTGTGGTTTCTTATGTTTGCGTTTACTTATATTTTTACTGCAACCTGAGCTATGCATGGTGACCCATGCCAGGTTGATCTTTATGAGTTAGGCTAAGCAAAACCATTTGTATCCTCGTATGGGCTAGATAAATCAATCGTCTAAGGCCGTGTTGCCACTTAATTATTGCCTCATTGCTTCACTTTTGGTGGTTAAATACCCTTGGAGGATTGGACCATACTCTGCAATGATCTTGGGTCCACCTCGAGTAAACCCCTTGTGTTTTATTGTGAGGCTTGTTTTTTCCGATTGTCTTCTTGTCTATCTTTCTATTGGGCAATGTTCACTTATAAACCAATTGTGCGGTTTTTATTTATAGACTCGTCTTTATCTGCTAACTAGGTCGTTGGGACGTCTCGTAACAGTTTGTTAGCCAAGATTCACTGCGATAAGGCGTAACTTGTCCTACCAATTTTATAATTATTTATGGTCGTATTTTCCTTATCTTATAGGTAGGATTTGAGTCTTATCCAAATTTTGGTGCATTCTATTGGGTTTGTATGCCCAAAGGTGCCCGAACAGTGCTTTATATGCACCTAGTTAGTTTCAGTGAGTGAGCATTGTCATGGGGACATATGCTTTTGGCCACTTCACTGGGCTACCCGAGATACCTTATCAGCTTTGGCTGATATCTTAAGGTACCCTATGAACACTCTTATGAGCAAATGCTTGGTTTTGAACACTGTGCTAGACTATTTATAACAGCTTTCCCCGGAGGTTTTTATTGATATCTTAAAAATTAATAAACAATTAGCTAATAACAATTCAAAACTTAAGTTATGGAAATAAAAGAGAACAAAAGTAAGAATCTCCTCATGGGTAGAAGATCTTTAAATATTGTGTATTGCATGACCTGGGAAGCTCGGTCTCCTCTGGTCGAGAAAGGCGATATGCTTCATATCCTCCAATCCCGACCACTTGGTATGGTCTTTCCCATTTGTCAGCTAATGATCCTGCGTACTTGTCTTTTGTATTAAGTGTCACCCTTCTCAGGACTAGCTCTTCGAGCTGGAATCTTCTAAACTTGACATGCAAATTGTAATACCTTGCTACCCTCTATTGGTAGGCGGCATTCCTTACTCTGGACATGTCTCTTCTTTCTTCCAACTCATCCAAGTCTTGTTTTATCATCTCCGTATTTCCTTTAGGAACAAAAAGTTGTGCCCTAAGGGACTTGTGAATTATCTCAACAGGAATCACTGCTTCCATCCCAAATGCCAACAAGTAAGGTGTTTCACCTGTTGAAGTCTTTTCTGTGGTCTGATAAGCCCATAAGACTTTGTACAACATTTCTGCCCAGTTTCCCCTCTTTCCTTCCAGCTTCCCCTTCAAAGTATGCCTGATTATTTTGTTCACTGCTTCTGTTTGGCCATTGGTCTTGGGGTGAGCTGGCGTGGCATAATAGTTCTTTATCATAAAGTCTTGACACATATTTCTAAATTTATCACTATCAAATTGAGTCCCATTATCTGTGATTATAGTTTCTGGGATTCCAAACCGATAGATGATATTTTTCTTCACAAAACTGGTGGTATTAGCCTCGGTGATATGTACCAGTGATTCCGCTTTAACCCATTTTATGAAGTAGTCAACGGCTACTATGGTATGCTTCACTCCTCATTTAGTTGCAGTAGGCATCAGGCCAATCAGATCTATTCCCCACATGGCGAATGACTATGGTGATGTCAAACTTTTAAACTGCTCATGTGGCTTTCGAATGTTTTTATCTACTTTTTGACAACCTCCGTACTGACTTGCAACACCTTGTGCATCTTTGAACAGAGTTGGCCAATAAAATCCTACCTGAGAATCTTATGTGCCAAGCTTTTGCCACCCGAGTGATTCCCACAGACTTCCCTGTGAACAATTTCCAATATTTGTCTACCTCTGATCGGGTCCACACATTTTTGAAAGACTTTAGAGAACTCTTTTTTGTATAGATCTCCTTCTACTATTGAATATCTTATAACTTTATATCTGAGATACTTCACCTTAGCTATCTCCGTCGGAAGCACTCCATTCTCTAAGAATTCTTTGATCGGGGTCATCTATGTAGCTTGTTCCCCTTTAACCAATTCTACCTCCGACGCTTCAGCTTGATTTGTGGTCTCGATACTTGGCTTTTGCAAATGGGCGATCGGGACTGTTTTTGATCATACACTGGTGGCTGATGCCAATTTTGACAACCCGTCTGCTTTCTCATTTTTCTCCCTCAAGTTTTGGGTGATTTTGTATGATTTGTACCTTTCGATCGGTGTCTTTGTTATAGTTAAATACGCAGCCATGTTATTGTCCTTGGCTTGATATTCATCCAGAACTTGATTTACCACCACCTATGAGTCACTGAATATTTCTAACTCATCTGCTCCTAGTGCCGTGCACACCCAAAGGCCTACTAGAAGCGCCTCATAGCTTGCCATATTTTTAGTGGCTTTGAAGTCAAATCGCAAGGCACATTGCACCTGGTCACCTTCTGGCATGGATATAACTATGCCCGCCCAGCTGCCATGCGTGTTTGACTATCCATCTATATGTAGTTTCCAAGCAAACGAATCCTTTTCTCTTAACATCCTGATCACTTCGTTCTTCGGCTCAGCGAATTCAACAACTAGATCTGCTACAACTTGCCCCTTGATTGTCGCTCGTGGCGAGTAGACTGTCAAACTCTCTTAGTTCCACTGCCCATTTAGTCAGCCTTCCGACACTTCGGATTTTGATAAAATCTGTTTCAATGAACAATCGGCATATACTTCAATTTTATGAGCTTATAAATATGGTCTCAGCTTTCTTGTTGTTGTTAACAAGGCCAAATCCATTTGTTCAGTTGGAGAATATCTTATTTCCGCATGTAACAAAGCTTTACTGGTGTAGTATACAGGTTTCTGTGTTCCCTCCTCCAATGTGACCAGTACTGACCCTGTCGATATGTTTGTTACGGACAAGTAGAGGTAGAGCATTTCCCTTTCAAGTGGTTTAGATAATATCATAGCTTTTCCCAAGTATTCTTTGATTTTTTTGAATGCTTGCTCGCACTCATCATTCCATTCTACCACCTTGCCATGCTTAATTACATTGAAAAAGAATAGGCATTTGTCCATTGATTGACTTATGAACCGACTCAGTGACGCTAGGCAACCCATCAATCTTTGGATTTCCTTCAATGTCTTGGAGACCTTATTTCTTCCAAAGCTCTTATTTTCTCCGGGTTTACCTCGATCCCTCTTTGAAGAACCTGAAATCCCAGGAACCTACTGGATGGCACCCCGAATATGCACCTCTTTGGATTTAGCTTCATCTTATATTTTCGTAGCACTTCAAACATCTCCCTTAGGTCGGTTGGATGATCTCCGGACATTACACTTTTTGTTAGCTTATCGTCCATGTATATCTCTATATTCCTGCCAATCTATCAAGCAAACATTTTATTTACCAGACTTTGGTAAGTTGCCCCAGCGTTCTTTAACCCAAACGACATGACCTTATAACAATACAATCCCTGGTCCATTGTGAATGAGGTTTTTTCCTCATCTGGTTCAAACATTCTGATCTGGTTGTAACCTGAATAGGTGTCCATGAAACTTAACAGTTCTTGATCGACCGTTGTATCTACCAGTTGTTCAATCCGAGGCAAAAGAAATTTGTCCTTCAGACATGTTTTGTTAAGGTCAGTGAAATCCACACACATCCTCTATTGGCCATTTTTCTTCTTCACCAGGACTACGTTGGCAACCCAGTCAGGATATTTCACCTTCTTAATGAATCCTGCAGCCAATGACTTGTCCACCACTTCCTTGATTACCTTGCTTTTTTCTGGAATAAAGGGCCTTCTCTTCAGGATAACTGGTTTCTGATCATGATTCACGGCTAAATAATGTGAAATTATCTGTGGATCAATCCTTGGCATGTCTGCGTACTCCCAAGCGAATATATTTTTGTATTCTTTTAGGAGTTTGAACATCTTACTTTGATCGTACTTTGTCAATTGGGACCCAAGCCTAACAGTCTTCTTGGGATCATTGTTGCTCATGGAAACTTCCATGGTCTGCTCCTCCAGGCCTTTGTCACTCTCTGACACTGCCTCTCTCGGGTCTAGATCGAACCCGATTAGTGTTTCGGCCTTTTCCTTGTTGGGCCTACTTTTAAGTCTTCATCATTGTTGACAGCATCCACTTGCATTACCTCTGACTCTGCATTTTCCCTGTATACGACGAGATTCATTTTCCTGGCCACTCCTGTGAGCTTTTCATGATCCCCACTCCAGCTTCGGTCAGAAATTTCACCATTAACGCATAGGTTACAATTACGGCTTTTATTTTGCTCAGGAAGGACCTGCCTAGAAGAGCGTTACATGGCCAATTCTTGACATTTACAACCACGAAATCCAACAATATTGTTTTCGTACAAGGAAAACTTCTAGCTTCTACTGGTAGTTTAACAATTCCCAACACCCTGACCTCGGTTCTTTCGAAACCCCTCAATGGAACCTTTACTGGTTAGAGATCACTCCTCTGTAGTCCGAGTTGATCAAAAGCCTCTTTGCTCAAAATATCTGCTGAGCTACCATTGTCGATCAGTATTCTTCTTACTTGCCAATGCCCGATGCGAACTGACATAACAATCATGTCATTTGGTCTGACCTCTGACTCGTGTGTCTGTTTCAGTGAAAATTATTGGTCTCCATCCTTGCTTTGCCTTCTTCTGATCGTGACCTAGATGATTCACCTTCACACTTCTATGGCTGTTCATGACTTCCTTAACTTTGGACATCCTTTCTCGGCTACTACTTCCAATATTGGGGTCACCAAAAATGGTGTTGATTGCCCCTCTATCTGAGCCTTCTTTTGGGATCCTATAACTTCTATCCCGATCCCCTGTATGGATATCCTTTTACCGATCTTCACCTCTTCGGAGGATGACATCAGCAAGATGACCTTCCCGGATTAGCTTCTAAATTTAATCCCTAAGTTTGTAACATTTGGAGGCTTCTTGGCCATTCTCCTGGTGGAACCTGCAGTACTTGGTAATATCCCTTCTGGCGAAGCTAGACTGCCTCAGGGGTTTTTTATATAAGTTTTTGTCTTCTATCACATTCATAATTCCCTCCTGCTTTTTGGCTAACGGCGTATAATTGGTGTACTAGCACCTTGAGTTTTTTCCTGTTCTATCAGCATCTCTTTGCCCGTCTTTCCGTTTTTCCACGTTACCCTTCTGGTCATTCTTGTCATTGTTTTTCGAACCACTTTCCTGGTTCTTTTGACTGTGACCAAGTCGACCTCAATGTATAAACGATTTCTCCAAGAAAAGCTCTTCGTATCGCAATGCCTATTGTGTCGGCTTGACCTTTCTCTCATGGGCAATATGTTCTTCTTCTGCTTGCATATGAGGTGGGTCCCCGCTGCCTTAGGCTTAAGGTTATGTAATTGTGTTGCAAGCTATTTATGAATGTGGATACCACCGCTTCATCGTTAGAGTCCTGAACCTTTGATACCTCCTGTGAGAACCTGGTAATGTAATCTTTTAGCTTTTCATCCTTCCTTTACCTTAAATTGAAAATAGTTGACACTGATTTTCTCCTCTAGATATTCCCCATAAACTGTCTGGTGAACGCTCGTGTCAACCCCTCGAAACTCCTGATGGACCCCGATTATAATCCTTTGAACCACCTAGATCTTTAATTCCCTAATGTCTGAGGGAACACACGACACATGAGAGCATTGTCATAATCGTACTGAGCCATGGCGCTCTGGTATCTTCTGACGTGTTCCTATGAATCGGTGTTGGCCTTGAACTGCTCCACATGTGGCATCCTAAATTTCTCCGAAAAGTGAGCCCGCCTTATGGCATTGGCGAACAGGTTCCCAAGACTTCCGACCAGGGGGTTATCTTGATTTTGCTTTTCCTCAAAAGCCTCTATCCTCCTGAGAAGGACTTCGTGCTCCCCTTTCGGTTCACCATGTCTGTTTAACCTTTGGTGCACTGTGATCCCTTACGAGTCCCTTCGCGCCTCTAAGAGCGTGCTCGTCATCACTTAGATTGGGTCAGGGTTTCTTACTTCGCCCATCATATCTGTTTTCTTTCTTAAGATATAGTCTTGCGCCGCCATACCTTATGATATCATCACGTGAGCTTGACTCCTCATGTTCGTCCACCCTTATATCCTGGTGGGGGTTGTTTCTTCTGCGTGAACACCCTTTTTTGTCCCATTTCTCTGCTCTACTTATTCTAGACTTTTGGGGCGTGCCTGGAGTAGTTGCCACGATCTCATAGCGCACCTTGGTCCTTGAGCTACCACATGTGTAGTGAGCTGGTACGGTTAATTCAGGTTCACGGATGTTGTTATGCTAATTCCCTGTCTAATAGCATCATCAATGACTCTCCGCAAGGATTCTTGAATTTGTCTAAATGCATATGGAGATATCCCTGTAGTCAAGCCCATGGCTGTGACGGCGTCAGGTCCGCTTGATGGTGGAGTTCTTAAAGGTGGATCTGTTCCAGGTGCATCGGCTTCCACGACATTCACCCTCGTGAGACATCAATGGTTGCGCGGGGAAAAATCTCTGTCGGTGCTAGAAACCATGATTTTACTTTGTATGACTAAATCTCTGGCTAATTATAATGAAGGTTCACAACCCCCTTCCTCTAGCGCTAGTTGTTGACGGTGATTTTTGGATGGATCACACGTCGGACAGAATGTATATAAAATCACACAATCGCTAATTACGAATAGTTAAGAAAGTAAGAGAAACACGAGGATTTTATGTGGTAAAACCCCAAGAATGGGAAAACGTCCACAATTGCCGGAAACCGGCGAGGAAAGAAATTCACTATGAATAAATGATTACACACTTAGTCTTTCGTGCTCTCTAGAGTCTTGGTTTGTTTTCTATCCCTTTTATGGGTGTTATAAGGGTCCATTTATACATGCATAGAACCCTAATTCATGCTATACAAGTAAATGAAGTTGACGTGTTTAAGTCGTTTTACTCTTCTTTTCCTATTTCGCGTTCTTCACACATTAGGTCTCTTACCTAATTTGGACTCTAGCATCGATAGGGAAACTCGATTTCTTATCAAAGTGTGCTTCGAGACACCTTATTAGAGTATGACTCATTCTACATGTATTTGATAGTATATATGTGTCGATCTGCCGATCGTCTGCCAAAACCTGACCAAGCCTTATTCTTCCCGACCAATGATTCAATCCTGACCGGAGGCTTTGACCCAACCATCTCGATAGCCCCGACTGGGGTGTTATGAAACCATCTTTAGTGAACTTAGGTAGGTTCAAGAAGGTTGGCTCTTGGTGACGTGGCATCTCCAACTCCCATATCTTTGGGTAGTTATACTAACTCATCATTCTTTAGATTTTACCAATAACACAATGCAATTATAATAATGCTTAATGAAAATTGCAAACAAAGACACAAGATTTTTATGTAGTAAACCTCCGAAGAGGAAACATCCACAGGTTAGCAACCACCGGTAAAAGCAAATTCACTAGTAGATAAAATAAGTACAATCTCTTAAGTGACCCATTCACCTAGAAACTACCCTTCGATCCTACTCAATGAACTTGTTGCCACCTTGCTCACCTTTCCGGATACTCTCGACCCTAAGCAAGACTTCCTTACTTAGTTATCTGAGTCCTCCCAACTCTAACTAAGACTTCCTTGCTCAACAATCCGAGGTCTCCTACCTTGTCGAGACTTCCGCTTGCTTAGCTATCCGAGTCCTCCTAACTCTAGCTAAGACTTTCAAATGTTCAAACCAAATAATCACTCTTAGATATGAGACTTCCTACCTCTTCACAAGGCAATGATCTAAGTGCTTATGGAAATGATGCAATCACACACAAATAGAGTATGTTGATCAAGCACAATCTATGAACATGCAACAAGATAGCTAGATAATGCTTTCAAAGAACAATCATAAAAGTATCTAGACAACCTAAGCATGTTATCAACTAAGAACCAAATCAATGAAATGAATATACCAATTGATATAGACCTAGTTCCTAGAAAATGAAATTAAATCTAGAAATATTCAATCAAGCATACAAACAAAAGATTTCTAGAAACAATCTCAAGTTTATCAAGTTTAGCACAAATCATTCAATTTATTACAAACCTAGCTAAACTTGACAATCAAATGAATAAAGCAGAAAATGAAATAAAAATCATCCTAGTCATACTTCTTAATCACATAACATCAATCAATAAAAAGATCAAAGACGAAAACTAAGAAGAAGGATTTTACCAATTATGGATGAAATCTCGAACTGAAAATCTGATCACCGTGAAACATCAAAACATCCTTTAGTTTCGAAAATGCTTGGGGTTTGTAGATCTTCTCAAGACACTTGAAATCGGTTTTTGAATTAAGTGATTCGCAGTAGAATTTAGAAAGTTATCACAAAAACAAAAATCAAAAGTTGCTCACAAAATGTGCAGGTCAAAAATGAATATATGAAAAATTCCAAGGGACCTCCCAAAATAAACCGCGCGCAAATAAACCTGGTAAGTGATAACGCGTGTTTGGAAAATTTTCAAAGCAAATTATCACATGTGGTGAGTGTACGCTACAAACACTAATATTCCCAATGAAAGACCACGCTTTGCAGCAAGAGAAAAACAACAAAGGCTTCATATGCATGCAACACACTCAATAAAAAACTTATCCATTAAATGTTATTCCACGCAGTGAGCTCATGCTAGAATCATACAACCATCGAATAAAATACCATGTTTAATCCACACGTGCAACAAAAGGAGCACAATACACAAGGTTTCACGTGTAATTAAAACACCCAATAAAAACCCATTCAATTCACAAAATTAAATCAGCCGAGATGTGGCCGTGGGCATCTCGTGGTCAGAGGGTAATTTTCGGCGAGATGGTCTCTCGCCTACGCGCTACCCTCTCTCTTTGGTGTGGCTTTCATGCCATGCCATGCCAAGCCATCTTCCGTTCTGTGTATTTTTCAGTCCAGTTATGACCTCGAAACTCGGAATTCAATTCCATAGTCGGCATATGAATCCGGACTCAGTTACTGGTACATAAAATTACATAATTTTTTATTCGGAACTCGAAATCAAATAGTATTAATAACCGAAATGACCGGAACTCAATCATGAACAATCTAAGGCTAAAATCAAGTTCAAGATCCATATTATACAAATATATAAATAAACAAACACATTTCACACAAGAATGCAAACTATATAGACATAGTCTCAATGCATGCATTTTCCAAAAACATGTCACTTTCATATCAATGCATGAGCATTCAATATCAAGTGTGTGAATGTGTTATACCAATTTATACACAACGATGCAGAGACATAAATGTATGATATGTGTGTGTGTGTGTGCGTGTTTGTGCCTACTCCTTTCAAGAGGAGGAAAAGTCTTGATACCTTAGCATTCAAGTAAGCACATATCCTCTTGAAGACGAATTTTACATGCGAATTCGCTTTCCTTCTTTGAAGCCCGATCTAATCACGAACCACCTAAGCAACTAAGCGATACAAACAAAGAGCATTTTGTTATGGAATCAAGCCAACATAAATCTAAAACCTAACATAAGGTACGTTACAAGTTTTTGTGTACGGTTAATATTACTAGAACTTGAATCTCATTATTTTCATTGTTTCTGCAGGGAGCGAAACTTGGATTTCACATCCTTATGTTTGGACTACTACAAGAGACATACTCTTATTGACGAGTACTCGGTTCCTATTATGCCAATTGAACATCCTTCTATATGGGTAGTGCCATCTGACATCCCTGAGCGGGTGGTTTTGAATCCAATCTCCAGGAGACAAGCAGGACGCCTAAGGGCGGGTCGACATGTTTCATCTTCGGAAAGGACAACTACACAATCGTGTAGAAGATGTGGACAATCAGGGCATAATACTAGGAAGTGTTCTAACACATCTTTGATTAATGAAGGTCCGAGCAAAGTTGTTCCTCAGGAATACCACCGTATATGTAGCATCTGTCATTCAGTGAGACACAACAAACAGACGTGCCCTGACAAGGACTCTACCGTGGAATGAATAGAGGGTTTTCCAATTTGAAATTGTATGACTTGTTCAATAACTTAAATTGTAATTAAACGGGAGTTTCCATTTGTAGTTTTAATATTGTTAAAGTTTTGTAATGTGTGTTCTACTTGTTATTCCAGACACTTGAAACGGAAACCAAAAAAAAAATTGTTTTCATTCAATTGTTTTTGTACAAAAAAATGGTATATAATAAAAATAAAATACAAAACAAATCTAGGCTGGCAGGGAGTTATAAAAAATATCCACAGCCATCTTCTCCCGAATGATCCCCATATCGTCTTTCGACCAATAGAAATCATTCCTATCAGCCATTAAGCACGCAATCAAACTCAACGTATAGGAACCGCAGTTACCCCTACAGTTGGACGCATTAACACACGTTACAATATGTTTTTAATAAAACAATCTCTGATTTAATGAAATATAAAGTCTTACACTCGGTTCTATTGGGGTAGACGTGATGCGGACACCACGCTGACAGAGAAAGGCCTATTCTTCCTAGGGAGCTTCTCACGGCCAACCGGTCGCTCAGTGTGAAACCCCGCCTGATGCAACATCGAGGGTAAAAACTTGCTTAAGGGGGCTACATGCTGCTTCCTAATAAGCACTAGGACTTCCTATCTCTAGGGGTCTAGTATGTGCATCTTCCAAATGGTGAGGTCGACGGTCATCAAAAGCCAACGTTGGCACCCAATGTTGCACGGTATCAGGACCTATAAACGTATCTAGAAGGTGTTAAGATTTACAAAGGAATTTTTATTTAAAAAATGCAGACCACATAACACTTACCAGGTCAACCTCATGCCACGGACAAGTTCTAATAAGGGCACCACCACGCACCGTCTTAAGGTCCTCAGCGGACCAACAAAAATTTAGCACATTCGACCAGGATGTGGTGATCTCCCCGTGAGGATCATGAGGCATCATTCCCCCACTAATGTTCCATCAATGACTATACAACATTGATGGATAGAATGTTAATAAAGTTTTACAAACTAAAATACCAACTTGCGTAAACAATAGGTATTAAATACTTACATAGAATTGCCTGTTCAATATGTTGATCCTCTAGTTGTACATAGTGAGGAATGCTTGCTGACGCTTCCAAAGAATATGAAGGTACACATCCATATGCTGAAAAAATATAAAAGTCATAAATTGTTAGCAGTGTAGCATTACCCTAAACAAACATAAAATAGAAATTTACCTAACACACGTACCGTGTCCTCCAAGTCCATGAAGTTGGATCCGATCCGGTGGAACCATAAGGCATCAACTAGCTCCATCACGTCCACATCATGTCAGCATAATTGTTGCATTAGCTACATAATTTTTTAATTTAACAAAAAAAGAGTAGCAAATATATAGATAAAGTTTTACTTGTTGTTCCTTGGTCGAGTTCCTCTTGTAGGCTTTGTAAGCCTTATTCTAGTCAGCGTCCACCAGTCCGTGGGACTCAAAAACATGGTCCGCTGCCTGGGGCAGTACCCTCACCCTCTTCAGTCAGTATGGATCTGTAAAAACGGTTGAGAAACTACTAACTGCGCTTGAGTAAGAACCTCCCGGGAGAAACTCCAGCCTCTGGGGTATGATACGCGGAGGAACTTTGTCCTTGTAGATCGGGGTAAGTGGGAACTGTTACGGTTGGATCAATGAGGGAGGTAGAGGGGACCGTTGGGCCTCGATCAATGAGGGAGGTAGAGGGGATGGCTGGGCCTCGATCGATGGGGAATGTGGAGGAGAGCTCTGGCTCTCGGTCGATCTGATAGATGGAGGGGGGCGTTAGGGCTCAGTCAACCCTGACAGAACTCTTGAGAGGTCTGACAAAACTGTTGTACATGTAGCAGGCCTTATATCATCGATACACTGCTGAGCCTCACTCTCCGGACCTCCCCTTCCTGTATGAGGCTTGTCGCTATGTCCACCCATCCTATATGTCCCCCCCTCTCGTATACCCATCAGTCATGTCTACAGGACTAAAGTCTGGATCAGTAGATGGTGGACCATCCTAGTGTGTATGTGTCCTCGACCCTTGAAGCCCCCCGATCAATCCCAGTAAATCTCAGTACTGCTATTGTCAATCCTCCTTACTCTTCTGGAGGGTTTCATGCAATTCGTTGAATTGATGTTCTCATGGGGCCTATAATCATGTCTACATTGTTAGTACCAAAATAATCAACATGTCGCGTTAATAAAAAAACAAAACTATCATCTCAACTTACCTCTCCATCACGTCTAACGCCGTCATAGGAATCCCCTCTAGATGTAGCAGGTTTGGGGGTGGTAAACCAAACATATCTATGCCTCACTCCCCGAGGATCCGGCCCTGATCCCTCACTATCCATGGCCATGAAACCTGCATCCTCCGGGTCAGAAGCCTCCGTCTCACTGGGCCTCCCACCCCTACCCTCAAGGTCAGAACCCTCTGTCTCACTACTCCCGCTAGTGGTAGTATGATCAAGGACTGAAGCCGAAAGTTGAAGCCTGTCCTCTTCTCTATACAGGCTCCCCCCTTGTTTAGCCCTGCAAAGTACGGTGCCTTCGTCTCAATTGCTGTGGGCACCATTTTCGTCCTTGCAAACATTTGAAACCTTAGTTAGAACAATGTTGTTGTATAATTAGTGATGAATATAAACATGTACAGATTAATAAATACCCGAGCATTGAAAATCTTGGTCAGCTTCTTCCCTCTCAGTTGTTTTCTTAACTCCCACTTCAAAATACAAGGAGACAAGCCCGTATCCCTTCGGGTGCCAAACTGGATGCCCAGATCGAGGATCACCTTGAAAGCAAATATCTACATCAAACATAAATACGATAAGAATCCGAAAAATATTGGACATGATAAATAAAGTACATGTTGTAATTCAAAGTTCTTACCAATAGGGCGTGAGATATACCGTACATGTTGTAGGTCTCCACCGTATGTATATCACCACCATTTGCCTACTGGCATCTCTCGAACGCCCCATATCGCCTGTCAAGCATATGCTTGAATCAACAAATGGAATGCCTGTCCATGTGGGCACCCAAAGGGAACGCATCGAAAGCATCGAGCTCCACCACCAGCCGAAACTGCCAAACTGGAATCTTGAATCTCTCGTCCAACTCCATCAGTATCCAGTTCAGCATATAGATGAGGTAGAGATTCACAACATCGTATGCCTCTAGAAACTCTCTGAGGGTGAGAACAACCTTTAACTCCTCGAACGATACCACCGAAGAACCACTGATATATGCCATTATCCACTGCTTCATACCGGGTCATTTCTGGTATGACTCCAAAACATAATTCGTCGATAAGGCAAAATTCCACCTTCGGAAACCTCACCAAATGGTTCCCTAACAGGAACCATATCTCATCTGTTGGGCCTTCAGGATGCTACTCCCGCATAAGCAGCCAATGGATAACACCACCTAAAAACTTCATCCGCCAATGCATCGTCATGAAATGGACAAAATAGGATGCCATGAACCAACGCCGGTCTTCAACAGCAAAATCTTCGGGGACCCGGTTCAATGCGTCGTCTATACGGTTAAGAGCGTCGAAATGGTCGTGGCGAGTTGGTTTGCCCTCGTACCGGTCTTCCTTTTGAGTTTTAACCAAAACCTTTAACCTATTCCTCATCTGCAATGTCACAGAAATAATACATAAGTAAACTGAAAAAGGCTTGGAAACAAAATTAAAAGTCTCGAGATTTTTCCAAAAAAATCTCGGGATCTACAAAAAAAACTCGGGCTTTTACAAAAAAAAGCTCGAAGCATCGATAAAAAATTCCAAAAAAAATGTTCGATCATGTTTTAAAAAGCTCGGGTGTTCTACAAAAAAGCTCGGACACTTGAAAAATAAGCTCGAACCTTTGATAAAAAAGTTCGAACCTTTATAAAAAAAGCTTAATCCTTTAAAAAAAACTTGAACCCTTAAAAAAAAGCTCGAACATTTGAAATTAAACTCGGAGATCATGTTAAAAAAAACTCCATTTAACTGGAAAAATAAACTCGATTTAACTAAACATAATTTTCAAGTACAAAAAAGCTCAGAGGTTTTTCAAAAAAGCTCGATCCAAGCGTTAAAAAAGTCTCGGTTACCCAGATTTTCATCTTATTCAATAAATATTCAACCTCATTTCAAACCCTAACCTAAACCACAACGATTCTCAGATCCCCAATTCAACCCTAATCTACAATTTCAGTCAACACAACACAAATCTAACATGTAACTCAAGTTCTCAACATCGAAAATGATAACAAAAACAAACTGAACTTACCTCTGTCGATGGAAAATTTCTATTGAAATCTCGAAATTCCAGTGCTCTCCAAGTTTCGTTCACTTCGCGTTCAATTACGTTACCGTCAATTAACTTCCCGTCGGTTTCTTTCTCACTCTAGCTTTTCTCTCTCACTTTGAAAATGATTGCTTTTTTTTCTCAAAAAGTGGGGGTATTTTCATCTGGTCACCTAAATTGGTGCATTTTAAACATATATTAATAAATGACGATATTTGCACAACAGTCCCCTCAAATAGTGCTATTAATTTTTTGAGCCATTTTTTGTAATTCAAAGAAGAAAAACAATGAACTTGACTGAAAATGATTTATGGGATAATAGGAATATATACACGACAAATCCTTAATAATAAGATATGTTGAAGAATGCAACGGAAATTATAAGAAGATAAAATAATTGCCTAATCATATATGAGCTACCTCATTTTATTTTTGAATAATGGTAGACATCCAACCTTTACATCCAACTTGATGTAACAGTTTACATGGCACTTCCTTGTCAGTTGCCACATCATCACATTGCCACATCATTACACTTTTTTATTTTTTCTCAAGAATTTTAACTTCATTCAATTTGTTCTTAATTTATGTAACAAAAAAAACAAAAAAAAATTAGTCTTTGTAGGAAGCTCTAGAAGTTAAAAAGGATGTACCATATAAGATGCCACATCAAGTTGGATGCAATGGATAAAAGGGTTGGATGTTTACCATTATCCATTATTTTATTCTAGAAATATATGAAGAAATATTTCATTTCTGTAATCTGATTTTTTTCAATGGTTTTTAGCAAAATCACTAGAATCACTTCAATACATTTTAAGTTTTTTTTTTCTCTATATTTTGCTTCTACGGTTTTCTTTGTCATATTTCAAACGACAGTAAAATGGTATTTTCAATAACAAAAGATTTATAAGGTGGAAAATTTTAAAATAGAAATCAAAGTATAAAAAGTCTTCGGTTGTCAGCTGCCACATCATCACATTGCCACATCATTACACTTTTTTATTTTTTCTCAAGAATTTTAACTTCATTCAATTTGTTCTTAATTTTTTGTAACAAAAAAAAACAAAAAATAAATTAGTCTTTGTAGGAAGCTCTAGAAGTTAAAAAGGATGTACCATATAAGTTGCCACATCAAGTTGGATGCAATGGATAAAAGGGTTGGATGTTTACCATTATCCATTATCCATTATTTTTATTCTAGAAATATATGAAGAAATATTTCATTTCAGTAATCTGATTTTTTTCAATGGTTTTTAGCAAAATGAATCACTTCAATACATTTTAAGTTTTTGTTTTTCTCTATATTTTGCTTCTACGGTTTTCTTTGTCATATTTCAAACGACAATAAAATGGTATTTTCAATAACAGAAGATTTATAAGGTGCAAATTTTTAAAATAGAAATCAAAGTATAAAAAGTCTCCGATTGAGAAATGTTATTTTTTTTATCTTCTACGAAATCTAATGCCAGAGAAGAAAGAAACAAAATGAAAAAACTAAAGAAAGTTAATATGGGTCTTATATTATATTAACGGTTAGGGTTAAAATCATTTTTGTCACCTATAGTTTAACCTATTAGCTGTTTTGGTCCCTCTATTTTCGGTATTCCTCTGTTAGGTCCAAACATTTACTGTTAATCATTTTGCTGGCCTCGTTAGAATTCCATTAAATAAGTGACGGCATATTGGTAAATGGATCATTAAAAATAAAAAAAAATATTAATAGAAATTAATTTTCTTTTTAAAAATAATAAATATTAATATAAATTAACTTTTTTCATTAAAAAATAAAACAAAAATTCATTCAAAATTTCATATGTTCATCTTCATTTTCATCATCATCATGCATCACATTCACAACCCTAATCTTCAAAACCCTAGCCACCCACAAACATCACCGCCCCATACTGTCAACCACCCACAATCACCATCGCCCCCTACTTTCAACCACCCCTAAACCCAAACCAAACACCCAATGTCAAACCTAAAACCTAAAACCGAACCTAGTCAAACCCCTACCATCAACCATCATTACCATAACCAATGTCAATCTCCTCTCAGTTGAGTAGATCGCGAAGATCTGGGCTTGTTCTTACCGGTGGCCCCAAACCAGGGAAGAATAATTAGAAAGAGATCAAGAAAGAAGAGAGATGGATTTGGTTTGCGTTTGATTCGGGTAGACGAGGGTGGTCATCGTTGTGTTCGTGCCGACGAGTTTGAGGACCGATAGACACTGGTATGGTGGTTGGGAAGATGAAAAAGATGATGGATTTGGTTCTTTGGTGAAAGACGTTGAAGAATCTGAGAATTTTTTGATTTAAAGAGCAATCGTTTTTATATTACATTTTATGAATTGGAATGATATGGTGTTGGTGATTTTTTTTGCTATTTTTAAATCATTTAAATATTTAGTAGAAGGGTAAAATAATATTTTCACTAAAAATATTAACAGAAGTTAACAGAATGACCCAATGAAGGAATACTAGGACTAGGGGGACCAGAACGACTAATAGGTTAAACTAGAGAGACGAAAATGATTTTAACCCTAAAGGGTATGACTATAATGTTAGGAGATTAAATTCCAATAATGTTATTGGAGTACTATTACAATATTCCTCTAATACTTGGTTGACATTTGACAACCAAACACTTAAAAAAGAAAAAGAATAAAAGAAGTAACTAGTTATTTTGATGGCCAAAATTAGTGTTTGGACCCGGTGCCGAAGCCCATGACTAAATAAAGTAACTAGTTTTTGTGATGGCCAAAATTAGTGTTTGGACCCGGTTGTCACAGGGTGAGATTTCAACTAGGCACACCCGTACGACACTTAGGCAACTTTCGTGGGAACGTTGCTAAGTAAGCCTGTAAGAATGACACTCGGGAAAGTTCTTGGACAAACGTTGCCAAGTGTGAAGATGCGGAAACGATTTAAAGTGGAGAGAGTCCGGAGAGGGTCAAAATGGGAAGCCCGGAGGTAGAGGATCGGTGAGACTTGAGAAGAAAGACCACGATGCTCTGGATCGCTAGAATACTCACAAGTACTCTTAAAAGGAAGAATTGTAGTAGTGAAAGAATTCTAGGATGGTTTACAAATGAGAGAGGTTGGCTATTTATAGGTGAGCCACCTCTTTAAGGAATGTTCTAGACTAATCTAGTCTAATAGTGGATATTAAGTCTCCAGAATATTCTACACCTAACTAGAATACTCTACATGTATTTACATGTCCTTACAAGGTTCTGGATTATTCTACACCTATCTAGCTAAGTACAAGAATGGTGTAGAGATGGTTGAGTTGCTAGAGACTTCTAGAAGCTTGACTAACGTTGGAATTGTGAAGTGGTCTCTAGAATCTTCCAGGAGCTGGGTAGAGTAAAGGCCTTTGTTGGACTCCTGGGCTTGAAAGCTTATGGCCTGTGACACGGTGCCTAAGCCCATGACTAATCTTTTGTTGGACCCCTGTTCAAGCCCGACTAATTCAGGTCGAACCAATAGGCTTTAACTGGATCACTATTTGACTCAGTTACATTTTCATAAAGAGTGACACTATATGCACCTCTAAAAAACCGTACGTACACCCCAAATTAATCTATTTTCAAAAATTCAATATTACACTAGATTAAAATTATTAAATAGCTTGTAAGTATACCTAAAAGTTATTAAAAAATCATCATTTGTTGATTGGCTTTTTTCGTGAACAACCACATTATTGGGGTTCATGTAAGGGTAGCTTAGGCTCTCAAGACCTCAAGAGGAGAAGCACCAAAGGTAAAATTCTTGTGCTTACTTACTTTGAAGAGATAGTTGCACACACTCACATATTCTTGCATAACTCTTGATCATATATGTTGAGTGTTTTCTTGTGTGCATTTTAGTTTAAATGACTCTTGTTGACCTATTTGTATCTTGCTATGAAAGTTGTATGTCATGTTAGGCATTAAAATAGAATGCAATTTCATCACTCTTGAACTTATTGTTTTTGTGCATTTGAGTGTTGAAAAAATAGGCCTTGCGCTGGTGGTGCGCTACTCGACCAGCACACCCCACCAGCGCAACATTCACAGTGGACTGTCGTTAGTCATGCGCCACTGAGGTGCACTGCTGCAACCACGCATAGTTGGAAAAATGTGCATACGCTAGTGGTGCGCCACTCGTCTAGCACAGCCTCACCAGCGCAAACATTCTAGTGATTTTGTGCTTGTGTTGCGCCACTGTGCAGCGCCTGTTGACCAGCGCCTATTGAAATTTTTAGGCAGTGCGCTGGTGGTGCGCTACTCGACCAGCGTACCTCACTAGCACATAATGAAGAAGCTGGAACGTTTTTTCCAAAATGACATCACTTTGTTTGGATCTAATATATATATATCTCATTGTCTTAAGGTCGTGTAAGAGTTCAAAATATCACATATTTTCCTTAGAACACATTTCAAAGGAAAAACACTTCCAAGAACTCAAATTTAATCACTCAAAGCATTCCCATGTGCATCAAAACTTCATCTTGCATTATCTAAGTTCATCTAGAGTGCATCTATGGATAGGGTTGCTTCATCACATCTTGTTTGGTAAGCTCTTCACGATCTTCTTACAAGTTAAGTGTTTTTTGCTTGCTAAACCATCTCTTTAATTAATTGTATTCTCTTAGAATATTTCTATATACAAATTAGAGATTGTTGTGATGACATGATTGAGTGTTGTATTGTGATAGCTTCATAGGATTGATTGATCTATGTTTAGCTAAGCTATTTAAACATGTCATTTAGCACTTGATATCTAGGATTGGATTAGTTGTCATCTCATTATCCTAGATAAGCATATAAGGTTTCCTAGCCTTGTTTGTTCATTGAATATCATCATATATTCACTTAGGACACTTTATCTCTTCATTGAGAAGTAAGACTTGTGTTGCTTCCGGGAGTAGGTAGCTTATAGCACAAGCAAGATGAACTAGGTTCACTTATACCGGGATTAGGTAGTGGTGGTGGATTAAACCGGGATTAGGTTGTAATTCTTTGCCATTAGTGGATTCGAGGTTCTAGTGTGGCACACTCATCAGCCCGTGGTTTTTTCCATTTGGAGGGTTTCCACGTATATCTCAAGTGTCGTTTATATTTCCGCACTTTTACACTTGTGATTTTATTGTAACTTGCTAGGGGCATTTTTGTAATCTTGACCTTTAACGAAAATTGAGTAAATTTGTTTAAAATCTATTCACCCCCCCTCTAGATTAATATTAAGCACACCATAATATTTGTTTCAATTGGTATCAGAGCAGGTTCCTAGACATACATAGGTGATCCTTGCTCATTTTGGTGTGTGTTGCATTTTGTGTGTTCGTGTTTACCATTCATACACTTGCATTCATATCATTCATTCATAAACACAATGAGTGGAAACGGTGGCAATGAGGGAGCTTACAGCACTAGACCTCTACTCCTCACCGGGTTGAATTATGCCTCTTGGAAAGGCAAGATGGAGTCGTACATATGCCGAATTCATGACAAGGCATGGATGGCAGTTAAAGATGGCTACACTCCACCCATGATGACTCTTGCAGATGGAGGAGATGATGTACTCAAACCAAAGGCATAGTGGAATGCACAAGAGTTTGAGGCTTAAAGTGGAATAGGAAGGCAATGCATGCCATCCTATGTGCAATGGATGATAACCAGTACAAGTTGGTTCAAAATACTAGGATAGCTAAGGAAGCATGGGATATCCTAGAAGTTGCACATGAGGGAACCGATGTGGTTAAGGAGTCGAAGCTTCAAGTTCTCCAAATTCAATTTGAATTGCTCAAGATGGATGAGAACGAGTGCTTCAATGACTTTGAAGTATGGTTGATGGACATTGTGAACCAAAGTCATCAACTTGGTGATCCTCATTCGGATAGGAAGATCAAGCAGAAGATTATGAGATCTCTACCCGATAGATTTGAGTCTAAGGTGACGGCTTTGGAAGAGAATAGTGGTTACAAGGACATGAAGCCGAGTGAAGTGATTGGAAGGCTTTTACCTGATGAATCTAGGAAATGTTTTAACCCCACACCATCGAAAAAACAAAAAGACATTGCTTTGAAAGCCTTCAAAGTTGTGAAGGAGAAGAGTGATGACTCGGATGAAGAGATGGCTTTGCTAATGGGAAAGTTCAAGAAATTCTACAAGTCCGAGAAGAAAAGTGTTGGATTCAAGGGTCAAGACTTTAAGAAAAAGGCTCCCTTCAAGAAGTTTGAGCCTAGGCAAGAGAAGACCGAGAAGAAAGGAGTCCAATGCTATGAATGTGGTGGAATAGGTTACTTTGCCCCAGAATGTGCAAATCACAAGAACAAGAAGAAGGGAAAAGTGATGATTGCCACATGGAGTGAAAGTGATAACTCTAATGAAGGAGATGGGTCTTTAAATGATGAAGAACTCATGGCTAACTTCATAGCATTTACATCCTCTCTTAGGAGCAAAGGTGCTAGTGAAGAAGAAAATGAAAGTCAAGAGGAAGACTACTCAAGTGATGATGAATCTTCTTCACAGTCCATAAATGGAAGTGTGGATAGGATGGATCTCAAGGACTACATGGCTAAGTTTGAGAGCTCAAGGTTAAAGAACAAGAATGAGATCAAGAGATTGAAAGAAGAAAACCTAGACCTCTCAACTCAAGTTGACCAACTAAATGAAGAGTTGGAGAGATCTAAGAGGAGTAAAGAAGGATTGAAGAAAGATCTTGAAGATGCTAGAGAGTTATTGGCCAAGATGAACTCTAGCACTAAAAAACTTGACCACATGCTAGATGTTGGAAAGAGGCCAAGTGACAAGAAGAGGCTTGGGTTTGAAGATGATAAGATGACCTCCACTCCAAGCAAGACCACTTTTGTAAGAAGCATGAACTTCAATGGGTCCTCTTCTCATCAAACTCCTAGGAAGAAGCTTGATCTAGGAGAGTGTTTAAGTAGTGTTCAAGTGAAGGTGGCACCAATAAGCCCACCTCAAGCTCATCATACAAGGGCTCCTCAAGTTAACTTCCCTAAACAAATAGCTCACAAAGGGAAGACACCTATCATGCAAGCTCAACCGAGGAAGCAATCAAGTCTTGCTCAACAACAAAGAAGAAAAGCTCCTCAATAACAAGCAAGAAAACCATAAAGACATGGGAAGGCTCCAATGATTCCTCAAGGATATGGTATAATTCCTAACGTTTTACCTACATGTCATTTTGTGGTATCGATGGTCATATTAGACCAAATTGATTTAGGTATATTAAATTGTGTAGGATTGAAAGCATGATAGAGAAGAAATAGGCTAGAGCCATGATGCATGTTCCTAGGACATCTAGAGCCATGATGCATGATCCTAGGACATTTAGAGCCCATGTACCATTGACCACTAGGAAGGAAAATACTGCACCTAGGTGGATTAGAAAGGATTAACACCTTTGCCATGTTGCACATATTGCTTTGAAAGCTCATTCTTGTGATTTTTGGTATTTGAATAGTGGGTGCTCTAGGCACATGACTGGAAATAAGAGTTTCTTTGAGACTTTTGTAATGGAGGAGGGAGGAAATGTCACTTTTGGTGATGGATCCAAAAAGAAGGTCAAAGGAAAGGGAACCATTTCCATTCCCGGATTACCCTCCTTATCCAATGCTTTGCATGTTGATGGTCTAAAAACCAATTTGATAAGCATTTCACATCTTAGTGATGATGGACTCTCCGTCTTGTTTAGGAAAAATGATTGTTATATCCTTTTGCCTAATGAACAAACCTTGTTAAAAGGTATGAGATCTAGTGACAATTGTTATTGTCTTGAGGCTAGAAGTGTGTCTTGTAATGTGTCCAAGGATGAACAAATAAAGTTGTGGCATGAAAGACTTTGTCACATGAACTTTAGGGATTTAAGAATCTTAGATAAGTTCAATGTTGTGTGAGGCCTTCCCAAGCTTGGGAAAAAGGTTAATGGTGTTTGTGGACCTTGTCAACAAGGGAAGCAAACCAAAAGTATGCACAAAAAGGGAAAGTACTTATCCACTAAGGAACCTCTAGAGCTTTTCCACATGGATCTAATGGGTCCTATGCAAACCGAGAGTTTAGGTGGAAAGAGGTACATTTTTGTGTGTGTAGATGACTTCTCTAGGTACACTTAGACTTATTTTCTTAGAGAAAAATCTGAAACTTTTGACAAATTCAAGATGCTTTGCTCCAAAATTCAACATGAGATGAACTCTAAAATTAGAAGTGACTATGGGAAGGAGTTTGAGAATGCCCACTTTGAAAATTATTATAATAGTCTAGACATTTCTCATGAGTTTTCGACTCCCAGGACACCTCAACAAAATGAAGTTGTTGAGAGGAAAAATCGAGTTCTTCAAGAAATGGCCCGTGTGATATTGCTTAGCAACAATGTCCCTAGGAATCTTTGGGCCGAGGTCGTCAATACGGTTTGCTACATAGGAAATAAAGTCTTTCGTAGGCCCCACACTAGGCAAACCTCCTATGAGTTATGGAAAGGTGGAAAGCCAAATGTTGGCTACTTCCACACCTTTGGAAGCAAATGCTACATTTTGAATGATCGTGATCAACTTGGCAAATTTAATGCTAAGAGTGATGAGGGTATCTTCATTGGCTATGCCCTGAATAGTAGAGCCTATAGAGTTTTCAATCTAAGGACTAGGATCATAATGGAATCATCTAATGTTGTCATTGATGATACTAGGCTCAAATCTAATGACCATGAGTAGGAGGTAGATTTTGTTGATGACTCACCTTTGGAGAAGGTTTTTGATGTCTCTAATGTTGAAAAGACTAACCTTAATGATGACATGACACAACCTATTGATAGGATTCCTCCCTTAAACTCAAAAAAACCTGCTCCATGGGTTAGGAAACTCCATGACAAAGAGGACATCATTGGAGAGGTTAGTGAGGGTGTTAGGACTAGGCATCAAATGGATAATCTAATTAGCTACACATGTTACACCTCTCAAATAGAACCCAAGAAAATTGATGAAGCTTTAAAAGATGAATTTTCAGTTCTTGCCATGCAAGAAGAGCTTAACCAATTTGAAAGGAATGAGGTTTGGACTCTAGTTCCTAGGCCTAAGAACACCAATATGATAGGGACCAAGTGGGTATATAGGAACAAATCCGATAAGGATGGCAACATTGTGCGAAAAAAGGCTAGGCTTGTAGCACAAGGATACTCTCAAATTGAGGGTATTGACTTTGAGGAGACATTTGCTCCCGTTGCTAGGATTGAGTCCATTAGGATTTTTTTATCCATTTCTTGTTTGCACAAGTTCAAATTATATCAAATGGATGTTAAGAGTGCCTTCCTCAATGGTTTCTTGGAAGAGGAAGTATTTGTTGAGCAACCCAAAAGGTTTGTAGATCCTCACCACCCTAATCATGTCTATCATTTCAAGAAAGCTTTATATGGGTTGAAACAAGCACTAATGGCTTGGTATGAGTGTCTCACCCAATATCTCTTAGACAATGGTTACACTAGGGGTAGTGTTGACAAGACTCTATTCATCAAGAAAAACAAAGATGAGCTCTTTATAGCTTAAATCTATGTTGATGATATAGTCTTTGGCTCCACCAATGACACCAAAGTCCAACAATTTGTTGATGTCATGTCTCATGAATTTGAGATGAGTCTTGTTGGTGAGCTAAGTTACTTTCTAGGTTTACAAATTAAGCAAATGGATGATGGGATTTTCATGTCTCAAGCTAAATATGCCAAAAACCTAGTGAAGAAATTTGGCCTTGAAAGTGCCAAACATTGTGATACACCCATGAGTACCACTTTGAATCTAAGCAAGGATGCTAGTGGTAAAAGTGTGGACCAAACTTTATATCGTGGCATGATTGGTAGCTTACTCTATTTGACAGCAAGTAGGCTCGATATCTCTTTTAGTATGGGTGTATGTGCTAGGTACCAAGCGGATCCTATGGAGTCTCATCTCTCTTCTGTTAAGAGAATCATTCGATATGTGAATGGGACATCCAACTATGGGATTTGGTACTCTTTTGACACTAATGCTAGTCTTGTAGGCTTTAGTGATGCAGATTGGACAGGAAATTATGATGATAGGAAAAGTACATCGGGCGGTTGCTTTTTCCTTAGGAACAACCTTGTCTCTTGGTTTTGCAAGAAGCAAAATTCGATTTCCTTGTCCACGGCTGAGGCCGAATACATTACTGCTGGAAGTGGATGCACATAACTCCTTTGGATAAAGCAAATGCTAGTCGACTATGGATTCAATCAAGGTACTCTTACTCTTTTTTGTGATAACATGAGTGCAATTAATATTTCAAAGAATCCAGTTCATCATTCTAGAACTAAGCATATTGACATCCGTCGTCATTTCATTAGAGAACTAGTTGAGAGCAAATGCATTGTACTTGAGCATGTATGTACAAATGATCAACTAGCGGATCTATTTACTAAACCCTAAGATGCTACTAGATTCAAGACTCTTAGTAGATCTATTGGGATTTGTTTAATGGAGTGATGTTTTGTGGTCTTTGACCCATATGGGGAACTCAAGCAAAGAGAGCTATTGTATACTTGTTGCATCCATTTTTCTTTAAATGTTTATGCCTCTTTATTGATTGTTTGAGTAACTTGGTTGCACTTATAGTATATTGTATTTTCTTAAATAAGTGTGAACTTTGCTTTGATTACAATCCTTGTCATATTTATGTTCGAACATGCATTTTTGGACTAGGAGATATACATTGAAAGTACATAATTGAATGACCCGTAATTATCTCCATGACATGATAATTCTTTAAATGACATGCTAATGAAAAATGATAAAGCATGATTTGATGATTGCAATTGTTAAATGCAACACATTGTGTGAAAAATGCTAGTGAGACTAAAATGTTTAATCAATGTCTCTTTTTCTTTATTAGTTGAACATGGCTACTATCATACGGGTATTCTAAAAATTAAGTAGGGTGCAAAGTTGCTCATGCCATGTTTCACTTATAAAGTTGGATATAGTGCTATTAAAACTTGACATCTATGAACAATCTATATCCTTGCTTCTCTCATGACAAATGATGAAATTGGTTTGAATTATTTTGGAAACCTTTGTCATTTTCTTTGCCAAAGACCATTGTTTTTGGACTTGAATGCAACATGTCTTGTATGCAAAGCATTTTGATTCACACATTTTCTTCAAATAAATCTCCTTGTTTCTCTCCTATTAATAGAGTTATATAAATGTGGCTTATATAATTATGCAACAATCTTGTATGCTCTTTTCTTTCTTTGCCTTGAGTGACCCGGTTGGGGACTTCTCTTTTGCCTATATCATGACAAAAAAAGGGAGTAGCATTGACCTAGCATTGTGATGTTAGGGGAGTAGCATATGTTGGCTTTGAGGGGGAGCATTGCATGAGTGTACTTGTTTGAGGGGGAGATTACATGTAGAGGGAGTAACCCGTTAAGGAGGAGCATTGCATGAGCATTTCATGATGTCATACTCATATTATTGAATGCAATTGCTTTTGTTTTAGATTCACTTGATCATCTCACATGCACTTGGTTTTGAGAAGCGTATTTGTGCTTGCCTTGTGTGTAGGGTTGATAGTTCTACAAGAGATTGAAGACTTGAAGTTTTTTTTTTGTTTATCTCTTTGTAATGTAGAATATCTTCCCGGTGTTTTTCTGTTTTGTTTTGTGAGGATCAATGTGAGTGGTGGTTTTATCACGAAATAGACAAAGGGGGAGATTGAAAAGTCCTCATTTGTTGATTGGCTTATTTCGTGAACAACCACATTATTGGGGTTTATGTAAGGGTAGCTTAGGCTCTCAAGACCTCATGAGGAGAAGCACCAAAGGTAAAATTCTTGTGCTTACTTACTTTGAAGAGAATAGAGATAGTTGCACACACTCACATATTCTTGCATAACTCTTGATCATATATGTTAAGTGTTTTCTTGTGTGCATTTTAGTTTAAATGACTCTTGTTGACCTATTTGCATCTTGCTATGAAAGTTGTATGTCATGCTAGGCATTAAAATAGGATGCAATTTCATCACTCTTGAACTTATTGTTTTTATGCATTTGAGTGTTGAAAAAATAGGCCTTGAGGTGGTGGTGCGCTACTCGACCAGCGCAACATTCACAGTGGACTATAGTTAGTCATGTGCCACTGAGGTGCGCTGCTGCAACCGCGCATAGTTGGAAAAATTTGCATACGCTGGTGGTGCGCCACTTGTTTAGCGCAGCCTCACCAGCGTAAACATTCTAGTGATTTTGCGCTTGTGTAGCGCCACTGTATAATGCCTGTTGACCAGCGCCTATTGAAATTTTTAGGCAGTGCGCTACTCGACCAACGCACCTCACCAGTGCACAATGAAGAAGCTGGAACATTTTTTCCAAAATGACATCACTTTGTTTGGATCTAATATATATATATATATATATATATATATCTCATTGTCTTAAGGTCGTGTAAGAGTTCAAAATATCATATATTTTCCTTAGAACACATTTCAAAGGAAAAACACTTCCAAGAACTCATTTTTAATCACTCAAAGCATTCCCATGTGCATCAAAACTTCATCTTGCATCATCTAAGTTCATCTAGAGTGCATCTATGGATAGGGTTGCTTCATCACATCTTGTTTGGTAAGCTCTTCATTATCTTCTTACAAGTTAAATGTTTTTTGCTTGCTAAACCATCTCTTTAATTAATTGTATTCTCTTAGAATATTTCTATATACAAATTAGAGATTGTTGTGATAACATGATTGAGTGTTGTATTGTGATAGCTTCATAGGATTGATTGATCTATTTTTAGCTAAGCTATTTGAATATGTCATTTAGCACTTGATATCTAGGATTGCATTAATTGTCATCTCATTATCCTAGATAAGCATATAGGGTTTTCTAGCCTTGTTTGTTCATTGAATATCATCATATATTCACTTAGGACACTTTATCTCTTCATTTAGAAGTAAGACTTGTGTTGCTTCCGGGAGTAGATAGCTTAAAGCACAAGCAAGATGAACTAGGTTCACTTATACCGGGATTAGGTAGTGGTGGTGGATTAAACCGGGATTAGGTTGTAATTCTTTGCCATTAGTGGATTCAAGGTTCTAGTGTGGCGCACTCATGAGCCCGTGGTTTTTTCCATTTGGAGGGTTTCCACGTATATCTCAAGTGTCGTTTATATTTTCATATTTTTACACTTGTGATTTTATTGTAACTGGCTAGGGGCATTTTCGTAATCTTGAACTTCTAACGAAAATTGGGTAAATTTGTTTAAAATCTATTCCCCCCCCCCCCCCTTCTAGATTAATACTAAGCACACCATAATATTTGTTTCAGCTTTATATATCCTAAAATCCTTTCTATTTTCTCAAACCCTAATTTATGTTCTAAATATTGCTTTCAAATACAAATTGAAATCATATGTGAGCTGCAGAATCAATCAGAAAACAATCACGAACTTGAAAAGTTCTCAATTTGTACTGAAAAAACCCACACTATTAGAAAAAGAGTAGAAAAAAAAATATTTTTATTTTTCTAACCTTTACCGTTATGTTTTTTTTTCTATACCCATATATTACACTGGCAAAACACATACATAGCAACAAAAAAACGCATAGATTGTTTGCTTAGTCTATCTGTTGCATGTTTTCTGGACAATTACCTCGTTATTTATTATATTATTATTATTTTACTGGATTGCCGTTAATAAGCCTTAATAAAATATATATTTTTTCCGAAAAAGTTCAGTAACTAAACATTAGTAAATAAATTAGTTCAAAACCAAATTCATTTTGTTACAATTTCTATAATTAAGAGTTAATTATTATTATTTTGAAAAACAAGAAAAAAAACAATAAAATACAAAGTAATAATAAAGTTGATTAGATAATAAAATAGGTGTAGGTGGGATGTAGTTAGAAAAATACAATACAATAGAAATAAAAAAGGGTGTTTTTATCTTTAAGTGGGGTTTTTTAACAAATTAGAGTTTTAAAAAAAAATGATGGAATGTGCTTACGAAATAGGTGTACATACAGTATTTAAGGTGTGTAAATACAGTCACTCTTTCATAAAAACTCAACCACTCGGTTTAATAGATAACACGCTTACCAGTTTGAACTTGTTAATAGGGGTTGGGACGATTCGGTTCGGTTTTGGATAAAACCGAACTGAACCGAAAATATTTCGATTCATCCAAAATTGAACCGGTTTAAACCGAATAAGAAATAGTAACCGAACTGAACTGATTTGATTTTAATCGGTTCGGTTCATTTCGGTTCTGGACCTTATTGATTTGATGGGCTTAATGAGTTCTTTTTAATATGTTTTTAAATTTGATGGATTGTTGGATTCTAATTTTGGGCCAAATTTTTAATATTTTTAATAGCCCAAGCCCCAAGCCCAAAATAAAAAACAAATCAAACCTAACAAATAATAATGAAAGAAAAACCAAAGAAGTTTGTTAGGGTTTTTTTAGTTATACTTATATAGGTGGTTTAATCGGTTCAAACAGGTTTTTAGGAAACCAAACCTGTTTGAACCAAAAAAAATTCGGTTTTTAATTTTTTTAAACCGAATTCATTTGATGAACCGAACCGAACACCCTTTTTTTTATTCGATTCGGTTCGGTTCGGAACTTAATGTCTACCCCTACTTGTTAAACAAACCGCATAATCCCATGAAATTCGGACAAGATTTCAGGGATAATCCTCAACCAACATCCAACATTCAACTATTGGGCAAGGCAATAAACAAACCCACACTACAAGAATTATGGTATTTTCCGACCAAATATTTTCGACGGAGCCAAAATTTAGTCAAAAAATGTAGTTTTTATGGCCACATAAATCATGTTGTCAGAAAATGATAAAAATATTGTATACCATTTACGACGACAAAAATACCCTCTCAAATAATGTTAAAATTCATCGAAAATATTGTGAAAATGGCGCCAAGTTTAGGCACCAATATTATTTCCAACCATGGGTATTTACCCATCGGAAATGCAATAGATTTTCCGATCAAAAGTACCTACCCCTTAGAAATACAGTAGTTTTTCCGACCAAAAGTACCCGCCTGTCGGAAATATTATTATAAAATAACAAAATGATTATTATTTAATTAGTTTATTTATAAACTAAGATAAAAAAAAATAGATTAATACCATGTTAAATTCGTGGACTACATACATTTATTTATTTTAGTTTTAATTGTCTTTACTTAACGCGATATTTTTTATATATTTTTTCTTTTTCTATTGATCATGTTACCTTTTTTTCGTATTATTTATATACTCAATTTTATATACTATTATATTTTTTTTTCCTAAATTTTTTATTTCCTACTGTTACTCATTTTTTTCACTAACCCTAATTACCTAACCGCCTCCTAATTATTTGATTTTCCAATTTCTTTTAATTCTTTCTCCGCTTTTTTACTCATTTCCTCTTTTTTTTCCCACTAACCCTAATTATGCTCCTCATAGCCACCTACTCCTACCATATATATATTTTTTCAGTTTCTTTTCTTTAATCTTCCAAAAGCTTTTACTCTTTTTTCACTCCAACCTAAAATATTGACTCCTCATTCTTGCACTCTTTTGTAGTTTCTATAACGCCTACAACTAAACCTCTTCGTAGAAACCGTATTTTTTTTTTGAAGAGTTTTACGGATCATATCATCATCATTTAGTAAGTCTTTTACATTTGGATGTGTTTTTCTCATTCTTCTTTGAAATATGGTGTTAGATTTGTTAGAGTACTTTCTTGAAACAATTACAAGAAATTTACGAGAAAATATTTACTATGTTGTTAATAGTTTTTTGATTAATTTTCATTATTTCAGATTCATTGTCTTAATATATGTTTTCTCTTATGATTGACTACATATAACATGTTCGATAAAATGCCAAGGAAGAACTTGAAATTTTGGATATTTAAAATTTTAATATTTTCAATGGGGACAATTTTTTTATCTTTTATTTTCAAAAGGGATTTTTTTTTTGTGAATTTTATATCATGTTCAAATTATATTAAAAGTAGGTTACAAATTCTTTTATAAGAGGAATGACTCAGTTTTATTACATAATATAATGATTGAATTGCCACAAATGTTACGATGGAATATAGTTTGATGGTAAAGTAGAATTAAATAGATATGTCTGTAATTCTTTAATTTTTTTTTTTACACTATCGTTGAATTTTTTTTAAAAAAAAGTTTTAATCTTTTTTGTTGGACTATTGTAAATGCCTTATATGTATTGCTTTACATGTAGTGTTGCATAGAAGTTTCAACAACTTTCATGTCCACAAAAATGAAGTTTTCCTTGGTGAAAAACTCAAGGGAAATGCAGGTAAGTTTTCTTGTAATTGTTGGTTTAATATATTTCTATTTATTAATTGTATGATAATGCATATATATATAATATTTATTTATGTGTTTTTTATTTCATTGAAGTAAAAACTGAACTCCCAACAGCCACTCCAACAATTAAAAATTCAAAGGCATACAAGAGAATGAGAGAAATTGGCATAATCATATTTGTATTCTTAGGTTACATTTTGAGAACTATGTACTTTTAAGTTACAATTGTGCTTTATCAATAAATTATATTTGATGTCTATTTCTTTTTTATTTTGTATATTTGTTAATATATTTTTTTGGGACATGTAATGTAGTTAAGTTTTAGCATTATTCAACAAGAAAAAATAATTTATTTAAAAAAACCAAAAGAAAAAATAATATATTTAAAAAAACCAAACTATATACATATATATTCAACCATGACATTCATCAATAATATCTCATTTATTTCCCACCATGATAATGTATTATTTTTTAGGGCAAAGGCGGTCGAAAATATTCTCTTAATCCAGTTTTCATAACATTTCTGACAACCTTTTTCCTCCATTTCTAACGACTTTTTTACCTCAAAAATAATTTATTTCTGAGGGATGATCAAAAAAGAGTTATTTCCCACGATATTATTTCCGATGGAGACTGATGACCTTTTCAACGGTTTATCACCCTTAGAGAAGACCAAGTTTGTTGTAGTGCCATGTAGTCATAAAGAAGGGATTCCGATTTCTCTCTGCTGTAAAAAAGCTGTAGCTTGCCGAAATTTTGCCAAAATAAAAACCCGGTCACCATAAAACTTTTATTTAGTTGTTTTATGATATTATTTATTTTCACACTCAGCCTAAGCGAACCTAATGCTAAAACGATCAACACCACCATTTTTTTCATCTTTTTCTTCAGCGATCTTTCCAAAAATGTTCTATAATTTGGCCCTTATTTCCATTCCTTTGTCTCGTTTTCGTGCATTTTGCATGTCTTATAGGCTCTTTTAGAATGTTTGCAAGAAATTAGGTGCATTTCAGAAGTCAGAGTTAGAAAATATGAAGATCGTACGGAAACAGGCCAAAGTCATCGAAGAAAAAAAGCTTCAGTGCGTAGGTAAATAAAGAATGTCTGATGTTCAAGTCTTCACCCGCACACTATCCGTGCACCAGCAACGTACCAGAAGATGGATTCCCAGATTTTTCGAGAACGTGGGTACTGCCCGAATCCATACCAGTGCACTACCCGTGCAAATTATAGAACCAGGAAGCTGATCAGAAGCAGAAAGAGGCACTGCATTGGTCATGCGCTACCTTACCCACGCTATACCAGCACTCTACATTTGTCAAATCATGACACATCAGAGAATCATACCTATTTCGAGAATCCTATATAAGGATTTGTGTGTGAGATCACACACACTTTCATTTAAAATTTTCTCTCTCTAGACCTAAGAATATACTCTCCCACAAATCCAAAACATTTAACCACTAAATCCTTTACAAAATTCTTTCTCATACTTCCATTTTCCATTTAATCTTCACCTAAACCAATACCCATCACCAAGGAGCACAAAATCTGCATTTAGAAAAGGAAGAGAAGTTTGAAAATGTGAAAGGATCACAACATATCAGTGGGTCTCCTCTCAACTCTTATCATTTTAACTTTCTTTTGTGTATTTATTATGAGTAGATAAATCCCCTGTGTGGGAGTTAATGTACTTATCCTATGAATTTGGGGCTTTCCACACTTGTCTAATATTTGTTATATTGGTTCCATTCATTGGTTTTAAGGCATTTAATATCTCTTTGTATTAAGTAGGCATACCAACTCTTGATCCATTATTCATGTGAATTATTGATTGTTTAAAAGATTTTGACTAAAAATCTTCTTTTGGTTGAGCAGGCATACCAACTCTAAACCTAAGTAGAGATACATACATTTGGTACCTAAAACTAGCTATCTTGAATATAAGGGATATGTTGTGAGCATACCATTCCAACACATCCCGGCTCTAAGAGTGGGAGGAGTGGATTGAAAGCATACCAATCCAACCCATCCTAACCACCTTAAATCTATCTAAGCTTCATTTGAAATTCTCTTCACACTCAATTGAGCATATCAATCATTGTTGTATGGTGAGAGTTAACTGATGTTAAATTATACATAAAGATAGATTGAGCCCTAATAGACCTAATTGGTTCTTAATTTGAGAGGGATTGCCTACTAAATGTATAATTATTCCATTAACTCCTACATCATATCTTATCTAATCATTCCATAATGTCATTAACATTAGTTGCATTTAGATTAATCTAGTTGTTACTTGCACATTTAGTTTTTAATCTTCCGAACAAATTGTTGCTTTTTAGTACTAGAGTTCGATTTGATCATAACTATCGCTCGATTCCTATGGATGATTATCGACTTGCCACTATATTATTTTTGCAAAAGCAATCTTGAGCGCATGTTGAGATATATAAATTTTGTTTGACAAAAGCTTTTACATATACAAAATGACACTTGTCAAAATGGCGTTGTTGTTGGGGATCGGTGTTGACAATGTTGATTAGATTTAGCTTTAGTTAGTTATTTATTGTCTTAGTTGATTTTAGTCATTTTAGCTTCTTTTATTTTGTTTGTGTTTTTATTGGTGCAAATTATAGGATTTTAGGTACATGCACGGTAGAATATCATTAAGAGGCACATTTTTCTGAAACAAGACAACATTAATCACATTAGAAGGTTGATCAGACAACCCGAGGACAATCACTTTAAAGAAGAAATGGCAAAAGGATTACCACCTGCAATACCAGTTGGAGAATAAGAGACCAATTTTGAGAAAGAATTGGGGCTCACGATAGGGGGACTTCTCTAATGAGTAGCTTTCAAAGAATATGAAGCTCATATTTTCAAAAGTAATGCCACTCAATATACTATACACAAACAATCATCAAAGTTAAGATCAATGTGAACAATATCACTATTAAATCCTAAAATAGCAAATGTCAATGAGCATCATATGTATGCTATACAAAATTCTCTAATATGACATTCTATGAGATGTATATCAAAGATTAAGTCAAAAGATGAGTATCTAAGAGAACATGCATTAGAGTATAGAGATACCTTTTGCACATTATATTCACCAAATATTATACTTACACCCTTTTTATGAGCACTCTTGCCTTGAATGTCCTCATGACATCAAGTTGATGATGTTTCACAACAAGAGTATAAAAAGCTTAATATTTAAACTCAACCAACAAATATATATAAAAAGAACTTCTCAAAAGTTAACCAACAAATTTTGACCATCATAACAAACATGGTGTGACATAACCAAGTACATATCAGTACATGGAGTATACAAAGCTAGCAAGCTAGAATTATCAACACAATTGATATATTGCCTCAAAACTACCTCAAATGTGCTTCTTACTTTAGTAGTAAGAGCACTCACCCTTGAACCACTTATTCTTGGGTGTACCTACACAAACATTTCCAATATCATCCTTGACAGTAATGTTAAATCTAGAGTAAAGTCCTTCAATGACTTGATTAACAATAATATCATTAATACACTCTTCCTTAACATTTTCAACACAAGTTTTGTCAAGTTGAACAATATTAGCTTTCTTTCTACTCCACAACTTCTTTTCATGCTTAGCAAAATCATCATGTTTCTCAATTTTCAAAGCCTTAACATGTTTAAGTTGAAGTTTAATCTCTTTATCTCTATATTCATTTCCTAATTTGCATTTTTCAATAAATTTATAACACCTAGGCTTAATGTGACCTATTGTGTTGTAATAATGGCAAATTGGAATAAAATATGAGATTGCACCTTTTGGAGTTGAACTAGCTTCACTAGGAGTTTACAAAGATACCTAGTTTGCCATCTTCTTCTTGGATTTTGATCTTTTCTTCTTGTGTGGTTTCTTGTCAATCACGACTTCATCCAAGTCAGTAGGAACTGATGCTTCCAAGGGCTCCTCTTCAACTACCAAGTCATCTTCACCAATATGGGAGTTAACAAGATTCCTAACACTAGACACACTTACCGAATCATTCGATAAGTCTTTGATGGCCTCCTTAGCCGTGTCTATCTCTTTCATTAATTCTTGTTCTCTCTTCTTCAAAGACGATATTACATTATCCTTCTCAAGGTTTACTTTTCAATTTCTCTAAACTTTTTCATAATATCAACTTTCTCACCAAGAAGTTTACGAGTAACAATCACAAACTAATCTAGTTGTTTCTTGATCAAATCATCATTCTCAACAACTTCTCTTTGAGCATTATCTCTGGCTTCTTCAAGCTTCTCTATCTTGGGCAACAACTCAAGATTGGTTGGAATGGAACTAGTGCTTCCATCATAATTTGCATCAAAGTTCTTGTTCAAAGATATTGTACCATCAACATCTAGTGGAGAATGATAAACTGTTAGAGCTACAAAGTTGCCCACCGACTCTTCATCACTTGAAGACTCACTACTAAGGCTTTCATCATCACTAGATTCATCATCACTCCAAGTAGCCGTCAACATCTTGCCCTTCTTGTCTTTCTTATATGGCTTCTTGGTGCACTCACTAGCAAAGTGACTGAAACCATGACAATTGAAGCATTGAACACCTTTCTTGTTCATGGCTTGACTATTCTTCTCATTCCTTGGAGACGATGGTTTCTTAGCTCCTTTTTCCTTAGAAGACTTGCTTATAGGCTTGGTATTCTTCTTTAGAAACTTCTTAAACTTTCTAATCAAAAGAGTCATCTCTTCATTTTCATCATCACTTTACTCCTCAGTAGCATTGAGAGCGATTCTCTTACACTTGGTCTTTGGCGTTAAGCACATCTCATAAGTTTGGAATGACTCAAGCATCTCATCAATGTTCATGCTATCCACATCCTTGCTTTCGTCGATGGCTGTCACCTTTGATTTAAATCTCTTAGGAAGAGACTTAAGGATTTTCCAATTTAACGCTCTCTTGAGATAGGTACTCTAAGTGCTTGACATTGGTTAACAATGTTAAGAAGAAAGAATTGGAAGTCTTCAAACTTTCATTCTTTACCCATACTTGAACCTTTAAATTGTGATGCCAACATTTGAAGCCTTGACTTCCTCACCCCTAAGGTTCCTTCATTAGTGACTTGGAGAGTATTCCAAGCCTCTTTTATGGATTCAAGATTTTGAATGTAAGGGAATTGATGTGAAAATACAAACACGGTTATATGCTCAAGGCTAACCTAGAAGGGGGTGAATAGCTTAGACACCTTTTTCGACTCCCTTAGAAACAAACAAAAGTTTGTCCCTCTAGATTGCTTGTATCACAATATATATATATATATATATATATATATATATATATATCAATTAAAAACACTTACTTAATATATAAAACAAGTAAAGTGTGATACAAACAAGTAATGATAACACATACACAATCTATATCATAGAAAGGAAGTCAACTTACATAAAGAGTTCTATCCAAAGTATTCAAATAACAAGTACAAATATAAGAGAGATAGGGATAGAGAAAAGTTGACACAAGATATAACGTGGTAAACCTCTGAAGAGGAAACATCCACGGGTTAGCAACCACCGGCAAACAAAATCCACTAGTAGATAAGACAAGTACAATCTCTCAAGTGACCCCTTCACCTAGAAACTACCCTCTTATCCTACTCATGAAGATGTCGCCCTCATGCTCAACAATTCGAGGCCTCACACCTCTTGTCAAGACTTCCTCACTCATCTTATCGGATCCTCATGGCCCAAGGTAAGACTTCTTGCTCAACTATCCGAGTCCTCCCGACTCTAGTCAAGACTTCCTCGCTCACCCTTCCGGATCCTCACGACCCTAGGCAAGACTTCTTGCTCGACTATCCGAGTCCTCCCGATTCTAGCCAAGACTTCCTTGCTTGACAATCCAAGGTCTCGTACCTCTTGCCAAGACTTTCTTGCTCAACAACATAGGTCTCACACCTATTGTCAAGACTTCCTTCTCACAAGGCATCTAGGTGATCAAGAATGCAAAACGCAAACAAGCACGCAACATAGAATGTTATGATCAACACATCCTATGGAAAATACTATACATGAGCATGAATGCATAAAACAAATGTAGTCTAGTCAATCATGCATGTTTAATCCATCTAGATCATGTAAGATATGTTCAACATTAATTACAACCTAGATACATGCATAGATCTAAAACTTGAATCATAAGATATGTTCAATTAATCATATAATCAAGTTTAAATCACGTAAACTAAAAACATGCTAAAATCACATGACTTAGTCATTTAGATTTAAGCTAAAGTTCTAGAGCATATTCCTATACATAGATTCAACAAAGCACATGAATAGCTCAAAAGAACATAAGCACGTGTATTATTGTGAGAATTCGGCCAAGAGAGCCTAATACATGTGAGGGACTATTTTTTTCACAAAATCAATCAATCAAAGATCATCAAATAGTCCTAGAATCAAAGCTAGAACAATACAATCCCAAACATGTGAAAACATAGACAAAATCAAAACCTAACTCAACATGTAAGATTTCAATTGAAACTCAACCTAGCTTTAAAAGAGTTCAAAACTCAAATCAAAACACTCACAATACACATATATGTGTTGAAGAAGAAAACCAAAGGCAATTGACCAAGTTTTAAAAGAAAACTTTGAGAGAAAATCAATACCTTAGTTGATTTTGGTGTAGTTCCGTTTTTATAAGTTTAGACTCCGAGAACAGCAATAAAACTCACTCAAACCTTCAGAGAAAAGATGGAGGATGAATAGGCAAATACTCTAAACTTTAAATCACTCAAATCAAAGTTCAAATGAAGAATTTATGGTGTTTGGAAGGTGAGAAAATGTAGAGAGAAAATTTCTGAACACAATTTTTAAATTTCTTCTTGGAATGAAATGTGAGAGGGAAGAGGAATATAAAGGAGATGGAAAGAATGAAGCTTAAAAGACAAATTTGCACTCCTTTGTTATTGCTTCCCTAAGATGGCGTGTGGGCATCTAGGGGCAGCAAGGAGTTACAGCTGAGATGGCCACGCGTCATCTCCGGCTTGCACCTCTTGTTGGCCTTTGGCCAAGGTGCAACTCCCTTGCACTCTTCTCGCGTTCTTCGACCGTTCTCCGGCCTCCGAACTCAGAATTTGAATCCGTTAGCAGATTACAAACCATAACTCTCTCACAGACATGGACATATAAGATACTCAAGCCAAAAAATAATAATTCGACTCGATATACGAATACGAAGACAATGTATGCAATATGAGTAAAAAGTGTAGTATCTTTTGACTTAGAACTTGAAATCAATAGTATGAGTAACCGAAATGACTGGAACTCAATCAAGAATGATTTAAGACTAAATTCAAGTTCCATATCCATGTTATACAAAAATATACACATACAAACACAATTCACACTAGAATGCAAACTACATAGAGATAGTCTCCAATCATGCATTTTCCAAAACATGTTATTTCCATACCAATGCATGAGCTATCATCTTCAAGTGTGTGAATGTGTTATACATGGTGCACAACGATGCAGGGACACATATGAATGAATTGTATGTGTGTGCCTAAGCCTTGTAAGAGAATGAATTGTATGTGTGTTTCAAACATGGGTTTCTTGTTTGTTCATGACTAGGTATTCTCTATATGTTCTAATCTCTATGTTCTCATTACTAAGACATTTATACCTAGGGTTTTAGTCTTTATTGCATATTAATTGCTTGCTTGGTTGTTTAATTGTTTTTATGACATGCTTGTGTGTTGTTTATTGGTTGAGATGCATTAATTTGTGATAGCTAGCATTTAGGACGATTTTTCCCTTCTAGCTAATTCTCCTTGCCTTTGCATTTAGAACATTGATATCTAGGATTTGCTTTAATTGTCATTATTAATCCTAGATAAGCATGAATGTATTGACCTAGCATTTTTGCATATTAAATATTCTTGCATATTCACTTAGTTTGCCATTATCTCTTTATTGTTGATTTAGCTTGTGGCTAAGTGGTTAGTGCACAAGGCTAGTGATTCAAAATCGCTATTAAGGCCCGTTGGGTAGAGTGAAAGGGTTAGTAACTGGAGGGTTAGACAAGAGGTCAACATAGGTTGTAAACTTTTACTCAATAGTGGATTTTGAGGATAGAGGGTGGCGCTCTAAATAGCCCGTGGTTTTTTCCATTTGGAGGGTTTCCACGTATATTTTCCGTGTTGTTATTATTTTATGTTTGTTGTCATTTAATTGAGCATTTAAGTAGAATGGGGTAGAATTGTTAATATTGAATAATTCACAAAATTGGTAATCTATCGAATTAAAACCTATTCACCCCCCCCCCCCCCCCCCACCACCACTCTAGGTTATAGCACAATTTCTAGGGAATTTCAATTTGTATTAGAGTCGGTGCCTAGATTGTTAGGATTATGCTCGATAGCAAGAGTGTAATAGTGTAATTAACAATCTTTTTCATATGAATAAAGTGATTTCTAGTTTAACAAATCTTATAGCATTTATAGTTTAATTATTATAATTGTCAAAAGTAAATAATCATAAGGTCAAAAGACTATGAGAAAAAAAGAATTGTTCATACATCTAGATATGTATGAGGTAGACATAATTCTTTAGTTAGTCTTGAGTAATATTCACAACTTAAGATAGAAGGTTGGGCACCTTTATCTTGTTAAAGTTGTAGATTCTTTTGCTAGCATTTGAGTGGGATCAAATGTGTTATAATAAGTCTAAAATCATCAAATTGTGGTGTCTTTGGGCAAAAGAATCTAGTGCACTGGGTGCATTGAATAGGATCAAAATGAAATACTTTATCTAGAACCGTCAATGGATAAAAGTTTTCATTTGAAGACAATCGGAGAGTCTATCTCAATCCTATACTTATGGTTGCAAGTGTTATCATTTGAGCTATCAATGAGTACGATTATATAGCATAGTCTATCCTCGATAGTTTGGTGGTATTCATTTGTTAATCGATACACTACTTCATTTATAGATATAGACATCGTGGCTCCATTTATTGAATGAGAGTAGAATACCATCATATGGATGTTTTGAGGTATTGGATATTAAATCTTAACGTTAAGTTTTCAATAGTGTCTATTAAAACATGGCTTCTGGACAAGTCAAAATATCCAAGTTCAAAATGTGGTCATATGAGTAAATATGGTAACTTGGAGAGCTATAGGCGGTCTATGAGCTCTTGGCGATTACTGGTATTCATCACGAGGATACACTTTCTCCAATAAGGTTGTCTATGGTACGAATGAGTAACATCAACTTATTCTATCTTTATTTAAGAGTTCAATTTTAGTTCTTTAGTGGAATGAACTAAAATTAAATAGATTGGACCTAAGTGAATCATTTGTTGATTGTGATTGGGTTGTGTCTATTGGAGCTTAAATTTAGATAGCCCGCCAAGATCCCCAATCCACACGAACTTGCATGGATCACTTGATATATTCTACCGGACTAATAGGGGTCCATCTAGAATTGTAATAAGGCATGTGAACTTGTTTCTTTTTGTAAGAATAGGTCTAGTTCACATGTGGTTTTTTTTTAAGGTCCAATGGATTTAATAAAATGAGAAAAATAATATATGGCCTTAATACTATGTATGGGCGGCAATGGCTATGGATAATAGCTTTAATATATTATTTTATTTTATTGTTTAATTAAATGGAAATTAATTAATTGTTTAATTAATTAATTATTTAATCAAAAGTCAAAATCTTTTCCTATTAGGAGATGGTCTCCTAAAACTATACTATTGTTGGTAGTATAGTTAATGTTAAAGACTATATTTGATAAGTAGATAAATAAAAGGAGTTATTTATCTAATCAAATTAGGAAGTCTTTAATATGGTTACAAACACACTATTGAGTAGGATTAGGAGTCTTGGTGTAGGAAAGAATTCTTTTTGGAAAAGGATTCTTGGTCACCAAGTAAAACTACTTAGTGGTAGAATTCTTATTTGAAAAGGATTCATAACCACCAAGTTAATCTACCTAAGGATAGGATTCTTGTTTATCAAGTAATCCTTCTTAGGAAAGATTGAACTCTCCTAACCTATATAAAAGACCAAAATTTCATCCAACACAATATAGTTATAGGAGTAGTTAGTTTTCTTTTTAGATAAGGATTCTAACTACCAAATAAATCCACCTAAGGAAAGGATTCTTGCCAACCAAGTGAATCCTTCTTAGGAAAGGATTTATGAACCTATATATATGTGTGAATAATTTCGATCATGACTAAGGTATTAGAGAGGAATTTCGGCCAAGCTTTATTTGAGAAAGAAAAAGTTTCGGCCATCATAGGAATTTTGAGGGAGAAAAATCTGTTTTTACTCTAGACAAAATTCGATCATCTCTAATCAATAGTGTGTGAATTCGGCCAAGTAGAGAAAAAAGGGGAACGTTTTTATATTCGATAGTATACTAATATCCTTTACATCAAAAGGGTTTTGTGTACAACATCGAATCAAGGTTCACGCGAGTTACAATCAAATTGATTGATAATTCACAAGTGACCGAACGTTCTTGGATTTTTCTCTTGGAGGATATTTGTAACTAACAAAGAAAAAATATTTTCTTTGTCTTCATCCTCAGGAATACAATTTAAAGAAAAGGAGCCCACACTCCTAGGTGATTTACGTTCGTGATTGGATTGGAAGATCTTGCGGAATCAATTCGGCGCTTGTTCAATCGTCACGCGAAAAAGGTACGATACTTTTATATACATCAATTAATCTAGGGTTAAGGTTCTCGTTGCATAAAAGGGAATTTTTTTCTTATACGCAAACCCTAATCTCGTTTTTTTCTCATGCTTCCGTTGCGTTTCTAAACCGTTTTTCCCTACATAGATATACGTAGGTGATCCGTGCATTGTATGTGTCTTACCTTGTGCATTTTGGTTTTTTGCATTTTGTGTGTTGCATTACATTTGCATCTTCATATCATTCATTACCCTCAAACACAATAAGTGGAAACATAAATAGTCATGAGGGAGCCCCAAGCACAAGACCTCATTTGCTCAATGGGGTGAATTATGCTACTTGGAAGGGCAAGATAGAAGCCTATCTTTGCCAAATAGATGACCGTGCTTGGATGGCTATTGAAGACGGTTATACTCCTCCAACAATGCCCACTGACGATGGTGTAGAAGCTCCTAAGCCCAAGTCTAGTTGGAGTGCTCAAGAGTTTGAAGCATCCAAGTGGAACAACAAGGTTATGCATGCCATCCTTTGTGTCGTGGATGATAATCAATACAAGCTGGTCCAAAACACTAGGATTGCAAATGAGGCTTGGGACATTCTTCAAACGGCATATGAGGGGACCGAGGTAGTCAAGGATTCAAAGCTCCAAGTCCTATAGATGCAATTCGAGATGATTATGATAGAAGAGCATGAATGCTTCAGTGACTTCCAAGTGAAGTTGATGGATATTGTCAACCAAAGCCATCAACTTGGTGACCCTATTCGGATAGGAGAGTCAAGCAAAAAATTATGAGGTCACTTCCGTCAAGGTTGGAATCTAAAGTGACGACACTTGAAGAGAATAGTGAGTACAAGAATATGAAGCCGAGTGATGTCATTGGAAGACTTCTAGCTTACGAGTCTAGATGGAAAACCTTACCCACACCTCTAAAAAAGAAAAAGAGCATTGCCTTAAAGACCACTAAGGTTGAAGTAGATGAGGAGGATTCAGATGAAGAAATGGCCCTCATGATTAAAAGATTCAAGAAATTCATGAAGTTTAAGAGGAAAGGTTTTGGGTCAAAGGGGAAGGAAGTGAAAAAGAAAACTCATTTCAAGAAGATTGAAAAGTTTTAAGAAAGTGACTTCAAGAAGGGCATTCAATGCTATGAATGCAGTGGCTTTGGTCACATTGCTCCAGAATGTGCAAATTTGAAGAAAAAGAAAAATTGGAAGGCAATGGCGGCTACTTGGAGTGATAGTGAAGACTTAGAAGAGGAAGAAAAATCTTTGGATGATGAAGATAGAGTTGCAAACTTTGTTGCTTTCACAACATCTCATAATGGCAAGGAAGTTGTGAGTGATAAGGAAGAAATAGATGACTCTAGTGATGAGAGTACCTTTTCTAACTCTAGATTTGAGATTGATGAGGAAATTGACTATGTAGACTTCATGAAGTTTTTTGAAAAGTCTAGATTGGAAAAGAAGAAAGAGGTTCAAGAGTTGAAAAAGAAGAATCTAGAGTTGACCTTTAAAATTACCACCTTGAGTGAGAAGGTAAAGAGTTGAAAAGAGTTATAAGAGAGTTTAAAGTTGGAGCTTGTGATCATTAAGAAGAGTGAAGAAAACTTGAAGATTGAGCTTAAGGAAGCAAAAGAATTGGTTGCCAAGATGAAATCCGGAACCGAGATACTTGACAAGATGCTATCTTGTGGGAAGAGTCCTAGTGATAAAACGGGCCTAGGATATGTGGAAGGCAAGGATGCCACTTCCTTGAAAAAGACCATAGTTGTCAAGAGTCTAAAGGATAAAGAGGTTCAAGAGCCACACCAACAAATGAGATCAAATGAGGTTGGTGAATCATCAAAGCAAGCACAAACAAAGTCTCAAGCTAAAACACATTCACCAAAAGCTTGAGCTCATCAAACAAGACCACAACCTCCAAGGAACTCTCAAAATCAACAAGAGGTTTTCACCCACAACCAAGAAGAGAAACTAATGTGGCTAAACCGCAAAGGATGTTTCAAAGAAGAGATTCGGCTCAACACCAAAGGACAACTCAAAGAAGAGGGAAGTCTTACATGTTTGCATAAGGATATGGTATGAATTCTTACTTTACTCCCATTTGTCATTATTATGGTGTTGAAGGTCACATAAGGCCGAATTGTTTTAAATTTATTAAGTTGTGTCGTTTTGAAAGCATGATTGAGAAGAATATGCTTAGAAGAGCCAAAATGCATGCACCTAGGAATTTTAGAGCCAATGAACCCAAGGCTCCTAGAAATGACAATGTTACTACTAGATGGACTAGAACAAATGAGTATGTTTGCCATGTTGCTCAAGTGGCGTTGAAGGTGAATGCCTCTAACACTTGGTACCTTGATAGTGGTTGTTCTAGGCATATGACCAGAAACAAGAGTTTCTTTGAAACTCTTGTGATATAGGATGGTGGATTTGTCACCTTTGATGATGGTTCACGTAAGAAGGTTCTAGGAAAAGGAAACATTTCCATCCCCGGTTTGCCCTCCTTGCCTAATGCTCTCTATGTAGATGGCTTGCAAGTCAATCTCATTAGCATATCACATTTAAGTGATGAAAGGCTTTTGGTTTTGTTTGGAAAAGTTGATTGCTCTATTTTAAGAGAAGATGGACATGTTTTAGTGAAAGGCAAGAGATCAAGTGACAATTGTTATTGTCTTGATTCTAATGGCATCTCTTGTAATTTGTCTAGTTGTGATCAAGTTGAATTATGGCATCAAAGGTTAGGTCATATGAATTTCAAAGACTTGAAAGTTCTTGAGAGGTTGAAAGTTGTGAGAGGCCTTCCTAAGTTTGGAAATAGGATTGAAGGAGTTTGTGGACCTTGTCAACAAGGAAAGCAAACTAAGAGTGTGCATAAGAAGGGTAAGTATCTTGCCACTAAGAAGCCATTAGAGCTTCTTCGTATCGACCTTATGGGTCCCATGCAAACCGAGAGTCTCGGTGGCAAGAAATACATTTTTGTGTGTGTGGATGATTTTTCTAGATTTACTTGGACTTACTTTCTTAGAGAAAAATCTGAAACATTTGAAACTTTTAAAATGCTTTGCACTAAAATTCAAAATGAGAAAGATTCTCACATAAAATGCATTAAGAGAATTAGGAGTGATCATGGGAGAGAATTTGAAAATGTTTTCTTTGAAAAATTTTATGATAGTCTTGGAATCTCCCATGAGTTCTCGGCTCCTCGAACTCCTCAACAAAATGGGGTAGTAGAAAGGAAGAATAGAGTCATCCAAGAGATGGCCCGTGTGATGTTGCATAGCAACAATGTACCTAGGAACCTTTGGGCTGAAGCAGTCAATACGGCTTGTTATATAGGTAATAGGGTTTTTCTCAAGCCCGAGACTAGGCAAACCTCATATGAATTGTGGAAGGGTAGGAAGCCAAATGTGAGCTACTTCCACTCATTTGGAAGCAAGTGCTACATTCTAAATGACCGTGATCAACTTGGCAAGTTTGATGCTAAGAGTGATGAGGGAATTTTCATTGGCTATGCCCTAAATAGTAAGGCCTATAGAGTTTTTAGTTTGAAAACAAGAAGTGTTATGGAATCATCTAATGTGGTCATAGATGATTGTAGGCCTAAGGCTAGTAACCATGATGAGGATATTAGTGTGATTGATGATACTCCCTTGGTGAAGATTGATGAGATTTCTAGTGATGAAAAATTTAAGCTTGACAAAAAGGTCACTCAATCCCTTGATAGAGATCTTACTTTGGACTCTAAGGAACCCACTCATTGGGTTAGGCATCTCCATAACAAGAGTGACATTCTTGGAAATGTGAATGAGGGTGTGAGAACTAGACATCAATTAGCAAATCAAATTAGTTACACTTGCTACACCTCTCAAATTGAACCCAAAAAGGTATATGAAGCTTTAAGTGATGAGTTTTGGGTTCTTGCTATGCAAGAAGAGCTAAACCAATTTGAAAGAAATGAGGTTTTGACTCTAGTTCCTAGGCCTAAGAACACTAATGTAATAGGCACCAAGTGGGTCAATAGGAACAAATCAGATGAGGATGGCAACATTGTGCGGAACAAAGCTATACTTGTTACACAAGGATACTCTCAAATTGAGGGTATCGAGTTTGAGGAGACTTTTGCTCCCGTTGCCCGTTTAGAGTCCATTAGGCTTCTCTTGTCCATATCGTGTGTTCATAAATTTAAATTATATCAAATGGATGTTAAGAGTGCCTTCATCAATGACTTTTTGCAAGAGGAAGTGTTTGTTGAGCAACCTAAGGGGTTTTTGGATCCTCACCACCCCAATCATGTTTATCACCTCAAGAAGGCGCTATATGGGTTGAAACAAGCACCGAGGGCTTGGTATGAGCACCTCACTCTTTATCTTGTTGACAATGACTACTCTAGAGGTAGTGTTGACAAGACTTTGTTCATCAAGTGCACTAAAGATGAGCTATTCATAGCTCAAATTTATGTTGATGACATAGTTTTTGGTTCCACCAACAACTTGAAAGTTCAACAATTTGTTGATGTCATGACTCATGAGTTTGAAATGAGCATGGTTGGTGAACTCAATTACTTCCTAGGCTTGCAAATCAAGCAAATACATGATGGGATTTTCATATCCCAAGCTAAGTATGCTAAGAACCTAGTGAAGAAGTTTGGCCTTGAGAATGCCAAACACTGTGACACACCAATGAGTACCACTTTGAAACTTAGCAAGGATGTTAGTTGAAAAAATATGGATCAAAGTCTATATCGTGGCATGATAGGGAGCTTGCTATACTTGACTGCTAGCAGGCTCGATATAGCTTTTAGTGTTGGTGTATATGCTAGGTACCAAGCCAATCCCAAGGAATCCCATCTCTCCTCTGTGAAGAGAATCATTCGATATGTTAATGGGACATCCAACTATGGGATATGGTACTCTTTTGACACTAATGCTAGTTTAGTTGGCTTTAGTGATGCAGATTGGGCAGGTAATTGTGATGATAGGAAGAGTACATCGGGCGGTTGCTTCTTCCTAGGGAACAATCTTGTGTCTTGGTTTTGCAAGAAGCAAAATTCCATCTCATTATCCACAGTCGAGGCCGAGTATATAGCAGCTGAGAGTGCTTGCACACAACTCCTTTGGATGAAACAAATGCTTGTGGATTATGGCTTTGAGCAAGGTACTCTAACCCTTTATTGTGATAACATGAGTAGCATCAATATTTCAAAAAACCTTGTCCAACATTCTAGAACTAAGCATATTTACATTAGACATCATTTCATAAGGGAGCTAGTTGAGAGCAAATGCATTGCACTTGAACATGTGGGCACAAATGATCAACTAGCGGATTTGTTTACAAAACCATTAGATTCAACTAGGTTTAAATCTCTTAGTAGGTCTATTGGGATTTGTCATATGCATTGATGGGTTTTGGTGGTTGACCCCATATAGGGAGCTCAAGCAAAGAGAGCAAACTTGCATCTTAATAAGCAAATAATTGTTCAATTTTATGCTCTTTAATTAATTGCTTGAGTATCTTGGATGCATATATTATTATATGTCTTTTTATTCAATAAGTGTGTTTTTGCCTTATTCGAAATGCATGTCTCATTTATGTTCAAACATGTATTTTTGGACTAGGAAACTTGATTGGGAAGTACAATTGATTGACCCAAAGTTTATCTCCTTGCTTGTGAAAACTTGATCTTGACATGCTTAAAGTTTTATGCATGATGAATTTATTGAATGCTTACAAAATGATTGCAAATCTATAAGCAAGTGTCGTTTAAGACTTTATTCAATAAGGATATTGTATCTATTTCAAGGATTTTCACGTTCATATAGTCTCTATCTCTCTCTTTACTTCATTGAACAAGGTTACTATCATACAGGCATCTTGTCCGGAAAAATCTAATATGGCGCAATAGTCGCTCATGTCTTGTTCAACTTGTAAAGTTTGATAGTTGCTCTTATTTTTTTTTGGTTAAACTATATCTTGTAATTTGGTGCAAACTGGTTTGACTTCTCTTGGAACCTCATGTGTTATTTTTCCTTTGCCAAATACCATGCTTTTGGAAGTTGATGTTGTATGTACTTCATTCAAGGCAATCTTTCGCACATGTTCCAATCAATAAAACTTCCATGAATTTCTCTCTCTCTTAATTAACCTGCATAAAGTTATTGTATATGATTATGCATTTACATTGCAAATATCTCTCTTTGCTACAGCATCCCGGTTGGGGAATACTCATTTGCCTATCTTGTGACAAAAAGGGGGAGTAGTGTTGGATTTATGAGGAGTTGATATTGGCATGTTTTAAGGGGAGATTGACCTATTGTGAGAGAGTTGACCTATTTAGGGGGAGCATTTTCTTTGTGCATTGTTGATTGCATGTCACTTGTTTCTATTTCATGCACATTGCACCTGTTTATATTTTTTTTGATCCCTCTCATACACTTGTCTTGGAAAGTGTAGTTCATTGTTTTGTAGGGATGATCACGCTACAAGAGATGAAAGATTTAAAGATTTGGCTTTAGGTATCTCTTGTAACATAGAATGGTTGTTTGTTGACCTCTTGTTGTTTCTTGTTAATTGTTGTGAGGATAGCTTGTGAGTCAGTGGTTTTGTCACGAAATAGCCAAATGGGGAGACTGTAAGTTCCTCGGTTTTTGATTGGCTTATTTCGTTGACAACCATATTTTGGGATCAATATGTAAGGGTAGTTTAGGGCTACTTTGTTCGTAACCAAGCTCAAGCATCAAAGGTAAATCACTTGCTTAACTTCATTGAAGAGATTTAGTGCACATACTCACACTCATGCATTCTATTTTAATTATCTTGCTTATTTGCCATTTTGTGTGCCATGTGTGTCCTACCACGGTCTGTACATGTTGCCTACGCCGCGGCCTCCCAAGCGGAGTTTCATTGAGAATGCATGTTGTCCAAACCGCGGTCTGTGCACGCTGCATGCACAGCGGTCTACAAAGCGGTGTTGTCTAGACGATACACCGCTCTCTGTGCCGCTGTCTGGACACTTGCCTGGACCGCAGTACAGCCAACGGTCCTGACGTGTTTTGGTTGTGTTTTGCCAAAAACGATGCAGTTTCACTTTAGGCTTCATATATATACATCATCTTCTTCCCAATTCGTTTGGTGAGCTTCCAAACCTAATTTTAAGAGTGAGATAAGGTTCTTTAGAGAGAGAAGCTCCAAGAAGGCATTTTTACTCAACCATCCTTAAAATCCAAAGCATCAAGCATCTTTTAAGCATGGGTTTCTTGTTTGTTCATGACTAGGTATTCTCTACATGTTCTAATCTCTATGTTCTCATTACTAAGACATGTATACCTAAGGTTTTAGTCTTTATTGCATATTAATTGCTTGATTGGTTGTTTAATTGTTTTTATGACATTCTTGTGTGTTGTTTGTTGGTTGAGATGCATTAATTTGTGATAGCTAGCATTTAGAACGATTTTGCCCTTCTAGCTAATTTTTCTTGCCTTTGAATTTAGAACATTGATATCTAGGATTTGCTTTAATTGTCATTATTAATCCCAGATAAGCATGAATGTATTGACCTAGCATTTTTACATATTAAATTTTCTTGCATATTCACTTAGGTTGCCATTATCTCTTCATTGTTGATTTAGCTTGTGGCTAAGTGGTTAGTGCACATGGCTAGTGATTCAAAATTGCTATTAAGGCCCATTGGGTAGAGTGAAAGGGTTAGTAACTAGAGGGTTAGACGGGAGGTCAACCTAGGTTGTAAACTTTTACTCAATAGTGGATTTTGAGGATCGAGGGTGGTGCTCTAAATAGCCATTGGTTTTTCCCATTTGGAGGGTTTCCACGTATATTTTGTGTTGTTATTGTTTTTAGGGCTGGCAATTCGGGTTCATGGGTCGGGTTGATCTCAACCCGACACGACCCGAATAATATTAACCCTTAACCCGACACGACCCGTTTAATTAAACGGGTTGACCTTTTAAAACCCAACACGATACGAATAAATATACGGGTTAGACGGGTTGGCCCGTAACACGTTTAATAATCTAATCGGGGTTATAATTAATCGGGTTTCAACCGTGTGACCCGTTTAACCCGAACCCATTTAACACGGATAGTGTTGTATTGATGAGACCAAACCAAACAAAATTACAAATGACTTCCATGTTTTTTGTTGAATGATTATACAAAGCATGGATCAACAAGATTTACATGTTATTAACCAAGTATTACACTGTTAAAAAGATAAAAAAAAAAGATTGAAGAACAAGATCGACCAAAATCAGCCGTCTTGAATTAAAAGAGTCCAGCTCGACCAAGATTCGTCGTTGTCTCTCCAAACCGGTGGCACATCAGTTGCTGCAGCTCTCCGGCATCGTCGCAGCACTGTCGCACCAACAACCTGATCCCACCCAGAATTCGTCGATCATCAGTCACCGCTGCTCCGTCTCAGTTTAGTCGATCATCAGTCGTCGCTGCTCTGCCATCGATTTCAGTCACCGCTAGTCAGATTTCTGCCGCTGGTCATCAGATTTCCACCATCGATCATCAGTCGCCGCTGAGTGAGAGGATATCTGAATTCTAAAATAAAAGAGAGCAGTCGAGCACAGTGAAATGAAGAAAAAAAAAAGAAAGAGTGAAAGGGAGAGAGTGAGATGTGATTTTGGTGAAGTTAGGGTTAAGGATTTGAGAGTGTTAGTGTGATGGCTGCTGTTGTAACCTAAGAATGCTTTTATATAGTATGCTAAAAGTCATTTATAACCCTTGTAATAAGAACAATTATAAATGTATCTATATGACTAAACGGGTTAAACGGGTCACCCGTGAACCCGTTTAGTCAAACCTGGCACAACCCATATAATAAACGGGTTATACGGGTTGACCCGATTATGACCCGAACCCGTTAAGAAGCCAACCCAACCCGTTTAAGTACCTCGGGTTCGTGTTGGGTTGGAGGGTTACGGGTCGATTTTGTCTGCTATAATTGTTTTATGTTTGTTTTCATTTAATTGAGCATTTAAGTAGAATGGGGTAGAATTGTTAATATTGATTAATTCGTAAAATTGGTAATCTATCGAATTAAAACCTATTCACCCCCCCCCCCCCCCCCCCCCCTCTAGGTTATAGATACACACTTTCTAGGGAATTTCAGTTGGTACAACCCTTGGAAAAATATAGTGATAAACGTGTGTCATACATGTCGTATAAGGATAAGGGTAAGACATGTGATACTTTTGGACTATTTAGTAGTTCACAAGTTGATTGTCAAGAGACTAGCAAAAACATTCTTCCGGATTAGGCTTTACATTTGAAGAAGAAAGTTGATGAGCTTAGTGCTATAGTTGATAAACAAGATTCTAAAATAAAAGAGTTGGAGGAATGTATTGCTTCAAATCCAAGACCACCACTCAACCATTATGTTAGGTCAACTACACGCACATCTTTCTTTGGTGGATCTAGTAGCTAGTATTTGAGTCTCATGGTTTGTTTCTTACCTTTCAGCATCATTTCATGTCAAAAAGGGGGAGAAAGAGTATTTGCTAGTTGCTTAATTTCTTTTTATGTTGTTTTGTGAACTTTTGAACTTAATGGCTTGTAATAATTAGTCCTATGAATATGGTTAAGAATTGTTGTGATTTGGCATGTATTGAGGGGGAGATACATGTATTTGTGGACTTAATTGTATATTCTTATCCATATTATATGTTGCCATTTGTTGTTTTTCTCTTGTATATGCATTATGCTTTGAGATGATTTGTAGGTTGCTTCAAGAGAAGATCAAGATGAAGTTCAAGAGTTGGTGAAGATTAGTTATATGAATCTTACTCATTGTAATGTGAGGGAGTGATTTTGTGACCTATCTTCATTTTTATATTTGTAGTAAATGTATAGGTGTTTTGACATGGAATTTGCCAAAGGGGGAGATTGTTAGGTTTTAGTTTGTGTTGGCATTAATTCCATATCAAAATGATGTTTACCTTGTAATGACTTAGTTGTTTAGGTTCATGATGATTCAAGCTTCAAGGAAGAAGAAACAACAAGTCAAAGCAAGTTCAAAGTCTTCAAAGAGAAAGGATGAAATATGGTTCTACAAAGATATACTAAGACCTTATCTTTCTCTTACAAGGCTTAGGCACACACACATAATTCATTCATATGTGTCCATGCATCGTTGTGCATCATTATAGGCACACATATACAATTCATTCATATGTGTCCCTGCATCGTTGTGCACCATGTATAACACATTCACACACTTGAAGATGAATGCTCACGCATTGGTATGGAAATAACATGTTTTGGAATATGCATGATTGGAAACTATCTCTAAGTAGTTTGCATTCTAGTGTGAATTGTGTTTGTGTGTGTATATGTTTGTATAACATGGATATTGAACTTGATTTTAGTCTTAAATCATTCTTGATTGAGTTTCGGTCATTTCGGTTACTCATACTATTGATTTCAAGTTCTAAGTCAAAAGATACTACACTTTCAACTCATGTTGCATACATTGTCTTCGTATTCGTATATCGAGTCAAATTATTATTTTCTGGGTTTATTATCTTATATTTCAATGTCCATGTGAGAGTTATAGTTCATAATCCACAAACAGATTCGAATTCCAAGTTCGGAGGCCGGAGAACGGTCTAAGAACGCGAAGGGAGCGAGAGAGGAAATGAAGTGCATCCAAACGCTCTTTCCCGAGATGGCGTGTGACCATCTCGGGACAGAATGCTTGCTGCCCCGAGATACCCACGTGCCATCTTGGGCAGAAAGAAAGCTTGGTCACTTAAGGGTATTTTGGTCATTTCTTGCTTCATTCTTTTCCCTCTCCTTTATAAACTCCTTCCCTCTCACATTTCATTCTAAGAAGAAATTCAAACTAGTGTGCAGAATTTTTCTCTCTACATTTTCTCACCTTCCAAATACCATAACTTCTTCATTTAAACTCCGATTTGAGTGATTCAAAGTTGAGAGTGTTTTTCTATTCATCCTCCATCTTTTCTCTGAAGGTTTGAGTGAGTTGTTTTGCTGTTTTTGGAGTCTAAACACACAAAAACGGGACATCACCTAAATCAACTAAGGTATTGATTTTCTCTCAAAATTTTCTTTTAAAACTTGGTCAATTGCCTTGGGTTTTCTTCTTCAACATATATTTGTATATTGTGATTGTTTTGATTTGAGTTTTGAACTCTTTTAAAGCTATATTGAATTTCAATTGAAATCATACATGTTGAGTTAGGTTTTGATTTTGCCTATGTTTTACATGTTTGGGATTGTATTGTGCTAGCTTTGATTCTAGGACTATTTGATGATCTTTGATTGATTGATTTTGTGAAAAATAGTTCCTCACATGTATTAGACTCTCTTGGCCGAAATTCTCACATAATACATATGTTTATGTTCTTATGAGCTATTCATGTATTTTTGTTGAATCTATGATTAGGAATATGCTCTAGAACTTTAGCTTAAATCTAATTGACTTTGTCATATGATTTTAGCATGTTTTTGGTTTATGTGATTTAAACTTGATCTTGTGATTAATTGAACATATCTTGTGATTCAAGTTTAGATATATGCATGTATCTAGATTGTGATTTATGTTGAACATATCTTATATGATCTAGATTGATTATACATGCATGATTGACTAGACTACATGTGATTTGTGCATTCATGCTTATGTCTAGTATTTTCCATAGGATGTGTTGATCATAGCATTCTATGTTGTGTTCTTGTTTGCATTTTGCATTCATGATCACCGAGATTCCTTGTGAGAAGGAAGTCTTGACAATAGGTGTGAGACCTATGGTGTTGAGCAAGAAGTCTTGGCAATAGGCGTGAGGCCTTGGATTGTAGAGCAAGGAAGTCTTGGCTAGAGTTGGGAGGACTCGGATAGTCGAGCAAGAAGTCTTGCCTAGAGTCGGGAGGAATCAGTTAGGTGAGTGAGGAAGTCTTGACTAGAGTCGTGAGGACTTAGTTGAGCAAGAATTCTTGTCTTGGGTCGTGAGGATCCGGATAAGGTGAGCGAAGAAGTCTTGACAAGAGGTGTGAGGCATCGGATTGTTGAGCATAGGGCGACAACTTCTAGAGTAGGATAGGAGGGTAGTTTCTAGTGAAGAGGTCACTTGAGAGATTGTACTTGTCTTATCTGCTAGTGGATTTTTTTACAGGTGGCTGGTAGCCCGTGGATGTTTCCTCTTCGGAGGTTTACCACGTTATATCTTGTGTCAACTTTTCTCTATCCCTATCTCTCTAGTATTTGTATTGTGGATAGAACTCTTTATGTATGTTGACTTCCTTTCTATAATATAGATTATGTATGTTTCAATTACTTGTTTGTATCACACTTTACTTGTGTTTATATATTGATTAATTGTCTTTAATTAATATATATATTGTGATACAAGCAATCTAAAGGGACAAACTTTTGTTTGTTTCTAAGAGAGTCGAAAAAGGTGTCTAACCTATTCACCCCCCCCCCCCCTCTAGGTTAGCCTTGAGCATTTAACCGTATTTGTATTTTTACAAGATGGTGTGTGTGCATCTCGGGACAGCAAGCCTTCTTGCCCAAGATGGCCATGCACCATCTCGGGAAAGAAGAGCTTGATGCTATCTTATTTTCCTCGACCTCCCTTCACGTTCTTCGACAGTTCTCCGGCCTCCAAACTCGGAATTCGAATCCATTTACGGATTAAAAGCCATAACTCTCTCATGGACATGGAAACATAAGATACTCAACCTAGAAAATAATAATTTGACTTAATATATGAATACGAAGACAATGTATGTAACATGACTAGAAAGTGTCATATCTTTTGACTTAGAACTTGAAATTAAGAGTATGAGTAATCAAAGTGTTTGGAACTCAATCAAAAATGAATTAAGACTAAAATCAAGTTCAATATCCATGTATTACAAACATATACATATACAAACACAATTCACACTAGAATGCAAACTACATAGATATAGTCTCTAATCATGCATTTTCCAAAACAAGTTATTTTCATACCAATGCATGAGCATTCATCTTCAACTGTGTGAATGTGTTATAAATGGGGCACAACGATGCAAGGACACATATGAATGAATTGTGTGTGTTCCTTAGCCTTGTAAGAGAAAGATAAGATCTTAATATACCTTTGTAGAACCATATAGCATCCTTTCTCTTTGAAGACATGAACTTGCTTTGACTAGTTGTTATTTCTTCTTTGAAGCTTGAATCATCATGAAATAAACAACTAAATCATTACAAGTAAACATCATTTTGATATAGAATTAATGCCAACATAATCTAAAACCTAACAGTCTCCCCTTTTGGTAAATTCCATGTCAAAACACCTATACATATACTAAAAATACAAAAATGATGATAGGTCACAAATCACTCCCTCACATTACAATGAGTAAAATTCCTAGAACTAATCTTCATCAACTCTTGAACTTCATCTTGATCTTCTTGAAACAACCTACAAATCATCTCAAAGCACAATGCATATACAAAAGAAAACAACAAATGGCAACATATAATATGGATAAGAATATACAATTAAAGTCCACAAATACATGTATCTCCCCCTCAATGCATGCCAAATCACAACAATTCTTAACCATATTCATAGGACTAATTATTACAAGCCATTAAGTTCAAAAGTTCACAAAACAACATAAAAAGAAATTAAGCAACTAGCAAATACTCTTTCTCCCCCTTTTTGACATTAAATGATGCCGAAAGGTAAGAAACAAACCATGAGACTCAAATATTAGCTACTAGATCCACCAAAGAAAGATGTGCGTGTAGTTGACCTAACATAATGCTTGAGTGGTGGTCTTGAGCTTGAAGCAATGCACTCCTCCAACTCTTTAATCCTAACATCTTGTTGAACAACTATTGCACAGAGTTCATCAACCTTCTCCTTCAATTGTATAGCTCAATCCGAAAGAATACTTGTGTTATTCACATGACTATCAACTTGAGAACTACTAAATAGTCCAATAGTATCACAAGTCATACCCTTATTCTTATAGGATATATAAGACACACGTTTATCACAAAATTTCTCCAAGGGTTGAACTAACACATCATCTTTTCTACACTTAATCCCACGAACTAAACACAATGAAGTAATAAACACCGGTAATGCAAGCTTTTTATCACCTCTAGTAGAGAAAGTCGCATTATCAATGTAATACATGAGAAGATCTCTAAGGTTTATCGGTTGATTAGTTACCAAGGCATACACTATTTTGATCTTGTCATTATTCAACTCGATTGAATTCAAAGATCCAATAATGTTAGTGCAAATGAATAGATGCCAAAATGCTTTAGCCTTAGTTAACTCATATTGACTAATGTAATCCCTATTTTTCCACTCAAATGAAGCATTTTCACAAAGAGTTCTACCCATAATATTTAGATTCTCAATAACATCCACATCTAGAAAATTAGAATCTATATCATTATATAGCCCGAGAAACTTGTTAATGTTCTCTGGGTTAACTATAAATACAATGCCCATTATTCCCATCAAAGAATCTAACAAGGTGGCCCTTTCCTTATATTCATGATAAAACTCTCTAACAAGAGTATCATTTACAACTCCTAACATGCTCACCCAAGATTCTCATATCCTATCCTTTAAGCACTTAAGAACATAAAAATCTTTACACTTACCAAAGTCAATGCCTCTCTCTTGAAATATCTTATTTGTTCCAAAGATCCCTAAGAGAAAGATAAGATCTTAATATACCTTTGTAGAACCATATAGCATCCTTTCTCTTTGAAGACTTGAAATTGCTTTGACTAGTTATTATTTCTTCTTTGAAGCTTGAATCATCATGAACTAAACAACTAAATCATTACAAGTAAACATCATTTTGATATGGAATTAATGCCAACATAATCTAAAACCTAACATCCTCTCCTGAATCTCCCTCGATAATCTCCAGCGGGGTATTAGGGTTGTTCAAAAAATCGATCCCAATAGCAATATTTTGACTTGAGCGGCGGTGCTACAACTGAGGAACTTCACTTTCACTGTTGTCCTCCTCTAGAATCCTCTTCCCACGAGTGAGGGTTGAGGAGTCACCCTCCACGAGATGGTCTACACTATCATGATCGGAGTGAGACATGGTAACAGTAGAAAGTTGGCTGGGAGAAGACGAAGAAGCCGAAGAAGGTTAAGAAGAGGTTAGGGTTTCTTTTGAATTTTGAAAGAAGAAGTTTATAGGTAGGAAGAATATAGAGAGAGTAACGATTAAAAATAGAGGATGACGAGAGCATGATCGAAGAGATGGGATTTTCGACCTCGATACGTGCATGCCGTTAAAAATCTCTTCTGCTTCAAATGGGTATCATTCCCCTCGCTCGACACGTGGCCATCACATTAATGAGAAGATTTCTTCCCAAATTCTGGTAACCGAATGAAAAAAGAAAATTTCCCAAGCAATTCAAGAAATCTAACTTCAACCCCAATCAGTCACTGATGTTCAAGTCAGAGGGGATTTCTATTAATAGCCATTTTTGATAAAGGGTCAAAGTGAAATTTTCTATCCAACCGGTATTTGGTATGACATGCTTTCTGATACCAGGTAGGGCTGGCATGCTACTACCTACCTCAAAGTACTAGTCTCCACACAACCTAAGGACTAGGACAAGCCCGTAGTGAGGTAAACCGTGATCGGTCCAGGATATCTCCTACCTGCTACCTAGGTACCAGTATATCGTCAGCTTGATATCTAGTCACCTTCTTCAGCCCCGGTACCTAAGTATTTCCATGCTGCCACACGAGAGACTTCAGCACCTGCAGAAAGCACCAAGATATCCGATTGGGAACCTCGATGCCACCTCGCCGCCAGTTACCAGGTATAGGACAGGCCAACCAGGTAAGGGGTAAACTAACTGGAAGATTCTAGATGGATCGGTAAAGCACTACGCCACCAGACTAGTACCCCGAGGTGCCTCACCATTTGATATGCGGTATCAAGGTTTCTTCTCTAAATTACAGGGTTGACTTCTTTGCCATTAAAGTGTCATAATGTGACCAGATAGGTCAACGGGTTCACCATTTATTCGTATTTAAGCCCAAATGGAAACCTGACGTAATCAACAGGAGTAATTCCCGTGTAATTTGATTCCCCCATCAATGGCAATCATTTTCGGTAACACGGCTAATCAATTAGTCTAAATTATATGGATTTGATTAACAACAAGGGGGATTAAAAATGGGACGTTATGGACTAGAAATGGCATCGAAAAACAAAGAGAAAAAGGGCAGAGTTTCTTTGTCATTATTCTCAGGAATTAGCCACTTATCGACAAGAATGAATTCGCCATCTCCAACAATTTTTTAGGGAAAAATGAGAGAAAGTGAAAGGTAGCACAGAGAGATCAAACATATAATCATTCTACAACCATTGTATCCCATTGAAATCACTCCTCCCATTTTGTAATAAAACAGTTCGTTATTAGCTCTTTCATTATTCCTTCCTCTTCCCTTAATCTCTTTCGAATCTCCTTGGTACGAAGTATCTACACCCCGCAGCCTACATGGGTAACGGGTTGAGGGTGTTAACCAAAATTCCTCTTCCAGAGCAAATTTTTTGTCAATATAAATTAAATTATATAAGTTTGATATCCTAGTATAAAATTTGTTGGAACAGTTAATCTATCCATATTCATATAAAGTCATCCATAATGTTTAATCTATTCATAGTCATATAAAGTCCTCCATAATATCAATCTATTCATCCAGCCAAATATCAAATATCTTATTGAGTGTTTGAATTCTTTTCTATGAACTGCATGACAAGTTATAGAATAACAGTTTGGTTGCATCAAATAATTGATTGTTCTATAAGAATCATTTTATCAAACAGTTAATATGCATATAAACTAATATTGGCATATACCGTGGAAATTTAAGAACAAAAAAACTATAAATCATAAAATAATAATAATGAGTTCCCTAAAAAAATTGAAAACAAATTAAAGTTAAAAACTATCCATAAACAAATATATACAATTCTACATAAATAAAAAACACAAACCTTTTTCAAAGACACTTTCAATATATAAAACTCAAATTTGATATTCCGACGTTGAAAAATAAGTATAAGAAAACAAACCCTAAAACAATAAAATCAGTAGAAACTTACATTTTCTATCTGAGTAGAATTTTCTCTGTAATCTTGGTACTTCTTAGATGAAACATTGTTTCAAAGTAAAAAGTATTTTTAAGGAAAAGAAAAAAAAAAGAAAAGCAAAACTCAGCATGATTGTGGCATTTGTTTTTTGGTGTGGTGCTTTTTTAAAAAAAGAAAATATTAATTGATTCTTTTTAAATGTAAATATTTATCGATTCTGATACCTTTTAAAAACCTAATTATTTATAAAATAAAATCTTTCCTTTTAAAATGTAATTTTGTAACTAATTATATTATTTATCATTATTTAACAAATTTTGTAACTAATTGTGACAATTATTTTTAAAAAGTTTCAATTGAACAAAACATATTGAAAATAGTAAAACTTGTCACAAAATAATACCAGCAGTGATACAATCAAAATTTATCACAACGAAATGTGTCACTATAGGTCACTTTTTTGTAGTGATGATTGTTTTGATGGTTTGAATGATGTGCATATTGTCAATAATCTTGTAAAGAAACATACTAGGGAAGTTTAGGTTATAAAGCATAATGTGAAAAAGGGTCCTAGTCATTTTTCTAAACATGTTGTTAATAATAGCACTTGAATGATGTGCACGATAATTATAATCATGTAAAGAAGAATGTCAAGAAGATTAGGATGAAAAAGAGTGTTTCACATGATCATATGCAAAGTCTTGATGATATTTTTATTCATGGCAATAATGATGTGTTTAACATGAGTAATATCTTTATAAAGAAGATAGTTGATGATTTATCTTCTAGATATAGTATTGCTATGAGAAATGATCATGATAATTTTTGTATTAATGCATCCAAGACCAAATGGGTCAAGAATGAGTGCTCTTACCATTAATGTAAGATGCGCATGTGAGATTAGCTTCATTTATCTATGACTTTGTTATGAACTTAACTATCTCACAGATATTGTTATGATTGTCAAAACTTTTTGATTGACTTTAGAGAAGTCTATTTTTGGAATCTATATGATATAATCGATTGTTAAGACTTTTAGAGACAGTCATTTTTATATGTTTGTTTGTGTTGAGGTGTTTGATCTTTATTCTTTTGGGATGACCCCAAACAATAACAACGCAATCATGCATCATAATCATACAAATGATGCATATACATATGAAATGTATGGATCAATCACACTTCATGAAGAACTAGACATAGAAATCAAAGTACACAAGTCAATGTAGTCTGGTTCTTTAAAGATGAACAAAAATCTAGAGCATGCAAAACACCAAAATCATGCCTTAAAACCGAGATCTCATTCATGCTACTAAAGCTTGAAATAACACATGTTCATTAAGCACATATTTAAGACTTTAGAACTAAAACAAGGATTGCTAAAATTAATAGGTGTTATCAACACAAACATCTAGCAAACATTTAGAACACATTTTCACAAAATATTCAATTAAATCCTATTAGGATCCAAATCAACAATAAATTGTTTTATTCCTAAATATGTTCAATCAAAGATACCTGGCAAATGTAAAAGACTATTAATCAACAAAATCATTTAAATAAAACACAAATAGCCTTAGATATTAAGCTAGTTATAATACAACTCACAAGCATGTGAAAACGTAGATTTAGAAAACCTAACTCAACATGCTAGTCTCTAATCAAGCTCACCTAGCTTAAAATTAAAGCTCTATCTTTCAATAGATTATGTTCAAGTATCACATACATATAGAAGAAGAAAACCTAAGGTATTTAAAGGCTTTGAAGATCAAAACACAAAGAATAGTTCAATACCTTAAGGATGTCACAAAATTTGATGTAGAACCACCATAAAACTTGAACAAAAGACTTCAAACTTGCTTGGAGATGATAGAGGAATCCAAAAAAAAATCTCCAACTTGAATCACTCAAATCGGATTAGAAATGAGGAATTAATGGTGATTGAAAGTTGAGAAAAGTTGAGAGAAAAATTCTGCATAATTTTTTTCTTTTAAAGAAAATGAGAGGGAGAGGGAATTTAAAAGAAAGAAAGAGAGAGAAAATAAGGTGGACAAAATGAGCCAATTGCACCTTGCCACATCAGCCTCCCATGGAGGCACGTGGCCTCATGAGAGCAAAGTGGCTTCTTTCCTATGAGGCTCATGTGCCTCCCCGGGAAGGAGGCGAATGGCCTTTTGCCATTCTTCACTTCCCTCGTGCTCCTCTAGCCTCTAAACTTCAAGGATTACAAACCAAGACTCTCTCATGAACATGGACGTGTACAAAACTTTCATAAAAAGTATGGAAATTGACGTGATATACAAAGACGAAAATCATATACGATAACGACACATAAAGTTTCATAACTTCCAATTCGAAACTCGAAAACTAATGAATGAGTAACCAAAATGAACAGAACTCAATAAGGAACAATATAAGACCATATTCAAGTATGATATCATAAAAATACAAATAAACAAACACATGAACAAATAAGTATCCCATTTCCTAAATATAGTCCTGGAATATGCATTTTACAAAATTTATCAATTTAAATCTAATGCATGTGCATACAAATAAGATGTGTGTGAATTTGTTATACCAATTTAGCACAAAGAAATAGGGAAACATATTAATGCAATATATGTGTGTGTGCTTAAGCCTTGCAAAAGGAATGAGGTCTAAATATACCTTTGATATGCAATTAAGCTTGCTCCTCTTGAATACTGTATTTTGCTTGATAAGTTGTCATTCTTCCTTGAAGCTTGAATCTTGATAAACCTAAACAACTAATCAATACAAATGAATGTAGTTTTGATATGGAATTATGCCAATACATTCAAAAACCTAACACATACGATTATAATTTAAACTTTATTGTGCGAAAACTCAATTCACATATTTTTGGTGTGGGCATTTGCCTAGGTTCGATGCAATAATTTAAGTGATATCTCGCAAAATTTAGAGTCAATGTGAATTATATCGATGGCATTCGAGTTTGTTGTTTTTAATTAAGCTAAGCCTTTTGAATATTGGCTTACACATAACACATGATGCATTCAATTGAGTGACATAATTTTAGTCTCTACTCAGTGGATTTAGCATACATTTATCTTTATTGGCATGTTTCGAGTTGCATCTTGGCTAATTTGGTTTTGCAAAGATACGTTTGTGCAAAGATACGTTTGTGCAAAGATACGTTTGTGGGTAACGTAGCTGATAAACCCTCACGAGACTATAACTCATCCACTAGGGACAGCTAGTGGTTTAAAGGCTTATGACACAAGTTAAGTGCCATCGTGTGCCATATGAAAGTGGCTTAGTTTAGGTTTTGTTCATTTTTTTATTTTTGTTTTTGTATAAGTTTTATTTTTGTTTCAGTTTTGTTTGAGGACTAGCAAAAGATGGGTTTTGGAATATTTGATAACATCATTTCTATACATGATTTCAGCCCCCATTTCTATTATTTATTTTATGTTATCGAATAAAATTGGTTGTTTAATGTGTTTATTGAGCTTGTGTATATGATTTTCCTTAGAAATAGTGTTATGAGCTTAATTGGAGAAGAATGGTGGATAAAAGCTAGAAAAAGGTGAAGAAATGATGTTTTGCGATCAACATGTGTGGTCACAAACCGCGAGATCATACCGTGGTAGTTTATCAGAAGTTTTTGTGCCCAAGAAAAGCGCAGTCCAAGCCAAAGAAGTGTAGACCACAAGAAAATATCAGAGAAGATCACAGAGCAATACCGCAATGGAGCCAACAAAGCAGATTGTGTAACAAATCCAGAGAGTTTTGCGTTCCCAAACCACAAAAGTCCTTGCGAGGAATATCCAGAAAGTCACGGTCAGAAATCCACGGTCCTGGACCGCGAGGTAGGCAGTGGAAGTCGGTCCAGGTCAGCAAATGAGCAAGAAAGAAACTCTATTTCGTGGGAGGCTATAAATATGCCTCTTTTGTGCCTTAAGAAGGGGATCTTCCATCTATCTTTGAATCTCGACACCACTTATCCCAGCTTATTTACAAGCAATAAGTCTTTATTTTTCCTCAAATGAACCAAAACTTGATCACCTTCATAAAAAGCCTTAAGAACTATGTCGAACCAAAGATTCAAGACTTTTGGTAATATAGTTGTGTATAGTCTCGTCCACAAAGTTCTCCATTAGGGTGCGTTTGGTACGTGGGACGGGACGGGACGGGACAACGTGGGATAACTTTTTGTTGTCCCACGTTTGGTATGCTATTAGCTTGGGACAGAACGGGACAACATGGGACAAAAACCATAAAAGTTGTCCCATCTCAGACCCTTGGCCAGCTTTGTCCCATGCATGGGACAAGTCTGGAAAAGACATTTTTGCCCTCAAACCTTCCAAAAATTACATACATATATATACACCACCATCTGAATCATAATTTCTCTCTCTCCTTCGTTCGATCATTCATCTCTGGAGATCAAACCCATCACCACCAACACCCAAATCAAACCCAGTTTGAAAAGGAGAAAGAATCGAACCCAATCGACGTTGGGTTGTCTGTATTTTCTGCAACTGGGTTTGCTGAGTTTCGCAGTGGCGGTGAGGTTTATGGGTTTCGCGGTGGCGACGAGGTTTGTGGGTTTTACGGTGTTTTCTACGATTGGGTTTGCTGGGTTTTACGGTGGCGGTGAGGTTTTTGGGTTTCACGGTGGCAACGAGGTTTGTGGGTTTCACGGCGACTGGGTTTGCTTGGTTTCACGGTGGCGACGAGGTTTAGGTTTGGCTCCACTTCTAATCGGGTTTGCTGTGTTCATGATTCATTTGGCTACCATCCCCATTACTGGAACTGAAATCAACCAAGTCTGTCATCTTCAACAACCCAGTTCGTTTGTTTTAAGTGGGAGAAACTGATGGATAATGATGATGGATTGATCGTGATGATTATAACGATGAGTTGATGACTTTTTTATTTTTGTTATTTTTATTGTTAGTTTGTGATCCGGAAAAAAAAAATATGCTCAGTGTGAAGAAAACCAGACTAATATGTTAGTTTGTCATCTGGAAAACAAATGTGTTTGTTAGTATGGTTCATTGATTTGCAATTAATGATGGTATGAACAAGACCAAGTTGTTGTTTTCTTGTTCTATTTTTGTATTGTGTGTAGATCAAACGATAAACCTGATAAACCTGATAAACTTGATGTCTTGATGATGTACTAAGTTCAACGATTGTAGTTCAGCTGTTTTTGCTTTCTAGTTTTTTTTTAATCTTTAAAGTCTCTAAAATTAATAAGGGCACTCTTGTAATTTAAACCTCTTGTCACATCATGTGTCAGTCATACCAAACGTATAATAGTACAGTTAACAGTTTTATCCCAAACCTTCCAAACACTATACAGAACAACTTGTCATGTCCCGTCCCATCTCATCTCGTCCAGTCATGTCTCATCCAGGTGCGGCACCCTAAGTGACTTAAGAGCTTGCTATCCGATCAAGAACTATAGTCTTTGGCAAGCCATCCAAGTGAGCATCTCGAAAGAACATTCTAGCAACATGACTTGCCGTCGAAGTATAACGTCTTTTCTCAAAACGCACATATTATGTCTCAAATGTGACCAATAATATCGAGCATCAACCAAAGAAACTCTTGTCACGTTCTATATGTCCTCATACTTGCTCTTGTAACATCTCATATCCTTTAGGGCTCATGCGATTAGGAGCAAGTTTGGCAAGCTAGCTATAGGAACTAGATCGTTATATATGTCTTATGGGAGCTATTACATGGGGAGCTCGGGGAAAGAAGATTGTTGTAAGTTAAACCACATGTTCATTGTTGAGAACAAATTGATGGTTTCATTTTATGATGTCTCAAAACAAAAGTTGACCGGATAAAACTCGTTATTAATGTGATCAATATTTGTTGGGCTCGGTGCACCTTAACTACATTAAATATATGTAGGATATGGTATGGGCTATTGTATATGTGTGGCCTAGTATTCCTATTAGGACTAGTCATCCTATTAGGGTTTTTAGAATCCTTTATGGGTTAGGATTCTATGAAGTTATACTATATATAGGGGGTCCCTACTCTCACTCATAATGAACGTATAACATAATTGTCTCCCCATTAGACAATCTGAGGAAGGTGAGAAGAGAGTAGAAGACTCTCTATTGTTTTAATTGTTTTCTTTGTTTTATTTTCAGGTTATCGTATTATTATGGATTCGAAATTAAGACTCTACGAATTGGATGTTTTCCGTTGCGCTTCCAGGTACGCGTTATTCATACTTATGCATACAATACGAGATCGAATTATATTTCGTTATATAATGTTAACAGTGGTATCAGAGCCAATCGTATTGTTGCATAGGTTGAATGATTTTGATTTCATATCTGTATTTTGTATTAAAGACACCGGATGAATTGAATTAAAATAAATTATTTATTGCAGCTGTGATAAATATATGTTTACATGCTATGCTGTGGATTGCATGTTATTATTTTAACAGGTTATTCTCATATACGATTAAATAACAAAATTAAAATTCTTATTTGTATATTTTGTTGTTTTGATATGGCTATTTGGTATGAATCCGGTAGGGTATATTCTCTGGTGCGTATAAGAATATTCGGTTGTATAAAAGCCAATTTGAAGGTCTGATTTTCGAGGACCAGAAACCAACTGATCTGGGAACATAACGAGTTCCGTGCCCATGTGCAGTTGCACCAGACCTGGGTCACACCTGGGTCGATGGATCACGTACCAAACCCAGGTGATGTTCGATCCACAACCTTGTTCCCAGACCCGTTTCCAGACGCGGATCGATCCAGACCCGTTCTCTGAAGTGGGTCGTTTGCACCAGAAACTCCCCATATGTGAATCGATCTGGTTTCTTGCACCAGACTTGTCCGATTTACGGCGACGGTCGAGACAATTGGTTGTCGACCACGATCTGGTGCAGATCGAGCAACCCAAGCCCAGGATCGACCGCCGTGCTTTCGATCGGTGTAGATCGATTGAGATTTCTCGTTCCAGATCCGATTTGAAAGGATCGATTGTTGCTGGTCGTCGTCCGCTGCCACCGGTGCCGTTCGCCGTTGTCTTCTGGTGACGGCGTGGTGTCTGCGGCGGCGGCGCATGAAGAACTAGGGTTTCCATGGTTGATTTTGACTTGGGCCACTTAATGAGAATTAGATAAAATACGAGGAATATTTTGTTATTTTCCTAGGTCCCTTTTTAAATTAGTTAGAATATTGGGCTGTTAGGAAATTTTTCTTGGGCTTGTTTGAATTAATTAAAACATCAAGGCATTAATGTGTAATTGGGTATTTGTAGGGGTAGATTTATAATTTCAAAAAATATTTGGGGCCAATTTTATATTATGATAAGTATAGGGGTCGATTTGCAATTTATCAAAATCATGAGGCAATTTTAAAATTTTCCAATTTTTTTATGAAAAATAATTGCAGTTCATAAATAATTATTATCATTTAGTTTTCATAATAATTATTAGTTTGTTTAAAATTAATAATTGATAGAATTTTCTCATAAATCGGATGATTATGTTTCACGTAGTGACTAATCATTAAGATTTTAAGAAATTCGTCGGTTATCAATTATTAATGATTTTTATTTAATAATTGATATAATTTTCTCGTGAATCGGATGATTATGTTTCACGTAGTAACTAATCATTAAGATTTTAAGAAATTCGTCGGTTATCGAATATTGATGAGGTTAAAATTAATAATCTGTTTCGAATATTCTTCTTGAATCGAGTGATTATGTTTCACGTAGTGACTAATCATTTCGTTTTTGAGAATTTAGTTGGTTAATGATCATTAATTTGATAAGTTTTAATAATTGATAGAATATTCTCGTGAATTTGATGATTATGTTTCACGTACTGACTAATCATTAAGATTTTGAGATGTTCGTTGGTTATCAATTATTAAATTTGAAATGTAAAGATGGAAATGCATGTTTTAATCATATCCGTAGGAGAGTTATCACATATGATAGGTGATGTTCATCTCCGTAGAAGGTTCATCATCTTGAGGTATTCATCTATAGAACTGCAATGATGTAATTATATGCATGTGATAAGTGTTGTTCTTCTTCGTAGGAGGTTCATTATCTCGATGTATTCACTTATACAATATGTTGTGAATGTTAGACATATGTGATGGGTGATGTTCTTCTCCGTATGAGGTTGATCATCTTGAGCTATTCATTTATACAATGTGATATAAATATTTGAAATTTTGGAAATTGCCTCTAATATATTTTCATTTAATTGAATAAAATTGTCCAACACTTAATGATGCCTACATATTCTATATGCTTACAAATAATATCTATTCAACATAAATTTAAGAAAGTTATATATTTCTCATTATTTTACATAATTTAAAATAAAAATTATGTGTGACAGTGTCGGATTGATTAAGAGAAATATATAAATTTATGTTGGGTGTAATGATATTGGATTTGTAGTTCATGTTTTACAAATGTATAACCTATGAAATTATTATGGAATTGCATGGTTACGTTTCTACGTAGTAGACTAACTATTAATATTTCATTATGATTTGTTTATTTCATTGAGGACATTAATTGATTATATTCGAAATTATTATAAAGTTGGATGGTTATGTTTCTACGTAGTGAACTGACCATTAGGATTTTATAATTATAAAGTCAATTGTGTTTGGAATATTTGTGGAGTTTGATGACTATGTATTCACGTAGTGTGAACTAGTTGTTAAGATTCCATAATATTCCTTGGATTATCAATGATTAAGGTTTTGAACTGCATTGAGATAAAACTATACGTGTTATGTTGATCATCTGCCTAAGAGAGTTATCACTTGTGTAAGTTTTGTGAGCATTGAAGAAAAAAAAAGTGATACCCATCTCCCAAAGAGGTTAATTACTTGTAGGAAAGTTTTAACACGTGCGTTGTGATCTTTGTCCAAAAGACAGATCATGATGTTGTGTTGGATTTCCATGAATGTTAAATCATTATTTATAATGATTATGGAAATCGGTGTGAGCATGAATATACTGTGATTTAATTCATTTTAAACACCTCTACTAGTTTTAAATACATGTCATTAAGATATTGGTTGATGGACTTTTTTGGTGGATTAGATTAGATGCTCCAATTGGTTTTTACCTTAATGAGGATTAAATGATAAATAAAGTTTAATGAACCCACTGTCGAAAGTTTGTTAAGGTCTAGTGCCTTATAAATAGATGGAGATTAATCTATTATGGAGTTATGTCTTTTGTTTATCATTTTGATAAAGATGATAGGGTACAAACACCACAGGAAGTAGTCTGAAAATTTTGACAATTCAACATAGCAAGTCAAAGAAAATAAATACTGAGGAAATAAAATAATTTGCTATCGCAAGAAAAGGTACCCCTTAATTTATGTTTTGAATTATTTGATTAATTTTCAATTAAGCTCTTAGTGGGTTATTTCTTGTGATACATTTTATATTATAAACTCTTTCTATGAACTCGGTATTTAATAGGGACCAAGTAGTTTAGAGGTTTTATTTGAATTCATATGAATTCATGATAATATTTAGATTATCTTTAACCTCTAAAAGTTTTATTGGATGATATTTCTGATTTCGGTCTTGTATAGCAAAGTACAATTTTCATAATAAAACTGAGAATTTAAATTAATATCTTGAAGCTTATTCAAGATAATAGATTCTTGCTTATGATTTTACCTAGCGAGTTATATGGTGATTTCTGTAAATAATAATCTTTATGGGTCTTCGAACTCTTCTCGAATTCTAAATTCTACTTTTAGGATTTAGAATTAGATTGAAGATTGTTCTTGTAGTTTAGATATAATCTTTTAATCACATGACCAAATGTAGAATTGAGATAATTGATTCGTAGGATATTTTGATTATTTTAAATTCTCAGTTTTAAGTTTTTTAATTAATGAATTAAAAGTGATCTCATAAAATGTAAGGATAGGACTGCAAAGATTAGAAACTATTGGGAACAGTTCATAGAACTTGTTCTGTTTTATTTATGAGAATAATTGTATCTAGGATTATACATTCTTAGGGGGGAGAGTGATGTTGTTAAGAATGTATAATTTCAAAAACTTGCGTTTAAGGAAGAAAGCTTGTGTTTGGGATATTTATGTTGAATAAATGTCAAGTTTGTTGAATTGTAATTTTGGATGTCATTGGAGTTAGGTTTTGACTTAGTTGTCAAATAGTTGCAAACTAATTGGTTGAAAGTCATGTGGTCATATTTATGGCTTGAAGGTTTTTACTTGGAAAACGATTATTAAGTTTGCATACTTTAAAACTTCTTTGACATAGTTAATCAAGTTTCTAGACAATGGTGTTTAGTTTAATAAGTATTGGCATTTTATGACTTGGTTAAAAGTTTTATTTTGCCATTAGACATAACTGAGGGTCAGTGGGAGTAAGTTTATTTTCTATGTGTTCTATGTTGTCATTTGTGTGTGACATTAAGAATCTTTTTTCTAGTATTTCGAGGTGAAAATTCTTGAACCTCGAACAAGCATATTTTGGTAATGCTATTGAGAAATATATCAATAGAGCACTTGAAGAGTTAGTATGATTACAAATTTACTTGTTTGAGGTACCTCTTGGTAAAAGTGATAAACTTACATAAGTTTTTAATTCTTCAAGTAAATTGGAGCGTTCTCATATGAAAAAGGTCATGTATGTATCCGTAAATGATTGTTTGATGTAAACTTAATATATATGTATTGATTATATTATTACATTAGTAGACTTTACGGATTTCAAACTAATTTGACATGTATCAATAGATAGTTATAAAAAAAAAGGAGGTTTCATAGTATTTGTAGAGGTTAATTGTTTCATGCTCACATGTGGCTTTATATATTGCAACTCTAAAGAATTTTGATTGTGAAATCATATTTTGAGGTAGATTGTGATAATTTCACTGTATTTATCTTCTCTGAATATGCTAAGAGATCTCGGAGGATTAACCATATGAATATTGTGGTGAGAGAAGATTTAAGAGTTGCGAGTTTCTAATAGCCATATGTAAAATAACTCATGATACACTAACCAAGATATTTGACTCCAAAAGTTTTGTGGAGCATGTTGTATCCTGCATTGGATTGAAATTTTTGATGTGTTTGGTTAGTGGGAGTTGTCTTTAATTAGATTAACTGCATTTATTCTATACATGTTTGTTTCATATTCTCGAGAATGTATTGTATATGCATGTTAAGATGTTTGCCATACTTGTTATTGTGTGCACACGGATGGTTGGTTATGGCAAGAAATCTCAAGCTTTTAGTTTGAGGGGGCAATTCACTCATAAGGTATAAAGTTTCCAACGATGAGTAAACATTACTTAAGACATAAAGTTTTTTCTCGTCTTAAGGGAGGTTGAACTCATGGTCAAAGTGTTTGGTCAATGAGTGTAAAATGCTTAGGAAATTAAGTTGCTCGTCTTAAGCTGCTTCGTATAATGCGAAGTTGGATCTATATGGAAATAGACATGATGATCACATTTGTATGGAATTTCTATACCACACATACATACCATTTTATCCGGTTAGGTAGAGCTAAGGGTATTTTGATTACATATGGTCTTATGTTGACTAAAGATGTAATGATCTATGTAGTTGGATATTTAAGGTTCTATTGGACTAAGGGGAAGGAATGTGTTACTCTCTTAAACATTCTTTGTGACCACATATAATTGTTTATCAGTTCGGAGAATCGTTTTCTAAAATGAATTTTTAAAACTAAAATAATAATGTCAATGTAGCTCAAGTGGGAGAATGTAAGATTTTTATAAAATTGTGAGCAACATATTACATTATATTTTGAGTTTGTAAAAAAAAACGAATTGATTGGAATGTTTAAGTAAGTGAGAGTTGACCGGATAAAGCCCATTATTAATGTGATCAATATTTGTTGGGCTCGGTGCACCTTAACTATATTAAATATATGTAGGATATGGTATGGGCTATTATATATGTATGGCCTAGTATTCCTATTAGGACTAGACATCCTATTAGGGTTTTGAGAATCCTTTATGGGTTAGGATTCTACGAAATTATACTATATATAAGAGGTCCCTACTCTCACTCACAATGAACGTATAACAGAATTGTCTCCCCATTAGACAATCCGAGGAAGATGAGAAGAGAGTAGAAGACTCTCTATTGTTTTAATTGTTTTCTTTATTTTATTTTCAGGTTATCATATTATTATGGATTCGGATTTAAGACTCTACGAATTGGATGTTTTCCGCTGCACTTCCAGGTACGCGTTTTTCATACTTATGCATACAATACGAGATCGAATTATATTTCGTTATATAATACTAACATGGCAAGCTAGCTATAGGAACTAGATCGTTATATATGTCTTATGGGAGCTATTACATGGGGAGCTCGGGAAAAGAAGATTGCTGTAAGTTAAACCACATGTTCATTGTTGAGAACAAATTGATGGTTTCATTTTATGATGTCTCACAAAAAAATGGAGACCTTCTAACCATTTTCAAGATTATACAAAACATTGAGACCCAAAATATATCCTGCAGATTCTATTTTAAAGATGGGGAAAATTGAAAACGAAAACCCTTCTGAGAAGAAACAAAATTGGTAAAAGATATGGAAAATACATAACAATACAACTACTATTGATCGTCTTTAAGCTTGTGCATAATCCTGGACTTCATCACGCTGTCCCATGACAAAATCGAGCTTTTTGCATTTTCCATGACTTGCATTCATGTCAATCTTGACTCTTGATTTAAGCATAAATACCAAGTTGAAACATGACTAGGAAAAGAAATGCTGCTGGTATCACGAACTGAATTCCGGAAACAGGCAACTTTGAACTCCCTCCTAAAGGACTTATAGGTCCAAATGCCACATTAGGTGAGATCCCCATGCTTGTGCTCGAATTCGTACTGTTAAAAAATATCACATGTTCAGAGCTATCCAAAATAGATAATTAATATTTTTTCTGTTTTCTAATCAAAATATTTGAACTGTAAAAAAAATCAGATTCTCACCTTCCTGTGTATATACAAGATCCATAACCTGCAATTAAGTGGGTAAACACCAAAACAGTGATTAGGAAAAAATAAAGTGAAAAAAGAATAGGAATGCTAAAAACAGGCAAAAAGTACGAGTGCAGCTAAGAAATTTTAAGATGTACGAAAACTAAAAATCTAGAATGTTGGCAATAAGATCTAGAGTTCAACCATAACACATTTATTGCATGGTATCTGCGCAACCAGAAAATTGCAACTACACATCAAATTCAATTAAAACTTTTATGCTAGTCTCAACACGGTAAAACAAACCAAGGAATTCTTGGCAATGGATCAAATAACCTGTCGCCAAAAGACTGGAATCAAATCACAAAATTTGCATCCATCCAATTACACCAATAACTTAGAGAATGATACTATGGTAGGCTACTTACTGGGATCAATAGCAGTTGCCACAGCTGTACCATCAAAGTTGCATGTTCCACCAGCACTACGTTTTTTCTGATAATAATCATTATAAGCATAAGAAGCATGACTTTTGATGTTGTTAGGAAGATAACATGAATGCCCGGGTTGGATGGCAGAGCAATTAGCTTGACCTTGCCCACAAGCCCAATTCAACCCATTTTGCAACTTATCGGTATCTGCATCATCTTTTACCACACAGAAAACCATAGAAGAATTTCCAGTAATTTGACCAGAGGTACTCAAACTCAGAGGATAAACTGAAGTCCCGTTAGGGAAAAACACACCCCAGTTTTTCTCTGCAATGGAGCCAGGCCTCTTGTCTTCATTGAACAACTCATAAATGTAAGTGTTAATGGGAATATTAACCTGACTGGGTGGCCCTGAATTGTTCAGAACTCTTCGGATCAAATTATTAGTGTAGGTCTCAGCATTTTCCAAAGTGGCATCAGGTTCTTTGGCTCCACCAAGCCAAGGCCAACCAGATTCTGTGACAACAACAGGGACGCCTGAAAGATTAAAGGCTTCTATAGAATAATAAGCAGCATCCACCATAGCATCAAACATGCTACTATAGTGGAAAAGAGTGTTTGGATCAACAATTTGCTTGACCGAGGGCAGTGGTCGGAAAAGAGCATAATCAATTGGAAAAATGCCATCTCCAGTAGTGTAACCATAATAAGGATAGGCATTTAACATGTAATAGGAGTTGGTATTCTTCAAGAACTGAAGGATCTGGTAGATTGTAGAGTTCCATTTAGAGTCAAAAGTAGCAGTTGAAGGTGGGAATGGTTTGGGGATAACATCCATGGAATGGGGAGTTGAAACTTTGACTTGGAAATTTAGGTTGGTAGCGACAAGGGCTTTGTGAAGGTAATTCATGGCGGACACTAAGACGGAGGCAGCATTAGGAACAGAAGTAAGAACCTGACTGCCAACCGAAATGGCTGTAATATTAGTTGAAGGCAAGTAAGCTGCAACATTTTTATTAACCCAGGCTGCTGCTGCTGATGGAGACTCCCCGATCCCAAGGACTTCCTCATTCAAGACACCAACCATTACTTCAATTCGGCTATCTGAAAGGGCTTTCAGCATGTGACTGTCAGCATTGTAAAGGCGCACATGTGTAATTTGGTTGGCTTTAAGTATGGCAACAACATCTGAAGCTGACGGCATATCAGACACATCAGTTCCAATGTTTACCCCAACATATGCACCTACAAGTTCAAGAAAATAACTAGTAAGAAAGATGATGCTATATTGTGAGATTACCTACCACATATGAGGCCCCTATTATTAGGATGAAGAATTAAATTAAGATATTGCTTGAGAAATTAGTTTTAATTCTTAGAAAGTTCGCAATCTAATCGACAGAATCATCATAACTTCACTGAAGATATAACTAGTATAAATTACCTAACACATTGGTGAACATGACAATTGCAAGAAAAACCACACTTCCGAGCCATTTTTCAGGCATCATCTGTCTAACAAAACTTCAATCTAGACTTTTAGTCTCCTCCTTTTTACTCCCCAGTGGAACTTAAACTGCCAAAGCTCCACTAAAATCACCAAACTGAAATGTGACACCAATAGCAGACAGCAGGGTTCCACAAAGCAGGGAATACATGAGAGAGAGATTTAAAAGTCAGCATATAAATAACATACCAAATATTGATATAAATTCAGAATTTCCAAAGCAATAATTGAATCATCAAAACCTGTTTCATCACAACATATACATGCATACACACGCATATAAACCTTAAAACAAGCGAAATATATTATATATGGAGTCAGTAACTACAACAATAAATCACCACTTCCAAAGAACAATACTAAGTATTGTCTGAAACATGAGTGCATCTTTATATTAACATGTAAGGGCATACCAAATACAGCTGCTTAATGCAGCAAACAATAAGGTAATGATATAACTACAATAAAGAACTAACAATAAGGTTCTTGAAGCCAAATAGCTGCTATCCACCAACCTCCCTCCATGTCCAAGAAGACAAGGGGATGCAATAGAAATTAATTGGGCCCCTTGAGACTGGACACATCTTACATGATTTCCAATTGATGCATTAGACTTAAATATAGATGTAACTACCATTCTTGTGAACTAAAATAGTTGTCTCAGATACTTAATAATTTCCCAACAATTTAATACCTTATAGTTCAAGTATATACATAAAACAAATGTTAAGGTTTATCAGTTTATGTATGAGGGTACCTTATGCATGAGAGGTTAGCAGAATGGTCAAGCCTCTGGTTTGCTCCCTCAAGATCTATGATGGGTACCTATATGGCTAAAGATCATAGTTTCTTGTTTCCCCAAAGATTGTATTGTCTGGCAGGGCCAATTTCGAACTCAAGTTCGCTAAGCAGGTTCGGAGGATTTCTGCCATACCAAAAAAAATGCATGAGGGTAACTTATCCTATCAGGTAATAACTACCTATTTATTGTTCTTGTATTCCTCCCAAAAGAAATATAGAAGGTAATTCAAATAAAAAAGAAGAAGAAAAAAAAAAACCTATGGAGGGTAGCATACATCTGTAGAATTAAGGCAACACTAAATGTCACCAAAGATCAAAAGTTAAGTCACTTCAAGAAGAAAAGGGTCACCAGGCACACGCACTCCAAACCCCTTTAAACTAATACCTAAATTGAAACACAAAATGGGAGCACATAGAACAAGCAGTACACAAACTAAATGTAGCAGTCAAAACTACTAATCCATCAATTTTTCACTCACAATGGTTAGAGGCAAGTAATAAGGCAACTTTAGCAGCCAACGGCAAAACCACTGCCTGAATGTAGGTTGAAGCCACAAATTCCACTCAAAAAAATACCATATTTTGAATGTACCTAAACTCTATCAACTGCACTTGCACTGTAAGAAAATCATAGTCAGAGACAGCATTGTTGTTCCAATCACTATTGCAATACCGTACATAACATTTTCACATTATACCTCAGGAGTCAGGACCACGAATAAATGTAAGAACTAAAACAATTATTAGTTATCTTGACGTGGTTATAAGATAGATAGTGTCAAAATCCATTGGAAGGTCCCCAATTATATGAACGGAATTCTGTCTGCTGTAAAAAAACGGAAACTATTTCAGATTTGTTTTCTTCCTCTAATAATTTCAACTGGGATGTAACTTCTAGAAATTGAAAACATAGATGTAAAGTATATCAAGAGTAGAAAAAACAAAAAAACAAAAAAACAGCTAGTAGTTTAAAAAAATTAACATTGATAATTCCAGAGAATTAATGGACGACAGAGGAATCGGCACCATATGACAAGTTTAGATATGGATCATTGTTATTGTTCAGGAATGGACCCCTGCTGATCCAAAATTTCCAGACAAATAGTTCTATGAACTTGTAAAAAAACTTAAATTGTAATTGGAATAGTACATGCAGAAATCGAGTAAATATCAAAAAATTTAGATAAGTTGATATAAAGAAACCCATCTCTCAGGAACTCAAGGAACTAACTAGGAGGTCAATTTGCAACCATTTCAAGCTCAGCCTCAAAAATCAACAAATGCATATACACAAATAAAGCTGCACTTTCATATACTACGCATATAATCAATCACAAACATATACAGAGTAAATATTCCTGATTTCACGAAACCCAGAAAGCCAGAAATCGCATAACCGAGTACCCAGATGCCAAAACCCCAAAAAAGTATCACATATCAGAGAACCCAAATCAAGAAAACAAGTGGAAAAGTGGAAAAGTACCTGATCCAACGTGCACAGCAACAACCAAGTATCTCTCCTTGAAAGAAAAATCAGCAAAACCAAGCAAGTGAAGTGTCAAATGTGTGTTGCAAGGCACAAAACTGTGACTCCCCAGTACAAACAAATCTATGTCAGAATCTTAAAAAAGGAATGAGATTATTATAAAAGAAGCATCCCCACAAAGCCAAGCCTGGTTTTTGTTAGCTAAAACAGCACAAAACACACTTGTACCGTCTATACCCACTTAGAGATATATGTTTAATCACATTAATGTGAGATTCTAGAGATCAGAAACCATAAAAATGGCAGCCTTCTTACTCTCTTCTCTCTTCTCTCTCTATAGTATTTAGTAGTTACCACACTGAACACCACAACAGGAACAAGTCTCTGCAAGTATTGGTTGCTGTTTGTTGTTTTGTCTTTATTACGGTTTGCTTTTTTTAATAGTCAGAAAAATGTGTATTTCCGTCGGTTAAAACTACAAGTACTTGTACGAGAAGATGAGGTTGTATTTTTTTATTATTGTGTAGTATCATGTTAATAATATTTTATTAGGAGAAAAATGAGGTGTGATTTTCCGTTTTTCCAGTTTTCCCTCCAAAAGTCACCACCAATTATGTTGAATTGTGATTATGTCTCTCTTTTTTTAAAAGGATGTAAGAAAGTTGAATAGTCAAAGAGAAACGGTTTGGGTGTGGAAAACAGGTGTTAATTTAACTGTTATGAAAATTAAGATTAAAAAGGTGATTTAATGTATCTCAGTGGACTTTAATTGATTGTTTAATTAATTAATGTTTTTTCGGCTTTTTGTTCTTAATGTATTCTTTTCGTTTTCCTTAATATATACATGTACTTTTTTTTTTTTTTTGAAACAAATACTTACATGTAAATTGTAAAGGGAATGTTAAGTTTGGTCATTACAATTTATTTTTTACAGCTTTCATGCAACTCAAGAACATATAAAGTTACGGGCTCTAATAAGATTTAAAAAAATTTAAGACCTAATAATATTAAATTAATATGACATGAACACCGGCTCTAATAAGATCAATTAAATATGACATACGATTAAATAAATATGACAACGTAAACAAGATATTCATACATTTGGAATGCCACTCTGCTTATGTATAAAAACATATTTTCAAAATTCAAACCACTCCGATTTCATTCCGCTGTTCTTTTTTAACTTTTTTATTGTTCTAAACTATTGGTCTTTTTAAGTTAGATGGAGTAGAATGAAAGAGAGAATATTTCACATGCACATTATTTGATTATTCTGCCCTAAAAGGAGCAAAGGGGTTTTTCAATGCTTTTACATAGTGGGTCAGGACTCAAGAGGACCAAATGTCACTAAAGCACTACCACAGAATCACTTTCAAATCCCAAAAAATTCCAAAACCAAAACCCTCCCTGTATGGCTGTATAGCTGTATGCAAGCAAATAAGCAGCAAGTAGAAAAGTTGCAGGCCCACAAGCTCCTGCTTAGTTGTAAAGTTGATTTGCGGTGGGAGCAAAACTCTAAAGTCCTTCCCTCTTTTAAGAAACTTTTTTTTCACACCCCACTTTTCTTCATCAACTGGGTCCCTGCATGTACTATCTGAGTTCCCACATATATCAAATTTGGGGATGTTAGAAACCCTAACTGCTAAGCAACTCTTGCTTCCATCTAATTTTGTGAGCCCAAAAGTGAATAAAAGAAAATTTCACAATCTTTCCTGTTTGGCTGTGACAGTCAGTTAATGTGCTGAAAGTTGGGTTTGAATTTGAAGTGGGCAACCATGCGTTTGACAAAGCTAAGAAAATTTTGATGTCGTTACTACAAAATCTGAAACCAAAATATTTGCATACCAGACTAGACTGAAACATCAAGAAAGTATCCTACAAGTTCAATCTAAGCATCATCAACAAGATCTGTTCAAATTGCATTCAACGATACAGAACCTGTTCTGAAAACATCAAACTTCAAACAAAATCCAACAGATAAGGTAGGAGGAACAACTATGATCTCTTCTTTCTGGTAATTCACTGACTGGGAGACCTATCTCCATTAGATTCCCTAGGGTGCTCTTCACGTTGAGGTTGAGGACTCCGGCTTCTGCTTTGGCTTGGGCTACGGCTGCGCCTTGGGGTCAGGCTTCTGCTTCGGCTTCTGCTCCTGCTCCGGCTCCGGCTAGGACCTTGGCCGCCATCAGCATCAGGAGTTCGACTGCGGCCCCTTGATCCATTATTGGCTGGAGAACGCGAATATGATCTCTCCCTACTGGGTCGCGAGTATGACCTCTCTCTACTATATTTTTGATCCTGGGGTGAAACGGACCTGCATCAGAATAAGCATGCCAAATACTAAGAGCAGTCCCAATTTCATAAGCAAAACTATATGTATAAATTTATGCTCACTTTTTCACATGTAACCATGGGGAAGAGCTATGAGACAACATAAAAGCACTTGAGAATAGAACAAGTGTAAGGCAACAAATTACACACCTTGAGTAATGCCTACGTTTTGGAGGAGAAAAATCACGACTGTGAGCGGGAGATCTTGCATAACGAGGCGGTGGAGAACGAGAATAACGAGGGGGAGAACGCCTTTTAGATCGACCCCTGAAGCTGAGATAACCATCGGCAACTTAACATCAGTTATCAACATAAACAAAGAAAATAAGAAAATCTTCCGAATGGAACAATAATATATAGTAATAATGCATCGGCAACTTAACATCAGTTATCAACATAAACAAAGAAAAAAAGAAAATCTTCCAAATGGAACAATAATATATAGTAATAATGCATCAATTTGCTACATTATTTTGCCTTGTCCAAAGAATCAAGCACCTTTTTAAGACATACTGTGACAAATTAATCATTTTATTTCATTTCATCTTTTGAACAACCTTAACCATAACAATAAAATGTCAACTTCTGAAGGCCAATTATCAGTCAATCTATCTCTACATAACAAATGGCAACTGAACTGTCATTACCAAATCTAAACTAGATCTCCGAGTCCATTAATATGACTTATGAGGTCCCCGAATTTATTTTATCAGAAGAGGATTAGATGTAACAGGACAATATTTAGCACAAATACCACGCCAAAATAGCAAAACTTAGGGGCTATTTGTTTTTTTATCTAAAGCCTTATAAGACCTTAATTTGTTAGACATATGGATAAGTCTTATAAATTAAGATACTATGATATGTTTGTTTTTTTCATTTTGGATGACTTATTACAAATGTAAAATTGATTAGGGTTGTGTTAGCGTTTCTTAAAAATTGAGAATTTTTGGAAAATTGATTTTTAGGATTTTTTATATACGGATAAAATTGTAAATGTATGAATTGTTGTAGAACATTTGTGGAAATTTACTAAAAAAAAACTCTACTGTACCACTTTTTTAATAAGATAAAAGTAAAAAAATACTTTTTCTAAAAGACATATCTTAAAATAAGATATAAGTCGGAAAAACAATCAAACTGATTTATCTTAGTTTAAGATATAAGAGGCAATAAGTCTTATGGTGAAAAAAAACAAACAGCCCCTTAGATTATGTCAATGTCTTTAAATTTTTTATTACCTATACAGCATAATCATAATAAGAAACTACATTTTCTTGTGCATTTACCAAAACACCTCAAACTAAAACTTGAAAGGAAAACATGTTAAGAGAAGCATCATGCCATCTAAAGGAAAAAGCAGGAGAATGGTAAATTACCTTCCTCCTCGCTCCCTTGACCTCATATCAGATGGCTTCTTCCTATTCTCCTCTGCAAACACAACAGTCAACTCCCGACCAAGAAGAACTCGCCCATCCATGTGACGTTTGGCCTCGGCAGCATCAGCAGGATCTACGAATTGGACAAAACCAAAACCACGAGGTTCCCTGCAAAATTTAGATGGTAAAAGAAATGGAGAAGAAAATGTCATTATGGGGGCTACAACAAAACAGTGCCCCCAACAAAAGAGAAAAATGTGATAAGTGCTGTGGGCACCATAAACCTTTGGTAATTAAACTTGCCAAAATAATCCCCAGTAATATGGAAGGTCATGATAAGCATGAAAAAGCAAGCACTTGCCTGCTGACCTTGAAAGTGTCACAGTTTAAAGATGACTTGAAATTCTTCAAGACTTGGAACATCTTCACAATGTATTCAAACCCAACTTCCTTCCAATCTTCACTATCATTAACATCCTCTTCAAAAGAACTCTAATTACTTGATTGATGTCTTCAAAACTTTAATTCCACTGTTAAATCTCAGCAACTTCAATTAACACACTCAACTTATGATTACAATAGAGTATATCATGAGAGAATGCCCCATCATCAGATTTACTGGGAGACAGGTGCTTGGTAGCACTTGTTCGGTAGCAACTTAACAAGCATGCTTCCAAACACTGTTTGCACTTCCCAAATTCTTTATGGATGAAATTGCAAATTTTGAGAAAATAATGTTCCAAAATCATGATTATAACAGAAAGTGGGAGATGTAAATCCCATAAAACAAAATCATGTCAATCACATAAAATATTGCCAAATTATATATTTATATATATTAAAAAAAGTAAAATTAAATAAAAAGGAAGTCCAGGAAATGGATAGCCAGAAAAGGAACTCCAAATTTAATTATCTTATTTCTGAAACCTTAATTGTTTTGCAACCTGTCACTACGCATGCTCTTAACTTCATAAAACCCACACAATATATAAAACTCCAATGAAATTAAAATGCAATAATAATACAAAATTAAAGGAAAATCAAAACACATTATCGAAGCTACTTCAAATTTCTACAGTCAAACATTTATTTGCTCACCCAGAATAATAATCCCTAGGCAAGTAAATGTCCTTAAGTGCTCCAAACTGCTCAAACGGCCTCCTAATGTCTTCTGGCCTGCAAGTACAATAAGTTGATAAAGTGAATCAGATGTTACTGATGGAAGCCATCAAACAAAAAGTATCAATAAAGATCACAAATATTACTGCAATACCAAGTTGCCAAAGTTTTACATCAATCCACTAGATTCCCAAAAAAAAACAATAATTATGTAAATTAATCTTTAAGCTCATTCAAATTACCCTTGTGGTGTAATCCAGACAGTTCAAAACAATGGTTAACTTCATGTATCATTAAGATGAAACCAGCACACTTATTCATGTCTACACATTATTCTCTCCCTCACTCCATTGTACTAGCAGTATTCAAAAAAGCACTAGACGGGCCAGCACCTAGATAATTCCTCAGCGAACCTTCTAATGGACTGTGGAGTGTGGAGGAGAGAGTCAAGATGACAGAGAAAAAGAAGAAGAAGATTAACTGAATCGTATTTTTAAAAAAGAAAAACTAGCCTTTTGCCTAGGGTTGCCGATTACCCCCTAATCGGTGCAGCCGGCGGCCTCCTAGGGCGCATTTAAGAAAACTGTTTACTAGCATGCAAATTAGAATATAAATCATCATAATCGATGCAGCCGGCGGCAACCTAGGGCATGTTTTAGGAAACTGTTTACTAGCATGCAAATTAGCATATAAATCACCATAAACCACCCATGATTCACACACCCATCTATCACCCAAGTTACATAGACTCAGTCTTCATGCTTCACATCCAAGGAAACAAAGATGACAACAAAATTTCAACTTCAAATTCAAGAGAAAACCCATCACTTACTTGCATGTAAGGCCATATCTAATCAATATATTTTCAATACAAAAGAACCAAACTTCATTCCGTCAAATACCTGCAATCATGGCGAAGGTTTCGAACAAGAAGGCTGGTAGGGAGATCTCTGCTGCGACCGCCGCCAGCATAACGACCCCTGGGGCTTGGGCTCCGTCCTCTTCGACCATAGCCACCCCTTGGCGGCGGTGGTGGCGAGGGACTGTAACTCCTTCCTCTCATTCACACACACAAAAACAGCGTCCAATCTGCTCAAAATTTAAAACTCCAACTGTTACACAACAAATTACCCCAAAATATCAACACCCCTTCAACATTACAAAGAAAAGATAACTGGGTTCTATAAACTCATAATTTCTAGATCATTATCACCGAAAAAAAACACACAATACCACTAATCAATCAAATCTGTTACATAACAAATTGTCGCAAATATCAACAACCCATTAGCATTTCTGGAGAATCATTAACGGGTTGTACGATTTTCTTCACAACTATCAACAAAAAGTGAATGATAAAATCATTTATGCATCAAAAGTTTAGAGGAAAAAAAAACCGAAAATTTACCCCGAAATTGAACTGCGAAGAAAGCCGAAGAGATAATTGTTTTTATGGAATGGGTTTTCGTGATTGTTTAAGAGATAGTGAGACGGCAATACTGGTGTAGACAAACAAGTTTGTATATAAAACTAGAAGCTAGGGTTTAGTAAAATAGACGTACTCGGTAACGCATAGTCAACCAAGAAAATATCGGTATCCCGAATTATAATTCCGTCAGAAAAAAAAAAGGGTTAATTATATTAAAAGTTTTTAAATAATAAATCAACATAACTTATAAAATAGATAAAGTCAGTATATAAATTTTAAAATTATAGTTAGTTTGGTATTGATTTTGAAAAGTTAAAATCAATTTATTTTATAAGTTTAACATAAAATGATGTTTAGTAACATATGATGATTAATTGATAATCTCAAAAAAATTAATAGTGATTTTAAAAAGTACGTAAAATGTTACAATATCATTATTATTTCTATAAAATTAAGTTTAAATCATTTATATATCTTATTTCATCATAAATTAAATATTCTCCTTAAATATTGATTTGATTTATAAAATCTTTTAAAAATGTTTTTATTGTTTTTATTGAAAAAAATTAATTTAAATATTCTATTTAGATATTGATTTAATATATATAATCAATGATAAAAATGATATAAGGTTCTAAAATCATGTTTATTCAAGTCATTATAGTTAATCTTAGCACTTTTATAATTAAATTATCATTTCAACACTTTTGCAATTAACATACAACTTCAACACTTTTAGTCGTTAGAATTAATCTCAGCACTTTCTCACTTTTGCAAGGGTATTCAGTTCGATTCATAGAATGAATTTGGTTTAAACAGGTTTAGAATTTTGAAAACTGAAAAGTTTTCGGTTCAATTTGGTTTTGGTTTTCCAAAACCGATTGAATCGATGTGAACTGCCTATATAAGTAAAAAAAAAAACCTAACCCTTTCTAAGTATCGAGCTTCTTTCTCTCAACCAACTGCATCTCTGTTCTCTCAAGTCCCAAGTCTCAAGAGTCAAGTCTCTCTCTGATCTCGTTCCTCAACAACATCAAGGGCTCCGATCTATTTTCGATGACTTAGTCTCTCTCATCTCATTCATCTCCAGTCAATGTTTGTCATTGTCTTCTTTCTCTTCTCATTTAGACAACATAAACTTTTAGGTTTGATTTTTTTTAGACAATTGAAGAGCATTCCTATTAGGATTTGAATCGTTCAAATTCACAGCTTTGATAAGATTATATGCAAAAATGCACTTTTTTTCTACTTCTCTAGTTCTATGATCTGTTACTCTTTGTCAAATTATCTACTTCTACGATCCTTTATGATTGAATTGAAGTTTATGGTGTAATTATTTCTTACATGTTTGATTGATCTCTGGGTTTGGCTGTAATGATACTTTTTATTATTAATATTATTTTTATTTATGCATTTGATATCTCAGGGATTTGATAATTTTATAAATTTGAGATTTGATAGAAGAAATTTGACTTGAAGCTTGTTTGATTGGACTTTTGAAAAACCTTTATTTTAAAAAGATCTATTTATAGTAGATCTATTAAAAATAGAGATTGTGAAAAAAAAATATAGTTGTTTGGTTATTAGACGTAGAGAGATGATAATGGTGATGAAGGTGGATGCAGCGAAATGCATATGAGAATTCATAGCTACTTTCTTTAAGTGAATAATTAACCAGGGTTAAATACCATTGCATTTTTAGTGTGATATTGCGAGAATTGATCTTTAGGATCTATATTCAACATTAGTGGTGTAAATATGGAGCGGGTCTGGATAGGTCGGCCTGCTTGGTCTGCTAAGGAATGCAGGCAATGTTGTCGGGCCTTAGATCGAGACACGCCGTGTCGACCCGGCCCGGTATGCCATGCCCAATCGTAGGCATGGTGGGGCCATTAAATTATTTATAAAAAAACTAAAAAAATACACTTTATTTATAAAAATAAAATATTTTAAAAATAAATGATATTGTAGAGTATTGAATCATGGTTCATAACCCTTGTTTAGATAAGTAAGTTTTCATTTGTCTTTCCCTTCTTTTTATATTGGTTATACCTCTTTTCAATACTCTTATTTATCTGATGTGGGATGTGAGATTGAATACAACTATGGTTATAAGCAATTGTTATGACCAAGATTATAGAAGAATAATATGTGAATGGTATTTAATGAGATATGTGTGTGTGTGTGTGTGTGTGTGTGTGTGTGTGTTCACTGAAAATTCACTCGGGGTGAGGAATTTCAGCTAACACCCTCGAGACCACCATCTCGGAGGTCGCAATCGGGGTGATACCTTAGGTACCTAGAAATTGCGTGTGATTGTGGATATGAGGATGAGTGATAACACGATGTATAAAAGATACGTAAAGGAAAATGGCATTGTTGTATTACTGTTAAATGAATCACACGTCATTTACAGAAATCACTTGAAAACTCACAATCTCTCTTGGGTATAATGAGTGTGGCAACTTCGTGTCTGTCACGAAGTAGATAAAAATGGTGGCCGTGTTCTATGAATAGAATTTAGACCAAGGCCAAGTCCTTTTTTTTTCTACCTATCGTCTTCCCATTTACTCATGCATGCTTGGATGTATTTGTATACAGTCCAACTAGGTTAAACTCGTGATTCTTCCACCATTAATTTCTGAATCAAATCCCACCTTATCGGGCGGGATATTTTATTTAAATGTCGTTGACTTTGGCTCGATAACGGATTCGAGAATATCTTGGAGGGAGATAAGTTTGTTTCGTCTTTGGACTCAATCACTTACCCTGCATGTAAGTAGCGTTTTAATGCACGTCGGAGCGTGGATATGATCTTGTGTATCATCATGGCGATGTGCCTCATGAAGATCGTCAAATAGGGCGTTTGCCATCTTAAATTGCGAGGTACATTTACTTATCGGTCTTGGCGTTCGGAGCTTGATCTGACATTCCCATGTCCCTTTTGAAGCTTGGCATGGTTGCGTTGGCGCTCTTTAGTGGTAACGGAGCTTTACGAGCATCCTCTTCCTTACTTGGATAGATTTAGTTCTTCCCTTGGCATAACGGAGAGACATTGTAGGACGAATATGACTCCCTGAGGGTCTCTTCGTGTAAGCGAATATGGTAGCATGTTTCTGGGGAGGTTTTGAGATATCTTGACCTCAGGGAGTTCAGATTTTCCACTATTGATCTTGTGTCGGGTTCTTATTTCAATGTAAGGAACTCGATTTGATCACGTCTGGCTTCACCTGGGGTGTCCCTAGGGTGTGACGACCTCCCCTTGCTTCTTGCATGGTCGTACGGTAGCTCGACCCTGGGAACCTCGATACCCTGCTATTTAGTCTCGGATTTGGACCTTAGCTAGGAGATTGGAAAATTTACCTTTGGTCCCTAGCCAAATTTGGCTTCTAACAATATATATATATATATATATATGATTTTTGTTCATAGATGGAAAAGGTGAAAATTCTTGCATAATAATATAATATCAATAGATGACTTATTTGATTATTATTATTTTTTTAACAAAACCATTATTTAATTTTAATAGACCTTCCAACTCTCTCCATGTTTTCCATATTTAGAGAAAAAAATGGATTCAAGAGAATATCATCATGTTATATACTTATATCAATGAATGGAAATGAAAATTCAATCTTACATCCCACATTAGATAAATAAGAGGATTGAATAAAGGTATAATCTATGTAAAAATGAGGAAAAAATAAAAGAAAACATGCTTACTTGGACAAGGGTTATGGGTCACATCCAAATACTCTATGATGTCCATACTCTATGATATCATTAACAAATTTAATATAGTTAAAAAAAAAAAGTGGGCCTACCCGTTAGGCCTTGCCCACGTGCCGTGTCGGACCCCTATTTTCCAAAACGGGCCAGACGGGCCAGACTGGCCGTGCCAAAATAGGCCGGGCTGTCACACTTTTACACCTTTATTCAACATCATATGTGTATTCTTTAATTTTCGATTTACATCATTACAAGTAAAAACCATGAAAAGGCTATAATTAAATATTAATTCATTCCAAATACCAAATTATTTTTTATACAATAATGTTCAATATTCAAACTTCTATTGGATCGGCAAATGAATAAATATTAATGATTGTTTTTAAATTTAATTAAACAAAGTTAAAAAAATATTTTATTAAAAAAAATGAAAAAAACGGGTAAAACCCAGGTAAAATCCTGGTATGGATACTCGGCTGGGTATTTCCGGGTCGGGTACCCGGTTTGCAACATCCGGGTTTTTCCCGGGTGGATACCAAGACTCTCTAAACTCGAGTACCCATACGAGTCCAAGTATACCCCGCATGGGTCTGAGTATACCCCACCCAGACCTGGGTTTTTACCATCCCAAGTCTAGTAGAGGTTTAAATTATGTTAGTCTTTACTGAATTTAAAATCTTAAAAGCTCAATCAAACAATTCTAAAAAACGCAAAACAAAGGTTTGTAGCAGTGGAGGCAAAATGGGTCGTGCATGGCAAGCAAAGCCCTGCCGGCACGACCCACGTTTAGGCCGGGCTTGGTACGGCCCGACCATTAGCAGGCCAGGGCAAGGCTTGCATAACGCCTCATAAGACCGTAGGCTGTGCTAGCCCTCATGTATAAGGCCTGTAGGCCTGCCCAGGCCATTCAATAAGGCTTGTTTACATTTTTTAATATATATATATATATATATATATATATATATATATATTAAAATAATCATAATGAAATAAAACTGAACTTGTAGTGAAATAGTTAAGTTACAGAACCTCTTCCTCAAGAACCTTGGTTTAATTCCCACCCATTGCAACCTCAAAAAAAAATAATTAAATCCATTTATGTAGGCAAAACCTATGGATACCAGGCCTAAGGGCCAGGACATGCACGCTGTTTTGCCACCATTAGTTTGTAGAGCTTTTAAGGTAGTAAAAAGCTCAACCAAACAGTACTTAAATTTAAAATTACGACTTTTTTTCTTCATCATCTCAACCACTCATGTGATCTTAATCTAATGGTTAAGAAAATTATTGAATTTAATACATTACAACTCTTGGATTAAAAGTACATGAGTGATTAGATATTGAAGTCAAAAATTTAAATCGTAATTTAAGTTGATTTAGTCAGACCTATAAATAAAACATGTAACAAGTATAAGTCGTGTTGATGTTAAAAATTGTTTGGACACAATAACAAATAAATAAAATAGTTTCAAAATAAAATTTATGATTCAAAATGTTGTCAGTTCCATGGATGTTTGAGTTCATAACCATCCAAAGTAGAAAGTTTGTAAGTTCTAAGTCGAATAACTTCTTTAATTTGATATAGATCTCCCAATTAGGTTCCAAAACACCATCATTTGACTACATTTCATTTGAAAGAACTTTTTTCAAGACTAAATTTCTTTTTCGAATGATTCACTACAAGAAAATTGCTCTTGGACGATGCAATTATTAGCTACATCAAAATTGTTACTAAAACCTATCTTTGGTGACCCTCTAGGCAATATGTTGTTAAATATCTGTTGTCAAAATGACATTTATTTTCAATCATTTGGTAACATAAATTGTAGAGCTTGGGATGTCCTTACTTGATGTCATTATGGTGACATCATATATTGTCTAGCTAAATGTACTAAACCTTTCTAAAAATATACTTTTTACAAGTAGGGATGGACATTTTCCAGGACACTACCCCTATTTAGAGGTAAAATTTGCTAGGGACAGGTCAATTTTTTCCCCTAAATCCTAAATATGGGTGGGGGGAGGTTCCTAAATGGGGTGTGGTGGGCCCCATTTTCCCCAAATATATTTAAAGATATATATATATTTCTTTTCTTTTCTTCTAAAAAAAATTAACTCTAACCCACCCACCACCACTAAGTCTCTAACCCACTAACTCATATATATTACTATAGTATTTTTGTTAATTTTGGATTAAATTAAACAAGTATTTTAGATTGAATATTTTGAGTATTTTTTGGATTAGATATTAAAATACGGAGAATCGAAAATATTGAGATAACCAAATTTCAAATGCTAAATTCCAGATTACGGATTGAAAAATGCTAGGATTAAAATGGAAAAAAATGGAGGAAATAGGGAGACATGGGTGTGGGAACCTCCCCCCAAATACCTTCATCCCCACCTCTCTTAAATGGGGTTTGAGGCGAGGTAGTGGGAGATTTTAGGAATGAGGGTGGGGCGACTCTCCCTATGCCCAATGGGTCCCACACTCATCCTCATTGGAGACATGTTGTGTAGTGATGATGTCTCTAAAATTATAAGTGAAAACAATAGGAGATTTTTTAAACAACAATTCTTGAAGTTGAATCAGATGATCATCAATTTCATAGAGAAGATATTGAGGCAGAGACATTAGATCTAAATGTTGTGCTCTCTAACATAACAATCATAAGTGATGATATTGATGGTGTGAATGAAGATGAAACATTAATCGACTATAACAGTAATGATAAGGAAATAGTGCAAAAACAATAATGACAATGATATTGATGTCGAGGTACAATAGTGATATGCTATTGTTATTTTTATTTATTTGTTAATTTATTTTATGTTTTGAAGAAAATTTTAATTTTAACTATTGATATTGATTACAATGTTAAGATAACTATTGATATTAATTTTTTTGCTTTTTTATTTTTTATTTATTATCTTCACCGTTCATCTTTAAGACGGATAGTGGTGGTACATTTCCTTTTTTTTCAATTATGTTTTTTCTAAATAATTTTATTGGTTTTCAGGTTTTTTTTTTAATTATGAGTTTGAGGATTAGATTTTTATCGGAAAAGCTACATAAATAGGGAAAATGGCGAATAAGTCGAAATACATGGGGAAAATGGTCATTAATAGAACTAGAGGTGATATTTTGACCAATGGGATAATAAATGATAATATCCCTAAAATATAACAAGTGTGACATGGACAAGATAACAAATATTGTGTAGATTTTGGTAGCCAAAAATGGCCTTCAGGCCCAACGCCTAAACCCGAAACCAGTTTCGTATTGAACTCGGTTTAGGCCCATCTGACATGGGTCAACCCGGAAAACCTAGGTTGAATCCTAGTTTGACTCAGTCAGATACTCTCACTCTAACTCGACCACTCAACCTATCTGATAATTCGAATAGGTTAAAGATCACACTACCCCAAGAAATCTGATTGAGATTTTAGGGATATACTCTAATGATCTGTTAGGTTTGTGAGTTATGTTGGCATTATTCTATATCAAAACAACATTTCCTTTGTATTGTTTAGTTATCTTGGATTCATGATGATTCAAGCTTCAAAGAAGAAATGTCAACTATTCAAGCAAGTTCAATTCTTCAAAGGGAAAAATGCTTCATGATTCTACAAAGGTATATTAAGACCTTTCTTTTCTCTTTCAAGGCTTAGATACACACACACAATTCATACATTTGTGTCCCTGTATCGTTGTGCACCATTATAGGCACACATATACAATTCATACATTTGTGTCTCTACACCATTGTGCACCATGTATAACACATTCACACACTTGAAGATGAATGCTCATGCATTGGTATGGAAATAACATGTTTTGGAAAATGCATGATTAGAGACTATCTCTATGTAGTTTGTATTCTAGTGTGAATTATGTTTGTATGTGTATATGTTTGTATAACATGGATATTGAACTTGATTTTAGTCTTAAATCATTCTTGATTGAGTTCCGGTCATTTCGGTTACTCATACTATTGATTTCAAGTTCTAAGTCAAAAGATATTACACTTTCAACTCATGTTGCATACATTATCTTCATCTTCATATATCGAGTCAAATTATTATTTTTGGGGTTGAGTATCTTAAATTTCCATATCCGTGAGAGAGTTATGGTTCATAATCCATAAACGGATTCAAATTTTGAATTTGAAGGTCAAAGAACGGTCGAAGAACGCGAGAGGAGTGCAAGGGAGTTGCACCATGGCCGAAGGCCATCAAGTGGTGCAAGCCCGAGATGGCACGTGGCCATCTCGGCCGTAAATCCTTGCTGCCCCGAGATGCCCATGCACCATCTCGGGGAAGCATTCTCAAATGAGGGCATTTTGGTCCTTTTGCTTCTATTCTTTCCTCTCCTTTATATTTATCTTCCCTCTCACATTTCATTCCAAGAAGAAATTTAAAACTTGAGTGCAGAATTTTTCTCTCCATATTTTCTCACCTTCCAAATACCGTAACTTCTTCATTTGAACTCCGATTTGAGTGATTCAAAGTTGAGAGTGTTTGTCTATTCATCCTCTATCTTTTCTCTAAAGGTTTGAGTAAGTTTTATTGCTTCTTTTGGAGTCTAAACTCATAAAAACGGGACTGCACTAAAATCAACTAAGGTATTGATTTTCTCTCAAAGTTTTCTTTTAAAACTTGGTCAATTACCTTGGGTTTTCTTCTTCAACATATATATGTGTCTTGTGATAGTTTTGATTTGAGTTTTGAACTCATTTAAAGCTAGATTGAGTTTCAATTGAAATCTCATATGTTGAGTTAGGTTTTGATTTTGCCTATGTTTTCACATGTTTGGGATTGTATTGTACTAGCTTTGATTCTAGGACTATTTGATGATCTTTGATTGATTGATTTTATGAAAAATAGCTCCTCACATGTATTAGGCTCTATGTGACCGAAATCTCACAATGATACATGTGCTTGTGTTCTTTTGAACTATTCATGTATTTTGTTGAATCTATGAATAGGAATATGCTCTAGAACTTTAGCTTTAATCTAAATGACTTTGTCATATGATTTTAGCATGTTTTTGGTTTATGAGATTTAAACTTGATTATGTGTTAATTGAACATATCCTGTGATTCAAGTTTTAGATCTATGCATGTATCTAGGTTGTAATTATTGTTGAACATATCTTACATGATCTAGATGGATTAAACATGCATGATTGACTAGTCTACATCTTTTTTGTGCATTCATGCTCATGTCTAGTATTTTTCATAGGATGTGTTGATCATAACATTATATGTTACATGCTTGTTTGTGTTTTGCATTCATGATCACCTAGATGCCTTGTGAGAAGGAAGTCTTGACAATAGGTGTGAGACCTATGTTGTTGAGCAAGAAAGTCTTGGCAAGAGGTGGGAGACCTCAGATTGTCGAGCAAGGAAGTCTTGACTAGAGTCAGGAGGAGTCGGATAGTTGAACAAGAAGTCTTGCCTAGGGTCGTGAGGATCCGGAAGAGTGAGAGAGGAATTCTTGACTCGAGTCGGGAGGACTCAGATAGTTGAGCAAGAAGTCTTGCCTAGGGTCGTGAGGATCCGGAAAGGTGAGCAAGGAAGTCTTGATAAGAGGTGTGAGGCCTCGAATTTTTGAGCAAAAGGGCGACATCTTAATGAGTAGGATATGAGGGTAGTTTCTAGGTGAAGGGGTCACTTGAGAGATTGTACTTTTCTTATCTACTAGTGGATTTTGTTTGCTGGTGGTTGCTAACCCGTGGATGTTTCCTCTTCGGAGGTTTACCACTTTTTATCTTGTGTCAACTTTTCTCTATCCCTATCTCTCTTATATTGGTAATTGTTATTTGAATAATGTGGATAGAACTTTATATGTAAGTTGACTTCCTCACACAATATTGTTTGTAAATGTTAGATAACTTTATATCTTGTGATATTTCATTCAAATTGTAAAGTACCACATTGTAATACTCCAAGTACAACTTATGGAATTTTGTCTATATTGAATATATTTGTTCATAAGATATATTGATTCTTGTTGTATGTTTTGTAAACTAAGAGTGGAGATTTGAGCATACATGAATATATTGTTTTCTCATAACAATCATGTTGAATGTTAATTTGTATGCTTATCAAGGTTTTGTCACTAGTCTTAAAAGATTTGTCAAAAGTGAGAGACAACCTATTCATCCCCCCCCCCCCCTCTAGGTTGTTTAGTATAACCTTGTTCATACCCCCCCCCCCCCCCACTAGAGAGGGATTCTAATCCCTCTAAACTCTCGAAAGCTTTCACATGCCAAAACTCTGTTCAAACAAAACTCCAATCACCGGAACCCTTTAACGTTTTAGCCCTTACTTAATTTATGATCATTCCTTGCTCTCACGCTTAGCCTAAGCGAACTTAAGGCTAAAAATGATCACCACATTCACCATTCTTTTCTTTTATCTTTTTTAACTTTGATCTTTTTTTACAGGATTAAAGAAGCAGTCGACACTCTGATTCATGGGTGGTGGCGGCCACCGACGAGATCAAGAGAGAGAGAGAGAGTCTGGTTTAGATAAAGGGTGAGAGAGAAGGATGATGATGACCAATTTTGGGTTGGGTGAGAGTGAGTGAGAGAGAGAGAGTCTGGTTTAGAAATTAGTATCTTAGATCAGTTGAAGGTGATTTGGGTAAGGTTGGGTGAGTTAGTGGTGTAGGTGATTTGGGTGAGGTTGGGCTTAGGTGAGTTAGTGGTGAGTTAGTTCACGTGTGAGTGAGTGAGTGTGAGACTACTAAGTGTTGATTGGGCTGTTTTTATTATTAAAAAAACCTAAACTGGACAGAGCCGTCGGAACCGAAACCATAGAATCAGAACTGGGAATCAAAACTGAGGAATCGGCTCAAAATCGAAACCGAAACCACCTGTTTCAAACCGGGAACTGAAACCGAACCGGACTTGAGGCATGCCTACTCTGGTAGTTATTATACCTTCACTGTCATGGACTTTGTTGGACAATATTACACCAAACCCAACTGCCCTAGAATAACTATAATAAAATGCCCTTGCGTCTTCCACCGATTCAAATTTCATTGCAATGATATCGTTGTATCTCAAACCACAAGTTTCTTTTAAAGTTATATCCCAACAGAAGAGTTCATATTTGGGGACACTCAAATTTATTCAATTTGTCTTTGCAGTCAACCGAACTTTCCGCTACAGGTGTTTCCATTACTACAAAAAGATAAAAATGAGCAATATGCGATTACCACAACATGTAAACTTATAACTCCAATACTTAGATTATGTTTATATTATAATAACAGTAATTACAGTAAAGTACAGTTGATCATTTGATTGTATGTGTGACCGAATAATTTTAATAGTGTCGAATGTATTTTTAAGTAATCGTTATGTTTTCTATGTGACATTAAAGTATAGTAATCGCAACAACCGATTTTTTATCAAGTAACTTGATGTTATTTCCACTTAAATCTAAAAACTATAGAATGACGGATATAATAAACATTAAAACACTATTGATACGACGAATCTCCAATAATGCAGCCATTAAATATAAATATAAAAAACAAAAACAAAATTTGGAAAATATTGTATCAAAGATGAAAAAATGTGTAGCCAAGTAATCCAAACAATTGTGGCGGAGACGCGCTTGATGAAGCAACGAAGAATGGATCGAAGTCGAAGATTTTTATACGTAGAAGAAGACATGATTCTAGTCTGAAAAGAGCGATAGATGATGGAAGAAATATATATGAAGTGGGATGTGTCGATTCTGGATATATGAATAACTGAAGAACTTTTAGACTGGAAGAAAAATAAAGAGGAAAAAGAGAAGAAAAACGGCAAGAAATAAAGATGTTTATGGCTGGAAGATAAATATATAAGAAGAAAAATAACAACCTTGGAGAGATATGAAGAACAAACGGTCAAATTGGAAGTGAGTGGGAAGTGACTTGGTTAGAAGGTCATGACCATTGGATGTTTGTCTTAACGTGACAAAGTGATCAATGGTTCATATTAGAATGATGTGGATTATTTTTTTAAAATTGTATGGTATAATGTTACACTCAAGAATGGGAATATATATATAAAGAATGAACAGCGATGAAGTCATGCTATTTTTTATCCTTTTAATATTTATTTATTCACATCTTTATTTCATAACAAAAAGGTATTATTATAATTGGTTATTTATAAATTTGATTCCATTTCTAATTATTTAAAATTAGTAAACATCGGAATATAATTTAGTAACTTAATTTTGATTCTTCTGATTTCCTTTCATTCCCTTTCCAATGTAACCTGATTCCGATTCTTTTCATTCTTGATCAGTAAACGTATAAAATAATATTTATTTTTTGTTTGTTTTTAATAATATAATTAATAGTAAGAGTGGTGATATTGACACACATCCTACCGGTCTATTTTTGCCCCATTTTTTAAAATTTTGATTTAATTAAATAAAGTTAAATGGTTTTATTAATTTATTTTATTTATTACCAAAACTACCCTTTTTACTTATTTTTCAAAACTATTAAACCCCATCTCTAACCTCTCTATCTATCTCATATCTCTTTATCTTTGATCGAATTTATTTTTTCTTCTTATGTTGTGGTTATCATCTTTTCACTTTCAGACTCTAAAACAATAATGAGATTATAAATAATAATCAATATCTCATCTGTCGAATGCACCCCAAGTGTTTGATTTATTTTTTAAATAGGATTCAGTACAATTGTTAATTGGGTTGTCTCCGATCCTAGTTTGATGGGTGTTTGTTAGGTGTTGCGGGACTGTCTGTGGTGCTTTTGTTATTGTTGTTCTGACCTCTGTTTTTGGCCATTTCTCTGTTCTTTGTGTGGGTTTTTGTTTGCACAGTTGTTTTTCTTGTCTCAGCATTTGCTATGTTTTGGTGGTGTTCCCTGTAAGCATTCTATGCATATATATATATATATATATTTATAACTCGTATTAAATACATAAGCATGAAATCGTACCTGAATTTTCCGAATCCATTGAATTGCGTAAGAAACCCAACCTGAAAAGAAAACAAAGAAAACAATGGAGAGTCTTCTACTCTCTACTCACCTTTCTTAGATTTGTTAGGTTCTAGATTTGTGTTGGCTTGATTCCATAACAAAACTTCATTTCTATATAATGCTTAGTTGCTTAAGTGGTTCATGATGATAAGAGCTTCAAGGAAGAAAAACAACTTCTCATGATGAAAAGTTCGTCTTCAAGAGGATTGGTACTATTATTGGATGCTAAGGTTTCGAGATCCTTCTTCCTCTTGCAAGGCGTAGGTGCACACACACACAATTCTTTCATATGTGTCCCTGATTAGTTGTGCATCATTATATGCGCACACACACACAATTCTTTCATATGTGTCCATGCTTAGTTGTGCATCATTATATGCGCGCACACACACAATTCATATATTTGTGTCCTTGCATCGTAGCGCATCATTTGGTATAACACATTCACACACTTGAAGTTGAATGCTCATGCATTGGTATGAAAGTAGCATGTTTTGGAAAATGCATGATTGGAGACTATCTCTATGTAGTTTGCATTCTTGTGTGAAATGTGTTTGTTTGTTTATATGTTTGTATAACATGGATCTTGAACTTGATTTTAGTCTTAGATTGTTCATGATTGAGTTCCGGTCTTTTTGGTTACTCATACTATTGATTTCAAGTTTTAAGTCAAAAGATACTACACTTTCAACTCATGTTACATACATTGTCTTTGTCTTCATATATCGAGTCGAATTCTTATTTTTTGGGTTGAGTATCTTATATTTCCATGTCCGTAAGGGAGTACCGGTTTGTAATCTTCAAACGGATTTGAATTCGGAGTTCGGAGGCCAAAGAACGGTCGAAGAACGCGAGGGGAGCGCAAGGGGTGAGGTGCGATGGCTTAAGCCATCACTAAGCACCATCCCGAGATGGCGTGTGGCCATCTCGGCCACAAGAGTTCTCTGCCCCGTGATGCTCATGAGCCATCTCAGGGAGACACTAATGAAGAAGGGCAAAATGGTCCTTTTGGCTTTTCACTCTTTAAAACCTCTCGTTCCCTCTCATTTCCATAGATAAGAACAAGTTGAGAAATTGAAGAACAAGTGCAGAAAATTCTCTCAACATTTTGATTTTTGTTTTTGTGATACCTTCTTCATTTCTACCCCAAATCACTTGATTCAAAAACCGATTTCGAGTGTCTTGAAGAGTTCTACAAACCGCAAGCATTTCCAAAACCAAAGGATGTCTACATTTTTCGTTGTGATCTGATCTTCAGTTCGTGATTTGCATCCTTATTGGTAAAATCATATTCTTCTTAGTTTTCTTCTTAGATCTTCTTATTGTTTGATGTTATTTGATTAAGAAGAATGACTAGGATGATTTTGATATCATTTTGTGGTTTGTTGATTTGATTTTCAAGTTTAGCTAGATTTGTGATAAATTGAATGATTTGTGCTAAACTTTATAAACATGAAATTGTTTCTAGAAGTCTTTTGTTCTTATGCTTGATTGATTGTTTCTAGATCTAATTTCATTTTTCTAAGAACTAGAAATAGTGGTTTTCTTTCAATTGATGTCTATATCTTCATATCTATATTTTTAGTTGATAACATGCTTAGATTGTCTAGATACATTTGTGATTGTTCTTTGAAAGCATAATCTAGCCATCTAGTTGCATGTCCATAGAATTTGTTGATCATCATTTTCTATGTTGAGTACTTGTTTGCGTTTTGCATTCATGATCACTTAGATGCCTTGTGAAGAGGTTGAAAGTCTCATATCTTAGAGTGATTCTTTGATTTGAGCAATTGTAATTCTTAGCTAGAGTCGGGAGGACTTGGATAGCTAAGCAAGAGAAAGTCTTGACAAGAGGTGTGAGACCTCAGATTGTTGAGCAAGGAAGTCTTGACTAGATTCGGGAGGACTCAGATAGTTAAGCAAGAAGTCTTGCCTAGGGTTGGGAGGATCCAGATAGGTGAGCAAGGAATCTTTCTAGAGACAGGGGGTCTTGGATAGGAAGTTGGCTTAGTAGATCACTAGGTTCAAGATAGAGTGAGAGTGAGAGCTTGTAGAGCATGTGTGATTGCTTGAGTATGTAACTCTATTTGAAATAGTGGATTTGCTTTTGCCGGTGGTTGTGGTATCAACCCATGGATGTTTCCTTTTTGGAGGTTTTACCACGTAAATATTGTGTGTCTTTGTTTGCAATTTTCATTTAGCATTGTTAGAATTGCATTGGTTTTAAAAGAAGATAAAAATTGGAGCATATACCTATTCACCCCCCCCCCCTTTCTAGGTATATTCACACTATAAAGATAAAGGAAATTTCAATATTGCCTAATGGAGAGACAATTCTGTAATATGTTATATGAGTGAGAGTAAGGACCTCCTATATATAGTATAACTTCCTAAAATCCTAACCCATAAAGGATTTTCAACCCTAATAGGATGGTAGTCCTAAAAGGAATACTAAGCCCACATATACAATAGCCCATACCATATTCTACATTTATTTAATGGAGCTAAGGTGCACCGAACCCAACAATATTGATCACAATCAAACGGGCTTTATCCGGTCAACTCTCACTTACTTAAACACTACAATCAATTCGGTTTTTTCATAAACATAAAATATAATGTCATATGTAGCTCACAATTTTATAAGAACCTTACATTCTCCCACTTAAGCTGCATAGACATTATTATTTTAGATTTAAAAATTCATTTTAGACTTCTGTATTGATAAACAATTATATATGGCCACAAGGAATGTTTAAGAGATTAACATATTCCTTCCCCTTAGTCCAATAGAACCTCAAGTATTCAACTACATAGATCATTACATCTTTAATCAACTTAAGACCATATGTAATCAAAATACTCTTAGCTCTACCTACCCGAGTAAAATGGTATGTATGTGAGGTATGAAAATTACATGCAAATGTGATCTTCATGCATATTTCCATATAGGTCCAACTTCGCGTAATACGAAGCAGCTTAAGATAAGCAAACTTAATGTCCTAAGCATTTTACACTCATTGGCCAAACACTTTGACCATGAGTTCAACCTTCCTTAAGATGGGCAAATCCTTCTTTCTTAAGTAATATTCACTCATCAGTGGAAACTTTATACCTTATGAGTAATCCCTCCTCAAAGCCAAAAGTTTTGAGATATCCTACCACAATAAAAAACATATATGCACGTATATCATGGCAAATAACATACATATACAATGTACAAATATATTATCGAGAATAAAATTTTATTAAATAGAAAACTGCAGTTAATTTAAAACAAAACATAACTCACACTAACCAAGCATATCATAATTATCTACCAACCCTATACGGGTAACATGCCCTTTAAAAACTTTCGGAGATAGTCCATTGGTTAGGGGATAAACTATCATCTCATATGTGGCAATATGAATAATAGAAGTTTGCAACTCTTGAACTTTCTCTCTAACCACAAGATACTTGTTCTCCTTATGTTTAGACTCTGAAGACCTTTTATTGCTCTTAGAGAAAGAAACAGTTGTGGAATTGTCACAATAGATTGACAATGGCTTAGAAATATAATTCACGATCTGTAACCCCTAAAATGAAATTCCGCAACCAAACTACTTGGATTGTCGCCTCATAACATGCCTCAAACTTAGCTTGTGTAGTAGATGAAGTTGTAAGTGTCTGCTTAACACTCTTCCATGATATGACTCTACCAGCCAACATAAACACAAAACCTTAAGTGGATTTTAGATTATCTGTACAACCAGCAAAATCCAAATTTGCATAGCCAACAACTTCCAATAGGTCTGAACACTTATAAATGAGCATGAAATCCTTTGTCCGCTGCAGATAACGCATAACTTTTTTTGCTGCTGTCCAATGATGAATGCCAGGATTACTTTGAAATCTGCCAAGTATGCTAATTGCAAAAGCAATATCAGGAAGTGTAAAAACATATGCATACATCAAACTGCCAACTGCAGGTGAATATGGGACATCTTGCATTTGAGAGCGTTCTAGCTTATTTTATGGATCATGTAGCTTCGTAAGTTTATCTCCTTTCACGATAGGTACCTCACATGGGGAACAAACACTTATGTTAAACCTCTCTAGTACCCTACCAATGTAAGCCTTTTGAGATAATCCAAGCAAACCACGTGACCTATCACGTTGTATCTCAATACCAAGGACATAAGAGGCTTCTACAAGATCCTTCATTTCAAAGCTATGAGATAGAAAATTCTTGGTATCACGCAGAAATTATTACTGGCGAGCAAAATATCATCAACATAAAGTATAAGAAAAATAAAATTACTCACACTGACCTTGAGGTATATGCAATGATCCATCGAATTTTCAACAAAACCATACGATGTAACGACTTCATCAAATTTCAAATACCATTGCCTTGAAGCTTGTTTCAGACCGTAAATGGATTTTCTGAGCTTGCAAACCATTTGTTCCTTTCCAACTACCTGAAAACCTTCAGGTTGCACCATGTATACATCCTCTATGAGATCTCTATTTAGGAAAGCAGTCTTCACATCCATTTGATACAGCTCTTAATCAAAATGAGCAACTAAGGCCATAATAATCCTAAAGCCATATTTCGAAGAAACAGACGAAAAAGTCTCGGTATAGACAATACCTTCTTTTTGACTGAACCCTTTCGCTACAAGTCTAGCTTTATGTCTCTCAACATTGCCTTTAGAGTCTCGTTTAGTCTTAAAAACCCATTTGCAGCCAATGAGCTTGCAACCATCAGGCAATTCAACCAAATCCCAAACATGGTTTTTATTCATGGATCTTAGTTCATCGATTATAGCATCCATCCATTTTTACAATTGAGGGCTCTGAACAGCTTGATCATAATTCCTTGGATCGTCATCCACTCCTAAGTCAAAATCATGCTCTTGTAAATAAACAATATAATAATCAGGAATGGCATATCTTCGAATCCTCTGAGATCTCATTAAAGGAACATCAACAATTGGTTGTGGCTCATCAATGACAAACTGGGGTTCATCAATAGTTGGCTCGGGCTCATAAATAACCAGTTGAGGTTTATCAACTGGTAATGGCCCATCTTCTTATTCAGATAGAGACTCATCATGATGCTCAAAGAGATATGGTATGACAACATCCAATAAAGTAGAAGATGTTGGATCACCTGATTTGTCTTTCTCAAACTCAAAATCCTGAGTTTGCATATTCTTTTCAACTTCATTACCTTCCTCCAAGAATACAACACGTTTAGATTCAACAATCCTCATAGAATATGTAGGACAATAGAATCTGTATCCTTTTGATTTATCCTCATATCCCACAAAAAATGCACTAACTGTCTTAAAATCCAGCTTTTTCAAATTATGATCATAAGGCATCACTTCCGTAGGACATCCTCATACTCTCATGTGATTCAATTTTGGCTTCGAATCAAACCACATTTCAAACGGAGTCTTAGGCACCAATTTGCTGGGAACTCTATTAAGAATGTAAGTTACTGTCTTTAAAGCATCACCTCATAAAAATTTAGGCAAAGAACTCGTATTGATCATACTTCTTACCATGACTATTAATGTACGATTCCGTCTATCATAAACTCCATTATATTCAGGTTCACCAGGCATAATGTATTGAGCATCAATCCCACATTCTTGTAAAAACCTTGTAAACGGACCAGGATTCTGATTGGCTTCACCATACCTACCATAATATTCACCCCGCGATTTGATTTGACACATTTGATCTTTCTTTCTAATTTCAGTTCAACCTCAACTTTATATATTTTTAAGATATCTAAGGTTTCAAATTTCTCGTGAATAAGATAGATGTAACCATAACGCAAGAAATCATCAATGAAAGAAATGAAATATTTATATCTACCAAGTGTGGCAGGTGAAAATGGTCCACATATATCGGTATGAATAATTTCCAACATATTTTGATGTCTGGTAGCCCATTTCTTTTTAGCTCTTGTCATTTTACCCCTCAAACAATGAACATAAGACTCAAAATCTGAAAAGTCAAGTGAATCAAGAATACAATTTCTGACTAATATTTCAATTAGATCTTGGATATATAGCCTAAACGTCTATGCCATAGCATGGACGAACAATTTCCCCTCTAGCATTTAGATCCAATGGTAGAATTTATCACCACAGCGAAACGAGAACATTCACCAACAAAATCAGAGTGTAAATTCAATTTATACAAACCATCACACAGACAACCAGAACCAATGAGAAAAGAACCATGATAATGAACAAATTCTTTATTAATGAATTCAAAACGATAGCCACTAATATCCAACATAGAAATGGAAATCAAATTACGCCTGAGAGAAGGAACAAAAGCAACATCAACTAAATCTAAAAACTTTCATGAAGCTAAAGGTAATCTAACAACTCTTATAAACTCAACCAAAGCCTTCTCTTCATTTCCCATGAAAATAACAACTTCTTTATCCCTTGGTTTCCTTTTGCTTTTGAAGCCCTTCTATGTGTTTCTTAAACTTTAAGCAATCCTTCTTCATATGGTCTTTCTTGCTACACTAGAAACACTTTCCTTTCATGTCTTCATCCTTAGCCTTAATGAACACATTAGAAATGCCAGCTTTCGTTCCATGATGTTTAAACTTCTTACCCCCATTGAACTTTTTCTTACCCTTGTTGTTGTAATTAACCATATGATCACTTTGTTTCTTACTCTTGTGAATAGTCTCTTTCTCATGGACCACAATTGCAGTCTTTTGGTCCAATGTCCATTCAGTCTCTTGAGCATTATAAGAGGTTTTCAGAACTTCAAACTCACTTGGAAGAGACTCAAAGACCTGCCATACAGGGTGAGAGTCATAGATCTCGGTATCCAAATCCCTTAATTACATGGCCATATTAGTCATCTTCATAATATGCTCACGAACATCACCGGTACCATTATAAATTGTTGTCGCCAGCTAGCTCAGATACTTTCCCCTCTCAGCCTTGCTTCGCTTCTTGAACTTGCCACTCACAACTTTAAGAAAAGCCTTTGCATCCTTACATTTTGGAATACTCTTCTTAATAGTTTTGGCAATGGACAAATGCATTATCATCAGACATTTTCGATTAGACTCTTTCCACTTCTTTTGATAAGACCTTTGTTTAGCAGTACTCTTATCGGTGAGTTTAGAAAGCTTATTCTCAAGTAACGAAAGGTCTATCCCCCAAAGAGCTAGGACAGCAATGAGAGTCTCTTTCCATTCCTCAAAATTAGTCCCATCCAAAGGTTTGATAGCAGACAATTGCGAAGCAAAGTTGTTGACATTGAAAACTGAATATCAAAACAAAGGATTTCATGCTCATAAGATAATAGTCAAAATATTTATAGAAACAAATTCAACATGTGATTGGGCAAAAATCACTACATTCTATAAATGAATTCCTCAAGATGATGAACCTCCTACGGAGAAGAACATCACCTATCACATGTGATAACCCTCCTACCGAGATGATTAAAACATGCATATAGTTTCCATTATTGCAGTTCTATAGATGAATACCTCAAGATGATGAACCTGCTACGGAAAATAGTATCACCTATCACATGTGATAACCCGTATGCGAAGATGATTAACACAAGCATTTTCATCTCTGCAGTTCAAATTTAATAATTGATTACCGATGAATATCTTAAAATCTTTAATGATTAGTCACTACGTAAAACATAAACATCCAATTTACGAGAGTATTCAATCAATTATTAAAACTATCAAATTAATAATCGTCAACCAACAAGATTCTCAAAATTAAAATGATTAGCCACTACGTGAAAACACAACCGCCAGATTCACGAGAATATACAAAACGGATTACTAATTTCAAACGAAATAATCAATATGAAAACTTAATGATTAGTCTACAACATAGAAACATAATCATCCAAAATCACAAAGATTATCAATTGCAATTATTCCCAAAACCCTTTTGGAAAATTAAAAAAACTGCCCCTGATTTTGCTATATTATAAAAAGACCAAATTGAACCCATTTTTTTATGAAATTATAAAGTGACCCACCCCAAAAAATTTCAGTAATTATAAATCGATCTAAAACTATTTAGAAATTACAATTTGGTCCAGTATTTTTTGGTAATTACAAATTAACCCTACATTTTTATCAAAATCACAAAAAGGCCTAAAATAATTGTAAATCAGTCCCTCAAGAATATCAAATTCTCAAAAGGTGGCCCAAACTAAAATCTATCAATGGAAAACCTAGACTGCGTTCGATGCCACCTCTACAACCCATCCATCGCCTAAAGGCAATGCACGACGGCACAACCTTGATCCACAAGCTCGGATTGAAGCGATGAAGACAGACGATTGGCGCCCAAACCGATCGAGCGAACCAACTGACGATATGTGCTTGTTCTTGCCAGATCGTGATCAAGATCGCGTTTAACATCCGACGATCATCATCTTTGTCGTAAAACTCAAGTGTTTCATGTAAGAAACCCACAATAACATTTCAGACCTAGTGGCGTTGATCGAGATGAAGGAACGATGGGTGGGTTTGGTTTGGATCGGGACTGACATGGTGGCATTGACCAGAGAAGAAAATCATGGTGGATTTGGGTTGAAAACCCATTGACCCAAGAGAAAGAAAACATATTAGTGAACGGATCCAATCTCTACATCAGATCTACGATATCGGTTCTAACACAACTGCGATCTAAAACTTAAGACCTAAATTCTTATTCATCTACCCATTGGATCCTATGACATATAATCCTTATGAAAAGAAACAACATAAAAAAAAAATTGTTCTTACGGATTCAACATATATCAGACAATATTCATGTATCTAGATGAGTAGATGAATAATAGTAACTTAATACTCAGCCTATGTAAAAATACGGATGGTTTTGATACCAATGTAAGCATTATATGCAAATAAACATATATAACTCGTATTAAATACATAAGCATGAAATCGTACCTGAATTTTCCGAATCCATTGAATAGCATAAGAAACCCAAAAAGAAAACAAATAAAACAATAGAGAGTCTTCTACTCTTTACTCATCTTTCTCAAATTGCCTAATGGGAAGACAATTCTGTAATACGTTATATGAGTGAGAGTAAGGACCCCCTATATATAATATAGCTTCCTAGAATCCTAACCCATAAAGGATTCTCAACCCTAATAGGATGGCTATTCCTAGAGGAATACTAAGCCCACACATATACAATAACCCATACCATATTCTACATTTATTTAATGTAGCTAAGGTACACCAAGCCCAACAATATTGATCACAATCAAACGGGCTTTATCCGGTCAACTCTCACTTACTTAAACACTCCAATCAATTCGGTTTTTCATAAACATAAAATATAATGTCATATGTTGCTCACAATTTTATAAGAATCTTACATTCCCTGCTTGCCGGTTAGTGGCTTTTTTAATATGTTTTGTTCAAAATTAAGTCAATGAATGATATAAACTCTAGTACTATTAAATTTTAATATTCGATTTAATAAAAGGAATCTATGTGCCTAAACTACATTGAGGTAGAAAATCAGAGCAACCAAAAGGGATTGTAATTTTCTGTTCTTTATGAAACTAAACATAATAATATATATATGGTGTATAGTAAGAAAACATATATTTTTTATTTAACAATGAAACCAAAAAGAAATCGTTTATATATATATGTTGACGTGATTTCTGGATTAACTTCCCGTTACACAAGTAATGCAGTGTTGGAACCCTGTTCACCGGTCACGCAGCGGAACTAGATTTTAAATTTTTATACATATCATATCTGTATCTAGGATCAGTGAACTTTTAATCGTAATTATTTTTCAGAACCAATACATACAATATGTATATACTGGAAATTGTAATCAACCAAAATCAGAAGAACATACCAACGTTTGGAGGCTCCTTCACTTTACGATGTGCTCCTGTCTGAACCACTCGATCTTCCTTGCTATCTCCCGGATCTGGTAACTACGTGTGGGCGCGTCACGGTATCAGGAACTTGAATGGAGGATGTCGAAAAATACTTGAAGAAACTTTTTTTTCTCAATTTGGTGTATTGATTTCATGCACACATGAAATTGCATCTCATGCAAAAATATATATATATATATATATATATATATATATTCACGCATCTGCTTACAAAATATACATATAGCTGCACGCCCTCTGGTCACAAAATATGCATCTCTCTTCACGCCCTCTGCTCAGCGCACAAAGAACAACAATATATATATATATATATATATATATTATTTGACTACTCCTTTTTTTGACTTTATATATATATCACGATTCTTGCTTGCTTTTGTTATATATATATATATATATATATATATATATATATATATATATATCAGTTGTACGCCTCTTGCTTGGTTTTTTGTTCTTTATCAGTTGCACGCATATATATATATATATATATATATATATATATATATATATATATATATATAAATTAAATATTTACATCTTATCTAAATTCTTCTTTTAGATTTTTCTTTTGACTATTGTTTCATGTACACACTAATTTACATCCAATATAATTTTTTGTGTTATTAGTTGATATATATATATATCTGTTAATTATCATTTTCAAATATATATAATATATTAAAAGTGATAATAAGTATTTTAAATTTAAACTTAAATTCAAATACTTAGATAAATGATTTAGTAAAATAAAATAATCATTTTATCTTCACCTAAATCCATATATCAACTAACACTCTCCAATTAATAGTTAATTAATAATTCATAATTATCAATATAATTAAATAATCTAATTATTTAATTAATTTAACTATTAACATTCATTAATTAAATAATCTCATTATTCAATTAATTCCCGAATATATACGCGTCACTTTTGTAACACAATTAATTGGTCAATCCAATTAATTAACCGTGACCCTTGTTACCTAAATCGATCGGACTAGCAAGGGGACCTAATGGACCTACAGTATTTTGAGCTCCAATAATTTTCGGAATCATAAATTAAACTCTTTAATTAATATTACTTGATTATTAACTTCGGTGTTATTCTACTAAAAACCCGAAGCTGCACTCTCTCAACTGTAGACGCTTTTACACAGACCGATACAACTCGGTGTCCATCGATATAGCTATTACATATGGTGTGATCCTCCACAGTAGTTCATAATTAGAGCTAGGTCATAACGTCTGTTATACCCCCTCTAATTACATATATCCTTTAAGTACCGTCGTTGATTCTATAATGAACAATAAATCCTATTTCCTTACGAAATTAGGCGAGCGCTCATATTGTCCAAGCCCCGAATCAACCCTTAAGGGAATTACCATCTACTTCTCACAAAAAGGAGTGGATTCCACTATTGTGTACAAACCTTCCCAGCCAAAAGCCAAACCGTAATCCCAACATACAGAGCATATTGATCGGGAACTGTATCTGACCTCACTCATGGTATATCAAAGACCACGATCTAACCTGAAGGAGTCGATAAGACACTCAGGATTAAGATCACCCACATATATCTATCATTAGTTAATATATATGAATCTCATCGGTAAACGGATCTTGGTGAGAGATTCATATAGATCATGGCCCAGTCCTATATGATCACATCATACAAGCTGCCTCCATTCTCATATCTCCATGTGAATGATTCAGGATAGAATCACCGTACATTACGGAATGGGCCGCAACTATAGATTAACCATAAATAAAGTACCCAGCTTTATTTGCTATCTATGGACTCTTTAGATTGCACGTCTCTTACTGTATCCATCTGTATATGACACTCATATACACAGTTCGAGATTACATCTGGCAATCTTGGATGTTAAAGATATATGCACAAGTTTATAAAATAAATAAATAACATAACAAGAATGAATTGAACTTTTCTTTTCATTTATTTCATAAATTCATTTACAAATTACATATTTAGGGCATAAACCCCAACATGCAGAATGATAACGGATTGCAGATTAAATTAAACAGAAAATAAATAAGACACCGAGTTTTACGTGGTAAAATCCCAATAAGGGGAAACATCCACGACTGGCGATAATCGACGAGAAAATTCACTATGTTAAAGGCTATTACATACTTTATCAATCTTACGCTCTTGCTGGTCAATTTACGTTAACCCCTTTGTGGATATTATTTAGGTATATTTATATATTCATAGAACCCTAATTATTAGCGTACAAGTAAAGTGAGGAAAGTCCTTGTCATCTAATGAAATTCTAACTTCTTAGAGTCGTGCTCTTATTCTTTCCTGTTTTGAGTAGATTGTCTTTCAATTGTCCTTAGATCTCTTTCCTAATCTGGACTCTGATATTTATAAGGAAGTTTATTTCCTTATCAGAGTATGCTTCTAGACATCTTATTTTAGTGGGACTCTCCCTTTGCGTATTTAGGTCATGATTTTATCGAATATGGATGATATCTACGTGTCGTGTGTCTGATCACTTATTTTACCAGACCAAGTTTTCTTCCCCGATCGGTGGTTTTACCTAACCACAATCTTTGCCCCGACCATTTTGACAACCTTGAGCTAATCTTCATATCCAATCGTTTGCGTTATCTTGGAGAGGGGTTTGACGGGTTCTCTTTGGTCAACTAGGGTTGATTCGATCTGGTTAACTGCTGGTGATGTGGCATCCTCGACTCTTGTCTTTTGCTGATGTGTCACATCGTCTAGAATTTTCCAATAATAACTCCCCCTTAAACATACAAGACCGAGTATCTCGTTTGAAGTGGAACCCACTCGACAAAGTGTGTTTAATTCTCTTTTTTATCGTGGTGTTCGTTCATACGCATTTAATGTTTTGCGGCTGAACATTAATGTCAATCACGCACGTTTTAGCTGACCTAATCATTCAACCACCTTTTCAAATTTCAAACGGTGCATGTTTTTCGTTTCGTGTGCACCTACTCTCATTCGCATCTGGTGACGTATACGTGCTCTTATGACGTCATCTGCCCTTATATATAGTTCAAGGACTTTTCATTTCCCCCTCACGACTTCATAGAGCTTCTCTATAAAAAAACCCTAGCTTTTCGTTCTTTAGATTCTTGCTTTTCTTCGCTTTTATACTTTTGTGTTTCCGCTGCATTTGCTTGTATTTCAGGTATGGATCGAACACTTCCTTATCGGTATTTAGAACTTTTCATGCATATTATCGAGGCTGGCGATAATGAGAATATTGTTAGGCTTGAATCCACTATTTGGGGTCGTTTTCACACTTATACTCCTTCATCCCAACCCGTCGCTTTGAATGTAGATTATTCTATGGCCCGTCCCGAGTTTATTCCTTTTTCTGCTAACCCTATTGGTTCCACTTACGTTGGTGTTTATTCAGATATGTCGAAGACAACAAGGTAAACTTCCAAGGCTTCTCTCAAAGAAACCATCCGTATGGCGAACGACTTAAAGATAGTTTCCCAGACATTAAGGATGAAGGATGTCCTAAGGGAACAGCGGGCTCGCATGCTGAGATTTATAGTGGACCATCCATGCTCCTTCTGATTAACACTGAAAAGTGTATGTTTACTAAGGGATAATATCATCATTTTACACTTCCAATATGATTAATTTCCCAATTTAGACATAATTTCGTTCGTTCGCTTAAATAAATGTGTTGAGTAGTAATCAGTGTATTTTTCTTTGTATTTCAGAAGTAATTCGATCAATTCATAATTATAGAGAAGTCAGATGGAAAAACAAACATCGTTTTCAAGCTTAGAACGTCAAAAACCTTAGGAAGGCCACGAAGGGTATTTTTGTAATTTTAACTATTCACTGTTCACAATTGACTTTCACTGTTCACAATTGACTTTCACTGTTCATAGTTGACTTTCACTGTTCCTGATGATGTGGCACATTCCTATTGGCTCAAACTGTGAGTGCAACGTACACGCGGCTGCAGAGAATCACATTCTAGAAGTCGGTGCACTGTTCATAGTTGACTTTCTAAAAGATTATTAACCGATGATGTGGCACATTTCTATTGGCCTAAATTGTGAGTGCACCGACACGTACTGCAGAGAATAATATTCTAGAAGCCGGTGCACTGTTCACTATTCACTTTCACGGATGCGTTTACACTATTCACTTTCACGGATGCGTTTACTGTTCACTGTTCACTATTCATTATTCACTTCACGGATGCGTTTACTGTTCACTGTTCACTATTCACTGATGACGTGGCGAAATCTGGACGCTCCATTCTAAATTCATCAGATGGACAATTTTCATATGTATTTTGTACTAATATGGGGCCTCTCCCCCCTAATTTCCATATTATGAATCTGAATCTGATATTAGATTTGTGAAATTCTCTCTCTTTTGTTCTCAAATTCTCAGTTTAAATAAAATAGTTATTTTCTAGTTAAATTATATCTAGCTAATTTTATATAGTTGGGGCCAAATGTGATAATGTTGGTATGAAAAATATGATCCAATTATGGTAAGTTTATTATTTTTTTGCTTTCTCCCCTCTGATATTTGTGGAGTTTTTGACTCACTGTAGAGAGACAGATATTGTCTAGCATAGTGGGTACTTTTACCCATATTTATCAGAGAGTGGTTTATCCCCTCTAATCTTTGTAGAGTTTTGACTCATTGAAGACAGACTGATGTTGTCTAGTACAGAGAGTACTTTTACCCACATCTATCAAAGAGTGGTCAGTAGAGTGGAATACCCTCCCATTAATCTAGACTAAATATTAATAATTGGATCATAATCGATTTACCAACAGTGGATCCCTTAGCCCCAGTTTTAATTTTAATGGATTTACATTTTATAGCAAGCTAATTAATCTAGATAATTAATTCTATAAGGACAAGTGAACGACCTCCATGTGGTTCGATCCGATCTTACCGGTTAATTTATTACTATGACACTCTTATACTTGAGAGTAGGAACACTTCTTTAGGACGTGTCAAGTTTTTAGCGCCGCTGCCAAGGAGGTAGGTAAGTCCGCCTTTTCTTTGTATAAGTAATTTCGTTTTTATTTTATTTTAGTTTTGCTATTTTTTTCTATCTTTTATGTTCTTAGTTTATATTCAATTTTGCATCACTCATCCTAATCATAAACTTCATCCACTTAAAAAAAAAACACTTGTAATCATTAATCACATTTTTGCATTTTAGTTCTTCAACTTTTTATTTGCATTTAAGTCTAGATCTAGTATGTATTTGTATATAGGTCATTTTAATTTTCAATTTTGCAGATTAGTCCCCTATCTGTCATATTTTCACTTTAGTCCCTAAATTTATAGGTATTTACATTTTCACCCCAATACTTGTGTATATTTGCATTTACACCCTTAGAATTTTTGCATGTTATTTTCATCACTTTTTCTTTTATTTTCTTCATTTTTGTGTATTACACCTCCATGAACCCTCATTAAATTTGCATGAGACGTTGGTCTAGAACATCTAGTGGTAGATTAATTAGGAGATTTCAATCACCTACATTCGCCAACAACATGGCTGAAAACCTACTTAGACATCCAGCAGAAAACCAAGCCGAAAACCTTTTAGACAACCTTGACAACATATCTCAAAACAACAACCATCCGCCTTATGTTGACCTTGACCAACACATTAACCCAAATTCACCTAGAACTCTTAGAGACTACATGAACCCCACACGCACTGGAGCACTTTCATGCATAACTTTCCCAACAAATGCAACACACCGTAATTTTAAACCGGGAATCATTCAAATTTTATCCAATTTTTACGGTCTTGAATCTGAAAACCCATATTTGCATCTTAGGGAGTTTGAGAAAGTCTGTAACACTTGCACTGACCAAAATGTTAGCATGGATATAATCAGACTTAAGTTTTTCCTTTTTTCCTAAAAAGATAAGGCTAAAACTTGGGTAAAAAACCTTAGGTCAGGATCAATCCAAACTTGGAATGATATGCAACAACATTTCTTAAAGAAATTTTTTCCACCTCATAGAAAAACTCTCTTAAGCGGTAAATCACTTCATTTGTCCAAAAATCTGAGGAAACACTTTACCAATGTTGGGGTAGGTTCAAAGAGTTGTTAAATGTCTGTCCACATCACGGTTTTGAAACATGGAGGATATTGGCACATTTCTATGAGGGACTCACACCCCAAAGTAGACAAGTAATTGAAATGGTGTGTAATAGGGAGTTCAGTGATAAAAATCCTTAAGAAGCACTTGAATACCTTGACCATATTACCGAAAGTGCTCAAAATTGGGACACCATTGGTTCCTATGAGTCCATGAGCAAACCACAACCTTCTCCATCTAGTGGAGGCATTTACAATCTTAGAGAAGACCATGACCTTCAAGCTAGATTTGCATCTCTATTTAGGAAAGTTGAAGCTTTAGAAACTAAAAAGAGTGAACATGTAAAATTTGTACAAGAAATTGCATGCCATGTATGTGATTCTGATGATCATATCACTCATAGTTGCCCAACTTTGCCAGCCATAAAAGATTGCCTTCATGAACAAGCCAATGTTTTGCACACTTTCAACAAGCCAAATTCCAACCCATATTCACAAACCTACAATCCTAGTTGGAGAAATCATCCAAACTTTAGTTGGAGGGACAACAATCAAGCCCAGTCTTCATAACCACCAGGTTCGTCACATCCAAAAACACACTAGAATTTCCAAAACCCTCAAGGTTATGCGCCTTATGTCCCACCATCTAGGAAAAACCTTGAAGACACTTTGTACTCATTCATTGAGAAGTAAGAATCCATTAACAACCAAACTGCACAAACTTTGACAGATGTTAAAGATACTTTGACAGAGATTGCTTCTACACTCACCACACACGAAAAAGGTAAGTTTCCATCTCAACCATAACCAAATCCCAAGAGTCAGTTAAGTTCCTATGTTAATAACCAATGCCTAGATCAAGTCAAATCAATTATCACTCTTCATAGTGGTAAGGTCATCGAAAAACCTATTCTTAAATATGGTAAAAATGATGATGAGTCATTTTCAAAGAGTAAGGAGGGGGTTGATGAAACCACTGTTGACAAAGAAATAATTGAATCCTCACCTACACTCTCATATCCTCAGGCTCTTAAAAATTCATAGAAATTGAAGCATCCCCTAGAGATTTTTGAAATTTTCAAATAGGTAAATATCAATATCCATTTGTTGGACGCAATTAAACAGGTACCTTCCTATGCCAAATTTTTGAAGGATATGTGCACTGTGAAAAGGAAGCATCGGGTAAGAAAGAAAACCTTTATGGCTGAACAGGTAAGTTCCATTCTTTCCAATAAAAATGTTTTGAAATATAAAGATCCTGGCTGTCCCACTATTTCCTGTATAATTGGTAACTGTAAAATTGAGCATGCTTTACTTGACCTAGGTGTTAGTGTATATTTGCTCCCATACTCATTTTATCAGCAACTTTAACTTGGTGAGTTAAAGCCGACTTCAACCACACTTTATCTTGCTGATAGGCCAATTAAAATACCAAAAGGAATAGTGAAAGATGTGTTAGTACAAGTCGATAAATTAATTTACCCAGTAGATATTATTGTCTTGAAAACACAACCTGTTGTTAATGAGTACAAATCAATTCCTGTTATATTGGGTCGTCCATTTTTAGCTACTGCAAATGCCTTGATTAATTGTAGGAATGGAATAATGAACATGTCATTTGGAAATATGGAAATTAAGCTTAATGTTTTCAACATGTCTAGGGAACCATTTAATGATGAAAATGAAGAGAAAGATGTAGACATTATTGAAACCATTGTTGAAGATCATGTTCAAAAGGATTCTTTTAACTCATCTGAAGTTTGTTTGATCAATTCACCTGAGTCAAGCATGCAGTCACATCTTGATGATTGTTTGCAGGTTGTCGAAGAAGAAGGAGACACTTTAGATTTTGAAGAATTGGAACAGAAAGATGACATGCAAGAAGAAAAAACACCTCAACTTGATTTGAAGCCCTTACCAAAAGGACTTAAATATGCTTACCTTAGAGACAACCAGACCGACCCAGTGGTAATCTCTTCTAACCTCACTGAAGAGCAAAAAGGTAAGTTGTTACATGTTTTAAAGAAAAATAAGAATGTAATTGGTTGGACTTTGAAAGATTTGAAAGGTATTAACCCTTTGATTTGTTCATATCGAATAAATTTAGAGGAAAATGCTAAAACATATCGACAACCCCAAAGAAGACTTAACCCACACATGAAAGAAGTTGTCAAGACTGAAGTCCTTAAATTACTTGATGTGGGAATTATCTACCCTATCTCTGAAAGTAAGTGGGTGAGTCCTACACAAGTTGTGCAAAAAAAATCTAGAATCACTGTTGTTAAAAATGAAAAGGGAGAGTTAATTCCAACTCGTGTTCCATCTAGTTGGAGCATATGCATTGATTATAGAAAATTAAATGATGCCACTAGAAAAGATCATTTTCCCTTTCCATTCCTTGACCAAATTTTAGAAAGAGTAGTAGGACATCCCTACTACTGCTTTCTTGATGGGTATTCAGGATACTATCAAATTCCCATTGCATTAGAAGACCAAGAAAAAACCACATTCACATGTCCCTTTGGAACCTTTGCATTTAGAAGAATGCCATTTGGTTTGTGTAATGCTCTGGCCACATTTCAACGATGCATGCTAAGCATTTTTAGTGACATGATTGAATATTGTTTAGAGGTCTTTATGGATGATTTAACTGTGTTTGGGAATTCATTTGATAAGTGTCTTAATAACTTGGATAGAGTCTTGAAACGTTGCATAGAAAAATGACTTGTGCTTAACTGGGAAAAATGTCATTATATGACCAAGTCTGGAATTATTTGGGTCATGTTGTGTCATCAAAAGGTATCGAGGTTGATAAACCAAAAATTGAAGTCATTTCAAATTTTCCATCACCACAAACAGTCAAAGATGTAAGGTCATTTTTAGGGCATGCAGGATTTTATAGGAGGTTTATTAAAGATTTCAGTGTCATATCTAAACCAATTTGTAATCTCTTATTAAAAGATGCAAAATTTGAATGGACACAAGAGTGTGGAGAGTCTTTTAAAAAGATAGTTGACCTTTTAACGTCTGCTCCTATCATGCAATCCCCTGATTGGTCATTGCCTTTTGAATTGATGTGTGATGCGAGTGATTTTGCTGTTGGAGCTGTCTTAGGATAAAGAAGAGAAGGTAAGCCTTTTATGATTTATTACGCAAGTAAAACTTTGAAAAATGCACAAATGAATTACACCACCACTGAGAAAGAATTACTTGCTGTGATATTTGCATTGGATAAATTTTGGTCATACTTGATTGGTGCTTCAACCATTGTTTTTACTGATCACACTGCTTTGAAGTATTTAATGTCTAAACAAGATATGAAGCCAAGATTGATTCGCTGGATTTTGTTACTACAAGAATTCAAACTCACAATCAAGGACAAAAAGGGTGCTAAAAATGTCGTTGCAGACCATTTATCTCGACTCACCGCTGAGTCGTCATTTGATAAAGCACCCATCAATGATTCTTTTCCTGATGATCTTTTATTCTCTATCACAACTTTATCTTGGTATGCTGACATTGTTAATTATCTTGCAATAGAAATGATGCCACTCGATTGGAATGCACAGGAAGAAAAGAAATTTTTGACCGAGGTAAAATGTTTTTACTGGGATGGCCCGTACTTATTCAAGGTTTGTCCTGATCAAATTGTTCGATGGTGTATTCCAGGCAATGAGGTAAGTAGTGTCATTGAATTTTGTCATTCTAAAGCATGTGGTGGTCATTTTTCATCAAAGAAAACGGCTGCAAAAATCTTGCAGTGTGGATTTTATTGGCCCACCTTGTTTAAAGACGCACATGCATTCTGTAAAACCTGTGAAAATTGTCAAAAGTTAGGATCCATTTCCAAGCGAAACATGATGCCTTTAAACCCCATTCTTGTCATTGAATATTTGATTGTTGGGGAATTGATTTTATGGGTCCATTTCCACCGTCATTTGGATTTTTGTACATTTTGGTTGCCGTTGATTATGTGTCAAAACGGGTTGAGGCAATTCCTTGTCGAAATAATGATCACAAAACAATGATTAAGTATTTAAAGGAAAATCTTTTGAGTCGATTTGGAATCCCTCGAGCCATTATCAGTGATGGAGGCAAACACTTTTGTAACAAACCTGTTGAGTCTTTAATGAAGAAATATGGAGTCACACACAAAACTGCCACACCATACCACCCTCAAACAAGTGGTCAAGTTGAGTTAGCAAATAGGGAGATAAGACATATCTTGCAAAAAATTGTTAACCCTGATCGAAAAGATTGGTCTCTTAGACTAAATGATGCACTTTGGGCTTACCGCACTGCAATCAAAACATCTTTGGGTATGTCTCATTATCGTATAGTTTATGGAAAACCTTGCCACTTACCTGTTGAACTTGAGAAAAAAGCATATTGGGTCATTAAAGCTTTCAATTATAACCTAAATGATGCTGGTGAATTGCGCAAGTTGCACGTAAATGAACTTGAAGAATTAAGAAATGATGCATATGAAAATGCAAAAATTCTTAAAGAAAAATCTAAGACCTTTCATGACACACGAATTTAAGAAGATCATTTGAAGTTGATCAAAAGGTTTTGCTTTATAATTCTCGACTTCATTTATTTCCTGGCAAATTGAAATCAAAATGGAGTGGTCCATTTATTGTGAAACACGTGTATCCATATGGTGCCCTTGACATTGAGAATCCTAGGAATGGTAATGTGTTTAAAGTAAATGGACAACGTGTGAAACCATTCTTAGAAAATACAGATTTTTAAAAAGACTCTGCCATCCTTTTTGACCCTTGTTACAAAGGTGAGTAAATAGACATTTTGCTTTTGACTTTATTTGTATTTGCAATTTTTTTTTTGTTCGCTTTTACGTTTTGAATTTTTACAGGATTAATTTCTAGGTTCAATTTTTGCTTGGTGTGTTTTGCTATATAACCCCGGTTAAGTGGCGGATAATGGTCCTCCATGACAATTCAAGTCTGTTTAATTCAGTTTCCTAAATAAATGATCCCCAAAACAAGGCATGAACGAAATTTTCACAAACCTGTGAAAAAAAAAATCCATCGTTGCCCCAAAATGCTCTGAAAAAGATCTACAAAACACGTTCCGAAAGATTACGCTTACTGATGATAAACAAAATTCCTGTTGAAATTCGTTGGTTGATCGAAGCTAAGGTACGTCTAGCAGGTGAGTTTGTTGATTCATTTATATCTTACATGCCTAGTTTTGGAAGAAGTAACCTTACAAGAAAATGAAGAGCTAAGAAGTTAGGGGTTACTTGTCACAAATGTGCACGTACAACTTGCAACACACGTTGACGTTCTTTAGGAATGGTGTCTAATAATCTGGAAGATAAAATTTTATTCATTAGGCATGGTTTACGTAGGGAGTCATTGGATAATATCCTAACGACTCTTGATACACATTCTAGTGGATATGTGCAAATGGCAATTGACCGATTATGGCCACAATTTCAAAAAGAACTTGCACAATATAGTCTTGGGAATCTGACTTTAAAAGACCCTGTTTGACAATTTATAAGAAAATTTTATGGGAAGCATATCCCTGACCCATAGAGGGCGTTGGAGCCATTTTTGGACTTAAAACCGGAGGAAGATGTGAGCCACAATCACAACTACCAGATTTTGTTGACTTTCAAGTTGTTCAGGTGATATCTTCTAAACTTTACCTTTTTATAATGAAATTGGGGACAATGTCTCGTTCTGGTTTGGGGGAAGGGATAGTTGATTCAATAACTTTTGTTTTTCAAAAAAAAAAAAACTAACTTCTGACCTTTCTTTTGTAAAGATGGTCGAGTAAGGAAATCTTTTAGATACTTCTGAGACGCATCTTTGTAGTTCTGATGCATTTTGTTTTCCTCTCTTCTGACTATTCAAATTTATAAACCCTCCATTGTGATATCATTGACTAATCCTTTTGTTCATTAAGTCATCTTGAGAAATTTTTCAAACTATTCTGGACACACAAGCACATTGACACATGATTATGTGCAGTAAGTTGAGATTTTGCGATATTTAGCTCTTAAAAATCATTCAAGGGTAACAACCAAAGGCAATGGTCTTGTTTCAAAAAATATATAGTAATAATAATAATAATAAATTTGTGTGTTTTGACCAAAACTCTTACTTAGTAGCGGGGCCTCATGCCTAAATAAGCATAGAGTGTTCATGCAAAATGGTGGAGTCTGGATAAGAATAAAGTGTTGTTTCATAGCCTCTTTAACTCGAGCAATTAAGTCCGAGGGGTGCTTCAACACCTAATGCCATAAGACCAACTGGTTTGGGAGTTATTGACTCAAAGCTCATTACACGGGTTAAAGAGAAAGCATAAGGGAATTGTACTAAAAAAAAACATCTGCAATCCAAGTAATTAAGTCCGTAGTAGTATTTTAATACTTAATGCCCTAAAACCAACTGGTTTGGGAGTCATTGGCCTAAAGCTCGCTACATGGATTAACGATGAAATGTTTGTTTCCAATTTTGTTATAATAAAAAAAATGAATAAAATTACTGCCTAAAGAAAAAGCCCTGATGAGATTTCGGAACGAAAGTGTTGTTTAATTTCAATTGAATCTCATAGTTATCGTGTTGATCTTTATTGAGTACAAGAAAGTTTGATTGATAACTCGATTGATGACTGGTTGTCAATGGGTGAGAAAAGAGATATGGGAGAGTTTGTCTATTTGGTAGTTTAGAGATTTGAATTTGAGTTTTTACTATTTTCGTTTTATTGCTAGGGACTAGCAATATGCTGGTTAGGGGTGTGATTAACACTGAAAAGTGTATGTTTACTAAGGGATAATATCATCATTTTACACTTCCAATATGATTAATTCCCCAATTTAGACATAATTTCGTTCGCTCGCTTAAATCAATGTGTTGAGTAGTATTCAATGTATTTTTCTTTATATTTCAGAGGTAATTCAATCAATTTAGAATTATGGAGAAGTCAGATGGCAAAACAAACATTGTTTCCAAGTTTAGAACGTCAAAAACCTTAGGGAGGCCATGAAGGGTATTTTTGTAATTTTGACTATTCACTGTTCACGGTTGACTTTCATTATTCCTGATGACATGACACATTCCTATTGGCCCAAACTGTGAATGCACCATACACGCGGCTGTAGAGAATCACATTCTAGAAGTCGGTGCACTGTTCATAGTTGACTTTCTAGAAGATTATTGACCAATGATGTGGCACATTTCTATTGGCCTAAATTGTGTGTGCACCGTACACGTGCTGCAGAGAATAATATTCTAGAAGTCGGTGCACTGTTCACTATTCACTTTCATGGATGCGTTTACTGTTCATTGTTCACTGTCACTATTCATTTCACGGATGCGTTACTGTTCACTGTTCACTGTTCATTGTTCACTATTCACTTCACGGATGCGTTTACTGTTAACTATTCACTGATGACGTGGTGAAATCTGGATGCTCCATTCTAAATTCATCAGATGGTCAATTTTTATCCTTATTTTGTATAAATAGGGGGTCTCCCCCTCTAATTTCCATATTCTGAATCGAAATCTAATATTAGATTTGTGAAATTCTCACTCTTTTGTTCTCAAATTCTCAGTTTAAATAAAATAGCTATTTTCTAGTTAAATTATGTCGGGCTAATTTTATATAGCTGGGGCCAAAGGTGTTACTGTTGGTATGGAAAATATGATCCAATTATGGTAAGTTTATTATTTTTTGCTTTCTCCCTTCTGATCTTTGTGGAGTTTTTAACTCACTGTAGACAGACAGATATTGTCTAGCACAGTGGGTACTTTTACCCATATTTATCAGAGAGTGGTTTATCCCCTCTAATCTCTGTGGAGTTTTGACTCACTGTAGACAGACTGATGTTGTCTAACAAAGTGAGTACTTTTACCACATCTATCATAGAGTGGTCAGTGGAGTGGAATACCCTCCCATTAATATGTACTAAATATTAATAATTGGATCATAATCAAATTACCAACAGTGGATCCCTTAGCCCCAGTTTTAATTTTAATTGATTTACATTTTATAACAAGCTTAGTAGTTAATCTAGATAATTAATTCTACAAGGACAAGTGAACAACCTCTCTATGGTTCGACCCGGTCTTAACGGTTAATTTATTACTATGACACTATTATACTTGGGAGTAGGAACACTTCTTTATGACGTGTCACTTTCAACCTCGAGATAAATACGGTGATAGATGAGGAACTTGCAAAGTTTAGGGATCGGTTCGACCTCCTTCGTTCGGTGCAATTGACTTGCAGTGGTGAGCGCGCAGTGAGGAATCCGCCTCTTGGTGCGGTTGCGATTTATGAGGCTATGCTGTCTTCTGGGATCACTTTCTCCTTACAGCCTTTCATCACCCGGTTCTTGGCAGATGTGGGTGTTACCCCTACTCAGCTGACTCCTAACTTATATCGGGATTTGATCAGCTTATGGCATTTGTGGAAGCAAATTGGGGAAAAATACCGCCCGACCCCCAATGAGATACTTAACTTTTGTATTTTGGGTCGGTCTGATACATGAGGGACTTTTTATCTCCAGTCGAAGTCACCAGGCAGTTGGATTCCCTATGGTTACAAGGAAAATCATATCCCTCTAATGCATAAAGACCACAAAGGCTTCATCTGAGGGTTTCCTTCTTCCAACAAGTACTGGTAAAACAACTGGTTCTTTATCAGTGGAGACTGGGGTGAGATCGTGGTGGCTGATTCTTCCCATCGGCTAAACCATAGCAGTGTCCCAAGGCATTTCTGTAGTCCTGAGCTATGGAACAAGATTGCACATGCTATAACTAGGGAACAGGCTGACACAGTCGTTAAGGTGACTCAGACTCCTTAGGAGGTTAGGGACCGCCACAGCTAATACTAGGAGAATGAGTTGATTGAATTGGGTCTCTTCCAAACAATATATGCCCGACGCATGTATCATAATTATATATCTCTAAACTTCCTGATGGTTATTTATATCTTTTGCTCATTATTTCCCTTGATGTCTTTCTTTTCAGTATATGAATTGGACATCGTTGCTGGTGAGCAGACTGAAAAGGCTAAAAATCTTGATCGGGTGAATAGGAAAGCGGCTAGTGATAAAGTGGCTCAAAGCATTTCTCCTCCGGAACATGACTTGGTGGAGCACATATACGAGTTTGATCGTGATTTCCTGATGGTTCCTATTGATCAAGCTATGGCAAGCAGTCGTGATCCTACACCCCCTCAAAGCAGTCGTGATCCCCTCCCCCAGAAGAGGACAAAGGGAAAAGTCGAGGGAAAAGTCTGGTCGGGTGCAATCTTCCACAAAGGGATCTAACCGTGACCGGTCCAGTAAGGAGAGATCGAGCCAAGATAAGTCCACTAGGGAGATACGAAGTCAGGAGGACTCAAGTGAGGGCAAATCTCATAAGGTTGAGTCTAATGACAAGATCTTTGGCAACAAGGTAGCCAAAATAATGGAGGGATCTTCTTCCTCCAAGGGCATCCGTAAAAGGGCGGAGGTTCTGAGTGATGCTGATATGTTGCCATCTCGGCCGAAGATTGGCCCCATTGTTTTGGTTGAATAAGAGAAGAACGATCGAGGGGCCCTAATTAAATTGATTCTACGGGAGCAACGGTCGAAGAAAAGAGGTTATCAGATGTTTTCGGTGTCCTCTTCTGTCTCACCTGAATCAACTAAGACTGTCGATGTAGCAATGCCTCCAACTTTTCCCTAGTCTTCAAAGATCCAACCCGATCGCTCCCTCACAGAGTTCCCAGCTTATGGTTTGGGGAAGGCCCCTGTGGAGTTTTTTGTTAAACGTCAAATAGTCTTTACTGACTCTGACTCTAACTCCGATGATGGGGAGCTTAACTCGAATGAGCAATTTGTTGACGATGATCTGTTTGACGTTACGGAGGAACAAATGCTTTGACTGGTGCTGAAGTCAAAGATTGGTGCTGAAGTCAAGGACTGGTGCTGCAGTTAAGTTAATTGAGGATGTTCAGGCAGCCCAGTCTGGGGATATTTCCCCTATTACACTGATAGGGTCCCTCCCAAAGGATGGTGTCAGTGAAGGTAAAGCTCTTGAAAGATAGAGTTTTGAAGTTCTTGTAACTGCTTCTCAAGCTGGTGAGCGTGTTGTGGTCTCAAAGTCGTTGAACGTCGCTGACCTGATTCTTCTGGTAACGCCTCCGGCTACTTCTGTATCTGGTCATAACCAATCCATCCCATCAGTAATTCCAGATGCTCTAGTTTTTGGATATTCCCATCCCCTTCGCTCAAGCAGTTCTCGAGCTGATCCTTTCTCCATGTTTCGATCAATGTCAGCTGGTGAGGGGTATATTGGTGATGGGTACTGGAGGGAAGCCAGGGCTACCACTGCTTCTGAGCGGATAAGTATGATTTTTAACAACGGGATTTTTATAAGCGCTTTTTGTACAGTCTTTTGCTTGTATATTTTCTAATTTCTCTAACTCTTACCCCTTTTCTTCAAGCGGTGGAGAAGCTGACCTGAGCCTTGGCTGATTAAAAGAGGCGGGCTGTAGAGATATCTCGGTTGAAGAAAGCTCTTGCTGAAAAAGATAATGCTCTCAAGTCTTCCTCTGCTAGTGTTTCCAAGGTTAAGCAGTATGAAGAGGAGCTGAAGACTCACGCTGCAACTGAGCTTGCCCTGAGAAAGACCATATCCAACGTCCAGAGTAGGGGTTCGGCATATGAGGTAACCCTTAGGCAACTTACCACGAGAAATGCGGAGATAGAGAAGAGGGTCATCAAAATGGAATTACAGAATGCTCAACTTGAGTCGAGAGCCATCCTGGCCGAGAAGACAGCGAAGAAATCTCAGGAAGAGACTCGGCTTGCTCAAGACACCCAGACCTCTACCTAGCCAATCATGTTTGAAACACAGCTGGCATCTAAGGAGGCTTGAATCCACTAAGAGCACCTGGCCAAGGACTTGGAGCAATAAAAAGTTAGTATAGAGGTGCTTTCTTAGGAGGCTAGGTCGGCCCTTGAAGTCCAAAATATGGACTGCTACAAAAGATCCCCAGCTTTTGATACAGTCATACTGAGGGAATTCGAAAGGGGTTGACCACCGTTCAGGATTTCTTCGGGGGTAAGGAGAGGTTTTTAGAGGAGGCTCATCGTAAATGGGACAGAGCTATCAAGAAACACAAAGATGAGTCTCTGAAAGCCATAAGGAATTAAAGGATTCTATTGAGGGCCTACTGTAGGTCCCTCGGGAGGGAGTCTCATCCCATACACCTGGAGCTTCCTTCAAAGTCTTCTCTGGTGGTTTTCCACGCCAACGAAGAGAACGGTGCCTTAACCAAGGGGGCTGATGTTGGTCCCTTGTTGGGTATAGATTATTCTCCTTTCGTGGCCGACGAGCACGAGGATCATATCACTTAGCCAGATTTTGGAGACTTGAGCTAAGACTATGGTGATGATCACCCTCCTAGCAGTTTTAGGCCCAGAGGTCCTTCTAACGCCCCAAATGCTTAAGAGTTTTTTTTATCATCTATGTAGTTTCTGCCTTGTAATCGCCCCATTTTATAAAAAAATAAAAATGAACTTATTATTTTTGTATAAACTAATGACTCGACATGAATTGGTCGTTCCATTGCATATTAGTGATTATTCGGGGCCTAAGCCTGTAACTGAGTGATTTATGAATGGTTGTGATCGCTTATTGACTTGAACTATGCATGTCGAGCCACGCTTCAATGAAGTGTCTCGATCATGATCACGTCCTCTCACCTGGAGCAAATTATCATTAGTTATGGCCGTGAATTAGCTCGGATTATATGTATCAGCTAGCGTCAAGCTAATTGACTCAGGTGTGACTATGCTGGTACGATTGGTCATGGCTATATCTCAGTCAACTACTTGTTTGCTTTTAGTTGCGCTTGGCTCAGTTGCATTGTTGCTAACCCGATTTCTTTAATTTGACCAGGACGTTTTATTAACCCAGGCTATATTGAGTCTATTGTCCCGACTTTGGTCAAGTAACTTCGTATGACATGGTTTGTAATATCTCTTGAAAAGGTAGGGTCGGGGGAGCTGTTCGGGTCAGCCGATCGATTACTCAAGCCCCCGATCATCTCGCTGCTTTTATGTCAATAAGTGTTCTTTTATAACCCATTTACATGCTATCTAATTTATAGACTCTTACCTTTTAACTGTCAACTAGGTCATTGGGACGTCTCCCAATAGTCTGTTGATCAAGATTCGTTGCAACGGGGCATCTTGTACTTTACAGACTTAGCAGGTGCTTTAATTGCACCAGTTTTTTAAGTAAAAATACTTATCCCTTGTTCAACTCTTGGCGCATTTCATTAGGTGCTTATAACCTGAAGACGCCCTGACAGTGCTTTATTGCACCCAGTTAGTCTCGGTGAGTGTACACTGTCTTTGTGATATATGTTTTTGGCCTCCTCACTAGGCCTCTCGGGTGCCCCTAACCGATACCGAACAATTTCTAGGTTCCCCAAGATTGATTTTATATACGAAAGCAAAGTTTTAGAACACTATTCTTGATTTCAGAAACTGTTCCCTCAAAAAGGCTTTTATTAAATGCTTATAGGAAACATAAAACAATCAACTAACAAAGCAAATCAGTATCTATAGAAATAAAAACGAACAAGAAAAACTGAGGGACCCCTAGGGGTAGAACATCTTTAAGTACTGAGCATTGCACGGCATGAGTAACTCGCTTCCTTCTGGTCAGGCAAGGCGGTTCGCCCTATGTCCGGCAAACCCGACCACCTGGTATGAACCTTCCCATTTATCCGCTAAAGCCCCAACTGACTTATCTCTTATAATGGGTGACACCCTTCTCAGAACTAGATCTTTAAGTTGGAATCTCTTTATTCGAACACGTGAGTTATAGTATCTAGCAACCCTTTGTTGATAGGCCGCGGTCCTTACTCTCGACATATCTCTTTTTTTACTCCAGCTCGTCTAAGTTTTGTTCCAGCATGCTAGCGTTTATCTCGTGATGGAAGAGATGCACTCTTTGTGAGTTATGAATTACTTCAACCTATATCATTGCCTTTGTCTAGAATGCCAGTGAATAAGGGGTTTCCCCGTCGAAGTCCTTTCTGTGGTTCGGTATGCCCATAGAACTTCATACAGCTTGTCTGTCCAGTTCCCTTTCCTGGCATCTAGCTTTGCCTTCAGGGTGTGTTTAATTATCTTGTTTACTATTTCTGTCTGACTATTGGTCTGAGGGTGAGCTGGTGTGGCATAATAATTTTTTATGTCAAAATCCTGACACATGTTTCTGAAATTATCACTATCAAATTAAGTTCTATTGTCTGTGATTATCATGTATGGGATTCCAAACTAATAGATAACATTCTTTTTGATGAAACTCATCGTATTGGCCTCGGTTATATGCATCAACATTTCTACCTCGACCCATTTGGTAAAGTAATCTACAGGCACAATAGCGTTCTTTGCTTCGCCTTTGGTTACAGTTGGCATCGGGCTGATCAAGTCTAGTCCCCATATGGTGAATGGCCAGGGTGATGACAGGCTCATCAACTGCTCGAGGGGCCTCTACACTGGTCTACAACTGCCTAAGCATTTTGGAATAGAGCCGGCCAATAAAAGCCTTGTCTACGAATTTTGTGTTCCAGACTTTTACCTTCAGAGTGGTTCCCACATATTCCTCTATGGATGCTTTCCAATATGCGACTGCCTTCCACTGGGCAGACACACCTCTGCAAAGCCTTTGAGAATCCTCTCATATACAATTCTCCCCCGACCATCGAGTACCTGGTAGCTCTATACCTAAGACATTCTGCTTCAGTTACTTTTGTTGGTAGCGTTCCATCCTCAAGGTATTTCCTGATCGGGCATCCAAGTGGTTTGTTCTCCTTCAATCGCTCCTATCTCCAATGTTTCTTCTTGTTCCTCGATGCTTGGTCTTTTAAGATAAGCAATTAGGATGGTCTTTGATTGTACACCAATAGTAGTCGATGCCAATTTTGACAAAGCCTCTGCCTTCTCATTCTTCTCCCTCGGGATCTGGGTGATCCTATACGTTTTGAACCTTCCTAGTAGCGTTTTGGCTATCCCAAAATACTCGTACATGTTTTCCCTTGCCTGATACTTATCCAAAATTTAGTTTACCACCACTTGCGAGTCACTGAATATTTTTATCTCATCTGCCCCTAAAGCCATACAAACTTAAAGCCTTGCCAAAAGTGTCTCATACTCAGTCATGTTGTTAGTGGAAGTCAAATCGCAAGGCACATTCTACTTGATCGCCTTCTGGAGTAGATATGACTATCCCAGCCACGCTGCCGTGTGTGCTTGATGATCCGTCTACATGCAGTTTCCATACGAACTCATCATTCTTTTTCAGCATCCTGATCACCTCATTGTTTGGTTCGGTAAACTATGTAACCATGTTAGTCGCGACTTGCCCCTTTATTATGGCCTTTGGTAGATATGTTATCTCAAAATTGCTCAACTCTATAGCCCATTTAGTTAGTCTCCTGAACACTTCAGGTTTAGACAGAATTTGCTTAAACGGACAGTCTGTATAGACCTCGATCCTATGGGCTTGAAAATATAGCTTTAGCTTCCTTGCTACAGTCGCAAGGGTCAGTGCCATCTGTTCGGCTGGTGTATACCTTGTCTCAGCTGGTAACAAAGCTTTGTTTGTATAATATACTAGCTTTTACACCCCCCCCCCCCCCCTCCCCTCATCTAATCTGACCAGTACTGAACCTGTTGCTACAGGCGTTACTGATAGGTACAAGTAAAGCACTTCTCTTGTAAGGGGTTTGGATAGAATTGATGCTTTTCCTAGATATTCCTTGATCTTTCTGAAGGCCTGTTCACACTCATAGTTCCACTCCACCCCTTGCCCTTCTTGATTGCTTTAAATAAGGGAAGACAATTGTCAGTTGATTTGCTTATGAATCGATTCAAAGATGCCAAGCACCCTGTTAGCTTTTGGATTTTCTTTAATGTTGTTAGAGACCACATTTCCTCTAATGCCTTTATTTTCTCTGGGTTAACTTCAATTCCCCTCTGATGAACTTGGAATCCTAGGAATCTCACTGAAGGTACTCCAAGACATAATTTTTTGGGTTGAGCTTCATATCGAACATTCGTCGCACTTCGAATGTTTCCCTGAGATTATATGCATGTTCTTCTGACGTTATGCTTTTTGTCAACATATCATCCACATATACCTCCATATTTCTACCGATCTATCGAGCGAACATCTTATTCACCAGTCTCTGGTAAGTTGCCCTAGCATTTTTGAGACCAAAAGGCATGACTTTGTAACAATACAACCCCTAATCAGTGGTACAGAATGTTTTATCCTTATCGGGTTTGAACATCTGGATCTGGTTATATCTCGAGTATGTATCTATGAAGCTCAACAACTCATGACCGACCATTGCATCCACTAACTGGTCAATCCAAGGGAGAGGAAAGCTATCCATAGGGCATGCTTTATTGAGGTCGATGAAAACCACACACATCCTCCACTAGCCATTGTTCTTTTTTACCAGTACCACATTGGCCACCCATTCAGGGAACTGTACTTCCCTTATAGATCCTACTACTAAGAGCTTTTCTATTTCCTCTTTAATTTGCTTCTCTTCGGCTTAAATCGTCTTCTTTTCAGAACAATCGGCTTGCAGTTGAGGGAAATTATTTTCGAACCTATTCCTGACAAATGCTCGTGTTTCCATGCAAACACGTCCTTATATTCCTTTAGTAGTCTGACTTTCTCATCCCGTACTTGCTTTGTTAGTCGAGCCCCGAGCCTTACAATCTTTTTGGGACTGTAGTCATCAATTATAACCACTATGGTCGGTTCATCTTCCTGACTATTATTACCTTCCAGAGGTGTCTCCTCGGGTCCAGGTCTAAACGAGTATGAGTTTCTGCTCCAACCTCCACATCATCTATCTTTTGGCCTTCATACTTCCCTAAGGTGTATACTTGCATTACCCCCGATTCTGCTTTCTCCCTGTACACAGCCAGATTTGCCTTTCTTACCCACTCCTATGAGCTTTTCATGACTCTCTCTCCTGCTTTCGTAGGAAACTTCACCGTTAGTGCATAGGTGGTTGTCACGACCTTCATCTTGTTTAGAAAAGGTCAGCCCAGTAAGGCATTGTACGACCAATTCTCTACATTCACGACCATAAAATTCAGTAATATTGTCTTGGTATAGGGAAAGCTTCTGATCTCCACAGGCAACTTCACCGTTCCTAACGATCTTACTTTTGCTCCACCAAAGCCTTTAAGTGGGATTTTAAGTGGCAGGAGGTCTTTTCTCTGCAACCCGAGTTGATCAAACACTTCCACACTTAGGATATCTGCTGAGCTCCCATTGTCAATCAACACCCTTCTTACTTCCCTATGCCCTACACGAACCGACACCACGATCGCGTCGTTTAGCCTTACTTCTGATGCATAAGCGTTTGCTTCAGTGAAAATTATAGGGTCTTAACCTCGTTTAGATTTCTTTTAATCAGGCGCTAGCAGATTCACCTTCAGGTTTCTCTGACCATCAATTGCTTCTCTATCTTCAGACATCCTCTCCAGACTACTACTCTCGGTGTACGGCCCACCAAAAATGGTATGATTGCTCCAGTATCTGAATCTCTCATAAGGCTTCTATGACTTCTATCTCGCTTCTCTACTATGGCATTCTTACACCGGTCATCCTCCCTCCTAAGGATCATGTCTTTGAGGTGTCCCTCTCTGAGTAGCTTTTCTATGTAGTCCCTCAGCTGATAACACTTGGAGGTTTCATGGTCATTCTCCTGGTGAAACCTGCAGTATTTGGTGGTGTCTATCCTGGCAAAACTCGACTAATCCGGGGGTTTCTTGTACAAATTCGTAACTTCTATCACATTCAAGATTTCTTCTTGCCCTTTGGCCAGGGGTGTGTAATTAGTGTATTGCCGCTTGAATTCCCTACCATCGATTAATAAAATAAGATAAATGAGAAATTAATCATTAAAAATGAAAAAAGAGAAAGAAATAACCTTTTTTGTGTAGTTTTTCCCCGGATAGAAGTAAGAACTGTTTAGGGACAACAATTTTATTTTCTTTTTATGAAAACATAAACTATGAAAACTTCCATTGTTATTGTTAAGTTAAATAAAACTAAAACCTTAAATAACTAAATAAAACGATAAAAAATAGACTGTTTCAATCTCTATTGAAAAAAGTTTTTATTCATCAATTGAATGCTTCCTAAAAATAAAAATTATTTCATTGAAACTTTCTCTTTCACTTTCAATCTCGACGAGTAAACCTCGCCATCCTTTCGTTCGTCCTTACCTTTTCCTCCACTGCTTTTCTGCTCCCCTTTGCTGATATTCTTTAGGTTACCATCATTGTGCTTTTGGTTGTTTTTGAGCCGACCCCCGTGTATAAGTTCTCCACCATAGGCCAGTTATTCTTCTCTTGCCATGGCGCACCCGCCATACATTCCATTGTAAATATATATGTTAATCCTCCATACATTCCATTGTAAATATATATGTGAATACCTAAAGTGTTATCTCTTTTTAAAACATGCATATTTACAATAAAAAGAAGTAGATTCACGTACATATACATCAATTAATCAAGGGTACAACCAGGATCTAATACCAATTGTAGGGAAAAATCATTCAAAATGCGGCGGAAGCGTAAAATTAGGGTTTGAAATATTAAAAAAAAACCTTTAATAAAAAGAACCTTAACCCTAGATTAACTGGCGAATATTAAAAGTATCGTACCTTTGTTTTTTTCATGACGATTGAACTAGAGTCGAATTGAACAAGATCTTCCAATCCAATCACGAACGTGAATCACCTAAGAGTGTGGGCTCCCTTTCTTTTAATTGTATACCTGAAGATGGAAACGAACAAAATCTTCTTCTTTGTTAGTCACAATAATCGTCCACAAGAAAACTCAAGAACATCCGGTCACTTGTGAATTATAAATCTATTTGATTGAAACTCGCGTGAACCTTGATTTGATGTTTTACACAAAACCTTTTGATGTTTTACACAAAACCTTTTGATGTAAAGGCTACTAGTGCACTATCGAAAACAAAACGTTCCTCTTTTCTTTTGTCCTTGGCTGAATTCAAAACACAATATTTATGAGTTGAACAAAAAAAAATTATAACTACAAAAAAAAACAAATAAAAAACAACTTCTCGCACCAAAAACTAGGTCTTGGTCGAAATTCTATATAGGAGTATATATAGGTGGCCGAAAATCCTCATAGAAAGAGGATTTCTACTTCACCAAGACTCCTATCAAAATTTGGATTCAATCGTCTTAAAAGTAGGATTTCTTTTACACACCAAGACTCCTAATCCAACTCAAATAGTGTATTTATTCAATAACCAATTATTGAATATAAAATAAATTGTGTGTAAATCAAAAACTGTCTAATTTGACCAATTGTCAATTAGAGTCCTAATAGAAATCAAATACTTCCTAATTTGACTAGATAAATAAATTTCTTTTATTTATCTACTTATCAAATATAGTATTTGATACTTATCATATTACCAACAATAATATGACTCTAGGAGACCTTCTCCTACTAGGAAAAAGATTTTGAATTTTAATTAAATAATTAATTAATTAACAAATTAATTAATTTCCATTTAATTAAATAATAAAATAAAAAATAATATAATAGGCATTATATATAGCCTTAGCGCCCAAGCCAATATATATGGGTCAAATATTGTTTTTCCTATTTTATTAAATCCATTAGACATAAATAAAAAGTCCATGTGTGAACTAGACTCATTCTTACTAAAAGAAACAAGTCCACATGCCTTAATACAATTCTAGATAGACCCATAAATTGATCCGATAAAATATATTAAGTGATCCATGCAAGTTCGTGTGGATTGGGGATCTTGGCGGGCTATCTAAATTTAAGCTCCAATAGATATAACATAATCACAATCAACAAATTATTCACTTATGTCCGATCTATTAATTTAAGTTCATTCCACTAAATAACTAAAATTTAACTCTTAAAAAAAGATAGAATAAGTTAATATTGTTCATTCATACCCTAGACAATCTTAATGGAGAAAGTATATCATTGTGAAGAATACCAGTAATCGCCAAGAGCTCATAGACCACCTATAGCTCTCCAAGTTACCATATTTACTCATATGACCACATTTTAAACTTGGATATTTCACTTGTCCATAAGCCATATTTCAATAGACACTATTAAAAACTTAACGTTAAGATTTAATATCCAATACCTCAAAACATCCATATGATGATATTCTACTCTCATTAAATAAATGGAGCCATGATGTCCATATCTATAAATGAAGTCCTCTATCGATTAACAAATGAGTACCACAAAACTATCGATGATAGACTATACTATATAATCGTACTCATTGATAGCTCAAATGATAACACTTCCAACCATAAGTCCATCATTTATCTCAGGATTGAAATATACTCTTCGATTGTCTTCAAGTGAAAACTTTTATCCATTGACAGTTCTGGATAAAGCATTTCACTATGAATCTTAATCAATGCACCAAGTGCACTAGATTCTTTTCCCCAGAGACATCATACTTTGATGATTTTAGACTCATCATAACACATTTGATACCACTCAAATGCTAGCAAAAGAATCTACAACTTTGACAAGATAAAGGCATACGTCCAACCTTTATTTTAAGTTGTGAATATTATTCAAGACTAACTAAAGAATTGTGTCGACCTTATACATATCCAGATGTACGAACAATTCTTCTTTTCTCATAGTCTTTTGACCTTATGATTATTTACTTTTGATAATAATTAAACTATAAATGCTATAAGATTTGTTAAACTAGAAATCACTTTTATTAATATGAAAAGATTATCGTATACATTATTACACTCTTGCTATCAAGCATAATCCCAACACCGACATGGTCTACCATGCTTGCGTACATGGTCGGCCCCATTTACCTCAGGGTTAGGGTCAAATGGATGTGTTGTAAACAGTTGACGAATGCCGACACTACTGCATCATCATTGGGATCTTGCACTTCTGACACCTCTTGTGAGAATCTAGCCAGGTAGTCTCTCATTTGCCTTAGGGCCGACAAGGCTGATATGGATTTCCTTCACTGGATGTTTCCCATGAATTGCTTGGTGAGCGCTTGTATTAACTCTTCAAATTTCCTAATAGAGCCAGCGGATAACCCTCCAAACCATCTGGACCCTTGATCTCCCAACGTTTACGGGAACATCCGACACATGAGGGCGTCATCATAATCATAATGTGCCATTGAACTCTGTTACCTCCTTACATACTCATGTGGGTCAGTATTGGTTTTGAATTGCTTCACATGCAGCATTCTGAATTTCACTGAAAAATGGGCCTATCTTATAGAATCAACAAATGGGCTTCCAGAGTTCCCGATCAGTGGCTTTCCCACGTTCTGCCTTCATTCAAGGGCTTCTATCCTTCTAAGGAGAATCTCTCACTCCCCTTCAGGCTCCCCATGTTAATCAAACCTTTGACGGATATTGAGCATGTATGGGTCCCTAGGGATTCGCCCGTTGATCTGGGAACCAAAGGGGTTACGCCCGATTGTAGGGGTTGGCTCCCTACGCCTTCTAGGGGCTGCTTCATCGTCACTTGAATGTGAGCGGGACCTTTTTCGATGGTCATCGTGGCTATATGCTTGTTCATGGTAAGTTTCTGGTCTATTGTACCTCTCTAGGTATTCCCACAAACTAGCCTCTCGACGTTCCCTGGCTTTCCGATCTTCTCGGCCATCACTTCTATATGAACGCCCCTTTTTTTCATAATACTCCGCCTTATCTCTTCTAGATTTTTGGGGCACTCCTGGAGTGGCTGCTACTATCTCGGAGCATATCTTAGGATCCTAGGCCACCATTGGCATGGAAAGTTGATACAGCTAACTTAGGTTAGTCATGGTTGTCATGCTAATTCCCTGCCTAGTGGCATCTTTGATGACTTTTTGTAAGGACTTCTGGATTTTCTTGAACACTCTCAGGGAGACACTAGCGCTACACCCGTGAAAATAACAGTGTCTGGTCTAGTGGATGTCAGGGTCCTTAAAGATGGGTCTTCTCTTGTTGTGCTGACATCAACAGGATTAGAGACGTTGGCATCACGCGAAGTCTCAACGTTACATGGAGATGAACTTCCGCCTCTGCCGGTGTCCATGGTGTCATCTTTAACTAACTTCTTTCAAAATCGATCACGTAAACCAAATGCTATGGGAGGTTCACCTCCTTCTTCTAACGCCAGTTGTTGATGGTGATTTCTAGATTAACCTCCCGTCACACAAGTAATGCAGAATGATAATGGCTTGAAAATTAAAGTAAACAGGAACAAAATAAGATACATTTTTACATGGTAAAACCCCAATACGGGGAAACGTCCACGGATGACGATAATCGACGAGAAAATTACTATATTAAAGGCAATTATACATTTGATCAATCTTACGCTTTTGCTAGTCAATTTGCGTTAACCCATTTATGGGTATTAACTATTTATATATTCATAGAACCTTAATTCTTGGCGTACAAGTAAGGAAAGTCTTTGTCATCTAATGAAATTCTAACTTCTTAGAGTCGTGCTCTTCTTCTTACCTGTTTTAAGTTGATTGTATTTCAATTGTCCTTAGATCTCTTTCTTAATCTGGACTCTGATAATTATAAGAAAGTTTGTTTCTTTATCAAAGTATGCTTCTAGACATCTTATTTCAGTGGGACTCTCCTCTGCATATTTGGGTCATGATTCCATCGAATCTGGATGCTATCTACGTGTTGTGCGTCTAATTGCTTATTTTACCGAGCCAAGTTTTCTCCCCCCGACCATCTTGACAACCCCGAGCGAATCTTCCTACCTGATCATTTGCATTATCTTGGTCTGGGCGTTTGACGGGTTCTCTTTGGTCAACTATGGTTGATTTGATCTGGTTAACTTTTGGTGATGTGAAACCCCTACTGTTGTCTTTTGTTGACTTGTCACATCGTCTAGAATTTGCGAATAACAATATATATTAAATTTTAACAGTACAAAAAATAAACTTCAAACTTACTTCTAGAGAAGGAATTACTTCAGGATGTTTGATATCATTCTTCAACAATTCTTCTAGATGTTTGATATCATTATCCGATATTTTCTCATATGTTTGATACTGTTATCAGACTCTTCCATAATATTTTTTAAGTAAGAAGCAAATTATAGGGTTTAAAATTTAAGATTTTTTTTTTCAAGCAACGGATTAAAAGAACGTTGAGTTTTTTAAAAAAAAGGAATGTGGGGTTTTATTAGATTTATCTTATAGAATATTTTTTTTCTTAAATTGTATGTCTCTTTTTGTAAATTTGATAAAGAAAAAAATAATACTAAATAATTAAAAAAGTGGGGCATAAATAGATCAGCAGGGGTGTGCCAATAGAATCGCTCTACTAATAATAATAGTTGTTGTTGTGGCGTTTCTCACAATAGCGGTTGCATTTGATTTTTTATCTGAAGATTGAATAGTGATTGAAAACTGAAAACTGAATAGCATGTTTGATTTTTTTCACTAAAAACTGAATATAAGTGATAAGTTGTTTGTTTTTTTAATTTACAAATATCTGAAAATAAATACTTTTATATCTCTACCATTTCAACTATTATTTGTTATATATTTATATTTTAATGTGTTCAATGTTTATATGTGGAATTATAATAATAAAATTATACATTTATAATGAAATCTATATGTTCTATCAATATGAACATACCAAATAATATATGCCACAAACAGACATAATTCTATTATATATATATGTAAATTAACAAAATTTGTGTTGAATTTTAGAGTATCTCATCTAGGCATATAGAGATGATATCATGGTGCTTGAGAGTAAACTGCATGCAGTTTATGGTTAAGTTTGTTTAAGTTTGTTTGTAAAACCGGTTAATTTTTTTTTTTTAAGTGTTGATTTTCTCCAATCACATAATATAAAACTAATCAAATTATGAGAAAAAGGAAAATCATCACCGAAATATAAATAGAAGTCGAAATAGGTTTGAATACAATTAAAAAAATGTTGGGTACAAATGGAAATTTTAAAGTCTAGAAAAAACTAGGTTTTATGGCTACTAAAATTATTTAAATACTGAGAAGAAAAAAAATATATTAATATGGTTAAGGGTGTGAGAGAAGATAAAACAGAAAATTAGATAAGATTTATGAGGATAAATTTGGAAGTTATAAATCAATATATATTCAGTTGATTTACTGTTAAGTGAATTTAACTTTTCATGACCAGTGATTTTAAGAGTTCATTCAGTATTAAAATAAAACAAAACAACTTAATAACACAGATTAAAGGGGTTGTATTGAATTAGGATTTTCGAAGACATTTAAAACTGGGGCTAAGGGATCCACTGTTGGTAATTTGAATATGATCAAATTATTAATATTTTGTCCAGATTAATGAGAGAGTATTCCATTCCACTGACCACTCTCTGATAGATGTGGGTAAAAGTACCCACTGTGCTAGACAACATCTGTCTGTCTACAGTGAGTCAAAACTCCACAAAGATCAGAGGGGATAAACCACTCTCTGATAGATATGGGTAAAAGTACTCACTGTTCTAGACAATATCTGTCTGTCTACAGTGAGTTAAAAACTCCACAAAGATCAGATGGGATAAACCACTCTCTGATAGATATGGGTAAAAGTACTCATTGTGCTAGACATTATCTGTCTGTCTACAGTGAGTCAAAAACTCCACAATGATCAGAAGGGAGAAACCATTCTCTGATAAATATGGGTAAAAGTACTCACTATGCTATACAATATATGTCTGTCTACAGTGAGTCAAAAACTTCACAAAGATCAGAGGGAAGAAAGCAAAAAAATAATAAACTTACCATAATTTGATCATATTTTCCATACCAACAGTATCACCTTTAGCCCCAGCTATATAAAATTAGCCACGCATAATTTAACTAGAAAATAGCTATTTTATTTAAACTGAGAATTTGAGAACAAAAAAGAGATAATTTCACAAATCTAATATCATATTTGGATTCAGGATATGCAAATTAGGGGGTAGAGGTCCCCTATTTATACAAAATACGGATGAAAATTGACCAACTGGTGAATTTAGAATGGAGCGTCCATATTTCACCACGTCATCAGTGAATAGTGAACAGTGAACAGTGAACATTGAACAGTAAACGCATCCTTGAAAGTCAATAGTGAACAGTGCACCAGCTTTTAGAATATGATTCTCTACAGCACGTGTACGGTGCACTCACAATTCAGGCCAATAAAATTGTACCACGTCATCGGTCAATAATCTTCTAGAAAGTCAACTATGAACAGTGCACCGACTTCTAGAATGTGATTCTCTACAGTCGCGCGTATGGTGCACTCGCAGTTCGGTCAAATAGGAATGTGTCACATCATCAGGAATAGTGAAAGTCAACTGTGAACAGTGAATAGTCAAAATTATAAAAATGCCCTCCGTGGCCTTCCTAAGGCTTTTGACGTTCTAAACTTGAAAACGATGTTTGTTTTGCCATCTGACTTCTCCATAATTCTGAATTGATAAAATTACCTTTAAAATACAAAGAAAAATACACTGATTACTACACAACATATTTATTTAAGCGAGCTAACGAAATTATGTCAAGATTGGGAAATTAATCATATTGAAAGTGTAAAGTGATGATATTATCCCTTAGTCAACATACACTTTTCAGTGTTAATCACACCCCCCAACTAGCTTATTGCTAGTCCCTAGCAATTAAAACGAAAATATTAAAAACTCAAATTCAAATCACTAAACTACCAAATAGACAAGCTCTCTCATACCTCTTTTCTCACCCTTTGACAACCAGTCATTAATCGAGTTATCAATCAAACTTTCTTGTACTCAATAAAGATCAACACGATAACTATGAGATTCAATTAAAATCAAACAACATTTTAATTCCGAAATCTCATCAGGTCTTTTTCCTTAGGCTGCAGTTTTATTCTCTCTCTTTTTTTTAGTTTTTTTTAATATAACAAAATTGGATACAAACATTCCATCTTTAATCCATGTAGCGAGTTTCAGGGCAGTGACTCCCAAACCAGTTGGCTTTAGGGCATTAAATGTTAAAACACTCCTACAAGATTAATTACTCGGATTGCAAATGTTTTTTTTAGTACAATTCCCTTAAGCTTTCTCTTTAACCCGTGTAACGAGCTTTGGGTCAATGACTCCCAAACCAATTGGTCTTAGGGAATTAGGTGTTGAAGCACCCCTCAGACTTAATTGCTCGAGTTAAAGAGGCTATGAAACTGCACATTATTCTTATCCAGACTCCACCGTTTTGCATGAACACTCTATGCTTACTAAGGAATGATTCCTGGTTACTAAGTAAGAGTTTTGGTCATAACACACAAAATTATTATTATTAGTATTACTATATATATTTTTAAACAAGACCACTGCCTTCGGTTGTTACCCTTGAATGATGTTTCAGAACTAAAAATCACAAAATCTCAACTTACTGCACATAATCACGTGTCAATGTGCGTGTGTGTCCAGAATAGTTCAAAAAATTTCTCAAGATGACTTAATGAACAAAAGGATTAGTCAATGATATCACAATGGAGAGTTTATAAATTTGAATAGTCAGAAGAGGGGAAAAAATTACATCAAAACTATAAAGATGTGTCTTAGAAGTACCTAAAAGATCTCTTTTCTCGGTCATCTTAACAAAAAAAAATGGTTAGAAGTTAGTTTTTTTTTTTTTTTGAAAAACAAAAGTTAATGAATCAATTATCCCTTCCCCCCAACTAGAACGAGACATTGTCCCCAATGTCTTTAGAAAGAGTTAAGGTTTAGAAGATATCACCTGAACAACTTGAAAGACAACAAAATCCTGTAAAACAACAAAAGAAATACAAAATAAAGGAAAATAAAATGCATAAAAACCATGGGACAATCACAAACTGAGATTCAGATCAATTCTGTGTTTCTTGTTCTCGTCATCAATTGACCAATCAATTTTGGAGGTTGAGGGATCTGGCTCATAATTAAAAGCTTGTAACTGGTCAATCAGCTCATGAGGACTTGAAGCAGAGATAAAGGTTTTTCAGATTGAAGGTGGAATGTGATAATTTTTCTGAGCATGATCAAGAAATGAATGCAAACCATCATAAAATTTATTAACTTTCAACAAACCGATGGGTTTCTCATGGATGTGTAGTTGCGCCTAGGATGCCATTGTAAAGATTTCTTCTAAGGTTCCAAAACCACCTGGCAAAGCTATAAACGCATCAGCATGATGTAACATAGCAGTCAATCTTTCAGGCATACCTAAAACAACTAGCTCTTCGCCGTTTGTCTTTCCGATGATGTCTGTTGCGACCATAGGTTTTGGGACAATACCTAGAACTTGACTACCTCCGTCTCATACAGCTCGTGAAACACACCCCATTAATCCCAAGTTACCTCATCCATACACTAGGTGTATTTTTCGCTCAGCCAAAACCTTACCAAGTTGAGTTGCAGCATCAACAAACTCTCTGTATTTCCCATAACTGGTGCCACCAAACACACAAATGTTTGTGAATCGTTTAGTTGAAGGTGACGCCATTAATGCACTCTCTGAAATTTTCTTTTGAATGTTTATGAATGCTTGAAGCAAAAAGGAAAACAAAAGCTTGTATTTATAGATCACGAAAAAGTAACACAATGATACACCTATATGTATAGGACGGCGAATTTGTCAATGATATTAGATCCAAATGGTTCAAAAACCAAAAGTAAACAACAATAATTACAAAAGACATTAAATGCGGAAGGAAAAAGATAATAAAAACAAAAGGATATTTACGGGTAGTTGTGATTGTGGATCATATCTTCCTCTGGTTTTACGTACAGAAACGGATTCAATGCCTCTATGGGTCGGGGATATGCTTCCCATCCAATTTTCTTATAAATTGACAAACAAGGTCTTTCAAAGTCAGATTCCTAAGACTATATTGTGCATGTTCTTTTTAAAATTGTGGTCATAATCGGTCAATTTCCATTTGCACATATCCACTAGGATGTGCATCAAGAGTCGTTAGGGTATTATCCAATGACTCCCTACGCAAACCATGTCTAATGAATAAAATTTTATCTTCCTGATTATTAGACACCATTCCTAAAGAACGACAACGTGTGTTGCAAGTTGTACGTGCACATTTGTGACAAGTAACCCCTAGCTTCTTAGCTCTTCATTTTTTGCAAGGTTACTTCTTCCAAAACCAGGCATGTAAGATATAAAGGAATCAACAGACTCATCTGCTAGACATACCTTAGTTTCGATCAACCAGCGAATTTCAACAGGAATTTTATTTATCATCAGCAAGCGTAATCTTTCGGAACGTGCTTTGTAAATCTTTTTCAGAGCATTTTGGGGCAACGATGGAAAATGTTTTCGCAGGTTTGTGAAAATTTCATCCATCCCTTGTTTTGGGGATAAGTTATTTGGGAAACTGAATTAAACCTACTTGAATTGTCACGTAGTACCTTTATCCGTCACTTAACCGAGGTTATATAGCAAAACACACCAAGCAAAATTTGAACTTAGAAATTAATCCTATAAAAATTCAAAACATAAAAGCGAACAAAAACAAAATAATAATTGCAAATACAAATAAAGTCAAAAGCAAAAGGTTTATTTACTCACCTTTGTAACAAGGGTCAAAAAGGACGGCAGAGTCTTTTTGAAAATCTGCATTTTCTAAGAAAGGTTTCACACGTTGTCCATTTACTTTAAACACATTACCATTCAAAGGATTCTTAATGTCAAGGGCACCGTATGGATACACATGTTTCACAACAAATGGACCACTCCATTTTGATTTCAATTTGTCAGGAAAGAAATGAAGTCGGGAATTTTAAAGAAAAACCTTTTGACCAACTTCAAATTATCTTCTTAAAATTCAGCTGTCATGAAAGGTTTTAGATTTTTCTTTAAGAATTTTTGCATTTTCGTATGCATCATTTCTTAATTCTTCAACTTCATTTATTTGCAACTTGCGCAAATCACCAGCATCATTTATGTTAGAATTGAAAACTTTAATGGCCCAATATGCTTTTTTCTCAAGTTCAACAAGTAAGTGGCAAGGTTTTCCATAAACTAAACGATAAGAAGACATACCCAAAGATGTTTTGAATGCAGTGTAGTAAGCCCAAAGTGCATCATTTAGTCTAAGAGACCAATTTTTCGATCAGGGTTAACTGTTTTTTGCAAGATATGTTTTATCTCCCTATTTGCTAACTCAACTTGACCACTTGTTTGAGGGTGGTATGGTGTGGCAATTTATGTGTGACTCCATATTTCTTCATTAAATACTTAAAAGGTTTGTTACAAAAGTATTTGCCTCCATCACTGATAATGGCTCAATGGATTCCAAATTGACTCAAAAGATTTTTCTTTAAAATTTTAATCACTGTTTTGTGATCATTATTTCGACAAGGAATTGCCTCAACTCATTTTGATACATAATCAACGGCAACCAAAATGTATAAAAATCCAAATAACGGTGCAAATGGACCCATAAAATCAATTCCCCAACAATCAAATATTTCAATGACAAGAATGAGGTTTAAAGGCATCATGTTTCGCTTGGAAATGGATCCTAACTTTTGACAATTTTCACAGGTTTTACAGAATGCATGTGCGTCTTTAAACAAGGTGGGCCAATAAAATCTACACTGCAAGATTTTTGCAGCCGTTTTCTTTGATGAAAAATGACCACCACATGCCTCAGAATGATAAAATTCAATGACACTACTTACCTCATTGCTAGGAATACACCGTCAAACAATTTGATCAGGAAAATACTTGAATAAGTACGGGTCATCCCAGTAAAAAAGGTTTTACCTCGGTAAAAAATTCCTTTTTATCATGTGCATTCCAATCGAGTGGCATCATTCATGTCACAAGATAATTAACAACGTCAGCATACCAAGGCAAAGTTGTGATAGAGAATAAAAGATCATCAGGAAAAGAATTATTGATGGGTGCTTCATCAAATGACGACTCAATAATGAGTCATGATAAATGGTCTGCAACGACATTTTCAGCACCCTTTTTGCCCTTGATTGTGAGATTGAATTCTTGTAGCAACAAAATCCAGCGAATTAATCTTGTTTTTGCAACCTGTTTAGACATTAAATACTTCAAAGCAGCGTGATCAGTAAAAACAATGGTTCAAATACCAATCAAGTATGACCGAAATTTATCCAATGCAAATATCACAACAAGTAATTCTTTCCTGGTGGTGGTGTAATTCATTTGTGCATTATTCAAAGTTTTACTTACGTAATAAATCACAAAAGGCTTACCGGCTCTTCTTTGTCCTAAGACAGCTCCAACATTAAAATCACTCGCATCATACATCAATTCAAAAGGCAATGACCAATCAGGGGATTGCATGATAGGAGCAGACGTTAAAAGGTCAACTATCTTTTTAAAAGACTCTCCACACTCTTGTGTCCATCCAAATTTTGCATCTTTTAATAAGAGGTTACAAAGTAGTTTAGATATGACACTGAAATCTTTAATAAACCTCCTATAAAATTCTGCATGCCCTAAAAATAACTGCACATCTTTGACTGTTTGTGGTGATGGTAACTTTGAAATTACTTCATTTTTTCCTTATCAACCTTGATACCTTTTAATGACACAACATGACCCAAAACAATTACAGACGTGGTCATATAATGACACTTTTCCCAGTTAAGCACAAGTCCTTTTTCTATGCAACGTTTCAAGACTCTATCCAAGTTATTAAGACAATTATCAAAAGAATTCCCAAACACAGTTAAATCATCCATAAAGACCTCTAAACAATGTTCAATCATGTCACTAAAAATGCTTAGCATGCATCGTTGAAATGTGGTCGGAGCATTACACAAACCAAATGGTATTCTTCTAAATGCAAAGGTTCCAAAGGGACATGTGAATGTAGTTTTATCTTGGTCTTCTAATGCAATTGGAATTTGATAGTATCCTGAATACCCATCAAGAAAGCAGTGGTAGGGATGTCTTGCTACTCTTTCTAAAATTTGGTAAGGAATGGAAGGGGAAAATGATCTTTTCTAGTGGCATCATTTAACTTTCTATAATCAATGCACATGCGCCAACTAGATGGAACACGAGTTGGAATTAACTCACCATTTTCATTTTTAACAACAGTGATTCCAGATTTTTTTGGCACAACTTGTGTAGGACTCACCCACTTACTATCAGAGATAGGGTAGATAATTCTCACGTTAAGTAATTTAAGGACTTAAGTCTTGACAACTTCTATCATTTGTGGGTTAAGTCTTCTTTGGGGTTGTCGATATGTTTTAGCATTTTCCTCTAAATTTATTCAATGTGAACAAATCAAAGGGTTAATACTTTTCAAATCTTTCAAAGTCCAACCAATTGCATTCTTATTTTTCTTTAAAACATGTAACAACTTTCCTTCTTGCTCTTTTGTGAGGTTAGAAGAGATTACCACTGGGTAGGTCTGGTTGTCTCTATGGTAAGCATATTTAAGTCCTTCTAGTAAGGGCTTCAAATCCAGTTTAGGTGTTTTTTCTTCTGGCACGTCATCTTTCTGTTCCAATTCTTCAAAATCTGAAGTGTCTTTTTCTTCTTCGACAACCTGCAAACAATCATCAAGATGTGAATGCATGCTTGACTCAGGTGAATTGATCAAACAAATTTCAGATGAGTTAAAAGAATTCTTTTGAACACGATCTTCAACAATGGTTTCAATAATGTCTACATCTTCATCTTCATTTTCATCATCAAATGGTTCTTTAGACATGTTGAAAACATTAAGCTTAATTTCCATATTTCCAAAAGACATGCTCATTATTCCATTCCTGCAATTAATCAAGGCATTAACAGTAGCTAAAAATTGTCAGCCCAATATAACAGGAATTGATTTGTGCTTATTAACAACATGTTGTGTTTCCAAGACAATAAAATCTACTGGGTAGATAAATTTATCGACTTGTACTAACACATCTTCCACTATTCCTTTTGGTATTTTAATTGACCTATCAGCAAGACAAAGTGTGGTTGAAGTCGGCTTTAACTCACCAAGTTTAAGTCGCTCATAAATTGAGTATAGGAGCAAATTTACACTAGCACCTAGGTCAAGTAAAGCATGCTCAATTTTACAGTTACCAATTATACAAGAAATAGTGGGACAGCCAGGATCTTTATATTTCAAAATATTTTTATTGGAAAGAATGGAACTTACCTGTTCAGCCATAAAGGCTTTCTTTCTTACCTGATGTTTCCTTTTCACAGTGCACCGATCCTTCAAAATTTTGGCATAGGAGGGTACCTGTTTGATTGCATCCAACAAAGAGATATTGATCTTTACCTGTTTGAAAATTTCAAAAATCTCTGAGGGATGCTTCAATTTCTGTGAATTTTTAAGAGCCTAAGGATATGGGAGTGTATGTGGGGATTCAATTATTTCTTCGTCAACAGTGGTTTCATCAACCCCTTCCTTACCCTTAGAATATGACTCATCATCATTTTTACCAGATTCAAGAATAGGTTTTTCTATGACCTTACTACTACGAAGAGTGATAATTGATTTGACTTGATCTGGGTGTTGGTTATTATCATAGGAACTTGATTGACTCTTGGGATTTGGTTGTGGTTGAGATGGAAACTTACCTTTTTCGTGTGTGGTGAGTGTAGAAGCAATCTTTGCCAAAGTATCTTTAACATCTGTCAAGGTTTGTATTGTTTGGCTGTTAATGACTTCTTGTTTATCAATGAATGAGTGCAACGTGTCTTCAAGGTTTTTTCTAGATGGTGGGACATAAGGTGCATAACCTTGAGGGTTTTGGAAATTCTGGTGTGTTTGTGGATGTGATGGACCTGGTGGTTGTGAAGACTGGGCTTAATTGTTGTTCCTCCAACTAAAGTTTGGATGATTTCTCCAACCAGGATTGTAGGTTTGTGAGTATGGGTTGGAATTTGGCTTGTTGAAAGCGTGCAAATCATTGGCTTGTTCGTGAAGGCAATCTTTTAAAGCTGGTAAAGTTGGGCAACTATAAGTGATATGATCATAAGAATCACATACATGGCATGCAATTTCTTGTACATATTTGACATGTTCACTCTTTTTAGTTTCTAAAGCTTCAACTTTCCTAGCTAGGGATGCAAATCTAGCTTGAAAGTCATGATCTTCCCTAAGATTGTAAATGCCTCCACTAGATAAAGATGGTTGTGGTTTGCTTATGGACTCATAAGAACCAATGGTGTCCCAATTTTGAGCATTTTCGGCGATATGATCAAGGTATTCAAGTGCTTCTTCAAGATTTTTGTCACTGAACTCCCTATTACACACCATTTCAATTACTTGTCTACTTTGGGGTGTGAGTCCCTCATAGAAGTGTGACACTATTCTCCATGTTTCGAAACCGTGATGTGGACAGACATTTAACAACTCTTTGAACCTATCCCAACATTGGTAAAGTGTTTCCTCGGGTTTTTGGGCAAATGAAGTGATTTGCCGCTTAAGAGAGTTTGTTCTATGAGGTGGGAAAAATTTCTTTAAGAACTATTGTTGCATATCATTTCAAGTTTGGATTGATCATGGCCTAAGATTTTGTAACCAAGTTTTAGCTTTATCTTTTAAGGAAAAAGGGAAAAACTTAAGCCTAATTATATCCATGCTAACATTTTGGTCAGTGCAAGTGTTACAGACTTCTTCAAACTCCCTAAGATACAAATATGGGTTTTCAGATTCAAGACCGTGAAAATTGGGTAAAAGTTAAATTATTCTCGGTTTAAAATTAAAGTGTGTTGCATTTGGTGGGAAAGATATGCATGAAGGTGCTCCAGTGCGTGTGGGGTTCATGTAGTCTCTAAGAGTTCTAGGTGGATTTGGGTTAATGTGTTGGTCATGGTCAACATAAGGCGGATGGTTGCTGTGTTGAGACACGTTGTCAAGGTTGTCTAAAAGTTCTCGGCTTGGTTTCCTGTTGGATGTCTAAGTGGGTTTTTAGCCATATTGTTGGTGAATGTGGGTGATTGCGATTTCCTAATTAATCTACCACTAGATGTTCGGGACCAACGTCTCTTGCAAATTTAATGAGGGTTCATGGAGGTGAAATACACAAATATGAAGAAAATAAAAGAAAAAAAGAAAAATAAGTGATGAAAATAACATGCAAAAATTCTAAGGGTGTAAATGCAAATATGCATAAGTGTTTGGGGTAAAAGTGCAAATAATTATAAATATATGGACTAAAGTGAAAATACGATAATTACAGGGACTGATATGCAAAAATGAAAAATAAAATGACCTATATGCAAATGCAAACTAGATCTAAGCTAAAATGCAAATAAAAAGTTGAATGACTAAAATGTAAAAATGTGATTAATGATTACAAGTGTTTTTTTTTTAAGTAGATGAAGTTTATGATTAAGATGAGATATGCAAAATTGAATACAAAATAAGAATAAAGAAGATAGAAAAAAATAGCAAAACTAAAATAAAATTAAAAAGAAATTACTTCTACAAAGAAAAGGCGGACTTACCTCCCCTGCAGCGGTGCCAAAAACTTGACACGTCCTAAAGAAGTGTTCATACTCCAAAGTATAAGAGTGTCAAAGTAATAAATTAACTGATAAGACCGGGTCGAACCACAGGGAGGTTGTTCACTAGTCCTTGTAGAATTAATTATCTAAATTAATTACTAAGCTTGTTATAAATTGTAAATCAATTAAAATTAAAACTGGGGCTAAAGGATCCACTGTTGGTAATTCGAATATGATCAAATTATTAATATTTAGTCCAGATTAATGAGAGAGAATTCCACTCCACTGACCACTCTTTGATAGATGTGGGTAAAAGTACACACTGTGCTAGACAACATATGTCTGTCTACAGTGATTCAAAACTCCACAATGATCAGAGGGGATAAACCACTCTCTGATAGATATGGGTAAAAGTACTCATTGTGCTAGACAATATCTGTCTGTCTATAGTGAGTCAAAAACTCCACAATGATCAGAGGGGAGAAACCATTCTCTGATAAATATGGGTAAAAGTACTCACTGTGCTATACAATATCTGTCTGTCTACAGTGAGTCAAAAAATCTGTAAAGATCAGAGGGGATAAAGCAAAAAAATAATAAACTTACCATAATTTGATCATATTTTCCATACCAACAGTATAACCTTTGGCCCCAACTATATAAAATTAGCCAGACATAATTTAACTAGAAAATATCTATTTTATTTAAACTGAGAATTTGAGAACAAAAGAGAGAGAATTTCACAAATCTAATATCATATTTGGATTCAGGATACGCAAATTAGGAGGGAGAGGTCCCCTATTTATACAAAATACGGATGAAAATTGACCATCGGATGAATTTAGAATAGAGTGTCCAGATTTCACCACGTCATCAGTAAACAGTGAACAGTGAACAATAAACGCATCCGAGAAAGTCAATAGTGAACAGTGCACCGGCTTCTAGAATATGATTCTCTGCAGCACGTGTACGGTGCACTCACAATTCAGGCCAATAGAATTGTGTCACGTCATCGGTCAATAATCTTCTAGAAAGTCAACTATGAACAGTGCACCGACTTCTAGAATGTGATTCTCTGCAGTCGCGTGTATAGTGCACTCACAGTTTGGTCCAATAGGAATGTGCCACGTCATCAGGAACAGTGAAAGTCAACTATAAACAGTGAAAGTCAACTGTGAACAGTGAATAGTCAAAATTACAAAAATGCCATTCATGGCCTTCCTAAGGTTTTTGACATTCTAAACTTGAAAACGATGTTTGTTTTGCCATATGACTTCTCCATAATTCTGAATTGATCGAATTACCTCTGAAATACAAAGAAAAATATATTGATTACTACACAACATATTTATTTAAACGAGTGAACGAAATTATGTCAAGATTGAGGAATTAATCATATTGGCAGTGTAAAGTAATGATATTATCCCTTAGTAAATATACACTTTTCAATGTTAATCAGTACTCAATTTGGACATTTAAAGACTTTAAAAGAGTATATATTAATCTAGTGGCATTGAATTAGGATTTTCGAGGACATTTAAAGACTTTATAAATCCGGGTGTATTCAATTTGGACATTGAAAGACTTCAAAAGAGTCTATATTAATCTAGTGGTATTCAATTCGGATTTCTATGCACTTTTAAAGAGTCTTTCCAAATCCAGGTGTATTGAACTGAGACATTAAAAATGTCTACAAAAATTAAGGTGTATTCAATTTAGACAAGATTTTAAAGGATTTTCTTAAGTCATGGATTTTGGTGGACTTGATGATGAGAAGTTCGAATATCAAAAGTCATAACAAGTCTAGCCTTCTCCCAAAGGATTTTGGTGGACTTGAGCTTTCGAAATATATAAAAGCTTGTTGGAACCCCTCTATTTTGACAAATGGACAGAATTCGTAAATTTATTCGGGTGAGTTTTCTATTTAGAAAAACATGAAAAATTATATTTAGATAGAATGTTATGTCTAATATTAATCTGCGAAATTCCTTGATTTATAAATAAGTAAAAAAATTGTTATAAATTTTGGAGTGGCCAAAGGTAAATATTGATTTCTGCTAGACAAATTCGAGAAACCAGAATTCGTAAATTTATTTCGGTAATATTTTCTATCTAGAAAATTATTAAAACTTATATTTTTGATAGAATATTATGTCTAATGTGAATCTGAAATTTTTTGTGATTTATAAATAAGTATAAAAATTGTTATAAATTGAGTGGACAAAGGTCTTCTGCTGGACAAATTCGATAAACTAGAATTCGTAAATTTATTTTGATAAGTTTTTATATCTAAAAAATTATGAAAACTTATATTTAGATAGAATGTTATGTATAATGTTAATTTGAAAAATTTCGTGATTTATAAATAAGTATAAAATCTTTTATAAATTTTGGAGTGGACAAAGGTCAATATTGATTTCACATAGACAGATTCGAGAAACTAGAATTCGTAAATTTATTTGGGTAAGTTGTTCTATCTATAAAATTATGAAAACTTATATTTAGATATAATATTATGTCTAATGTGAATCTGCAAAATTTTGTGATTTACAAATAAGTATAAATGTTTTTATAATTTTTAGAGTGAATAAAAGTCAATATTGATTACTACTGGACAGATTCGAGAAACAAGAAAAAAATGAATATTTTCATATACAAATGGTCATAGATTAAATTTATAATTGTATTGTGGTATATCCTATATATCTAGATTATCCATGTAAATTTTTTTAAGATTTGAAGTTGTAGAGAATTAATTAAAAATCGTGGATCAAATTGTGGTCAGTTGTGACAATGTTTGGTTTAAGGTCTTTTTTTTTTCAAATTTTATATGTAGCTTTGTTTGGTTATTCAATTAGTTTATTATTGTTTGTTTATATGATCAGTTGAATATACAAATGTTTTATTATTGTTTTATTATTGTTTGTTTGGTTATTCGATTAGTTCATTATTGTTTGTTTATATTCTATCATCGTTCTTTATACTATAGTGTGAATATAAGATTTACTTCTTTTTGGGTTCATATATTTGTTTATAGAATGAAAAATTTGTTTCATTTTAATTCATATTTTTTAGTTCATATTTCAGTTTGTTTTAAGTATTTCAGTGATGATATCTATTAGATGGTTGGTTAATTTTCTTACGTACTTATTATAAATTGTATTTGAATGTCTCAATCAAACCATCTATAATAGAAGTCTGAGATAACAAATCCATGAAATTCTGAGATAGATGTAAACAAATCCATAAATATCTGAGATAAATATTTAATCAAATCAGTGAAAGTTCATATAGATTTATAAAAGTCAGTAGAAATCTATAAAAATATATCATTTAAAAAATATCTTTAAATATCTTCAAGAATACTAATCGGATGCGGCCCATTAATGTTTTTAAGTGTTAAAAGTGGAAAAATGAAACGGGTGTTGAATCGTGGGTAAACCAAATTTATGTCCAGTTTGGTATTGTTGTGCTGTGGGGAGAAGTGCTTTTGAAATTGCTGCGAGTGGGAATTGCTTTTGGAATTGCTGCGAGTGGGAATTGCTTTTGGAATTGCTGCGAGTGGGAATTGCTTTTGGAATTGCTGTAGGAAGAATCAGCTGAGTGTTTGGTAAACTGATTTTTAAAAGTGCTGTGAGAACTAAAAGTAATTTCAATGTGTTTAGTAAACTGAAATAAAAGGTGTTGTGATTGTGTAAAATTACTAAAAGGACATAGACATCTAAAGGTACTAATGTGCTGTACTTTACATTTTTCTTGTTTATTTGTGTTTAGTGTTAAGTGTTATGTAATTAAATACTTTATTGAATTAATTAGCTCCATTTTTTATTCTACTCTATTTAATTAATTAGTCCAATTTCTTTATTTCTTTATTTTATTCTACTTAATTTTTTAATTTTATTTTTATTCTACTTTATTGAATTAATTATCCCAATTTTTTTATACAGTTATAACAACATTTTTTTGTACAAAAATATAAGTCCAATTTTTTTAAAAAAATTTCATTAAAGGTAAGGACAAAGTTGGAAAGTAAGTAAAATTTCATTTAATATCATATAGCGCGTTTTCTAAAAGTATAAGCCAAAATCCAAAAGCATGTATTTGTAGATTCTCAAAAACTCAGTTGGGAGAAACTAAAAGTGACCAAAAGCACTTCTCAACGATTTTACCAAACACCCTATGTTAGATCCAGAATCACTTTTGACCTGTGTTAGATCCAGAATCACTTTTAACTTCAAAAACAGCTGGAGAAGTAATACCAAATCGGATCTTAACCTGGTAATCATAATTTTAAACGTATATTATTTTATATTTTTATCGTAATTATTGTATTTATAGTTTAATTTCTCTTGAATTTTGCATCTTTTTTATGTCACAAACTAATTGTTATAAAAAAAATTATGTACATAATCTTGTTGATTCAATTATCGGGCTTTGTTTACACGTTTGATTAACTAAGGTATTTTTTTTTTCTCTTTCTTTACCTGTTGAAGTTTCTGGGCATACCCAGATTTTGCAGTTAAAAGGTGTTTGATAGGATTCACATCTGAGTGTTTTTGGGATTGATTTTGTTATCAATTGATGTTGATTTATACGATGCTGTGATTTGTTAACCAAACTCATGTTGTAAATTTATGGTTTTTTTTTTATATGTTGTTGACACTTGAAACTGAACATAAAAAAGAATTTGTTTTTGAGGGGTTATTGGAGGTGTTGAATATTGTGGGGGCATGGAGGAGCAATTCATTCTCAGAGTTCCGCCTTCAGTTGCTGAGCTGATAGATGGTCTTTTGAGCGAAAATGCTGCTTCTGATGACAAGTCACTGGACTCGTCTTTCTTTGGTGAGAAAATCTTCTTTCTTTCTTGCAATAGTTTGTAATCTGAGTACTTAAGAAACATATGAAGATCAATGCTATGTAAAATCCATCGGTAAGTAACTGAGAAGAAACATAAACGGATTAGTTAGATGTTTTCATTTAAATTTCTAGCGTATTTCATGCCTGTGCCCGTATTTAGTATGGTTAGTTTGTGATGTCTAAGCCTCTAAGGATAAATATAATGCATAGAAAGTGACTTTCCGCTTTAGTGTGGTACAAGGATTAGAGAGGCCTTTAAGTTTGTTTTGTTAATTACCTTGTGTTTTATCTTGAGTTTTGTGATTGAATCTTTTGTTTGATAAATCAGGTTTGCTTGGAAGTATGCTTCATGTTTTTGCTGCTCAGAAATGATAAGCTGACGAGAACTTTGTCTTTTGTGTGTGTGTGTGAATAAATTGCCTCTTCAAACTTGTTGATTGTGTCCTTAACTTAGAGTAGCTGAAGCTGTCTTAAGAGCAATTGCAAGTTTGCAACCACCCAACCTTTTTCTTCGCACTTCCTCCTTTATCTAAGATTCTACAAATGGCAACGAACAAATGAAAGATCACATTCTACATTAATATAGAAACAAATGAAGTTGGGAGATATCCACTCACCTGCAACTTTAGGTTCCAGTCTTTCAACATTAATATATCCCATGTTCTTTTCTTTTTTCCCAAAAAAATAAGTGTTTTACATGGAAGCCGTTACTCAAAGCTATGTGTGGTTATCTGTCTTTGCAAACAAACAAATTTTGTGAATGTGACTATGAAGTTTATTACCTCTCTGTCTATCTATGTACTATTTTGGTTTAAGCGGACTTAGAAGTTTGAATTTAGACCCATTTGAGGCATTAAGTTGGTGTGTGACCAAATACATCTAATAACCGGAAGTTAATTTTTAAAGATAAATTAAAATCATTTTTCGTTCAAAGTATGTCAGATATCAATTGTTGTCACCTGATGTCTTAGTGTATTTGTGAACTTGAAAATTCTTTGCAGAGGATGGAAGGAGTGGAACATATGTCATAGGCAATGACCATTTCCCAGTATCTCTGATGAATCTTCCTTGTGTTGTGGAGTCATTTAAAACTTATGATGATAGTGCTCTAGTTAAAACAGCTGATATCGGTCAGGTAAGGTGGCTTGCGAAAATTTATAATTTGTTATGGTCACAAACATGACTACATCACTTCTGAATTAATATTTGAACCGTTGTTGTACAGATGATTATTGTTAGAGAACCAGGTGATTTTGCTCCGGATGTCATTCAGTACAGACATGGTCTCACAACTCCTTCGAGGGATGCTCGAAAGCGAAGATTTCGAAGGTAGCCAGATCTAAATGTACAAATTGCATTATATTTATGCTCGTTTTTTTTTGTTCTATTGCATATCAATTGTTTCTACTGATTTTGTTCATGTTACATTTTGCTGCCTGAACTTGTACAGCATGTTGAGAAAGATTTGGTGAACATCATGACTGCTGCAACAGTTGAAAATGCTGATATCCTTGCTTGTTATAAATTTAAATTCAGAATTGTCATTGAGCTAAATAAAAATTAATACTCTTAATTCGGCATAACAAATGAAACTTCTGTATTTTGTTAGTCATATCCTTTTATTTTCTTAGACGTTTATAAAATGTTGAATGAACAAGCTGCATGTGTTTGATCTAGGCATTAACGGTGGTATATTATTTTGCTGAAAACGGAATCGTGTCTGAAATTTTCTTGTTTGTGAATGATGGAATCATTTCCCGGATGCAGGGTAGAAAATGATTCCACATGCTTAACTAGTTTTTGAGTATTTCATGATTGAATGTCTTAATTAATAGTATGGTTCTAAGTCTTCCTTGACTGAATAGTGTACAACCTGAAGTGAACGAGCATGAGGAAGACGGTGATGGTAATGCGCATCATGCAAGTGAGAACGTCCCATCATATTCATCCAGAAGCCCGTGGCAGAGCAGCCTGACGTTGTAGAGACAGGAGCTAATGCGGGGGAGCCTGAAAGAAGCGACTCTGATGATTCTCTATAATCGTAAGCCTCATTAAGAAACTTGATCTGTTTTACCATATTAACAATGAATTCCCTGGTGGGTTGTCGGTCCCGGAGTAGCAGCCTTCTCTGTTCATATTCATCTTGAGCTTGAAATTAGTGTGCAGGGTAGGTATTAACATGACAACTATGTAACTTTGGGGGAAGAATTTGTACTAGTATATATTTATATGGTTAATAGAGGTTGATTTGTATTACAAAAATACAAACCAGTACAATGATAAATTGGGCTTCAAATTTTAGATAATCAGGCCTGGGTTAGTTAATGGCTGGGCCCATAGAGAATGTGAGCACTCCTTTGTAATAGGAGTTTGTTTAGAAAGTGTTTTTACAGAAAATGTTCTCTCGAAAGCAGTTTATATCGTTGTTATTATTTGTCTGTAAATCCCAACACAATAAAGTAGATCAAAAAATGCATGATTTCTTTAGAATGTATTTGTAACTGTTCTTACTCATAAATAATAATGTGATGGGTACTAGAAGTAGTGCTTCTAGTACATTTATGCTCTCTTGATCATAGAGTTTTTATTAAAAGCTTTGATTTATAGAAGCTCAACAAATGAAAGAAGTCAGAATCTTTACAATATAACATAGGTCTATAAGAATATTATTAAACACTTGGCATAAACAAAATTTATTATTAATTATTTAATAGCTACTAGCTAGCAAGCTAGGCAGCAATATGTGTTTATACTGACATGCTTTTTTGTTGGCATGGTGTTTGACTGAAAGCCAGCTAATAGTGAAGAGTGAGATGCTGGAGAAATTAATTAGGGAGGTTGGACTGTGTTCTTATTGTTTTTGTTTTTGTAAATAAGTTGGCATGTGGTTGATGGTCTCTATGTGTTGGGGCCAGGGCCAGGGCCAGAATTTGTAGAAATAAATGGCAGCTCTGATTTTCCGTGGTGTACCTTATGCTTTGTCTTATAATAAACTTTATAAGTCCAACTTGTATTATTAATTTTTCTCATACACAATACCATAAAGACATCCTGTCAAATGTAACACACAACTTAATTAATTAATTTTTTTAATGATTTAATATAATTTGGACAATATGAGGAAGGAGGCATCTAGGGATGGCAATGGGGGAATTGTTTCCCCCATTCCCCCAATCCCTTCCCGCTTCTCCATTTGAGGAAAATGGGGATGAGTCCCCAGCCTCCCCCGTTTCCCCCAATCTGTAATCCTCGATTTTTTCGATTTTTTTTCCGTTTGACCATAAATAATTACAAAAAATTACCTACTAAAAAAACAAATACAAGTCTGTTTATAACATGCCAAAAAAATCCAATAAAAGTAAAAAAATTTATTTATTTGAATAATTATTTTTAAAATAAAAAAAAAAAATTGGGAACCCGTCCTCGTTTGGGGGATGGACAATGCCATCCCTAGAAGCAACCGTGAAGCTAGTGATTAAGTAGTTTGTATGATATAATAAAAATAATCGTAAATGCTATCCAAAAGAAGAGGATGGTTGGTACTGCCTGCTTCTATTTGAGTAGGTGACTAGGTGGGTGGTGTCATATAATCATATATCATTAATTTTTTGGTGCTTTTTGCAAGAAAACACTCTCATTATGATTATCTTCTTAACTGCCAATCCAATTTTAAACTTTGCATTTTCGTCAATATATATCCTTTTGTTTGAGAGTTTCTTATGAAATTAATATGACCCGAAAATCTATGGAAAAAAAAAATCTCTTAATAATTTCGGAAAGAAATGTATATAATAGTCTTAAAAAAAAAATAGAAATCTGAAAAATCAAGCTCAATATCTATAGACAGCATGTGCTTTTTCCAAATCTAAAAATCTGAAAAAACTATCAACGCAAAGACTTGTGGGTTTTTTTTTCTTTTCTTTTTCTGTTTTTTTAGCCTATGAAATACTATATATAATTCTAAGATGATAATTAATTGGTTGCAGAGCAACTAATTTTTTTTGCAATTATTTGTTTGATTATTTACCCAGGTGCTGCTGGTGGGTTTTTTCATGGATTATCATTACAATTAAAATGGTTTTTGAAACCCTATATATAATTGATAATTTTTAATTAAAACAACCATCTACTGAAATCAGTACTAAACATGTTTCTGTTTTGTTTAATTTGTATAGCTGTTGGTGTTATCACAATATCACTTACCTTTCTTTTTTGGTTGAACAATTGGATCTATAATATATTATATATGCATCTCGTGTATGCATGCTGCATAATTATATATAAATATATAAATTTATATAGTTTTTATTAACAATAATTTAAATTGTATATCAGAGACATGCATGGAATAATGGATCGGTTATTTCTTCAACTACTAAACGTGTTTTCTGCAGCAAATTGTTTTAAATGTTTCATATCTGGCTTACACTTTGCCAGTAGCCTTGTAATGTAACCCATATATAATATTTATTATATATATATATATGTTATACGGAAAGGGACACACTAATTAACACATTACAAGTACAGTCCGAAAGTTTTTAAGTAAAACGAATTTACTATTTTAATTATCATGCTAAACTCATCTCTGTAATTTATATTTATTTTTAGTAAGAACTATAAATCATATGTTATAATAATTGAAATACGTAGACGTGATAAATATATTGATTCTAACGATGTAATGGGTCAGTCTCATCGGACAATTAATTTTCACCACTTTCTCGACCTTTTTAGGAACCCATTTAGCTTGAGTGAAAGTCAATTTAAAACTCATATATAAATCAATTTCATGTCAACTTAGAGTGCTTGATACTTAATTCGCATCTGCTAAATGTCAAACCCTAGTAGAAGCAGAAATTCATTAAGTCAACACAGCTTTAATTTGGACATATACGGGTGGGGGGATTTGCTCAGAAGTTGAATGGTAACTTGCTGCTCATTACTCAATTTTGTTTGTTTACAAAGAAACAAAATATGAGAAATGAATTTTTAATGGACTTCTCATTTTATTTTTTAAATTCATCAAAAAACAAAATTAGAAGATTTATTTAATTTAGAGCTTGTTTGGTTACTCTTTTAAAAAAAAAAATATTGGTAAAAGATCTATTTGTAGTAGATCTATTTGGTAAAAGATCTATTTTTTTAAATATATATATAATTGTTTGGTTTGTAGACTTTTTTAAAAATATGTCTATCTGGAGAATTACATTCCCGTGAGTTTTTGTCCGGTAGAGGTTTAAACCCTATTTGTCTCTACTCAATTAAAAATAGACATTCTTAAAAACTCAACCAAACAACTTTAAAAAATTCAAATAGACGTTCGTAGACCTTTTCAACCGATAGAAAACTCAACCAAACGAGCACTTAGTTTTACAAGTTCTTTTTATGAAGTAAATAATGTCAAATTTTCTATATATATGTGATCCATTTTTCAATACAACCAAACTGGGCTGAGTTTTTTTTTTTCTTGGTCTTATGCAAATGGGAATACTTTTATTTTTTTGACTGTTGTAGCAAGGGCTTTTTTATTTAAAATCACTTTTCCACTTCTACTCTCCATAATAAAATGAATTAATTATGTTTTAATCCATCCACATTATGCATGCAACACCTGTAATACCAACAAATTGGTAAATATTGGCACACAGCCACACACACATGGCTTTAAAAGAATGTCATACAAATAACAAATAATCCTCACCTTGGAATTTATTAAAACATTTTCTTGATGAAGAGATCATTTATAATAAAAGAATATGTTGAGTAACTACTAATACATTTAATTAGGCCGTATTTTGAAGAGAGATTGGCGATTTTACTTAATATAATAGAAAGAAATTAATTGAAGTTTAGGTGTTTGACTATATATGAGGGTTTTGTCGATTAAGTTTTTGATATCCGTAATTGTAACAAGTTAAACATTACATTTGAGTTTGGTATGTTTCCACGACCAATAAAGTTTAGGGTGTGTTTGGGATCATTTTTCAAGCAGATTGTTTGGAGTAAATCTTTTAATAAAAAATAAAAAATAAAAACCTTAGTTTGATATTCAATTAAAAGTATGTTTTTAAGTTGGTATATTGTTTAACAAAATATCTCTAAATTTTAAAATAGCTTTTGCTGTTAAAAATGACAAAAATGGATACTAACAAAGTATTTGTAAAAGAAGGGTATATGAGGTTGTTGTTTGTAAATAAAAAACAATCTGGTTCGATTTTGTAGAAAGTAATAAACAAAGACAAAAGATTAGGAAAATCAAGGTCCGTGTTTTACACGGTGTCCTTAAGATAATTTCACCGTATATAATAACACCGTATGTGTATAGCGATTGTCTCTCAGGATACAATGATTTAACAATGAAAGAGCGAAGCACAACCAATCTTAGTGAACTCAAATCAGATTTGACCTTACCAAGCACAAAAGAGAAGAACGAGAAGAGATAATGACTATTGCTTTGTAATTTCGTGATTCTAAGAATGTGTCTAATGAATTGTAGACTAGGGTTTCTTATAGAACCGAAATCAAATAGATTGTTATGGAAATTACTTGATAACTACGTTTTAAAGGATAAAATAAATTTAATTAAAGAATAATCTTTTAAAAGATTTATCCGTTTCCTTATCATTCATTTAAAACAGTCTGACTTAGATAACATAATTAATTATTTCCTTATCAATAAACTAATTTAGGAAAAATTAAATTTAGAATAGTAGCAAAATTTTGATTATACTCTCACAGTCTAACCGAAACGACATTCATATACGCAAGACTTGCCCACACACATGTTGATAAACTACTATTATATAACTACTTATATACTACATATAAGTGGTTTACCCAACCGATGTGCGATGTACATTTTTCTCTATACAATGGACTCACTTTGAGACTCAATTTTCCATTCACCCATTAATCGATTTGTGAGTTTGAGTATACCACTTCGAAGCTCTCACGAAGGAGAATTAAAATATACATTGATCTTTCATTTTCATGAAACTGATCATACTTAAATAATGTTCTTAAACCGTTTGTTTATCATAAATTTTCCAACAAATAAAATATGTAAGGACCTTGATTTTATGATTTGCTTAATTCATGACAAATCATACCACATTAGGGATGATTGTATAATGGATAGCTTAGGTCCTCATTGGCAAGCTTCCAAGCATCTCCATGACTTCAAGAGCAACAGGTATATTCACTTGACTTTGCTTTTTGAAGAGTTTAGGCGCGCACACACACATTTCATGCATGATTTGTATCGACATGCATTTGTGTCATATCACTTATGTGTGCATCTTTACTCACAATCACACTTGCACTTCATTCTTAGTCTTAAGTGCGGTTGTTGTGTGTTTTATTTATTTTCCGTTGTTGATCGAAAATGTCCACGCTTGCACGATGGTGTGCTTGTCCTAGCATGTTGAGTGACCATTTGAGAAGGTTTTATTCTTCTCTTGGTTTGGTTATATGGAGTAAGGTGTCTAATTTCAAAAAAGTGGATTTCAAAGATTTTAATGATTTTCAAAACTGACCTTTATATGGTCGTGTGATCATAACATTTTGTACAGTGCTTTAAAATAAGTTTTGAAAATTTATGTACAAACTAGACACCCATACCTTTCCAACAGTATATTATTCGTAATATTTCATGACCGTTTGAATTGGTTTTGAAATCTCCAAAGTGACCATAAAAACAGGGCATCTCTGTTGTTATCTGTTTTTGACCTTTGATCACTCATTTGACCATAACTTTTTCTAAAATCATCCAAATCACATTTTGTTAATTGAAGTAGAAATTATACTTTCATACCTTTCTAACGGTATATTATACGAAAGGTTTCAAAGTCGTTTGGTCATGTTTTGATCCGCTTGAATTTCAAGGTGGAGTATTGAGAGCGGATTTCGCTCCATAACTTTTCGCCCCCTCCTGGTGTGAAACATGTAGCGAAAAACCTGATTTGGGCTAAATCGTCTTTTCTTGTTCTACTCGTTTTTACACCTTATATATATATCATCTTCCTCCCAAATCAGACATAGAACTCTGAAATTAAATCCCAAGAGAGAGAAATTGACTCCTAGAGAGAGAGAGCTCCAAGAACACTTTTTTACTCAACCAAACTCCCATTCATGCACATCTAGCATCATTCTTCATATTCCAAGCATGGGTCTTCGTATGTTTCTATACTAGGTAACTTTTACATGTTCTAGATTGCCTCTTTTCATTCTTATAACATGTATGCCTATGTTAGCTTTTATTGTTAATTAAATGCATGTTCTTATGTTTGATTGCATTTATTACATGCTTGTGTTGAAGGTTGTTGGTTGAGAGTAGTGATTAGTGATAGCTAGCATTTATAACGATTTTACCCTTCTAGCTAAATCTATATCATTTGCATTTAGATATTGATTAGGTCATATTGATTGCATTTTATGATTGTATTTAGTGACCTTGTCATGTTTAATGACAACTCTTGTTGATGTGGCTTTGTTTGATAACTAGATTGTAATATTGCATATCCATATCTAGTTAAGTCTTTATACATTGCATTTAGACATTATTGTTTATACCTCATTGATTGCATTTATTGATTGCAAAATTGCCCTGGATTATTTGTTGTAACAACTTGTGTTGGTTGGACTTTTATTGACAATTAGGTTGTTAGATTTTATCTACATCTTATTAAGTCCTTATTTGTGGGCATATGCATTATCTACATATAGTTAAGCATTTTGTGTTTGGTCTTACACATTATTTCATTTGAGAATAGTGTCATATATACACTTAGACCATATACTCTTCATTGAGTCAAAGTCTTGTGGCTTCGGTGTGAAGTTGCACAAGCAAGAGAAGCCTTGCAACCAAGGGTGGATTGGCAAGCAATTGGTCAGGTGCCACTGTAAAAGGCCCGAAGGGTAGAGTAAGAGGTGCTCACGTCAAGAGTAGTGGATCAGGGGATATCACTAGGGACTGAACCAAGAGTGGTGAGTGGTAGTGTCCATAGCCTGAGGTTGTCGAGAGTGAGAGTCCGAAAATCACTTGTGTGTGTAACTTTTTACTCTTATAGTGGATTTCTACGATCGAGTGTGGCTCACTTAATAGGCCATGGTTTTTTACCCGTTTAGAGGGTTTTTCACGTATACATCTTGTGTTGTTTATATTTCCGTATTTTTACACTTAATGTTTTATGTTTATTTTATTAGATGAATATTGAATATTGACTAATCATGAAAATTTAGTAATTGACTTGATCAAAACCTATTCACCCCCTCTAGATTGTAGACACACATTTTTAGGGAACTTTCAAAATGTATAGAGTACATATATGTGGTGTTTGGTTGGGTGGAATGGAATGAAAAGAAATCCATTCAATTTGTTTGGTTTGTTAAATGCTAATGGAATGTGGGGCATTCCATCCAAAAGCCAATGGAATGCCCATTCCATTCCATTAACAAATTTTCTCTTCCAAAAATAACCCTTTATCTCCAACTCTATTCCAAAAATACTCTCATTTCCAAAAATAACACACACATATATATATATATATATATATATATATATATATATATAATATTTTATTATATATATATAAATAATATTATTATTAATAAAATATATAATTTATACTTTTATATTTTATTATTAATATCCAAAATGAATATTATAATTAGAATTTATTATTATTGTATATATATATATATATATTATATAATATATATATTATTTTATTATTATTATTATCCATAATAAATAATGTTATTATAAATGTTTTGTAATTCCTAATCCACCGTGGTAACCAAACGTCACCGTAAAATGGTTGAGAATATTTATATCTTTTTAAAAAGCTTAATATAAGTTTCTTGGGATTTGAGCTTTTTTCAAAAGAAATAAAAAGATTTTTTTTTTTTTAATATTAAAACAGCACTTTTTTAGAAATGATAATCAAAATAGCTTTTAACATTATAAAAAACATATTTGAGTATTTGACCACTAGAAAAATCATATCAATCACACTTAGTAATTAATATATTACTATTTATAGATACGAAGAATTAGAGTGTCCATAATATATATTTTGAGTAGAGAAGAAAACTTTTTGTAATTTTCTTCATTTGTTCGAATAAGTTTTTTCATGTCTTGCGTAAATGTTGTGAAGAATAATTGACTCACGAATATGATGTTGCTTCGTTGACAAGCTAAATTGAGTGTGTACGTTTGAGACTTCCAGTAAACTTGGTTGACAGGTTCTTACAAAAAATGGATAGGTGGGGGATGGGTGGTCTCGGTCCATTTCTATTTAACTCTTTTTTTCAATTTTTTTTTTTTTTTTTTAATTAAGTTTTGGGGACTTTTTATGTGTTCACTATAAAATATTTATTACCATACATACTTTTAGTTTGAAATTAAAAACATCTAAATATTTATTAATAAAAAATCCTTATATTAATACGGATAATTTGTGTATCCCATGACTTAAATACTATTGCTACATAAGTAATTTTTGGATTAAGTGATTAATATAACTAAAGTAAGTTCTCTTATACTTGCATCTGACAGGATGTTGTTACTGGCGACTTAAGTTTTAACAAGCTGGTTTCACGATTAAAAATTATTGTAAAAAAATGTTGTCGTACACGTACGGCGTACCGAGTGGCGACCACTTGAATAGTGACCCCAATGAATAAAAATCACAATAAGTCGTGACACTTTCACAGACTCTCGCAAGTAATAATAAATATTGAACCGATCAACAACAAAAGTGTCAAGTGTCAACGCACGAGCCGATTCTACGCGCAAAGCCCATATCCAGCCACCAACCACATACAGTGATACAGATGAGGTCAATATTCGGGTACAACTTTTGAGCTGTGATAAGTAAGCAGTACACAACTTTGATGGACCTATCAATCACCGTCCGTCCTCCCTTACGGCCAGGCAGATGGACGGTGATGTCACCACTCACTTTCATCGTTTGTATATGGCACGACATTATTCGACAAAGCCTCTCATCATCAATCATCATCCTTCTATACAAAATTCGAATCAAGTTTATGCCCCAAAAGGGACCTCCATCCTCCATCCTCCATCCTCCCTCCTAATGAATCAATTCCTAAATAATTTAATTCCTTTTCATTTCGTTATCAATTAATCAATTTGGTTCACATGAGGAGAGGTATTTTTTTTTTTTTTTTATCACTTTTTTCATAATTGTTAACATTAATAAATGGTTGTTCTCACATTAGTATAATCCTAACTTGCCAATGAACCGAATTTAGGATTTTTAAAAAATAGGGTAAAATTTAAATAATATTTTATAAATTTGAAGTAAAGACACCATATATTTATATATATATATATATAAAATTTATTTTAGGAAACGACTTTTATTTTTTGTTATGGATTTATAGGTTGTGTAGGTTAAGATCATTGACCTTCGTCTAATATCGTAAACACATATTTAAGAGTGATTAAAACCGAATTAACGATAGAGAAGATGAATTTGTACAGTTGTTTACTTTGACACGTATTCTATATGATTATTAGTTCCAATCTTTTCCTTTTTTAGGAATCTAAATTATTATAATATTAAAAAGAAAAAACCGAAGTGATGATCTATGAAACCGGACCAAGAAAGTTCACCAACATTGATGAGTTGACAGTTTACCCGATGATTTCTGTTTATGGTTTGTTGTTGATGATTTTAATTTGTGGTTGAAAACTATAGAATGGCAGGCAGACACTGATGGTTGGCACTTGGCAATGCCAATTAATAATTAATTAATGAGTAGCAAACACACTATTACAAAATCAAAAAATTCAAACCACGTTTGCAATTAGGGATGCACATTTGGAGAATGGGCATGGATATAGGTCCCTCCATCCCCATTCCCATCTCCATCCCCACTTCCTATACCCTTCCTCCATCTCTCCCCATTTCCCCATTTGGGAAAAATGGGGATGGGGAATTTTGGGGGGAGGTATATCCATCCCCATTTCCCCATTTTTCCCATTTTTCACTTTTTTTTTTCGTATTTCTCCGTTTTTTCTTTTTTTCCGTTTCTCCATTCCGCCATTTAATTAAAAATTACAAATTTAACTAAAAAAAACCAAACATTCCATTAGAAATACAAAATAAAACCCATTAATATATTACAAATACAAATATATATTATAATTAATAATATATATTAAAATTATATTTATATATGTTTGGGGAAAATAGGAAAATGGGGGTGGGGGATCTCATCCTCATCCCCATTTCAATATAATTGTGGGGAAAATGGGGAAATGGGGAGGGAGAGGGATTCCCCCATCCCCATCCCCATCCCCATTTCAATTTGGGGATGAATTTCATCCCCATCGCCCCCCCCCCCCCCCCCCCCCCCCCCCACCCCCATTTTCCCATTTTTCCTCAAAAAGAAATCCTCAAATGAGGATGAGGACGCGGAAAATTGGTACCCGGGGGGGAAATGTGCATCTCTAGTTGCGATATTATGTTGCCCAATCCAATCTATTCAAAATATTTTTGGACCATTAACATATCTCCTTCTACCTATATTAATTCCAATATCATTTGGAGAGATTCTTTCTTCGTAAAATTCTTCATTAAGTCATGGAAATGCTTGTTCTACATATAAACCCGATTCATTCGAATCATATTTCATACGATATAGATATCCAATAATGTTATCTCATGATAAACGATAATCTTATTATATTTAAATTTGGTGTTCAAATGATGTGACAACACTACAATTCATTCATTTAAATCATGTAAATCCAATCAAATTTAAACGAATAGAATGTAGAATTACAACATCATTTGAACACCAGATTTAAATAATAAATATAAATAAAGTAGTATTATTGCATGAGAAAATATAAATAATTAAAAAGTATATATATAAAGTAAAGTCATATTGAATCTTGTATCTTTTCTTAAATGTTGATGTCTTGATTTCCTTGTATTACTACCTTTTTTTTTTTATGAATTTTAACTTTTAAAAAATTAAGTAGTCAAATTAGGACCGGACTAAAAAGTCCATAAACAGCTAAACCAATTTTGGTTTTTACTTGAGTGATGATATTTACACCGTTTAAAAACTGTATGTATATCCTAATTTAGTATATTTTTTAAAATCCAATATTATCCCTGAGTAAAATTACTTAAATGATTAAATAATTTGTAAGTACACACCAATAATTATTAATTGATTTTATATCAATCATTTTTTTTTAAAGTTTCTTATTAATTGTTTATTACGATAATAAAAACCTTTCTATTTTATCAACCCTTAATTTCTATTTTAAATACAAATTTTAATTTCTTTTAAGGAATACAAATTGATTGACTTGACCAACATTTTAATGCTATAATTGAGTGAAACAAAAATCAATATAAATAATAACCTGTCTATTGTAAAAAAAACAATAAACTTTCTTAGGAATAGAGAAATTGAAATACACTATTGTGTGTTGAGAGCTAGTAATTTTTCAAATCGATGGAATTGGAGAATTTTGAGCTTAAAAAAATTAAAGAATTAAAAAAAGTTTTTATGCAATGATAAGATTTTTTTTTTCAAACAATTAGTGAAATTAAATGTTTTTGTAAGAGTTAGAATATATTTTTTACAGATAAATTATTTATTTGAATAAAAAAAATATAAAATAATAAATTTTTAAATAAATCTGATTAGATAACAAAATAGTGAAGTGTGATAATAAAAATATAATCTAATATAATTAAAGAAAGGGTATTTTTGGTATTAAATGGGGTTTATTTATGACATATAGATTTTAAAAATATTTTTGAGGTTTAGTTACAAAATTGGTGTATATACATTTTTTAAGGGTGTCAATATTGCCACCTTTTTCACTTTTAGAAAAGGGTAATACTACACTTCTAAACAAATTGTTCCAAAAATATATATAATCCAATGTAGCCGTCCATTAAAAGAAATGTTGAGAGAAAAAAATATGGTAATTCATTAAATGAGCTGGACTGCCACGTTGGATTGTATATATTTTTAGGACAACTTTTTTGAAAAAAGTAGTATTTCCCTTTAGAAAAACAGTATGATCTGGTCTGGTATATGGTCCAAGCTTATTGAATCCATACCGAAAGTGAAAAACTCTTATTTATTATTTCATATGTGTTTTATTAACCCGGTGTAAGGCCAGAAGAACTCTAATAGGAATTGAAATTTTCTATTATTTTCTTTATGAAGTTATCGTATATTTTGCATTGAATAATGATACTTTTTATATATATAAAAAAAAAACTAAGGCAGCACAATAAATACATAACAAATGATTTGATAAAATTCTTATTTTTATTTCTACTTTCTAATCATCAAATGTAAAACAACTGATCTTCGGTGTAAATATGTTTATAAGATTTTTTATTTCATTTTGATTTTTCTTGCTATTTTAATTTGAAATGCATTTATCTAAAAGAAAATTGAAATGTACGTTTTTTTTTTAATGTAAGTAATTTCTCATTTTGTTTTAAATTATTTTTTTTATGATAAGTTAAAATCGTTAGACCGAACCAAGCCAAATCGAACAATATAATTTAGTTTGATCTGGTCTGAAAAAATGATTGATCCAAATTGGTTTAATTTTTCAAAGACCCGGTTTTTTTTTATTGGTCCGATCCTAGTTTAAATATGACAAATCCGGACCATGCCTAGCGATAAATCAAATGATCTTTACAAATGGTTTTGAAATTCTACCCCATTCTTAAAAGCGGAAATATCTATAAATAGCTAAAAATAATATATGTCTTTTTTCCATTTTTATTCAAGTCTAAAAAATAAAAAATAAATGGAAATGATTTTGAAGGTCTGTTCCATACCTCCAACCAAATTTTTTTCTAAAATTGAAAATTCAACGAGGACATTTTCATCGAAAAATGAAATCTTGATTTTTTGGGAATGGATATATTTCATTTTTTTTTTTTTGACATCGGTAACAAGTGACATGAAAAAAATATTTTGTCCGGTCTTACGTGATTGGATAAATTTCAAATTCCCAATATTTTTATTTCTAGTGATTGATTTGTTTTCATAAAAGTCATAATTAAAAACTTGGAAGAAAAAAGAAGAGCAAAATTTTACAAGTTAGTGTTGTGGGTTGATCGTGGAATGGTGTGCACTGTGCACTTTTACTAAAAAGTGAATGAAAAAGCGAAAAGAGAATCCAGTCCAGCAAAAGTCAAAATTTCAAAGGTTGACTTTTCAGATTTTTTGTCTCTTCGATTATTAGCAAAAATCACACGAACACGCGCTCTGTCGTCGTCGTCGGTGCTCCAAAACCGAAACCGCGTTTTTTTGGGCATTTCGTCACATTGTTTAATTTCCGTAAATTCCAATTGGAAAAGTTTTGTAATCCTTAGAAAAAGGATACAAGCTTCTGTCGAGGGATATGAAGTATTTTTTGCACCACGTGGTTGAATTTCCAGTTGACACGTGTGTATGTTTATAAAGCGGCCTACCTCCTCCTCACCTCCTCCCTTGTACGGTGCAAAGTACCCATCTCTCCAAAGTCTCTGTCTTTTGTCTATTTTAATTTAGGGTTTTGTTACCATCTCATTGGGAATTTAGGATCCATCACTATTACATAATGGAGTGTAAAAATTGTACGTATAAAGTTTTAAAGTTATGTAATACGAATAAATTGTTAAATGTAAATTTGTAAAATTCAATAATTCAATAATTCAATATATATATATATATATATATATATATATAGTTAGACCCTATATTTGGAATGTTGAATGTGAAATTCATTTGATATGCAAGTGATTGAGGTTTTTTTTTCATTTTTTTAAATACATTTTTGTATATAAAAAAAGGTGGGATTTTAGGGTTTTGAGTTATGGCATAAGTTGGACTAGCTTTTATTTTTTTTTCTTCTTTCCTTTTTACATCGGAAGAAGTGTCGGTGCTTTTTAATATAATTTAGGGTTTTCAATTATAATCTTAAATCGATGATCTTATACTTTTCCTTGGATAAATTAATTAAAGAAAACAAAACTGTAAGACTATGGTCATAAATTAATTAGATATTGGACTAATTTTTATATGACAATTACTAATTAGGTCCTAGGTTTTTTTTTTCAATTCCAAGTTGTTTGAAACTCTTACAAAAGTGATCAAATTGGTATTTACATTTTTTTTCTAAACGACAAATTAATCCTTCTAACTAAATTCCGTCAATCAACTTTAACTATAAAGGGGTAACATTGTATTTTACTCGTAAACAATATAATAAAGACACATGCACATTTTTTTTAACATATGTATATTTTTTTGTTAATTTTATTTGTGGGTTTTGATTTTTGAATAGTTTTGACAGCGGCGCTTGTATAATATTAACAAAAAGAATCATTTAAAAATGATAAAATACTGAATTGAGAATGAATGGTAATTAAGGGTATAATTGACATTGTCTTATTAAAAAAAAAAAGATTTTTATAGAAAATTTTAATTAAAAAGGATACAAATGGTGTTTCATTAATAATATTTTTTGATTTTTTATTGTAATTACAATGGTGAATTTAATATACAAAAGACAAAACAATTTTGCTATAATATGACAAATAAATGGTATTTATATATTTTACTAAAATTGTTAAAGTCAGTTGTTATATTTAACACCGTTAAACCATTAGAAAGATCAATTTGGTTACTTCTAAAAAGAGAGAGACTAATTTGACACTATATGATGACCAATTTGTTTACTTTTGTAAAAATCGTAAATAACTTGAAATTTTTTAAAAAAGTTCAGGACTTAATTGATAATTGTTTTTTTTTTGTTTGATTATGATCCAGTTGTCATCATTTTTTATTCACGTGGCATTTCATACAATTACAACCATGTTATGAAATCAGAAAAGAAAAGAAAAACATTATAAGTGGATAGATCCACAATCTGCTCTAATCTAATCATTTACATGTTTAGATTTGTTTATTTTAAAAAGTTTATCAATTTATTAAGTAATATTAATGTATAATTTTTTTTTTCTTGTAGTCCCATATTTTTAATACCTTTGATCGAACTTTATTTAGGTATACAAATATGACTTTTACTGTTTCAATTCTGTGTATATGGTGAATTATTTTTTGATATTCAAATTTTGCCAAGGTATTATTCTTTTAGTTATGAATCTTATCTCATGATTCAATGACAAAATAATCAACTTTAAATGCTCTATCAAGAATCTATCATATATATATATAAGCTTTCTAGAACCCTAAAGTCCTTTTAAAACTAAATTATTTAATTAATCATACGCCCTTTTTGAAGTGTATATACTACTTTCCTACACATACTTATTTTTTATAATCCTCTTTCCGATTGGTCGCTAACTTTGCTAATTACGCGTATAATGTACTTTAATACATATACATATTTTAATTAATTTCTAAAAGAAAGTTCATGTGAAGTGTAAAGGGTTACACATGACACGATTTTCACACACATTTTGATAATTTTTATAATATTTTTCTTGGATATAACAATTTTGTGAAAATGGTGAGAAATGTCACCTTTTTTTGATGAGTTGTAGTGATGTCACCGGTTTAATAAGTTAAGTTTAAAAGGCACGTATTATTGTGAACTACCCATATTGCCCTTAAATAATCAATTTTTAATTCTTTTTGTACTTTCATCTTCACACTTTGATAACTGAAAGTAGTAACTTCTCTTTCTCTCAAAAACTTGTCTAAAAATCGATCTACAATTTTTCTGAACATGATCCAGTTTTTTTGATATTTTTACGAGCTATTGTATATTTTTGTTATATTGGTTCGAGCTTTTTTTGATATGTTTACGAGCTATTTTGTAATTGGTCTGAGTATTTTTTTTTTAATTTGTCTAAGCTTTTTTACATTGGTATAAGCATTTTTAAACTGCTGCAAATAAGTTATAATCTTGGACAAAAAAGCTCAAACCTCTAAGAAAAAATCTTGAGCCCTTAATAAAAAAGTTCGATCTATTTAAAAAAAAGTTCGACCCCTTTAAAAATAACTCAATCGTGTTAAAAAAAAAAAACTCGATCCCTTAATAAAAAAAGCTCGATCATGTTAAAAAAAAGCTCGATCCTTAACAAAAAAACTCGATCACTTAAAAAAAAAGCTCGATTATGTACAAAAAAAACTCAATCATGTACAAAAAAGCTTGATCTCTTACAAAAAAGCTCGATCATGTAAAAAAAATCTCGATCCTTAACAAAAAAAACTCGATCATGTATAAAAAAAGCTCGATCAAGTACGAAAAAGCTCGATCCCTTAAAAAAAAGCTCGATCATGTAAAAAAAAACTCGATCCTTAACAAAATAAAAACTCGATTATATACAAAAAAAGCTCGATCCCCTTAAAAAAAAGCTCGATTTATCATAAAAAAACTCGATCACTTACAAAAAAAACTCGATTATATATAAAAAAAGCTCGATCCTTAAAAAAAAAAGCTCGATCCTTAACAAAAAAAGCTCGATCCCTTACAAAAAAAGCTCGATTATGTACAAAAAAAGCTCGATTATGTACAAAAAAAGTTCGATCATGTACAAAAAAAGCTCGATAATGTACAAAAAATCTTGATCTCTTACAAAAAAAAACTCGATCATGTAAAAAAAATCTAGATTCTTAACAAAAAAAGCTCGATCATGTATAAAAAAAGCTCGATCATATATAAAAAAAGCTCGATCATGTAAAAAAAAAGCTCGATCCTTAACAAAAAAAGCTTGACCCCTTACAAAAAAGCTCGATCATATACAAAAAAAAACTCGATCATATACAAAAAGCTCGATCCCCTTAATAAAAGCTCGATCCATCATAAAAAAGCTCGATCACTTACAAAAAAAAGCTCGATTATGTAAAAAAAAAAGCTCGATCCTTAAAAAAAAAAAAAAAATCGATCCTTAACAAAAAAAGCTCGATCCCTTACAAAAAAAAACTCGATCCCTCACAAAAAAAAAACTCGATCCCTTTAACAAAAAAAAACTCGGAAATGTTTCAAAAGTCTCAAAAACCAAGATATTCATCGATCCCCGAATGCATCTGCGTAGCGTCTGAGTTTCAATAAAACTTTCTTTTTCTATTTCATAACTCTCACTGTAAAAAAATGAATGAAACAATTAATGGGGACATTTTTATCCGTTCACCATAATAGGTGTCTTTTAAACATAATTTATAAAATCAGTGATAGTGTTGAAACGTCACCAATAAAAAATGCTATTTATTTGTTGAGCTCAACAATTTTTGTGCATAGAACAAAGTAATTGAAAAGTGAAATGCATTCTCAATTTTTGTGTAATAGTTTGTTGTTGCCAGGTGTTTTTGGCTGGATTTTAGTGCGGTGAGTTTATAATGGAAGATCATACAATATAATGGTGCTTACTAACAAATTATTAAATAATTTAATAGCTATTTTTTCTTTTTACAATTTTTTATCACGTAATTTTATGACTTCTTTCATTCATAATTCGAATACAATTCTTTCATCTTCTTCTTTTTATTTGTTTGTTACAAATTAAAAATGTAATTTTAAAAAAAAATCATTTTATTGGACTTTCCTTTACTTATTTGAATGTATTGCTATTTTGAACAATTATAATAATTTTAGATTTAAAGGTCAACCTCATCCCATCTATATGGATTAAAATCTAAAAGAGATTTTTCTTTTGTTGACATCGATTCTTGAACGATTTAATCAGCATTAACACATATGTAGCTTGACGTCGGATGTAGCTTGTGAGATGTGATTAGGTCGCCTCACTAAGGCTATCTCCGATGGGTCTCAATTTCTTCAAAATGGAGACCAATTCCCCTCCAATGGTTCTCCATTTTATGTCAATTGAGAATAATAATTTTAAAGATCCATTTTTCATCTCCATATTTGGAGATCCAAAACTTTCATTTCTATTTTACTATTAATTTTTTATAATCCAACTTTACCCTTGTATTCTTTCTTAAATTCCTATTATATCCTTTTTATTTTTTAACTAAACTAAATTAATTTATTATAACTCTTTATTCATAAATCTACTTACTATAAAAATTATACCGTTAGAAATATTTTGTTGAGATCTTTCATCCGAGTATAATATTGATTATATTTGAATAATTTTTTATTTTTTATTTATTACACCTTATATTTTAATTAATGGATTAAAAGTATTTTAATTCAAAACAAATGTTTTCAAATTATTATTTTTAATTCATGTTTTGAAAATCTTCAAATTAAAGTATTACAATAGAAAAATAACAAAAAAATAGTATATTAAAAATTAAAATAAAACCAATACAAATAACATTGAATTAGGTGTTGTAGAAAGTTAGATATAAATTAGGTGCAAATATTATGTGCAGTAGAAAGTAGAAAAATTATAATGATAAAAAAATTAGGTGTAAGAAATAGTTAGTTAAAAAAAATAAAGTAAATTAATAATATTTTATTATTTAAAGATTGTAAAATGGAGATCGATTGGAGTTGTAAATTTATAGAGATATTCCATTTCCAACCTCTAAAATGGAGAAAAATTTAGAGAACGATTGGAGATAGACTAAGAGCATCTCCAATACAAAAATGAATTGCGTATGAATTATTGTTGACATGACAACAATGTCAAGGAACTTGCTTCCTATATGGTATAAATATGGATTTGATAGACGATCAACTTAAAATTTTATCTTCATGCTTCAATTTAAAACACATTTTGTTTTAATGACGTGTCCAATTTTATTTTCTTTTTTCTTTTTTTATTTTATTTCCTTATAAAAAATAGATGAAAAATTAATATCAATTTTAAATTTTTGCAGAGTCAGTATTCATATTTTCTTTTTTATTTTATTTTCTTACCAAAAATAGATGAAAAATTAATATCAATTTTAAATATTTGTTGAGTCAGCCTTAAAAAGGGTTGTTCAACAGACCGTCTGAAAGTGGACGGTCGTGTTGACAATGTCTAAACTTTTACCATGTCAGCTTGAGATTGAATGTGCACGGTTGCATTGGAGATAGATTTTTTAAAAGAATGTCTATTAATCATGCGTGACATCTTTTTTTTTTCCACAAGTCACGTTTGCATTGAAGATGCTCTAATATATGTGTGAACTGGTGAATGGATAATAAATAAAGACGAGTGCAGAAATAGTAAAGACATCAACATTACGTGGAAAACATTTAAGACAGGGAAAAAACCATGATCGATCTTTCACTATGTAAGAATGATTACGGTTTACAATGATATATTGCCATGTAGTGCCCATTTTCTTTACTTAATGTATGTATTTATATAGAGGTTAGGATAATACCCTAGCCCTTGTCGTTCAATCAAAGATTATTATTAGAGGAGATCCTAGGGGGATCACATCTAAGCTAGATTCCCGGTGAATCAAGTATTCGTGTATTTATGGTGCGAGGATCTTCATTCCTTATGGGAATATTCCTTCGAATCTTTGTATTTATTACTGAATTTATCAACTGCTGGATTGTAAGTGATTGCTTTGCCAAATATAAGGCCGAGTTTCGTGGAAGATACTCGGAAATCCTGTTTTGTTAATGATGCTTCATATTTGTTGCGTGGGTGGTGAGTTTGAGTTAATTAGGGGTTTTCCGACGAGTATGTTTTTTTAGTGGACGACTTGCTTTTCGCTCATCAACTTGTTGTTGCCATGCGTGACCTATCGAGTTGACATGACCTGATTTCATAAAATATTTGGATATTTGAATTTTGGGTTTTGTTCGGACATACCAAAACAAGTAAAATTAACTCAAACATTTTTCAAATTAATTCGAGTTTTACTATATATATTTTATAAGTAAATATGTGAAATTTTCACCTTTATATTATAGGAATAGATATCTTTCGATTATAGGAATAAATATCTAAAAACACAAATAGACTATTGATTTGATAGATCCTTTTAGACTATTGATTGGATCATTGTTTTTTTAACATCATACAAATTCTTGAAAGTTATATATATATTTTATATAGAGAAATTACGAACCTATTGACATGATATGTCAATAAATGCTTGATAATGGATGCAATAAATGGGGTGGGTCATTCGAGTAAGAAAATATAAGGGAAAAAAACACATAGACCAACCTATTTTGTATTTATTTGTCTCAATCCAAAATACATGCACATAAAAATTCATTTACATTCATATATTAGACAAAACCCAAGATTTTTTTTTGAACATTAGGTGTAAGCCAACTTAATGGTGGAAATCTTGATGTAAGTGGTCAAATTTCTTTCTACAACTTTTGCCGAAGACCAAAAAAATCTTACTAATTGAACCGTCTAATAAGCACAAATTAAACTCACTTTATAATATATATGGGATTTGAGAATGTTTTAATAAAAAAGTATTGACTCAAAAAAAATATGTTGTGTAAATTTTTTTGTTGTTGGAAATTTGGCTAAAATATTGTTTTCTATGTAGAGTTTTTCTCTATAAATAGTTCATTACTATTATTATTATTATTATTATTATTATTTAATTCCAAGATATAGTTTAACCTTTTATGATGTAAAAAACATTCCCAACCTAAACTCAATTTTTTAATTGAGCACTTTTTGTTGTTATTAGCCCAACAAAACCGATCCTTGGTTATTAAATTTGTTAGACGCCCAAGTCAACTTGTGGGGTCTTTCTTGAAAACTTCATGGAAGTTTCAACAGTTTTGATCCCCAATTTCTTAATTTTGATAATATCCATTCAAATCACTCAAAGTGTGCATATACATCACCAAATACAACCAAACCCTAATTTTAGAATTTTCTATTCACATCCCACAAAATTATTAATTAGTTAAATGACCCTATTAACATGTTGAGTAATCTTTACTATGAGATTTCTTATTTTAATATAAAGAAGGATCGTCTTGAAATCCATCGCTTTTAATGAATTATGATTTGATTTTTTTTTTGTTTATGTGTGAATGAAAAGTTAATTGAAATATATTTGTAAACATATTTTTAAAAATTTGCAAGAACTATAACTATTTATTTTTTCAGATTTTATTGAATATCAAGCATAACAAAATGAGACGAAAAATATAAAAAAAATTAAAAAAATAGACGTATTGTTTTAAAAATTATAAATTTTTTGTTTACAATTAGATTTCATTGATTTTATCATCCACAAAAAAAAAAAAAAATCAAAATTCATTAAAATCTCTAGACAGTCCTTACTTTATGTTAAAATAAAGGATCCATTAGAAAAGACTCACTCTTACCATGTGCCCTTAAAAGTTAATGGGTTTTTATTGGACACTAACCTATTTGGGAGATTCAAGTCAATAACTAACCTCTTTTTGAAAAAATTACAAAACTAACTCATTTTTGTTATGTAAGTACAACTATACCCTTACTTACTTTTTCATTTAACTTAACCTATCCATTCTTTATACCTAGTATCCCACCACAACACCATTATTTTCCTCATATTTCCACATTTCTCTCCACCACAACACCCAATTTCGGTTTTATCCCATTCTCTTCTCTCATTTTTTTTTTGTTCTCTTCCTTCATTTCGAATTTTCGTAATTATTTACATTCTCCACCATTGAACAACTAAAAAATATTCATCCACAACAAGGGTACCTTTGTATTCAAGCTTTGAGGTGAGTTTTTTTTTTTATAATTCTTTTTTTCCAGTTGAATCTCTGATTTAATTGTATTTGTATTAATTTGTTGTGGAAATAGTTTACATTTACATAATAAAGTATAGGTCTTGTGTCAATTTAATGTTTTTATGATCAATTTAAAGTTTAAACATAAATCTAAAGTATATTTATATTTTTCATCTCTTTTTTACTTTCCTTTGTGCATTAGGGTTGCTTATTTTTGTGAAAATTATTTTCATCAATATAATAGAGCATTAGTTTTGGTTGAATTTGATGTTGGTGTGATCAATTTTAATTTTATACATAATTTTATAGTTTATTTCATGTTTGAATAATTTTTTTAGTTTAATTTATGCATTAGGGTTGCTTATTTTTGTCAAAATAGTTGACATAAATGTAATAAAGTATGGGCCTTGTGTGAATTTGATGTTGATGTGGTTAATTTTCCATTGTTGGATTAAATATACACAATTGGTAGCATTTTTTTTTAAAAGTGTCCAACACAGTTTTTCCTAACAACGTTGAAAATTCCTAACTGTGTTGGGAATTCCAAACGCAGTTGGGAATTCCTAACTACGCAGTTGAAAATTCCTAACTGCTTTTGGAATTCCCAACGCCCAACTCTGAGTTGGAAATACCTAACTTTGTTGTTTTATGGATAAAGTTTGGTTCGTTGTTTTATACGATGGAGAATGAAGTGAAAGTGGTGGGAAGTTCCCGATGATGTATAAAGTGTTGTTATTCTACCACCAAAAGGACGCAAACCTAGCGGACGTCCACCAAAGAAAAGTAGACCATCTGAAGGTGAAGATTTTTTCCACCAAAAGTGTGATAGATGCGGAGGATTAGGACATAATAGGCAAAAATGTAAGTCATCGATTCCAATGAACGATTAAAGTGGAAACCCAAGAGGTATAATAAATAGTTGTTGAGTGTTGCTAAATAATTTTTTTAAATTAGTAACTATTTTTTAAAATGTATCTCGTGTTTTAAAAACTAATAATGATGTGTGTTTATTTGTAGGTACCTGGATGTATGTTATGTTGGAAGTGTTGCTATTGTTGTCTACATATGCAGGAAGTTGTGTATTGTGATTTCAGTATTGGTTGATATATTTTGTGTATAATATTGACAGTATTGGTTGATAGTTGATACATTAGTACATTTGTTTGGTATATTTTTTTGTCTAATGTTGATAGTGTCATTTAATGTTGACAGTGTTGTGTAATGTTTAGATTTATGTTTTGCTATTCTCAATTATTGTTAATGGGCAGAAACTGTAAAAATATGCACTGTTTATAAGATGGAAATCTCAAAATTTACACAATTTTATTATCACAAAACTGGAAAAAAAACAGCACAATTGATGACATAACAGTAGATTTAATTCATATAAAAATTTGCACTGTTATTAAGATGGAAATCTCAACATTAATAGGACAATATGTTAACATCATCAAAATTACATAGCAAAAATCATAATGTTGTTCACACGGCTACTCGAGATCGCCAAAGATTTAAACACAAATAGCTATTTGTCTAAGGAGTAGATGAAGAACTAGTTGTCCAGAAAATTCCAGCTCACACATATATAAAAGTTTCCCAAAACATGTCTTGTGAAGTAGAGCCAACTGCGCATCCGTCAAATTTTCCTTAATGCACTTAATAGCAACCATTGACTAAGTGCTGTTAATCTTCACCGTGAATGTTCTGGAACCTTGACTAACAAATCAATCTCTTCCCCCATTCTATTTCCCTGAAATGTAACAAAACAACAATTAAAAATACAATTCATCTTACTGAACACCTTTCAGCAGTCTAGATACACATCTTCATTTCATATTCAATTCAATGATGATAGTCAAAGATTAAAATTCCTAACGTTGTAGAGAATTTCAAACAGTGTTGGGAATTTCCAACGCAGTTAGGATTTATCAATTCTCATCCTACTGACTGAACTGGAGGTGTTATGCAATCAATAATTGTCAATTTGCATATGCTCGACAAAATCTACAATTGGAAAAGGGTAGTGAAGGCAATATCATCACTAAATCATAATCATCTTGAAAAACATATGGTTGATTTCTATGGTGGTTTCAATTCGATCAGTAGGGCACTAATAGATAATAACTACAAGAACCTTGACACTTCCATGTCAACTTGGTATCAAAAGCTTTGATGCATCAAGTATCTATCAAAATCAATCTTAGCATTTCCAAAATAGTCTTACAATCACATGAATAAGTGTAGAAATCTATGTGTGGTGTTACACAATGATAGAAATCTTGCCATTACCATTTGTGTCATACCTGTGGCCATGTTTGTATTCAATTCCTTCTATTAAGTAACAATGTAGAATCCCGGATGGTAGCTACCTTCAGGATGTGCCTGAATTAAAAAATTTGCATAGAAAAATATTAGTACATGAGTTGATTCATTAAATGTGTGGTTTTAAATCCCAGTTAAAACTTGAAATTAAAACTACTAACGGATCTTTCACAAGCAGAAGGCTAAAAAGTTGTACACACCTAAAAAGTTTACATGAGAATCACACACACATAACAATACTTATTATGATTTTAATACACCGCAAATCCTTAAAAAATAAACTTTGGTGAAGAAAACAAGTGCAGAACTTTAAATGACATTACTTGGTAAGGTTTGATTATAAGATCTTCCCTAAAACCTCTCCTAACATACTCCTTTCACCGCCTAACTCTTGTCGATGAAAAGCATGGAACATTTTGTATCATATGCATGGCTGAAACTATATTACCAATTCACGATTAACAATGTTGCTATCACTTACAAGTGCCATGAGTGGTTAACATTTAACAAAGAACATAAAGACATCCATAATACAAATGGCGCAGAGCTTTTTATAACATTTCTTGATAAGATTTGATTATTAGACCTATCCCTAAAACCAATCCTAACATACCCCTGTCACAGCCTGGAACTATATTACCTCAATTCATGATTAACAATGTTACTCTCACTTACAAGTCACAACCCTTTCAACACAAGTAGAACTTTTATAGGAATTGTATTTCTCAGTGAACTACAAAGAAGAAAATCAAACCAAAATATTGAAATTCGTCAATCAAAATCTACCACCAAAGCCTCAAAATGTAAAAAATAGTAACGCTAATTCTTCAAAATTCTCTACAATTTTTAGAATTAAGTGTAGAGAATTTTATCAAACTTTTTGGAATTCAAAATGCTATCATTGAATATTTTTGAACTTTTTATCACCAAAAACTCAAAAAATACACAAATTGAACTTCAAATTCCACCACATATTGATAGCATTACTGTTTTTTAGGGTTCTAATTTAAACTCAAAAAACTTCTAAACTCAGATAGGAATTCCGAACAAAGTTTGGAATTTCAAAACTCGGTTAGGAACATTCACACTGTAATAGAGATTCCAAACTACCAACATTGTCATCACAAAACAACACACACAACCATAACAATCAAAAAACACCAACTAGTAAATTGCATATAATTTCATTACACAAACTATGAACCCATTAATATCGAAAATCAAACATAACCGGAGTCAGATTTTCATTGCAAAGAACTACGAAAGACAACTAACAAATTCTACGATACACTTAACAATGAACCAAATTCAGCATGTACTTATGAAACAAACATTATTTTCAGTCATTAGGAGTTGTTTAAAGCCTTCAAACTCATCGTACCTAATTGGCTAATCCACATAATTGATTGAGCGAAATTGCCATTCCCTAGTATGTATTCCAGTTTTCCTTCATTTCTTGTCCACAAAATGGATGGTCCATATCGTATACTTCAGTATTTCAACTTGGATTGAATTATATCTAGTATATTAGATATACTAAAAACATCTCCAATGCAAATATATATTTTAGAGTTTCTAAATGATGTCACATCAACATTTCTATTTATAATAGGCTCACTTTTTTTTTTTTTTTTAGAGAAATGCATATTCACATCTCCAATGCAATTATATAAAGTCAAATATGCATCCATTTTATGACCAATTATGATTAAACAATTATTATATTCTCTCTCCTCTTTTATTTTACAATTAAATGAGCTTTAATATTATTGGCTGAATGAGTTAGAAATCCTAGTTAGCATTTCTAGGAGAGTTTCTACAATTAGAAACTCAACTCCATAATTTCTAACTTTTTGTTCGCCACATCATCTCCATATTGAAGTTAGATAATTGCATTGGAGAGAGCTTTTCTAACTTTTTAACTATCTATCATATATGGTAATCAATTTTCTCCAAATGCATATTTGCATTGGAGATACTCTAAGGATATTATCAAACAAAAACATAAAAACTTCTAATATGACAATTAAATATATGTTCATGCACCAATTGATACCAACGAATTTATGAAGAACCAACGAAGCAAGAAAAATAATGTCACAAAAATGGAAGCATTCACCTTGAACACCAGAAATAAAAAAATCACCTTCAAAATTAGGGTTTTCAAACTACAATAAACTTCAAAATCAAGCATTCAAAGATTCAAGAGGGATTCACCTTGACGATGAGTTCAACCTTCAAAACCCAAACGAAATCGTCGATTTCAACCTTCAGTCGCTACCCAGTTGTCCTCTTCAGCCTTCACTCACATCGTCGTCGTCTTGAACCAGATTGTCGCACCGTCGTCGTCTTCAAACTTCAGTTGCGCCGTCATCGTCTTCGCAACCCAGTGGCGCCGTCGTGTTGATGTCAGACAAAGATAGAGCTTTTCTAAGAGAGATTTGGTGAAATTTGAAAGAAATTAGAGATTTTAGAATTTGGGTGAGGTTTGGTCAATTGGAAGAGAAGAGAAGAGGGATTTTGGAGGTTTTGGTTGGAATGCAATTTTTATATTTTAAAAGGGTAATATTGTCTTCAACAATATCAATTGAGTTAGTTATGCAAATTTTTCAAAAAGATGTTAGGTTTTAATTTGATTCTCTCAAATGAGTTAGTTTCCAATAAAACCTAAAGTTAATTATCTGAAACAACTATACAAACTCCTAGATTTATTTAATATAATTTTTTTTGTGTCTAAATCAATTACCGGTATGCTTTTAAAACACACTTTGTACATCTCCATTTCTATGCTAGTAATGAGAGTTTTGAATCCATGTATAAATTTTATTAGTATGTTCGATAAGTTTTCTCCGAATACTATGGGAGACTATGAGCAAGTTTGGTATCATAATTGTTTATGTATTAGATTTTAAAAAGCTTGGGAGTTACGCCAAGGTTGTGTTTACTTGGAGACTTATCTTCACCTGACCTAAGCAATTGCGATAAATTTGGAACAAGTCAATTGAACTCTCTAATTTTTTTTTTTTGGAAAATTGACCATGACTTTTAAGTGAGAATTAAAATTTGATTAATCAATTGTGCATGGATAATTTCCTAGAAAATAATTTAGGTGTTTCTTGTTTTTCACTTAGACGAGTAAATCACTTGTCCTCACTATAAATTTAAACTATACAAATCCTTTCATTAATTTTTTTTTTTGAGTAATTTATTCTACACGCACATATGTACATACAAGTACATACACACACGTCTATTGTACAATTACAAATATATATACTATAGGTTTACCACATACCTATAATCATATATTATTATTATAAATTATCAAAAATAATAATATTGTTAGGGATTTAACCATAAACTAAATCGAGGAGAAATTTTGATTGAATTAAGTGGTAGAAAACACATTTTATACGCTTGAGTTGTTCTTTCGAAATCATAATCAACTAATTATCTAAAAAAGAAGAAGTAATAATAACAGTTTCTTAAGTTAAAAAGTTTGATTAATTATAAAAATAAACCCATCTTGTTATAAATCATTGGTTATTTCTCATACAATAAAATGAATCACTAAAGAACAAAGAACAAACTAATAACCCGAACAAAAAACAAATTATTTTGGGCCAAAAACAAAAATAAAATCACAAAACAAAGAAAACACAAAATGTGAAAGAAATGAACTTTAAATTGGTCATGAGGTTTCATATTACTGCATAATAGTCCACACCACGTGGTTTAGACAAGAACACTTGGGTTTTCTTATAAAAAGATTCTATCAGAGGACGAGGTTACCGACGACACTATCAGCTTTTTAAAGCTTTGAACAGATAAAAGAGTTTTTGAATCGAAACTCTCTCTCTGGATTATCGAGAGAGAAGATAAAAAGAGAAGCCAAAAAAGAAAAAGAAAAAGAAAATCCAAACTTTTATCAAAATTCTTCTCACCCCTTTAGACTCGGAATTCGTTTTGCCGTTAATATCACATTTCAATCCTCAATTCAAGGTAACATATATATGATCCTTCTCTGTTTGTTGTTGTTGTTGTTGTTGTTGCTGCTGCTGCTGCTGCTGTTTTGGTGTTTTTGTAGAAAAGATTACAATGGAGAGCTTACAATGGTAATTTAATGGGGAATTTGTTTTGTTTTGTCTTGGTTTGGTTTTGTTCTGCATTGTTAGTGTGTGGTTTTTGTTATGTTTTGAGAAATGGGTGTGCTTCTTTTTGCTTGAGAAGTGCTTTCTGATTGGTGGGTTCTTGTAGATCCATGCTTTTCATATCTGGGTTTGTTTTTGTTCATTCAAATGTATATGCTAAAATGTTCTGGAGACCCATTGGCTTCTTTAATGGTCTTATTAGCAGTAAATTTCAGTGAAAAAAAAAGGATTGTTATGTTATAGTTCATAAAGATGATGTTTGGTTTTGCTTCACTAGTCATTTTTGTGGCTCTCTACCATGATAACCCAATGATATATATACATACATATATCCAGATAAAATGCGTGTTTCCTGTAGGTTTTGTAGATTTGTGATTCTTGTTTGATGGAATTATCTCATGAAAATTGATTTGGTGTTTGATTTTTGGCATGTTATATAAAAATCTTTTGTTGTTCGTATAGCGAACAGCTCTATAATTTCATCGATATGGTGTTAACATTTTTTGTATTGGTTTGTTTCGACAGCAAGCAAGACCGTATAAGTAGAAAATGGGGGTCTCTTTTTCGTGCCCGTTGTCTGATTACAGTGATGTGGAGAGCAGCCTAGAATCTATCATAGTGAAATCCATTAGTTTTGGAGATGATGAAATAAGAACACCAGTTCGATCAGTCAGTTTCAATAGTCGAGATTTGGAACCCACAATATTGAAATCTTTAGGTTCTGGCAGGATGGTAGTAGAAGGATCTGTTAGCTTTAAAGAAAGTGAATTGGAAGCAATGATCTCTCAGATGTCTTCTTCACCAGAGAAAGAAAAGGATGAGTCTATTATTACATCTATCAAAATAATGGATAGAGAAATGAATAATACATCTCCAAGATCAGATGGATCTAAGGAAATGTGCCTAAAATTGCCAGTTTTGGATCCCAAGAACCCGAAACATGAAGCTGCGATTAAATTGCAGAAAGTTTACAAAAGCTTCAGGACCAGAAGAAAGCTAGCAGATTGTGCAGTTCTAGTTGAGCAGAGCTGGTGTGTATAACTTAATGATATATATGCTAAACTTGCCTTTTTTACACAAAATTTTATGTCTTTTTAACCTTGTTCTAATGAAATTATTTGTTATTTTTATAGGTGGAAGCTCTTAGATTTTGCTGAACTGAAACGTAGTTCGATATCTTATTATGATATTGAGAAACACGAAACTGCCATGTCGCGTTGGTCAAGAGCGAGAACCAGAGCTGCCAAGGTAGATTCCGATAGATAGTTAAATAAGTGAATCGCTATCAAAATTATTATATGTTTCTAGTATCTTGATGTTTCTCTTATTTTTCAGGTTGGCAAAGGTTTGTCTAAAAATGACAAAGCTCAAAAACTTGCCTTACAACACTGGCTCGAAGCTGTAAGTGAATCGCATTAATTTGAACTTTGTACGCAAACAAAGTTATTGTGAAATTGTTTTTGCAGAGGCAGTTACTGATTTCAGTTTTTTCACTCTCGTTAAAACAGATTGATCCGCGGCATCGTTATGGACATAATTTGCATTTCTATTATGAAAAATGGCTTCATTGTCAGAGCAGAGAACCCTTCTTTTATTGGTAAAACTCTCAACCAAAAAGCTTTAGGCTTCACTAATTAGAGTTCATAGTTCCAGATGTTAAAGAATTCAAAATTGATCTTAAAAGTTACTGATTGAAATTTCAGGTTGGATATAGGGGAAGGGAAGGAAGTAAATCTTGTTGAAAAATGCCCTCGATTGAAGCTTCAACAGCAGTGCATCAAGTATCTCGGTCCGGTGAGCCTCTAATTTTATTATTATATTTTTTTTCCTCTTGGTCATATTTTATCCTAATATCATATTAAAAATAAAACGTTTACTGATATTGCTTCTTATCGATAGATGGAAAGGAAGGCTTATGAAGTCATTGTGGAGGATGGAAAGTTCTTCTACAAGCAGACCGGGGAGCTCCTACATACAGATGGAGACGATGATACGAAGTGGATTTTTGTCCTTAGCGCATCAAAGACCTTGTATGTTGGCAAAAAGAAAAAAGGGACATTTCAGCATTCTAGCTTTTTGGCTGGAGGAGCCACAATGGCAGCTGGGAGATTAGTTGCCGAAAATGGCATGCTTAAGGTATGGCCATAACTTAATATTTCAACAGATTTTTTTATCTCAATATTTTGATTTTGGAAATTTTAGTAGTCTTTAGATGTTGACATGGTCTCTTAATGCGGATTTCTCATCCCTTTTCAACAGGCGGTCTGGCCTCACAGTGGTCATTATCGGCCAACAGAAGAAAACTTTAAGGACTTTATCTCATTCCTTGAAGAAAACAATGTGGATCTTACAGATGTCCAGGTGAAGATACAATGCAATGAATTCTTTGTTAGTACTAAAACATTTCCTCATAGAGGAAAATAAAAGAATATTGTCTGAAAATGTTTTTCTTTTGTTGTAATCAGATGAGTCCGGTAGATGAAGCAGAAAGCGTAATTGGTAGTAAGCGAACCAGTATGCATATTAGGAACAACTCATCTGACGAGGACTTGTCTCAAGCATTCAATGAATTAGAGACTGATGGGACGAATGTTGAAGACTCGAGTCAGGAAAAGACCAACTCAATGGAACATGAAACTACTGCTTCTTTGGAACAGCCTAAGTTGAGGTTCCAAAATCTAGGGAGCAAATTGGATAATCTTGAAATACCAAAAAGGACTGAATTGTTTGAGAGATTCAAGAGCGACAATCCAACTGTTGAGCCAAGTAGCAACAATCTGTCGATGGAATCTCCAGTGATTGATTATGATCTGACAGCAGATGCATCATCTTCCTCTGAGAAGAATTACATGGATGTTAGCCGAAACTTGTCAGATGAAGAGCAGGAAGAGAATAATGTAGAAGCAGTTCCTGCAGAAGCTATTCTCCAAAGGATTAATTCGCGTAAAGGAATGAATTCATATCAACTGGGAAAGCAGTTATCTTGCAAGTGGACAACAGGAGCAGGACCCCGAATAGGCTGCGTTAGGGACTATCCTTCGGAGCTTCAGTTTCGAGCTCTGGAGCAAGTAAACTTATCTCCAAGAAGTGCTGGTCGTTCCGAGCATTTGAGATCCAGTTCATGCATTACTCTGAGCCCAAAAATGTCCTCTCCGATGTGTTCTGGTGTGAAAACAGAAACAGCAACTACAGGCATACCGATACTTGAAAAAGGAAACTTGTTACTGAGAACCATTAGCCATTCCAGGACTCATTCGTCGCCGATGAGGAAGAAAACATAACTAGAATGCATTAGAAGTAAATCACAATTGATCAAATTCTTTTGTGTGAATAGAAATGATAGGTATTCTTTTCATTTTTTTTCATTCGTTTCATTTAAGATCATTTACACATTCATTTACTTGGCCTTGTACAATATCAGAAAAATTCTGTACAATTTTGTGTCTTTAATGCCCTTTGAATACAAAAAATAAGATATTCAATATTCATTCTTTCTTATGTTGATTTGTCTTTCTATCTATACTTTGGAGTTGTTAGAAACTCAATTCAGAATTTGCAGAAAATTTGATCAAGTTCTTCAATCACTAGAGGGAATCAACTAGTCTTCAAATCCCAAAAAGGGTGTAAAATATTTGGGAGATTTGGAGATAAACGAGTTTGTTTGAGAGTGCTTTTAATAGCTTAAAGTGATTTTAATATTCAAAAGCTTTTTTTTTTTTTCTTGGGTCCATGTTATAGTGTTTGTGAAAATTGATAAAAACATCCTTGAATTTAAAAGTACTTGAAGTGCTTTATGGAAAGCACTACTTTTCTCTTCAAAGTGGTTCATGCACAAATTTCAATTTGGTGATATATACTATGGTCTTGTTTGACAATCAATGCAGAATTTGTAGAAAATTTTATGAAAGTTCTGCGATCACTAGTGGAAATCAATTAGTCTCGAACTTCCACAGGATATGAATTATTTGGGAGATTTGGAAATAAATGTTTTCTGTACAAGAGTAATTTGTGATTTTTTTTTTTGCTATATAAGATTAATAGATAGTCTATTAACAAATGTATCTTTAGTACAACTGTATATATTTAATCTTATATTGATGTAGTAAAAAAAATATTAGATATTGTGAATACGACCGTCTACTATCTGACGGTCTATTATACAACTATTTTTTTCAGTTTATAAATCAAGTATTTAAAATTAATATGTATTTTTTTTATCTATTTTTGATAAGAAAATAATAATAAAAAATTATGTACGTCATTAAAAATAAACAATAAATTTGTTTTAAATAAAAATATTGGAAATCAAAATTTGAGTTGATAGTTTATTATGTTTATCTTTATATCATATAAGAAGTAAATATCTTGATATTCATGTAATGTCAATAATTTTTGATATGTAAATCACTTTTATATTAAAGATGTACTAATATTTGATTCAAAATAGATGAGATCGATTCTTAATTAGAAAAAAAAAATGTATATATTTGAAGTAAAAGAAAAGTACTTAGAAGTGTTATCCGATAAAGTACTACTTTTTCTACTATATATATATATATTTTTGAATCATATATCAGTGCTTTTTCTAAAAGCATTTTGCATTTACGATTACAATTTGTTTATTGGTCATTGATAATTTCATATATATTCGTATATGTCATATATGGGCTGATTGGTATGCGGTAATCTTTACATAGGAATGAGAATCTGATAGTATTCCTATATTTAGTAGTAGGTTTGCGTTTTTTTATTCCGGAAAAAGTGATTCCATTGGAATCACATTACCTTCTAAATGAGTAATGTGAAACCCACCCCAATATGATTTTCTACCATGGGATCCACCTTAATTTTTTTTTATAATAATTAATATAAATTAAATGATATATATATATATATATATATATATATATATATATATATATATATATATATATATATGTGTGTGTGTGTGTGTGTGTGTGTGTTAGTAGCAAACTTTGGTTAGGGACCAAAGAAGAATTTTCCACTTCCCAGCCTTCCTATAAGGGTCAGAATTCGGGCTTATATGACGGGGTGTCAAGGTCCCCGAGGTCGAGCTATCACACGATCCTACAAGTGCAAGGCGAGGCCACCCATACCATATGAGCATCTCGCACGTGTCCAGGCTTACCAAATAAAGCCCGACGAGACTGCGTCAAGGTATCTCGTGACATTCTCCTAGAGCTTGCTACTATCTCTACTTTCACTAGGAGACCTTCAAAGTGCCGAACTTGTCTTGCAAAGGCACTCCTGCCTCGTTGAGGTGTAATCTCGATCTGTCCGAGCATAAAAGGAAGAAGCCCGTAAAGCCCCGTCGTCACCAAAAGCGCCAAGATCCACTGTAGATCCTGGTATGGTTAAATCAAGTAGCAAGAACAGTACTCGAGCATACCTCTCCACCCTTCCAGAAGCGAGCCAAGGTCGCCTGTTTATGGCAAACACCTTACTAGGGCTTGCCAGCCAAGCCCGCTACCCCGCAAAGAAGCCTGCATAATTAGGTCAAGCTACATGATAAAGCTCGACATAGCTAAACCAAGCTCTCAGCTACAAGGTTGGAACCCTGTGGGATATTTCACCCCTAAAATGGTTAGCACAAGCTCCATGAGAAAACTAGCATCTAGCTCCGTGACAATCGAGAAGTCCCTGGGGGACCTCGCCAGTGTACTGGATCCTAGGGTACCTCACCCTCAAGGAATATCAAATGTCACATCGGGTAACCTCCATGAAGTAACTCTCCAAAGTGACATGCACAACTAGAGCTCTCCTCTTGGCAACGTAGGAAGAGAGGATTGCCTTCCATGACATTTAAAGTACCATTAATGAGGTCAACCGCATTAATGGAGGCAGTCAACCCAGTTAATGATATGATCAACACCATTAATATGAGAATATTCAACTCTTTAATGGCCATCATTAGTGAAAGAGTCCAAAGAGGAAACAAATACCTTTTCCTCCAAGATATCCTCCACAACCGATTATTGGGGGTCAACTATAACAGAAAATCCCGCTTATCAAGGAAATAAGAGTCCGAAGAGGAAACAATCATGTCTTCTCCGAGATAATAGCTACAAGCTGATCAACTACATTAAAGGAAGGATCGTATTCGATAAGGAAACAAAGAATAATTGAAAAGTCCCGGACTTGCACGTCCAGGTGGTCATCATGTATAAATATGCCTGTAAATGGCATATTGTATCGGGCTCCAATCAATGACAGAAGATACATGCTTTGTTTAGAGATCTTTCGACATCATCGATGTATGTGTTACCTTTACCCAGAATATGCCGGTATCGGTCAACATTCGACCACCATTGTAAGCTCTCAGGAGCAACTACGTTGTATTACTTCACCATTCTTGTAAGCTCCCCAGAGCATTCTTTGATATATACATAAGGAATGGTATTCCCTCTTCCTCCGGATACTGCCTTGGGGTTTTTCAGCATGTGATCATTCGTGATGCTTTTTCCCCCTTGGTCAGTCCACCTCCCTCTACAAAAGATTTGTGTTTCTCTTACTTGTGTCCTGTGTAATGCATGCGTATATGAGTGCGAGCTAGATTCCTACCTCGCTGCACCTAGTGCTCTTATCTTCCTATCTACATGCTAAAGTCGCATATCAAGATGAGGAGAAACCACCCAGACCAGCTTGAAGAAAGTCGATGGGCTCTCCTGTATCATCTCTATGGGAGAAATTGAGCTATCCGACACTGGAGCTAGATAAGCCCCCTTCTTACTTGCTATCTAGGTCGGGTAATTACAGGAAGGAACCGGGCTCCAGGTACCATGACTGGCTCCGACCCTGACTGAGGACCAGGACCAAGATCAACCCTTTCACACCAGCAAGAGAACCTTAAGCTCCCTAGATCTACTTTATAAGCATGAAGCCCAACGGGCTGGATGACTTGTCTCATTGAGCTCCCAGATCTACTACATAAGCACGAAGCCCGACGGGTGGGATGACTTGTCTTCTACCTCCTGTTTCATCCTTCTTCATATTCATACAAGATCAGGTCAGGTATTCAACGATACCAACCATGGCCACCACCTCCGTGGTAGTGGTCTCGAGGGTGTTAATGGGGATTTCTCATCTCGAGCAAATTTCCCATCAACACTTTCTGGCGCCGTCTGTGGAAAGTTTCCACACCCTTTTTGAAAGCCTCTATGTCTCTATATGAGTATCATTATACTATCGAGGTAACAGATTCATTATTCATGGAATATCATTTACTATATACGATGTTCTTTCTCCATACTTGTGTATATCGCCTATGCATCGCATGTGATGCTCATTTTATCATTTAACGAGTTTCGTTCATTGTGGAGCAAATATGGTACGTGGGATTCCTGGTGGAACCAGTTCATTATGCTACTCCTATGAAGCGAACCTGCTCAGATAATCGTGGAGCTCCAATACAGTAGCTCCCGGCTTAAAGATCTCCTATATAGCTGAACCATTATGATACATCGAGAGCTTCTATACAGTAGAATTGCACCTCTCCTGCTCTTCTACAGTAGAATTGCACCTCTCCTGCTCTTCTACAGCAGATTCACTCCGCCACCACTGTATCATTTATCCAGCAGGTCTACTGGGCTTCGACCTGTTCATACGGATCCCCTTATGCCTCCGGGTCCGCCCTTCGTAAGCTCCTAGGTAGCTGTAGCAGGTCAACTCATGAATCCGAGAAGCCAACTCAGCTGTGTAGCCTTTAGAGCAATATCACCAGTAGAGGCTTAGTGGCTCCTCACTTCGTGTACTGAGCCGGTCAATGCCTAAGTGAGCCACTGAGCTCCTAATTCATTCCAACAGGGTCCAGAGCTTTCATTTCAATTGTAGGGGACTCCAAAGATCCCAAGCATGCTTCTAGACCAGTACCAGACCGGTGGCTTCATGTTTACCGAGCTATTTACAGCCCTAACAAGCCACCGAAGCCCGATCTGATCGAGGAGAGCCCAGAGGTTTCCCACTCTTGGTAAGGTCTCCTACATGCCTAAGCTAACCTCTAGAGCAGCAGCCTCACAGTAAAGCCAAGTGGCTCCTCACTTCTTATACATGGCCAGTCAACGCCCAATTGAGCCACTGAACTCTTATTTTGTTCCAGCATGGTCCAGAGCTTTATTTCAATTGCAGGGGACTCCAAAGACCCCAAGCATGCTTCTGGTCCAGTACCAGACCGGTGGCTTCATGTTTACCAGGCCATTCACCGCCCTAGCAAGCCACCGAAGCCCGATCCGATCGAGGAGGTCTCAGAAGCTTCCCTCATTTGATAAGGCCACTTACGTGCCTAAGCAAGCTTATAGAGCAGTAGCACCGCTACAAGACCAGTGGCTTCGCTCTATATGTACCGGGTCATTCATCGCCCTAGCAAGCCACCGAAGCCCGATCTGATCGAGGAGAGCCCAGATGTTTTCCACTCTTGGTAAGACCTCCTACATGCCTAAGCTAACCTCTGGAGCAGCAGCCTCATTATAAGGCCAAGTGGCTCTTCACTTCTTATATAGGGCCGGTCAACGCCTAATTGAGCCACTGAGGTCCTGTTTCGTTCCAGCATGGTCCAGAGCTTTCTTTCAGTTGTTGGGGGCTTCTTGAAATCCCAAGTATGCCTATGGTCCGGTACCAGATAGGTAGCCCATCTTCATTCATATAGGGTCATCCAATGCTCAAGTGAGTCACCACTCATCCCGGAGGGGTCTAGAGTCTTCTCTCCGTCACGGGAAACTTCTAGAATCCTGAGCATGTTTCCAGACAGTTACTAGGCCGGTGTCTTCTCTCCATTTGTATGGGGCCATTCATCGCCCTAGCGAGCTACCTTGGTCCCGATCTACCTCTCTGATTAGTCTCCTCAATAGTAGCAGCTCCTTTCTCCTTAGTCTCTTTGCTTGGTTGAAGGACGGGTCATCATCCCTTAACACTGCTACTTTAGAGCCAGCTTCCACCACCTTGGTTGGATCAACTTCAATCAACCTTGACCTTCATCTCATCAGTTAGATCAATCGAGATCTCTCCTCCCTCTCTTACCTCTCCTACCTTGGTAACACCAATTCGGACCTCTACTTTGACAGATTCAGATAGAAAGGTAGGCAGACTTGAAGCCCCCCATGCATCTGCAGCAGCAGAGGACTTCAAGGTAGTTCCTACCTCAACACGACTAGACATGAAAGCAGAAATGGGAACCAAGTCCTCCTCATCATCTGTGCATCCGTCATCTCAATAATTTATGGCTTCAGTCAGAGCGTACCCTGGTAACTCTCATCTTTCTCTGTGATCTATTCAATGTATCCATCCTCCAATGATGATTAGGTCAGAGGGAAGAAGAGCTTGAGCTGCCTAGCAAGCAACACAGAAGCGACATTCAACAAATGAATCACCCACCTTGGCTCCCAAAGTAGCCACGCTGCCATGTAGAGTTTAAACCACTCCTACCATGTGGTCGTGGGTTGAAGAAGTAACCATCCTCCTTGGCTGGCACGAGCTCGACCTTAGCAAACACCAGCTTGCTCTCGAAGATTATCATACCGATGGCTCCTCTCCATTTGTACGAGGCCTTCCAATGCCCTAGTGAGCCATCGAGGTCTCGAACCGTTCGGGGAGCACCCAAAGGTCCTGATTCCTTCACAGTGGGGTCTCGAGCTCCATTACGATTGTTGAAGACTCGCATCTACCCCAATCGGACTTCCAAACCGGTTACGTAACTTGGGGACTAGAAGCTCAATATTTTCTTAGTACTCCAGTGAGAGTGGCGATGACCCTAGCGTGAGACAATTTCCTCTAGTTCGCAATAAAAAACGTCTTTTACGGAGAGCCATTATACTATCTACACTCATAATGCAGATCATCTCAAGAGATTTTACTTGTTAAAAAACTCCTAGAGCGAGACTGGTTATCAACTGATACCACCATGCATTGATACAACTTCGTATCAGCTCGCCATGAGTTTGCATATCTTTTGGCTTCGGTATCCATAATAAATACTTCCAGGAAGATCGCCATTACCAGGAGAGCTACAGCGCACACCTGATGCCTTGGACCAGATCGAATCCCTCCAGAAGGATCACCTTGACTAGGAGAGATAGATAGCCCTCATAATTCCCCGGGCTAGATTAATCCCTCCAGGAGGATCACCATGGTAATTCGACAATGATCGCCTTGAGACCAGGAAATAGCTTGATAGCGCTCCTGATGCCTCGGTAGGGCACCACCCCTTGCCAAGAAGGGTCTGAGTGTAAGAGCATAGTTGCCATCCAGATCTCTAGACCAGGGATTGATCGGGGAAGCCCCCTCATCACCCCTGATGCCTTGGTCGGGTGACCTCCCCCAAGAACGATCCGAGTGAAAGAGCATAGTTGCCATCCGGATCGAAATACCAGGATATAGCTAGATAGCGCTCTTGATGCCTTGGTCGAGCTATGACCCCAAGAAGGGTTTGAGTGTAAGAGCATAGTTACCATCCGGATCAAAATACTAGGATATAGCTAGATAGAGCTCCTGATGCCTTGGTCGGGCTACGACCCCTAAGAACGGTCTGTGTGTAAGAGCATAGTTGTCATCCGGATCAAAATACCAGGATATAGCTAGATAGCGCTCCTGATGCCTTGGTCGGGCTACGACTCCCAAGAAGGGTCTGAGTGTAAGAGCATAGTTGCCATCCAGATCGAAATACCAGGATAAAACTAGATAGCCCTCCTGATGCCTTGGTCGGGCTACGACCCCCAAGAAGGGACTGAGTGTAAGAGCATAGTTGCCATCCAGATCAAAATACCAGGATATAACTAGATAGCGCTCCTGATGCCTTGGTCGGGCTATGACCCCCAAGAAGGGTCTGTGTGTAAGAGCATAGTTGCCATTCATATCAAAATACCAGGATATAGCTAGATAGCACTCCTAATGCCTTGGTCGGGCTACGACCCCCAAGAAGGGTCTGAGTGTAAGAGCATAGTTGCCATCCGGATCAAAATACCAGGATATAGCTAGATAACGCTCTTGATGCCTTGGTCTGGCTACGACCCCCAAGAAGGGTCTGAGTGTAAGAGCATTGCTGCCATCCAGATCTCGATACCAGGATATAGCTAGATAGCACTCCTAATGCCTTGGTCAGGCTACGACCTCCAAGAAGGATCTAAGCGTAGGAGCATAGTTACCTGCTAGATCACGAGATCAGAACAACCAAAAGGTAATTCTGCTGCCTTGGCCGGGCCAACCCCGCTAGGAAGGATCTAAATGGCATAGATGCCTACCAGAATCATTTTTCCAGCTCATCTAAGTACCGTGATTCCTGGAAAAGGAACTCTAGGCACCCATATTAACCGCAGAAGCTTCATCCGACATGATCGAGCAATACACTCATTTATTTTGCAGGAATGAATAGTACCCAGATTCTCTAAGCCAATCACTGGGAACGATACTGGTTACCAATAAAAAGGGTCAAGCAAAATTCTTCATGTAGTACAAGATTCAGACTTCAACCCTAAATACTTACCGGTGTTCAAGTCAGATGGGACTTCTGTTAATAGCAAAATTTGGCTAGGGACCAAAGAAGAATTTTCCACTTCCCAGCCTTTCTGCAAGGGTCCGAATTCGGGCTTATATGACGGGGTGTCAAGGTCCCCGAGGTCGAGCTACCACACGATCATACAGGAGCAAGGCGAGGCCGCCCATACCTTCTGAGCATCTCGCAAGTGTCCAGGCTTACCAAATAAAGCCCGATGAGACCGCGTCAATGTATCTCGTGACACTCTCATAGAGCTTGCTACTATCTCTACTTTCACTAGGAGACCTTCAAGGTGCCGAACTTGTCTTGCAAAAGAACTCCTACCTCGTCGAGGTGCAATCTCGACCTGTCCGATCATAAAAGGAAGAAGCCCGTAAAGCCCCGTCGTCACCAAAAGCGCCAAGATCCACTGTAGATCCTGGTATGGTTAAATCAAGTAGCAAGAGCAGTACTCGAGCATACCTCTCCACCCTTCCAGAAGCTAGCCAAGGTCGTCTATTTATGGCAAAAACCTTACCAGGGCTTGCCAGCCAATCCCGCTACCCCGCTAGGAAGCCTGCTTAATTAGGTCAAGCTCCATGATAAAGCTCGACGTAGCTAAACCAAGCTCCCAGCTACATGGTTGGAACCCTGTGGGATATTTCACCCCTAAAATGGTTAGCACAAGCTCCATGGGAAAACTAGCATCTAGCTTCGTGACAATCGAGAGGTCTCTGGGGGACCTTGCCAGTGTACTGGATCCTAGGGTACCTCGCCCTCAAGGAATATCAAATGTCACATCGGGTAACCTCCATGAATTACCTCTCTAAAGTAACATGCAGAACTAGAGCTCTCCTCTCGGCAACGTAGGAAGAGAGGATTGACTTCCATGACATTTAAAGTACCATTAATGAGGTCAACCTCATTAATGGAGATAGTCAACCCAATTAATGACATGACCAACACCATTAATAAGAGAATATTCAAAACTTTAATGACCATTATTAGTGAAAGAGTCCAAAGAGGAAAAAAATACATTTTCCTCCAAGATATCCTCCACAATCGATTATTGGGGGTCAACTATAACAGAAAATCCCGCTTATCAAGGAAGGAAGTGTACGAAGAGGAAACAATCATATCTTCTCCGAGATAATAGCTACAAGCCGATCAACTACATTAAAGGAAGGATGGCATTCGATAAGAAAACAAAGACTAATTGAAGAGTCCCGGACTTGCACGTCAAGGTTGTCATCATGTATAAATATGCCTGTAAGCTCTCTAGAGCAACTACGTTGTATTACTTTACCATTCTTGTAAACTCCCCATAGCATTCTTTGATATATACATAAGGAAGGGTATTCCCCCTTCCTCTGGATACTGCCTTAGGGTTTTTCAGAATGTGATCATTCGTGATGCTTTTTTCCCCTTGGTCAGTCCACCCCCCTCTACAAAAGATTTGTGTTTCTCTTACTTGTGTCCTGTGTAATGCATGAGTATATGAGTGCGAGCTAGATTCCTACCTCGCTGGACCTAGTGCTCTTATCTTCCCAGCTACATGCTAAAGTCACATATCAAGATGAGGAGAAACCACCCAGACCAACTTGAAGGAAGTCGATGGGCTCTCCTGCATCATCTCTATGGAAAAAATCGAGCTCTCCGACACTGGAGCTAGATAAGCCCCCTACTTACTTGCTATCTAGGTCGGGGAATTACCGGAAGGAACCAGGCTTCAGGTACCATGACGGGCTCCGACCCCGACTGAGGACCAGGACCAAGATCAACCTCTTCACACCGGCAAGAGAACCTCAAGCTCCCCAGATCTACTTCATAAGCACGAAGCCCGATGGGCGGGATGACTTGTCTCCTTGAGCTCCCAGATCTACTACATAAGCAAGAAGCCCGACGGGTGGGATGTCTTGTCTCCTACCTCCTGTTTCATCCTCCTTCATATTCATACAAGATCATGTCAGGTATTCAACGATACCAACCCTGGCCACCATCTCCGTGGTAGTGGTCTCGAGGGTGTTAATGGGGATTTCTTATCTCGAGCAAATTTTCCGTCAACAATATGTTAATATATAAATAATATATATTATTATACTATATATAATAATATATATAATATAAATTATATTATTATATATATAATTGTATACATAATATATATATATATATATTAATATTAATATTATTATTAATATGTATTATCTAAATTATTAAGATTTTAATGTGAAACCAAACAAAATTATCTAATATTCCCAGGAATCTGATGTAATGTTCTCATACATAACCAAACACATATATACAAGTTTCTCATGAATAACATTACCGTATTTAATTTTTCCAGCAATTAGATTATTTTGATTACCTCGTACTAAATGGCTCTATAGTGTTTTCTAAAAAGTGTGAAATGAGTCAAATGACCAATAATACCGATACCAATATCTCAAAAGTCAGATTTTTGGAATGGTAACAAACATATAGCTATTTTTTTAATATATATAGTTGTTTTAACGAATCTCGTAGGTGATAATTTCAATAAAATCTACTCTTAAACAAAATAATGAAGTAGAATAGTAGATACTAGTAAAATGGCCCGCGCTTTGCTGCGAGAGTATTTTACCATTTTATATATTATTTTCAATTTTAATAAATTTAATTCATAATTTAAAATTTTATTTATCTAAATTTTGAAAAAAAAAAATTAAAATATAAAATATATTTTAATCAAACATAAAATGATAATAAAGTAAAATAATAATTCTATACCAAATAAAAATATCAGTTAAAGTGATATATATACATAAAAATATAAAAACAATATATGCATAGTGCATTAAATATTAATATGAGAAACAAAAGTCTATGCATTAAATATTAATGTGAAACAAAAGTATCATACATTACACATATTTTGTCTATTAAAATGAATTTATTTAATTAAATGGGTAAGTGTAACAAATATTAAATATATTTAATATTAAACTTATGACATCTTTTAAAAGTTAAGCAGACTAAAAAACCGAAAGAAAATAAGTTGAATCTTATTTGTTTATTTTTGACTGCATAAATTTATAGGCAAATCAAATTGGATCTTGAAACATGAGATTTTTTTTATAGCAATTTTTTTTTCAATATTTATGATTTGAAATTCAGCTACTCTATAAAGAAAACTTTGTTTATCAACCAAATTTAAAAAGCAAGTCTAGCAATTTTTTGACTCTGTTTTATTGAAGCTTGAATTATTAGTTTTGTGGTAGTGGATGAGTGTATTTTTGTTTTGTTTTTTATAAAGATAAAGATGGAGAGAGAGAGAGAGAGAGAGAGAGAGAGAGAGAGAGAGAGAGAGAGAGAGAGAGAGAGAGAGATTGAGAGTGAGAATAACAATGGGTCGGGTTCAGGCGGGTTTGAGAAAAACCAAACCCAAATCCACGAAATAAAATGACATCCAAACCCATCCACGAACCCACGAAATCTAGTGGGTTCGGGTTTCACCAGTGGATTTTAGCAACATTCAGACCCGTCCATGAACATACGAACTCCTGATGATTTGTTGTTCCAAAGCGACTCACTCCTATGTACGTAACTCGGTCTGAGTCAAAACCTAGTTGCCGATAGTCATCCACGTTGGTTTTCTTCTTTCAGACTTTAGAGAAAATGAAAAAAAATATAAAATAAGTTGCAGATAAAATAAATGGAGAAGATGATTTTTAATTTTGAAGAGAGAGTGTGAGGTTGAAGATCGAGAAAAAACAAGAAAATGAAGACAAAAGATAATAATAATAATAATAATAATGAAATATATTTTAAAATCTGAAAAGACAAATAATAGTGGCCAATTGTATGTGATGTATGACAAAATGAAATATAAAAATAATTATTATACTATTATTTGGTAAATAATTATTAAACCAAACGGGTTCATGGGTTCGGGTTTGGTTTTTTTCCACACCCAAACCCGAACACAAACCCGTCCACGGGTTCAATTTTTCCATACCAAACCCTCTCCAAGCGGGTTGGGTTCGAACGGATCCCACGGGTTCGAGTTTAATTGTTATCCCTAATTGAGAGAAAGAGAAAAAGACGATGGGTAGGAGAGAGAGAGAGAGAGAGAGAGAGAGAGAGAGAGAGAGAGAGAGAGAGAGAGAGAGAGAGAGAGGTGGTACTATTGTAGCGGTTGAGTGTCATTTTACTTTGTAAATAAATAGAAAAACCTATTAAATTTTACTACTCACGTAGATAGTACAATTTTAAGATGAGTTTTAGTATATAATAATTGTTAAAGATTTTCAATTTTAAAATTAGTCATATAATTAATACATATTATTATGTTTCCATTTATTATATATTTAATTAGATAGTCAATTATTATCAAATCATATAATAATTAACTACCTAATTAAATATATAATAAATGGAAACATAATAATAAGCGAGTTGTCGTTACCGTATCATTAGCATATCATCTTATGATTTGTGTGGTGATGACAATTCACATAACACATCATTCGAGTTGAATTTTAGATTATTACTCTTTAAAATATATAATAATATCTCTTACGTTATAAAATTTAAAATATATATATAAGGTCAAACTAAATCTACTTAAATTTATGATTTAAAATTTTAACTATATATATTTTCTAATTCCTTAGAACCTACACACATAAAACTGATTATTTTGTTTTAATAATATTAAGGATTCTTTAAGACATTTCCCAATTTGTCTTTTATAAAATTTATGGTATATGTATAATGCCCATATATTTATTCCCACACAATGCGAGAGATATCTATCCCCATGATATGGGGGAGAAAATCAGAAAATTTCCAGAGAAAGGGTGTGTATAAAACCAGGAACTGTAGTTAGTGGAAGAAAACAATGAAAAGAACATCGGTTCCCTCAAAAGGCACAAAAATTGTATCTCCCTTCTGGCCTTCTCTCATGCTAGTTACCAATATTCAAAATCCACTCTCTTTTTTCTATCAAAAGTTGAACCCAAAAAGCACCTGTTTTGTCTTCTCATGTCTTTGTTTCTCCTCTCCCTCTCCTCTCTCCTCTCTCCTGTGACTTTATTATATCCTTTTCAAATATTCTCTTCCCACTTCTTCATCTCCTACTAGCAGTGTGTTGTTGCCTCTCAGTTTTGCACCCACAGTTGACTGCTTTTTTGCTGCTGAAATGTGTGAAATTCGGCTTTGTAAGTTGAATTCTGAGGCAACCATCTGGCGCTTTCAAGGTAAGAGCTATAAAGTTTGTTGCTTTAAGAGGTTTGGTTCTGTTTTGGCTTTGATTTTGTTTCTGGGTTTTGCATTTTATGGGGTTTGTGCTGAGTTGGCTATGGTTTCAGTTCCTATTGGATTTGAGATTTCTGGGTTTGATAGAAGTAAAACATGGGTGTCTCAAAATGGGGTATTTGCATTTGGATTTTTGGACACTAGTTCAAGGGGTGGTGATGTTGATGGGTATGTTGTGGGTATTAGGTACAACTTAGGAGACAAAGCTGCAAATATGCCTGTTTGGACTGTTGGTGGGGGTCTTAGGGTATCTGAAAATTCCACAATTAGGCTTAATTTGGATGGGAGGATGATTTTGTTTGAAAATCCTAGTGGTTTGATTGTTTGGAGTAGCAACACTTCTGGTTTAGGTGTTCAAAAAGCCACCCTTTTGGATAATGGAAACCTGGTACTGATGGGTGGTGGAGATAATGTCCTTTGGGAGAGCTTCAATATCCCTACAAGTACTCTCCTCCCTGGTCAATCTTTGCAGTTCCCTCAAACCCTAAGAGCCCCTTCAACAAAGTCTATCTCTAGTTACTACAGCTTTGTGATTCGCCGCTTTGGTGAGCTTGCCCTTGTGTGGGAACTCAATGTGACGTACTGGAGGGCGCAGGGGCATTTGAGCTCCTTTGGTGGTCTTGTTAAGGAAGCAAGATTTGATGCCAACGGTGTTTTAGGGCTATTCGATACTGGTGATAGAACTGTTTTGTCCATATCAAGTAAGGATTTTGAAGGCCCTCAGGTCTTGAGGCATTTCAGGATTGATTCAGATGGGAATTTGAGAATTTACTCTTGGGACAAAGTGTCTCATCAATGGAAGGTAGGGTGGCAAGCGGTTGATAACCAGTGCAATGTGTTTGGTTCTTGTGGTCTGTATAGCTTGTGTGGGTACAACTCGTCAGGGCCTATTTGCGATTGTCTATATGAAGGATCTATGAATTGGGGAAATGACCTTTCTACAGTAGATTCGGATAGTTCTGGATGCCGAAAAATGGTGGATTTGGGGAACTGCAAGATGAATGCCAGCATAATGGTTCTGAAGCAGACAGTTCTTTATGGTCTTTATCCCCCTCTAGATTTTGATTTGATGCTAAGTGAGGGAGCCTGTAAAGAGTACTGCTCCAATGACTCTACTTGTATTGCAGTAACTTCAAAAAATGATGGTTCGGGAGTTTGCACTGTCAAACGGACCAGCTTTATTACTGGATATAGGAATCCATCTGTTCCAGCAACTTCATTCTTGAAGGTGTGTCAAGTCCCTCAGGCAGTTTCAGCTCGAGGAATTAATCCTCACACCAGCTTCATTTCAATTCCTATATCACCTAAAGGATACATTGAGCATGAGGGTTACAGTCAAAATTTCGTAGAAGCTATTGGCTTGATAGTTTTGCTGACAGTCTCTGGTTTTCTGAGCATTGAGATGTTTGTGTTTTGGTTTTTTTATCGGAGACGACAAATTACAGCTCAAACAAGAATCCCCTTCAGAAAGGATGTGCAAATGAATCCTCATTATAGTGGTCTCATTAGATTGTCCTATGAAGAGGTAGTGGCGATAATTGCCAACTTCACAGATCAACTTGGTCCATCTGTTTACAAAGGTGTTCTTTCCAATAAAATGCCAGTTATTGCCAAGGTGCTGAACAATTCAGTATCTGAGAAGGATTTTCGAAATGCAGTTTCTACCTTGGGTGCAATGCACCACCGGAATCTCGTGTCTGTAAGGGGATTCTGTTTCGAGCCAAATCACATAATTCTACTTTCTGAGTATGTACCAAATGGCTCTCTTGATAGCTGGTTATTCAACACAGAGCACGAACTGAATGAAGGGAATTGGCAACATAGGCTTGATATTGCTCTTGGAGTGGCCCGAGCCCTTGCTTATTTACACATGGAGTGTCAGATATGTGTTGCTCATGGAAATTTGAAGCTTGAAAATGTCTTGCTTGATGAAAAGTTGGTTCCTAAGGTAACAGATTTTGGAATTAAATGCTTACTGGGTAACGAGGCAGCATCTTCTTCCGAGTCTTTACCAGAGAAGGATATATACATGTTTGGAGAAATGTTGCTGCAAATTGTTACGTGCAAGAGGGACATTATGGGCAGCAGTCTGCACAATTTGGTTAGCAATGTGAACGAAGAACTGAAATTGGAGGGCAGCAAGGGTTCCGAAGGAATAGAAAGAGCAGTGAGAATAGCTTTGTGGTGTCTGCAAAACCAGCCATTTTTACGACCTTCCATTAGTGAAGTAGTGAAGATATTAGAAGGTACACTCTCAGTAGATAGGCCTCCAACGTTTGCCTTTAGGCAGGATCAAGTTGATGAGAATATTAATTGAGATTTTGAAGTAGATTCTTAGCAGAAAAACTGACTTTGAATAGTTTGAAAGCACACTTACACCCCAAGTTTTAGTAGTGAGAGTCTGGAAATGTCCAGGAGTTCAATATTTTTACGAGATTGATCCCTCCTTGGATATGTATTAATTTTGTACAATGAGATCAGAAGTTTGTTCTTTAATATATTGTAGAGCTTTCCATTCACATGCCGAGATTTGTTTATATTACAGCAAGTTGTGGAGGGAGAGTTGTAAAATTGACACTGTCACTTGTGACTCTATTCAACAGATGGGTCTTGTAATGTGATATTGATTTATGCTTCTATTTCATTTTAACCCAAAAACTGCTGTATAGTTTTGTTATTGGATTCTCATTTATAGATGCATCGGATGAAAATCTGAACTCTCACCCTTGGTCCATTTTGGGATCTTTACATTGGATTATGGCATTTTCGATGTTAAAATTCTACACTCAATGTGCAATAGCATGCTCTTCAATCTCCATCCATCTAGAAGTCAGCCAAAATTAAAAGATGTTATTTTCCCTTGTCGTAGTGTTGAAGTCTCATCGATATGCACTTTTTTTTTTATGGTAATAGTTAAAGAAAAAACAAGGAAGAAATATTAATGTTCAAGCATATCGACGATTCTTAGAGTCTGCCTTATCATAAGTTTTCTATTTCTACAAGATGGTAGGACTTGAATTTTGAACACGAGTCCATGAAGCGGGTTCAAAGTATTCATGAATTACAATAAGCTGACCTTGATGTGTATTTTTGAAATCAGTGTTGGAAATTTGGGATTTGAAAGAGAGAATAACTTGCAAACAAACACAGTAAGGATACAAAAAAATGATTATAAAACTTCAAGGTTCGGAATTCGATTATTTTAGACAATAATTCTCCCCTTTCCCGTAAAACGGTGAGTACATAATGGGTTTGAGAATTTTGTCATCAGGATTCAGTGAAGCCTAATAATCTTATTGTTGATTTCAAGTTATGTACGACAAGAATCAATCACTTATAACACTCTTAATAACAATCTAGATGATGTCTGAGAGAATAGAAGAAGAGAAAGAGAGCTTGAAATGGTAGAGAATTGCATATTGTTGTTGTGATTCAAAGACAATATATAGCTGTGTATTTATAGTGTTTTCATAAACGGTTGTATCTTTTCACAAAAGTTGTGTCTTTACACGGTAAGAGTTATGTCTTTACATAATAAAAAATCCGTCTTTTCATATTAAAATTTGTGTCTTTATACAATAAAAGTTGTGTCTTTTGTAATCAGTCACAACCTTTTGTTTTAAATTAATTGAAAATTCAAACAATCCCCACCAATTTTCAAAAGATGAAAACTAATAATTTTATTAATTTCAAGAGAAGATATTAGACATCATCTACAAGTCAAGTACATAAATGATAAGTGTCTTTTGGACTTGAACTTACACTTAGTACAAATAATTCAAAGCATGATCAAGGTGCTGAGGTGGACATATCTTGAACCTAGAACCCTGGTGAACATATCTTGAACCTAGAGCCCTTAGAGATTCGCCGGAATCATCGCACATACTGACTTTCAATGTAACACCCCTAAACTCAAAGAATAAATTAACACTTTGATAAGGAATGTTATGACATAAATCAAAAATCGCCCAAAAGAAACTAATATTATAGAAACTTTAAATAAATCATTCTCCAATGACAAAATGTCTCCAAATGATCCCAACAAAAAGATTCACTTCACTCAAAAGGAAATAGAGACAATACAGAGTATCAAAGCTCAAATTCTAAGGAACAATGTGAAGATAAAATTACACATAATATCAATCACTTCAAATTCCTGAAAGTCTATTGCTCTAGCGGTCAGCTACTAGGATACTCAGTCTGCAAAATGTTAAATGACAAGGGGTAAGTTATCAACTCAATAAGTATTGCATAATACATAATCGAAAATATTTATAAAAAATTATAATAACATTTACTACGTACATAACTTTTTAAATATTTAGATACAATCAAAATTACAAAGGTCACATATTCAATATATAAGTAAACTTGCAAAAGTAATATTTTCTAACACAAGTAAACTTGCAAAATTATCATTTTCAATATACGATAACGATTAATAACATTTCATAAAAATATGCTCAAGTCAAGTAGTGTCACCAATGCCCCCGGTGACCTGGCCATTTACATTTAAGAGATTGATACAAGACCAAAATCATAACATTTCATTTGTCGCGCGCGTGCATTTACATTATCACCGGTGATCAACATTTCATTTCATTTATTTTATTTCATTTCACATTTCATTTACTACCGACATTGAGCCAAAACATTACTTTCAAAATATGTATAGCATAATACATTTGCATCGCTAAAGCGCAAAATGACCAAACATTTAAGCATTTAAACAATAAGTTCTAATAAGAGTAAAACTTATTCAAAAAAAATTAGGTAATGAATATGTAAGTAAAGACTACATGAGTAAGAAAATAAGTTTATTTACATATATAAACATATATAACAAAATATTTCAGAATATAATAATAGGGTAAATAAATTAGTTTTTCTAAGAAAGAAACCTTTATGCAACTACATATTATGCAAAAAAAATCTACTTACCTCTGATGATAGCAAGTTTAAAGCTTGACTAACGATACCAGAAGTCGCAAGAGTAACCTATACATATATAACAATAATCCTTCAATCAAACTAGCACAAACCGAAGAAATCTAACTTTTGTTCTTTATAAATACATTTGTTTTGTTCAAACATGATTTATTCGAAAATCCTGAAGGGCACGAAAAATGTCAAAACTTAGTAAATAGATCCAAACATCAGATTAATAACTCCCCTAAAATTTTCAGAATTTTATCGGACACCAATAAATTTCTATAATTTTCTAAACACACAAGGTCAATCATGACAGCATAAATTTCGATCCTCCAATCAGACATTGTATCAGTGTTTAACAATCTTAACAAACATGAAAAATTCCAAAATTTTATTTATAGACTAAGACCTCAGTAATATATCCCTATACAGAAGATAAATATTTTACCTATCTCCGTTTGTGAATTAAAATTCCTACAACACCAAGAGCTTATGTTTGTCAGCATAAATTTTATGGTTTAAACATCAAATATACCCAAAGAATTACATTACTTATACATCACCTAAATTCATGAAAATTTATATCTAGATTAAATAACGTTTGTAAAGACATATTTCCAAAAATCAGACCTAAATTATTCTCAAAACTCAATTCAAAATTACTCCATTACAATAAGGTCAGTTTAATAATAAGAAATATTTGCACCCACAACTGTTTTAGAAATAAAATATCCCTAAACTAAACACCACCAAAAATTCCGAAAATTATAACATAAGTTGATATATGTGTCTACTATTCTCATACCAAAATTAACCATCAATTGCTACCTAAAAATATATCTACAATAACCAAAACAGTAAATTGCTTCACCAATATTAAACAAATCAAAATCTCAACCTACAAACACTCAATCTTGCACTCTTTAATGGACTCCAAAAATCCCAGCAATTTATTAATAGCTTCATGTAAATATATCTATTTCATTCACTCCAAAATTTATACATTAAAACATCTCCATAAAACTCAAATTAAGAATTTGTTAGAAGCCTAAATTTTATAAATGAGATATTTTGTGTCAAAAACAAAAAGGGTTTGAAAAAGACTAAATCTTTAATCAAAAATTAAAGAAAATATGAAACAAGGCTTGAGAAAATCATACCTTCAAAGAGTTTCAGAGTAGTATGAAAATGATATTGACATTCCTTTGTAAAATATATGAATATGTGAATAAGTCTCTAAATATGGAGTTGATTTGCTTGGTGATTAACCTAGAATATTATTAGGGAATTAATCACTAAAAATTAGCTGTCTTAATCAAAGAAATTGGGAGTTGACTATGATATTTATATATATTAGGGAAATTATCATTTTGGACCCTATGTTTTGGTCGATAATGACATTTTTAACTGTCTTTCCATTTTTCACTGAGTGAACCCTATGTTTTAAAAAATACATCAATTTAGTCCCTTAGTCGGTCAATCGTTAGTCAAACTTAACAATTTTAAGGGTATTTTAGTCTTTAACCATATAACATGCCACTTGTCAAAAAATAATAATAGAGAAATTATCATTTTGGTCCCTATGTTTTGGTCGACAATAACGTTTTTAACTGTTTTTCTATTTTTCACTGGGTGATCCCTATGTTTTAAAAAAAAACATCAATTTAGTCCCTTAATTGGTCAATCGTTAGTCAAACTTAACAATTTTAAAGATATTTTTATCTTTAACCATATAAAATGTCATGTGTCGTACACACACACACACACACACATACACACACACACACAAATATATATATATATATATAACACAAAATAATGTTTTAAATTAATTTTAATATTTAATTAAAAATATTTTTATTTTTATTTTTTAAAAACAATATAATCATAAAATCAACAATCAATATGGATCAAAACCTAAAAATTAAAATGAATCAAAATCCCCACCATTACACCAGTTACACAAAATTCACAAACAACCTATTACACTAACTAGTAACCTAGGAAAAAAAATCATTGTCACCATCCCTACAAACCTAGGTTTGTGGTGGTGGTTGCCTGACTGGTTTGTAATTGGGGTTTTAATGGAGGCTTCAAGAGATCTGGAATCAAGAATTATAAATGTTTATTGAACAATTACTCCCACAATAAAAAAGAGATATTCTTTTTTTTTATTATTATTTATGAATAATATGTAATTTGAACCTCTATTTGTTGATGATGGTTAAAGAAGAAAATGGAGATATAAAATTTTCTTTAATTGATGATGACGACTGTTTTGTTGTTTCATCAATAATGGAGATTTATCTCTCAGATATTATTCTTAACATCAACAATTTTGTTGTTGTTTGAGTTTGACTTTGATGATATAGGTTTGTGTTCATGATATCCATTAATGGAGATAATATAATGGTGAAGATCCATTCAAGATTTTTTTTTTATTTCCATCTAATATTATTTTTCTATTTTTTAATTTTCTCCTTTTTCATTTTTCGTTTTTCTTTTCTTTTCTTTTCTTTTTAAAAGAAAATAAATGACTAACGTTAAAATAGTCATTCACCCTTTTATATTTGGGTTGACCGTTAAAAAACTGGTTAGAGGGATTAAATTGATGTGTGTTTGAAAACATATTGACAACCCAGTGAAAAATGGAAAGACAGTTAAAAATGTCACTGTCGGCCAAAATATAGGGATCAAAATGATAATTTCCCTATTTTATTTTAAAAAAAACAAATGACTAAGGTTAAAATAGTCATTCACCATTTTCTATTAGGGTTGACCGTTAAAAAACTGGCCAGAAGGACTAAATTGATGTGTTTTTAAAAATATAGGGACCACCCAATGAAAAATGAAAAGACGGTTAAAAATGTCATTCTCAGCCAAAATATGGGGACCAAAATGATAATTTCCCTATATATTATTAATGTCATAATACTGTTATCAATTATCATTAATAAAAGGAGAAATAATTCGGGTCTTACATTAAAGAGTAGAGTATTCTGATTGCTCTGCACGTTATCTAAAAAACGGTCTTGTTTTCCTAGGAAGCAACCTAACGTCCATTACTCACAAGGTAAATTTACTAAGTAATTCTACAAGTTACTCATTTCAATTTATTAATGACTTAATCCAACCTCTAATCATGCAGAAAACACCACTAGATTAAGAAACATGGTAATTAAAGTTCTCTAGTGTACCATGATCATATATTTGACTTGTTTGTACCACATTAAACTTTGTTTATCCATTTCAAGAAATAAGTTGGGTTCCCATCAAACGCGATCGACGTCATTCACAGACCTTAGCCCCATTCTTTTAGATGTCTTATAGATAATCTCATTACCGACTCCTTTTATTAAAGGATCATCCAAGTTTTTGTTTGACTCAACACAGTCAATCGTAATTACTCCACATTTGAGTAACTGTCTTAAAGATTGATGTCTTAGACTCACATGTCTAGATTTTCCATTGTAGATCTTATTCTCAACCATGTAAATGGTTGCTTTATTTTCACAATTTATCATGACTGCGAGAGATGACTTTTTCCAAAGAGGAATATCTACTAAAGGATTCTTAAGCCATTCTGCTTCTTTAGCTGCATCCGCCAATGCTATATGTTCTGATAACATAGACGAATCAGAAGCCATTGATTGCTTGTTTGATTTCCATGATACTGTAGCACCTCACAAAGTGAAGATCCACCCAGTAATAGACTTTGATTTTATCTCTACATTGTTCCAGGTCGTATCACTAAATCCTTCCAAAATAGGAGGGGACCCTTGATAATGTAAACCGTAGTCCATTGTTCCCTTCAAGTATTTGAGAACTCTATAAATTACTTTCCAATGTTCATTACTTGGATTACTTGTGAATCGACATAGACGTACTGCATATGCTATATCAGGTCTTGTGCAATGCAAAGCATACATAAGACTCCTAATAATATTGGAATATTTCAATTGTGAAACAGTGCTACCAATATTTTTCACTAATTAGATACTTGGATCTATTGGTGTCGGGGAATGCTTATGACAGAAATGTCCATATCTTTTTAAAATCTTTTCAACATAATGATATTGTGTAAATAACAACTCAATGTTCATTCTTATGATTTTAATTTCCAAAATGACATCGGCCTCGCCTAGATCTTTCATATTAAAATTAGAGGATAACAGTTTCTTAGTTTCTTCAACACAAGCCAAACTAGTGCCAAATATAAGCATGTCATCAATATACAAACAAATAATAGTGCATCAAACTTTTTTTTTTTGGCCTGGAATCGCAAACCCTTATGGTTGCTCCATATAATTTGCCTCTTCTAAATCACCATTTAAAAATACAGTTTTAACCTCCATTTGATGAATAACTAAATTATGAATTGATGCAAGGGAAATTAATACTCTAATAGATGCAATGCGAGCAGCAGGTGCATATGTATCAAAATAATCAATGCCATGTCTTTGTTTAAAACCTTTTACTACTAGTCCAGCTTTAAACTTGTTAATGGAACCATCAACATTCAATTTCTTCTTAAAAATCCATTTAGAACCAATAGGTTTAGCACCTGGTGGTAAATCAGTTAAAACTCAAGTTTGATTCATAAGAATCGAGTCCATTTCATCTTTGATGGCTTCTTTTCAAAAACAACCGTCACGTGATTGTATAGCATCTGTATACGTGACATGATCTTCTACATGCATAACATATTTAATAGTATCCACGATATCTTTCATATTTCCTTCCACAAGATAGACAAGGAAATCATGATCAAATGTACGTTCTGTTCTAGCCCTTTTACTTCTCCTATATTCAATTTCTTCATGTAAATTTGGACTAGAATTTTCAGATGTATCATTTATATCAATATCGATAGGTAATGAATTTGATGGAATATTAGAATCTCCTAGCAATTTATTATGAGTGCTAGATTTATTCATGTTCTCAAAAAATCCAGTAACAATTGATTCAATGATATTAAAAGTATCTAGATTAAGAAATATATATGTGATACTATTTTTAGAATAACCGATAAATGCACATCTATGAGTTTTGCAACCCAATTTTGGTCTTTTAGGGTCAGGTATTCTTACATATGCAAGACAACCCCAAACTTTTAAATGTTTAAGATTCGGTTTTCGATTGAACCATATTCATATGGTGATATGCCAACCCTTTTTTAAAGGAACTACGTTCAGAACATAACATGCAGATAGCAGAGCCTCACTCTACCAAGAAAGAGATAATTATGAACTTATTAACATAACATTACCATTTCGGTCAAAGTTCTATTCTTCATCTGAGCAATTCCATTTTGTTCATGTCTATATGGCATTGTGAACTGATGGACAATACCATGAACTTCATAAAATTTTATTAATTCATTTGGATAATATTCACAGTCTTAATTAGATCGTAGAACTTTGATCTTACGGTTCAATTGTGTTTCAACTTCCTCTTTGAAAGATACATACTTTTTGAAAATCTCTTATTTACATTTTATTAAATAAGTACATACATATCTAGAGTAATCGTCAATAAAAGTCACAACATATTTATTTTCACCACAAGTAACATGACTTTCATAATCACAAACATCATTATGAATTAAACTTAGTTCAGATGATCTTTCAATAGATTTATGTGATTTTCGAATAATCTTAGATTGAACACATATGTGATATTTATTAGAATGATCAAAGTTGTATTTTGAAATCAAACCTAAATTATGCATAGTCTTAATAGTGTCATAATTAACATGTCCTAATATACAATGTCATAAAATAGATGAGTCAACCATATAAGGAGAGGAAATGTTATTTATTATATTTAGTTTAATCATACAACTACAAGAATATCCTTGTCCAATAAACGTACCTGTAAGTTCCTCGGTTTTTGATTGGCTTATTTCATTGACAACCACACTTTGGGATCAATATTGTAAGGGTAGTTTAAGGCTTCATTGTTCGTAACCAAGCTCAAGCATCAACGGTAAAATCACTTGCTTAACTTCATTGAAGAGATTTAGTGCACACACTCACACTCATGCATTCTATTTTAATTATCTTGCTTGCATGCTTATTTGCTATTTTGAGTGCCTTGTGTGTCTTAATTTTTTATTTGAGAGTGAATAAATGTTTGTGCCTTAGAAAGAGGATTTTTCCTCTTTACCGTAGTCTAGACCGCTCTATGTGCAGTTCCCCCGCCGCTGCTTGCACAACGGTGTTTGGCAGATGATGCACGCTGTGTCTACAGTGGTTTGTGCGTGTTGCCAACGCTGCGGCCTCCCAAGCTGAGTTTCACAGAGGATGCATGTTGTCCAGACCACGGTCTGTGCACACTGCATACACAGCGACCTACAGAGCGACGTTGTCCAGACGATACACCGCTCTCTGTGCCGCGGTCTGGACACTTGCCTGGACCGCGGTACAGCCAGCGGTCCTGACACGTTTTGGTTGCGTTTTGCCAAAAATGACGCAATTTCACTTTAGGCTTCATATATATACATCATCTTATTCCCAATTTTTTTTGAGAGCTTCCAAACCTAATTTTGAGAGTGAGAAAAGGTTCTTTAGAGAGACAAGCTCCAAGAAGGCATTTTACTCAACCATCCTTAAAATCCAAAGCATCAAGCATATTTCAAGCATGGATTTCTCGTGTGTTCATGACTAGGTATTCTCTACATGTTCTAAACTTTATGTTTTCATTACTAAGACATGTATACCTAGGGTTTTAGTCTTTATTGCATATTAATTGCTTGCTCGGTTGTTTAATAGCTTTTATGACATGCTTGTGTGTTGATTGTTGGTTGAGATGCATTAATTTGTGATAGCTAGCATTTAGGACAATTTTGCCCTTCTAGCTAATTTTTCTTGCCTTTGCATTTAGAATATTGATATCTAGGATTTGCCTTAATTGTCATTATTAAACCTAGATAAGCATGAATGTTTTGACCTAGCATTTTTGCATATTGAATATTCTTGCATATTCACTTAGGTTGCCATTATCTCTTCATTGTTGTGTTATCTTGTGGCTAAGTGGTTAGTGTACAAGGCTAGTGATCCAAAATCGCTATTAAGGCCCGTTGGGTAGAGTGAAAGGGTTAGTAACTGGAGGGTTAGACGGGAGGTCAACCTAGGTTGTAAACTTTTACTCAATAGTGGATTTTGAGGATCGAGGGTGGCACTCTAAATAGCCCGTGGTTTTTCCCATTTGGAGGGTTTCCACGTATATTTTCCTTGTTGTTATTGTTTTATGTTTGTTGTCATTTAATTGAGTTTTTAAGTAGAATGGGGTTGAATTGTTAATATTTATTAATTTGCAAAATTGGTAATCTATCGAATTAAAACCTATTCACCCCCTCTAGGTTATAGATACACACTTTCTAGGGAATTTCAATTGGTATCAAAGCCGGTACCTAGATATACTTAGGTGATCTGTGCATTATGTGTGTCTTACCTTGTGCATTTTCGTTGTTTGCATTTTGTGTGTTGCATTACATTTGCATCTTCATATCATTTATTACCCTCAAACACAATGAGTGGAAACAGAAATAGTCATGATGGAGCCTCAAGCACAAGACCCCCTTTGCTCAATGGGGTGAATTATGTTACTTGGTAGGGGAAGATGGAAACCTATCTTTGCCAAATATATGATCGTTCTTGGATGGCTATTGAAGACGGTTATACTCCTCCAACAATGACCACTGTTGATGGTGTAGAAGCTCCTAACCCCAAGTCTAGTTGGAGTGCTCAAGAATTTGAAGCATCCAAGTGGAACAACAAGGCTGTGCATGCCATCCTTTGTGCCGTGGACGATAATCAGTACAAGTTGGTCCAAAACACTATGATTGCAAAGGAGGCTTGGGACATTCTTCAAATAGCATATAAGGGAACCGAGGTAGTCAAGGACTCAAAGCTCCAAGTCCTTCAGATGCAATTCGAGATTATTAGGATGGAGGAGCATGAATGCTTCAATGACTTCCAGGTGAAGTTGATGGATATTGTCAACCAAAACCATCAACTTGGTGACCCCTATTCGGATAGGAGAGTCAAGCAAAAAATTATGAGGTCACTTCCATCAAGGTTAGAATCTAAAGTGACGGCACTTGAAGAGAATTGTGAGTACAAGAATATGAAGCCGTGTGAAGTCATTGGAAGACTTCTAGCTTATGAGTCTAGATGGAACACCTCACCCACACCTCCAAAGAAGCAAAAGAGCATTGCCTTGAAGAACACTAAGGTTGAAGAAGAGGAGGAGGATTCAGATGAAGAAATGGCCCTCATGGTTAAAAGATTCAAAAAATTCATGAAGTTTGAGAGGAAAGGTTTTGGGTCAAAAGGGAAGGAAGTGAAAAGGAAAACTCCTTTCAAGAAGATTGAAAAGTTTCAAGAAAGTGACTCCAAGAAGGGCATTCAATGCTATGAATGCAGTGGCTTTGGTCACATTGCTCTAGAATGTGCAAATTTTAAGAAAAAGAAAAAGAAAAAGAAAAAGGGGAAGGCAATGGCGGCTGGTTGGAGTGATAATGAAGACTTAGAGGAAGAAGAAAAGTCTTCAGATGATGAAGATCGAGTTACAAACTTCATTGCCTTCACAACATCTCATAATGGCAATGAAGTTGTGAGTGACAAGGAAGAAGTAGATGACTCTAGTGATGAGAATACCTCTTCTAACTCTAGGTTTGAGATTGATAAGGAAATGGACTATGTAGACTTCATGAAGTTTTTTGAAAAGTCTAGATTGAAAAAGAAGAAGGATGTTCAAGAGTTGAAAAAGAAGAATCTAGAGTTGACCTTTAAAATTACCACCTTGAGTGAGAAGGTAAAGAGTGTAAAAGAGTTAGAAGAGAGTTTAAAGTTGGAGCTTGTGATCACTAAGAAGAGTGAAGAAAACTTGAAGATTGAGCTTAAGGAACCAAAAGAATTGGTTACCAAGATGACATCCGGAACCGAGACTTGACAAGATGCTATCTTGTGGGAATAGTCCTAGTGATAAAACGGGCCTAGGATATGTGGAAGGCAAGGATGCCACTTCCTTGAAGAAGACCATCTTTGTCAAGAGTATAAAGGACAAAGAGGTTCAAGAGTCACAGTAACAAATGAGATCAAATGAGGTTGGTGAATCATCAAAGCAAGCACAAACAAAGTCTCAAGCTAAAACACATTCACCAAAAGCTAGAGTTCATCAAACAAGACCACAACCTCCAAGGAGCTCTCAAATTCAACAAAGATGTTTTCACCCATAATCAAGAAGAGAAGTTAATGTGGCTCAACCGCAAAGGATGTTTCAAAGAAGAGATTCGGCTTAAAACCAAAGGACAACTCAAAGGAGAGGAAAGTCTTCCATGTTTGCACAAGGATATGGTATGAATTCATACTTTACTCCCATTTGTCATTATTGTGGTGTTGAAGGTCACATAAGGCCAAATTGTTTTAAATTTATTAAGTTGTGTCGTTTTGAAAGCATGATTGAGAAGAATATGCTTAGAAGAGCCAAAATGCATGCACCTAGGAATTTTACCCAAAGACTCCTAGAAATGACAATGTTGCTACTAGGTGGACTAGAACAAATGAGTATGTTTGCCATGTGGCCCAAGTGGTGTTCAAGGCGAAAGCCTCCAACACTTGGTACCTTGATAGTGGTTGTTCTAGGCATTTGATCGGAAACAAGAGTTTCTTTGAAACTCTTGTGATGAAGGATGATGGATTTGTCACCTTTGGTGATGGTTCACTTAAGAAGGTTCTAGGAAAAGGAAACATCTCCATCCCCGATTTGCCCTCTTTACCCAATGCTCTCTATGTAGATGGCTTGCAAGCCAATCTCATTAGCATATCATTTAAGTGATGAAGGGCTTTCGGTTTTGTTTGGAAAAGTTGATTGCTCTATTATGAGAGAAGATGGACATGTTCTATTGAAATGCAAAAGATCAAGTAACAATTGTTATTGTCTTGATTCTAATGGCATCTCTTGCAATTTTTCTAGGTTTGATCAAGTTGAATTATGGCATCAAAGGTTAGGTCATATGAATTTCAAAGACTTGAAAGTTCTTGAGAGGTTGAAAGTTGTGAGAGGCCTTCCTATGTTTGGAAATAGGATTGAGGGAGTTTGTGGACCTTGTCAACAAGGGAAGCAAACTAAGAGTGTGCATATGAAGGGTAAGTATCTTGCCACTAAGGAGCCATTAGAGCTTCTTCATATGGACCTTATGGGTCCCATGCAAACCGAGAGTCTAGGTGGCAAGAGATACATTTGTGTGTGTGTGTGTATGATTTTTCTAGATTTACTTGGACTTACTTTCTTAGAGAAAAATCCGAAACATTTGAAACTTTTAAAATGGTTTGCACTAAAATTCAAAATGAGAAGGATTCTCACATGAAATGCATTAAGAGAATTATGAGTGATCATGAGAGAGAATTTGAAAATGTTTGCTTTGAATTTTTTTGTGATAGTCTTGGAATCTCCCATAATAGGGTAGTAGAGAGGAAGAATAGAGTCGTCCAAGAGATGGCCCGTGTGATGTTGCATAGCAACAATGTGCCTAGGAACCTTTGCGCTGAAGCTGTCAATACGACTTGTTATATAGGCAATAGGGTTTTTCTTAGGCCCTGGACTAGGCAAACCTCCTATGAATTGTGGAAGGGTAGGAAGCCAAATGTTAGCTACTTCCACTCATTTGGAAGCAAATGCTACATTCTAAATGACCGTGATCAACTTGGCAAGTTTGATGCTAAGAGTGACGATGGGATTTTCATTGGCTATGCCCTAAATAGTAAGGCCTATAGAGTTTTTAATTTGAAGACACGAAGTGTAATGGAATCATCTAATATGGTCATAGATGATTGTAGGCATAAGGTTAGTAATCATGATGAGGAGATTAGTGTGGTTGATGATTCTATCTTGGTGAATATTGATGAGATTTCTAGTGATGAAAAATCAAAGCTTGAAAAAGAAGTCACTCAATCTCTTGATAGAGATCCTACTTTGGACTTTAAGGAACCCGTTCCTTGGGTTAAACATCTCCACAATAAGAGTGACATTCTTGAAACTATGAATGAAGGTGTGAGGACTAGACATCAATTAGCAAATCAAATTAGTTACACTTGCTACACCTCTCAAATTGAACCCAAAAAGGTAAATGAAGCTTTAAGTGATGAGTTTTGGGTTCTTGATATGCAAGAAACCGATTTGAAAGAAATGAGGTTTGGACTCTAGTTCCTAGGCCTAAGAACACTAATGTAATAGGCACCAAGTGGGTCTATAGGAACAAATCAGATGAGGATGGCAACATTGTACGGAACAAAGCTAGACTTGTTGAAACAAGGATACTCTCAAATTGAGGGTATCGACTTTGAGGAGACTTTTGCCCCCGTTGCCCGTTTAGAGTCCATTAGGCTTCTCTTATCCATATCGTGTGTTCACAAATTTAAATTGTATCAAATGGATGTTAAGAGTGCATTCCTCAATGGCTTCTTGCAAGAGGAAGTGTTTATTGAGAAACCTAAGGGGTTTATGGATCCACACCACCCCAATCATGTTTATCGCCTCAAGAAGACGCTATATGGGTTGAAACAAGCACCGAGGGCTTGGTATGAGCATCTCACTTTTTATCTTGTTGACAATAACTATTCTAGAGGTAGTGTTGACAAAACTTTTTTTATCAAGTGCACTAAAGATGAGCTATTCATAGCTCAAATTTATGTTGATGACATCGTTTTTGGTTCCGCCAACAACTTGAAAGTTCAACAATTTGTTGATGTCATGACTCATGAGTTTAAAATGAGCATGGTTGGTGAACTCAATTACTTTCTAGGCTTGCAAAACAAGCAAATGCATGATGAGATCTTCATATCCCAAGCTAAGTATGCCAAGAACCTAGTGAAGAAGTTTGACCTTGAGAATGCCAAGCATTGTGACACACCTATGAGTACCACTTTGAAACTTAGCAAGGATGCTAGTGGAAAAAGTATGGACCAAATTCTATATCGTGGCATGATCTGGAGCTTGCTATACTTAACTACTAGTAGGCCCGATATAGCTTTTAGTGTTGGTGTGTGTGCTAGGTACCAAGCTAATCCCAAGGAATCCCATCTCTCATCCGTGAAGAGGATCATTCGATATGTGAATGGGACATCCAACTATGGGATATGGTACTCTTTTGACATTAATGCTAGTTTAGTTGGCTTTTGTGATGCAGATTGGGCAGGTAATTGTGATGATAAGAAGAGTACATCGGGCGGTTGCTTCTTCCTTGGGAACAATCTTGTGTCATGGTTTTACAAGAAGCAAAATTTCATCTTATTATCCACAGCCGAGGCCGAGTATATAGCAGCTGGGAGTGCTTGTACATAACTCCTTTGGATGAAGCAAATGCTTATGGATTATGGCTTTGAGCAAGGTACTCTAACCCTTTATTGTGATAACATGAGTGCCATCAATATTACAAAAAATCCTATCCAACATTCTAGAACTAAGCATATTGACATTAGACATCATTTCATTAGAGAGCTAGTTGAGAGCAAATGCATTGCACTTGAGCATGTGGGCACAAATGATCAACTAGCGGATTTGTTTACGAAACCATTAGATTCAACTAAGTTTAAATCTCTTAGTAGGTCTATTGGGATTTGTTATATGCATTGATGGGTTTTGGTTGTTGACCCCATTTGGGGAGCTCAAGCAAAGAGAGCGAACTTGCTTCTTAATAAGCAAATAATTGTTCAATTTTATGCTCTTTAATTAATTGCTTGATTATCTTGGTTGCATATATTATTATATGTCTTTTTATTCAATAAGTGTGTTTTTGTCTTATTTGAAATGCATGTCTCATTTGGGTTCAAACATGTATTTTTGGACTAGGAAATTTGATTGGGAAGTACATTTGATTGATCCAAAGTTTATCTCCATGTTTATGATAGCTTGATCTTGACATGCTTAAAGTGATTTGCATGATGAATTTTTTTGAAAGCTTACAAAATGATTGCAAATATGTGTGCAAGTGACTTTTGAGACTTTATTCAATAAGGATATTGTATCCATTTCAAGGATTTCACAATCCAATAGTCTATCCCTTTACTTATTGAACAAGGCTACTATTATACAAGTATCTTGCCCGGAAAAATCTAATAAGGCGCAATAGTCGCTCATGACTTGTTCAACTTGTAAAGTTTGGTAGTTGCTCTTATGTTTTTGGTTGAACTATATCTTATTTTCCATTGTCAATTTGGTGCAAATTGGTTTGACTTCTCTTGGAACCTCATGTGTTATTTTCCTTTGCCAAATACCATGCTTTTGGAAGTTGATGTTGCATGTACTTCATTCAAGGCAATCTTTCACACATGTTCCAATCAATAACACTTCTATGAATTTCTCTCTCTCTCTTAATTAACCTGTATAAAGTTGTTATATATTTTTATGCATTTACATTGCAAATATCTCTCTTTGCTACAGCATCCTGGTTGGGGAATACTCATTTGCCTATCTTGTGACAAAATGGGGAGTAGTGTTGGATTTAGGGGGAGTTGATATTGGCATGTTTTTAAGGGGATATTTTCCTATTGTGAGGGAGTAGACCTATTTAAGGGGAGCATTTGCTTGGTGCATTATTGATTGCATGTTACTTGTTTCTATTTCACGCAAATTGCACTTGTTTTTATTTATCTTGATCCCTCTCATACACTTGTCTTGGAAAGTGTAGTTTTTTATTTTGTAGGGATGATCATCCTACAAGAGATGAAAGATTTGAAGATTTAACTCTAGGTATCTCTTGTAACATAGAATGGTTGTCTTGTTGTCTCTTATTGTTTATTGTTGTTTGTTGTGAGGATACCTTGTGAGTGAGTGGTTTTGTCACGAAATAGCCAAAGGGGAGATTGTAAGTTCCTCGATTTTTGATTGGCTTATTTCGTTGACAACCACACTTTGGGATCAATATTGTAAGGGTAGTTTAGGGTTTCATTGTTCGCAATCAAGCTCAAGCATCAAAGGTAAAATCACTTGCTTAACTTCATTGAAGAGATTTAGTGTACATACTCACACTCATGCATTCTATTTTAGTTATCTTGCTTGCATGCTTATTTGCCATTTTGAGTGCCTTGTGTGTCTTAATTTTTTATTTGAGTGTGAATAAATGTTTGTGCCTTAGAAAGAGGATTTTTTCCTCTTTACCGTAGTCTAGACCGCTCTATGTGCAGTTCCCCCACCGCTGCTTGCACAACGGTGTTTGGCAGAGGATGCACGCTGTGTCTACAGCGGTTTGTGCGTGTTGCCAACGCTGCGGCCTCCCAAGCTGAGTTTCACAGAGGATGCATGCTGTCCAGACCACGGTCTGTGCACACTGCATACACAGCGACCTACAGAGCGGCGTTGTCCAGACGATACACCGCTCTCTGTGCCGCGGTCTGGACACTTGCCTGGACCGCGGTACAGCCAGCGGTCCTGACACGTTTTGGTTGCGTTTTGCCAAAAATGACGCAATTTCACTTTAGGCTTCATATATATACATCATCTTCTTCCCAATTTGTTTTGAGAGCTTCCAAACCTAATTTTGAGAGTGAGAAAAGGTTCTTTAGAGAGACAAGCTCCAAGAAGGCATTTTACTCAACCATCATTAAAATCCAAAGCATCAAGCATATTTCAAGCATGGATTTATCGTGTGTTCATGACTTGGTATTCTCTACATGTTCTAAACTTTATGTTTTCATTACTAAGACATGTATACCTAGGGTTTTAGTCTTTATTGCATATTAATTGCTTGCTCGGTTGTTTAATTGCTTTTATGACATGCTTGTGTGTTGATTGTTGGTTGAGATGCATTAATTTGTGATAGCTAGCATTTAGGACGATTTTGCCCTTCTAGCTAATTCTTCTTGCCTTTGATATCTAGGATTTGCCTTAATTGTCATTATTAATCCTAGATAAGCATGAATGTTTTGACCTAGTATTTTTTCATATTGAATATTCTTGCATATTCACTTAGGTTGCCATTATCTCTTCATTGTTGTGTTAGCTTATGGCTAAATTGTTAGTGCACAAGGCTAGTGATCCAAAATCGCTATTAATGCCCATTGGGTAGAGGGAAAGGGTTAGTAACTGGAGGGTTAGACGGAAGGTCAACCTAGGTTGTAAACTTTTACTCAATTGTGGATTTTGAGGATCGAGGGTGGCACTCTAAATAGCCTGTGGTTTTTCCCATTTGGAGGGTTTCCACGTGTATTTTCCGTGTTGTTATTGTTTTATGTTTGTTGTCATTTAATTGAGTTTTTAAGTAGAATGGGGTTGAGTTGTTAATATTGATTAATTCGTAAAATTGGTAATCTATCGAATTAAAACCTATTCACCCCCCCTCCCCCTCCCCCTCCCCCTCCCCCTCCCCCTCTAGGTTATAGATACACACTTTCTAGGGAATTTCAATGTTTTTGGACAATACTAAGTTATCCGACTCATACACTAATTTGAAACCTCTTTGGTTAAGTAGGTCTCTAGATACAAGATTTTTACACATATCAGGTACATGTAAAACATTAACTAGTGTAAGAGTTTTTGCAGAAGTAAAAGAAAATTCCATTGTGCCTTTGCCAACGACTTTACTACGGAAGTTATTTACCACTTTTACTTAATTTCCGTCATCAGTCTTTTCGTATGTCTTGAATAGATTACAATCCTTACAAATATGTACAGTTGCTCCTATGTCTAGCCACCATCCACTTTCAATATCAACATAATTGGATTCACACATAGTAGCAACATATTTGTCATTAGTCATGTTTACTTGATTCCCATGATTTTGATTTTGATTTTATTTTGCGACAATCTCGCTTCATATGACCGGGTTTTTGACAATAGTAGCAATTTCCCTTAATCTTCTTTTGATTCTTCTTCTTGTTTTGGTGATGATTCTTAAACTGATTATTATTCTTAGGCCAAAGATAATTATTAGATTTTTCAATTTCAACAACATTGGCCTTAGACGTAATATCAGTTTGCGCATCATTCAATTCACGGATCCTAGAATCCTCCTAAATACGAAGATGATGTTGAATTGATTCCAAAGTATGCTTCTTTTCATCATGTTTGAGTTTCTTCTTGTAACCATTCCAAGGTGATGGGAGATTAGAAATTATAACCCCTATAAAAAATGATTCATCAAGATTAATTCCAGCAACCTTGAGATGACTTATTAAATTTAATAATCCATGGACTTGTGTCATAATTGATTTATTATCAAACATTTTATAATCCATAAAATTACCAATGAGAAATTTTTGATTACTTGCCTCTTCAATGCGGTATTTGTTGTCCAAAACAGTCCACGGTTCTTTTATAGTGCTAATATTCTGATATGCATTGTAAACTGTGTGTCCCAGAGCATTGAGAATATGTCCCTTACATAAATAATCTTCCTCCTTACACTTCTTTCGCTTTTCCTTTAGTTCTTTCGAATCGTCAGCCTTTTCTTCTAGTATTGGTTCCAAATCATCTTCGAGTATGTGGGCCAGATGAAATGCTGTTAAGATGAATTTCACCTTTTCTTGCCAATGAGTGAAATTTTCCCCATCGAATTGTTCAAGACGAACTAGGTTTGGATTCATCACTTGAATAGATTATGCAACAGTTGATCCCTTCATTACATATAATTATTGTCTGAAAAACTGTTGGAAATTTGGGGTCTGAAAGAGAGAATAGCTGCAAACAAACACGGTAAGAATGCAGAAAAATGATTATAGGACTTCAAGGGTCGAAATTTGATTCTTTTAGACAATAATTCTCATCTTTCCCATAAAACGACGAGTACACAGTGGGTTTGAGAATTTTGTCGTTAGGATTCAATGAAGCCAATAATCTTATTGTTGATTTCAAGTTATGTATGACAATAATCAATTACTTAGAACACTCTTAATAATAATCTAGATGATGTTTGAGAGAATAGAAGAAGAGAAAGAGAGTTTGAAATGGTAGAAAATTGTATGTTGTTGTTGTGACTCAAAGACAATTTATAGCTGTGTATTTATAGTGTTTTCATAAACGGTTGTATCTCTTCACAAAAGTTGTGTCTTTATACGGTAAGATTACGTCTTTACACAATAAAAGTTATATCTTTTCACATTAAAAATTGTGTCTTTACATAATAAAAGTTGTGTCTTTCGTAATCAATCACAACATTTTGTTTTAAATTAATTGAAAATTCCAACAGAACGAACACAAAATAAGCAAAGAATTTATCAAACTAAAGTGTCTACAAGCAAAGAAGTCTTTCAGTAAACAAAAAGCAACCAGGCAAGACCGCTACAAACGGAGGAGGGTCGGTGCTACCGCGGTGCTCAATCCTCCCCCTTATGTGGAGATCAATCTAGATCTTAACCCATCGGTTTATTTATTTATTCATTTTTTTAGTATTTTTTAAATGTTGATCTCTACTTGAGATGGACATCAGAGATCCATCTCTTCTTTTTAATTTTTTCTTTAAAAAGATCAAATTGGATTTTATATTAATTTTAAACCAAAAAAATGAAATTTGTTTTTTCCTTTTCTTTATAATTTTTTTTTATAGATTTTATTAATGTTAACACTTTAAGATTTGTGTTAATCAAATTTGAAGAATCTCTTCGGCCTAGAGATTTTTTGGGTTAATTTGATAAGAACTTCGTTTCTCCGGTAGAGAAAACGAAGGTGTGATGAAATTTAGAAAAATGAGGCAGAGTTTTGTATAGTTTTTAAGGTGAAAAGGACAGCCATAATCGATACCAACGGGGAGCCGACGATCGTTTTCCAACATTTAAAGAAGCTCTTCAAAGATTATGAAAATGACAAACTACAATGCTCTGTAAAATAAAGGATAAAATCATGGAGAGACTTTTATTGGGACTCAAGATACATTTTTAGTACAATTCAGACCAAATGGGTGGACATGTGTTCGTCTCCCATTGAGTGACATTATTTCAGCCTATAAAATATTCAAAATTCATTTTGTCTAATGGGAGGAAACAATTTACTTTGTGGCACCACTTTTTGGTCTGATGGTGATATGGACTGTAGGGATTAGATGTTGGATATTGGTCCATGTGATCATGGTTGAGCTAGTTTCTAGAAGGTTGTATCTTCCAAAAATTCTAAGATGGCTGGTTTGTTGAAATGGGGCCCCTACAAATTTCGAATCTCCCGCATATGTTGGCAAGTGGGGGGAACCTTATATTTCATAACTATTTTCTAGCTAGCCACTTGCAATGCTAATGTGACATGTTTCTAGATCTTTCTAGGTATTTTATCTTTAGACTCAGTTGGTGGATCTTCTAGTGGCCATTTCTCATAGTGAGAAGCATCATGGTGGAGAGCTTACTTGGTCTATTGATAATTTATATCATTAACAACTAATATTTAACTATTTTTTATTTTTAAATTTTTGCAATACGTGTTAAAATTTGATTTGATTAAAAATCATGTTAAATTGGGAAAAGTTACAATGTTAGATTGTTAGAGGGCAAAATCACATTTTTCAACTCTACTAACTTTCTGGTTAGAGGGACGACACCACATTGATGTATTTACAAGAATTCAAGGACCAAGAAGCAAAAGTAAAGACGGTTAAAACACTAGATATGCTAAAATCTAAGGGTTAAAAAAAAAGGTAAATTCCCTAGACATGGATAAATTTTTGAAAAAAGAAAGAAGATAAATTCCCTAGACATTGATAACAAATTGCCAACCTTCTTTTCTGTTAAACAATTGAACTCAATTACTCAAGCCTAGAGATACACATTTGGAAAATAGGGATGGATATAGGTCCCCCATCCCCATCCATACTTTCTAGAACCTTCCCCCATCCCCACTCATTTCCCCGTTTGGAGAAAATGGGGATGGAGAATATTGGAGGGAAGTATCTCTATCCCCAACCCCAGCTCCTTATTTTTCCATGTTTTTCTTTGTTTTCCGTTTCCTCCATTCCCCTGTTTTTCCATTTTCCCGTTTGACTAAAATTACAAATTTGTTTTTAAAAACAAACATTCCATTACAAATAAAAAATAAAATCTATTAGTGCGTTACAAATGCAATATAAATTCCATTACAAAATAAAGTGTTTTCAAATAATTCAAAGTTTCTAAGTAAGCCAACTTCACATATGAAGTACCACAAACATTAGATTTAGGTTTTAGATTTTGAAGTTAAAAGAGTAAATGAGTTTATATAGTTAGGGTTTTCAAAGACTATTTTTTTTAAAATATATTAATATATATAATTTTATTTATATATGTTTTGGGAATCCGAGGAAAATATGCATCTCTACTTGTTGTACGTAAATCTCGCCAGAAGTACACGTCATCACTAAACCACGTAAGCAAGACATCTCAAGGGAAAATTATCAGATTGACATCAGAAGATGCAACGCTAAATGAATTCCGAGTAGAGCCGAGTACAGACAAATAAAATGCATTTTCCTGTTCAAGCTTACCCAGGGTAAACAAAGGGAAATGCCTTATTTAGGGTTTCATTCTCTCCGGTTTAAATCATGCTAGACTTACAAGGCTGTAGCAATACTATATGTGCACGCAATCACAAGAAAAAGAGTCTCAAAGGAAAAAAAAAAATTCTCCCCATGATATAAGCCTCAAACGAATACCTATGTAATTAAGTAGATGAGTTCAAATAGGAAATAGAGATTTGATAATCTTTGGCTTGTACGCCAAGATACAAAACCCTAGCAAAACCATGTATAAATACACCTGTAAATTATATTGTAAAAGACAGAACAATATGAGCGAGGCAAGAGAGATCGAATGTTACAATTCTAGCAATTCATTATTGGATTTGATTTGGTTACGTGCATAGCAACCGGTGGACATTTCTTCATTCATCGGAGTTTTATCACGTATCTTCATGTTAGATTGCTATTCTTTTATTGCATCATCTTTTGTAGGTTGCGGTGAACAAACAAGTAGTTGACTTCTTGACCATCAAGAAATTGCAGTCAATAATTAACGCTAGAGGAAGGTGGTTAACCTTTGTACGTTATATTCGTCTAAAACTCTTGAGACAATGGCTAGCGACGAAAACGGAGGCTGTTCCAAGAACATCTAGGAATTACCAGATGATATACAGAGAATTGACGTTACTCAGTATCTCACAGGCACTACGCTTACAACTGAGAATCAGTCAGTACCTATAACAGGTATCCAACGGTCTTCTCCAACCAGTGAGAACATCACACGGTGATTCCAGGAAGCGCTGCAACAACTGGTGTTTGACGCAGCTAAAGAATGAGTTGACCTTCTTACCATGGGAGGATTGATTTCACCTAGCCAAACTTCTCTCATGGATCACCTAACAGGAAGGCTATGGTCGATTGTAGTTGGACCAGCGCTAGTCGCACCAACAACAACATAAATCTGAATCCAAGCACCCAACTCGGAGTTACACTTGAAGAACAAGCCTGTGCCCGAGAGGTATCCAAAGATGATCGACATCATCGAAGGCGTTATCGTGACCAAGTAGGGCATGACTGGTATCATAGATACTCCCGACGAAGGGATCAATCGTCATCATCGGAGGATAGTGACCATCATCATCAAAAGCGCCATCGGGGAACTATCTACTTACATGGCTTAACTCGAGAAACTCAAAGGTGGGATGAAGAGGAACAAAGGACTGTCCTAACAATTACCCAAGGATTTAATCGTAAAGGGGACCCGATTGGTGAAAAAGATGTTCTGATACAGAGCTTGACCCAAGAGGTTTGAAACAACAGGCGGCAGATGGATGTGCTAGTTAGGCGGTATAGGCTCAATGAGTTGTTAGACGATGATTTTGATAGCCCTTTTACTGATGACATCCTCTGAACAACGTTCCTAGAGAGATTTAGAATGCCACATATGGAACAGTTCAAGAAAGACACAGACCCAAAAAAACACATCAAGCGATACATGAGTGCCATGACCCAATATGCCCAAAGTGATGCCTTATTGTGCCTCAATTTCCCTCAGACCCTAGGATATTTGGGGTTTGGTAGACTACCTCCGGCAAGCATTAGAAGCTTTGATGAATTAAGCAGAGCTTTCTCGACACAATTCCTCTGGAATGTGCATAGGAAAAAGTCAGTAGCTCACCTCTCCCAACTAAAGTAAGGAAATAATGAGTCATTGAAAAAAAAAATGTGGGGAGGTTCAGTCAGGTAGTGTCGGAGATCGGATGTGCAAACGACAAAGCAATCATTGCCGTATTTATAAGCAACTTACAAAGTGGCCGACTATCCTTTGATTTGAGGAGAGCCCGTCTAACCAAGTATTCTGATATGGTGGACATGATAGGTGGATATGCATTGGTTGAGGAAGAAGAAGTGGCAACAAAGGGTCACTTCGTACATGGAGGGCGCCCCGAAGAACCTACGACTAAGAAGGCTGAGTCTATGCCACATAACCAAAAAACAGATAAGCAAAAAGGGAACGACATAGACGAAAGGATCAAGTGTGGAATTGGTGCACATAGAAACACCGACCATGTAAATGACAAGTTCCAGGGTGAATATACAAACTATACTCTCTTCAGAAAAAGGAAAGATGAGATCTTAGCTATTTTGGAAGAAAAGAACCTGTCCAAAGAGCCACGAAGACAATCACAGTTTGCCTGAAGAGACAACATGAAATATTGCAGTTTTCATAAAGAAAATGGGCATGAAAATTTTACGTGTTACCAGCTCAAAAATCACATTGAAACTCTCATCCGAGAGGGGCATTTACAAGATATTGTTTTAAAGAAAGCTGGGAAGATGTATACCTAGAAGAACTACAATTCAGAAGATCAGAATAGAAATAAGAGTCTGAAAAAATGTCTAAAAAAGACTGAAAAAGGAGTAATTAACACCATTTTCAGAGGACTTTTGACCAGGAAAAGCAATCAAGAACGAACTCAAGAATCCGGGAAGTAATAAAGGCACGAAAAAACCTCGATGTAAATTCGGTTGAGCCCGACCCAAAAATGATCAAGGAAGGATGGGACCCAATAGTGTTCACTGAAGCCGAATCGTATGTGGTGGATATTCGACCAAACGATTCTTTAGGTATAAATGCCTGAATTGGCCATAGAGAAGTCCACAGAGTATTGATTGACAACAGGAGTTCGGTGGACATTCTAAGTACAGAAGCTAAGGTTGGATCAGAAGGATTTGCAACCTTTTCGTACCCCACTTCGAGGATTTTATAGGATCGAAGTCAGATAGCTGGGAACAGTAAAGTTACCAGTGAAAATAGAAGAACCCCCTTGTCAGAAAACAATGTTACTCGACTTTGTTGTGGTAGACGTTGAGACTTTACCTTGCAACATTCTGTTACACAGACCATTCCTGAATAAAACCAAAGCGGTAACTGCTACCTATGCTTTGATGATAAAATTTCTTATAGAATGATGGGTAGGAACTGTCAAAGGGTCACAAGAGATGGCAAGAAAGGCAAACCTCTCATTCTATAGGGATAGGGAGAACAACGAACATCGAGTGTGCACTCTTTCTTTGGCTGATCAAACAGTGATAGAAACACCCTTGGAATTTGACCTGGATCCAAGGAAAGAGCTTGAGACACAGAAGGATGAACCGATGGAGGAAATAGTCCTTGATGAGGATGAGCCGACAAAAGGAGTCAAAGTTAGGGCTAACCTAGATGAAACTGCAAAACAAGCCTTATCAATTGCGTAAGGGAGTACAAAGATGTGTTCGCATGGAGCCATAAAGACATGATGGGAATAGATGCACAAATGATGTCACACTACCTAACCATTGATCTGAGGGTCAGACCAGTAATCCAGAAAGAAGACTGTTTAACCCCGAAAAGAGTCTGGCGATTAAAAAAGAGATGGAAAAGCTACTTGTCGCAGGATCCATCAGAGAAGTGAAGTACGCTTAGTGGGTGGCCAATGTTGTGCCAGTGAAAAAAAAAAGAATGGTTGGTGGAGAATGTGCGTAGACTTCACAGACCTGAACAAAGCTCGTCTGAAGGATAATATCTCCTTACCGAGAATAGACCAACTAGTAGATGCCTGCCATGTCTTGTCATGAGTTGTTGAGTTTCATGGATGCCTATTTGGGTTATAATCAAATCTGAATGAACAAGGTAGATGAAGATAAAATAGCATTCACAACCGACCAAAGACTGTACTCTTACAGGGTGATCCCTTTAGGAATAAAGAACGTCGGGGCAACTTACCAAAGGTTAGTTAACAAAAAATTTACTCGACAGCTAGGGAAGAACATGGAAGTCTACGTGGATGATATGTTAACTAAAAGCATCATGATATCGAGACACGCTACAAACCTGAGATGTGTTAAGGTAATATGGGATGAAGCTCAACCCGAATAAGTGCATGTTCGATGTGCCATCTGGAAGGTTCTTGGGATTTCAGGTCCACCAAAGGGGGATTGAAGTAAACCTTGAAAAGATTCAGGACCTCGCTGAAATGGCTTCACCTAAGACTCTAAAAGATTTACAACGATTGACAGGATGCCTCGCTTCGCTCAGCCGGTTCATCTATAAATCAATCGACAAATGTATGCCATTTTTCAGAGCAATAAAAAAGGGAAAGGGACTCGAGTGGACTAGAGACTGTGAGGAAACATTTCAAAAGATAAAAGAGTACTTGGATTGATCCCCAATCCTCTCCATGCCCAAGGCTGGAGAAACTCTTTACATGTACTTATCTCTCATAAAATTGGCAACGAGCTCGATTTTGGTCAGATAGGGTACAAAAACCAGTGTACTATACCAACAAGTCTCTACTTCTAGTGGAAACAATATACTCACTAGCAGGAAAAATGGCCTTGGCACTAGTTTCAGCTGCTAGAAAATTGAGGACCTACTCTCAAGCTCACACAGTGAAAGTATACACTGACTGTCCCCTCAAACAAATCCTACAAAAGTCAAAAATTTTGTGGAGATTAACTAAATGGGTGATCGAGCTAAGCGAGTTTGATATCAAGTATGTAATTAGAACATCAATCAAATGCCGAGTTGTAGCTGACTTTGTATATGAGTTCACTGAACCCAATCTGGAGGCTAGAAAAATGCAAGAAGAAAAGGATTTTCCATGGAAGTTAGATGTTGATGGATAATCAAACACTTATGGAAGCGAGGTAGGAATAGTGGTGTCCACTCTAGAAAAGGACGATATAGAATGTGCCATGAGATTTGACTTCAAAGAAACAAACAATCAGGTCGAGTACGATGCATTATTGGCAGGCCTCAGAGTATGTATTGTGCTAGGAGAAGATGAGTTTAAGATCTTCAGTGATTCACAGGCTATAATCAATCAAGTTCTAGACGAATACCAAGCTAGAAATGGATGCATGATTTCCTATCTGGGCACTGTTAAGCAACTTCTCAAGCGATTCAAAGAGTTTAAGATCACTAAGATCCCACTAGAAGAGAATGAGAAGGCGGATGCCCTGTCCAAGTTAGCATCAACCATAACTTGCATCAGATCTAAAACTGTCCCAGTGGCGCTTCTGCTCAGGCCGAGTATATCTAAGCCGAAGGAACTTGATGTAGCAGAGATCCGAGCATAGTCAAATAGATGGATGACCCAATTTAGGAAGTACTTGGAAGAGGACGAGCTCCCAGAGGATCATTTAGAGGTAAAGCACCTCAAATACAGATCAACCCGGTACACCATTATTGGAGGAGAACTATACTGGAGATTCTCCAGGGCTATTCAAAAATATGCAAGCAGATACTAAGAGATGTCCACAGTGGTGTGTACAGAAATCATACTGGGGGCAGTAGCATGGCAAATAAGATACTCAGACAAGGGTTCTATTGGCCTACTTTATTTAACGATGCTTAGCAATTCTAGGACAGTTGTGACACATGTCAAAGAGCTGCCAATGACATCCGACAACCTCCTGATATTCTCAGAAGCCTCACGTCACCTTGGCCATTTTCCATGTGGGGATTAGATTTGATTGGACCTATGCCGACAGTAGCAAAAGAAGGCGCAAAACATGTTGTTGTAGTCGACTACTTCACTAAGTGGATGAAGGCGAAAGCACTAGTTCACATCACAGAAGTAAATACCATGAACTATGTGAAAATAATATACTCTACCGATTCGGAATCTCGAGCACCATATTCACTGTAATGGCACTCAATTTGACAACCAGAAGTTTAGACAACTTTACAGGGAGTACAAAATTTCCAATTACTACGCCACACCTGCTCATCCACAGACGAATGGGCTAGCGGAAGCGGTAAATAAGGTGATCAAGCACACTCTCAAAGCAAATTTGGACGCAAAGAAGGTAAGTTGGGTAGAGAAGCTACCTGAGGTATTATAGGCATATCGAACAACTGTAAGAACCTCCACCTGGGAAACACCGTTCTCCTTGGCATATGGGAATGAAACGGTTATCCCCATGGAAACGGCTTATATTTCCCTGAGGGTCCAGTTATATGTTGAATAGTACAACGCCGGTATGTTGTTGCAAAACTTAGATGATTTAGAAGAAGCAAAAGAGAGGTCCCTAGTACGAAATACGGCCTACTAGCATAGAGCAGCTAGGTGCTATAACTCGCATGTTTGAATTAGAAGGTTCCAGCTGGGAGACTTAGTACTTAGAATGGTATCTCCAAATACAAAGGATAGAATGGTGGGATCCCTCATTGAAAAATGGGAAGGACACGTACAAGATTGATGGATAGCCGGACATGAAGCATACTAGATATCCCGACCAGGAAAATGAGTCTTACAACACTCAGTACCTGAAGATTTTCTACCCTTATGGGACCCCTATGGGACAACCTTAATTAGTTTAGCTTTTTCTTTGAGACAGTCTTTTCAGTTTGAATTTGTTTTTATCTTTTGTTTAGTCTTTACAGAAATGAATAAAATTCCTTCGAAAAACCCTTTTGGAAAAGAGAAGCAATTCCTCTGGGAAACCATTATGGAAAAGCAATCAAATACGTTAATAAGAACATGAAGAACACTATAAAAATAAACTGCTTGGGCACCATTAGATTGGAAAGAAACACCCGAATGGGTGAGAAGCTTAAGTTAGCATGCTAGCCGAGCAAGGTTAAAAATATAAAACCTTAGCAAAAAGATAAACTCGAAGCACCAAGACACCTGGAAAACTGCTCGGGCCATCGCCAGGGCAGACCTGGTGAGTTGCGCAGCTGTGTTGGTTAGTTCACTACCTAACGATTCGGCACAACCTTGCACAGATAAAACCAAGAGACGTCCTTAGTGACTTGTGCATGGACCCAAGTGTATGGTCGTGGTGAGCCTCAACGTAACACTCAGGTAAAAAAAGGATATAAAACATAATTGCAAGTTAATAAGATACTCGACTTTGATTACCCGACTGAAAACTCGATCACGAGTTAATGATATACTCAGTTTTACTCCGTGTCACAGAACTAAAAGATAGCCAGTTAATAAGATACTTGGCATTATTGTGGATTACTCGAAAATATTAAGTCGCCAGCTAAATATACTATTATAATTTTATATAAAAAAATACTCAAGCTTTCTAAATAACACTGAGTTAATTCAGTTTGAACAAAAGTAATGGCCTTAAAGAGGTTGCCTTCATTAATCATTAGTTTTTTTTTACATTATGCAACATTGTACAGGAAAGAGAATTTCGAGATGGGTAAGTGAATAATTTTTCAAGCGGGCTAATGTGTAAAGATTGTCCAAAATTGTGACTGTAAAAGTGTGATACAATCAAGAAGAGGGCGTAGGGGTTTGAGAACTACTACCACCTAGACTCGGGTTGGGCACCATCTCATACTCGTTCAAAAGTCTCTCATTCAAAGGCCAAACAATTTCATCCACTTCGTTGTCCATCCAAGCATTGTAATCATTTCCGACCACAGGAACAACGTTAGACTCCTCCCCATCTATCCTAGCTTTCTGACTCGAATGGAAAGTTAAGAAGGAATGCTCAGTGGGGACTTCCAGATGCATAGAATGAGGGTCCTTACCTTTGCTGTGACAATAGGCTGACCATTCTTTCATTTGAACCTTGAGAGCTTCTAGGGACCGATTGGCATGATTTTTTATTGACGAACTCCAGTTGGCTCGGGCATTGTCTGTCGCTCGGTTCTTCACTTTGAAAAATTCACCGGCTGAGACCAACCCATGTTGAAACTCTCTGAGCAGCAAGGCATCGTAAGCTGAGGATCTTTTGAAATGATCAACCCCTTACAATTCCAACTCCAACCTGGCCTCCTTGGAAAATGGCCTCCATAGACTAAGCCTGACGTTCAAGATCCTTGATTTTCGCTCATAAGACAATTTGGCCTCTTCAACTTTCTGTTTGGCATTGAGCATTGACTCATGAGTAGCATAAAACAAGCTTTCAAAAGACTTGGGCTTTTCCTCAACTAGTAGTGATCTCTGTTTGGCCTATAGTAAACTCGCTAAGTAACTATCGATGAGCTTCTGATTCTATTCGATTTTCTTTTGACAGGCCACCTTAACCCAAGAATGGTTATCTTCACTCTCTTTTAATTAGAAATGCCTTATTCGATTAGCTTAAGATTGCTGGGTCTAGAATGCCTCTGATACCTCGGCCATCATCTATAAAAAAATCGAATGAAATACAAATCAGAAATAAAAATATAAAGAAGATGATTGAAACATACATAAGTAGCGTTATTAAAAAAGTTATGAAGGCACTATGATGTAGTCCCACTCCTGAAGCAGCTTTGGTGATCGTCTCTAATGAAGGCCAGACCAGAGGACATTGCCTTTAGCATGTCTCGAGGAGAAGGATCAACAGACTGGTCCGATGGTTCCGCATCAGCAAATTTATCTGTAGGGATGTGAGGGTCTGCATTGCCCGAATCACCAAGCAAATGTTCCTGGGGAGATAGACCGAAAAAAATCCTCTTCACGTCTCCCTATTTGAACTCCTGAAGAAACCCCTGCTATATCCCTAACACCAATATCCTCGTCATGCGAGGAAAAGTCAATGTATGCCACGATCCTCAGGATTTTAGAGGAGGTCGGGCTGGTGAAAAGAGAGCTTTTCGCTTTCCAGATTGCCTGTTGCAGGTATCAAGGTTGGTAGTAGGATCCTCCTCATTGACTTTGTTAACTATAACTAGAAGATGTTCAAAACCAGTAGGGTGAGAGGGATCAATCAGTTCAGCAGAAAACTCTAAAAATTTCTGTTTTTCTTTGGCCGTGGATTGCTCTATAGTTGCCTCACCTACAAGAAAGTTTGGCTAGACAGTTGCTCTGTTTACAGGATAATTGCCCTCCACAACTGACTCGTCTACAACACGGTTTTTTTGCCCACTCGGATCATCACGTATCCTTAGCTCAATAAGGCTATATGTACTATCATGACCACTTGGGCTCTTCGGCCTACTCGACTCACCTTTAGCACTTCGAGGGATTTCCTGGGGAATATAATTGGGTGCCCTCCCACCAATATCAACACCCTCAGAATCCTCATCTAATTCATCCCAGGGTGCAAAAATACCAGCAGCTTTCTGACGAGCAGCTTCTTTACGACTCGCCTCTATAATAGATTTCACCTGGTGAGCTAGAGCAACGTAGATGATATCCGTATCATACACTAAGGAAATTTATCAAGTCAGTCCAAGTGAAGCATATAAAAAACATATATAAAATGTTATCAAAGGACTTACAACGTTTACGACGAGCAGAAATCTGATGAAAAAGGCTGGCTTTTATCATCCTCTTCTCGTCAAAGAGGTAAAGCTTGCTTTACTTCTCCAAAGGGCGTACGGCAGTGCTGGTAAGGTTGGTTAGCTCACCAATGGTGAAAGTGGGGGGTGTCCAGTTCCAAGCTTCAGATGAGCAAAAATAAAGTGGAACCATTTGTGTTACACGAACACCATCTAGATAGAAGTCGAGTGATCGACCCCAACCCCCTCCAACAAAGAACCAATTGTTCTCTAATATTTGTTGGAGGTAAGAAAACCCCAAATGAAGCCTTTCTTCTTATCATCCGTGGACGTCTCAACCACCTCATCAATCTCCACTCCCTATGGAATCCAATTGTCAGGCTGACTGAAGAGAAAAAAGTAAGTCCCAGTATGGCCAGACTATATTAGAGTATAGAAATGCCTAATCCCATGAGGAATGGGTGGGGGTAGACTCATCTGGCTCCATATGTTCCCCATGCACATCAAAATCCTATAGCTATTAGGGGAAAGCTAGACCGGAGCAATCCATGCTTCGGTAAAAAATAAAGCTATAAAGAGCTGGAAAGGGAGAATTACACCACAACTGAGCATCGCCCCGTAGATAGCCACCATCCCAAGTGGAGGGTTCCATACAGCTCAATCTTCTACTGGTTTCAGTCGAACAAGATCATTATCCAGGTTGAACCAATAAAACTACTTCTCGATCTCAGTAGCTCCGACCATGTTTGGTTTAACATCATAAGCGCATATTCGCTCAACTGAAAAGAGGATGCGGGATGCTCGGTGCTCTTTATCTACATCATTCTTATTCAACACCTGTGCCCCGACCAGAATATTACGAGTGGAGGAGCGTTTATGTACAATGCGCTTGCCTTGATGTTTTCCCATCCTTTTCCAACAGTAAGAACTTTTGTAAGCAGAGATATGAGGATCAAATGAAGTCTTAGAATGGGAAGATTCAGAACTGGGGGTAGGGGAAATTTCATGAAAAATCCCTAAGACATCGGCATTTAAAAAATAATGTTGGTCAGAGGGCGTATCCCCCAACAGTTTATAGATACGTGAAGCAGTGAAAGTGTCATTGCGTTCAAGGGCCATTAGGGCAGTAACAAAAAGGCGTTGTCTACTTATGGGATCTATAAAAACTAACCTTAAAATGTCAGAAGTTGTATGATTAGGTGAACCAAGAAATATCTTCAACCAGAATCCAGAAACAAGAGTACAGTGAAGAGCCTTAGATCTGTGAAACAAAAGAAGAAATGTTAGAGAACATAATTAATAAACAACTTGAATGACAGGAAAATTTAGGGTTTTTTCTCTGGGTTAGAACAAAGAAAGAATCAAGAAGGTGAAAGTGACCGAGAAAATGCTTCACATCCGTTTAAATAGGCGAGACGACAGTTTCGAAATTCAAAACCATGGGTCAAGGTTATAGAGAATCGAGAAAAGTAAAAGGTGTGATGGGTGACACATTAGACAACTAGAAGGTCGTGTCTTATAAGTGCCGTCAGGAATACCAAATTAAAAGAAGCCAAGTGGCATGAGAAGAATGCTTTAGCCTACCAAAGCTTCTAAACGTCAAGATCAGAAGGATTCCATGTGAAAGACAAATCATGTGTATATGGACGCCATTAAGACACGCCATTAATGCTTCGAATTAACGAGGAATGAGAATTCCTGAATTTATGAGGTATTTATGAAGAAAAAGACAAATTAAGTGGTGTCAGCATAATTGAATAGACTGAGTTAAAAACTTTCGCCGAGTAGTAATAAGATAAGTTACTCGACTCAAGTATTTAAGGGGGTATTGTTGTACCTAAATCTCGCCAGAAGTACACGACATCGCTAAACCACGTAAGCAAGACATCTCAAAGGAAAATTGCCATATTGGCGTCAGAAGAAGCAACACTTAGTGAAATCCGAGTAGAGCCGAGTACGGATGAACAAAATGCATTTGCATGTTCAGGCTTACCCAGGGTAAATAAAGTGAAAAGCCTTACTTAGGGTTTCATTCTCTTCGGTTTAAATCATGCAAGACTTCCAAAGCTGTAGCAATACTACATGCACACGCAATCACAAGAAAATGAGTTTCAAAAGGAAACAAATAAATTCTCCCCAAGATATACGCCACAAACAAAGACCTATGCAATTAAATAGATGAGTCCAAATTGGAAAGAGAGATTTGATAATCTTTGGCTTGTACGTCAAGATACAAAACCCTAGCAAAACTATGTATAAATACACCTGTAAATTATATTGTAAAGGATAGAACGACAAGAGCGAGGTAAGAGAGATCGAGTGTTGTAATTCTAGCAATTCATTATTGGATTTGATTTGGTTGCGTGCGCAGCCACCGGTGGACGTTTCTCCGGTCATCGGAGTTTTACCATGTATCTTCGTGTTAGATTGTTATTCTTTTATTGCATCATCTTTTGTAAGTTGTGGTGAACAAATAAGTAGTTGACTTCTTAACCATCAAAAAACTGCAGTCAACATTACTCAAGTCTAACAAGTAATTAAAGTAGAGTACTAAGCTTCATATTATAAGTTGACACAGCAAAAATAAAAATAAATTAATACTAACTTTTGACATATATTGTCTTCAAGATATTTTTACAATCAAATGATATCTTTTAAATTATTGGTTTGGTTTCGAAAAATTTATAGTGTTTATTTTTTTTATACTTAGGGAGGGAAATTGAATTAGGAATCTTAACTTGTTGAGAGAAGTGGATACCACCATACTATTACATTTGACCAAACAAATTTAATATATTTTTTTAAAACAAGGGAAAAGCTTAACATAGATGGAATAATGAACTACACAGAACTTGGGCAATCACCCAAGACCAGACTCTCCATAGATAACGGACAGTCATCTAACCACAAAGACTCACCCACATGATCTAGATCAAGCTTTGATAAACTATGAGCAACCTTATTAGCTAAACAAGGAACATAACTAATCAAAGAAATATTACAATCCTGAAACTCATAAAGAATATCATGAATGACAACCACAACATCAGTGCGAGCACCTCCTAAAAACGAATCTTATTTACAACTGTTAATGCATCCGACTCCAAAATCACTGGTACTAAATCTTTGCTATAAGCTAAGTGAATTACTAATAAATCTCCAACTCCTTAGCAAGTTGGGGATGAAGATTAGAAGTAATTTGTTGGCAAAAGGACAGCTAAACACATCCATTACAATCCCGAATCACCACCCCAATGCTAGAAACCTTATCATGCACTCGTAACTCAGCATCCATATTAATTTTAAAAGTCCCCCCCATAAGGAACAGACCATCGTGGAACTACATTGATCATGACCGCAGACTGACTCCATCATTACAACTGTTGTCCCTAAATTCCTTCAAAAAACACGTAACCCATTCATAAATAATAGAGACGGGGAAAGATACTTGACCTAATTCTTATGCTGCCAAACCCGCCACCAAATCAACCACAGGATTTTAAAAACCTCAACATCGACCAACTCCCAACAAACATTCACAAAATCCAAAAAAAAAGCCTGAATCCAAACAATTGTCCCCACCTTAGACACAACAACCAGCTTTCAACAATTTCAGACTCTTGCACCTCCAAAGAGTATGCAAAGTGGACTCTGGATTAGCCAAACAAATGGGATAAAACACCTCCAAACGCATACCATGGGACCAAAGATTCATCCTCGTAGGAATCCAATTATTACAGGCTTTGCAAATAAAGAGCTTGACCTTAGAAGGCAGATGAAGATTCCAAAAGAACTTCCACCATGATTCTGACGCACTCAAACCAGAGCAATTAAGAGACGAAGAAGGATTCCGAGCTAGCAAATAACCACTTCTAACCAAAAAGGAACTGAACTTGTTAAAATGCTAGAGAAGGCTATCATCCAAGCTAGAAGAACAAATAGGAAGACTCAGAATGATGTTGGTCTCTTTGGAAGAGCAAGACTCCCTTATCAAATCAACATTCCAATCACCATACTCCAATTTGAAAGCCTCCATTGTCGACCCCACACCAATAACAGGCGGGGAAACCACTTTGAAAGTTGATAAACACGGAATCCATTTATCCTTATAGATTAAGATGCATCGCCCATTACCAACTCTCTATCTAGACCCCTTCTCCATCAAATGCCTTCCCTAGAATAAACTCTTCCACAAAAATAACTCAGAATTGCCATTTTTAGTAGAAAGAAAAAAAGATTTCTAACATTGTATTTTTAACATTGTTAAACTATATATATTTAACACTGGATTTTTTTTTAAAGTGTGACATCAACTATTACATATTCGTGTTTTATTTTTATATACTACTTGCATTGTTAGCGTCTGTCAAGTTGAATGAGTGCTCTTACCATTAAGTCACAATGAACGGATATATATATATTCATGTTTTAACTTCAAAAATTTGAAGTTTAAATTCATGAATTTTGTGTACCACCATTTAACCTTGTTACAACTGACACAAAGGAAGATACGACATATTTTCCATATTTTAGGGATCAATGTAAAAAATAGGGGTAAATATACTCAAATAAGTTTTGCATAAATACAGCTAGAGAGCAAGCATATATTTATCTACTCAGACCTCCCCTGTTTTTTAAATTGAATTAATAAAAAAAAAAACAAATTGACCTTAGTTATTAAAATTTGAAAATGAAGATAATCATTTTATACTAAACAATGAATTGAAGATAGTTTTTTTCAATGCAACATAAATTAAAATGGAAAACTAAAAAACTATTTTTAAAGTTGGAAGTTATTTTTATTTTTTATTCTTTTAACTATTTTTAATGAAAATAAAAAAAATGTTGTTATTTTTAAAAAATAATAATATTCATTTTAAAATTATTATTTTTGATGGTTTTAAAATATATAATTTAAAAATTATAAAAAATAAGTATTTATGAGCTATTAAATTATTTTAATTTTTATTAACTAACCATTACAAATTGTAGTATTTTTTTTAAATGAAAATAAATTAAAATTTTAAAAATAGTTTTTTAGTTTTCCATTTAAAAATTAATTAAATTATATTACTTTGATATTTAATTCAATTGTTTTCTATAATGATGTGATAATTACCCTGATGGCCATTACTTTGGATCACCACTATTAAAATGACAATTAGATTGAGAATTTGTTTCGAAATGACCATTTTTGTCGAACACAATTACACTAATGGTCATTCCATCTCATTTCATCCAATGAGTGGTATTTTGATAGATAAGGGGATGACATTAATTTATTTTAAATGTTTTTTAAGAATCAATTTTTTCTTTTGCTTTTTGAAACGAATAATTATATTTAGTGTATGTATATATGTATATCATATCTTATATATATATATATATAAGATATGATATACATATATACATACACTAAATATAATTATTCGTTTCAAAAAGCAAAAGAAAAAATTGATTCTTAAAAAACATTTAAAATAAATTAATGTCATCCCCTTATCTATCAAAATACCACTCATTGGATGAAATGAGATGGAATGACCATTAGTGTAATAGTGTTCACAAAAAATGATCATTTTGAAACCAACTTTCCATCTAATGACCCTTTTGATAGTGGTGATCCAAATTGATGGCCACTGGGGGTAATTATCCCTAAAAGAAGTCTCTGTGCCCTAAGGGCACACGTTAACACTATAAAAGGCAAGTCAAAGTGTATTTATTGTCCTGTTTATGTATTTATTGTAATTAAAGACAATAAATACAATGTTTAACATTCCTTTTATAGTGTCTTAACATGTGCTATATGGGTACATATTAACACTATCCTTATATATATACCAAACTTTAGGGGAGGTGAGTGTATTTACCCCTAAAAAAATATTCTTACTTATCCTTGGTAATTTGAGGATATTAACAATATTTTAACACAAAGTTTTGAAAATATGGAGACCATATATTTTCACATAAACCAATATTTACTGCATTTTTTTTTATTTGGACCAATATTTACTTCAGTGGTCATAAGAGTCCTAACTCATAGGGATAAATACATTGATCTCCCCACCACAAAAGTTTGGTATACAATTAGAGAACAAGTACGTATTTATCTACTTATACCCTGTTTTAAAAATTAAATTAATAAAAGGAATAAATTACTCTTAATTATTAATATTAAAAATGATGATTAGCTTTTTTATATATATAAAAAAAATCAAATTAAATTAATTGAAGATAATCCTTTTTATGGAATAATAATTTTAAAGAAAACTATTTTTACAATTTTAAATTATCATCATTTTTAAAATTATTATTTTTTCACTATTTTTAAAGTAAATAAAAAATGTTTTATTTTTTTAATTTATCTTATATTCAAAGGATTATCTTCAATTAAATAATATAAATATATTTTATAAAAAAGATTATCATCATTCTAAATTTTAATAATTAAGGATAATTTGGTCTTTCTATTAGTTAAATTTTGAGAGTAGAGGAGGTATACTTAGATAAATACATATTTGCACTTTAACTGTATTTATTTCAAAATTCAGGGTTGCATGAGTATTTACCCCTAAATCATATGAACCATTCTTTTTTAATTTAGTTGAATCAAATTATTTAAACCACACGAAAATCCATCCATCTACATGCAAACTCAATTCTCATTCCATAATCCATATACACTTGTCATCATATTATCCTTAAAGTCTAAAACCGGTCAAAAATCCATTTCACAAACACACACTCACTGTCATGTTGGACAATTTAGAGCCTCAAGCTCATGTCCATTTGACTTCCTCAGTATCTTTTCTCTTCTCTACTCTGTGGGCAGTGAAAGCTCAAACTTGCAGCCATGGAAGCCCTGAAAGTTTCTTCTTTTACTTCACTTCGCATCCCAACAGCAACAACACCTGGCAAAACCCTGTTCACTAGGCTCAAGTTCTTGAACTTTCATCAGTTGAGCCCACTACCTAGTTCCATTTTTTCAACAACCCACAAGAGCAGATCATCAAAACCATCCAAGCTTTACACCACCTTGTCATCATCATCCACAGTTTCAACAGAAAACACAGACCCAAATCTTGAAATTGCAACCCCAGATGAAAAGTTTGAGTGGTTCTCACAATGGTACCCGGTCATGCCAGTGTGTGATTTGGACAAGAGGGTGCCACATGCAAAGAAGATTTTGGGAATTGATGTGGTGGTGTGGTGGGATAGGAATGAGAGTGCATGGAAGGTGTTTGATGACACTTGTCCACATAGACTGGCTCCATTGTCTCAAGGGAGGATTGATCAGTGGGGGAGGCTGCAATGTGTGTACCATGGATGGTGCTTCAGTGGCTCTGGTGACTGTAAATTTATTCCTCAAGCACCTCCAGATGGTCCTCCCGTAACAAGTCTTCACTTTAAAGCTACATTCTCTGTTTTCTTTGCTAACATTGCAATATTGCATTATCCAAATTTGTTGCTTTGCTGTTCTTTTGAATTTTTATTATTGATGTTTGCAATAGATTTTCCTATCTTAGTGGAAGGTATTTTTCCTTTGGGTTTAGTTTGTTTTTAATGGAGGCCATTTTCTAGGATTAGTGATTGAGGTGTTGAACCAGGAAAGAGAATTTTTTTTAATAATCATATCAATCCTAAGTCCTAACTTGATGGAATTTTCCAATTGCCTAATTTTTTCAATATTCTTTTTCTCATTTTAATTGCAAGATGACTTTGAAACTTGATCTTATTTTCTGGCTTCTACAAGGATAATTAGATTAGACTTGTTCATCAATCTGACCTTGGAGCTCCAGAGATCAAAACCTATCATGATGAACTATTATCTAATGGGATAAACATATAGAAGTGACTCATTGTTGTTTAGAATGATGTTGGGTTATTGAATGCGAAAGCCTTCAAGGATCTTAGTTTCATTGCATTTTAATTTTTAACTTCTTGTTTACTTGTCTTATGTTGAAGAGCTTAAACAGGAGAAGAAAATTTCTATATTAATTTTACTATTGAATCCCACAATCTTTCGTATTCCATCATACCAAATGTAGACCGGTACTACATTTATCTGATTGTTACCTGCGTACAAACGACATGTGTTATTGTGTTTAGAATCTATGTTCAGCTGACAAACATATTTTCTGGCAAAAATTTTAATTTCCATTGACCTTTTTATCAAACTATGCAGGTCCACACATTCAAGAAAGCATGTGTTGGGGTTTATCCAACTACCGTGCAACATGACATTGTGTGGTTTTGGCCTAGCACTGATCCTCAGTACAAAGATATTATTATGATGAAGAAGCCACCTTACATCCCAGAACTGGAAGACCCATCATTCACTAAGCTGATGGGAAATAGAGATATTCCGTATGGGTATGCAAGGATCTGGTCTTTAGTTTTTCCCTTAACTTCTTGTTTAACTTGAAAATAATGATTGTCTTGTTTCTACTCTCTCATACATTCAATATTTTGAGACCTGAATATCTATTGCTTTGCCATGATGAACTTGTTCTTTCTTAAAAAATTTGGCTAGAGTTTCTAAGAAAATCATATTAACTTATTTATATATACAACTTGCGTGGATGTAAGTTATGATAGGCATTAGTGTACATTTTGTTTTTCAAGAAATTCTTTTAGAATATTTCATTTTCAGGTATGACGTTCTAGTTGAAAATCTTATGGACCCTGCTCATGTCCCATATGCACATCATGGAATAATGCAAATTCGAAAACCCGATGGTAGATAAGAGCTTCTAGATAATCCTTACTCTACGTCATTACTATTCTCTCTTTCTAAGAATTATGTTTGGCCAATACTGAATTTGCTCCACAGTGAAGCGCGATCGAGAAGGGGGCAGACCACTTGAAATGAGCGTCAAGAAATTTGACGTAAATGGTTTTATTGGAAAGCATGAATGGGGCAATGGCAAATTTATTGCACCTTGTGTTTATTATTCTTATTCTGAACCTGTGGTGGATCAAGGTACTGTATCCGCATCATCAGGAGGCAACGAAGGTAAAGGTATATATAAATGTTCTTCTTAAGCTGATAAGTGATAATTTAATGCCCATTATAATGTGTACCACTTATGCCTTCTGTTCTCTTTAAGTGGTGCAGAAGTTGCCGAAGCAACAGAGAATGGCTTTGATCTTTATCTGTGTTCCAGTTAGTCCAGGAAACAGCAGATTGATATGGACCTTCCCAAGAAACTTCGGTGTTTGGATTGATAAAATTGTTCCACGATGGATGTTTCATGTTGGACAAAACCTGATTCTTGATTCAGATTTATATCTGCTTCATATCGAGGTAACTCCTCTTTCTCTGGAAGCACCATTTTCCATCCAGTTAGTTGGTTGATTATTGATGTGGCCCTGTTCATCATGCTACATTAAGTGGCTGCTGTCATAACCCAACATGATATCACATAGACTAGATTTCAGTTTAAGGGGATTTCATACAACCACCGAGTTAGTTATGTTTCTGTTTTCTTCTCGATAAAGAATTTGGGTGCTTGAAGACTTTTATCTCCTACAATAAGAGAACACAACAAGATTTTCTTTCTTTTAGCATCCACCAAACTTTAGATCTCCCCTAAGGTAAACCTAATCCCCACAATCCTAATGTGAGTAGTATTTGATTTCAAGCCTCTTATGCAACCCTTGCTAGCAGTATCTTACATTGTTGTTTCTAGCGGTAATTCACACATGGTACTGGCACTAGAAAAATATAATGCTTTACAATGAAGTATAGTTTGAAAGAAACATAATTTGCAATTTATTAGAGTTATCTAATTCTTCGGTTTCTTGTTGTAGGAGCGTAAGATCAAGGATGTTGGCTCTACCAACTGGCAGAAAGCTTGTTTTGTGCCGACAAAATCAGATGCCTATGTGGTTGGTTTCAGGAGGTGGTTGAACAAGTATTCTGGTGGTGAAATCAATTGGGGAGGAAAATTTAGTGGAACTCTTCCACCAACACCACCAAGAGAACAGCTCCTGGATAGGTAACTCAAATTCAAGTATAATTTCGGTTTCAAGTTGCAATTTAATTTATTTATTTGTTTCTCATACGTAAGAACCATTTTCCCTAACATTTGGAAAAACCGGAAACATGACGAACTGCGCCATTAAGATCTTATTTGCTAGAATTGTAGGAGATCTTCAAGTTAGATTCAAACTCAAGCCTTTAATTGTCAACTGCTTTTCCGACGTAATTTGTTTTAAGTTGTCATTTCTCTTCTCCTTTTCGGGATTGTATGTATCCTCCTTTGTTTCAATACTCACAAGTCCCCTGCCTTTCATTGATCTGTGCTTTTAATTGAAAACTATTGTCAAACACTACAACCATAATTGCGAATTCAAGGAAATAAATTTATCTATACCTTTTGCAGGTACTGGTCACATGTAGTGAACTGCAAGAGTTGCAATTCTGCACATAAGACTCTCAACGCACTTGAGGTAGTATTGCAAGTCATCTCCATTGTTTCAATTGGGATTGTTGCTGCATCCAAGCAGAATGTAATGTCATCAATCATGAGAACTACATTGGTCTCGACAGCCATAGTTTGCTTCGCAGCCTCAAGATGGTTGGCTCATTTTATCTACAAAAACTTCCATTATCATGACTACAATCATGCCTTTCGCTGAGATAAGTTCTTATGATCGATAATTTGGAAAACTTCTGTTATCATGACTACAATCGTGCCTTTGTTTCGCTGAGATAAGCTCTTATGATCCATAATTTGGGAAATGTAAATATTACTTGTATACAAGTACATTCAAGATTTGGGAATAATTGCATACAGTTTGTATACAAACATATTGATGAAGAAAATTTATAAAGCACAGCTAAATAACTATTTTGTTGTGAAATTGTTTTGTTTTGGGGTGAAATTTATGAAGAAGTGGAGGACATTTACCAATATAAACTCATAAGATTATAATTTTCACTCACAACCAAGACTTATTTTTTATCATATTTTTTTTTTCTTCCAGAAAACTACTACTTTTAGTGGTAATTTATACATGTGAGGAAGCAGAATTTGAATAAATATAATTTATACAAACTTTTGTAGCTTGAAGGAGCAAAACTTTTGTTTATATTTGAACTCTTTATATCAAGAGTTGCTCTCATAAATCAAACTTCAAATTAGTCAAATATCATGGAGTCAATTATTATATTTTAGTGTGAAATACACAATTATTGAGTGAATTGTTTATATCAAACTTTACTTCGTCTCACTGAGTGATTTTGAAGTAGAAGCAATCACAAATTCTGTGTAAATGTTTCTTTTGTTGTACTTTTGTCGGTACTCCGGTTTGAGCAGTGAAAGCAGCAGCCATGGAAGCTATACGAGCATCTTCTGTTTCTTCACTTAACATTCCAAAGCACTTTGAGCCCAATTCACTAAGCACAAGTTCATGACTATTAGGCATAATAGAACTAGGGATAACAATGGACTGAAATGGGGATGGATACCCCGATATCCATTCTCGTATCCATTTGAGATATTTGGAGGAAATAAGGGGGTTTTCACTCTTTTAAATTGGTGTTTCATGACTCACGAGTGTCACTACTTTAATAACTTAAGTATTATAGATACCAAAGTAACTTTTAAAAATACCATTACTTTACTTTATCTTTTTTAATACGTTTATGTTGTTTGAAATCTACTTCTCTCTCTAGCTTTAAAAGCTTTGTAAACTGAAATCGAAGTTCATCTTCTTCTCCAACTCGTGGTCGCTGCAAATCGAAGTCTATGTTTTTCTCGTCTTCGTTTGTGTACAAATCAAGTTAAGGTAATCCCATTTCGTGTGTTGTTTTGGTTTGAATATTTAATTATTAAAGTTGTTGAGGTAGTTAGGTTGAGTTGCATGGTCTTGGAAACTTCATTGGAGTGTTGATGGAACCTTTTTTTTTTCTTTTTTTCAAGACTTATTTGATTGTTTCCGATACTTGTGTTAAAGGTCTGAGACTTTTGATATTTGTTTTCGAGACTTTCTGGTAAAGGATCACATACTGGGTTTTTGGCTACTGTTTTTCGAGACTTTTGTTTTAATTCCAAGACTTAATATATCATTTCTGGGACTTTTATTCTTTGTATAGAATCCGAGACTTAATATATAATTTTCGAGACTTTTCCATTCAGTTTCTGAGACTTTGGTTTTATATTTCCGAGACTTTTTTTTTTCATAATTTCCGAGACTTTTGTTTTCAGTTTCCGAGACTTTAGTTTTATATTTTTGAGACTTTTCTTTTATATTTATGAGATTTTTGTTTTATATTTTCGAGACTTTTCTTTTATATTTTCGAGACTTCTGTTTGATATTTCCGAGTCTTATTAACCATATTTCCGAGACTTATTAACCTAATTTTTGAAACTTATTAACCTATTTTTGAGACTTATTGTATGATACCAATTTTGTAAATCATTGTTTATTAACCTATTTCCATATTGTTATTATGTTTTGTTTAGTCGTTTAATTTTTGGTATATGATTTTTTTTTGTACAGAAAAATGGATCGAGTTAGAATATTTATATTTAATAGTGGTTGATGGGAGCAACTACCACTCGCAAGCCAAAGGTTTATTAGCTTTGATATTCAGGGAATATATGTGGCAAAGAACATGATTTTTGAAGAACTGTTGGCACTCGTGCAATCCATTGTGAAACATGATTCAAACAAATACAATAATGATCTATCGTCAATATCAATTGTTCTAGGCACTACATGTCACACATTTATAAGAAACGACGATGATGTTCAGTTTTTGATAGGGAAAGAAAGAGTGATTCCTCAAGTATGTGTTAACCTATTTGAATGGAGTGTGGATGTGTGATGGGTGGGGACATCCCTCTTCTTGGAAATCCTTAACATTTTGCATCCTTCAGGGTAGTAACAAAATGTTCACACAATGGAGTGCAACTTATAATGGTGGAAATCCCAAAGGTTTAGAAAACATTTGCATTGTCCTGCCTGCAGCAGTTGACACTGCAGGTGACGTTGAACTTTATTTTGACGATTACTTTAGGCGTCAATTTAAGCCCAATATAGAGCCAAATATAAAGCCGAATAATGATCATGTAGGTGACCATGAAAAATTGTTAAAGAATTTATATAACATCAAACTGAAACAAGGCGTGTACAAGGTAACTGTCCTTGTGGTAGTGCACCGGATGTGTTGGGGACATATGAGGTCTCGAAAAATGTGAATATCTCTGCTTCCGATAATGTGACAACTTGAGTGATTCAAAATTGTTTGGTAAAGTGAAAAACACCATGGGATCAAGTGAACCTACCACCATAATTTACAAATGTCAATATTTTTCTCGAAAAATAGGATTTAGAGAGGTTAGTAGGTCTTCATGCAATGAGGGAGAACTTTGAATGGGTGGTGAAAATGTCTAACAAGTCGGTTATACATTTGTTGTGCAAGATTGACAAATGTACGTGGGAATTAACAACGGTGATGAGAAATGAAAGGACATACTTTCAACTCATAAATTTTGTAAAAGAACACAATTGTCCATTGGAGGAGATCCACAAGTGCCACTGATAGGCTAGTGCGGTCATAATTGGTGAAATAATGGCCTTTGGACTCCAACAACACGATGGTCGTCTAATGCAACCTAAAGACATAATTGCCAATATGAAAACAATATATGACATCCGAATTATGTATATTAAGGCTCATCAAGCCTAGCATTATGCATTGACATTGACTTATGGATCACATGAACAAACGTTCCAACTACTGCTATCATTTGGTCATGTTCTGGAACAACAAAATTTTGACATAATCACAGAGTTACAGTGCACAGATGACAATAAATTTTTATACTTTTTCATAGAATTAGGGGCTTCAATTAGAGGTTCTCGACGGTGTATGCATCCTATGATTGTTGTTGACGGTACCTATCTTAAAGAGAGATGCACAAATACAATGTTTGCAGCAACGACACAAGACAGTAATGAACAAGTATATCCAATAGCTTTTGGTTATGGAGATTAAGAAAACATCACATATTGTGAGTGGTTTATGGATTGCTTGAAGGGTAGTGGTTTTTGGATTGCTTAAAGGGTGTCTTCGGTCATATTGAAAATTGGTTTTCATTTCCGATGTACATGCAGACGTAAGAGCAGGGATAACTAGCGTTTTCCCATATGCAACCCATACTATATGTTGTTGCCACTTTTATAAAAATATAAAGAAAAGTTTCCATAGAAAGGATGTATCATACACAATCGTTAAAGCAGCGAAATCATTCTATGAATTGGTTTATAATAGGTAGATGGAGGAGTTACGTAACCTCTACAACAATACGGTCGATTATGGTGTTGATATCGGTCCAGAAAAGTGATCCCATGTTCATTTTCCCTAAAAAAGGTTTAGGTTGGTGGCAACCAATGTTGCTGAGTGCCTAAAATCATGCTTATGATTCGCACGACAACTGCTAATGATGACTTTGGTTGAGTTCATTAGGAATATGTTGCAACATTGGTTTTATGACCGTTATCGAGTTACACGGTCCATGTGTCACCAACTCACTAACACTGCACACTTGGTGATGTTGGAACCTATTGGGAGATATAGTTATTGTAAGTCACGCAGCGGATAAAATTAGGGTTTTTAAAATTATCTTGGACCTTTTTGGCATACACGAATATGAGGAGGGATTTGTTTTCATACATTTGAATATATCTCCTTCATTTCTTTTCAATCCTTCACCACTAAGCCTTTCGGTCTATGGCCCGCGATCTAGCAACTGTGTGTGGGCACGCCATGGATTACGAGATTTAGAGATGGAGAAGACAACTCCTTGTCTTTCTTTCTAGGGTACGAACAACTCAAGCAAAAAAAAGGTTTTTTTTTTCTTTTTCTACAGGGTTGCCGCACCTCTCTCTTTCTCTATGTTGGATTCGGTTAGTTTTCTGATAATTATATCTTATATATATACCAGGATCCTAGGGTTTAGTTAACCCAGTCAAAATGGGATTATAATTTTTTTTAATTCGGTCACCACTAGGACTTGAACCTTTGATCTCTTTAAAGTAAATAAAATAATCTCTATTATTTTATTCATTTTACTTTCTTCAAGGTTCGAATCCGTAACCTCCAAATAACAATTAATAATTCTTCATTATTAATATGTCAATTAAATATTCATATTATTTAATTATTTTTAATTAATCAATTTAATAATTTATTAATTAAATAATCATATCATTTAATTAATTCCCATAATATATCCAAGTTACTTTCGTAATATAATTAACTGGATCATCTAATTAACCGTGAAACTTGTTACCAATAATCATAAAGGGCTAGCAAGGGCACCTAATGGACCCATAGTTTTGAGCTCTAATAATACTTAGAAAAATTAATTAAAACTTATTAATTAATATTTCATGATTATTAACCTCAAAGTTATTCCACTTAAAACCCGAGATTGCACTTTCATAACTGTTGATGTTTTACACAAACCGAAATAGCATTGTCCATCGATATAGCTATTACATATGGTATGATCCTCACAATTAGAGCTAGGTCATAAAGTCTGTTATTCCTCTCTAATTATATTTATTCCTTTAAGTACCATTGATTCTCTAATGAACAACTATATCATTCTTTCCTTTACGGAAGAAGGATATCGCTCTTATTGTTCAAGTCCCGAATCAACGCTTAAGGGAACTGTTTCTTTACTTCTCATAAGAAAGAGTGGATTCCTCTATTATATGCAGACCTTCCCAGTCACAAGCCCAATCGTGATTCCAAGATACAGACTTATGGATCGGGTATGCTACTCTGATCTCACCCATAATATGTTAAAAATCATGATCTAACCTGAAAGAGTCAGTAAGACACTCAGGATTAAGATCACCCATATTTAACCAAAATTTGTCGATATATACGAATCTCTACATGTAACGGATCTTGATGAGATATTCACATAGACCGTGGTCCAGTCCTATATTCATATCACCATATGAATAGTCTAGGATAAGACCACCGTACATTATGGAATGGATCACATCTGTAGATTATCCACAAATAAAGTATCCAACTTTATTTTCTCTCTATCAACTCTTTAGATTGCACTTCTCAAACCGAATACCTCTGTATATGACACTCATATACCCAGTTTGAGATTACATCTAGCAATCTTGGATGTTTAATACATATGATATAAACGTACGAGTCATATTTATTGACTGAAATAACTACTTCTTTTATTTATGTTTTTCTAGCATTTACAAATTACAAGCTTTAGTGCATAAATCCCAACAATTTCCCTCTTGCACTAAAGCAAGTGAGACATATCTCGTAATCTCAGACCCTCTAGGTGACCTCGAACACTTTAGCCGCCAAGGTTTTCTTAAATGAATCAGTAAGATTGTCCTACGACGCGATCTTGGTTACGGGCACATCTCCTCTTTACATTATTCCTCTAATGAGATGATACTTCCTCTCTATATGTTTCTCTCTTTTGTGACTTCTTTATTATTTTGAATTAACCACAACACCACTATTATAACAATGAAGTATCATAGGCTTTTTCAAATATGGAACAACTTCCAGATCAGTCAAGACCTTATAGAGCTATACATCCTCCTCAACTGTTTCACAAGAGGCTACATATTCGGCATCCGTGGTGGAATCAACAATACAAGATTGCTTGATACTTCTCCATACTATGACTTTACCACCAAGGGTGAATACTGATACAGACATGGATTTCTTAGAATCCCTGTCTAACTGAAAGTCAGAATCTGTATATCCTAACGGGATCAAATCCTATCCTAAATATACAAGAAAATAGTTTCTCGTTCTCCGAAGATACTTGAGAATAATGTTCACAACAACCCAATGATCTAATCATGGGTTAAACTGGAACCTACTGGCTACTCCAACTATGAAGAAGATGTCAGGTCTCGTGCATAACTTTGCATACATGAGACTTCTTACTGCTGACGAATAGGGAACTTGTCTCATATCCTCAATTTCTTAAGGTGTCTTAGGACACTGCTCCTTAGACAGATGAACTCCACGTCTAGAAGGTAGAGTACCTTTCTTAGAGTTCTGCATTGAGAATCGTACAAGTATCTTGTTGATATGCTGAATTTTTTTATATATTGATTTGTATTGATTTATTACAAAATATTACAATAGGTCTAATATATATACATAAGAGATTGCCTACAATTAGGGGTACAATTAAAGATATAAATTTCTACTAATTAGCTAAGAAATTAGTCAACTCAATTAGATAACACTTAAAGGAATTTAATTCCTATAAATTATCTCCTAGGATTTTACTCATAGAATCACTCCTAGTCAATTGATTTGATTCCTAGAAATCCTCATACGATTTTACTCCTAGATTCAATCCTAGTCAACACTTTCCAACATGCCTTTTCCAACACTCCCCTTTAAGCTGGCTTGAAAATATCTTCTAAACCCAGTTTGCATGCCAGCTTCTCAAACTGATTCTTTGGCAATCATTTAGTTAGACAATCTGCAATCTGTTCCGAGGTTGGTAGATATGGCATGAAATCTGTCCATTCTCCAATTTCTCCTTGATAAATTGCTTGTCTATGTCCACATGTTTAGTTTTATCATGTAGAATTGGATTATGTGCAATATCAATTGTTGAGTTATTATCACAACAAAGCTTTAATGGTTGTGGTACTTATATTTGGAGATCCTCAAGTAGCCTTTTGATCCACAAAACCTTACAAATACCAAGTGTAGATGTTCTAAACTCAGCTTCAGCATTACTCCTTGCCACCACTCTTTGTTTCTTGCTTCTCCAAGTAACAAGGTTCCCACCAACAAAAGCACAATAACCAGAAGTTGATCTTCTGTCAGTAACACTCCCAGCCCAGTCATCATCTGTCTAAACCTCAACCTGCAGATGTCATTTGTTTTCAAATAATAAGCCTTTGCCCAGTTATCTCAATATCCTTAAAACAGCTTCACCGTGTTGAGGACCTGGTGAGTGCATGAACTGGCTTACCAAGCCAATTGTAAATGAGATATTGGGCCTAGTGTGAGCTAAGTAAATCAATCTCCCCACAAGCCATTGGTACTGCCCTTTTGTAGGAAAAATCGCACGGCTGAAGCGGAAAAGGGTTTGGTATATTTCAAAAAAATATTCCTTTAAAAGAATGAACCTTAACCCTTGATTAATTAACATATAATAAAGTATCGTACCTTTTTCTCGTGATGATTGAAGTTGCGCCGAATTGAATCCGTAAGATCTTCCAATCCAATCTCGAACGTGAATCACCTAGAAGTGTGGACTTTCTTTCTTTGAATTGTATACCTGAGGATGGAAACAAACACAATCATTTTCTTTTGTTAGTCACAATAATCCTCCTAGAGAAAACCCAATAACGTTTGGTCACTTGTGAATTATCAATCTATCTGATTGAAACTCGTGTGAACCCGATTCGATTTTTATACACAAAACCCTTTTGATGAAAAGGATACTAGTGACTATTGAAAACAAAAACGTTCACTCTTGGTCGAATTCTACATACACCTATCTTAGAGTTGGACAAATTTATCTAGAGTAAAAACCGAATTTTCTTCACTCAAAATTCTAAGGTTCCAAAACCTCTTTTGGCCAAAATCTCTATTGGATTTCTTATGGCTTGGCCGAATTCTACATAGCCATATATATAGGTGTCCAAATCCTTTCCAAATGAGGATTTACTTGGTGGGAAAGAATCCTCTCTCTATGTGGATTTACTTGGTGGACAGGAATCCTTACTCAAAGTAGAATTCTTTTCTACACCAAGACTCCTATTCCAACTCAATAGTGTATTTATCCAATAACCAATTATTGAATATAAATTAAATTGTGACTTTATCAAAAACTTCCTAATTTGACCAATAATCTATTAGAGTTTTGATAGATATCAAATATTTCCTAATTTGACTAGATAAATAAATTCCTTTTATTTTTCTACTTATTAAATAAATTTTTTGATACTTATCATACTACCAACAATAATATGACACTATGAGACCTTCTCCTACTTAAAAGATTTTATCTTTTAAATAAATAAATAATTTCTATTTAATTAAATAATAAAATAAAAACAATATATTATGCTATTTTATAAGCCATAGTTGCCCAAGCCTATACATGAGCCAAATATTATTTTTTCCAGTTTATTAAATCCGTTGGACTTTAATAAAAAAAGTCCACATGTGAACTGTACCCATTCTTACTAAAAAAGAAACAAGTCCACACGCCTTATATTAATACATTAATATAATTTAAATTGCCCATTTAATTAAAATGTACAAATTATATTCTTAATGTATTGATAGAATGCTAATTGCACCCCTTTAAGGCCGCCTAAGGATTCCCACATCTTTGGCTGCCCATTCTAGGTATCTTGAAGAGTTTATGCGTGTCTTGATCACATATGACCGCACCTCTCCAAAGCTTTTGGATTCCGAAATCCTAAACAATTCTAGATGGACCCAGAAGTTGGTCTAGTAGAATATATCAAGTGATCCATACAAATTCGTGTGAATTGGGGATCTTGGCAGGCTATCTAAATTTAAGCTCCAATAAATATAACCTAATCACAGTCAACAACTGATTCACTTAGGTTCGATCTATTAATTTTAGTTCATTTCACTAAAGAACTAAAATTGAACTCTTAAATAAATATAGAATAAGTTAATGTTCCTCATTCATACCCTAGACAATCTCAATGGAGATAGTGTATCCTCGTGAAGAATACCAGTAGTCGCTAAAAGCTCATAGACCGTCTATAGCTCTCATACTTACAATATTTATTCATATGACTACATTTTGAAGTTGGATATTTTGACTTGTCTAGAAGCCATATTTCAATAGACACTATTGAAAACTTAACGTTAAGATTTAATATCCAATACCTCAAAACATTCATATAATGATATTCTACTCACATTTAATAAATGGAGCCACAATGACCATATCTATAAATGAAGTTCTCTATCGATTAACAGATGAATACCACCAAACTATTGAGGATAACCTATGCTATATAATCGTACTTATTGATAACTCAAATGATAACACTTGCAACCATAAGTCCATAATTTATCTCAGGATTGAGACAAATTCTCTGATTGTCTTCAAGTGAAAACTTTTATCCACTGAAGGTTCTAGATAAAGAATTTCACTGTGATTCTATTCAATATGCACCTATTGCACTAGATTATTTTACCCAAAGACACCACACTTTGATGATTTTAGACTCATCATAACACATTTGATCTCACTCAAATGCTAGCAAAAGAATCTATAACTTTAACAACGTAAAGGCGCTCAACCTTTATATTAAGTTGTAAATATTGTTTAAAACTAACTAAAGAGTTTTGTCTACCTCATACATATCTAGATGTACGAATAATTCATCTTTTCTCATAGTCTTTTGACCTTATGATTATTTACTTTTGACAATTATAATAATTAAACTATAAATGCTATAAGATTTGTTAAATTAGAAAGCACTTTATTAATATGAAAAGATTGTCAAATACATTATTACACTCTTGATATTGAGCATAATCCCTACACCTTTGTCAATCTGTGTTTTTGAGTTTGCAGCATCAAGTTTGAGATTGGGCTCAATAAGTGTCTCGGTTGGCTTACAACCCAATATTTCTGTCTCTTTCAATATATCCAGTACATGTTTCGTTTGAGAGATGAAAATCCCCTTCTTGGATCTTGCAAATTCCATGCCAAGAAAGTATTTTAACTCTTCCAAATTCTTGATTTCAAACTCACTTGCCACAACCTTTTTAAAATTTTCATTCTCAGTTATATCATCCCCGGTTAGGATGATATCACCAACATATACAATCAAAATGGCTCTATTTCCCTCTTTAGAATGTTTAAAGAACATTGTATGGTCACCGTGGCTCTGGTTATAGCCAAATTTCCTCACAACTCTCCTAAACCATTCAATCCATGCTCTAGGGGACTGTTTTAGTCCATACAAAGATTTGACCAGCCTACAAATCTTCTCACTATCCAATTCTTTTTCAAAACTTGGTGGAAGTTCCATAAATACCTCTTCTTCTAAGTCCCCAGTTTAAAAAATATTTTCTTACATCTAACTGGTACAACGGTCAATTGTAATTTACTGCTACAGATAAAAGGACCCGAATGAAATTAATTTTGGCCATCAGAGCAAAGGTTTCTTGATGGTCAAGCCCATAAGTTTGTGTGAACCCTTTTACGACAAGCCTACCCTTGTACCTTTCAATAGACCTATAAGCCCTAAATTTGATTGTAAAACCCATTTGCACCCAATAGTCTTCTTGCCCTTAGGTACGTTTACAATCTCCTAAGTTCGGTTTTTTTAGAGCTGACATCTCTTCTAAAACAACATGCTTTCAGTTTGGATTAGACAAGGCTTCCTGTATGGTTTTAGGTATAATAAGGTTTGACAGACTAAATGAAAAGGCTCTATACTTTTCAGATAGCCTATGATAAGACATGAACCTGGTTATTGGATGAGACGTGCAAGATCCAACACCTTTCTTAATAGCAATAGGAATGTCTAGATCAGTTTCAGTTTGCTCCACATTGACTGGTTTTTCAACAGGTTTAGGCATAGATTTAAGTGGTAGTAAGAGATTAGACACAAATCTTACCCTGTTGAGTTGTGTCAGAATCTGGTCTAAGAGGTTGTGATTGATTTGGTCTCTGATGAGATTGGACTCTCCTATCATGTGTTTTCCTCCGACTGTACACTTTCAGCTCTACAACAGGATAATTGCCCAGATTTGGGTTCTTATCTTGTGATGTTTCTCCCTCTGCACTAGTGTCAGTATGATGTGAAAAGGAACTAGACTTTAGTTGTTCAAAATCAATTTCATTTGAAAAAAGATTTTTCTGATTATCCATTGTCTTATGAGAATCCAAATCAGACACAATCAATTCCTTTTGATCTCCAGTTTCCTAATTAGACAGAGTGGATTTAGGTAGAAAAAAAAAACTAAATGGAGAATAATTTGATTTAGAAGCTGATTAGAGGGTAAGGATTCTGATTAGAAACCTGATCAGTTTTCCAAAAACACCCAAAATCATCTTCTTGTTTTCTCTCCCCCTGAAGATTATTACCAAAAAATGATATGTTTTGAAAAAAGGTAACATCCATGCAAACATAAGTTTTCCTATTTCTAGGATTAAAACATTTATACCCCTTTTTATTTGGTGCATACCCAATAAAAACATATTTTTTTGCCCTTGCATTAAGTTTAGAATGAGAGATATGAGGTTGATGGACACAAACAGTATATCCAAAAATTTTAAGGCTCAAATTGGAACTCAACCAGTTTATAGGGAAACATTTCTTAAAATAATTCAAAGAAGCGTCATGTTTTAAAACCCTAGATGTTACCCGGTTGATTAAGTATGCTGTAGTAAGAACTGTTTCTCTCTTGAGGTATTTAGGGACATTCATAGACAACATGAGGACCTTACTTACTTCTAGAAGATAGGGGTTCTTTCTTTCTGCTATACAGTTTTACTGGGGGGTATTTATACATGTGGATTGATGTTGAATTCCATTTTCACTCATAAAATTACCAAGAGTTTGATTAAAGTATTCAGTACCATTATCACTACGCATTATGCTGATTTTAGTTTGAAGTTGGTTTTCAATCATTTTGTAAAAATCTTAAAGATGTTTGAAACTTCGGACTTTGTTTGCAATAGGTACATACATCATAAACGTGTGTGGTCCTCTATAAAAGTAACTAACCAACGTTTTTAGTAAGTGTAAGAATATTAAAAGGTCCCCACACATCACTATGCATGAGATAAAAGGGTTTTGATGCACGACATGATTTCGAAACATAGGGATTTCGTGTACTTTTAGATAAGCAACATGCATCATATTGAAATTCCTTTATTGATAGATTTTGAAATAAAGTAGGAAACAAATGCTTCAAATATGCAAAACTAGGATGCCCTAGTCTATAATGCCACATCTTAATTTGATCTTTTGCAGTGAAAGAACTAACACCATGATTTAACCCTAGAACTAATGAATTACTCAAGGTGTCCTCGAAATAGTAGAGTCTTTCTCTCATTCTAGCATTGCCAATCATCTTCCTCGTAACCATGTCTTGAAATTCACATTTAGTACGATAAAACACAACAGAACAGTTAGAATATTAAGATAGTTTGCTAACTGATAATAAGTTACAAGACATATTAGGTAAAAACAGAATTTAGGATAAGGTTATCAGATAGTTTGATAGAACCCTTTCCAGTAATGCTAGAGAGACTTCCATCAGCAAATTTTTCTTTTTGATGACCAACACAATGTACATAGGTTTGAAACAAAGATGAGATGCTAGTCATATGGTCGAATGCACTTGAATCAATGATCCAAGGTGCATGTATGTAATTGCTCAAAACCTTAGTAGAGAGAATACTTGTATGGGCTAGGAAACTGCTAGAATTAGAGCAATTTGTTCCGGAATTGGATGGAAGTAATTTCAGGAGTTAATCCACTTGATCCTTATTGAGGAACGACTGTTCTGCTGAGTGGGCGGTAAAGGCTGATTTGTCCTTTGATTTCCAGTTGCCTGCTTGCAGTGAAGATTCTAACATGGTAAGATTTACCAGGTATAATTCAATTGGACTCAAGCCCGTCCTGTGGTCCTGAACAAATGTTCCATCCTCTCACGGGCGTGCCTTGGCTTATTACAGTGGTCACACCATACTCTTGGTTTATCTTTACTCTTGCAAGTCTTGACTTTACAGTTTGTTACCTCCTGTGAGACTAGAGCAGAAATCTCAACAAGATGGGATTCAATCCTGTTCTTTCCCAACATCACCACACGTCTGCTTTCCTTCTTTCTTACTTTAGCAAAGACTTTGTTTATAGAAGAGAGTTGTTCTCTTCCTACAATCATGCCTCAGACCTCATCAAATTCTACATTTATTCCTGCTAAAAACTTAAAAACTTAGCTATTTTCTGTTACCTTTTGGAAGTAAATTCCATTAGTCGGATCCTTCTACTTATATTCATAAAACATATCATGGTTTTGCCAAAGACCAGTAAAATATTTGGTAACAGTGTCTGTGCCTTGCTTTGCTTCTCCAATCTTCAGTTGGATCTTATATATCTGGGTCTGGTTACCCAGATCAGAATACATCTGCTTCAAGTTCTCCCACATCTCTTTAACCGTAGTATACCCTAGATAATTTGCACTAATTTACTCATCCATAGAATTAACTAGCCAAGCCATCACCATGGAATTTTCAGCATCCTATATTGCATGCTAAGCATCTGTGGCTCCTGGTTCGAATTTGTTTCCTTTTAGATAACCTATTTTACCTCTGCCACAGATATACATTTGGACAGAGAGGGACCGGAGAAGAAAATTATCCCCATTAAGTTTGATGTTGGTGATTTTTACTGGATGATGATCAGAAGAAGAAGAATTGAGTGGTGGTTGATTTTCAGTGGAGGTAGGCAGGTTGGAAGCTGAAGAGTCTTTCGACATAATGATAGATTAATAGTGAAACAAGAAAAAAAAAACAAGGATGAAGTCCAAGAACTCTTGTAAGAATGCCTAGGTTTTAGAGTTGGAACCAGGGTTTGATACCATGAAATTCTTTGTATATTGATTTGTATTTATTTATTACAAAAGAATTACAATAGGTCTCATTTATATACACAAGTGACTGCCTACAATTAGGGATACAATTAAGGATATAAATTCCTACTAATTAGCTAATCAATTAGTCAACTCAATTAGACAACACTTAAAATAAATTTAATTCCTAGAAATTATCTCCTAGGATTTTACTCCTAGAATCAATCCTAGTCAACTAATTTGATTCCTAGAAATCCTCCTAGGATTTTACTCCTGAAATCACTCATAGGAAACACTTTCCAACATTTACGGTGCTTGAGACAATGCTAACAGTTTATTCTTACAACCCTTACTAATTGGATCTCTACAACATAACTAGCCTCTCCCAAATCGTTCATTTGGAATTGGTTTGTCAGCCAACCATTTGGTTTTGATAATACTCATAAGTCATTCCCAATGAGTAAGATATCATCTACATATAGGGATAGTAAAACTACTTTCTTGTCAACGATTCGTTTGTAGACATAAGGCTCATCGATATTTTGCTCAAAGCCATACGATTTGATAACATTATCAAACTTGATTTTCCATGATCTAGATGTTTTCTTCAGTCTATAAATGGACCTTTATAGCTTGCAAACTTTTGTCTCTTATTCTTGGGACACTAATTCCTCTGGTTGCATCCTATAGATGCCCTCATTAAGATTGCCATTCTAAAATGTAGTATTGACATCCATTTGCCAAATTTTATAGTTAAAATAGGCAGCAATGGATAAGAGTATCCAAATAGATTTAAACATAGTCATTGGCGAGAATGTCTCTTCATAATCGACCCTCTCCTTTTGGGTATAACCCTTTGCCACTAGCCTAGCTTTGAAGGTCTTTACCTTCCCATCTACTCATCTCTTCCTCTTGTAAATTCACTTACACCCTATGGGTTTTATCCTACCATGTAAGTCTATAAGTTCCCACACTGAGTTGGAGTACATGGACTTTATCTCCAGATTCATGGCTTTAAGTCATTCCTCTTTATCAGAATATTCCATTGCATGCTTAAATGACAATGGATCATCCATGTTATCATCTGAGATGACACCCTGTGCCTATCTAACACCTAAATAGCGATCAGGTTATCGTATAACCCTCACACTATGTTTAGGTGGTAGTGTGACATGACTAGAAATTTTCTGACTTTTAGATGTTGATGGAATAACAACTTTTGATGATTGAGCACTGGTCGTACCAGGCTCTAATTCATTTAATACAATCTTACTTTGAGGGTTATGATCACTCATATAGCTTTCCTCAAGAAGCGTTACATTTATCGATACAAACAATTTGTTCTTTTAAGGACTATAGATGTATCCACCTCTAGTCTTTTTGGAGTAACCTATTAACAATCATACTTGTTAATGTGGTTCTAACTTTCCACTTCTATTTTTCAGCACATGTACTGGACATCCCATATTCAAAAATGTCACAAACTAGCTTTACGACCATTCCATAACTCTATATGAGTCTTATGAACATATTTGGATGGAACCACATTCAAATGTAAGCCGTCGTTTGTAGTGCATATCCCTAAAAAGAGTTTGGTAATGATGAGAAACTCATCATAGATCTCACCATTTCCATTAGGGCTCTGTTTCACCTATTCGTAACACCATTTTGTTATGGTGTGCCATGAGCTGTGAGTTAGGATACTATCCCATACTCAATCAAGTAGTCTTCAAACTCTTGGTCAAGATACTCACCTTCACGATCCAATCATGGAGTTTTGATAGTTTTGCCTAATCGATTCTCAAATAGTTTTGAACTTTTTAAAAGTTTCTGACTTACGTTGCATTAGGTAAACATACCCGTATCTTGAGTAATCGTCAGTAATGGTGACATAATATTCATAACCATCTTTGGCTTTAACATTCATTGGTTCACACTAGTGGTTGTGTAGCTAGCTCTAAGCCCTTTTCTAGAAAAAATTTCTCTTGGTCATCTTACCTTCCAAACAAGATTCGTAGATAGGTAAAGTGCCGATCTCAAATTGACTTAAAGATCCTCATTTTACTAGTCTATCTATTCTGTTGAGGTTGATGTGGCCAAGTCTCATATGCCACAAATACGGTTCATTATCCAAAGAAATCAATTGTCATTTTGTTTTAGGTTTTTCAACTTTAAACATTTCAGTATTGAGTAGTGATGTATGAATTAACGGTCTTAAAACATATAAGTTGTCTTCAATTAAACTAAAATAAATATTCAATACATTTCTAGAAATAATAAATGATTTATTACTAAAAGAAACTGAATATAATCGTTCTAATATTTTGGATACTGAAATCAAATTTCTGGTAAACCTTGGAATGTAATTAACATTTTCCAATAAAAGAAAACAACTATTAAAAACTAATTTAACTGCTCCCACTGCATAAGCTGAAAGAACCTCTGATCCAATGCGCATCGAGAAGGCCCCATTCTCTAGTTCCGTCCAAGAATCAGGCCACTGCAAAAAAGAACAAACATGACTAATGGCTTCTAGATCTACTATCCAAGGTGAAGAATCCTCATCCACAAAACAGGATTCAATGACAAATATATTGGATTTACCTTTCACTTTCTTCTTCTAAGAGAGCTCACCGAGATACCGTGGACAGTTCCTCTTCTTGTGGCTGACCTTGTCACAATGGAAACATTTTTCTTTTGCTTTGCCAGTCGTGGTGCTCTTATTCTTATTTTGGGTTTGCTTCTTCTTGGGCTTAGCTTTAGCCTTGCCAGTAGACCTCTTCCTCTTTTTGGATCAAGAAGAAGACGGTTCAACAACATTTACCTCACCGGTCTTACATTTGTTTTCCTTTGTCATGGACCCAGAGGTTGTGATCTTATTGAGCAATTGGGTCAGACTGATCCTCAACTTGTTCATCCCATAATTTCTTTTAAACTGATCAAAACAGTTTAAAAGAGTTGTTAGTATGATGCTCACTTAGCTTGGCTTATCAATGGCCCCACTAATGATCTCTGAAAGTTCCTTAAAAATGTGTATGTCTATAACCTATAGGGGAGGGGAGGGGAGGGGGTGCATAGGTTTTAATCAAGTCAATTACCAATTTTTCTTGATTAGTCAATATTCAAAATTCACCCAATAAAACAAACATACAACATCAAGTGTAAAGTGCGGAAATATAAACAACACAAGATGTATACGTGGAAACCCTCCAAATGGGAAAAACCACGGGCTGTTAAGTGCGCCACACTCGGTCACAGAAATCCACTATATGAATAAAAGGTTACACCCTCAAGTGATTCTCGGACTCTCACTCTCGACAACCTCAGGCTGTGGACACCGCCACTCACGACTCTTGGTTCAGTCCCTAGTGATATCCCCAGATACACTACTATTGGCGTGAACGCCTCCTACTCTACCCCCTTGGGCCTTTTATAATGGCACCCGACCAATTTCTTATCAACCCACCCTTGGTTGCAAGACTTCCCTTGCTTGTGCATCTTCATACTGAAGCTACAAGACTTAACCTCAATGAAGAGTCAAACACAACCTAAGTGAATATGATAAAATATTCAAACATGCAAATAATGCTAGGCAAAACACTAAATGCTTATCTAGGAATTTAAGAATGTCACTAAGTACAATTCCTAGATATCAATGTCTAAATGAATGTTCATAAAGACTTAACTAGATATAGTTATGCAACATTATATCCTAGTTATCAAACAAGCATTTCAACATATGTTGTCATTAAGTATGACATGGTCATTAATGCAATCATCAAAATGCAATTAATATAACATAATTAATTATGTCTAAATGCAATGCATAGATGTTAGGATTATGCTCGATAGCAAGAGTGTAATATTGTAATTAACAATCGTTTCATATGAATAAAGTGATTTCTAGTTTAATAAATCTTATAGCATTTATAGTTTAATTATTATAATTGTCAAAAGTAAATAATCATAAGGTCAAAAGATTATTAGAAAAGAAGAATTGTTCATACATCTAGATGTGTATGAGGTAGACACAATTCATTAGTTAGTCTTGAATAATGTTCACAACTTAAGATAAAAGGTTGGACACCTTTATCTTGTCAAAGTTGTAGATTCTTTTACTAGCATTTGAGTGGGATCAAATGTGTTATGATGAGTCTAAAATCATCATAGTGTTGTGTCTTTGGGCAAAAGAATCTAGTGCACTGGGTGCATTGAATATGATCACAATGAAATACTTTATCTAGAACCGTCAATGGATAAAAGTTTTCATTCGAAGACAATCGGAGAGTCTATCTCAATCCTGAGATAAATGATGGACTTATGGTTGCAAGTGTTATCATTTGAGCTATCAATGGGTATGCTTATATAGCATAGTCTATCCTCGATAGTTTGGTGGTATTCATTTGTTAATCGATAGAGGACTTCATTTATAGATATGAACATCGTGGCTCCATTTATTGAATGAGAGTAGAATACCATCATATGGATGTTTTGAGGTATTGAATATTAAATCTTAACGTTAAGTTTTCAATAGTGTCTATTGAAACATGGCTTCTGGACAAGTCAAAATATCCAAGTTCTAAATGTGGTCATATGAGTAAATATGGTAACTTGGAGAGCTATAGGCGGTCTATGAGCTCTTTGCGATTACAGGTATTCTTCACGATGATACACTTTCTCCAATAAGGTTGTCTAGGGTATGAATGAGTAACATCAACTTATTCTATCTTTATTTAAGAGTTCAATTTTAGTTCTTTAGTGGAATGAACTAAAATGAAATAGATTGGACCTAAGTGAATCATTTGTTGATTGTGATTGGGTTGTGTCTATTAGAGCTTAAATTTAGATAGCCCGCCAAGATCCCCAATTCACACGAACTTGCATGGATCACTTGATATATTCTACCGGACCAATTTAGGGGTCCATCTAGAATTGTAATAAGGCATGTGAACTTGTTTCTTTTTGTATGAATAGGTCTAGTTCATATGTGGACTTTTTATTAAGGTCCAATGGATTTAATAAAATGAGAAAAATAATATATGACCTTTATACTAGGTATGGGCGGCAATTGCTATGGATAATAGCTTTAATATATTATTTTTATTTTATTATTATTTAATTAAATAGAAATGAATTAATTTGTTGATTAATTAATTATTTAATTAAAAGTCAAAATCTTTTCCTATTAGGAGATGGTCTCCTAAAACTATACTATTGTTGGTAGTATAGTTAATGTTAAAGACTATATTTGATAAGTAGATAAATAAAAGGAGTTATTTATCTAATCAAATTAGAAAGTCTTTAATATGGTTATAAACACACTATTGAGTAGGATTAGGAGTCTTGGTGTAGGAAAGAATTCTTTTTGGAAAAGAATTCTTTTTGGAAAAGAATTCTTGGTCACCAAGTAAAACTACTTTGTGGTAGAATTCTTATTTGAAAATGATTCATAACCACCAAGTTAATCTACCTAAAGATAGGATTCTTGTCCATTAAGTAATCTTTCTTAGGTAAGATTAAACTCTCCTAAACTACATCAAAGAAGGGAATTTCGTTCATCACATGTATTATATAGGATATGATAGATTTCTTTTTAGATAAGGATTCTAACTACCAAATAAATTCACCTAAGGAAAGGATTCTTACCAACCAAGTGAATCCTTCTCAGGAAAGGATTTATGATCCTATATATATGAGCATGATGAATTCGGCCAGCCCTAAGGCAATGAGAGGTGATTTCGGCCAAGCTTTTTTTTAGAAAGAGAAAGTTTCGGCCATCATAGGAATTTTGAGGGAGAAAAATCTGATTTTACTCTAGACAAAATTCGATCATCTCTAATCAATAGTGTGTGAATTCGGCCAAGTAGAGAAAAAAGGAGAACGTTTTTGTTTTCGATAGTACACTAGTATCCTTTACATCAAAAGGGTTTTGTGTACAACATCGAATCAAGGTTCACGCGAGTTACAATCAAATTGATTGATAATTCACAAGTGAACAGACGTTCTTGGATTTTTCTCTTGGAGGATATTTGTAACTAACAAAGAAAAAATATTTGCTTTGTCTCCATCCTTAGGAATACAATTTAAAGAAAGGGAGCCCACACACCAAGGTGATTCACGTTCGTGATTGGATTGGAAGATCTTGAGGAATCAATTCGGAGCTTGTTCAATCGTCACGCGAAAAAGGTATGATACTTTTATATACATCAATTAATCTAGGGTTAAGGTTCTCTAAAAGGGAAATTTTTTTATTTATAGGCAAACCCTAATCTCATTTTTTCTCACACTTCCGTTGCGTTTCTAAACCGTTTTTCCCCTACAATAGAGACTTTGCAAGAAGAGCAAATATGTCCTAAGTTCAAGCTATCAACAAACAAACTCAATCATGTTATCAAGACTCTTAAATATATGCAATAGCTAGAGTCTAGGTATTTAATCATGTAATAAACACCTAATATAGAGTAAGAAGAACAATAAAAGATATTCAATGAAGTTCTTACTTACCTAGTCATGAAACCAAGAACACCCATGCTCATACGATAAAGAATGATGCAATATGGAGATGGGTTTTGGGTCTGGAGAATTAATAAAGCTTTAATGAAGCTTTCTCTCTCTAGAAACTCTCTCTCTCTATGGTTCATTTTTGGAGAGTCATTCAAATGAAGAAGATGAGTTAAGGATGTATTTATAATGCCCAAGTGAAATGTCATCGTTTTGGATGAAGAAAACAAAGTTTTGTCACGACCGTTGTGCATGCCGTGGCCTAGGCAAGTGTCCAGACCATGGTCTTGTGCAGCATGGCACGGCTGGACATTACCGCTACCTAGGTCGCTGGCTAGGCATTGCACCAAAAGCGGTCTAGGCGCGGTACACACCAGACAGCACAACAACTCGAGCTTCGAGCGACCCAAAACATGACCAAACGACATCCAAACATTTCGTATAATAAACTGTTGGAAAGGTATGGAAGTCTACTTTCTACTTAAATTTACAAAACATGATTTGGATGTCTTTAGAAAACATTATGGTCAGTTTAGTGACCAAAGGTCAGAAACGAACAACAACAGAGATGCTCTGTTTTTGTGGTCACTTTGGAGATTTCAAAACCAATCCAAACGATCATGAAATATTACGAATAATATACCGTTGGAAAGGTATTGGTGTCTAGTTTGTATAGAAATTTTTAAAACTCATTTTGAATTAATGTATAAAAAGATATGATCACAAGACCAAACAAAGGTCAGTTTTAAAAAATATTTAATTCATTGAAATACACTCTTTTGAAACTAGACACCTGACTCCATATAACCAAACCAAGAGAAGATTGAGACCTTTTCATATGGTCACTCAACGCACTAAAACAAGCACACTATCGTGCAAGTGCAAACACAACACAATACCACACTTAAATCTACATATGAAGTGCAAGTGTGATTGTGAAGAGATGCACACATATAAACAATATCAACACAAATACATGATCAACAAAGCATGCACGAGGTATGTGTGTGCACCTAAACTCTTCAAGAGGTAAAGTCAAGTGAATATACATTTTGCTCTTGAAGTCATGGAGATGCTTGGAAGCTTGCTAATGAGGACCTAAGCTACCCATTACACAATCATCCCTAATGTGGTGTGGTTTGTCATGAAATAAGTCAATCATAAAATTGAGGTCCTTACAATCTCAACTGTGTTGAAATGTGGCATCATGTCCAGGACATGTTCCTGAACAGATGCTCCCTCCTTCATACGAGCAAGCATTGCATAACGAACAACTTCGTGCCACTTTTGCTCAGAAGGTTACCCAGACATAGCCGGCAATGACTCTATCATCTCAAGTGATGTAGCCATTGTTTCGTGCTTCGAAACAAGCATATCGGTCATGCTAGGCAAAAGGTTGGTTCAGACCTTTTCATCAGTTGAGATCCATTTCAAGTGGGCCTCACAAACATTTCATGTTACGTTGGCTGCAGGCTCTAGAGGACATTCTCCCGTAAACACAGACTTCAGGTCTTTAGTGACCAGGATTGCATTAATTTTTTTTTTCCATTTCATAAAGTTTTCCCCGATTAATTTCTCATTTGCAAGAATTTAAAGTAATACAGAAGACATTACTGAAATAAACATAAAATATTTAAAAAAAAATCATACATTCATATGTTTAAATCATATGTTATATATTCAGCATATAATTAAACATTATGCATGAACATGTTTAATGAACAAGAAAATAATCCCTAAAAATTGTTACTACACCATGACAACCCAACGTACCACAAACAAGTACCGCCTTAGGGTCAGTCAAGTATTCGTATGTTGGATCGAGACATTCTCAATCAAATGATAGATCAAAATAACTCTTAATTCTTATATCATTTAACCATATTTTATTTTAGTCAAGATTTTAATTAACCATTTAAGTAAATCCTTGTAAGTGTAACCCATCATTTAAGATCTCATGAACTTAACTTGATAATTGCTGCATTAGGGTCAGTCAATTCCAAAATACATTCAGAAATCCTATCCGTTAAGAAGTTAACCTTGGTATTGACTCTTATGGAGATTCTCCTTAGGAAGGACGGAAACAAAGTCGTCTCTAGGCCCCACTCGAATCTCACGGTATTGAACTAATGATGGAGACTATGAGCCATAATGTTATGTATCCCTCTCCCATCGCTATTTATGGTTAGGGTTTTCTATTGCACCTAGATAAACGATAAAACAACTAAGAAGAATCTAGTTTTTTAAGTTATGTTACTAGAATCTTATCCTATTAACATTAAATAATAAACCGAATTTTAACTATAAAAAACTAATTTATTATTCTAATTCTAATATATGTAAACTATTTTAAATAGACTAGAATTAAATGTGAATTTTACCAAGTTTTAACTATTAAAACTAAAACCGTATTATTCGGTCCAATTATTATTATAGCCTTAATTAAATTAATCTTAATAATAAGTTGGGTTTTACTAATCTAACTAATTAAACTCTTTAATGAAAGATTAGTAATTAATGAGAATTACCAAGTTTTTACTCATAAAAACTAATCTCATTATTAATAGCCAATTATGTGAATATACAATTTTAATCTTATTCAAAACTGAAAACACATAAATTGAATGGGCCATTATTCATGTATGATTTATTATAATGCAAGTGCATGCATTTCTAATCTATATGGCATATGTATGTATGACAATGCTTTAATCATCTCATAAATAAAACATATATGAGTTGACCGAGTACGATGATCTATCTAACTTTTAAAAACAAATCTAATTATAAAAAATAATCCAAGGCATTCTTTGGGCTTCTTAAACCCTCTATTCTTCAAGTCCATCTTTTGCATCTTTTGGGCTTTAAACAAGTCCAACTTGATTAATTTTTTTTATAGGGTGATCAATCTTATGCATCAAAACCTAAGGCATAACACTTAACGTAGGCCTAAGTGTAAAAAAAAAATATAGGCCCATACCCCCACTTCCGAATATGCAACCCTAGCATCGCGAACACGTAACCATTGCGCTTTTCGTTCGTAGTTGCCGTTCGCACGCAAGGGGTTGTCAGTAACAGCTTGCACGAAACGTGTACGCTGCTGCCAGTTTTGCACAAAACAGAGCATCAACCTTGCAAAAATGTGCACGACTGCCATCCTTCGTGGGTAACTTGTGCAGCACCTGTGCGTTGCGCCAAGCGCACACTGTAGCCATTTCTTGCGAGAAGCATACACAGTTGTTGCCGCATGCGCAAAGCGCATGCACCTGATACCGCTTGTGCCTTTAGCCCATGCATGGCTGCTACTTACACGAAGCCTTGCGCCTGCTGTTTACGCATCCGATACATGCCCGGCTTCTACATCTTCTTCAATTGTCTTCTTTATACAAAGTACACATTGATAGTAGATACTTTAATTATTACAACCCAGAAGATTATATTCCTTAAACTTATCGTACCATATAATTAACGATCAACCATGTTTATAAAAAAATATAAACATCATACGACCCTAGATCATGCTTACACATATCATACATATCGAAAAGAAATAGAAAACAATCTTAACATATTCGTGTATATAAAAAAATTGCTATTATACCAATTGTAAGTCACATAGTGGAAAAAATAAGGGTTTTTAAAGTTATCTTGGACCTTTTCGGTATACACGAATATGAGGAGGGATTTGTTTTCATGCCTATGAAGATCTCTCCTTCATTTCTTTTTGATCATTCACCACTTAGCCTTCCGAGCTATGACTCGCTATCTAGTAACTGTGTGTGGGAACGTCACGGATTTCAGGAGTTCTTGAATGGAGGTTGAAGAGATGAAGAAGACAACTTCGTTTCTTTCTTTCTAGGGTTCAACCAATTCAAGCAAAAAGAAGGGTTTTTTTTTCTTTTTCTCTAGGGTTGCCGCACCTGTCTCTATGTTGGATTCGGTTAGTTTTCTGATAAGATATCCTATATATGTACTAGGATCCTATGGTTTAGTTAACCAAGTCAAAATAGGAATATAAATCCTTTTTTTAATTCAGTCACCATTAGGACTTGAACATTTGACCTCTTTAATGTAAATAAAATAATCTCTATTATTTTATTCATTTTGCTTTTGTCAAGGTTCGAATATGTAACATCCAAATAACCATGAATAATTCTTAATTATTAATATGTCAATTAAATAATCATATATTTAACAATATTTAATTAATCAATTAAATAATTTATTAATTAGATAATCATATCATTTAATTAATTCCTAGAATATATCCAAGTTACTTTCGTAACATAATTAATTGGACCATACAATTAATCGTGAAACTTGTTACCAAAAATCATAAAAGGCTAGCAAGGGGACCTATTGGACCCACAGTTTTGAGCTCCATACTTAGAAAAAATAATTAAAACTTATTAATTAATATTTCATGATTATTAACATCGGAGTTACTCCACTAAAAACTCAATGTTGCACTTTCATAACTATAGATGTTTTACATAAACCAAAATATCAGTGTCCATCGATATAGCTATTACATATGGTATGTTCCTCTACAAGTAGTTCATAATTAGAGCTAGGTCAACAAGTCCGTTATACCTCTCTAATTATATCTTTTTCTTTAAGTATCATTGATTCTCTAATGAACAATTGTATCCTTCTTTCCTTTATGGAAGAAGGAGAGTGCTCTTATCATTCAAGTCCCGAATCAACCTTTAAGGGAACCACTTCTCTACTTATCGCAAGAAGGAGTAGATTCCTATATTGTGTGCAGACCTTTCCAGTGACAAGCCAAACAGTGATTCTAAGATACAGAGTTATTGATCAGGAACACTACTCCGATCTCACCCTTGGTATGTCAAAAGCCACAATCTAACCTGAAGGAACCAGTAAGACACTCCAGATTAAGATCACCCATATTTACCGTCATTTGTCAATATACATGAATCTCAACATGTAACGGATCTTGATGAGAGATTCATATAGATCGTGGCCCAGTCATGTATGATCACATCATATAAGATTCCTCCATTCTCATAGCACCACACGAATAGTCTAGGATAAGATCACCGTACATTACAGAATGGACTACAACTGTAGATTATCCACAAATAAAGTATCCAAATTTATTTGCTCTTTACGGACTCTTTAGATTACAAGTCTCAAATCGAATACCTCCATAAATGACACTCATATAGTCAGTTTGATATTTCATCTAGCAATCTTAGATGTTTAGTATATATGATAAAAATATGAGTCATATTTATTGAATGAAATAACTACTTCTTTCATTTATGTTTTTCTAGCATTTACAAATTACACGTTTTAGGGCATAAATCTCAACAGTTACATGATTGTAACTCATGTTGATTGGAACATTTTCTTGATTAAATTGAGGGGGGAGCAGTAGATGGTTAACTTGTTACAGATGACAGATGACTTGCACATGTAATAAATTCCAAATGATTTATCAACCATGTTCTCATGCACTTGTCGCGGCTAGATATGTTGGATTCTTTGAAATCGTTTTAAGTTTCTTATATTTTATTTTGAAACCTTTAACGTTGTTTCCTTTGATTATTTCAGGGGGAGCGAAACTTGGATTACACTTCCCTATGTGCGGAGTACTACAAGAGGGAAACACTTGTGGACGCATATTCGGTGCTTATCATACCAATGGACTATCCTAATACTTGGGTAGTGCTTGACGACATAAGACAACGTTTGGGATTACCTCTAAAGAAGAGTAAACGAGTCAATTGCCTAAAAGAGAATCAATTTCCCACCGTATTAGAGAGGCCAAACACACAAGCGTGTACTAGATATGGATAAACCAGACATAATTGTAGGTGGTGTACTAACCTTCATGCGCTTCGAGGTAGTACTAGCCAACATGTCCCCAATGAATATCGTAACAAGTGTAGTGTGTGCCACCAAGTTGGACATAACAAACAAACATGTCCAACTAAGGACTCAAAAATCCAGAATGAATGAAGACTTTATTGTTGTAAATTAGTTGTACCCATACTTTGTTTTGGCTTTAGTGTTGTAACTTATTTGTACCTATACTTTGTTTTGGCTTTAATGTTGTAACTTATTCATACCAGTACTTGGGAATTCATATATTTTTTCTTGAAGATTAAATTAATACAAGTATGGAGGTAGTCTTGTTTAGAAACCAGGTTGTTCATTTCAGTTGAAGTTGAAACACAAAATCTACGGTTGTCCTAGTATGTCTCAGAAAGGGTTGGGACCCTTTTTGAGACTTACTGAGACAACCCTAGAAAACTAATGGAATTAAAAATAGAGAGTCTGTGGTTGTCCCCGTAAGTCTCGGAAAGAGCTAAGACTATTTTCGAGACTTTTCAAAAGCTCTTTCTGAGACTTACTAGGACAACCATAGAAAACTACTGGAATTGAAAATAAAGAGTCTAAGATTGTCCCAAAAAGTCTCGAAAAGAGTCCCGGCTCTTTTCGAGTCTTATTGGGAACACATTTTTTTTAAAATGTAAGATTCATTTTAGTCTAGATGATATTATTTACTTATTGGATTAATATACTTTGTAACACTTGTTTTTATTACATATATACGTAGAATTGTCAACATTTACGAAATTTGTGTGGTGTTGTTTTAATACTTGTTTTTATGTTATACTTTTGCATTGATTCACATCCAAATGTGCTAACAATAGCAAATATTCTACCGCTACTGCAATGCGATCCAAATGTGTTGACATTCTATCTGCGACTTTATCTCTCGTTCAAAAATGTTTTCTTTTTTTATCTCAATTTCAGAAATTTGTTCGTTATACAACCTATCCTCTCAAACATTTGGTACAAAATTTGTTAATAGACCCCAAACTCTTTCCATTGTAGAAGCAAAATCTTTGAATAGAATATACATTTCATCAGCATTCTTGAATCTTTTATGACAAAATTTTATTGCATCATAAATCTCTTACAATGTCAAGAAAAAAGAATGTTTTCGAAAATTAATTAGTTTAAATTAAAAATGATAAAGTGTAATGGATATTAAAAATAAAGGTTTGACATTATACCTTTAATTTCTATTTTACCATTCATCAGTGGCATCAATTGTTTGCTTCACTTGATCCCATCCTAAGTTGGTTTCCATTCCTTTCAAATTTGTCCAAATTTGTCAAACCTTCAATAACTTTTTCCAATATATTTCATAACTTTTTTTTAAAATCAAATCTTAATATTTTGAGTTCTTTGGAGGCAACTTGTTTAGAATGATTATTTTTTCCACTTTTGTATGTTCTTATTTTGAAAGACATGTCACACGCTTATCCATTTATTTATTTTATATTGATTTGGTACTCACTATCGTTTCTTTGTTTTCTCCTTAACTTAGCTCTAAATTATTTCAATAACTTTTTTCAAAATCAAATCTTAATATTTTGAGTTCTTTAGAGGCAACTTGTTTGGAATGATCATTTTTTCCACTTTTGCACTTTCTAGTTTTTGTAATTAAAATTTTTGCACTAAGTGAGGGAAGAAAAATAAATTTATGATAAATATAAAATAAGACCTCGATTGGAGTTAATTTAGAAGAATAAAAATAATAAAAACCTTACAAGTGCACAAATTGTAAACGATCGTACATCAGTTAAGTAAGGATCGTTCCCACGAAAGTTATTAATTTATATCTAACACACTCCAGGATTTTAATCTAACTGAAATTAAGAAAACAAATACTCACATACACGAATGAGGTTTTGATTTGATTATTAAATTAAAGAAAATTAAAAAAACAATTAAACTAAATTGCAGGAGTAATTAATTAATGGAAATAAATAGAGAAAACACTAGTTATGACCTCCTATCCACCGCTAAAAAATCTTTCAATCTATAAACACTAAGAGCATCTCCAATGCAAAAATTGCTTGCATATGAATCATTGTTGATATGACAACAATGTCAAGGAACTTACTTCCTATGTGGAATAAATATGGGCTTGATAGATGATCAACTTAAAATTTTGTCTCCAATGCTTTCATTTAAAACACATTTTGTTTTAATGACGTGTCTAATTTTATTTCCTATTTTTCATTTTATTTTATTTCCTTACCAAAAATAGATGAAAAATTAATGTAAATTTTAAATGTTTGCTGAGTCAGCCTAAAAAAGTATTGTACAACAGACCGTCTGAAAGTGGATGGTCTTGTTGACAATATCTAATATATTTTTTACCACGTCAGCTTGAGGTTGAATATGCACGGCTGCATTGGAGAAAGTTTTTTAAAAGAATATCTATTAATCTTAAGTGGCATCTTTTTTTTCGCAAGCTACGCTTGCATTGGAGATGCTCTAATCAAGTTGAAAAATAATCAAATATGATTAAGATATTCACAACAAGGTGTTGACATCCCACTCAAGTTGTAATGATTCTTTCTTCGTTAGTATGTAAGTTGCATAATTTCTATATAAATATATGTATTCCAAATTATAATCTAGCATGGGGATTTACTAGATTTAATAATAGGAATCCATTAAGAATGAAAAGAATATGAATATCACATGAACCCTAAAAACACGTTAAAAAAATATATAAAATATTTATTCTAGGTAGTCATAAATCAATTTCCCTTAATTGGGTTGTAATTGAAATAATTGCTACATTCAAGAATATATTGGTATTGCATTTGAACTTTATCCTATAAAATATATCTAAAAATCATGCTCATAATATGGTCAATCAAAGAAACAAAGATAATAGAAAAACAATACTTATGGAGAAATTGAATTCATTATATTGAGAAAAGATTACTTCATTAAAACACTAAATTTGTCTATGGAATTTAAATCATGTTTAGGGATCTAAGTTAATTAGCCCTAGCTAACAAAGAATTTAGCGAGCATAAAAACTAGAAACATAAATAAAAACATCTAAACTAAAGAAAGTTAGAAGAAGAGAATGTTGTTTGAGTCTTCAATCTTCAATCTTCAACCCATTCTCTTGTAAAAAAACTCTTGGTATTTATAGGTGACTTCTCCTTGTAAGCTCCCAATTCTCTTTGGTCTAGGAAATCCACCAAGTAGGAAAGTGGAATAAATCTAGGAATAAGATTTCTTACTAACTTAGTTTTTCTCTTTTGATGATTGACTTCTAATTGATTTTAAGAAGTTTATCAAATATGCCTTAGTCTTCTAGAGTCATTATGATTTGATTTGGGAAGTTTCTGGACCAATTATAGTTCCTTTGCTCACAAGAAATTGACTCGATGTGGTCGTGGAATGAGGTACACTAAGACATTGTCTGACCACATCAAGTTGTTGGGATAAAAATGAGGTCGTGGAATGAGGTACACTAAGACATAGTGCAACCACATTGTATTGTTGAAATAAAAATGCGGCCTAACAATGAGGTACATTACAACATTGTCTTGAAGCATGAAGCCTCAAGAATTTTTGTGCGGTTCAGCTACACAGTTCATTAGGACATTGTTTGAGCTCATTGTCTTCCAAGTTTGCATTTTTTTCAATTTTAAGTTCTCTATTTCTCCAACTATGCTTAAATACCCTTGATTCACTAAAAATGACTTGCACAAGCTTCAAACTCATCTCTAGAGTTATCTTCTACACAATCTCAACGAACACGATAAAAAGTTCAATTTCACAAGAAAACGAAACTTAAAACTTAGGAATTAAGGGTCATTAATATCAACATTTATCGACCAAACAAACTCCTTTAAAGTTTTCGCATATGGCCTTCAATATTGTTAAAACATCTATGTTAATGCTACCTATAAATCAAGAATATCAAAAAAATAAATGTTAACATTAAATTACATTTGTAGAACAAAGAATAGTTGAATTTTTTTTTACATCCAAGTAATCAAAACATTCTGTACATACCTTAGTTTTGAAAAAAAAAATAACCTTCAGATTCGAAGAGGCCAAACTACTGGAAATCTTTTCAATATTTTTTTTTATTTAAATGAAATTTAACTGTTCATTCTGATAATCAAATATTATAAAAAATATACTGAATACATTGGATATTTGACTAGAAATGACGTACTAGTAGCATAAACAACCATTTTGAAAAAAAAAAGAGGAGAATTACAATATAGATAAAAGAACTAGATAAGGAAAGTCACATACCCCAGTTTCGATTTCGTGTAGTGCCAACAGAGCTTTAAAGGTTTCAGAACATATTTGTGTTGGAACCCCGTTCATTGTTAACGCAGCGGAAATAGATTTTAATTTTTTTAATAAAGATCGTAAACGATCCGGAACCAGTAAACTTGGGATCATAATTTTTTGGAACTAATACATATAAAATTATTACAATAATAAAATTTATGTATATACAGAAAATTAAAATCAATATAATGAGAATAAGAAAATAAAACCATACCAACGTTTGAAGGCTCCTTCAATTCTTGCAATGCTTCTGGTCTGTACCACTGATCTTTCTCACTATATCCCGAGACTGGTAACTGCATGTGGACACGTCATAGACTCAAGAACTTCTGAAGATGTTGAAGATAAAAGAATAAGAAACTCTTTCTTTGATATTAATGCACAACACTTGCACACAAAATCTTTTCTCTCTTTTTGGTGTTATCTCACACACATGCACACACTTGCTTTTTAAACTTAGCCAACACTGTTCTTGTTTCTCATACACAGTTGCATCACATGCAATTTCACCAATTTCACTTCACAGAGCAAAACAATTTTTTTTGTCTTTTTATACGTAAAAACAATGTGTATATCTCACGCACATACCAATTGCATCTCATACAAAAAAAAAACTTAACTAATGCGTTGATATATGTGTTTGTTGCCTTTTTTAAGAAAAAACAAAAATATATCAAATATATTTTGTAAATTAAAAACAAACGATATAATGTTATCTTTGATTCGGTTTTCCAAAAATAATATATATCGCATATATATTTTATTTAACTTTTGAAAAACTGATCATATATATATTTGATTTATAAAATTTTATAAATAAAAAGTATCTCATATCTTATATTTAAAAATAAATTAAAAATTGGATATTTGATTAGAAATGACGTACTAATAGCATAAACAACCATTTTGGAACAAAAAGGAGAATTACAATATAGATAAAAGATTATGTTAGAACTAGATAAGGAGAATCACATGCCCGAGTTTCGATTTCACGTAGTGCCAAAAGAGCTTGAAAGGTTTCAGAACATATTTGTGTTGGAACCCAGTTCATTGGTAACATAGCGGAAATAAGTTTTAAATTTTTTAATAAAGATCGTAAACGATTTGTAAGCAGTGAGCTTGAGATCATAATTTTTTTGGAACTAATACATATAAAATTATTACAATAATAAAATTTACGTATATACAGAAAATTAAAATCAATATGATGAAAAGAAGAAAATAAAACCATGCCAACGTTTGGAGACTCCTTCACTTCTTGCAATGCTCTTGGTCTGTGTAAGGACCTCAATTTTATGATTGACTTATTCCATGACAAACCACACTACATTGGGGATGATTGTGTAATGGGTAGCTTAGGTCCTCATTGGCAAGCTTCCAAGCATCTCCATGACTTCAAAAGCAAAAAGTATATTCACTTGACTTTGCCTCTTGAAGAGTTTAGGTGCACACACACACCTCATGCATACTTTGTTGATCTTGCATTTGTGTTGATATTGTTTATATGTGTGCATCTCTTCACAATCACACTTGCACTTCATTTGTAGATTTAAGTGTGGTATTGTATTATGTTTGCGCTTGCACGATGGTGTGCTTGTTTTAGCACGTTGAGTGACCATATGAGAAGGTCTCATTCTTCTCTTGGTTTGGTTATATGGAGTAAGGTGTCTAGTTTCAAAAGAGTGTATTTCAATGATTTAAATGTTTTTCAAAACTGACATTTGTATGGTCTTGTGATCATATCTTTTTATGCAATGATTCAAAATAAGTTTTAAAAATTTCTGTAAAAACTAGACACCCATACCTTTCCAACAATATATTATTCATAATATTTCATGACCGTTTAGATTGGTTATGAAATCTCCAAAGTGACCACAAAAATAAGGCATCTCTATTGTTGTCTGTTTCTAACCTTTGGTTACTAAAATGATCATAACTTGTTTTATAGAAATCCAAATCATATTTTAAAAATTGGAGTAGAAAGTAGACTTCCATATCTTTCCAACGGTATATTATATGAAAGGTTTGGATGTCGTTTGGTCATATTTTGGGTCGCTCGAAGCTTGAGCTGTTGTGTTGTCTGACATGTACCGCTATCTAGACCGCTTTGGGTGCCATGCCTAGCAAGCAACCTAGGCAATGGTAATGTCTAGCCGTGCATGCTACACAGACTACGGTCTGGACACTTGCCTAGACCGCGACATGCACAACGGTCGTGATGAAACTTTGTTTCCTTCGTCCAAAACGATGTCATTTCACTTGGGCATTATAAATACATCCTTAACTCATCTTCTTCATTGTAATGACTCTAAAAAATGAACCCTAAAGTGAGAAAGAGAGTTTCTTGAGAGAGAAAGCTTCATTAAAGCTTGATTAACTCTCCAAACCCAAAACCCATCTCCATATTGCATCATTCTTCACCATATGAGCATGGGTGTTCTTGGTCTCATGACTAGGTAAGTAAGAACTTCATTGAATATCTTTTATTGTTCTTGTTACTCTAGATTAGGTGTTTATTGCATGATTAAATACCTAGACTTTAGTTATTGCATATATTTAAGAGTCTTGATAACATGATTGGGTTTGTTTGTTGATAGCTTGAATTTAGGACATATTTGCCCTTCTTGCTAAGTCTCTATGCATTGCATTTAGACATTACTGATTAGGTCATATTGATTGCATTTAATGACCATGCCATGCTTAATGACAACATATGTTGAAATGGCTTTGTTTGATAACTAGGATATAATGTTGTATAACTATATCTAGTTAAGTCTTCATGAACATTCATTTAGACATTGATATCTATGAATTGTACTTAGTGACATTCTTAAATTTCTAGATAAACATTTAGTGTTTTGTCTAACATTATTTGCATGTTTGAATATTCCATCATATTCACATAGGTTGTTGTACTCTTCATAGAGTTAAAGTCTTGTGGCTTCTAGGTGAAGTTGCACAAGCAAGTCTAGTCTTGCAACCAAGGGTAGATTGGCAAGCAATTGGTCGGGTATCCACTGTAAAAGGCCTGAGGGGTAGAGTAGGAGGTGCTCACACCAAGAGTAGTGGATCAGGGGATATCACTAGGGATTGAACCAAAAATGGTGAGTGGTGAGTGGTGAGTGGTGAGTGGCGGTGTCCATAGCATAAGGTTGTCGAGAGTGAGAGTCCGAGTATAACTTGAGGTGTAACCTTTTATTCATATAGTGGATTTCTGTGACCGAGTGTGGCGCACTTAACAGCCCGTGGTTTTTCCCATTTCGAGGGTTTCCACGTATACATCTTGTGTTATTTATATTTCCGCACTTTACACTTGATGTTTTATGTTTGTTTTATTGAGTGAATTTTGAATATTGACTAATCAAGAAAAATCGGTAATTGTCTTGATTAAAACCTATCCCCCCCTCCCCTCCTCTAGGTTATTAGACACACGTTTTTAGGAAACTTTCAATCTGCACCACCAATCCTCCTCACTATATCCCGAGACTGGTAATTGCATATGGACGCGTCACAGACTCAATAACTTAGGAAGATGTTGAAGATAAAAGAATAAGAAACTATTTCTTTGATATTAATGCACAACACTTGCACACAAAATCTTTTCTCTTTTTGGAGTTATCTCACACACAAACACTTGCCTTTTAAACTTAGCCAGCACTGTTCTTATTTCTCATGCACAGTTGCATCACATGCAATTTCACAAATTTCACTTCACGGAGCAAAACAAACTTTTTTGTTTTTTTATGCGTTAAAACAATGTGTATATCTCACACACATACCAATTGCATCTCATGCAAAAAAACTTAATTACTGTGTTGATATATGCGTGTTACCTTTTTAAGAAAAAACAAAAATATATCATATATATTTTGTAACTTAAAAACAAACGATATAATGTTATCTTTGATTCAGTTTTTCAAAAATAATATATATCACATATATTTTATTTAACGTTTGAAAAACTGATCATATCTATATTTGATTTTTAAAATCTTATAAATAAAAGATGTATATCTCATATCTTTTATTTAAAATTTAATTAAAAATTGGATATTTGACTAGAAATGATGTACTAGTAGCATAAACAACCATTTTGAAACAAAAATGCGAATTACAATATAGATAAAAGATTATGTTAGAACTAGATAAGGAGAACCGTATACCCGAGTTTCGATTTCGTGTAGTGCCAAAAGAGCTTGAAAGGTTTCAGAACATATTTGTGTTGGAACCCCGTTCATTGGTAACACATCGAAAATATGTTTTAAATTTTTTGATATAGATCGTAAACGATTTGAAACCAATAAACTTGGGATCATAATTTTTTTGAAACTAATACATATAAAATTATTACAATAATAAAATTTACGTATATATAGAAAATTAAAATCAATATGATGAGAAGAAGAAAATAAAATCATACAAACGTTTGTAGGCTCCTTCACTTCTTGTAATGCTCCTGGTCTGTACCACCAATCGTCCTCACTATATCCCGAGACTGATAACTGCATGTGGACGCGTCATAGACTCAATAACTTAGGAAGATGTTGAAGATAAAAGAATAAAAAACTCTTTCTTTGATATTAATGCACAACACTTGCACACAAAATCTTTTCTCTTTTTTTTTTTGGCGTTATCTCTCACACACACTTGGTTTTTAAACTTAGCCAACATTGTTCTTGTTTCTCATGCACAGTTGCATCACATGTAATTTCACCAATTTCATTTCACAGAGCAAAACAAATTTTTTTATCTTTTTTATTTTAAAACAATGTGTATATCTCACGTACATACCAATTGCATCTCATGCAAAAAAAAAACATAACTAATGCGTTGATATATGTGTGTGTTACCTTTTTTTAAGAAAAAACAAAATTATATCATATATATTTTGTAACTTAAAAACAAACGATATAATGTTATCTTTGATTCGGTTTTTCAAAAATAATATATATCACATATATATTTTATTTAACTTTTGAAAAACTGATCATATATATATTTGATTTTTAAAATCTTATAAATAAAAAATACCTCATATCTTTTATTTAAAAAGAAATTAAAAAATAAATTTGAATTTAAACATTTTAAATTCAAATTCAAATATTTAATAAAATAAAATATTCATATTATCTTATTCTATCAAATATCAACTAACACCCTCCATTCCGTGATTAATAACATAATTAAATAATCTTATTATTTAATTTATTTAATCACCATTATTCATTAATTAAATAATCTCAAATATGTATCACTTTCATAACACAATTAATTATACAATCCAATTAATTTACCGTGACCCTTATTACCTAAATCGATTGGGCTAGCAAGTGGACCTAATAGACCCACAATATTTTTAGCTCATTAAACTCTTTAATTAATATTCCTTAATTATTAACTCTAGTGTTATTCGACTAAAAACCTGAAGCTGCACTCTCTCAATTGCAGACGCTTTTACATAGACCGATACAACTCGGTGTTCATCAGTATAGTTATTACACATGGTGTGATCCTCCACAGTAGTTTATAATTAGATTTGGGTCATAATGTCTGTTATACTCCTATAATTACATATATCCTTCAAGTATCGTTGATTCTCTAATGGACAATAAATCTCATTTCCTCACGAAATTAGGAGGGCGCTCATATTATCCAAGTCCTAAATCAACCCTTAAGGGAACTACCATCTACATCTCACAAGAATGAGTGGATTCCACTATTTTGTATAAATCTTTCAAGCCACAAGCCAAACCGCAAACCCAACATACGGAGCATATTGATCAGGAAATACATCTGATCTCACCTATGGTATATCAAAGACCACGATCTAACCTGAATGAGTCAATAAGACACTCACGATTAAGATAACCCACATATAGCCATCATCAGTTAATATATATGAATCTCATCAGTAAATGGATCTTGGTGAAACATTCATATAGATCATGGCTCAGTCCTATATGATTACATCATACAGGTGTCTCTATTCACATATCTCATATGAATGATTTAAGATAAAATCATCATACATTACGGAATGAACTGCATCTATAGATTAACCCAAATAAAGTATCCAGCTTTATTTCCTATCTATGAACTCTTTAGATTGCACGTCTCTTACTGTATCCATCTATATATGACACTCATATACACAGTTTGAGATTACATTCGGCAATCTAGGATGTTAATATGTACAAGTTATAAAATAAACAACACAATAAGAATGAATTGAACTTTTCTTTTATTTATTTCATAAATCCATTTACAATTTAAATCTTTAGAGCATAAACCCTAACAATTTGAGGGTTTCAGTTTTAATTTGATAGTTGAGGGGATTTGGTTTATGTAACAAATTTTGAGTTAGGGATTTAGTAGAGTTGGGGATTGACTTGACTCTTTAGATGGCTTTAAGGGCAATTTGTAATTTCAAGAACTAATAAGGGCAATATTACCCTTTTAATAACTAAAATGAGTTAGTTTTGACAGAATTTCAGATTTGGGCAATATTGATGCGACTTGTGTTTATAAAACACTAACATGAAGAGATCAAAAAACATCTCATCAATGCAAAATAATAGGTAAAATGTTAGGGCTTGTCAAGTAACTGTTTTTTAGCCCGTTTTTATTTTTTGAAAACGATTTCGAATTCGGGTTCGTTAACCGATTTTCATTTTATTAAAAAAAAACAAAAACAAAAACAAAAACAAAATGAAAAACAAAACCAGTGTTAATTTTGAAAAACACGGAAAACATATTAAACATGTTTTCCATGTATTCATTTTGTTTTTTTTTAAACAACAAAAAACATCTCATCAATGCAAAATAATAGGTAAAATGTTAGGGCATGTACATCAGCTGTTTTTTCACTCGTTTTCATTTTTGTTTTCCAGAAACGATTTTAAATTCGCGTTCGTTAACCATTTTTCATTTTATTTTTAAAAAACAAAAACAAAATGAAAAACAAATCCAGTTTTAAAATTGAAAATATTGGAAAACATATTAAACATGTTTTCCATGTCTTTCATTTTGTTTTTCAAAAAAAAAAAACCAACGTACAAATTTCTTCTCCTTCTCTTTCTTTCTTTCTTTCTTTCTTTCTTTCTTTCTTTCTTTATTCTTCTCCTTCTTTCTATTTTCTCCATGAAACATACTTGGACAGGGATTTGTTCCTCCCACGGTGAAGGAAAACAGATTTGGACAACGATTTTCTCCTCCCATGGCGAATGAGGTTATATCCTCCTCCAACATGGGAGGAGCAGATCTGCTCTTCCATTGACTCTATAGATCTGCTCTTCGATTTTTTTTTTAATTTTCAATATGATTTATATTGATAAAAATTATTATTTATTTAATAAAAATTAATATCTATTTCTTATTTATGAGTTTAATGTTTAATCGATTAGTTGATAATTTGTGAATTTGGTCATGGTGCTATGAAATGGAATCCTAGAACTTCACCATATATCTCAGCAAAACATAAAGGTATTCATATTACAATTTGATAAGAACCGCTCGTTTTATAGATATTCATTCCATATTGTTTGGTTGGGTGGAATAGAATGGAATGGAAAGGAAAGAAATTTATTCCATTTGTTTGGTTTGTTAAATTCCAATGGAATGAGTATTCCATTGGAATAGGGATTCCACCATTTTGGTGGAATGAGCATTCCATCCAAAAACCAATGGAATGCCCATTCCATTCCATTAACACATTTTATTTCCAAAAATAACCCTCTATCCCACAACTCAATTCCAAAAATACCCTCATTTCCAAAAATAATATATATATATATATATTATATAATAGTATGATATTTATTATATATTATATTATATTATATTATTTATACTTTTATATTTTATTATTATTATCCAAAAAATATATATATATATATATTATATTTTCTAATTATTTATATTATATATTATATATTATTATATACATAATGTATATATATATATATATGTATATATATACATTATATAACAATATATAATATTTTTTTATATAATAATATTAATATTAATAATATCAATATTTCTAATATATAATATATATTATATATTATATTATATATATATATATTAATATATATATAATATTTATAATATATATTATTATATAATTTATACTTTTATATTTTATTATTATTATCCAAAATGAACATTATATTTTCTAATTATATATATGATTATATATATATACACATTATATAATTATATATAATATTTATATATTTAATAATATTAATATTAATAATATCAATATTTCTAATATATAATATATAATATTTCTAATATATAATATATAATAATATATATTAATATATATATAATATTTATAATATATATTATTATATAATTTATACTTTTATATTTTATTATTATTATCCAAAATGAACATTATATTTTCTAATTATATATATTATTATATATATATACACATTATATAATTATATATAATATTTATATATTTAATAATATTAATATTAATAATATCAATATTAATAATATCAATATTTCTAATATATAATATATAATATTTCTAATATAAAATATATAATAATATATATTAAAAAATATATATATATATATAATATTTATAATATATATTATTATATAATTTATACTTTTATATTTTATTATTATTATCCAAAATGAACATTATATTTTCTAATTATATATATTATTATATATATATATACACATTATATAATTATATATAATATTTATATATTTAGTAATATTAATATTAATAATATCAATATTTCTAATATATAATATTTATAATATATAATATATAATATTTCTAATATATAATATATAATAATATATATTATAATATATATAATAATATTTATAATATATATTATTATGTAATATATGTATATGATATTTTTTTAATATATAATAGTATAATATATATATATAATATTTATATTATATATATTATTATGTAATATATTTATATGATATATATTATATATTATATAATAGTATTAATATTACTAACATATAATATAGAAATATATAACATATATTGTAATAATATATATTTTATATTATAATATATATATATATATATATAATATTTATATATAAATATTATATTTTCATATTTTTTTTATTATTACCCATAATATATAATATTATTATAAATGTTTTGTAATTAGGAGTATTTTGGTCAAAATACAGTTGATTCTATTCCATTCAGTTGTTAACCAAACAAAGTATTACTGATTCAGATATTGATTCTAAAGTCCCAACCAAACAAAGAAATCAGTTTTTCATTCCCTTCCATTCCAATTCTCATTCTCATTACCATTCAAATTTCCATTCCACCATGGTAACCAAACGCCACCTAAGTTTTTGATGTAGCAAATAAAGGAAAACTATTCTTAATTATTGGTACAAAAAATAAAGCAGCGGTTTTCTTTAAAAAAAAATTAAATTTTTTTTTTTTTAACCAAAATCTTTTTAGGTTATAATGTGAAATAAAAAATTCTAGGTTGTTAGATTATTCCTTTTATCTTTTTTTTAACAAAATAAATAAAAAGGATTGATTTTTATGCGGCAAAATGGGATAGTGAGGTATGCTGGGTTTGAAGAGTGTGTGTACAACACTACAACTATATGTGTTGTTGTGAGAGAAAAAAGACAAAACTAAAGACAAAACTATGTGGTCATTTATTTTTTTATCTGAAGACCGAATATTCCTGAATTTTCTAAAAACTAAATAGAGATTGAAAATTATATTTGAATGACATTTTTTTTCCTCACATCTGAATATATCGTCAATATGTTTGTTTTTTTAAAAGTAAAATTATTTGAAAATAAGTAATTTTACATTTATACCCATATTAAACAATTATACATATAATATGCAATAAAAATAATCCAAAATAATTATTACATATGAACACATATGATCATGATCTTCTTCTTCGATTATAGACAAACTCCATTTTTACTAGGAAAATAAAAGGCTTTTGTTTTTATTTTAAAAAGACAGTAGGAAAACTCACACAAAATACTCTAAAAATAATAATATACAAATACATCACCCTAATATCATAATAAATTATTGATATTAAACATCAATATGAGAAGTGATTATGGTTCTTTTTTATTTTAAAGCTATTTAAAATAAGTAATATATTAAAATAAAGATTTATATACCATATATAATTATAGTGAAATTGGAAAAATGTAAAATATGAGGGATAGTATCGGAAGAAAATATTTTGGATTGCATTTAATGTAATTCAGTGATTTGTGATTACGTGAAAAGTCAGGATTTTTTACTTTTTATTTTAATATATATTTTAGTATTTTTAAGTTGTTTGACCACTTAAAAAAACAAACAAAACAACTTAATAATTATGATTTAGAAATAAACGACCCATATATATATATATATATATATATATATATATATTTGTGGTAGTGTAATATATATTAATATTATTTAAAAAACAAAACAAAAGATTTTGCAAAGTTTTGTAAGTGTAAAAATAATTATTTTCAAATTTTGATATTCTTTTAGTTAATTTACTAAACGCGTTTTTAGTGTTTTTATTTTCAGAATACATTTTTCAACATATACAAGCAGACGCGTTTTTGAATTTTAAAATTGAAATAAAAAGTGCTATTTTTTTTCGTTATTTTTCTTTTAAAAACAATAAATGAAAAACGTTAACAAAACGGATTATTAATTTTTCAAAGTCATGCCATGTCAGTCTAGATTACAACTATGGGGAATTTTAGACATTTCACATGGTCACGTTAGTCAAACACTATTTCTAAGGGTGGTCAACATTGTCAGGAGAGGTTTGTGTAATTAAAAGAAAAGTTGAATATGAGTGTAATTTTGGTTAAACTGAGGCTGTGTTTGTGCAATTTAATCCTAAATAAAAATCAGGTTTAAGTAAGTAGGGGCAAATGTGTAATTTTAGTCTAATAGAAAATCAAACCTTGACAGTAACTCCAAATCTCCAATAGTCCATCCATCAGAATCAGATATCAGCCACCAAACCCTTCCTCTCCGCCGCTACTCAACAGTCAACTCCTCTCATCACGGTGGTCACGGTGGTCACGGTGAGAGTGTCTCTCTCCTTTCATCTCGATGTTTGCTTCTTTTTATATTCAATGTATAAGGGTTGTTCCAGTTCCAGATTAATTACAAGGCTTTATTGAATGATGTTTTTGGATTTTTGATGGTGAAATTTTGTTTGATCTTCTTGTGGTGTTTTGGAATCTGTAAATGCTATATTGTTAGGAGGAGAATGAATTGATATTGAGAATTTTCCAAGGCTTTGCAGTTTCATTAGATTTTTCAGTTGTCTTTCTGTTATATATACTGTTAGAGGATTTATCTGAGTTAGACATAAATTACTTCTTTCCTATTTTCCTCCAATTTGTTATATACTTTGAGTTTGAAGCACCATTTCCTATTTAAACGATTCAAGCTGGTGACTGCATTTCTAAGACCAGTATTTCGGCATTTCGTGGAGAATATATCATTTTTTGAGCCCGATGTTTTGTCAGAATAACTTTATGAAATTACAATTAGCAATCGAATGATGCTAAGAAACACCTGATTTGAGAGTTCAAATCTTTTTGACTTGATACAAGTGGTTTTTTTTTCTTTAATTTAATTTAATTTATTAGAAGCTTGTATGGTTTCCATATCATTGTTAATTAATTAGAAGCCTAAGTTGACTGTTGCTTGTGTATGCATTAGCTACATTTCTTTGAGAGTTTTATGGACTTGTTATTTAGTAAATGTTAGTTAAAAAAAACTATTCTATTTGTTTTAAGTTAATATCTAATATTTTGTTCTTTCTTTTGTTTTTGTTTTTTTTTTTATCTTGCAAATTTATGGACTAATGACTAATCTAAGACATCAGTGCACTTCTAGAATTTTGTGAATTGTGAATTTTGTTCATGAATTGTGAATTTTGTGTATTTTTTAGATACTCGGATTTTTGTATTTACAGATTTGCAGCACTTGTTTGCATGGACTTATTTGGAGTTTTGCATTTTAATTTGGCTAAATATTTGAATTTTTATTTAATTTTAGTTTGTCTGTTTCATAATTAAGAATTTCGATTTTAAATATATAAATATGTTTATTTTTTGTGGTAAATGTATTAAACATGTTAAATAGTTGATTTAAACGTGTCAGTTAAAATTATTGTTTAAATGAGTCATTTGACCCGTTGCAATTTGATCCGTATAATAAACAAGTTGGCCGTGCCGTGTTCGTGTTGACCTATATTTAATCGTGTTGTGTTTGTGTTTAGGGGATCTTACCTGTTTAATAATGGTGTTGTCTCAAAAATAATCATGTTGTGTTAGGGTTGGCCTTGACATGACCCGCCAACCTGTTTTGCAACTTTAGCAGTGTCACAGTTTGGTCACTCAATTACTTCCTGTACACAATTTTCCAAACAGAATCTAACAGCGGTTGTAGACATGGCTGATGAGGAAGAAAATGAGACAATAAGACTGAGCAGGACGGAGAAGAAGAAGCTGGCGAAGAAGAAGAAGAGGAAGGAGAAGAGGAAGGAGACGGCAGAGAAGGAGAGAGAGAAGGCAGAGGATCCTGAGGAGCGGAGGAAGCTGGAGGCGATTCTGAGAGAAGCGGAGGAGGAGAGAAAGAGAGCATTGAAGGAGTTCGAGGATCGAGAGAGGCTGTGGATTCAAGCGATGGAGTTGAAGAAGGAGGAGGAGGAGGAAGAAGAAGAAGATAAAGAGAGATGGAAGGCTATAAAAGAAGAGGAGGAGGCCAAGAGACAACTACAGGTGTGTTTTTTGGTTTTGGTTGGTTATCTGGTGCGGATTTATATTTTTCGTCCGGACAAAAAGAAGGGAAAGAAAAAGAAAATTTAAGTAAGAAATTTGAAGTTTATGAAAAGACGAAAATTCGCATCGCTACTGTCTACGATGGTTTTTGTTTTCTTTTAATGATATGACTTTAAGTTGTTTTGTTGTGTAAGGATTTTGGTAATGATTTTGTTTGGGTGCTGAGAAAGTAGCGTATAGGACAGGTTTAGTTGGTAATTCTGCTTGTGTTTGGTTGCTGGGAAAGTGTGGGAAATAGAAAATATACGGGAGTTTTTGAACTCTAAAGTTTAATTTATTTTATTTTATTCTTTTGGCTTGCTGTGAGGATTTGGAGTAATTTATTGTTTGTGTGCTGAGAAATAATGTATGGGATAGGTTTGGTTGGTGATTCTAGGAAATTGTGGGCAAATGGAAAAGATACTGGAACTTTTGAGCTCTGTTGTTGAGGAAGTGTAAATGTTCGTGCACACAATAAGAACTGTTAGATTTCAGATCTGGAATATTTGTTGGAAATGAAAAGATATTGAAATTTTGGGATTAACCAATTTTTAGGCACTGTTTTTGGTTACTGTGAAATCGTGGAAAAGCAAATGAGAATGTAATTTTTTTTAATGTTATTACATTATTAGTTACTGCTTTCTTTTAGCATGTTCAGGAAGTATGTTGTTAATGAGAGAAGGTGGAGGAAAGGAAAGATTACGATATTGTTAGTTCCTATAATGCTTATTAAATTACTTGGTTTTGTTAAATTATCTCTCTCTCTCTCTCTTGCCCCCCGACAAAGCCAAACTGTTTGTCGAATTTATTGGTATTAGAATTGTTGTTGTAGTTTGTTTTGTTCAGTTCTTAGAAGATGCCGAAATAGATTGGCTTGGAAATTACTAATGGTTTTATAACATCTGGCAGGTTGAAAAGGAGACTGAGTGTGATGAGGATGATGATTGGGAATATGTTGAAGAAGGGCCTGCAGATATTATATGGCAAGGGAATGAGATAATTATCAAGAAGAAAAAAGTCAGAGTTCCGAAAAAGGATGCAAGCCAGCTGATTGTAAAAGAAGTACCTTACATTTATCATCAACTCGGTTCAGATGTTTTCCCGATTACTCTATGGTCTGCTTTCTTTTCTGTGGTAGCAAAAGTTGAATTGTAAATGTTATTATCTGCTTTACGGGACATTGATACGCCTACTTCAAATCCTCTTCCTCCCCAGTCTGAAGTTTTTTCTGATTACAAGAGTGCGCAACAGGCATTAGAGTCTGTTGCTCGACAGGTACCCAACTTTGGAACTGAGCAGTATGCATTTCTGTACGTCTATCTATCTATTTGTTAATTCTTTTGATCAGAAACGTTTGTTTCTAGTTTCAAAAAAGAAAAAGAAAATAAACGTTTGTTTGTGTTAGTTTTTATAATTCATGTCTTGTATGTTGGCCTTTTGTTATCAATACTCATTAATTTTTTTTATATATATGGTTATGTGGCAGGATAAAGCTCATTGTCCTTTCCATTTGAAAACTGGAGCTTGTAGGTTTGGTCAGAATTGCAGCAGAGTTCATTTTTATCCTGATAAATCATGCACTCTGCTTATCAAGAATATGTACAATGGTCCTGGCCTTGCTTGGGAGCAAAATGAGGGGCTCGAGGTCTGTTATTGCTGATTCTTGTATCCTGATATCCACTCTGGCACACTTCTGTAGTTTGGTATTAACTATTGGATTTATTTAATTTATGCGATATCCTTTCTTAATGAAAGAAGGCATTTTAGGACTCTGCAGTTCATATCCTATTTTGTCCATATAATAGTTCAGGACTATGTCTTCGATGAATTCCTTAAGTTCGCATTTCTATTGCCCTTCTTTGACTTAATTAAATCAGAGATTTATGGTTTCATGTTGATGGAGGTTCATGGGGTTGGCCTTGATTGGGGTCCAAGTGAAGGCTATGAGCTATTCTGTATCCTACTAGCTGCAAACAAGATTGGTTATTGTTGGAATTTCTCATTTTTCTGTTTGACGTAGTCTTTTGACCTTTAATTATGTACGTAATCATCTCTTTTATTACTTTTTTCCTTCTCGACTTATCTTCCCCTTTCTCATTTCTTAGAAAGTGTGATCATGATGACTCTAGTTGTGAACTTAAAAGATTATTACCATGTTTTGTACTACTTATACCTAAAAACATTTTGGTTTCAATTTTATCTTTTTAAGTGGTTTTTGGTACGTAAGTCCATAAGTAAGTTTTAGTCGAAAGTTTTGTTCCCCAACTAGTAATTTCTTGGGCAATATATATACATAGGATGGGTCTTTTGGCTTGTTCAGTAACGGTTATAGTTCTAGAGGTTTGAGATTCCGCCCAGCACACCTATTTATACGTGGATGCAACTGGCAGCAACTTCACTTTTATTTTATTTTATAATGTGTTTGAGAAGATTAAAAAGAGGAAAAGATCTTCTCTTTGATGGATGCAGATAGCTTTGATAGTTGAACACCCGATAAGTGTCATTCAGTGTATGACAAGGGCAGGAAAATATTCTTGGTTGAATAATGAAAATTAAATCATAGGCTATATATCTCCTAGTATGGTGGTTGAGTTTTAATATTTTGGATCTTTTGTTTATGCAGACCTTGGATCAAAATCCTTCTCCTTGCTATCCCACTAACACTTGTAATTATAGGAATAGGAAACTGCAAATAGATAAACAAATTAAATTGATAGCCATAATGATTTTGGTTCAGTTAGGTGGGTTTTGTCTACACGTGCTTGTTTTGCTACTGAATTCATAGATTCTGTTGGATATTGGACATATTGTTTTAGACTTTTTGTTACTGGACCGGAGATATTGTCTACATTGATAAATTCATATGTTCAAGATCATGTTGGCAATGTTGTCCAGTTTTAGGTTCTAGTCAACTGGTAGCTGAAATTAAAACCATAACGATGCGGGACTTGTATAATATCTTGACAAACTATGGGTTAAGTATGTTTCCATATGGCATTAATTTTATGTTGCAGATCTCTCTGTGTAATAATTTTATTTGGTTGATCTGTCTATCTCTTTCCAGTATACAGATGAAGAAGTTGAACACTCTTATGAAGAATTTTACGAGGATGTGCATACAGAGTTCCTGAAGTTTAGAGAAATTGTCAATTTCAAGGTTGTTGACTATCATCTGTGCCTGTGCTAGTCGTAGATGTTTAGGAACCTAGCAGAGTTCTTTATTTTGGTGGGGACTTCTTCTTAACCTAGCTAGTTTCTTTCTAATTTTGCAATTTAGATATGAAAAATATCAAATATGGTAAATTTAAGAAGCTAACTTTTATTCTTTTTTTTCCTACAAAGTCAATGAACTCTTGTTTGGTCTCTCAGATTGATTAAAATAGTATGGAAATTATATTTTGCCTGTTTATTGTATACATGTGACATTGTTAAAGATTGTTGTGTAAGTTTGAGGCTTGGAGTTTCCTTCCAGTTCCCCTTTGGAATAAATAAATGTACTTTGTCTGCGCAGGTGTGTAAAAATGGTTCATTCCACTTGAGAGGAAATGTCTATGTTCACTACAAGTCATTGGAATCAGCTGTCCTTGCTTATCAGTCTGCCAATGGTCGCTACTTTGCTGGCAAACAGGTGCTTTATGAAGAATAAATCGGAGCTTAAGTTTTACCATCAGCTTATGCGTATTAATATAAAGAGTGCATTTTTTTAGAAAATGCTTGGTTTGTATGGAGTGGCCCTACCTAATTTTATGTTTCATCTGCTTTTTCAAAAAATAATTCTAGATTGCTAAAATTGTTCAATTTTCATCTCTTTGTATTGCTGTCTGTGTTCCCACTGCATTGTCTACAATTAAATGAGGTGAGCTTTAGCAGTTCATCTCAGGTCAGGAACTACTATTTGTGTTCCAACTTGGGATTTAATCTGATGAACTTGAGTTGTGGGCTGAAACATGGTCTCATGGAAGTAACGTTTTCATTTCCATTTGACACTAGAACATGTTCATAAATTGGAACTCCTATAAGCAAGCTATGAAGGTATGTTTGGCGGGCAGACCTGGTGAGCAAAGATATTTAGAAGTGCATGACTGCTTGGGAGAACTGTTGAGCAAGGATATCTGGAAGTCTGGGAGGATGTTAACATACATCATAATTGATTCATAGGTGATCCTTTGCACATACTGGATTGGGTTTGATATTGCAAACAACGAAAGGAGATGTATGTTTTCATTTGTGACTAGATGGGAAGGAGTTGTTATAAAGTGGAGGTTCTTAGTGTTCAAAAGGCCTATGGACATTGTTGCTCACCTTTTTTATTCTTTGGGTTTTATGGAATTAGCTTTTGCGTATATCTGGTGGTTTTAGTTGGTTGAGTTAGAAAGCGGAATCATTGTTGGATGTACAATCATATTATCATGCAATTTATTGACCTTTCATTGTTGTGACTTGGGATTGGACTATAGATAGAGTAGCGAGGCAGACTGCTTAGTTGAAAGAGTAGCCTGAGTGAATACTAAATATAGTAGTCTATTTTTTTTTTCACATACCTGAATTCTCATTTGTCCATTAACCTGATTTTATTAAGATTTTTACTTAAGTTTCCAGTGTTTATTTGCTAGATGATAATGGTATATTGACATGGGCACGGTTCTTGGCAGATCTACTGTGAATTTGTCAGTTTGACTAGATGGAAGGTTGCCATATGTGGGGAGTATATGAAGTCAAGGTTTACGGTAAAAACAGTTTCCTTTTCATTGTTTGTTATAGGTGTGGGTTATATTCTTGTGATACAAGTTCTTTATTTTACTTTTAATGTTGTAATGGAAGAATATCTGTTCTCCTGTAGTTGATGAAAGCGTTTTCACTTAATGCCTTCTTGTCACATTATAACAGACATGTTCTCACGGAACAGCTTGCAATTTTATCCACTGTTTCCGCAACCCTGGTGGAGACTATGAATGGGCTGATTGGGAAAAAACACCTCCAAAATTTTGGGTGAAAAAGATGACTGCTTTATTCGGTTATTATGATGAATATGGGTATGAGAAACAGGTGTACCAAGATAATGAGGGGCCAAGAAGAACCTCCAACAAATTTTCCGCATATTCAGACAGGTGTCTTTTTACTTGTAGGCAGGCTTGTAGTCAGATCTAAATTCAGTGCTTAGTATACACAAAATACGGTTTATTGGTTTATTAATTCTCATGCTTTGTGATTTAAATTTCTTTCATTAAGGTTTCCTCACCTAAAGGGGTGAGATTAGGTGGATTTCTTTGTAGTGGGCTTCCATTTTTGCATTTGTTATGACCCTGCTTTTTATTATTTTATCCAAAACAAGAAACATGCTTTTTCCAGCTTTTGGTATGATACATGCTATTCTGTTAAATGATTAGTTTTGCTTTGTCATTTTTTTTGTGTGCTTATAAAGTTTGCCATGAGTTGCTTAATTGTTTTTTTTTAATAATTCATGCATGTGAATTTGGGATTTGATTAGTCTGATGCTTGTTTGTGTTCTTGGCTTATATGACAATGTATCTTTCTGTGGACATCATATTATTTACGTTTGAACTTGGTGTGCTTCCTGTTGGAAGGGAAAAGAATTCATGGTTTCCTAATTTCTTGTGATAGGCAAAGATCTAGATCCCGGGAGATGGATCATGTGAATGGTGGTTCTGGTAGAAGCCATGATGATGAAAATGATCTTTGGGAGAGCACACGCAGTCAGAGGTGCAATGATGACACTAGAAAGAGAATCAGACTTCTTGATGAGAAATTTCACAAAGAGAGTACAAAGTTTAAGGATTATCATCACAGCAAGAGCAGAAATGAAGAGACTGATTTTGATGGAAGTTGGTCAGGTAGGGACAGAGACAAAGATAGAGATAGACAACATGGTCACAGTAGGAAAAGCACACAGCACAGGAGCAGATCCTCAGAAAAATCAGCTGCTTATAAAAACAGCAAGAGAAGAATCCATGAAGATGATTCTAATGGAAATCAGTTGGATGAAGACAGTGATGCACAAGTAAAGCATGCTCGGACCAAGAAAAGTTTGAGATACAGGGATACAAGGGAACTACAAGATGATAATGAAGATCAAGAGAACAGAACTCATGATTCTGACATTGACTGGCAAGACAGCGATGAAGATGGAGAAAGAGAACCTAGTTACGTGGGGAAAAGGTCAAGAGATTGGAGCAAAGTTGGATATCTAGATAATCATGAGGAAAGCGAGAAAAAAAATGAGGATGAATCTAGTGGAGACCGATCTGATAGGGATGCAGACAGTGATAGAGACAAACACCTGAGTCATGAAAGGAAAAGCTCGAGGCACTGGAGCAAAGTTTTGGAACTCCGAGATGGACACATAGTTTTAAAATTCGAACTAAGGTGGCCGCCTCGAGGCCGCCTCACCCCGCCTCGAGCAATTTTTGCGTTGAGGCGACCACAACACCACTTTAGGGGGAAAATCCCGCCTCCAACGCCCTGAGGCATCCGCCTCTAGCCGCCTCGAATCGGTTTGGCCGAGTGGTGCAAAGAGGCGAAATTGAATTTAAAAAAAAAAGATGAAACGCTGCCTTTCATGAGACCTAAAAAAATAAAACCCAAATTCGTCGATCAAATTGGATTTCCAAACCTAAATTGCCTTTCAATCTTCAATCTCCTCCATCATCGGCAACAACGACATCTCCTCTTCGGCAACTCCTCTTCGACAGCGGCGGCGGCGACTCCTCTTCGGCGGCGGCGGCGGCGACTCCTCAGCTTCGATAGTTCTCGTCAGTTGTCACTCTTCACCTCTGGTATGTTTTCTCTTTTCGACTCTCTTTTTCGACTCTCTTCTTTCATTTTTTTCTCTTCTTTTTTGTTTTCTCTTCTCCATTGCACGATCTCTCTTTCTCCTCTGTATACTTTGATTTTCTTTCTTGTGACACACCGACACACATTCGCATCATCTGTTTTCTCTTCTTTACTGTTTTGTTAATAAATCGTTTTGTTTTTAATGTTTGACTTTTGTGACATTTTTTTTGCCTTATACAATTCATATAATTCATATATGTTTTGATGTGCCGACCAAGCAGTGAATCAGTATTATATATTATATGTTTTGCCTTATATATGTTAACATTTTACCTTACATCTTGAGTAAACAGTAACATATTTATATGTTTTGCCTTAAATATTTGGTCATTCTGCCTTATATATCACTGTTTTGTATGAGAATATTACTGAATTTTTTATTTGCTATTTTGTTATAGACTTGTGCTAGAGATGTCGAATCGAAAAGATCCGGTATGGAAGTATGGAGTTGAGGTTGAAATGGATGGACAGAAGGGATACAAGTACCTCCAATGCAAATTTTGTGATAAAATTTTGAAGGGAGGTGTGTATCGGATGAAAGAACATCTTGCGGGTATTCATGGTAATGTTGCCCTGTGTGCAAAAGTCACCCCAGAGGTGAGAGATGAAATAAAAACATATTTGGAAAAAAATGATAGTGCGAAAAAGAGGACACAATTGACGTATGAAGAAATGATCGACAAGTGTGTCACCCTCAACAGTCAAAAAGGTTCAAGCTTGGGTAGCGTTACTCAAAGAGGAATCAGAGGACCGATGGATAGATTTCTTGAAAAGGATACGGTGGACGACGTGGAGGGAAGCAAACAAGGACTTGACAAGGATGCACGTGAAAACACGTGTATGGACATAGCCAGATTCTTTTACGAGAATGGACTAGCCTTTAATGTTGGTAATAGTCCATCATTCAACAATATGTTGCGTTCGGTTGGGAATTACGGGCGTGGTTTGAAAGGGCCTACTGCACATGAGTTGAGCACAACATTATTGATGGCAGAAGAAGCAAATACACAATCAATTGTTTCCGAAGTAAAGAAAACATGGATTCAAACAAGGGTGTCCATTATGTCGGATGGGTGGAATGATATGAGAGGAAGACAGTTGTTAAACTTCCTTGTAAAGAATACGTATGGCACGGTGTTCTTAAAGTCTGTTGATGTTAGTGATGTAGTTAAAGATGCTACATTATTGTTTGAGCTACTGGATTCAGTGGTTGAAGAAGTTGGTGAAAACCTTGTGATTCAAGTGGTGACGGATAATGCTTCAAACTACAAGAAAGCGGGTGAAATGTTGATGAAGAAGAGGACACGACTATGGTAGACGCCATGCGCTGCTCATTGTGTGGATCTAATCCTTGAAAAAATCGGATCTCTTCCTCAACATGAAAATGCATTAAGGAAAGCGCAGAAGGTATAAATCATTACACAAATGCTCAAATATTTACTTATTTAGTATAAATCATTAAAATCTGTTAATGATGTAATGTTTTTATACTTGTTTTGTCAATTGTCATAGGTGAGTCACTGCATATACAATCATGGATGGGTGTTAGCTTTGATGAGGAAGCATACAAAAAAAGAGTTGGTTCGTGCCGCTCCTACACGATTTGCTACTGCATACTTGATATTAGATAGAATGTTAAGTCTGAAGCAACCATTGGAGCAGATGTTTACTTCTAAGGAATGGGATGATTGTAGTTGGGCAAAAAAGGTCGAGGGAAAGGAAATCAAGAAGATTATCTTGAGGGACGGTAGTTTTTGGAGTAGCATGTCTTATGCATTAAAGACAACTAAACCACTTGTAAATGTGTTGAGGATGACAGCTTCTGAAAAATTGCCCAGTATGGGGTTCATTTATGGTTCAATGGACAAGGCTAAGGAGGAGATAACCACAAATTTAGGAAATGAGGAAGGAGCTTATAAGGAGATTTGGAAAATCATTGATGATTGATGATAAGTGGGAGTTTCAATTGCACCGACATTTACACGCAGCTGCGTACTACTTGAATCCCCGATTCCAATATTTAGATAATTTTCCACTCATCGAGAGATAAAGATTGGGTTGATGGTATGCATGGAAAAACTTATTCCTAATGAGGAGGACATTACAGGCTAATATCCAACTTCAACTCTTTCAGAATAACCGGACGTCAACAAACTGTCATTGACAAACTTAGCCTTTGTATGTAAATGCGTAAAGCCATTGTTTACATTTATCAATTTCTATATGAAATTTATTGTAATGTCGTAACTAATCAATGTTTTTTATTCTCATTGTAGCCGATTGGTGGACTATATATGGAGACGATGCTCCAGAACTTATGGATTTTGCTGTGAAGATTTTAAGTCTCACTTGCTCATCCTCGGCTTGTGAGAGGAATTGAAGTACATTTAATTTGGTATGTGTTTAATTAGAATTCTAAATACTAGATTTACTTTAATTTATTTTAGTAATACTTAATTAACAATTTTCAAAAAAATTGTAGATTCATATAAAAAAGAGGAATTGATTGAAGACAAAAAAGTTGAATTCCTTGGTGTACATAATGTATAATAGAAGGTTGCAACACAAATTCATTAAGAGACAGGCACTAAAGGATGATGAAGATCCATTGGTTAGTGAAGATGTGCCTTCAGATGATGAGTGGTTGGTTGCGGAAAATGTTCCATCCGCGGATATGGACATGAGTCAGTCGAGTGGAAGCCAACAAGTTCCTGGAAAGAGAAAGAGAAATACAAGTAAGTAATTATCCAATTAAATTTAATAATTTTTTACTTAAATAAAATGATATATTTAAGTAAAATATTACTTTATATTTTTTGATACATAAAGGAAAGGCTTTGCAACGGTGGATGAAGACGGGTGGGAGAACATTTCAAACCGGAACAACTCTCTAGAAACTTCAGATGATGATGATGGAGGACATTACTCTTTTGATCCAAATTTGAAACCACTTGACACTAATGATAGCTTATGGGATTCATTGGATATATAATGTTCATTTCTTGTTAGGAGGACGTTGTTTTTAGTAGTGTTTAATTTGTTTGATACTTTGATATTGAATATGACTTATGAATTTTATGGAATATTTTCTACTTTTTTATTTTTTTTATTATTTTCCCATTTTTCAGCTGAGGCGGCCGCCTCAATCGCCTCGAGCACCCGCCTCGCCTCGCGAAGGCCCTCCCGCCTCGCACCGCCTTTCGAGTTTTAAAACTATGGATGGACATAGTGTTGGCAAGTATAGGGGTCATGATACTGATTCAGGTGATGATAGTGACAAAGAAAGGCAAGAAAGGCATCAGGGTCATAGAAGGAAACACTCACAATATCGAACAGAAGATTCAGAATTTTCTCACAAGGTGAAAGAGAATTTTAACAGTGGGGAATCTGAAAGTGAGAGATCCAACCTTAAAAGAGGTAGAACACACAAGCATTCAAGCAAAAGATCTCGTTCATGGAGAGAGAATAACAAAGCATATTACAAGCGTTTGAAATCAAAAGGACATCATGAGTTTGATAGTCCTGGCCAATGTGATGAAAGATGTATAAGCATTAACAAGAACGATCATGGGGAACCTGCAAGTCTGGAGGAGGATCAGAATTCGAGGAGAAAGACTATTAATTGTTCAGAATGATGAATCTAGCAGTCCAGGTCAGTACAATGGAAGACTTAATTCACAAGATCTTGCTTCAGAATACTTCTATAATGATAAGGATGATGATGATCACCTGGAACCGGGAATCACAAATTGAGAAATAAGTCTACTTGTGATGATAAAGAACAATTCAGTGCCGATTCAAACTCCCATAATGAACATTCTAGTGATCTCTACAATGAAAGGAGATCAAGGGGCAGTAGTCGATGAAGTCTTGAGAGGTACCCAAAATTAGATCTGGCAATTTAGGTCATGACACGACTGGTCGACATGAACCCGACGAATTTGGGTTGTGTTGGGTGGAGCTAAATGGGTTCGGGTTGGTAAACGGGTTGACCCGTTTAACCCGTTTAATAAACGGGTTGGGTTGGGTTGGGTTTCATAAACGGGTTGGCTGGTTGACATGAATAGTTTAGGAAGAATGTATAATTTAAAATTAATTAGAGGAATACTTGCAACAACAATTATACTTCAATGATAAATAATTAATTTTTGTATTGCTTTAACTTTTAGTTTGCAATTGTCAATGATTTATGGAATGCGAAGTTTGAAGACCTCAACAGTTGAACTATCGGTCTTTATTAGTTTTAATTGTTTTGTTTTTTATATATTATATTATTTGTGGATTGTATAAACTTTATGATCTTTTTGTGGCTCGTATAAATTGATATGTGGTTTAGTTGGTTATTATGTTGGTTTTTAAGGATATGTTTTTTTTAGATTTATATTATATTTTTAATAAATATTAATATAGAAAAAAAACGAATTATAAACGGATTAAACGGGTCGTGTTGGATTACACGTTTATTAAATGGGTTGGATCGGGTTTGATAAGTTCAATCCGTTTAATAAATGGGTTGATCCGACACAACCCATTTAATAAATGGATCGTGTCGGGTTTGGTCTAACTCGACCCACGAACCTGTTTTGCTAGGTCTATCCAAAATACACCGAAATAGAGACATTCATGCATGGATGGATTTATCTATAACTCTTAGGTAAATACTGCTGTCAACACTCCATAAGGGAAATGGAGTGTTGACAGCAGTATTAACCTAAGAGCTATAGATAAATCCGATGAGAAAGACAAATAGGCTTGCTGTGTGAATTGCTCCAGAAGAATGCAGAGATGGGATCACAAGTAAAAGATATTCGGCATGTCCAGAAACGATGAATTATTGGGACGTCAGATAAATTTAAAAGCTGAAAAATGAGCTTGGAAGCTGTGAGAAACACTATAAGCTTTCTAGTTTTTTTTTTCCCAATAATGTAAATATGAGAGCTAGCAGGTAATGGGCAAGTCGGCCAGAATGCAATGTTTTTGTTCCTCACATTTACAACGTTTACAATTGTTGACAAGAGTTTTGCATGGATCTTAATTGGTCCTATAACACTCCATTTCCCCTATGTATATAGTTTCTAAATTCTTATTAGTTTTTTGTAATTAGTTAATTCAAGAATGGTGTGTTGCATGTATACAACATAATTCCCCCCAACTCCCTTTTATCTTATTTTTCTCTATTGCTTGTTTTAGTCGCCTTTAATTTAGATAGTTAGTGTTTTTAATTTGCTTTTAGAAATTTACATGTTTGTAGCGGCTGGTTAGTTTATTTGCATCATTTTAGAAAATTAGTCGGAGGTTGTTTTAAGTTGTTCATCTTCTAGCTTGAACAAGATTCGAAGTCTAATCGCAAGCTCTTGGCGGGAACATACCCGTACTTGTACACCCTATACGAGTTGAATGTCTCATGCACTTGCAAATGGTGAACCACCCGCACATCCTAGTTCCATTTTGTGTTTTTATTTTGTCCGTGTAGTATTGTTAGAACTAAGGGTGGGCATGGTTCGGTTCGGTTCGGTTCGGTTTTGACCAAAACCATATTGAACCGACATATATTCGGTTTTTAAAAATGTAAATCGCTTTGAACCGTTTGAACTTGAAAACCGAATTGAACCGAATACCTTTATCTCGGTTCGGTTCGGTTCGGTTCAATTCGGTTTTGGGCCTAATGGGCTTTAAAGGTTTTTTAATATGTTTTTTTAAATTTTTTAGATTTTTAAGTTGTATTTTTGACATTTAGCCAAAAACTTTTTTAAGAAAGCATAATATGTAAAAATTAATTTAAACAAAATAAAATCCAATTTTGAATCCGAATATAAAATTTCAATCATATTCGGTCTACATATTCAATTAAAATATAAAATCATCATAACTTCTATAAATAGAAGTAAAAAAATGTAGTATATATATGTAGTCTAAAAATAAAATATCATCGACAAATAATTCATAATAAAATTGAACCTTACAAAATAATTAATTAAGACAATTCAGTTTATTCGGTTCGGTTTGGTTTTGTATGTCCAAAACCGAAACCGAATCGAATTCAATTCGGTTTTTAAATTTCAAATCGGTTTGAACCGAACCAAACACCCTTTTTCGATTCGGTTCGATTCGGTTCAATTCGGTTTCGGTTTTTATGTCCACCCCTAGTTAGAACCGCTAAGGACGCATTAGCCTACATAGTAGAGATGTCGCCTGCCCATGATGTTTGAGGTCTAATCATAAAAAAAAAATTAACATGATTGATTAATCATACCACGTGAGTACATGACATTAATTGAATGAAAAATATATTATGCATCAGATTTATTCTAGAGTTTCTCATGTTGAATGGATGTACAGGAAAACAAAAAAGAACGTTGACACAACCAAAGGCTTTGGAACTCTTATTTCATAAATTTGTTTAGTCACAACCTGGAATGCACATACAATACATACAAGAAAAAGTGAGGTTTACAAAAACACCAGCCAAATCGTTGAAGATAAACACTTATCTCAATGAAGGGCGTGATTGTGATCATGATAATGAAAGTTTGTATAGATGAAATGAGCCAACCATCTTGAAGCTACAAAGCAGACTACCCCCATCGAGACCACGGTAGTCCTCGTGGCAGCTGACATTACACTCTGCTTCGTTGCAGCAGCAATCCCAATCGAAACAATGGAGATGACTTGCAAAATAATCTCAACTGCATTAAGACTCTTATATGCAGAATTGCAACTCCTGCAGTTCACTACATGGGACCAGTACCTGAAGAAAAAAAAATTACAACAAAACTTCATGGGACCAGACATGTCACAACTTGTTGATTGTATAACAAGTTGTGCTTTTTGGGAATTTTTTGACAAACATAATAACGGTTTTGCTCACATTATGAGAAACAAAATTAACTAAATTGAAGCTTAATTGAAACAGAGTTTAATGTATAATAGTGTTACCTGTCCATGAGCTGTTCTCTTGGTGGTGTTGGTGGAAGAGTTTCACTGAATTTTCCTCCCCAATTGACTTGGCCACCAGTATACTTGTTCATCCATCTTCTGAAGCCGAACACAAAGGCATCTGATGTTGTTGGTACGAAACAAGCGTTCTGCCAATTGGCAGGGCCAGCGTCCATTATTTTACGCTCCTTCAATGACAATAAGGAGAGTCAGATTGTTAGACCGTGTAAATAATATTGTTGGGTCATTTTCTAACCGTTTAAGCTTATGGGTCTAGGTGCAAACTGACACAAATAATACTAACTAGCAAATCATGACAAAGATGATCCAATACTCATCGAACTACTTGGATGAAAAGTAAACTCCCATGAAAAACAAATAGGAATCACCTCAACATGAAGCAGATATAAATCTGAATCCTGAACAAGTAGGTCTATTCCAATATGAAACATCCATTTCGGAACAAATTTTTCAATCCAACCTCCAAAGTAATTTGGGAAGCACCAAATTAATCTGCTGTTTCCAGGACTAACAGGAACACAAAAGAAAGTAAACAACACTTTTGGCTTTTCTAATTTCTGTCCAAAAAACAGCTGTGCCGGAACAAAAAAATGAGGAAACATCAAAATTAGTAGATATTAAAAAAGAATCGTATAAAATCATTGTTCATCTAATTAGATTACAAAATATACAGATCATTACGGCGTTGTTTCCTGATGATGATGCAGATTCTTTAACTAGATCCGCCGTAGGATCTAAGAAAGCATGATAAATATAAGGTGCAATAAAATTGCCTCCGCCCCACTCTGCCTTTCCAATGAAACCATTTATGTCTAATTGCTTGACACCGAGTTCAATAGGTTTGCCGCCTTCTCTATCGATCTTCACTGTGGAGGGAATTCAGGGTCAACGCTATAGATTTCTCCTATAAAGATAATAGAAATGACATAAATGAGATTCATACAGAAGTTTCTTATCTACCTTCGGGTGGTGGAGCTTGAATTATTCCGTAATGTGCATATGGAACATGAGCAGGATCAAGTAGATTTTCAATCAGGACCTCATACCTGAAAGGAAATAAATCAAATTGTACTTAAATTAAACTAGCTTTAGGCAATAAAAATGTCATACCTGAATCTGTAATTTTGGTAACAAAGTTCCTGTTTTCAAGTTCATAGACAAGCTTGTGCAAAGAAAAAAACAGGAGACCCCATACAGAAACAGATTCATACCCGTAAGGAAAATCTCTATTTCCAAACCACTTAGTGAGTGATGGATCATCTAATTCCTGAATGTAAGGCGGTGTCTTCTTCTTGACAATGTCTTTGTATTCAGGATCTTTGTTTGGCCAAAACCACACAACGTCATGCTGAACACTACTTGGATACACTCCTACACATGCTTTCTTGAAGGTGTGTACCTGCATATATATTTTTTTATCAGAAGCGGCATTTGTATGTTTAATAGTGAAACTAGATTTTAAAGTGAAGTGTGCTGCAACATAGCCTTTATGTAAATAAAAGAGATCTCAGGTATGTTTAGTACTAAGTTTGAACAGGTTCTGGTGTCCGGATTTTGTTAAGTTACGGATTTTTTATCTATTGGAATAACTTGGCAAATCTGAGCATCCTCACACTTGATCATTGCTATATATATGGCATACACAAGGACATGTAAAAGATCTCTTCTCAGTCCTCAGTAACCATTTAACCAACATGTCCAACTATAGTATTTGACGGATAGATTAATAGGATTTGATACGTTAACAGACTCTCTCACGTGCAACATGTTAGGTTTGTGAAGCCTGAAATCGGCCAAAGGAGTTGGCTGCGGGGTGGAAGGCTGTTCAGTCTAGATTTAAGGTATGAATTAATAGGGTTTGATTCAGATTTTGTTACAATCTGGAAGTTAGCTGACTGATGATACTGTTTTGTCTATATCTATTTTTTTGTCCAAAACAATTAGGCGAAAAATATGAATAAAATCAGAGTATATTACCGGAGGACCATCAGGAGCTGCCTGGGGAATTAATTTGCAGTGACCAGAGCCATTGAAACACCAGCCATGATATGCACACTGCAACCTCCCCGACTTGTCGATTCTTCCATCAGACAATGGAGCCAATCTATGAGGGCAAGCATCATCAAACACCTTCCATGCATTTTCATTTTTGTCCCACCAAACCACTATGTCAAGTCCCAAAACCTTTTTTCCATGAGGCACTCTCTTGTCCAAATCACACAATGGCATGATTGGATACCATTCTGAGAACCAATCAAACTTTTCATCTTTGATTTCAGTTTCAAGCTCTGGCTCAGGTGGTGGGGGTGTGTTTTCTGTTGAAACTGTGGATGATGATGATGTTGGTGATGATATGGTGAAAACTTTGAATGGTGTTGATGTGATTTTGTGATAAGTTGATGAGAAAGACCAACTGGGTATGAATGAACTTGACTGAAAATTCATCAACTTGTGCTTAAAGAAAGTGCTTTTGTGAAGAGCTTTTGGGATGTTACTAAGTGAAGGAGCAGAGGATGCTCTGAGAGCTTCCATGGCAGCAGCTGCTGCTGCTACACTTTCACTGCCCAAACATGAGAGAAAAATACAACAGAGTGTGTGATTGTTTCAGCTTATAGCGTTCAGAGAGGCAGGGAGAAACAGAGGAATTGTAGTATATAAATATTAATAATGGGGTTGTGTGAAATAATAGTGAAGTATGGTGGGCATTATTTTCACTTTTTAGGCTAATTCTATTACAAACATGAGGGCCCTTAGCATTATATATAATTAACAAAAAGTTATCCGGAATAATAATAATAACCATCCCAATTCATTTAGATCAACTAACAAGTAGATATATTAATTTAATCCGGGACCACATATTATCAAAATAAAAATAAAAAGTAGATATATTAATTTCACTAGTTAATTTATTCGGATCAAGTATGTAAAGTTTGTCTAGTTGATCTTTCAACGTCGGTGGTAGGGTGTGCAAAAAACCGTTAAACCGAACAAACCCGTCTAACCCAATCCAAACTTTATGGATTGGTTCGGTTTCAAATATAAAAAATTTATTAATCGGTTTGTCATTTACTAAACCGATCAAGGTTTGGTTTGGTTTGGGTTGTTAAAAAAAAATTCATACAACCCAAACCAACCAATATATTTAATAAAAGGGATATAATCATTTTCCACTATATAGTTTGTTATATTAGACACTTTGCCCCCTCTAGTTTCGTTAATGATCATTCTCCCTTCTGAAAAGTAAAATATTAGACACTTTTCCCCATATAATTTCAGTAATGGCCATTATCCCCCCTGAACACCAAAATATTAGACATTTTGCCCCTTGACCGTTTGAAATTTCGTTAGTCAAGTACTTTGACCATCAAAAAATCAATTAAATGACTTTATTACCCTTGAACACATGAGTTATGCCTCCTAATGAAACCATTAATTTTTTTAAAGAAAAAAAATCAGAAATAAAAAAAATAAAAACTAATAAAAGTATTTTAAAAAGCAAAATTGAAAATAAAAAAATTTAAAAAAATTATTTAAACAAAAATTAATATAAAGAATTAAATGTAAAAATAAAAAAAAAATATTTAAAATAACATTAATTTAAAGAATGAAATGTAAAACAAAAAATTCATTTAAAGAATATTAAAATAATAAAATAATATAATTGTAAAAAAACTAAAACAATATTAAATTTTATTTTGTAATATTGAATTGTTTTTATTTTTGAAATATTGAATTTTTTGTTGCTAATTTTTTAATTTTTTATTTTCAATTCTATTTTTTAAAATGCTTTTATTAGCTTTTATTTCTGATTTTATTTCTTTGAAAACAATTAGTGGTATCATTAGGGAGCATAACTCATGTGTTCAAGGGTAATAAAGTCATTTAATTGATTTTTTGACAGTCAAAGTACTTGACTAACAGAATTTCTAACGGTCAATGGGTTAAATGTTTAATATTTTGGTTTTTTTTTTCGAGGGGGGGGGGGGGGGGGGGGGATAATGCCCATTATTGAAATTAGAGGGGGTAAAGTGTCTAATATTTTGCTTTTCAAGGGGGAGAATGGTCATTATTGAAACTAGAGAGGGCAAAGTGTCTAATATGGTAAACTACATGGGGGAAAATGATTATATCCCTTAATAAAATTCAATCCATATTTCATTGGGTTTTATAACTTCTATTTATACTTATTTGTTTCTCATATAAATAAGTTTTTTTTCTTCTCATTCATTGTCATCAACCATTTAATATTGTATTACTTCTCTTTCTTTTACATATTATATTTATAAATAAAATACAGTTACTCATGCCTTCCATTACATTTTAGAATATGAGTTTTATTATTTTTTATTTTTGTTGACGGGAAATTTGTTCGAGATGAGAAATTTCTGTTAACACCCTCGATGCCACTACCACGAAAGCGGTGGCCGGGGTCGGTACCGTTGGTTCCCGGCCTATTTAAAAGAGAGACGAGTGGTAATAACAGTAAATGGGAGCTCTACTATTAATATATCGCTTTAAGATACAAATAACTCTCTTGTTTGCTTACAATCTCTCGGAGGTGTAAGGTGGTGGCAACTCGATGCTTGTCAAATAGTGGAGATGAATGTGACCGTGTTCTGAAATCAGAATTTAGGCCCTCCTTCTATGTGTATATCTGTTGTTTATGATTTTGTCTCTATCGTTCGTTCGTTGTCCTCCTCTTACCATGCTTGGCTTCACATATATATATATATATCGCCCAAGTAGGTTTTTAGTTTGCGAATACTCTACTGTAATCTCATGAATCTGTTCCCTCCTTATCGGACGGGATTTGTTATTTAAATTTGAATTGTTTCCGGATTCGATGATATCGTTGACGAAGATAAGTTTGTTCCCTTGTTTGAATTTAAACTCTTGACGTGCATGTAGATATCATATGGAGATGATCATGTGTGTACTCGTGCCATCGATCTTCATGGAGGTCAACCTGCCAGCTGCCCGTTGCCCCATAGAGCTAGGTGGATCCATGCTTTGGCTCTGTTCTTAGAAGCTTAAGATGGATTTTCCCTGACCTGTGGGGGCTTGAGATGCTCTTGTAGACCTCTCCGGGAGGTAGCTGGGGTAGTGTAGATCCAGGCGTGATTCTTCCCTTATGCCCAGCAAGGACAACGAGCTTCTGGAGAAGTTGGCGGGCTTCTTTCGAATGTCCCTTGAGCTTGGAGACTTCCCCTGCATTTATGGGGTGGTTGTGGAGCTCGACATTTGAGCCGAGGTTCCCCGATAGATGGCATGGAGAAGCCCGGGCTCCAGTACTCCTGTGGGGGCTCGTCCTGGTCGCGTTTGACTTATCTTCTGGTAACTTTGAAGCCGAACCGACCTTCCCTACTCTTGCAGGGTGGCTTTACGGTCTTACCGGGCTTCATGATTGTCGATTGAGGGTGGAAAATTTCTCTTTTACCCCTGGCCAAATTTCCCTATTAACATTTTTTTATTTTTTTGTTTTTTTGTTATGATACCTTTTATTGTTAATTTGTTAATTATATAAAATTTTAAAATTTTAAAATAATTAAATAACACCTACTTAATATTTTTATATTTAAACATTTTTTTAATAATACAAAAAATGATTTTTAGATTCAAACTCAAACCGTCAAATCAACCCAAACCAACCCGACTTTTTTTGGTTTAGTTTGAATCGGTTTGGCAAATCAAATTGGTTTGGTTTTGGTTGAAATATAGTCAAACCGATACATATCGGTTTGGTTTGATATTGAGCTTCAGCCCAAACCAAACCGAAATTGCACACCCCTAATCATTGATGTTAAGTTTTAAAAATAATACACAAGTTCACATACAAATTGAAATACCCCAAACAACCTCATTATTAATATTTAGGTTAATCGGCACAGATTCCCCCAGACTATGCCCGAATTCACATGTTGCCCCCTCTGATTTTTTTTAGCCATTAAACCCTTTGAACTATCAGAAATTGGCAAACGTGGGCGGAAACCTAACGACATCCACTGCTCTGTCATGGCAAATTACACTAAGTACCCTTTTTATATACATAATTACATCAAATTGGAAAAAATATAATAATATGATATAAAAAATCCTCTTGCCAAATTTTAAAAATCATATTTTAAAAATAAAAATTTAAAATTTAAAATTGAAAGATTGGTTAAATAATGATAAATTTTTAAACTTTTTGATAAAGAAAATTAAATAAATAGATAAATGAAAAAATTAAATTGATTTAAAAATTATTTAAATTATCTTTTTTTTTTAATTTAAATATCCCTAAATATAAAACTCAGAAGAATATATAAATTATTTAATGTGAATTGTCATTTAAATTCTTTTTAATTAAATATTTCTAAATATTACTTGTTCGTTTACAATAACAAGGTTATTAATAATGCAAAAAATAAAAATTAAAAATCAAATAATAAAAAATAAAAAATAATAATAATGATAATAATTTAAATATCCTATACATTTTTTTCTCCATTATAATTTAAATTTTCTTTTTTATTTAAATATCTTTAAATATAACTTATTCAATTACAATAACAAGGGTATTGATAATGTCAAAAACAAAAATAAAAAATTAAATGATAATAATAATGAGGATAATAATAAAAAATTAAAATAATATAATAATATTGATAAAATAATCTAATAATAATAATGATAATAATAATAATAATTTAAATACCATATATTTTTTTAGTCATTATCATTTAAATTATCTTTTTTATTTAAATATCCCTAAATATCATTATACCTTACCCTGTATACTTTTTTTTTTCACCTTTAAACCCCTAAACTTTTATAACAATGGATATTTAAATTATTTATGAGGAATTATCATTTAAATTATCTTTTTTATTTACTTATCATTTAATTTTTTATTTATTTAAATACTCATATTATTGTAAATGAACAAGTAAAATTTAGAGATATTTAAATAAAAATAATAATTTAAATGATAATTCCCCATAAATTATTTAAATGTCCATTGTTATAAAAGTTTAGGGGTTTAACGGTGAAAAAAAAGTATAAGGGGTAAGGTGCAAGGATATTTAGAGATATTTAAATAAAATAATAATTTAAATGATAACGGCTTAAAAAATTATAGAGTATTTAAAGTATTATTATTATTATTATTATTATTATTATTATTATTTTATTATTATTCTCATCATTATTATTATCATTTAATTTTTTTTGACATTATCGATACCCTTGTTATTGTAATTGAACAAGTGATATTTAAGGATATTTAAATAAAAATAATAATTTAAATGATAATGACGAAAAAAATATAGGGCATTTAAATTATTATCATTATTATTATATTTTTATTTTTATTATTATTATATTTTTTATTTTTGTTTTTATATTATTAATAACCTTGTTATTGTAAATAAATAAGTAATATTTAAAGGTATTTAAATAAAAAAGATAGTTTAAATGATAATTCGTATTAAATAATTTATATATTCATATGGGTTGTATATTTAGGGATATTAAAAAAAATTAAAATAATTTTTAAATCAATTTAATTTTTTCATTTCTCTATTTATTTAATTTTATTTATCAAAATGTTTATATTTTATTATTATTTAACCAATCTTTCAATTTTAAATTTTTATTTTTATTTTTAAAGTATGATTTTTAAAAATTTGGTATGAGGGGTATTTATGTCATATTATTATATTGTTTTCCAATTTGATGCAATTATGTATATAATAAGGGTACTTAGTGTAATTTATCATGACAGAATAGTGGATGATGTTAGGTTTCCGTCCACTTTGGCAATTTTTGATAGTTCAGGGGGTTTAGTGGCTAAAAATAATAATTCAAGAGGCAACATACGAATTCGGATATAGTCTGGAGGGCCCTTAGCATTAAATATTATTAAAAAAAAGTTATCCGGAATAATAATAATAATAATAATAATAATGTTAGTCATCCTAATTCATTTAGATCAACTAACCATTGGATATGGTTTGAATTTCCAATGGTTACCAAACGGGATTCACCAATGCAGAGATTTTCTAGAGACGTGAGATACGCTTGGGAGTATGAGATTGAATTTGAGAGATGTTTGAAGAGCTGAAGAACTAGAGAAAACGAAGAATAACGAAACCGTTGTGCTTTATGCTGTGGATATCCACAGCAGTAGGGACAACAGTCTCATTCTATTAAGACACCGTTGTGCCTATGCTGTGGGTGGCACAATGGTAGGACATCGGTCTTGTTCCAAGGAGGAAGCGTTGTGCCTACGCTGTGAGTCGTGATAACGGTTGGACAACGGTCGTGACCTGGTGATGTGATGCATGATAGGTTTCTGAGCGGTCAATTTCAACATGGTTTAGGAAGCGGGTGACCGATTGCAACTTGAATCATAGTCAATCATAAGCACGCGTTGAATCAGGAAATATTAATGGAATGGGAAATAATATGTTTTTGGAAGTTCTTACAAGAAATGGATTTCTCATTTACAAGAAATCTTATTATAAATAGAAAATAGTATTTATATGGAATGAGTAATTATTGTATGTATATGAGTAAGATTTCCTTTTGACTTATATAAACTCTCGGTAATTCATATAAATAGACCATAATAGTTAGTCTATTGTGTGCGGAGCAAAATTACCAAATATCATAAGAGATCTCAAGAGAGCATTGAGTGTAATTAGATTTGAGGTATTTTTTAGAGAGAATCTTGAGTGAAGTTGTAACAATTTTCTTCATAGTGGATGATCTCTTGTCATTCTGATGGTCGTGGTTTTTTCTCGATTTGGGTTTCTACGTAAAATCTTCTTGTATGTGTTTAGATTTATTATTTCTCTTTCCGCTTATTTACTTTTCTTTTGCTATTGTTTGCTTGTGTTCTATCCAGAAACGTTTAGTTATAGTGACGTTTGTTCGCTAACATTAAGAAATAGATATATTAATTTAATTTGGGACTAGATATTGTCAAAATAAAAATAAAAAGCAGATATATTATTTTCACTCGTTAATTTTTTCAGATCACGTATGTACAATTTGTCTAGTTGAACTTTCGAGTTCATCGGTGTTAAATTTAAAAAATAACACACAAGTTCGCATACAAATTGAAATAACCAAAGTTATTATACGAAAGAAACATTCAATTTTTCCATAACAAAAAAAAAATCAACTTTTATAGTCTAAATGATGTGATAAGCTGACTTGTAATTACCCCATCATCCATACATCATTCCATAATCAATTATAGTGTCATGCTAGGTTTGTTTAATATCCATTAGATTTTACTCCAATAGTGTAAAAAAGATGAAATTTATAAAAAAAAAGTAAGAAATAAAAATAGATAGTCGCTCCCTTATAAATGACCTTGTATTCTTTTTTACAATCCAAAAATTTAATCTAAAAATCAACCCAAATGATATGGTAAGTGATTTAATTTATCATATTATTAATCACATCAACTCATAATTTGTGTGGTAATTATAACTCATTTATCATATCATTTATATTGAATTTTGAATTAATTTTTTGAATAGTATAATATTAGTTTTTTTTTTTTTTGAAAATTGTAAACTGCCTTTTATGTTAAAGACGTAAAAGTCCTGAATACAACTTCATATTAATTATAAAATTTTCATTCTCATCAGGGATATTATTTATAAAAAGATCCTCAAGTTTGTATTATTGGTCAAAAATCACCATTCAGTTTCGTTTTTAATCAAAATACGCCCTATATTTTTAATTAATAGAAAAATGGACCCTCTAATTTGCATATCTCCTGTAATCTTGATTTATCACATGTAATAATACTATTAAAAGAATTGAGTTATACAGTTACGCAATAGTAATAATGGGCTAAATAACAATTGTGTGAGCTGACTTTGCGGGTTTGTCATCACCTCAGTCAATTAAATTATAAAATAAAAGTAGTGAAATTGACCAACTTTCCCTAATAGTCTTAAGCGTCCCGTTTGGAAGAGTTTGCCTACTAGTTAGATGAGTTCTTTATATATATATATATATATATATATTATTATTATTATTATTTGGTTGTCATTCAGTAAAGTTTTTAGATGTTTTAAAAAATTATTTTACATCTACCAGGAGAAACCCAAATTTAAAGCTTTTCTAAATAGATTTTTTGGAGTTTTTTTAATAATGCTAAAATCTCTAATATAACCCTATAATTTAATATTTGTTTGAGTATTTTGGTAATCCTATAATTAAAAAAGCTCTTTTTTTAATTGACAAACAAACAATAAGCGACTATCATTTAAAAGCTCTATTTCTAAAAGCTTTACTTTGCAAAACGATCTACTTGAGAAGCTCTTTTAAACGGACAGTCAAATGCTATTAAGGGTCCATTTGAAAAAGCTTATTCTAGTAGATCTTTTAAAAATATAGCTTCTATAAGTAGAGCTGTTAAAGAAAAGTTGTTAGCCGTTTGATTGTCAATGAAAAAAGCTCTTTTAAATGATAAGATTACTAAAATACTTTAAAAATAAATAAATAAATGATAGGACTATATTAGACATTTTAGTCGTATTAAAAAAACTTAAAAATATCTACTAGAAAAAAACCTTAAATTTGAGTTTCTCTCAATAAATGTAAAGCAATTTTTTTAATCATCCAAAAGGTAAAAGCTCTACTGAGTGACAACCAAACAATATTAAAAAAAATTGAAAAGAGTTTTTGTAATTAAAAATAATCTTTTTGCTAATAGAAAAGCTCTTCCAAATGGACATTGCAGATTCGTTTAGAAAAGTTTGTTCTAGTAGATATTTCAGAATTAGGGTTTTTACAAAAAACAAAAAAAAAAACAAAAAAAAAAGTCTTTAAAAGGAAAGTTGTTGGTTGTTTGGTTCTCAATTAAAAAAGTTCTTTTAAATGATAAGATTACAAAAATACTCAAAAATAATATTTAATGAAAGAGTTATATTAGACATTTTAGTGTGATTAAAAAAACTTAAAAATATCTACTTGAAACAAAAACCTTAAATTTGAGCTTCTCCGGTAGGCGTAAAACTGTTATATATATAATCATCTAAAATCTCTTTTAAGTGACAACAAAACGATAAAAAAAACTGAAAAGAGGTTTTTTAATTAAAAAATAAAAACTCTTTTAGCTCATAGAGAAGCTCTTCCAAACGAACCAGAACCAGAATCGAATCGTCGGCTTCTGTCGGTTTTTTTAGGAGACGAAACGGAATCGGAACTGGAACCGAACCTTCGCCCCCACGGTTCCAGTTACGGTTACGGTTACGGTTACGGTTCATTTCATACGGTTACGGTTCATTTCATACGGTTACGGTTCGGTTTCACGGTTAGAATTGAACCATGGTCATGTCTAGGTAGCTCGTTTCGAACACGGTAGAATGTGTCGGACACATATTTTGGCATGTATGTGACTTTTTTGAAAGTCAACACTAGGTGATACAACAAGACAAATTTAGGATACGGTTAGGACACGGTAAGGATATGGCTGAGGAAACTTTGCAATTATTTTTTTATAAAAAAAAATGTCAAATCTCAGTTATATAACATGTTGGGGACAAAATCGAATTTTAAATACATTTCTGGTCTTTTGTATCGAAGGTTTCATTTTATCTCTCACTAGAGACTCTACTGCCGGCTGCCATTTTAGAAACAAAAAGGAGAGAGCAAGAAGAGAAGAGGAAGAAGAATAAAGAGAAGGATAAAGAATATGAGGAACCGAAAAGAAAAGAAAGCTCATCGTACTTGCCACGACCTACCTTGCTTCTTCCATGTTCCTATAAATAAATATGGAAAAGAGGGTACTAATCGTATGGTCAGATTTTCTATCTTTGGACAAGGAGAAAGTTTTGTTTTGCTTGGGGCAGTTAAAATACACTTACAAAATGATATGGAAATATGGAATGGGTTGTTTGTAGAGATGGCAATGGGTCGGGTTCGGGTTGGGTACTATAAGACCCAGACCCAGACCCAGACTCACCGATAAAAATTAGACCCAGACCCAGACCCAGACCCAGACCCATGAAGATTTTTGGGTCCGGGTTCGGGTCTGGACCCGCAGGTCTAAAGCAGGCCCAGACCCGCCTTGAAGACCTACGAAATTTCATGGGTCCAGGTCTAGACCCGCGGACCCGCAAAATATTTATTAAAACTATTTTTTTCCTTTCTATTTTTATTTTTATCTACTCAATTTTTAACCGGTAAAACATGCTCAATACGTGAATAACTAACTTAAATTTAAATAAAACAAAATAACAAAGATGATTGACTATTGAGTTGAGAATCGAAATAACCACACAAATCGAATGAATAATCAAACCTAATTTGTGGTTATATTTGTCTGTTGAATAACATTTCTTATGAAGCAAAAACTTCAATTTTGGTTGGAAATGGAATCTTATCTCTACAATCGAGTATAGCTAATTAACCGATAAGTTAAAATTGGACTGGAAGAAAACATAGAAAACAGGGCTTAAACATCACAATTCACAACTGTCAAGTGGTTCTAATCTACGCAGTTGTAACAACTTTTGGTAAACCAGTTCCATAACCAAAGTTGTTTACGCAATTTACCATCGTTTCTGTATTGGTCAAAATTGTTATACTCATTTTGTGCTCATGTAAAACAAACGTAATTCATGATTCATGCTTCCGTTATTGCAACAGATATCATCATATCAATTATTGCATTCAATTCACTTCTCATATATATCATCTGAAACACTATACATTCACATCATTCATATAAAAGCAGTAGGTTATATATAAAAAGATCATATATCAATCTGATTTTCATACAAGCATCCAATCCATTCTAAGACAGACATAGAATTGCACACAATCTCCTTATTGACAAGTACGATCACTACCTGATTACATTGATATAAAAACCAAACCTCAAACATATTTCATAACATAACAAGTTCCTGCAAAATGGAAACTTAACAACACAAACATAACAACCAGCAACACGCCAACATAGCCAATTAAAAAACTCCCTAATTCATCACCTCCCCATTAATCATGGACCCTTTCTTAGCTAATTGATCAGCAATGTAGTTAAAGCTCCTTGGAGTCTTGGACAGAACATATGTGACTCACAGAGATCATACCAGAATATTTCAACCAAACAATAAATAAGTTTCACAAATTCACAATAACAAAAAGTATCATAAATAACAAATTCACAATAAGTATCACAATTCACAAATTCAGAATTATTGGACCTTTTGTGTGGTGAGACTGGTGAGTGGTGACCGGTGCGCCGGTGAGTGGTGGAGCTGTAGGCTGTCCAAAGTGTGGACCTGACGGTGAGTAATGGAACACTGATGCTGCAAGAGACCAATTTGTATGGGGTTATCAATCGGTCCAAATGTCAACAATACTAAAGAGACCGATCAACAAGATGAAGATCATCATCATGAATTCATGATGATGATGAAGAATAAAAAAAACATAAATCACCGGAAGCAGAGGCACCTATTGTTCAGCTTGATATGTTACCTAATAGTCCTGTGCAACACAACCCATCTTCATCAGCACAACCCCTGGTTGTGGTGGTGGTGGTAGAGGGTTTGACGTCAACAAATTCCCTCTAGTAGTTGATCATCAAGCAGAGACCGATCAAGTTGGTGCCTCTTCTTCACCCAACAACAGCGCTGCCTATTTTTTTCAAACTGATTTCTGTATCTACCAAGATGCTATAAGAAGAAGAAAAAAACTGATGATGCGGCTGCAAGAAGAAGAAAAAACTGATGTTGCGGCTGCAAGAAAAACAAAACAAGAAATTAGGTATAGTGAGTAAGTGAGTAACAGAGTAAGTGAGTTCTTTGTAAGTACAACGGTGTAGTTTTACACCAATCGGGTCCACGGGTCCGGGTCGGGTATTTTGACTGAGACCCAAACCCGACCCGAGTTGTATTCGGGTCTACTATATTGGACCCAGACCCGACCCGAGACCCGATTGTGAAGGCCCAGACCCGACCCATCCGATTCGGGTTCGGTTCAGTACTCACGGGTTTGGGTACAATTGACATCCCTAGTTGTTTGTGTATATCTTTTCATATATTAATATATATTATTTTTAATATATATTATTTTACATCCTAATTTTTAAAGATTTTCCTTATCCTCATATCTTATTGTGTTTTATCTCCAAATCAATGCAACATAGATTTTTAATATTATTAAAGCTCAAGTCATTAAATTTGTAGTAGTATATAAAACAAGCATCCGTATGTGCAATAAATTTAAAGAAGCAATACATCTAGTATTGCTATTATTTTTTTTAGTGACATTATTAATAACGTCCCTCTAGTTTTACCTATTAGTCGTTCTAGTCCCTCAAGTTTCAGTACTGTTTTGTCAGGTCTAAACGTTTACTAATAATCCTTATTTTGGTCTCTATCGTCCAATTCCATTAGAGTTTTCAAAATTTACGTCAATGGTGCGAGGGTAAAATGATAAAGATGCCGTGCATGATTCTAAAAACTTTTTAATGAAGGGCATAATGGTAACTTAGGAAATTAATGGTATATTAATAATTGAAAAATCAAAAAACAATTAAAAATTGATTTAATAGAAAATAAAATTATTAAAAATTTCAAATTAGAAATTAAAATCTCTTTCTCTCTCTCTCTCTCCATCTCTCTCTCCTCAACAAGGACCACCACCATCTCATCATCATCATCATCACATCATCACATTCATCATATCCAACAGTAATCAAAAGAACCCTAACAACCCACAAACACCACCACCCCCACTATCAAGCACCACCACCCCTTACTATCAACCACCCCCAAACCCAAACCAAACACCCACTGTCAAACCTGAACCTGAACCTGAACCTGAACCTGAACCTAGTCGAACCCTAACCATCAACCAGCCCCACCACAATCAATGTTGATCTAGGCACATTCTTGCCAGTGACCCCAAACTATGAAAGAAGAATTAGAGATAAATCTCAAAAGATGTGAGAGATGGATTTAGTTCGCGTTTGATTCCGGTAGATGGGGGTGGTCGTCATCATGTTCAAGCCGAATGTCATTCTCATTACTAAAAGGAATGTAAGGACTATGCCACATTCCTGATTGGAAAATAATAGAATGCTAAATGATTTTCAAAACTGGTTCAAGACAATACTAATAGTATAGATTTAAAAATTATAAAGTTTACTTTATTTGTCGATTTTTTTTTAAAAAAATATTACATAAATTTAGGGTTTTTTTTGGAAAGTGGACTAACTTAAACCTACGAATTCATAGTGTAGGTATACCAGACCAATCTCATCTTATCTCATACAAAATATAAAGTGAGTTATTTTTGGCAACAAAAGAATTTCGCTTACCTGTGCTTCCATTAGTAAAAGTAAAGTGAAGGGACAAATACTAATAGGAAAAATACCTTTTTCCTTCCTATATTTTAACCTGTTAGTAAACCTCCTTTATAAATTTCTATTTATGGCCGCTTTACTCCTTGAAATCAAAAGTATTTGCCACTTAACGTCTTCCCGTTAGATTTTACGTCCAGAAAGTTAATTTCCATATTGAAAAACATTTTTACCATTTTTACCATTTTTACCCTTAAATAATTGGAAATAAATGGGTTAAAAATATAAAAAATATATTTTTAAAAATGGATCTCCACCATCCATCTTTGATATGGATGGTGGAGATTAAAAGAAATTTTACAAAGTATAAAAAGAAAAAAAAATGAAAAATAAAAAACAAAAAATGAGGTCGAAAAAAATAAAGCAAATTCAACATCTTTGTTACCATCATCATCCAAACCCAAAAAATCATCTACACACCACTAAACCCAGAAAACCATCAATAGACTTCCAAACCTCAAAAATCATCATCAACACACTACTAAACCTATATAATCATCATCAATTCACCACCAGAATCCATAACTAGACCTTCATCATCACCATCACACCCAGACCCATTACCGTCATCACCAATACTGGAACCCCCATAAACCAGAACTCGCACCAAATTACAGCCACCAACACCCTCAAATCAATCTGCCACCACCATTGAAACCAAACGCTCCACCTACAGACATCGAAACCAAATCACCACTAAACCCTTAACCAGACCCAGAATATACTCTAAACCAGACCTAGAATAAACCACCATAATTGGAAGTACATGGGGAATTTACTAATAGGACAAAATATAGGGGGATGATACTTTCCCATATTAATAATCTCTAAGGTATATTCAATCTAGAATTTATTAGAATTATAATGATTTTAAATTTTGAATTTCATTATTAGCTCAAAAAAAGAAATATATAGTTTTCAAATTGTTACTATTCTAAGAGTAAAAGGAGTGAGTTTCCTCATTTTAAACTCTGTTGCAAGTTTTTTTATTTAAAAAACATCTAGTTATAAGTTAAAGCTTAACGATCGGTATTATTTTTATTTTTACTTTTATATTTTTAACTTGTAGAGATAGAATTAATCGAGATATCTGTTGAGAGGTATGTACCGCTAGACTATGCACAACCATGTGTATGGTTACATGTAATTTTCAAGAGGTTTAAATAGTTTGATGTGAAATGATTGATTATTTTGATGCCTCATTTTTTGTTGGTTCTTTTACAAAAGCGGGTTATGACACAACAAACATATTATCTACCGTTGAATTCCTACCACAGGCAAACAGGAAGTGACAATATAAATGATGGGAGAATCCTAACCTGATCTTACCTTGTTATTATTAAACAAATATCAAGATGGTGTGAGTAGGTTTACATACAATAATGATTGATCTTAGCATGTTTAAGTAAAACCCTGATCCATTTGGTGTTTGATGTTAGAAACATTTCAAAATTAATCTCTGGACTTGTAAGATCTCAAGTAGTTTGCGAGGCTTCAGAAATTCCAATTTTGTGAGTATCAATCATTTCGTCACCGAATAGAAAATGCCATTGCCATCTTGAAGAATACAGATATGAGATACTATCAGGGATGTAACCAGGATTAAACACTATGATGGGTTAGACTAAGCGGCGATTACTCCGTAAATTTATATTCTAAATACATTAAAAATTAATTAAAAAAATAAAGTCAAAGCAAATTATAAAATAAACATGAAATGTAAATACAATCAAATACTAATTAAGTGTTATTCTATGTTTTTTTTAAGATTAAACTTATCAATTATAAAATTGGAATCAATAGCACCACCAATTTTTCTTTCAATGTAGACAACCATGGAGTTTGTTAAAAAACCATTTTCCATCTTATTGCGAGGTGATGTCTTGATAAGTGTCATTGCTAAAAAGGCTCATTCTGTTGTTGTTGTGAAAACAGGAAGACTCAAAACTAGACGAATCAACCTGTCGATAAGGAAAAAAAGTTATGACTTTTTTGTTTCAATTAACAATCGCCATAAAAAGTTTTAACTTTTGTTTATTTCAAGGGATTGAAAAGAGGTATAAAAACCTATTAACCACCCCCCCCCCCCCCCCCCCCCCCCCTAAAGATTACCTTTAGACAATTTAACCGTATTTGTATTTTCAGATGGCTTTAATAGTTAGGAAGTTTAAGAAGTTTATAAGAATAGGTGCCAAGCCTAGTTTCCATGGGTTTAAAGGAAAGGTTGTCAAGAAACCGTTTTCTCCAAGGAATGAGAAGGATATACAAGCCAAGGGCAAAACCAAAGTCAAATGCTTTGAGTGTCAAGGTTTTGGACACTATGCCCTGGATTGCCCCAATCGAAAGATCAAGGAGGATAAGAAAGGCAATGTTGTGGCGGCCATTTGGATTGACGAGAGCTCATGTGATGAATCCTCTAGTGATAAAGAACATGTTAACAACATTGTTGCTTTTACAGCTTCTTACTTTAAGATAGATGATGATTGTCAAGTGTCCTTGCAACTAGATAATAAAGTTGGTCAATCACATCAAGAGAGTTCGAATTCTAATACAACCACTCCCAATCTCTTGGCTAGAATTAAGAGTCGTGAGAAGAAATTAAGGAAATAGATGAAGCAATGAGAGAGGTTAAAAAGATAGATGAATTGATCAAGACTAAGTAAATGGGTTTGTAGATACATCTCGTAGGCTAATGTGCGAAAAGAATAATCTTGCAAAGAAGCTAAGAGAGATGGAAATGCTTGTCTTTGACAATGAGGAGATTGTCTATCTTGAAGGATAAATAGCAAGATTATCTTGAGGAGATTGACACAGCCAAGTAAGCCATTAAGGGCTTAGATAGTAGCTCGATCAAATTGAACAAAGTAATGGATCTTGCATATTCTCTAGGAGATTCTAGCGGCTTGGTAGTTAAGAAGAAGCTCATGGAAGCATCACCTATTTCACGCAAGGCAGAGAGCAAGAAAGTTAAGAAGTCTCTTATGATCAGTCATTTTAAAGCTACAGGTAAAAAAAAATGAAGAATAGGTATCATTCCAAACTCCCACTCTAGTGCTTCTTCAAATCCAAATGGTACTATCTCTTCATTTATTTATATTTATCATTTTTGCAATATGGTTGGCCATATCAAGCCCAAGTGCTATAAATACGTTGAATATTGCAAAATAGGAAATGTATCTAGAGATAAAGAGATAAACATTAAGTTTAAGCATGCTAAGGCATTAGAAGTTGACATGCATGATATTCCTACAAAGCATGTTGAGAAACATTGGATGAAAAAGAGTTTCAATCATGTGAATTTTGACAAAGCTTGTGTTGCTAGCAATGTTGATGAGATGATCATTAATAATCTTCTTATGAATCAAATTATAGATAATCTCTATTATAGGTTTAACATTGTTGTCAAGAAAGATCGTGATGATATTTGTGTTAGGGGTTCAAAAAATTATTGACACTATTGGGGGGGATGTTGTGCAAATATCACCACTTTACTAATGTATGTTTAAAAGGCATCATTTAACGTGTTCGGATAAAAATACCCCGAAATATTAAAACAGTGAGGAATTTGTTGTTTTCTAAGTCAGAGAAAAGCAATAATCAAACCGACGGGAAACTAATCGAAGACGAAGTGACCGGAACGAGAGTACACGAGAACAACTGCGATTGACAAAGGTAAGATTAGTTTTTTTTCTTCGTTTTTGTTGTTGATAACTTGAATTACATGTTAGAATTGAGTTTTGTTGATTGAAATTGTAGAAACCGGTTAAAATACAGATTTGAGAATGGTTGTGGTTTAGGTTAGGGTTTGTAATTTGGTTGAATATCTGTTGAGGAAGATGAAATTCTGGGTTATCGAGACTTTTTGCAGGAGAATCGAGCTTATTTATAGTTGAGACGAGCTTTTATTTTCGTGAAAATTAGGTTTTGGTAAGTCGAGATTTTTTTGTAAGTTTTCGAGCTTTTTTGAAAGGGATCGAGTTTTTTTGAAAAGGAATCGAGCTTTTTTCAATAGGCTCGAGCTTTTTTAAAATAAGATCGAGCTTTTTATACATGGGATCGAGCTCTTTTGTTATGGGATCAAGCTTTTTTTTCATAGGATCGAGCTTTTTTTTAAAGGGTCGAGCTTTTTTGTAGATGGGTTGAGCTTTATTTTCGTGAAAATTAGGTTTTGGTAAGTCGACTTTTTTTATAAGGGTTCAAGCTTTTTTTGAATGGGATCGAGCCTTTTTGAAAGGGATCGAGCTTTTTTCCATAGGCTCGAGTTTTTTTTACATTGGATCGATCTTTTTCATCATGGGATCGAGCTTTTTTTTAAATAAGATCGAGCTTTTGTTACATAGGATCGAGCTTTTTTGTTATGAGATCGAGCATTTTTTTCATAGGATCGAGCTTTTTTTTAAATGGTCGAGCTTTTTTGTCAATGGATCGAGCTTATTTTTTATAGGACCGAGCTTTTTTATAATTGGACCGAGCTTTTTTGTTATGGGATCGAGCATTTTTGTCATAAGATCGAGCTTTTTTGTTAAAGGGTCTAGATTATTTGTCCTGGGATCGAGCATATTTTTTTTAGGATCGAGTTGTTTTTACATTGGATCGAGACTTATAATTTTGGTTCCGAGATTTTTTCTATTTAATGATGTTGTATTTTTGTTACATTGCAGATGAGAAATAGGTTGAGAGATTTGCTTAAAACTCCAGAAGGAGACTGGTACGAGGGAAAATTGACTCAACATGACCATTTTGATGCCCTTACCCATATAGATGACGTGCTGAACCGGGTCCCTACAGAATTTGCAGATGAAGATCAGTGTCGGTTCATGACATCATATTTCGGACATTTCCTGACGATGCATCGAGAGATGAAGTTTTCGGGTGGTGTTATCCATCGGTTGCTTTTGAGGGAGATGCATCATAACGGCCCAACAGATGAGATACAGTTGATGTTAGGGAACCGATTGGTGAGGTTTTCGAAGGTGGAATTTTACCTGATCATCGAATCACGGTTTGGAGTTGTACCGGACAAGACCAAGTATGCAGTAGTGGAGAATGACATACATCAGCGGTACTTTCCTGGAGCCGATGAGGTCTCGTTGGAGGAGATAAAGGGTGTTGTCACCGTCGTAGAGTTTGGAGAGGACTACGATGCTGTGAAGCTCTGCCCCATATATATGTTGAACTGGATACTGATGGGGTGGATGAGAGATTCAAGATTCCAGTTTGGCAGTTTCGACTGGTTGAGGATCTCGACGCATTCGACGCGTTCCCATTGGGTGCCCACGTGTACATGCATTCTATTTACTCATTCAAGCATGCACTTGACGGATGACGAGACGGGTTCGAGCGACGCCAGCAGGAAAAGGGCGCTGACTTACATACGGTGGAGAACTACAACATATACGTTCTATCTCACGCCCTATTGGTAAGAACTTCGAATTACAAGTTGTACTTTATTGGTGTTGTCCTCAATGTTATGGATACTTATCGTACTTATCTTTGATGCATATATTTGCTTTCGAGGTGATCCCTAATTTGGGCCAAGAGTTTGGTGCCCAGAGGGTTACAGATCTGTCTCCCCGTATTTTGAAGTGGGAGTTGACCAAACAACCGAGAAGGAAAAAGCTGGCCAAGATTTTCAAAGCCAGGGTATGTATTTAATTTGTTAATAATTATATTAGTTAGTATGTGTACAATTACAATGTTCTAACTAATATTTCAGATGTTTGCGAAGAAGAAACTGGTGCCCACACCAGTTGAGAGACATAAACTGTACTATGCTAGGCTATACGAGGGGGGAGCCTGTATGTAGAGGAGGACATGCTTCATATTTCGCCTCCGGTTCCTAATCAGACTACCTTTGGCTGGAACAGTGGGACAGAGGGTGGGGGTTTGACAGACAGGACCAATGACAGTGAGGGATCTGAGTCTGATGCTTGGGGTTTAAGGCCTAGTGACAGTGAGGGATATCAGACAGACCATCAACGAGAAAGACATTGGCATATGCAGGTTCAGTTTACCACCCCCAGACATGGTACATCTACAGGGGATTCCCGTGTGGGCGTTGGATGTGATAGAGAGGTAAGTTGAAAACAAAGTTTAGTTTTTTTATTATCACGTGATGTTGATAGTTTTGTATTAACAATGTGGACATGATTTTAGGCCTTATGGGCAGATCTGTTGAACGATGTGCGTGAAGCCCTCGGGAAGAGTGAGGAGGATCTAAAGCGTCAACACTTGGAGTGGGTGGATATGATCCGGAAGAGTGACGAGGATTGTCAGCAACAACACCGAGTGTTAGTGGATATGATCTGAGGGCTTCAGCGGTCGACCATGCGTACACACAGGGATGACCCCCAACCTCATGATCCAGACTTTAGTCCCAGAGACAGGATTGATGGGTATATAGAGGAAGGGGGAATGACAGGACATATGGACGTAGCGAGGACTCGCCTACCAGGAGGGTAGGTCCGAAGAGTCAACCTCAGTTGCGTACCAGTGATAGTAGGCCTGCTACACGTACAACAGTCCGGTCTGACCTCCCAGTTGTCCTATCTGGGTCCACCCAGCCCCAGTGGTCCCTTCCACCACCCAGCACATCTATTCAGCCCCAGCAGTCCCCTCCACCACCCATCACATCAATTCTTCCACAGCATTCCCCTCCCCTACCCAGCACATCGACCCAGGCTCATCGGTCCCCTCCCTCACGCAGCATGTCGACCCAGGCTGAACGGTCATCTCCCCCACCTAACATGTCGACCCAGGGTCTGTGATCCCCTCCACCATCCAACATATCGATTCAGCCATAACGGTTCCCTCCCCCACCTAGCATGTCGACCCAGGCTCAGCAGTCCCCTTCCCTACCCAACACATCTACCGAGCTCCATAGCTCATCGGAGGCTGGAGTACCGCACATGAAGAGTATACTTAAGCGCGGATGGCAGTAGATGAGCCTTTACATAGATCCATGTCGATCGAAGAGGTTGAGGACACGACCCCAGTCCGTGGAACACATATTTGACCCCCAAGGAACTTGTAGACGCCGACTAGCTTGCGACATTCAAAGCCTTTAAGAAGAACATCAACGGGGAACTGTAAGTCCAACTTCATCTAATAAAAATGGAAGTCTTTTAATGTTTATTCAAATTTACCTAAAGCTAATCCAACAATTTGTTGACGTCGATTTCTGGATTGTCAGAAAAGCCAACAAGGATTGGATTTTGGCTATTGACTCAAAGAGAGAGAGAGAGATTCAGAGAGAGTAACAAAGACAAGTTTTACGTGGTAAAACTCCGATGACCGGAGAAACGTCCACGGGTGGTTGAAGGATCAACCAATCCAAAATCCACTATAAGAATATGATGTTTACAAGCTCTCGATCTCCTTTTTTTCTCTCTGTATTTGCTATGATTGTTGTATGCTATATTGCCTATATCTTTCGGAGCCAGATTATGGGTCTATTTATATGCTTATAGAACCCTAATCTGCTTTGTACAAGTAATACAAGATCTTTGTATTTAATTGTGATTCGGTTACTTGCTTGAGGTTGATTTGTCTTCTTTCCTGTTTCGAAGTCTCTTATGGAAATCGAGTGGGATTCTAGTAGTGTAGTTCAATTTGGACTTGTTTCCTTATAAGAATGTAGTCTTCGTAAAGAAATCAAGTTATTTCCTGATTGGGGACTCTTCTAACTTAATGTTCCATTTTATTTGGGATTCCTTCCTGATGGATATCTTCACGTATTTAATGACTTAATCCATGTGAAATAAGCACCAAGCTCTTACTCGAGTCGTATTTATTCCTAAGTAAGAGTAATACCTGATGGTCCTGAATAACGTCGTTTGAGCCTGAGTGGAAGCGTTGTTTAACTAGTCCCGAGTGTTGTTAACTGATCCCGAGTAGGTTTCATTCTATATATGCTTACTCGGGCTTTTCTTCTCTTTAATGATGCCTCGTAGGATATTTCCTGAGTGCCCATTTGGGCGTCCACGTGGCTATTTTCTCCTTCATGTCAATGACGTGTATGCTTGGTAAAATTCACATACGACAATACCCCCTTAAAATATTTTTACCGAGTAAATTTCATTTCGGGCAAGAGTATTTTAATCGTCTTAATTTTCACTTGTCAGAATAGCCGTCTTTTCATAATGGTGCGTCTTAATGGTGACCCTGTAATTTTGATTCGCTTCATCACGCGAGATCTTAAATGATGGCGACATTTTGAAGTTCTGACGGTCGAAGGCTACTTCTTTTTTCGACACGCGTCCCTCGACTCTTCGTTTTTCAATATCATTTATGAGAAATGATTTTTGCATTTTCCCAAACGCCGCCTACGTCATCGAGTTTCGTCATAAGTTTTTTTCCAGCTTTAAAATCCTAGGGTTTCGTGCCGTCTCTTCTTTAAATTCTTTACTGAGAGACATTGTTGGTTTATTCTCAAAAAAATTCAGCAGAAATTTCATTAAACTCAGATTTCTTTATCCAGAAGTTCACGATTCTCCGCTTGAAGATCTTGCATCAATCTCGATTCAAGGTTAGTTTTAATGGGGCCATCTTCCTGCTATCGTCTCTTTAAAATCGCTTTTGATGCATTAGAATGTGGGGATTTCCAGTTAGTTTCTTGCATTAAACGATTACTAGGGGATATCCCAATAGATGAACCTCCATTCTTAGAGGTTGATGTTTCTGGGTTTCACCTTGACGTCACTTTCAACCCTGTATCGAGTTCTCCATCTAGTTCTGATTCTGATATTTCTGATCACAGGGTATCTTTTCGAAGGATGGGTAAACATCAGAGCAGAAGTAAGGTATACAAGCACGGCTCGAGCAGCGTTCAGACCAGGGAACAGACTGTTAACGAGAGTGACGTTGATGAAGTGTACAGGGCGTTTCGCCTTTCGTTTTCTGATTCTCGCCAGAGTGGCATTGATACTGAGCCGAATGTGGTCGAGCCGGCTGAGATAGAAAACCACCTCTCCCGATTCGACTTGCCCGACTCAGTTACTTTGGTTCCTGTGAGAGATAGAGCCGTATGGAATCCTCCTGAAGGCATGGTCGCGATTTATGGATCCATGCTTTGTTGCGGCGTCACACTTCCCCTACAGCCTTTTATTACCTGGTTTTTGGCTGAAGCAGGGATAGCCCCAGCTCAGTTGGCCCCGAATAGTTACAAAGTCTTGATGTGCATGTGGCACATGTTCAGTAGAATGAACCTTTCGCCGCTTTCCCAGAATGAAATCAGGCATTTCTTTACGCTGAGGCAGGTTAGCAAAACGGGGACCTATTTTCTTGCGTCTACTCCTTCGGACGGTTGGGTCCCCAAAGAAACAAAGGTGAATCGGGGGGTCGATGCTTCTGATGGCCCAAAAAAGAAGGGTTTCATATGGGGATTCCCTACATCCAACAAAATTTTGAAGAACATTTGGTTTTTCGCTGAAGGGGCTCTCTGTCTCAACATCACTGTTCGATCTGGGGATTCCCGAACAGTGTTGAGTGTTCCCCGTTTCTTCTATTCCCCCGAAGTGTGGAATAAGAAAATAATTTATTATAGTGATTCTGAGCTGAAGAGGCTGACTCGGGCAGCTGTTCGTACTCTGGAGAAGAGGAGCAAGAGCTATCTTTTCAAAGAGGATGACTTGATACAGCTCGACTTTTTCAGACAGATTTCGGGCCATCGCAGGCTATGTAAGTAACCCGACGCCCTTTCTGTTGTATTTTTCTGCTTTTCATTTTCTTTTCTAAATTTGTTTTTTACTAGTGTTCGATAAGGACATTGTCAGCGATCTTCAGGCTCGCCAGGTGAAGGCGATTCTGCAAGTGAGTAGAAAGAAAGCTTCCCATTAGGGCGATGAGGGTATTGCTCCACCCGAGCCTGATGAGGAAACCGACACTGCTGAGGAACGAATTCCCGAATGCGTTGTTCAGGGTGCTCAGCCTCCTACTAAGGATTCTGCTGGTCTAAGTGGCCAGAGTGAAGGCCCATGTGAAGAGCCTGTTGGACGGTTTGAAGCCGACGACAGTGGTAACATCTTGACAGATCAAGTGCCTGCAGGTGCCGAATTCTTTGAGTCTTTTCGGGACGATCTGCAGGAAGATCATGCTGCTGATCTTAACTTCCACCGTTCTCGGGGTGAGAAGCGAAAGGCAGTTAGTTCACTGTCTCGTCCACTCAAAGTTCCTCAGGTAGTCTCATTTATTGACTCCAGTGACTAAGATGTTGCGGATGAGATTGCCCCGAGTGTTGGCACTGGAGCATCAGTAGATACAGCCGCTTCAGAATCAAGTAGGGCTTATTCTACCCCCGAAGTTAGAGATTTGGGGGTTGAACCTTCGGGGGTTCCTTCTCCATCCTTAGAACTGAACAGGGCTTCTCCTGCCCCCGAGTTTGGAAATCTGGGAGCTAAACCCTCGGGGGTTTCTTTATTCCTTTCTCCCCAGGATATGCTACGGGAGATGTCCTCCGGTCGGGCTTTTATCGGGGAGGACCGTTGGAGTGGTTTTAGAGATGGTTCACTGTCCGAACGTCTCCAAAACGTTTTCAACGGTGCATCTTATGTAAGTTAAATCTGACTAAGTTAAATCTGACTCCTTTATTGTTTTGCTTCTGCCAGATTTCTAATTATATTCCTTTACAGATAGTGGCCGAATTCGATGAGCTTATTCAGATGCAGCAACATCAGGCCGATCGAATAAGGCGTCTAGAGGCTCAGCTGAAAGCGAGTGAGGAGGGTCGTGCTCAAGCCGAGAAAGCTTACCAGCAGGAGGTCGGTTCTGTACAAATATTTGCCGACTATTGTCTGGCGAAGCAGGTTGAAACCCAGGACAAGGCATCTCTAGCATAGAAGAAGGTTGCATCACTTCAAAATCTTCTATCTTCTGCTGAAGAATCCATGCTCAAGGCCGAGCAGGAGGCGGAGCAGGTAAAGTCGGCGTATGACCAAAAAATTGAAGATCTGGAGCGCCAAGTGCTGACAGTTGAATCCCTTTCCCGAGAGGCTTGGTTGGAACTGGAAGTCCAAGGGGTGGATTGTTTTAAAAGATCCCCTGCTTATGATGCCCTACTTCTTCGGGAATTTCAACGTGGGCTAGTTTCGGCCGGCGAGTTCTTCAAAGTTAAGAATAGGGCGATCGAGAAAGCCCGTGCTAATTGGGAGCTGTCAATCAAACACCATGTGGACCGGTCTTTGGAATCTCTTCGGATTCAGATGAAGGAATGGAGAGCCTACTGTCGTAGTCAAGGCAAATAGCCCCATCCCATGCATTTAGAGATTCTGTCAGAGCATTCTCTCTCGACCTTTTATGCAAGTCAAGAGTCAGTTGAGGGTGCAGTCCCAGATGTCGGGCCAGTCCCGGGTGAGGATTACAGCTAGTGGATGGATGATACTGTCGACGATATCACTTGGCCATCTAATGAGAGCCTGCTTCGTGAGTACGAGATGGTGACAGATCCGAGTATTGGCAAAGGCTCGAAATCCTCGCAACCTTGATTTTGTAGAATTGTAGAAAATTCTGATTATTTTTTACTTGTACATAACCATTCTTTGAACTGTAACCATTCTTTTAGGAGCAATAAAATCTTATTTTTTTCTGAATTGAATGGTCTTGATCTGTTCATTGCTGATTGTTGTCGAGTGTTGTATTAAATTGGCTAATGTTCGGGTAACTTAACCGAGTATCATATTAAACCGGTTGTTACCCGAATGACTTCAATTGCCAAGTATCTTATTAAACTGGCTTCTTCGGTGTTTGGGTAACTTAACCGAGTATCTTATTAAATCGGTTGTTACCCGAATGACTTTAATTGCCAAGTATCTTATTAAACTGGCTTCTTCGATGTTCGGATAACTTAACCGAGTATCTTATTAAACCGGTTGTTACCCAAATGACTTCAGTTGCCAAGTATCTTATTAAACTGGCTCTTTATTATTAACCGAGTCATCTTGAAATAGAAGTTTACACTTGTGTTTCATACCCGGTTGCTACCCAAACGTTACATCAAGGCTCACCAAGATCATACGTTCGAGTCCTTACGCAATACCAAGGACGTCTTCCTAGTTTTTATGCTCAAGGGTTTGCCGAATCGTTGAGCTCTTTTTTTTAAAAAAAGTTGCTTCAACACAGCTACGCATTTCACCGGAATTTCTCCCGATAGCGTCTCAAGCATTTTTCCAGAGTCTGGTGTATCGGGTTTACCTTTTTGCGAAGGTCATTTTGACCCTGCTTGGCTGGCATGCTCCTACGAGCTTCTCCGCCCATTCGGGATTTGATGGTCCCGAGAATTCTATTTGCATGTTCTTATTATCATGCTCTGCTTCCATATGTTCTTATTATCATATGCCTTCTTTTGGAAATCCCGAACTAGATTCTATCCTTTCAGAAATTCCGAGTAGTTTTATTTATTACTGTAAAAATTACAATTTAATATTTATCCTACAAATATTGTCCTGACTAGAAAAAAGAATAAAATATTCAATATAAATATATATATATATTTTTTAAGGATAGAAAATCTTCAGATATTGGGCATTGCATGGTCGGGGTAACACCCCTCCATTAGGTCGAGCAATCTAATAAGCTCCATGGCCAGCTATCCCCACGATCTTGTATGGACCTTCCCATTTGTCAGCCAGGGATCCTGCGGCTCTATTTTTTATGTTCAATGACACCTTTCTGAGCACCAGGTCTCCTAGCTGGAATTTCCTGATCTGAACACGAGAGTTGTAGTGGCGAGCCACTCTTTGTTGATAAGCTGTATTTCTTATTCGGTACTTTTCCCTTTTTTCTTCTAGCTCATCCAAACTTTGTAGTAGCATATCAACATTCTGTTCTTTATCGTATAGCCTGACCCGGGGGGGACGCATACGATGTTTCTACGGGGATGACAGCTTCTATTTCGAACGCTAAGGTGAACGGAGTTTCTCCTGTTGAAGTCCTTGCTGTCGTCCGATATGCCCATAATACTTCAGGAAGCTTTTCAACCCAGCTTCCTTTTTTGTCATCTAACTTTGCTTTAATGGTGTGCTTGATAATTTTATTTATTGCTTCTACTTGCCCGTTTGTTTGAGGATGAGCTGGTGTCGCATAGTAGTTAGCAATCTGATACTTCTCGCACAACTGTCTGAACTTTTGGTTAGTGCCATTGCCGGTGATTATAGTGTCCGGAACTCCAAACCTATAAAGTATGTTTTTCTTTACAAAATTTGTGGTGTTGGCTTCTGTGATATGCACCAGCGCTTCAGCTTCTGCCCATTTTGTGAAAGAATGGACAGCTACTATGGCGTGCTTTGCTCCTCCCCCTGTCCCAGCTGGCATTGGCCCGATCAGGTCTAGGCCCCACATGGCGAATGGCCATGGGGCAGTGAGGTTTCTGAGCTTTTCTGGGGGTTGTCGGATATCGTTGGCAATCCTTTGACAGGTATTGCAACTTTCCGACCACTGATGTGCATCTGAGAAAAGCGTAGGCCAGTAATAGCCTTGCCTGAGTACCTTATGCGCCAGACTTCTACCTCCAGTATGGTTCCCGTAAACTCCTCCGTGGATCTCTTGAAGTATTCGATGTGCATCTTCTTCCGGTACACATCTCTGGAGAGCTCGGGAAAACCCCCATCTGTATAATTCTCCTCCGATCATGGTATACCTTACCGATCGATACCTGATGTGCTTTGCTAATACCTGATCTTCTGGGAGCATGCCTTCTTCCAGGAACCTTCTCAGCTGGACCATCCAACCGTCTTGCGGTCTTCGGATTTCTGAAATTTCCAAATGCTTAGGTTCAGCTGTACTCGGTTTAAGGAGGTGTGCAACTGGAATGGTCTTTGGTCTGATTGAGGTTATTGCTGACGCTAATTTAGACAATGCGTTAGCCTTTTCATTTTCTTCTTTGGGGATCAGAGCGATCTTGTATTCTTTAAATTTTTGGAGGAGCTGTTTCGCGATGTCACGGTAGGCAATCATACCTTCATCTTTGGCTTGGTACTCGTCCATAATCTGGTTGACAACTACCTGTGAATCGCTGAATATCTCAACTTCATCTGCCCCAAGAGCTATGCAGACTCTGAGTCCAGCTAACAATGCCTCGTACTCGGCTTGATTATTGGTTGCTTTGAAATCAAATTTCATGGCACATTCAACATCATCTCCTTCTGGAGTGCGAACTACGATCCCTGCCCCGCTGCCATGAGTGTTTGAAGAACCATCAACATACAGTTTCCAGCCATAACGTCTGACCAGTGCCTCCATATGTCGCCTGTTATTCTTAACTTCTTGAGTTAGGCTCTGGATCGTGACATCTTTGTCCATCGGACTTCTCTGACGGTTAAACCGTTGGGTTATCATCATTCTTTCCTCAGAAACTTCACTCTGATGCCGGTCCTCTCGTGTGACTCCATGATGACGTTTGCGATGGTGTTGATCACTGTCTTCTGATGATGATCGACCTCTGCGCCGGTCGTATTTACGATGTCTGGCACGTACTATTTGATTGTGGTCCAGCCTCTGGTGATGTTCCTCTTCAAGTGTTTTCTGTCCAGCCGGGTTGATTGGGGAAGAGTTCATTCTGGTTTCAGGCATAGTTATTCCTGGCCCAACAACCATCAAACGGAGCCTTACGGGTGGAGGATTGGGAGTATGTGCTCTTGCAGCCAGTAGATCAATCCCTTCCCTTGCTACGTCCGTCACCAATTGCTGCAAGGCCTCTTGGAAACGCAACGTAAGATCTCTGCTGGTTGGAGGAACTTGCTGGATCCCCGCCAGGTGCGCAGGTTGGTTTTCTGTGTTTGCTGCAGGATCTTGTGACGTATTGCCAACATGGAAATCGCCTGGTGATTTTTGGCCATTCCCTGAACTACTTCTGCTTCCTGTCATCGCTTTTAACAAGTTCAGAGGTTCAAGCCCTTCTTCTAGCACCAATTGTTGACGTCGATTTCTGGATTGTCAGAAAAGCCAACAAGGATTGGATTTGATTTCAACTATTGACTCAAAGAGAGAGAGATTCAGAGAGAGTAACGAAGACAAGTTTTAAATGGTAAAACTCCGATGACCGGAGAAACGTCCACGGGTGGTTGAAGGATCAACCAAGCCAAAATCCACTATAAGAATATGATGTTTACAAGCTCTCGATCTCCCTTTTTTATCTCTGTATTTGCTATGATTGTTGTATGCTATATTGCCTATATCTTTCGGAGCCAGATTATGGGTCTATTTATATGCTTATAGAACCCTAATCTGCTTTGTACAAGTAATACAAGATCTTTGTACAAGTAATACAAGATCTTTGTATTTAATTGTGATATGGTTACTTGCTTGAGGTTGATTTGTCTTCTTTCCTGTTTCAGAGTCTCTTATGGAAATCGAGTGGGATTCTAATAATGTAGTTCAATTTGGACTTGTTTCCTTATAAGAATGTAGTCTTCGTAAAGAAATCAAGTTATTCCCTGATTGGGGACTCTTTTAACTTAATGTTCCATTTTATTTGGGATTGCTTCCTGATGGATATCTTCACGTATTTAATGACTTAATCCGTGTGAAATAAGCACCAAGCTCTTACTCGAGTCGTATTTATTCCCAAGTAAGAGTAATACCTGATGGTCCCGAATAGCGTCGTTTGAGCCTGAGTGGAAGCGTTGTTTAACCAGTCCCGAGTGTTGTTAACTGATCCCGAGTAGGTTTCATTCTATATATGCTTACTCGGGCTTTTCTTCTCATTAATGATGTCTCGTAGGATATTTACTGAGTGCCCATTTGGGCGTCCACCTGGCTATTTTCTCCTTCCTGTCAATGACGTGTATGCTTGGTAAAATTCACATACGACACCATTAAATAGACGTGATATGAACGTGCTAGCACCAATGGAGGCCGAACGGTTCATGCGTATGCAGTCCAACTTCATAGACTTGGAAGACACGGTACGTACTTGCGTGATTTTCATATTAACGTTTGTTTAAATAATGTTATATTGTTAACAATTCATTATTTTTATTGTCTGTCAGCATATGGACGCATACCTCCATATTCTTAGAAAGCGTCAACGAGGATTCCCTACTGTGTACAACCAGAGGATCAACGTATTGGATACACAATTCTTTGTAAGTAGTTATAAATTATTGGAATCGCATCGCGTTTTATGGTTTTTTATTATTGATACAATTTTGTCAATGATTGTATGTACAACCACTTATGTTGTTATAGTGGGAGAGAATGATGCCTCGTGATTCGTACGGGCTGTGACCACGGTAAGGTGGAATGTGTTACAGTCCCGATGGTTGGCAGAGGACCTTTAAACCGCCCGTGGAGCAACCATTAGTGGAAACCGCCCATGGCACGAGGTTGACTTGGTAAGTGTTAGACGGTGGAAATGATTTAAAATATAAACTGTTCGTATATCATGACCTAACACCTTCTGCATACTATTACAGGTCCTGATACCATGCAACGTTGGGAGCCAACATTGGCTGGTGGTGACCGTCGACCTTATTCTCTGGAAACTGGACATATTTGACCTCTGGAGACAGGAAGTTCCTTATTATATAAGAAAGCAGCAGGTCCAGCCATTATGGTGGTTTTTGTCATCCATGTTGAATGACACGGGGTTCCATACTGCACGACGGGGTGGTCGTCGTCCATTCCTCAGGGAAGATAAGCCCTTCTCGGTCAGCGTAGTCCTGACTTCTACACTCCCCTAACAAAAAAAATCGTAAGACATTCTATTTCATTCACGTGCTTAGATATTATTTAAAAACGATTTGTAACGTGTTTTAATATGTCCAATTGCAGAGGTAACTGTGGTCTCCATACTTTGAGACTTATCGAGTACTTACTGGCGGGTCGAAGCCCTTTTGATTGGTCAGAGGACGACATGGGGATCATTCGGGAGAAAATGGTTGTGTAGATTTTTTGTAACTCCAGGGCCATCTAGTGATTGATTGTATATTTAATGTTGTATATTTTTAATATTTCCTACCATTTTTTTTACAAAGACATTGTAATTCATTAATATTATTTCAATTTCTTTTAATGTTTTTGTTTCCAGTGTCTACCATCACATGTAATAAACACATACCAAAACCTTGACAATGTGATACGATAAGTTAACGAACACATACAAAATAAGTTAACGAACATTATTGCAATTCCAAACTATTACAATATGATACGATTCCAAATATTTATAATGTGATCAAAACTTTGTCATTCATTCCCTATTAGAGTCCATGTTAGGGCACGTCTTTTTGTTGTGTCCAATTGAATGACAGATGTTACACTTGCGGCAGTATTCATCGGGAACACCTCTATTTGAACCTTCATTAATCAAAGGTGAGTTAGAACATCTCCTGGAATTATGCTCTGGTTGTCCACATCTTCTACACGATTGTGTAGTTGTCCTCTCTGAAGATGAGACATAGCGACCCGCCATCGGGCGTCCTGCTTGTCTCCTAGAGATTTGATTCAAAATCACCCTCTGAGCAATGTCATATGGCACAACCCAAGTGGAAGGATGTCCAACCGGCATAATTGGAACTGAGTACGCGTCAATAAGTGTCTGTCTCTTGTAGTAGTCCAAACATAAAGTTGTCAAATCCAAGTTTCGCTCCCTGCAAAAAACATTGAAAACGATGAGCTTCACGTTTCAGTAATAATCACTTTATAGTCAAACTTGAAAGTAATGTACCGTGCGACCGTAAGTGAGTGAGAACACGGAAAACGATCCGTTTGGAATTTGTTGGAAGTTCTTTCGAGCTAAGTCAACAGTCCACTGTTTTCTAGACTGCTTGACAGAGAAAATATTTCAGCCTACTGGATTTATGGTCATAAAACCACACTTCTCCAAACGTTTTAAGATCACAAGATGTGCTCCGTCGGTCAATTGATGACGCATGGATTGTGCAGCTCTATAGCAATCGTGAAACCACCGTTGTAACATATTCATAATGAACTCAGCCAGGGTTAACATAGGCAGTTGTCGTGCAAATTTTAGGCATGAGTTTGTGCATTCTACAACATTTGTTGCCATCACCATGTACCTTCTTTCGGGGCAGTGTACACGGGACCACTTGTGTGGATCGTCATCAATTAAATAATCATATGCATTCTGGTGCAAGTTTCTTAACTCTTCCATATGTCGATTATATTCAAACTCGGTGTACGCACGGGTTGCTTTGTCCATTATTGCTGCAACATCCTTCATATGAAATCGCTTCTTAATATTTTCAGTTAAGTGCCAGCAACATATGGTATGGGTGGCATAAGGGAACACTTTAGAAATCCCTGCTTCAATGCTTACATGTTTATAAGAAATGAAAACCAGCTCATCAATATGACCTAAGGCACCCTTCAAGCATTCCAAAAACCATTCCCATGAAAGGTTGTTTTCTGAGTCGCAGTACCCAAAAGCAATTGGATACACCCGTTCATTCCCAACTTGTATTGTTGCAACAAATATTGTACCCCCGAATCGTCCCTTCAAATGGGTACCATCAATGACAATTATTGGGCGCATACACTTCCGAAATCCTCTAAGTGAGGAACCAATCGACATGAAAAAGTATAAAAATTTACCATCTTCATTGCACTGAAAGTAAGTGATTGTGCTGGGATTTTTTTGTTCCAAAATGTAACCAAATGATGGAAGCAATTGGAAGGTTTCCTCATGCGTTCCATAGGTCAGTAATAACGCATAATCGAGGGCAGCGTGTGCCATATTGTACATGATTTGGATTCCATACATTGATTTCATGTTGGCGATTATGTCCTTCGAACGCATTAGTTGACCATTTTGTTGTTTAAGTCTAGGTACAATCACTTCTCCAATTATGACTGCACTAGCTTGTTGGTGGCGGCGGTGAATTTTCCATCAGACAAACTAGATTTAATGTTGTCTTGTTGGACCTTTTCACCTTCCACTCGAAGTTCTACTGCATTGCAAAATGGCATACTAGTCTCTTTAAATCCTTTTTCGTTAGGAAAAATTGCCCTTTATATATCATGCTTGTAGGTTTATCTTCAACCAAGTTCCTGCTTCCACCCATACTAAACCAGTATGATTTTGCTTCTGGAATAACCCATGTTGTGGCATTATCAGAATCATCTGGAGTTACATTAGCCTGGACCTCGGAGGTCCCAGCTATATCTAGTGCACTGGAACTAAATCTGTGTACACGTCTTACACATCTTTCCATTTGGATAAGTTCTTCATCATCCTCATTGTTCTCTACATTATCTACCGGATTAAAATTACACTCACTATCCACCTCATGAATCGGCCCAACATTCGGTGTTGTATTCTGCTCATTGTTGATGTCATTGTAGATATCATTGTATTAGTGGTTGTACTGCCTACAATTCATCTCAATTTAACAACCAAAGACATCGTCGAATTGAGGTCCTAATATATCAGCATGGCCAGCTACTTCCGGTGGGACAACACATATGTTTTCCCGACCATCAATCCCACTACTTTCTGTGAACAATTGGTTGCTTCCATCTGTCGATCGAAATTGTTGGGTGTTATCATGATGAGGGATATCTTCACCAATGACACCTCATGCTGGCCTCTCGATTAGACTAACACATAGTTGAGGGATCACCCTATCTTCCCCTAGTTTAAACTGAACATCATCATTGTTTCTTATAATGTACGACATGTAGTCCCAGGAACAATTGATATAGACTGTAGGTCAGCACTGTATTTGTTCTCATCAAACTTCACAATAGTTTGCACGATCGACACATACAAACCTTGGTTATCAGAACCTAAATACCTCTGATTTCCGTCGGGTAATTGCTCCCATCGACCATTGTAAGATATGACTGTTCTCACCCTATTCATTGTCCTGTCAAAATCATCATCAAAAACCATTATTAAGAAAATAATATTTAATATTAAATTTACAATTATAATGGATTAAACAAAAAGTAAAAGTGTAAGCGATCGAGTTTTTTTTATTACTGATCGAGCTTTTTTTGTACATGATCGAGCCTTTTTTATATATGATCTAGCTTTTTTGAACTTGATCGAGCTTTTTTTGTTCGGGACCGAATTCTTTTTGTACATGATCCAGTTTTTTTTAATATGGCTTGAGCTTTTTTCAAATATGGCTCGAGCTTTTTATTTTAGGGATCTAGCTTTTTTTATACATGATCGAGCATTTTTTTTACATTATCAAGCTTTTTTGTGAGGGATCGAGCTTTTTTTGTGTGAGGAATCGAGTTTTTTTGTGAGGGCTTGAGCATTTTTTGTGAGAAATCGAGTTTTTTTAGTGAGGGATCGAACTTTTTTTAAAATTTGCTCTAGCTTTTTTACTAATGTTTTGAGTTTTTTTAAAATGCTTTCGAGCTTTTATGCCCAAGATTTTAAACTTGTTTGCATCACTTTAAATCAACTCGGCCAAATAAAAATACATAAAAAATTCATACATGTTCATATAAAAAGTTTACAACTCGTAGACAAAAGAAAAAATTGGGATAACATGTTCATACATTGTTAAACCACACAGAAATGTATGAAAAATTGAAAATGAAGATCATAAATATTTGTTTACCTTCTTCTGCAATATCTGGAATGGAGCTCGTTTTTTTAAGAGATACCCAAAGTAGTTGATTGATTTTCAGACAACTTTTTTTCAGACAACTTTTTTGAAGAGAGGCTTTTAAAGAATAAAGAATCGATTATTTAAGGATAATTTCAGTAGTTCACCATAATAGGTGCCTTTTAAACTTAACTTATTAAACTGGTGACATCACTGCAACTCACTAAAAAAAAAGGTGACATTTCTCATCATTTCCACTTTGTGTTAGTGGGTCAAGGGTGAGTACTTTTACTATTAGTATAAGTTGTACATGCGAGTTAGCTTTAAGCTTGTGTCAAGTTTTTTTTTAAAAAAAAAAACTTAACTAGTTAGCCTTGTTTCTCCATAACTTTGACATGAACTTAACTATCTCATAATTTGCTATGATAGTCAAAATTTGTTGATTAACTTTTGAGAAGTTCATTTTTGAAATCTATCTGGTGATGATTGTGTTAAAACTTTTAAATAAAGTTATTTTTATATTTTTTCTTAAGTTGAACTGTTTGTTCTTTATTCTCTTGGGAAGACACACCAATAACTTGTTATCATGAGGAAAAACAAGCCAAAAGAGCTCATAAAATGACCAAAGACTTTACATTGATAAAATGCTTGCTAAGGTATATCTTTACTCTGAAGCTTCTTTTCTTGTTTCATCTCTCAACTCTTTGTGTGCATGACATCATGGGGCATGTATTCAAAAGAAGTTGTTTAAGATACATGTGGTTCTCATTAATATTTTCCATCTAGAGATCATTTAGTGAAATTGTTCACAAAGATCTTTTTACATGATGCAAGAATTATTTGTTTGACTGTTGAGTGATATTTTTGAAAAATATGAGCTTCATATTCTTTGAAAGCTATTCTCCTGAGAAGTAATGATTTTAAATAAATCTCTTTGTATTGCTTTTAGACCATGTGCTTTTAAGCCTTAAAACTTGATTTTTAAAGGTACACATATTGTTTCTCTTGTATGTTTTGTTTGATTAAGTTGAGTTTCAAAACATGTAAGTTATGGATGAACCTAAAAGTCTTTTGACTTATACATGAGAGATGACCTAATGGTTAGTATCCATTTTTCTTCGACAACTACATAGATCTCAATAAGCACCTTCATGAAAAAGGACAAGCCATATGCACTAACACAATAATATGTTGAAATCTATTCTCTTAAAGCAAAAACTATCAGACAATAATCGGTTTGACCTCAAATGGAAAAGCTTAAGATAAATAGATGTTGATATGTGTTATTAGTAAAATCTAGGGACTGATAGACAAGCATGATTACTAGATAATATGGCGATAAGATATGCCACATCATTAGAAGTCAACCTGAGGTAACCAACCCAAGTTGACCAAAGATTATCATAGTACCCTAGGTTAAGTAACCGATCAGGGTATATGAAGATCTGGTCGAGTTGGAAAGATGGTCAACCAAGTGACACATGGATAATATTGAATGTAATGCATCCACGACTCAAATATGTAGAGAAAGACTAATTTGAATAATGAGTGATGAAGCACACTCTGATAAGGAAAGAAATCTCCTTATAAATACCAGAGTCCGGTTATGGCAATGAGTCCAATTCATTCAATATGAAAGATAGATGGGATGAGAAAGAAGATAAAAACGTCTCCAATAAGCTAGAGTTTCACAAACTTACACTCCTTTCCTTACTTGTACATGAGGACATATGGTTCTACGTACATATAAATAGACCTTAAAACATCATTGCAAGAGTTAGTGCAATATTACTTAAAAAGTAAGAGAGAGATTGAACATGTAACTCTAAAGAATTCATAGTGAAGATCTTTTCCCCGTCGATCCGGCAACATTGGTTATTTTCTTTCTTGGGTTTTCCACTTAAAATCTTGTCTCGCAGTCAAATTAACTATTCAAATTTTACTGTAAAACCAATTTAAGCCAATGAGTGATTTAAACCCTTGAACTGATCAGCCAGTTGTTCAATTGAGGTGGTTAAATAAATTATTCAGCTTAGTATGACAATGAAAATAGAATTAATCGATATTAAATGCATATAAAATTGATCTTAAGATGTTATATGACACATCATTCTTAAAAAAAATGTACAAAGATAGCAACAACAAGAATAGAGGGTCACAAATCAAGTCTTTCAAGAACCGAAAAGACCCCCGGAGCCAAAATCACCAAAGGGATCTTCCCTATACCCGTGGGTCAAACTTGTAAACTTCAGCCAGTTTATATCATCTAAACTTAGATTATTGATCATGAAAGAGGAGTAATCTCTGCCTGGCAGGGGCCATATATCAACCGATTCACCTTCTCTTCATTATGAAAGGTCACAAAGGAAGACTTGGTAGGAACCTTTAGATGCATAGGATGGTGCTCCTTCCCTATTAGTCTGCAATAAGCTTGCCACCTCATTCACTGGTTCTTGATGGCTTCTAGGGATTTTGCCTTATGCTCCTTAATCCTCGTGTCTCATTTCTTCCAAATGACCTTAGAGGTTTGTTCTTTGCTACCGAAGAACATGCAGGCAATGCAAAGTCTTCACTCTATTTCTCTCAGCCTGATGGTTTCAAAAGCAGTAGACCTCTTGAACCTCTTGAACCTCTTGAACCTCTTGAGTCAGATTGGCTTCTTTCGAGAGCATCTCAATGCTAGCCTATTGTTGGCCTAAATATTTAGCCAACTTTTCATAATATAGCTTGGTCTCCTCATATTTCTGTTGGGCCTTGAGCATTGATTGTTGGGCAGTGGCCATGGTTTCTTTGGCTTTACGGGCCTTTTATTGATGTTCAGCGACTGTCTGCTCAGCCAGAATAACCATGTGTTTGAGCTCAGCACACTGTTGTTCAGTCTTGTAATGGTACACCTCCAACTGATGATTCTTCATGGTGAGCTCCTTGACATTAGCCACAGAGGCACTATTTTTGGCGCTGACTAACGTTCTCCTCAGAACAACCTCAGCGATCTCTTGTTGTATAATTTTTTTCATAAGCTCGCTTTGACCTCAGTTTGTAAGTTGTGGCAGACCTGAGAGCTTCATCATTCTCGGAGAGCCCTTTATTCGATTGAGAAATCTCTGCAACTTGTCTATCCTGGGTGATAGAGGCTCGAGTCAATTCCTCCACCGCTAAAGAGTTACCCTTAGATCTTCCAACAGACATATAATGGCTCCCTCCAATTTCTTCAATCTGAGACCCTACGCAAGGAGGAGTTTCCTTACTGTAAAGACCTCTATTTTATGATTTACTTACTTCATGACAAACGACATTGGAGATGATCTTGTAATGGGTAGTTTAGGTTCTTGTTGTCAAGCTTCCAAGCATCTTCATGACTTTAAGAGCAAAAGATATATTCATTAGACTTTGTCTCTTAGAGAGTTTAAGTACTCACACACTTACATGTATTTGTATTAACAAGCATTGGTATCTTATTGCTCATGGTGCATTCTCCTCACAATCACACTTGCACTTTATTATTAGATTTAAGTATGGTTTTGTATGGTGTTAATTCATTTTCGTTTGATTGATCGGAAACGTTCGTGCATACAAGATGGTGTGCTTGTCTTAATGCATTGAGTGACCATTTGAAAAGGTCTCATTCTTCTCTTGGTTTGGTCTTTGGTCACATGGTATTATTCAAATATTTTAGGTGTTCTTGTTGTTGTCTAAATCTGACCCTTGGTCACTCATTTGACCATAAATCTTTCTATAGACATCCAATTTTTTTTGTAGGGAGTAGAAAGTAAATATTCATACCTTTCCAACAGTATATTATATGAGTTTTGTATAACCCAGGCAGATGCGACTTGTGATGCGACTTCCATCCAAGTTGCTTCAAAAGTCTCTTTTTAACACCTTGACCCAAGACATATGCGACTTGAGAAGTAACTTTCATCAAAGTCACCTTGTAAGTCGCTTTTTGTCGTCAGAAATCAGTTTTTCCTTATCCAAAACAACGTGGCTTCATTTGGATCATATATATACTTCATCTTCTTCCCCATTTCGACTTAGAACTCAAAATTTCCAGATCATAGTGAGAGAAAGAGTTCCCCTAGTGAGAGAAAGCTCCAAGAAAGCTTCTTTAACTCTCCAAACCCCGAAACCCATTTTCATCTTGCATCTCTAGCATCATTCAGGCATGAATCTTCATTAATGTCTTCACTTGGTAAGTAGAACAAGCATCTTAACTTTTTTATTGTTAGATTTCACCAAGACATGTCTTTTATTGCTTAGATTAGCAAATATTCATATTTATTGCATATCGATTGAAGTTATGACATGTTTGGGGTTTGTTTTATGATTGCTAGATTTTAGGACCATTTTGCCTTTTTAGCTAATTCTTTATGCCTTGTATCTAGACTTTGATATTTAGGCCTCATTAATTGCATTTCCTGATTGCATATTTATTGCCCTTGTTATATAGTGTGACAACTTGTGTTGGTTGGACTTTATTTGACAATTAGGTTGCTAGATTTTATCTATATATCTAATTGAGTCCTTATGTATTGACATGTAAGCATTGTTTGATAACTAGGTTGTTAAATTGTATTATAACATCTATTTAAGCATTTTGTATATGGTCTTACACATTATTGCATTTGAACATATTGTCATATTTTCACGTAGACATTTATACTCTTCATGAGTCAAAGTCTTGTGGCTTCTGCGTGAAGTTGCACAAGCAAGTGAAGTCTTGTAACCAAAGGTTGGTTGACAAGCATTTTGCCAAGAGCCACTGTAAAAGGCCTTCAGGTAGATTAGGAAGTGTTCACACCAAGTGTAGTGAATTGGGGGATATCACTAGGAATTGAACCAAGAGTGGTGAGTGGTAGTGTCCACAGCCTGAGGTTATCTAGAGTGAGAGTCTGTGTATCACTTTAAGGGGTAGCTTTCTTTTTATATAATACATTTATGTGGCTCAAGTGGCTCGTGTTTCTAGTCCCGTGGTTTTTTCTGTTTGGAGGGTTTTCATGTAAAAATAAAGTGTTATTTAATTTATGTACTTTACTTGATTTTTATTATTGTTTGAATTATGTTACTCGCATTTCTAGTCTCTAGGTTGTTTAGATGCACGCTTACATTTATTTTCACTTTCTTGCATCAACAGCCTAGCTAGGGCCAACTTGTTCAAGAGGGCCGATAGTTGCAAGAGCAGTTCCAACGAAGGTGTTTGATTGTTCCAAATTGGCAGAATCTGCTCACCCTACTGCATCATCACGTCCTTCAGTAGCCGCGTCAGTACCAGTCAACCCTGTAGAAGGTTGGCCAGATACTATGGAAGCCTTATTAGCTTGATCCTCAACTTGGTCCGATGGGTCATCAATATTTTCTGACACCTCATCAGAGTCAGAGTCTGTAAAAATTATCTTATGTTTTAATGTGAAGTTCATCGAAGCCATGCCAGAAAGTTAAGTAGAGCAATCCGTTGAAGCTTGCACAATAAAAGGATATATTTGGATTAGAGATAGAGAGGAGTGATCAAGTGATCAGGGTTGCTCAGCTTGATTAGCGGGGACCTGATCATCAACTTCAGCTTGACCATATGACCGAAAAGCCTGTACCACTAAATAACAGTCAATTATGTTCTTTGAGTGTCTCTCCCTCATAATCAGGTCGCTGCATGTCCCCTGATTATCGTCTTCCTCGTTAGAATCATATACCCTGATCCTCAAAGCATATGGATTTGGTCTAACATCGAGTGTGAGCACTCTTCCATGACATAGAGGGATAAATGCATATGTCCTAGCTGCTGATTTGGCTACTTGCAGTCAACTCTTGTGTAAGTCTCTTCTTTAAATCCCTTAGGAGAGTGCAGTGTTCCTCCATTTGTGCCCGGTTGGTGGGTTCAGAAAAATTATTTGGATCAGACTCATATATGTGTTCTACAAAGTCATGCTTATGGAGAGATATTCCTTAAGCCAATTGCTCTGCGGTCTCCCTCTGACGAGTACTATCCATGGTCGTAGCCTTTTCGACCTGATCACTAACAACGATATCACAATCTTACATTGGAAATATATCTAGGCAAGGTCAAAATAATAACAACATGAGTAATAGGAGAATGAATTGGGAATAGGTTGAAGGAAATGGAAACTTACAACATCTACGGTGCAAGGAGATGGTAGGAAAAGTCAAAATTTGATCAAGTCATACTCCACTAATGGCGAGTGACGGTCTCTGGTTGACCAATGTATTGTGCCAGCTTGGAGTACCCAAACGGCTTCATTCTTAGTCAGGCCGAGAGGAGATCTGTTCCAGATATATGGACTATAAAAGTGCCAAGGAAAACTATTCTTGGAGAACCCATGACGATCATCAGTGGGCACATTTTGACCTTAATCACCGTCTATAAAGAACAAGTTGTTTTTCTAGTATTTGTTGGCAGAGAGGAACCCTAGATGAAACTCTTATTTTCATTTAAGGACAGATGGGGGAACCCTTTTGTTGAAGCCTTTGTGGATCCAATGGCTCAAAAAAGTAGAAAAGAGGTAAAAAGTTCCTCTGTTATATGATCGCCCGAAAGTATAGAAGTGGCGGATCCCACGGGGAGTCGGTGAATTCTTAGCACCGATCAATTTCCATAGGTGCCACAAGCCAATCAGAATCTTGTAGAAGTTTGGGGCCAGTTGAGCAGGTGCGATACCAGCTTTCACTAGGAATCTAGCAATGAAAGGCAGGATAGGTAAAGTCACCCCATAAGTGAGTATAGCTCGCTGATTGTCTAAGAAAAGCCTAACAGAGCGGGGAGCATCAAATCTTCTAATGCAATTCCCGATTTCTGGGTTAGTAACTGCGTGAACTTCTATGTCAAATGCAGAAGGCTGAGTGGCTAAAATTCTTAGCAAATGCGCTTGACGTCGCTTAGGAATGTTCTCCATTTTAATCTGCTAAGAAGGGATCTTCAACTTAATCCTCGAGAAAGTTCTAGTGGTAGCCCTACTGCCCTGACCACCAATACTGTAAGTTCCTCATATTTTGATTGGCTCATTTCGTTGACAAATCATATTGGGGATTAACTTGTGAGGGTAGATTGGGCATCGATGTTCGTGATCAAGCTTCGACGACAACATCAAACTCAATAGCATTTCAAAGGTATATCATTTATGCTTAACTCTTTGAGGAGGCTTAGTTTCACACATACACTTTATTCTCATGCATGTTTATTCATCTTGCATTGTGCCTCTTGCTTACATGTGTGCATCCCTTTATGTGTCATTTGGTCTTGCTTAAGTCCCTTGAAAATCCCTTGAAAAAGCAATTTGGCATGCATATTTTATAGTTGTTAATCAATTGAATTAAAAACCTATTCACCCTCTCGAGGTTGTTAGACATACGTTTATTTATTTTCAATTGGTATCAGAACAGATTTATAGACATACTTAAGAGATCCTTGCTTTGTGTGTGCCTTGCATTTTTCATTTTGGTTGTTGCATTTCATTTGCAATCATAAAACCCAAACACTATGAATGTGAACGGATGTGGATATGAGAGAGCCTTAAGCACAAGACCCCAATTGCTCAATGGAGTGAATTATGCCTCATAAAAAGGTAAGATGGAGTCCCACCTTTACCAAATAGATGACCGTGCATAGATGACAATTGAAGATGGCTACACTCCTCCAACAACGACCGCCAAAGACGGAAGTGAAGTCTCCAAGCCTAAGTCTCAATGGAGCACACAAGAATTTAAAGCATCCAAGTGCAACAATAAGGTAAAGCATGCCATCATTTGTGACATGGGCGATAACCAATACAAGTTGATTCAAACAACTAGGAATGTAAAGGAGGCATGAGAGATACTAGAAACGGCTCATGAAGGAACTGAAGTAGTAAAGGATTCTAAGCTCTAAGTCCTACAAATACAATTTGAGACTATTATGAAGGAGAAGCATGAGTGCTTCAACGACTTCCAAGTGAAGTTGATAGACATCGTCAATCAAAGCCATTAACTAGGTGACCCATATTCGGATAAGAGGATCAAACAAAAGATTATGAGGTCACTTCCGGTAAGGTTTGAACTGAATGTGACAGCACTTGAGGAGAATAGTGACTACAAAATATGAAGCCGAGTGAAGTCATTGGAAGACTTCTAGCCTATGAGTCAAGAAAGGGTCCTACACCTTTACCACATAAGAAGCAAAATAGTATAGCCTTGAAGACCTCCAAAGAAGAAAAGGGGGATGATGACATGGATAAGGAGATTGCGTCCATTGGGAAGAGATTCAAGAAGTTCATTGAGTTTGAAAAGAAAGGTTTTGGATCCCAAGGAAAATAAGTAAAGAAAAAGACTCATTTCAAGAAGATTGAGCCAAGTCAAGACAAGCCCATACGAAAATTGATCCAATGTTTTGAAAGTGGAGGGTTTGGACAAATCTACACAGATTGTGGAAACTTGTCGAATAAAAAGAAAGGAAAGACAACTGCCATCACTTGGAACGATAGTGATGACTTGGAAGAGGAAGGAGGATCATCAGATGATGAAGACCAAGTGGTAAACTATATTGCCTTCGCATCCTCTCTCAAGAATAAGGAAGCAATATATGACCAAGAAGAAGAGAAACAAAGTGAAGATGACTCAAGTGTTAGTGACTATTCATCTCATTCCATAAATGGAATTATGGAAGGCATGAACCTTGAAGGGTTCATTGAGCATTTTCAAAGCTCAAGATTGAAGATGAAGAAAGAGATTCTATGGCTAAAAGAAGAGAATCTCAAGTTATTAACTGAACTAACTCACTTAAATAGATAAGTGAAGATAGTAAAGAGAAAGGTATCATTGATGGAAAAGGAGCTTGAAGAAGCAAGAGAATTTATTGCTAAGATGACTTCAAGCACAAAGAAACTTAACCACATGTTGGGAGTATGTTGGGAGTTGGCAAGAGGCCAAGTGATAAGAAAGGTCTTGGTTATGAAGATGACATGGAGACCTCATCCTCAAGTAAGACTGTGTTTGTCAAGAGCATGGACATCAATAAGTCTTCACCCCTACAACATCCTAGGAAGAAGAATGAACTAGGAGAATGCTTAAAAAGTGTCTAAGTGAAGACAACATCAAGGGTACAAGCTCAAACTCAAGCTCAATCCATAAGAGCCTCACAAGCAAGCTTTGCTCAACCCAAATACCATCAAGCCAATAAGCAACTCATGCAAACTCAACCAAGGAAGCAATCTACACCAACTTTACAACAAAGAAAGAGAGAACCAATTCAACACCAAAGACAAGTTCAAAGTCATGGGAAAGTTCCTTTATACTCACAAGGGAATGGTATGACTTCTTATTTTATTCCCACATGTCATTTTTATGGTGTTGATGGTCACATTAGACCGAATTGCTTTAAATATATCAAGATGTGTATAATTGAAAGCATGATTGAAAGAAATAGGGCTAGAGACAATATGCATATTCCTAGGAATTCTAGAGACAATTTGCTTGATTCTAGGAAATTTAAGGCCAATGTTTCTAAGACCACTAGGAAAGAAAATGTTTCACTTAGATAGATTAGAAGAGATGAATACTTTTGTTATATGGCCCAAATAACTTTGAAGATAAATACTTCTAACACTTGGTATTTGGATAGTGGGTGCTCTAGGTACATGTCGGAAAACAAGAGTTTCTTTGAATCTCTTATGAAGGAGGATTATGGATTTGTCACCTTTGGTGATTGATCTAAAAACAAAGTCATAGGGAAAGGAATCATTTCCATTCCTGGTTTACTCCTTGTTAAATACTTTGTTTGTAGATGGCTTGCAAGCTAATCTTATAAGCATTTTTAATCTTAATGATGATGGTCTATCCACTTTATTTAATAAAAATGATTTCTCTATTTTGAAGTCAAATGGACAAACCTTGTTAAAAGGAAAGAGATCTAGTAACAATTGTTATTGTCTTAAAGCTAGTGTCATCTCTTGCAATATGTCCAAGAGTGAGCAAGTTGAGTTGTGGCACCAAAGGCTTGACCACATGAGCTATTGAAATTTAAGGATCCTAGATAAGTTCAAGGTTGTGTGTGGGCTTCCCGAACTTCGGAAGAAAGTTGATGGTGTTTATGGACCTTGACAACAAGGGAAACAAACCAAAAGCATGCACAAGAAAGGCAAGTATCTCACCACCAATGAGCCATTAGAGCTTCTACATATGGACCTCATGGATCCCATGAAAATCGAGAGTCTCGGTGGCAAGAGATACATTTTTATATATGTAGATGATTTCTGTAGATTTACTTAGACATATTTTCTAACAGAAAAAACTGAAACTTTTGAAAAAATTTAAAATGCTTTGCACTAAAATTCAAAATGAGAAAAATCTCACATTAAGAGCATTAAAAGGATTAGGAATGACCATGTGAGAGAATTTGAACATGCTTATTTTGAAAGCTATTGCAATAGCTTTGGCATTTCCCATGAGTTTTCGGCTCTTTGATCTCCTCAACAAAATGAGGTTGTTAAGAGGAAGAATAGAGTCCTTCAAGAGATTTCTCATGTGATGTTGCTTAGCAACAATGTCCCTAGGAATCTTTGGGCCGATGCCATCAATACAATATGTTACATAGGAAATAAAGTCTTCCTAAGGCCCGAGACTAGTTAAACCTCTTATGAGTTATGGAAAGGTAGAAAGAAAAATGTGAGTTACTTCCACTCATTTGGAAGAAAATGTTACATACTTAATGACCGAGATCAATGTGGCAAGTTTAATGCCAAGAGTGATGAGGGATTTTCATTGGCTATGCTCTTCATAGTAAGGTCTATAGAGTGTTTAATTTGAAAACTCATAGTGTCATGGAATCATCTAATGTTGTCATAGATTATTGTAGGCCTAAAACTAAAAATCATGATGAGGAGGTTGATGTGGTTTATGATTCTCCTTTGGAGAAGAATGGTGAGACTTCAATTGATATGAATTTAAGTTATGATGAAGATGTCATTCAACCTTTTGATAGAGATCCATCTTTGGACTTTAAAGTACCCGCTTCATGGGTTAAACATCTCCACAACAAGGATGTTATTCTTAGATATGTGAATGAGGGTGTTAGGACTAGGCGTCAAATTAGCTATACTTGCTACACCTCTCAAATTGAGCCCAAAAAAAGTAAATGAAGCCTTGAATAATGAATTTTGGGTTCTTGCCATGAAAGAAGAGCTAAACCAATTTGAAAGAAATTAGGTTTGTACTCTAGTTCATAGACCTAAGAACATTAATGTCATATGCACCAAATTGGTGTATAGGAACAAGTCGAATAAGGATGGCAATATTGTGTGCAACAAGGCCAAACTTGTAGCACATGGATACTCTCAAATTGAGGGTATCGATTTTGAGGAGACTTTTGCTTCGATTGCTTGCCTTGAGTCCATAAGGCTTCTCTTGTCCATATCTTGTATGCATAAGTTCAAGTTGCATCAAATTGATGTTAAGAGTGTCTTCCTCAATGGCTTCTTACAAGAGGAAGTGTTTGTTGAGCAACCCAAGGGGTTTGTGGATCCACACCACCCAACCATGTCTACTACCTCAAGAAGGCTCTATATGGGTTAAAACAAGCACCGAAGGCCTAGTATGAGAGCCTCTCTCAATTTCTTGTTGACAATGACTATTCTAGAAGTAGTGTTGACAAGACTTTATTCATCAAGAGAAACAAAGATGAGTTATTTATAGCTTAAATCTATGTTGATGATATTATGTTTAGCTCCACCAACAAATCTAAAGTCCAATAATTTGTTGATGTCATGTCTCATGAATTTGAGATGAGTCTTATTAGGGAACTCAATTACTTCATAGGTTTATAAATCAAGCAATTGTATGATGAGATTTTTATATCCTAAGCTAAGTATGCAACGAACTTAGTGAAAAAGTTTGGCCTTGAGAATGACAAACATTGTGACACACTCATGAGTACCACATTGAAACTAAGCAAGGATGCTAGTGGCAAGAGTGTGGACCAAAGTCTTTATCGTGGCATGACAAGAATCTTACTTTACTTGACCATAAGTAGGCCCGATATAGTCTTTAGTATGGGTGTGTGTGCTAAGTGTTGGGATTATGCTCGATAGTAAGAGTATAATAATGTATTTGACAATCTTTTCATATTAATAAAGTGATTTCTAATTTAACAAATCTTATAGCATTTATAGTTTAATCATTATAATTGTCAAAAGTAAATAATCATAAGGTCAAAAGACTATGAGAAAAGAAGAATTGTTCATACATCTAGATATGTATGAGGTAAACACAATTCTTTAGTTAGTCTTGAATAATATTCACAACTTAAGATAAAGGCTGGGCGTCCTTATCTTGTCAAAGTTGTAGATTCTTTTGCTAGTATTTGAGTGGGATCAAATGTGTTATGATGAGTCTAAAATCATCAAAGTGTGGTGTCTTTGGATAAAAGAATCTAGTGCATTGGGTGCATTGAATAGAATCACAGTGAAATACTTTATCCAAAATAGTCATTGGATAAAAGTTTTTCGCTTGAAGACAAACGAAGAGTCTATCTCAATCCTGAGATAAATGATGGACTTATGGTTGCAAGTGTTATCATTTGAGCTATCAATGAGTACGATTATATAGCATAGTATATCCTCGATAGTTTGGTGGTATTCATTTGTTAATCGATAGAGGACTTCTTTACAGATATGGACATCATGGCTCTATTTATTAAATGACAGTAAAATATCATCATATGGATGCTTTGAGGTATTATATATTAAATCTTAACCTTAAGTTTTCAATAGTGTCTATTGAAACATGGCTTCTAGATAAGTCAAAATATCCAAGTTCAAAATGTGGTCACATGAGTAAATATGGTAACTTGGAGAGCTATAGGTGGTTTATGAGCTCTTGGTGATTACTGACATTCTTCACGAGGATACACTTTCTCCATTAAGGTTGTCTACGGTATGAATGAGAAATATTAACTTATTTTATCTTTATTTAAGAGTGCAATTTTAGTTCTTTAGTGGAATGAACTAAAATTAATAGATCAGACCTAAGTGAATCATTTGTTGATTGTGATTGGGTTGTGTCTATTGGAGCTTAAATTTAGATAGCCCGCTAAGATCTCAAAACCACACGAACTTGTATGGATCACTTGATATATTCTACCGGACAAATTTAGGGGTCCATATAGAATTGTGTTAAGGCATGTGGACTTGTTTCTTTTTGTAAGATTGGGTCTAGTTCACATGTAGACTTTTTATTAAGGTCCAATGGATTTAATAAAATAAGAAAAATAATATATTGGCCCATGTATATGTGTTGGGCGGCAAGGCTATATAAAATAGCTTAATATATTGTTTTTTATTTTATTATTTAATTAAATGGGAATTAATTAATTTGGTAATTATTTAATTAAAAGTCAAAATCTTTTTCTAGTAGGAGAAAGTCTCCTAACATTATACTATTGTTGGTAGTATAATTAATATTAAAGATTATATTTGATAAGTAGATAAATAAAAAGAATTATGTATCTAGTCAAATTAGGAAATCTTTAATATGGTTACAATTACACTATTTGAGATGGATTAGGAGTCTTGGTGTAGAAAAGAATTATTTTTTGAAAATGATTCTTGGTCACCAAGTAAATCCACCTGAGGATAGGATTCTTGCCCATCAAGTAAATCCTTCTTAAGAAAGAATTAAGTCTCCTAAATCAAATATAAGTTGAAATTCGGCCAACCGTATATATTTTAGTGATAGGAATTCGGCCATGATAGATAAATATATGGCTTACATAATTTCGGCCAAGCTAAGAATTTTTTGGTGAAAGAATTCGGCTACCATAGAATTTTAAGGGAAAATTTGTTTTTGCTCTAGAACAAAATTCGATCAACTTATAGAAATAGTGTGAGATTCGACAAAGAAGAAAAGGAAGAAAGAACGTTTAGTTTTCGATAGTACACTAGTAGCCTTTACATTAAAAGGTTTTGTGTACAACATTGAATCAAGGTTCACGCGAGTTTCAATCAAATTGATTGATAATTCACAAGTGATTTAACATTCTTTGTTTTCTGCTTGGAATGATTATTGTGACTAACAAAGAAGAAGATTTTGTTTGTTTCTATCCTCAGGTATACAATTAAAGAAAGGGAGCCCACACTCCTAGGTGATTCACGTTCGTGATTGGATTGGAAGATCTTACGGATTCAATTCGGCGCTTGTTCAATCGTCACTAGAAAAAGATACAACACTTTTATATATATATCAATTAATCTAGGGTTAAGGTTTTTGTTATTATAATGGGGAAACAATTTATTTATACCGAAACCCTAATTTATAAATTTTTCATGCTTCCGTTGCACAGTTTTTCCCTACAATTGGTATCAGAGCCTAGTTGTACCCTTGATTAATTGATGTATGTGTACATGAATTTTTTTCTTTTTATTGTATATATGCATGTTTTAGAAAGAGATAGCACTCTAGGTATTCGCATATATATTTACATTGGAATGTATGAATATATATATATATATATATATATATATATATATATATATATATATATATATGTTTTATATGTGGTTTGTTATTGCTCAATTTTGGCCCTAGAATTTCGATGTATTTTGTTTTGGGATTGCAACAAGAAGGGTGGCCTATCATCGCCATAATTTTCTTCTTGGTAGTTGCTAATTTATTTATTTTTGTAATAAAAAAAAATGCATTATGTTGTAATACAAAAAACAGCAGTATTTTTTTTATTTAAAATTCTTCTGTAATATATTCAAGTATCAAAGACTCGAAGATTTGAAGAATTGGGAGCAACCAGAACAGGTTTGGGACCGTGCGATCCGAGCAACAAACGTGTGTGCGAAGAGCACACGGCCACGTTTGTTGTGGCATGGGTTGCGCACGGCAGCCCTATGGAAGCCATAGGTTGCTCATGGCAGCCCTTTATGGGGTTGAGGCATATGCACGCCCATGGGTAGGAGCCAAGGGTGCGCACTGTCACAGGGTGAGAATTTCATCTAGGCACACCCGTGCGGCACTTAGACAACTTCCGTGGGAACGTTGCTTAGTAAGCCTTGTAAGAGGGACACTCGGGCAAGTTCTTGGACTAACGTTGCCGAGTGTGAAGATGCGGAAGCGATTTAGAGTGAGGAGAGTCGGGAGAGGGTCGAAATGGGGAGCCCAGAGGCAGAGGATCGGTGGACTTGCGCACTTCTTGCTCCTTCGAACGCCTACGGTCGGCTGGTTCTGTGGAGAAATGGGAGAACTAGATGACACCTCAAGTTTTACGGTGAGCTGCATCCTGCATGGCTCGGGCAGGGATTCCGCCTGGATGGAGAGTGTCTTGGACTTGCTTTGCTTGTTGTGGGAACGTTGGTCATCACGAACAAGCATTTGGATTTCGAATCGAGCAACTTTGCTATCGGAGAACGTGGCTCGTGCTAGCTGTGATTGCTCTGTGGTGGCAACTTTGATATCGGAGTGCATGACTCGTGCTAGCTGTGATTGCTTTTTGGTGACAACTTCGCTATCGGAGTGCATGACTCGTGCTAGCTGTGATTGCTTTTTGGTGACAACTTCGCTATCGGAGTGCATGACTCGTGCTAGCTGTGATTGCCTAGTAAAGAGCTCCGAACCCTGCTGCTTGGAACCGACCTGCTCTGATACCACTTGTCACAGGGTGAGAATTTCATCTAGGCACACCCGTGCGGCACTTAGGCAACTTCCGTGGGAACGTTGCTTAGTAAGCCTTGTAAGAGGGACACTCGGGCAAGTTCTTGGACGAACGTTGCCGAGTGTGAAGATGCCGAAGTGATTAAGAGTGAGGAGAGTCAGGAGAGGGTCGAAATGGGGAGCCCAGAGGCAGAGGATCGGTGGACTTGCGAAGGAAGACCATGATGCTCTGGATCCTAGAATTCTTACATTAATACATCTCTTCCTTTGAGAGTACTTGTGAGCATTCTAGCGATCCAGAGCATCGTGGTCTTCCTTCGCAAGTCCACCGATCCTCTGCCTCTGGGCTCCCCATTTCGACCCTCTCCCGACTCTCCTCACTCTAAATCGCTTCCGCATCTTCACACTCGGCAACGTTCGTCCAAGAACTTGCCCGAGTGTCCCTCGTACAAGGCTTACTAAGCAACGTTCCCACGGAAGTTGCCTAAGTGCCGCACGGGTGTGCCTAGATGAAATTCTTACCCTGTGACAGCACGCTCATGGGAGGCAGCCGAGGGAGTCCAAACAACGAAGGTCGCATAAAGACTTGTTCACCAAGAATGAGTTTTTTGTATTCCAAGACATGTAATTTAATTGCTTTTCTATGATGGACCAAAATTGTAGTTATTTTTTTTTGTTGTAAATATTGCAATGTTTGTCATTGTTTGATAACATGTCATATAGAATAGGATAGGAGTGCCACTCATATATCTCTTTTGGTATGAACATGCATTGAATGGTTTAGGCATCTAAATTGGCATCTAGATAACTTGGTAAATCATTCTTTGGAATTCGATCACACACCTTAAATAATTGAGTGGGAGAAGGTGTTTTTGGAACACCTACGACCTCCAAATTTAGTTGAGCTTTATGTTTTGTTCGTATAATAACCTCCCAAGAGGTATTCATGAATGAAATTTAGCAAGATACTTCCTTACAAGGATAGACTAGACAATTAGCACAAACGATATCTACTCCTAAATGAGAGATATTCGTAAGGGATTATATTGAAGGTCGATAACTTGGTAACACACTCAATGTAATTTTATTAATATCCTTTCAAGAGTTCTTGTTAATAAAGTTGTAAGGCTAAAATTGAAAACATTGATTGTTATGTTAACAATTAGGTTGGACCTAGTCCAACTAGTAAATGGTGCGAACTCCCAAATATGGCGTGACATTTATGGGTGTTCGATCACCGTTGAATTTTACGATTGAGTTATTTTATATAATTCAAGATAGATATTCGAAAGTGTTTTATCATGATTATTTACTTATATAATTTTTGTTATTAAAAAGAAATCATGACTTCATCCCTAATCAACATCCTAAAAGATAATACTTTAGCTGATGATAATTATGTCACATGAAAAAGGAAAATTGGGTTGTTATTGCAAGCTGAAAAACATAAATTCATTATGTCTATTACTTAACCACCAAACTAATGAATCTACTCAGGAGCAAAGATATGAGTATCAATAGTGGAAGGCTTTAGATGAGATGGCCAAATGTTCCATTATGGCCACCATCTCCGACGTGTTGCAACAGTAACATGAAGGAATGGAGACTGCTACCAATATAATGATGTCTCTAGAGGAGATGTTTGCTATGAGGTCTAGGACGACTAAGAGAGAGGCAGTAACTGCTTTTATGAATCTTAGGATGAAACCTAGACAGGGTGTAAAAGATCACCTGATGAAAGTCATAGCACATCTCAACATTGTTGAATTGAATGGTGCTGAGATAGATGGTGAGACCAAAATTGACATGATTGTCAACTCACTATCAGAATCCTTTAATCAATACAAGTTGGACTATACCTTGAATAATAAGAAATACACCTTGCAATGCCTAATGCAAGATGTTCAAAGCACCAAGATAATCCTTGTGAAAGGCAAGGGTCAAGAGATTCATATGCTTGGTAAGTTGTTACTGTTAAAGACTCGTAAGAAGGTCAAGAGACAACAAAAAAAACTTGAGCCTTTTTAGAAGGAGACCAAGAAAGTAACCAAGATCAAAGGGAAATGTTTCCTTTGTGGTGAAAATGTTCAAAGGAATAGACTAAATAAAAATGAATTCAACTTGCATTTAGGCAATGGAGCGTTGGTGTCTACTAGTGTAGTGGGAGATATTAGAATCAATTTAGATCTTTATAGGCATTTAGTTTTAATAAACGTTTATTATGTACCACAATTTAAGAGGAATTTAATTTTGGTCTCTTGTCTAAATAAATTTGGATATTCGGATACTTTTAATAAAAGGTTTTATTATTAGTAAGAATAACAAAATTATTTGCAAAGGTACATTGGAAAATGGTTTATTCTATTTGCATAGAAATATCTCTCACTTGTTAGACACGGAATCAACGGAACCTAATCATAAAAGAGTTAAATTATCAAAATATGAAACCTACCTATGACATTTGCGCATAGGTCATATTAACCTTAATATGATTAAAAGATTGGTTAGTGACGGACCTCTAAGTGACTTAAAGGTTGATGATCTAACAACTTGTGAATCTTGTTTGGAAGGTAAAATGACCAAAAGGTCGTTTACGACCAAAGGCACAAGAACCATCGAATATTTAGGATTGGTACACACTGATGTGTGTGGACCTATGAGCATTCAAGCTAGAGGTGGATATGAGTACTTCATCACTTTCACGGATGAACACTCAAGATTTGGCTATGTGTATCTCATGAGACATAAGTCGAATGTTTTTCACATGTTCAAAGCATTTAAAACTGAAGTAGAAAATCAGCTTGAGAAACGTATAAAAATCTTGAGGTCTGATCGTGGTGGAGAATATCTATCTGGTGAGTTTCAGCAATATCTTATTGATAATGGGATAATTTCTCAGTTTTCTGTACCGGGTACACTTCAACAAAATGGGGTGGTAAAAAGGAGAAATAGAACTCTTTTGGACATGGTTAGGTCTATGTTGAGTTATTCAATGCTTCCTAATTCTTTTTAGGAATATGCTTTACAAAGTGCTATGTACATTCTAAACAATGTACCATCTAAGTCGGTTCCTAAAACACTGATGAGTTATGGACCAGGCGAAAACCTAGTTTACAACACTTAAGGATATTTGAATGTCCTGCATATGTGTTAAAAGGAAAGACAGAAAAGATGGAGTCCCTTTCAGAAACATGCATATTCGTAGGGTATCTAAAAGGAACAAAAGGATATTATTTCTATAGTCCTTTAGATCTTAAAGTATTTGTTTCAACAAATGCTAAATTTCTAGAAGAGAACTATATGAATATTTTTGTGCCTAAAAATAGAATTTTCCTGAATGAGCTTTCAGGAGACACAATTGAACAAGAGGTTTCACAACCAAGCCCAATTGTAAGTTCCGTACTAACACAAGATCAACAATCTACCATACCTCATCGTAGTGAGAGGGTTAGTAGACAACCCGAGAGATACATCGGTCTAGGAGAATCTGTAGAGAATCTTCAAGATGACTATGATCCCTATACATACAAGGAAGCAATTAAATATGTTGATTGTCGTCATTGGTAAAAGGCAATGCAATCCAAAATTGAATCCATGTTCAAAAACAAAGTCTGATCTCTTGTAGACTTACCTAAAGGGATAAAACTCATTGGATGCAAGTGGGTATATAAGAGGAATAGATGGAAAGGTGGAAACCTTTAAAACTAGATTAGTAGCTAAAGATTATACACAGAAGGAATGTATCGATTATAAAGAAACCTTCTCTCCTGTGGCTATGCTTAAATCCATTAGGATACTCTTATCCATTGCGGCATCTCTAGACCTAGAGATTTGGCAAATGAACGTTAAGACGACTTTCCTTAATGGAAGTCTTGACAAAAACATCTATATGATGCAACCAGAAGGATTCATTGAAAAAGGCCAAGAAGAAAAGGTATGCAAGTTGCAAAGATTCATATATGGATTGAAGCAAGCATCCTGATCCTGGAACATAAGGTTCGATCAATCCATGAAAAGTTTTGAATTTATTCAAAAATTTGACAAACCTTGTGTATACTAAAGGATTGAAGGTGACAAATTGGTTTTCCTAGTTCTTTACGTTGATGCTATACTACTCATCGGAAATGATGTAGGTGTATTGACATCAGTAAAAGAATGGTTAGCAAAACAATTTGATATGAAGGACTTAGGAGAAGCAAGTTATATTCTTGGAATCCAAGTCATAAGGGATAGAAAGAATAGAACGATTGCATTATCCCAAGCTTCATACATAGATAAAATCTTGTCTAGGTTTTCCATGCAAGATTCCAAGAAAGATATGTTACCTTTCAGACATGGAATCAAACTTTCTATGGAACAAGTTCCTAAGAATGAGCATGAAGAGCAATTCATGAGTAGGGTTCCATATGCAAATTGGTATGAATTCTTTTGGAAACTCTTTTGATATTTGCTTTGCCAAATACAATTGCTTGAACTTTGATGTTCCATGTCTTGCATCCAAAGCAATAACCACACACATTTCTTTCAAATCAAACCTCCTCATTTTTCTCTCATTTAATTAAGTTGCATAAGATTTTTGTATATGATTATGCACATATCTTTGATACTAATAACTCTCTTTGCTAAAGTGACCCGATTAGGGAATGCTCCTTTGACTATCTCGTGACAAAATGGGGGAGTAGCGTGGGGAGATTGCATATTAAGGGGAATTGACTTGTTGAGGGGGAGTAACCCATTTAGGGGGAGCATTTTCATTGCAAGTTGCATGTTTTTCTTTTATGCAAGTGTTTTTATTTTTATCTCTCTTGATCTCCTCACATACACTTGTCTTGAAAAATGTAGTTTCATTGTTTTGTAGGGATGGTTATTCTACAAGAGTTTGAAGATTTGAAGATATAGTATCTAGGTATCTCTGTGTATTGCAGAATTTCTTTTGTTGACCTCTTGTTTTGTTTGTTTTGTGAGGATCAATTGTGAGTGGTGGTTTTATCACAAAATAGCCAAAGAGAAAGATTGTAAGTTCCTCAAATTTTGATTGGCTCATTTCGTTGACAAACCACATTGAGGGGTTAACTTGTAATGGTATATTAGGCATTATTGTTTGTGATCAAGATTCGATGGCATCATCAAACTCAAGAGCACTTCAAAGGTATGTATATCACTTATGATAACTCTTTGAAAAGGCTTAGTTGCACACACACACACTCTCTCTCTCTATTCTCATGCATGTTTATTCATCTTGCATTGTGCCTCTTGTTTACATGTGTGCATCCCTTTCTTGTCTCTTCCTTGCTTGTTTGGTTTGTCATTCGATCTTGCTCAAGTTTCTTGAAAATCCCTTGAAAAATCAAGTGGGTATGCACCCTCTACGGGACAGATCTCCCGCAAAGTCTCCCACGGAAAACTCATCAGCTGTTTTTGCAAGACGAGACTCCGCGGGTCCCTCCCATAGAGTCACCCGCGCAAAGCCTTCCAGGCTTTTCCGCTGGACATGTCTTCACGAGACCTTCCTGCGGAAGACGCATTTCTTGGGCATTTTCATCTTTTCCTAGCAACCCATTTTTTCCCTCATATAAATTCATCATCTTCCTCCTCATTGATCTCTAGGAGTCCAAAATTTATACATAGTGAGAGAAAGTGTTTTCCTAGTGCGAGAGACCGCCAAGAATCAATCTTTACTCAACCAAACATCATACACATGTGCATCTAGCATCATTCAAGAGCGAAGCCTCATAGTTCATGTAAAACAATAAACACGTAAACCTTGTATAGATAGGGTGTGGGATTTCCCACAGACGGCGCCAGAAAGTGATGGCCGAAAATTCGCTCGGGGTGAGAAATTTCAGCTAATACTCTCGAGACTACTACCTCGGAGGTTGCGGTCGGGGGTCGTACCTTCAGTACCTGGTTTATGTGTGTAATAGTGGAGATGAAAATGGGTGATAACACGATGTATTAAGGATATGTAAAGAAAATGACATTGTTTTATTATTATAAACGAATCAATCGTAATATACAGAAGTCACTCGAGATTCTCGATCTCTCGTGGGAACAATGGGGGTGGCAGATTCGTGGCTGTCGAGAAATAGATAAAAAGAATGTCGTGTTCTCCTTAGAGAATTTAGGCGATAATGGAGAACTATTCTTTGTTGGCGAATTCTCATTTCCTCTTTTTGTGCGTTTTTTTTCCTCATCTGATTTGTACTATCCTTAGTCTATTTATACATGGTCCAACTAGGTTTTGCTTGCAATTTCCCGCCATGCATATCTGAATCGAATCCCCCCCCCCCTGATTGGGTGGGATCTTATGTTTAAATATCATTGACTTTGGTTTAACTGATTCGATGATATCTTGGAGGGAGATAAGTTTGTTTCCTCTTTGGATTCAATCATTTATCCTACACGTACGTAATGTTTGAATGCACGTTGGAGAGTGAATGTGATCTTGTATGTTTCCCTGGTGTGATGCATCATGGATGGCATCAACTATGGCGCTTGTTATCTGGAATGGCGAAGTACTTCTCTATGTCCGTCTTGGCATTAGGAGCTCGATCTGACCTCCCCTTGTCTTTTTTGGAGCCCGACATGACTGTGTTGATGCCTTCCAACGATAACGGAGCTTTATAAGTTTCCTCCTTCTTATCTGGATAGATTAGGTTCGTTTCTTGGCGAAATAAAGAAATACTATAGGGCGAACACAATGTCCTGAAAGTCCCTTTATACAACTGGAGAAGGTAGCATGCTTTTAGGAGGTCACGTGATATCTCGACCTTAGGGAACTCAGGTCTTCCCATGTCGACCTTGCTTTGGGCTCCTATTTCGATGAAAGGAGTTTGATTTGTTCACACCAAGCCTTACCCGGTGACCTTGGATTCTTGCGAGGTGTTCCAAGGGTATGAGCGGCCTCGCATTGCTTCTACGGGGTCGCATGGTAGCTTGATTCCGGGAACCTCGGTACCTTGCTACGTAATCCGGGATTTGGACCCCTGCTTGGAAGGTGGAAATTTGCCTTTGGTCCCTAGCCAAATTTGGCTATTAACAACCGTTAAAATGGTTACAAGTCAATATTAAAAAATTGAAAAATGGTTACCGAATCCATGAAGATGGTTACCTAATCCGTGAAAATGGTTACAAGTCAAAATATTAAAAATTGTAAAATGGTTACCAAAGTCGTAAAAATAGTTACCTGATCCATGAAGGTAGTTACCAAAGCCGTGTAAATTGTTACAAATCAAAATTTTAAAAATCGAAAAATGGTTACCGAAGCCGTAAAAATAGTTACCGGAGTCGAGAACGTGGTTTTCAAACCCGTGAAAATTGTTACAAGTAAAAATTTAAAAAATTATAAAATGGTTACCAGAGCCGTAAAGATAGTTACCAAAGCCGTGGAAACGGTTACAAGTCAAAAATTTTAAAATTGTAAAAATAGTTACCAGATCTGTGAAGGTGGTCATTAACACCGTGAATATGGTTACAAATCAAAATTTCAGAAATCGAAAAATGGTTACCGGAGACGTAAAAACAGTTACCAGAGCCGAGAATGTGGTTACCAAACCCTAGAAAATGGTTACAAGTCAAAATTTTAAAAATTGAAAAATGGTTACCAAAGCCGTGAAAAGGTTACTGAAGTTGTGAAGATGGTTACCAAATCCGTGAATATAATTACAAATCAAAATTAAAAAAAAATGAAAAATGGTTATCAAAACCGTAAATCGTTACCAAAGTCGTTAAGATGGTTATCAAAACTGTGAAAATAGTGACAAGTCAAAATTTTCCAAATCGTTACAAGTCAAAATTTTCCAAATCGTTAAATGGTTACCAGAATCGTAACAGTAGTTACCAAAGCTATGAAAATAGTTACAAGATAAATTTTCAAAATTATATAATTATTTATATTTTATAAATTTAATAATTTTATGTTTTAAAAAGTTGAAATATATATTAAAACAAAAATTGAAGTTGGGGGCAACCGGTTGCAAACCAGCTGTCCCATTGAATTAATTGTATATTGTTTGGGCTGCCACTTGGCATCCAAACATTGGTTAAATATGCACTATTCATCCCTGCATGAGGCTGCATCATGCAGAGCCCTGCATAACAGCCAACCCCTTGGTATTGGTTGGTGATTTTTTTCTGGTAATCCCCAAATCGAACCCTTTAATTGGTTTGTCTAAAATATGACCGATACACCTATTTTTCATATTTATAATCGAATGTTCAAATCAATCCAAATTTTATATGAAGGGTTGATCGTTTTAGTTTGATTCGCTTTGACGATTGAGGCCCTAACTCTAGAGGTGTCCATGGTTCGGTTAAACCGTTCGAAACCGAACCGAAACCGTCCTCCTAAAACTGTAACCGAAACCGAAACAGAGTCGTAACCGTCGATTACGAAACCAGTTAAAACCGTCTTCAAACCGTCGGTTTTGATATTTTTAATTAAAAAAAATAACCAATAGAATTACGACACGTGACAATTCATTTGCAAGAAAAAAAATCAACTGTAACTGAAACCGACCCGTAACCGAACCGTAACCGCCAAACCAGCGGTTAGGTAATCGAATCAAACCGTCTCACTCCGGTTACGGTTACGGTTACTGTTAGATCATTCTACGAAACCGAAACCGACGGTTTGTAACCGAAACCAAACCGTATAAATCTCTACCTAACTCTATTGATGCTGACATGGCACCCCCTCACTGTAGTGACCTGTGGCCAACTCAATCTCTACTTTTCTTGTAACGAAATCAATCTCAAACACTTAAATTTTATTATTATAATTATATTTAATTTAATTCGACTTTGTTTTGAAGGAAACTTGAAGTCCAAATTTTCTCAGACAATCAAATCGACTTCTTGGTATCATGCAAGTAAATACCCTATCATCTCTATTTTCTCTGTTCCACTTTTTTTCCTCTGTTTTTTTTTTCCCTTTCATTTTCTTGCATTTTGTCGGTCCCTAAACACCACCTGAAGAGAAGATTTTTCTGATTTTATTGGTTATTTTTCTTGGGTTTTGGACTAAGAGAAAACCCACCAAGGAATTGAAGACTGGCAGCTCTGAACTGAGGCATTTAGCTTCAATTTTTTATCTTACTTTCTTTCATTTTCTGGGTTACCAAACACTGCTTTTTGTATACGATTTCAAGATCTGATTGAATCTGGAACTTGGTTGTACAACTTTGAGCAAAATCCATCTGGGAACCCATCCATGTAAGCGAGCTCTGAGCCTTGTCTTTTCAGTTCAATTTTTCTCTCACTTTCTCTTGCATTTTCTGTCACCAAACACCTGCTTTTGTTTATAAATTTTGAAGATCTGATTAGTTTAAAGAGTTGGGTTTTCGAGATTGAGCAAAACCCATGAAGGAATCATCAAATGCAAGCACAGAGCCGACAGGGCAAAATTTGATAAAGCTGATAAGTAACCTATGTTTCTCAGTTTTTGTGTTCTCAGTCCTTGTGTTTACAGTCGTTGCCATCACATATCAGCCTCCAGATCCATGGCTTGAATCTGCTCCAGCTTTGACAAGACTCTTCACCCAAACCGAAAATGCAACTTTTAAAGATGACAAATCGATGTTCAACACCGGTGAAGATTTGCAGTCTTCGCCGTTCGCGCCTTCTGTGCCACCAGTTAGTTCAATCACTGAAGAAGTGATTGAGAAAGCTGAGGAGAAAATTGAGAAATCTGAGGAGAAGATTGAGAATTCGACTGTCACAGAACGGTCTGACTGTGATGAATTGAGGGTGGTGAATTGTTCCGACCCACGGGTTTTGATTGCGGTTGAAAGGTTCAATTTGAAGTTGTTTAAGTCAATTGTGTTTTTGGAGTACCAAACTCCTGTTAATGGATCGAAGCCGAATGAGTGTGATGTGGCTTGGAGGTTTAGGAACAAGAAAGAGAAGTCTTGGAGGAAGTACAGGGATTTTAGGAGGTTTAGGTTTGGATACGCGGAGAATTGTACTTACAAAATTGTGCGCGGGAGTGGTTGGCATTCAGGTGTTAATGCCAAAAGATTGTTTCGGAGTAAAGTTAATGCTACAAGGACTGTTGCCAATGCTAAAGTTGCACCTGGAATGCTTGATGATGAGATCAATGACACACTCCCGAGTTTGGGATCCGAGATGAATTTCAGGAAAGGGAAATACTTGTACTACTTGCGTGGCGGGGATTATTGTAAGGGAATGAATCAATACATGTGGAGCTTCTTGTGTGGTTTAGGGGAGGCTATGTATTTGAATAGGACATTTGTTATGGACTTAAGTGTATGCTTGGCATCAACTTATAACCCAAGAAATACAGATGAGGAGGGGAAGGATTTCCGGTATTATTTTGACTTTGAACATCTTAAGGAGGTGGCATCTATTGTGGACGAAGGTGAATTTTTGAGGGATTGGAAGAAATGGGATCGTGCTCATAAGAGGAAAGTACCAGTTAAGAAAGTTGTGACTCATAAGATGACACCAATGCAGCTTAGAAAAGACAAGAGCACGATTATATGGAGACAGTTTGATGCTCCAGAGCCAGAGAATTATTGGTATAGGGTGTGTGAAGGGCAAGCTGCAAAGTATGTCCAACGACCATGGCATGCGTTGTGGAAGTCTAAGAGATTGATGAATATTGTGTCGGAGATCAGTGGGCAAATGGATTGGGATTTTGATTCGGTTCATGTGGTTCGAGGAGAGAAAGCTCAAAACAAGGAGCTCTGGCCCCATCTGGATTCTGATACATCACCTGATGCGCTTCTTACAAAGCTTCAGGGAATGATTCAGCCCTGGAGAAATCTGTATGTTGCAACTAACGAACCATTTTATAATTACTTTGATAAACTGAGGTCTCAATACAAGGTTCATTTGCTTGATGATTACAAAGAACTGTGGAGTAACACAAGTGAGTGGTACAACGAAACGACACTTTTGAACAATGGTCGGCCAGTTGAGTTTGATGGGTACATGAGAGTTGCTGTGGATACTGAGGTCTTTTACAGAGCAAAGACACGCGTTGAAACATTCTATAATTTGACTAAAGACTGCAAGGATGGAATTAATACCTGCTGACCAGGTTGGGGATAGCTCTTGTTGCCTTTAACATAAATTGATTCACAACTCTCGCGTTACAGTTTTCAGTATCTTGATTCAGTTTCAGAAGGAAAGTTATGAGTTTATTTTCGGCTTCTTATTTTGTTTGCCTTGTTCTTTCATTTTATCGGTGATTGGCAATTCTTGTTGATCATTAAAAAAAAAAAAAAAAACCTGTATCTTGTAATATAGATTCAACATATATTGGTTTTTCATTTTGTTATGATTCACTTTTTATTTTAAAGTGATTGAGTGATCTTTTTCCATCTTTCATCTATTTTCATGTGGTTATATTGATCTGTGAAGTGATGATAGTTTTAGTTACTAACAATCCACTATAGGGGTCAAAGTAGCTAAATATTTCCTCTCAATGTTCCATAATTATCAGAATAGGGTCTAGACCTCCTGGACCCTTGTCGCTCCCCAAAGTCATTAGTGCTTGCCACTTGCCACTCTTAGCTGTAGTGAAGGCCTTTCCACTTAGCAGTTTGCCATTGTTGAATAAGAATCAACTTTGATAAGAAAACTGAATATCAGAAAAACATGAATCAAGTAAGCATGAATAATGAGAACTTCTACTTCATAACCAGATGATTAGAACAAGAAAGTCAGGTCTCTATTTCTACCTCCAAATCAATACCATGTGTCGTTCAACACCAACAGATCAAACAACATTGCCAACTCTTCTTCATGTGAAGCATTCTTCTTTCCCATGAGACTAGGTGATGATTAATGCAGATGATAGATATAACTGTTTAACTCATGATGGATTGCTCTTTATTCTTTTCCTACATGAGGCAAAAGTAGTAGCATATTAGTATATTACTATGCTGCGCTTATTGGTGTGCACACTGCACACTCCTACATTTGTTTTCAATTAAGTACCATTTGAGTTTGAGCCAGAGGCAGGTAGCAATAGCATGCATCTGTGTCCTCCTTGATCACTTAAATTAGTCATATGAAAAATGCAGGACTTTGCATTGTGCATTCCTATATCTTTACAAAAACCACATGAATGTTCCCCAGTTCCATTTATCATTGAGATGTAGAATTCGATTAACTGTTTCGAATGTGCATAAATTGAAATGTCATGCGAATATGTTTACTCACTATTCTTTAGTTTGTTGTTATCACTTATCACTGCATGTACATGCTGAAGCACAGCCCTCAGGTGTCTGTTCTAGGTGATACAGATGTAGCTTGTTCCGAATGAAACTCTGAGCTTTCAGAATCTAACTATTATCTTTAAGAAGTCATTCAATAATCCGCAAACATTCTGTTTACACACAAGTCCGGTGCCCATTCGACTTTCTTATCGAGTATTATGCTCATTTTCGCTTGCAGTTGAACTCGAAGTCTATATTGAAAAATTGGTTACATGACAAAGAATATATTTCCTTTTGGGAAATCAAAGAAAGCAAACTGCTGCAGATCTGCATCTCTGTTCTCGTTTATATATCCCCGCGCCGACTTGAAGCCACTTGATCATGCGTAAGTGTATATTCCTGCAGAAACACAGGAAGTGCCTTGATGAATACAAATATTTGGAAGTCCCTTAGATTTACCAAGTGTGGACGTCTGGATTTTGATCCTGAATTCTCAAGCTTATCGATAGAGATTTCACTTTTGTTTTTATGCCCAACACTAAATTTCACCGTAATTGATCCATGGCTAATTCTTTTATGCTTGCTTAAATGAAAGTCCATATCAGTGGAGAATCCTGATCTGGAAAAACACTGCAAAAGAAGCAAATTTAGTACCTCCATTCTCTGTAAAAGCTCTAGAGCATTATTTGCAGAAATGAGAATGTTCCTGGAAGAAGGTTTGATAAACCCACTTGTACACCTTTGTCAAACAAACTACCTGTTTTTTGATATATATATATATCAGGATTGTGATGTTTTCTAGGGAAATTTTCAGTAGAAGTTCAAAATAATAATAAAAAGTGGTGGGAAACTTACAGGTTTGTGATGGATGCCAAGCTGAGACCAAGTTATCACTTCAAGTAACTCTTCCAATGTTCCATACCCTCCTTCAAAAAATATGATGACATTAATTGATCATAATAATTTTTGTTATTTGAAACTCGATTGTTTTTGAGAATGTACCTGGAAGTAGGGGTGAGCGGGTTCGGGTTCGGGTTAGAATTTGTCCAACTCGATCATATTTCGGGTTGGAGAAATTCAACCCAACCCAATCCAGCATTATTTTCAACCCAACCCAATATTTATCGGGTTGGGTTAGATTGGGTTGATCGGGTTAGACATCCATAAAATAAAAAAATCAATTCCGTACATATTACATCACACATCTATAGGAATATTATATATTACATCTATCGATTATATCAACCTACATCACATATTAGTAAAAATTCTGTTAGGCCCATTTTAATTCATACAAATGACCCAAGCAACAGGCCCATTTTAATTCATACAAATGACCCAAGCAACAGACCCATTATAATTCATAAAACTAAATTTTAAGTAAAATGGGCAATAGGTCCAAAATAAAATATAAAAGAGGCTCAAGAAACAACCAATTATAATTCTTAAAACAATAATTTTAAAAACAATTGTCGGTCAAAAGCCAAACAGTGGCCATATCGTGTTCTCCCACACATGCAGACAGATGACTTTGATGATAGAGTTGGCGCGTGTGTCACACGTGCCACTCGTCTTCTTCCTCAAGATGATCCATTTTCTGCAAATGGGTACCCAGACCAGATCCAACCAAATTATAGCCATTTCAAAACTAAACAAGCTCGAAAATTACATTTTCGTGAACACCAACAACTCTAAAACACAGATCTAAAGAGAGATAAGCAAAATAAATACAAAACCAAAAATGGGTTTCTTAAGAGTTCATTCGAAAATAGCTTGGGTAAAGATTTGGAAAACAAAGCTTGAGTAAAGATCTAGAAAACAAAACAAAAAGCAATACATAGAAAGAAACATTTGATGTAAAGGGTCAATAAAAGATAAACCGATTAAAGATCAATATGATCCAATGATAGTTAGTCATAAAAGTAAATGTCACTTTAATTATTTTCTATTGCAGTCAAATCAAATGCAATAATAATTAAAGTGAAGAAGAAGAAGAACTCGGTGCTCAAAATCACAAACAAGAATAGAAATCAAAAGAAAACAACATAACATTAAAATTGTTATAAAAAGTAAAAGAACAGAAAATGATATTTGAAAGTATACAACTCAGCTCTGATAAGAAGAGAACGTAACCTAGCTAGAGCTTGCTTTTGAAGGTTATATATAAGATTTGCGTCTTTATTTCTTTGTTGTCTCCAATTCCAGTCCTGTCGTCGATCGCACCTTGATAAGGATGGCAGTGTCGGCGAGAGAAAACGCCATGGAACGGTTTCGAAGAAGAGAGAGCGACAGATTGATAGTTAAACGGCTGTGTAATGTGGAAAGGCTTTGAATTGAGGGGGCGAGGGTTTCAGAGGGAGAAAAGAAAAGAAATCCTATTTATTTTATGCATATATGTCGGGTCGGGTCTCGGGTTTACTAAAAAACGTGACCCAACCCAACATAAAATCGTAACCCGATTTTAAACTGATTCAACACATTTTTGGTAGCTAACCCGACCTAACCCTTCAATTTCGGGTTGGGTCGGGTCGGGTTGGTCGGATCGGCCTAGAAATGCCCACCTTTACCTGGAAGTGCAATAAAAGCATCAGCTCTTCTAGCCATTTCTGCCTTTGTTTCATGCATATCAACAATTCCCCCACCGTATGTTTCTCGGTCTCCTCTTTTATCTGACAAACGAAACCTCGTATCATCGGAGGATCCTGAGTTACTTCCACAATATACACAAACCCTGTTCAACCTTATCATTAGTTATCTTCACTTTCTAGTCCACGTCGATATTACTATATGGAAAAAAAAAAAGTTAATCGGAAAGAAAAGAAATAAAGAGATCGAGGACTCACTTGGCAAGAGTAGTCGTAGCGGTAGTGGACTGGTGGAGGCTATGATTGACAACTTGATGGGAGGTGATCTGAGGCTGCTGGGCATTTGTGGCTGACCATGATCACCAAAACTAGACAGTTTCTGGTGGTTTGTTTGTGTGGTGGTGCTCAAAGTCAAAGGGCTCAGCTTCATCAATCACCAGTGCCGTTTCTACCTGCTGTTTCCTCAACAAATTTAGTGAAATTAATTTATATGATACCAGACAGGCAGACAGTCTCTGTATAATCTATATAATGCATTTGTTGGAATTTTTGTGATAATCTCTAATGTTGAGGGTAAAAATTGAGTATGATAAATTCCATAGAAATGGAAGATTAAAGTGGATTCGAATTCTCCTCCGTGAAAACTTCGAAATGGTATACTCAAATTCACAAAATGGTTAATGGGTGAATGAGAAATTAAATCTCTCTGTTTCTTGGTAAGTTCAAAACTCGGTTTGAGTTCGCTGGTAGTGGATAGTGTCTAGGCCTACCACTGTTGAACCGTTGTATCCTGGGAGACAATCGCCTAATACACATACGGTGTTGTCCGGCGAAATTGTCTTAAGGACACCGTGTGAAACACGGGCCTCGGATCAAACTCTTTTTCTAACGTTACTTTCTGTTTTCATTGATACCAGTCAGGTTTATTTCCAAAATACGTTTTACAATCTTAAGACAATTTCCGTTTTCTTTTATGTTTTCAAATTATTTCAAACAACGTTTGCTTATTCAAACTTTCTGGTATCAGATTTCTGGTTCAGATCGTAACAGACTTGAAAAATTAATCAGCTTGTAAAACTGTGGTAATCGGGCTCCTCTGGAACACTGATTTCAATTTGAAAGATATATATTAATCTGTGGAAATTGGGTCTATTATTAGACACTGGTTTCGTAATCAATTGTGGTTTCAATTGTGTTATCGGGTCTGCAATATCAGACACTGATTCTGATTTCCATCGTGAAATCTGATTTGATATCAACTGATATCTTTGCTATTATTTTTGTGATACTAAAACGATTCAGTTTTTGTTTCAGTTATTATGGCAAACAATGTGAACTCCAGTGTTCCACTAGAGACTCCAGAAGTTAATCCAAGTATGGGATTAGATACTTCAGCTGTGAACTCTGTGCTTGTGGGCCAGGTACCAATAGTAGTACCTACTGTGGCTACAACGACTCCGGGCATCAACTCCTTCGTGAGAAACATGCCTGATCCGGTGATGAGCCAGTATATGAGTCAAAGGAATGTTCCCATGGCAAATCCCTACATGAATTTGGTACCTTTGCCAATGAATCATATGGAAAAGCCTGATAAGTTCAGTGGACCGAATTTTAAACGATGGAAGCAAAAGATGCTGTTTTATCTGACCACACTGAACCTTGGCAGATTCTTGACTGAAGATGCTCCTAAACCTAATAATGGTGAAGAGCGAGATGTTCAGGTATGGAATGCAATTGATGCATGGAATCACTCGGATTTCCTGTGCCGTAATTACATACTGAACGGGCTGTCAGATTCGCTATATAGCGTTTATTCTTCAAAGAAAATAGCCAAAGAACTGTGGGAATCATTAGACCGCAAATACAAAACTGAGGATGCTGGTTCCAAGAAGTTTATTGTCGGCTGGTTTCTAGATTACAAGATGGGGGATTCCAAGACAGTTATGAGTCAAGTCCAAGAGCTACAGGTGATTCTGCATGAGATACATGCCGAAGGGATGACCTTGAGTGAAACTTTCCAGGTGGATGCAATCATTGAGAAGCTTCCTCTTTCATGGAAAGAGTTCAAAAACTATCTCAAACACAAGCGAAAGGAGATGAAGATCGAGGATCTAATTCTCAAGCTTCGTATTCAGGAAGACCACATGAAGTATGACAAGAAAGATGTCAATACGCCTGAAGCGAAGATCAATGTGGTTGAGCATGGGCAAAGTTCTAAACCAAAGAAGAACAAGCCTGTGAAAGGATCCAAATTGGGTCCTAAGGGAGGAGTCTCTAAGAAGCCAAAATTCCAAGGGAAGTGCTTCAACTGTGACAAGCTGGGTCACAAATCTTCTGAGTGCAGGTTGCCAAAGAAGAAGAAGAACCACGAGGCAAACGTGGTTGTTGGGATCTCAAGAGATGTATCTGAAATCAATCTATCTGCGGTTGTGACAGAAGCAAACCTTGTTGGGTCAAACCCAAGAGAGTGGTGGTTGGATACTGGGGCCACTCGTCATATATGCTCTGACAGGGAGATGTTCAATATATTTGAAGAAATGAAGAATGAAGAAAAGTTGTATATGGGCAACTCAGCCACATCTGACGTGAAGGGACGAGGTCAAGTCATTCTCAAGATGACCTCTGGTATAACCCTGAGCTTGAACAATGTGTTGTATGTACCTGATATACGCAAGAACTTGGTTTCCGGTTCGTTGCTCAATCAGCATGGGTTCAAAATGGTGATTGAATCAGACAAAGTGGTTTTAACCAAGCAGGGAACTTATGTGGGTAGGGGATATGTAACTGAATGGCTGTTTAAGCTTAATGTATCTGTTGTCAAAAGAACAATCAATAAAGATAATTCTTCAGTTTATTTGCTTGAGTCTTCCAATTTATGGCATGGTAGACTAGGACACGTTAATTATGATACTCTGCGTAGATTAATTAACTTAAATCATATTCCCACATTCAATATTGATCCTAAACATAAGTGTGAAGTTTGCGTTGAAGCAAAACTAACAAGGTCATCATTTCAAACTATTGAAAGGAAATCTGAACCTCTTGATTTAATTCACACAGATATATGTGATTTAAAATTTGTTCAAACAAGAGGTGGCAACAAATATTTCATCACATTTATAGATGATAGCACCAAATACTGCTATGTATATTTGTTGAAAAAGAAGGATGAAGCTATAGAGAAGTTTAGTCTCTATAAAACTGAAGTTGAGAATCAACTCAACAAGAAAATCAAAGTACTGAGAAGTGACCGAGGTGGTGAATATGTTGCACCGTTTGGTGAATTCTGTGCTCAACATGGAATCATACATCAAACTACTGCACCATATTCCCCTCAGCAAAACGGTATTGCAGAACGTAAAAATCGTACCTTGAAAGAGATGATGAATGCAATGCTGATAAGTTCTGGATCGCCTCAGAACATATGGGGTGACACTATATTGTCTAGCAACTACCTTTTAAACAAGGTACCCCGAAAGATAGAAGACAAGACACCATATGAACTATGGAAAGGAAGAAAGCCTTCCTATAAATTCTTACGAATGTGGGGGTGTCTTGCCAAAGTAGCAGTACCTATACCTAAGAAGGTGAAAATAGGTCCTAAAATTATTGACCGTATCTTCATTGGATATGCACAAAACAGTAGTGCTCATCGATTCTTGGTCTATAAATCTGACATATCAGATATACACAAAAACACGATAATGGAATCTAGAAACGCGATGTTCTTTGAACATGTTTTTCCATATAAATCCAATGATGAAGCAAGTTCGTCAAAATGAACACATGATGATAGTTGTGAGGACCAAGAACAAGGAAATGAAGTAGAGGATGAACCTAGACGTAGCAAAAGAGTAAGGACGGAAATGTCTTTTGGTCCAAATTTTATGACCTATTTGCTGGAAGGTGAACCTCAAACCTTCAAAGAAGCGGTAAGCTCTTCTGAAGGACTCTTGTGGAAAGAGGCAATCAATAGCGAAATTGATTCCATCCTTCAAAATCATACTTGGGAATTGGTGGATCTTCCTCCGGGATGCAAACCGCTAGGATCCAAATGGATTTTCAAAAGAAAGATTAAAGCAGATGGAACAATTGATAAGTATAAGGCCATACTTGTAATTAAAGGTTACAATCGGCGAAAAGGCCTAGACTACTTTGATACATATTCTCCTGTGACGAGAATAATCTCCATTAGAATGATACTTGCAATCGCAGCTTTGCGAAATCTTGAAGTACATCAAATGGATGCGAAAACGGCTTTCTTAAATGGAGATTTAGATGAAGAAATTTACATGGAACAACCTGGGGGTTTTTTCGCTCCAGGACAAGGAAATAAAGTCTGTAAATTGGTGAAGTCTTTATATGGTTTAAAGCAAGCACCAAAACAATGGCATGAGAAATTTGACATTGCTATGATGTCAAACGGATTTAAGATCAACTAATGTGACAAATGTTTTTATGTCAAGGACACGGAAAATTGCTATGTCATTGTGTGCCTTTACGTTGATGACATGCTCATTGTTGGTAGTGATGATAAAATGGTCAAATCTACCAAGGATATGTTGAAATCAAGATTTTATATGAAAGACATGGGACCGGCTGATGTAATATTGGGAATGAAAATCTCAAGGACATCTAACGGACTCATACTAAGTCAATCACACTATATTGACATGATTCTTGAGAAATTCAACAAAAATGATTCTGGAATTTCTAGAACACCAGTAGATACAAATCTACATCTATCCAAGAATAAGGGTGAGAGCATCTCTCAACTAGAATATTCTCGAGTGATAGGAAGTCTGATGTACTTAACCAGTTGTACAATACCAGACATAGTGAATGCAATCAGTAAATTAAGCAGATATACGAGTAATCCAGGAACCGATCACTGGAAAGGAATAGTAAGAGTACTGAAGTACTTACGATTCACTCGTAATCATGGACTACATTATACCAGATATCCAGTTGTCCTAGAAGGATACACTGATGCTAACTGGATATCTGATATGAAGGATTTAAAATCCACTAGTGGGTATGTGTTCACACTGGGTGGTACGGCGGTATCTTGGAAATCCTCCAAACAAACATGTATAGCCAGATCCACCATGGAATCTGAGTTTATAGAATTAGATAAATGTGGAGAGGAGGCTGAATGGCTACGCCAATTCTTAGAAGATATTCCAAGATGGCCAAAGCCTGTGCCGACGATTTGCATTCACTGTGATAGTCAATCAGCAATAGGAAGAGCACAGAGCAGTATGTATAATGGGAAGTCTAGACATATACGTCGAAGACATAATACCATTAGACAGCTAATCTCAACTGGGGTTATCACTATTGACTATGTAAGGTCAAAATATAACATTGCGGATCCGCTAACTAAAGGGTTAAACAGAGAACTAGTTGAAACATCATCGAGAGGAATGGGACTAAAGCCCATTAGATAAAAGGTCGATACAATGGACACCCAACCTAGTTGACTGGAGATCCCAAGATCTAGGTTCAATGGGACAACCAAGTTGTAAGACTCAGTTGGATCACTGTGGGGGTTACCCTCAAGTCCATTCCTATGATGAAACAGTGATGCCCGCAGGGAAAAGGTTAAACTGTGGTTTTTAATGATTCTTATGCGTTGAAATCCCTAGCTATGGAAATCTGAGAAGAGTAAAGAGGGTTACTCTTAATTAAGAAATCACCTATGTGAGAGAGAAGTGGGGCCGGTTCTAAAAGAGAATAGTGAAGGGCTATATTCTCCAGAGACTCTCACAGAACCAGGCTCATGTTCATGGCCAAAACGAACATAAAAATGAGAACCAAATCGGGTCTGGAAGATACCTGTGTAAGGTGTGTGATCGTTTACACAAAACGGCAGAACAGTTCAAGAATATCACATCTACTGATCAGCTAGTAAAGTAAGCATACCTTTACAAGGGAAGGTTCAAAGGGTAACACCTACCTATCCTATGCAGTCTTCGACCGTTTGAGCTTACCAAACATCTTCTTTGTGTCTCCTAGGTCAATTTCATTAATGTGGGGGATTGTTGGAAATTTTGTGATAATCTCTCATGTTGAGGGCAAAAATTGAGTATGATAAATTCCATAGAAATGGAAGATTAAAGTGGATTCGAATTCTCCTCCGTGAGAACTTCGAAATGGTATACTCAAATTCACAAAATGGTTAATGGGTGAATGAGAAATTGAATCTCAAAGTGGACCCATTGTGTAGGGATTAAAAGGAATCCCACATTGCTTAGGGAAATCATTTATAAGTAGTTTATAAGTGAATGTGTGATATGAGCTTTCAACATGTGTGTGGCATAGAGGCTCTCTCTCGCGCGCGCAGGGGGGGTGGTGCAAATCATGGACCTTGAACCTTCGAATGCTCGACTCGTGTGTGGGCGAGACCTGAGGACACGAATGCCGCTCCGATTGGACCGTGAGAATACAGTTGACCTTTTGCCACTTCCCTAAGTCAACGTTTTGATTGTGATGAATAAGGAAAGCTTTAATTGTTTGGATTCTGATTTTTTACTTAATCACTAAGAATACAAAATCGAGTTTTAATTAGAAATAAATCTCTTTGGAGAATATTATCTAATTAAATTATTTCCTTATTAAATCAAAACGAATTTTCCAATTATAATCCCGAATTAATCCCAAAACCCTAGGGTTTCGGTTTAGGTATTTAATCCCTCTTATGTTCTGTTCAACACACAGAAAAATAATTCAAGTTTCTTTTGAGCAGTTGAATTTGTTTCTTCTCTCTGTTTCTTGGTAAGTTCAAAACTGGGTTTGAGTTCGCTGGTAGTCGATAGTGCCTAGGCCTACCACTGTCGAACCGTTGTATCCTGGGAGACAATCGCCTAATACACATACGGTGTTGTCCGGTGAAATTGTCTTAAGGACACTGTGTGAAACACGGGCCTCGGATCAAACTCTTTTTCTAACGTTACTTTCTGTTTTCATTGATACCAGTCAGGTTTGTTTGCAAAATACGTTTTACAGCATTATTATTATATAATAAACAACTCAATCTCCTCCGGAGCCGAAGGAAGAGCTTTTCTCCATTACTATATTATCTTATTTGAGATTCTTCAAATAATCCCTTATAGGCTGTAGCTTATCTATCAAAAATAGTGATCGGCTTTTTCAAAAACAATGATAATAATATGTAAAAAAATTATAAAATTGTGAGCAACATATGACATTATATTTTGAGTTTATGAAAACCGAATTGATTGGAGTGTTTAAGCAAATGAGAGATGACCGGATGAAGCCCGTTATTAATGTGATCAATATTTGTTAGGCTCGGTGTACATTAGCTACATTAAATATATGTAGGATATGATATAGACTATTGTATATGTGTGGGTCTAGTATTCATTTTAGGACTAGTTATTCTATAAGGGTTTTGAGAATTTTTTTAGGTTAGGATTTTAAAAAGTTATACTATTTATAGAGGGTCCCTACTCTCACTCATAATATTCGTTTAACAAAATTGTCTCCCCATTAAGCAATCTGAGAAAGGTGAGAAGAGAGTAGAAGACTCTCTACTGTTTTTATTATTTTCTTTGTTTTATTTTCAGATTAGTTTTCTTGCGTTATTCAATGGATTCGGGAAATTGAGGTACGATTTTATGCTTATGTATTTAATACGAGTTATATATGTGTTTAATTGTATAATACTGACAGTGGTATCAGAGTTATCCGTATTTTTATATAGGCTGAATAATAATTTTCTATTATTATTCGTCTACTATTTTTTATACATGAATATGTTGATATATGTTGAATCCGTTAGAGAAATCTTCCGTTTGTTTGATGATTGGTTTCAAGGTAGAAATCTGTTGATAGCATGATAGGATTCTACCGATAGATGAACAAAAATTTAGGATTTAGGTTTTAGATGGTAGTTGTGTAAAAAAAATAGAAGTTGAAAGTCTGTTTGTTGAAGGATCAGATCGATCCATATTGCACAAGAATTTGGGGTTTTAGGTAGGTGGGTTTTCAAACCAGACCTGTGAACATGTGAAGAACTCACAGGGCCTAGGTCACTTGGGTCGATGGGTTTCACACCCAGACCCATCGTCGATCTCGGGTCAACGCCACTGTCGACGGGTTTTGGCTCCAAACCAGGTCAATTTGTGCCGAAGAACCAGATCGGCTATTGTTGATCACCACCCCAGCGAAGGTCGGTGGACCAGGTGAATCGATCGTCCAAGACTCACGCTTAGAGGCAGATCGATCGCAATCCACCCCATATTTTTTCGTTTGAGATATACGCTATGTGGGCCGTCATGAGTTGCCTTTCGGCGACCGATGGGCTGTAGAGGCATCAGTGAACACAGTCTAGGGTTTCCATTGATAGATTTTGCTTTGGGCCACCTTTTGAGAATTTGATATTCTTGATAGACGGATTTGTAACTATTTTGGGCCTTTTGTGATTTTGATAAAACTGTGGGGTTAATTTATAATTACCAAAACTTATTGGACCAGTTTGAAATTTCTAAATAGTTTTGAGCCAATTTATAATTACTGAAAATTTTCAAGGTCACTTTATAATTTTTTAAAATTTTGTAATTATTAAAACTTACTAGGTCAGTTTGTAATTTTAACAAAATTCAGGGGTCGATTTGTAATTATTGAATCATGAAGGGCCTTTTTGTAATTTAGTAAAATTAGGGGCAGTTTTTATAATTTTTTAAAAAGGTTTTGGGAATAATTACAGTTGATAATCTTTATGATTTTCAGATGATTATGTTTCTACTTAGTAGACATCATTAAGCTTGCATATTGATTATTTCATTTGAAATTAATAATTCGTTTTGTATACTCTCGTGAATTGAGTGGTTATGTTTTCACGTAATGGCTAATCATTTCGATTTTGAGAATTTAGTTGGCTGGCGGTTATTAATTTGATAGTTTTAATAATTGATTGAATATACTCGTAAATTGGATGATTATGTTTTACGTAGTGACTAATCATTAAATATTTTGAGATATTCGTCGGTAATCAATTATTAAATTCGAACTGCAAATATGAAAATGCTTGTGTTTATCATCTCCGTAGGAGGGTTATCACATGTGATAAGTGATGTTCTTCTCCGTAGGAGGTTCATCATCTTGAGGTATTCATCTATAGAATTGTAATAATGTAAACTATATGCATGTTTTAATTATCTCCGTAAGAGGGTTATCACATGTGATAGGTGATGTTTTTTTTTTCGTAGGAGGTTCATCATCTTGATGTATTCATTTATATAATGTGATATAAATATTAGAAATTTTAGAAGTTGTATCTAATATATTTTCATTTAATTGAATGACAGTGCCCAACTCTTATTGATACCTACATATTCTATATGCTCATGGATAATATCCACTCAACATAAATTTAAGAAAGTTATATATTACTCATTATCTTGCATAATGTTTAAAATAAAAATTATGTGTGACCGTGTTGGATTGATTAAGAGAAATATATAAATTTATGTTGGATGTTATGATATTGGATCTGCAGTTCTTGGTTTACAAATGTATAACCTATGAAATTATTATGGAATTAGATGGTTATATTTCTACGTAGTAGACTAACTATTAATATTTCATTATAATTTGTTTATTTCAATGAGAACATTAATTGATTATATTAGATGTAATTATAAAGTTGAATGGTTGTGTTTCTATGTAGTGGACTAACCATTAAGATTTTATAATGATCTTTTGATAAAATTATATAGTCAATTGTGTTTGGAATATTTATGGAGTTTGATGGTTATGTATTCACGTAGTGAACTAATTGTTAAGATTCCATAATATTCGTTGGATTATCATTGATTAAGGCTTTGAACTACATTGAGGTAAAACTATACATGTGTTGATCATCTGTCTACGAGAGTCATCACTTGTATAAGTTTTGTGAGTATTGAAGAATAAAGAGTGATGTTCATCTTCTAAAGAGGTTAATCACTTGTAGGGAAGTTTTAACACGTGCGTAGTTGTCTTTGTCCAAAAGACAGATCATGATGTTGTGTTGGATTTCCATGAAGGTTAAATCATCATTTGTAATGATTATGAAAATCGGTGTGAGCATAAATATACTATGATTTAATTCTTTTTAAAACACCTCTACTTTTTTTAAATACATGTCATTAAGACATTGGTTGATAGACCTTTTTGATGGATTAGATGAGACGCTCCAATTGGTTTTTACCTTAGTAAGGATTAAAAGGATGACTAAAGTTTAGTGAACCCACTGTCGAAAGTTTGTTAAGGTCTAATGCCTTATAAATAGATGGAGATTAATCTATTCTATGAAGTTATGTTTTTTGTTTGTTATTTTGATAAAGTTGATAGGGTACAAACACCATATGAAGTAGTTTGAAAATTTTGACATTCAACATAACAAGTCAAAGAAAATACTGAAGAAATAAAATAATTTCTATCGCAAGAAAATGTACCCCTTGATTTATGTTTTAAATTATTTGATTGATTATCAATTAAACTCTTAGTGGGTTTTTTCATGTGGTACATTTTATATATATTATAAATTCTGTCAATGAACTCAGTATTTAATATGGACCAAGCAGTTTAGAGGTTTTATTAGAACTCTATTGAATTTGTGGTAATATTTATGTTATCTTTAAAATTTAAAAGTTTTAATGGATGATAGTTCCTATTTTGGTCCTGTAATGTATAGTACAATTTTCATAATAGGACTGAGAATTTAAATTAGTATCTTGAAGTTTATTTAAGATAATAGATATTATATGGTGATTTTTATAAATAATAATATTTATGGATCTTCGAACTTTTCTCGTATTCTAAGTTCTACTTTTAGGTTTTAGAATTAAATTGATGATTGCTCTTGTAGTTTAACTATAATCTTTTTAACCGCATGACCAAAGGTAGAATGAAGATAATTGATTCGTAGGACATTTTGATTATTTTAAATTCTCGGTTTTAAGTCTTTTAATTAATTGTATTAACAGTGAACTCATAAAATATAAGGAGAGAACTGCAAAATGTTAAAAATTATTGATAATAGTTCATAGAACATTTTATGTTTTATTTATGAGAGTAATTGCATATATGCATTATACATTCTTAGAGGGGAGAGAGTGGTGTTGTTAAGAATGTATAATTTAAAAGACTTGCCTTTACGGAAGAAATTGTATGTTTGTGATATTTATGTTGAATAAATGTCATGTTTGTTGAATTGTAAGTTTGAATGTCATTGGAGTTTGGTTTTTGACTTAGTTGTCAGATAATTGCAAACTAATTGGTCGAAATTGATTTTTCATATTAATAATATTTTCAGCTTAAATGTTGAAAGTTATGTGGTTAGATTTATGGCTTGAAGGTTTTACCTGTAAATTGGTATTAAGTTTGCATACTTTAAAACTTCATTGGCATAGTTAATCTAGTTTCCAGATAAATGGTGTTTAGTTTAATAATGTTGTAGCATTTTAAGACTTTGTTAAAAGTTTTATTATGCCTTTAGACATAACCGAGGGTCAGTGGAAGCAAGTTTACTTGTTTGAGGTACCTATTGGTAAAAGTGATAAACTTACATAAGTTTTAATTCCTTGAGCAAATTGGAGCGTTCTCATAAGAAAATATCATGTATGTATCTGGAAATGATAGTTTGATGTAAGTTTAATATATATGTATATATTATTACATTAGTAAACTTTGCAGATTTCAAACCAATTTGGTATGTATTATGGGGGGGGGGGGGGGGTTTCATGCTCACATGTATGTATGGATAAAGAAATATGTGGTTTTATATATTGCAACTCTAAAGAATTTTGATTTTGAAATCATATTTTTGAGGTAGACGGTGATAATTTTATTGCATTTATTTTCTCTAAATATGGTAAGAGATCTCAGAGGTTTAACCATATAGATATTGTGGTGAGAGTATATTTAAGAGTTGCGAGTTTCTAATAGTCATACGTAAAATAACTCTTGATACACTAACAAAGATATTTGACTCCGGAGGTTTTGTGGAGCATGTTATATCATGTATTGGATGATTGATATTTTTGATGTGTTTGGTTAGTGGGAGTTGCCTTTAATCAGATTAACCGCATTTATTCTTTGCATGTTTGTTACATATTCTCGAGAATATATTGTATATGCATGTTAAGATGTTTGTCATATTTGTTATTGGATAGTTGATTATGGCAAGAAATCTCAAGCTTTTAGCTTGAGGGAACAGTTCACTCATAAGGTATAAAGTTTCCACCGATGAGTGAATATTACTTAAGATAGAAAGATTTACCCGTCTTAAAGGAGGTTTAACTCATAGTCAAAATGTTTGGCAAATGGGTGTAGGATGCTTAAGACAGTAAGTTTCTCGTCTTAAGATACTTAGTTTAAGTGAATGTGGACCTATATGAGGATAGGCATGATGATCACATCTGTATATAATTTTCATACCACACATACATATCATTTTACCCGGGTAGGTAGAGCTAAGGGTATTTTGATTACATATGGTCTTATGTTGATTAAAGATGTAATGGTCTTTGTAGTTGGATACTTAAGGTTCTATTTGACTAAGCGGAAGGAAGGTGTTACTCTCTTAAACATTCTTTGTGGCCACATATAATTGTTTGTCAATTCAGAGAGTCATTGTTTAAAATCAATTTTTAAATATAAAATAATAATGTCTATGTAGCTCAAATGGGAGAATGTAAGATTTTTATAAAATTGTGAGCAACATATGACATTATATTTTGGAGTTTATGAAAACAGAATTGATTGGAGTGTTTAGGCAAGTGAGAGATGACCGGACAAAGCCCGTTATTAATGTGATTAATATGTGTTGGGCTCGGTGCATCTTAACTACAATAAATATATGTAGGATATGGTATTGGCTATTGTATATGTGTGAGCCCAGTATTCCTTTTAGGACTAGTCATCATATTAGGGTTTTGAGAATTCTTTATGGGTTAGGATTCTATAAAGTTATACTATTTATAGGGGGTTCCTACTCTGACTCATAATATGCGTTTAACAGAATTGTCTTCCCATTAGGCAATCTGAGAAAGGTGAGAAGAGAGTAGAAGACTCTTTATTGTTTTTATTATATTCTTTGTTTTCTTTTCAGGTTAGTTTTCTTACGCTATTCAATGGATTTGGAAAATTCAGATACGATTTCATGCTTAGGTATTTAATACGAGTTATATATATGTTTAATTGCACAATGCTAACATAACAATCTAATTTAAGTTATAAATAAATAAATAATCAAAGGAAATGTGATTGACAAATATTATGTGAATTATCTCCTACGGTAGTCACCTTGGTTGTATCTCACTAATTTCAAAAAAAAATTGATGAAATTGGACTGATCTAGAGGGAAAAAGCATCACAAGCGATCATATGCTGAAAAACCCCAAGACAGTATCCATCAATAATATAAAAAGAATAAAATGAAAAGTAAAAAACACCAGAAAAACATAAAAACCAAGGGAAACAGTTCTACTAAAAACATTGGCACACAGACCATAAAAACAAAAAACATCAAGAAAAACGAAAAGACTCTCTACCCATGCAATCATTGTCAACCAATAAAGAGCAGAAAGACTGGGAGTTTGCCCACCACGAATCGACCTCTAACCCCAAAGCATGCTTAGAAAGAACGTCTGCAACCTGATTCCCCTCCCTAAAGATATGAGAAACCTGAAACTCAATTTTTGATATCTGATAGATACAGCGTTGCCAAGCCTGCCAAATCCGCCAAGGAACCTGTTCAGAGCGAGAGGAGAGCAACTGAACCACATAAGAAGAATCACTCTCAAGCCAGATCCGATGCCACCCATTATGCCAAGCAAAATTAATAGCTATCGAAGCTGTAAGAAGTTTCGCCTCAAATGTAAACACATGATCAAGAGGAACAGCAAAACAACCCTTTACAAAAGCTCTACAATTACGGAAAATACCCCCACAACCCCCAGCACCTGGAGAACTCAATGCTGCACCATCAATATTAACTTCTGTCTAACTAGGAGCCGGAGACTACCAAATCACACTCCTGATAACATGGGCCCTAGCCGGACAGCCACGAATATCAAAACGATACAGAATCAAAAGATCATCGACACAATTACGCATACACCCAATCTCTAACCGATTAGCGTCAGACACCACATGCCAAACAAAAGACAAAGCAGATCTGAAATCCATAGTCATACTCTTAAAAATTCACTGGTTACGGGCAAGTCACACACTCCAAACCACAACATGAGTAGTTGTCTTCCATAAAACACGCACTTGATAGCTAAACGAAACTGACATGGCATGAGCGAAGAACAAACTCCACGTATCGGTAAAAATACGTCACTAAAAAGCTGAGAAAACCGCCTCCCAAAAAGCAACCGCTAAGGGGCATCGAATGAAAAGATGATCAGACGACTCACTACTAACCCCACAAACACTGCATCGGGAAGCTAAGTGAAACCCAGCCCTACATAAGCCATCCTCTGTAGGAAGCAGATTCAACAAAAGACGCCATGTCAAAGCTGACCGGGAGGGAGGGATAAAACGACACCAAACATCTCTCCACCAAGGGACTTGCAGAGAATCACAAATCATGCAGGAATAAGCCGACTTGTAAGAAACCTGCCCATCCCGAGAATGAGCCCACACCAAAGAATCTATAACTGGAGAGATAGCAATGCTATCTATCAGAGAACATAGATCTGGAAAACGAACTCGAAAACTATCATCAAGAACCCACTTACCCTAATAAATAAAATCAAAAACCCTTGCCTTGAGAAGGGTAACCAAGTAATCAGGAATTCCCAGAAGCTCACGAATGGGAACCCCCAATCAAAATTCTCGCTGAGAATTCTCTCTAATGAGCCAAATGCCCTCTTTGAGAAGATCTGAATAGTGAGAGTGGAAAGAATACCAAATCGACGAAGTGACATACCCCCCATGAGATTTCCGAAGCTGCGTGAGATACCGCTCCCTCATAAACAAAAAAGCAAAACTCTTAGAGGTCATAAACTTCCAGGTGATCTTCTTTAAAAGAGAATCATTCTGTAACCCCAGATCCTTCAAACCAATACCACATTGAGAGTAAGGCTTACAACAACAACCCCAAGCAACCCGAATCAGTTTAGTCTCCTCACAAGAACCTGTCCATAAAAAATTTCTCAACTTACGATTAACCAACCGTAGCAAAGAAGAAGGCCATATGTAGATCATGAATGAATGCACAAAGGATCCCGTAATGACCGACTTGATCAAAGTAGCGCGACCGGCCAAAGAAAAGGCTTTCTCCTTCCAATTAGCAAACTTAGACAGGATTTTATCCGCTATAGGCTGCAACACGGACTTCTTGGGCTTTCCTCAAAATAACGGTACCCCCAAGTATAAGAAAGGCAACCGACCAATCTGCATATCAACCAAGGACTGCAATCTACTAATCCGGGAAGAGGAAACAGAAGATCCAAAATAGATAGATGACTTACCCCAATTAACCAGCTGACCTAAAATGTTACCATAAACCTCAAAAGCACTCATGATATTCTTCAGATTCCGAACCGTGCCTCTGTAAAATATCAGAACATCATCTGCATAAAGAAAATGAGTAGGAGCAGAAAATCCCCTCGGAGAAGAAATAGGAAATAACTGAGAAAAATCCACCATCCTCGACAACAGTCTACTAAGGAAATCCTCTACAATACCAAACAAGAGAAGGGATAGAGGGTCACCCTGACGAGCCCCTCTAGAACAATGAAAATAACCCTCTGGGGACCCATTAATCAACACTGAAAGCCTTGAAAATCTTAGGATACAGTCAATCCAATCCATAAAAATTGGAGAAAACCCAAAAGCTTGAAGCACTCTAGGAAGAAAAGACCAATCCAAAGTATCGAAAGCTTTGCGGATATCTATCTTCATGGCCAAATTACCTCCATAACACTTCTTATGCAACACATTCACACAGTCAAAAGCTAAAGCGATACAGTCCTCAATGTGACGGTCCCGAATAAACCCAAACTGATGAGGAGAGACTATCCTAACTGCAATCTGAGCTAACCGATCTGCCAAAATTTTGGAAGAGATTTTGAACAAGAAGTTACTAAACACAATCGGACGAAACTGGTCTATTGAAATCGAATCCTTCTGCTTCGGAAGAAGAACAATGAAACTGGAGTTCAATCCTAGAAAAATAACCTCTGTACGGAAAAAGTCTTGAACCGCAAGAACCACGTCACTACCCACCACCTCCCAGCAACGCTGATAGAACCTTACAGAGAAACCGTCTGGCCTAGGAGCAGAGGCTGCATGCTCTGGAACCGGAAAGGCCTAAGACTAAAGTTCACAATATCCGACAACCGAACCACCAACGGACAATGATCTGAAAATCTATGAGGGATAGCCACACAAGAAATGTCCCGCCAACAGGAAATACAACCCTCAGAAACCAAAGCTCTATCTAGCCTCCTCTCAACTCTAGTACGGGGATAACGACCCCTAGCCCAAGTAAAACTAGCACCCTGGGATCGAACACCAACCAAATCACAAACCTCAATAACAGACTTGAAATCCTCACAGGAGCTACGATCTGGAAAATGAAGGCCTAAAGATTCATGAGCTCCCAAAACCGCGTTAAAATCACCCACAACTAACCAAGAGGAAGAAACCAAGCTGACCATGTCCCGAAGAGACTGCTAAAGTGATCTTCGAACAACTGTCGACGTACTGGCATAAACAAAAGTGAAATAATGCAACCGAGAGTTAACCGTGATCAAAACAGTAAGCTGCTACTCATGAAACAGGACAATCTGAGCATCAGAAAAAGAATCACAAGAAAATACCCAAATCGTCGGTAAAAGACCACACATATCATTCAAGCCCACTAAATAAAGACCGAGAGAAGACCAGAAACAAGAAGAGATAGAAGTAAAAGCTACCATACGCTAAGCAATACAAACCAAAGAAGGTCGGTGTAAAAGATACAAATCTCTAAGAACACGCCTCGTAGACCCATTCTCAATACCATGACAATTCCAGTAAAGGACCCTAATAATTAGAAATGCCAGAAGAAGTCCGCGTCTTGGACTTTAGCTTCGTCAGCCTACGTGTAATCATCATCGTCCTCTGAGAAATATTGCTATCATCTAATCCTTCCGACTCAGTTTGAGAAGCCCATGAAGAACCAGCAATGAGACGGAGCTCAGCCTGGGATTCAAAGGTCGAAAGTCTAGAACTCTAGGTAGAAGCATTAACCGAAGAGTAAATCTGAGAAGATCCCAAACATTCATTCCTAACCCCATGAGCAGCATGTGGAATCGACAGATGCTGAAATGAGAAAGGTCCAACAATAGTAGGAACCGTCTGAACCAATGAATCTATGACCTGAAAAGCCTGGTTCAGAGCAGTGGAATGACCATCAAAAACCAGACCCGAAGTAGAAGAGGACTTCAATATCATCTCAGATCCCGAAAAGGAAGAAGCCTGACCCACTGACAAATCCAAACTCAAATCATACCTAATATCCACATGAGAGTCATGAACCACCAAGACATTAGAAACCGGGACTACTGGTGAGAACCTAGGAACTATCGGGATTACATTAACACTCCCAGACTGCTGATCATGTGAAACCGTTAAGGTGTAGAATCAGATAAAATAGCTGAAACAACCGGATCTGAATAAGCTAACAAAACATCATTAAGAGAATCATCGTTTCGCCCTCATTCTTGGGCTGACCAACCTGTGCAGCCACCACTGAAATAGTAGGACCCACCGAAGAAGTTAAACTTGGTGAATCAACTACACTAGTAGAAGAACTCATACTCAAAATCCGATCTGAACCTGCCGAAGAATGAACCACTATAGAATCCAGAGACCCTAAATCCTACTGAATGGCGGCAAAGACATTAGATACCGGAACTTTCATCAGAGTACTAGAAATAGGACGATAAACTAGTTTAAAAGCACGGTTTCGAGGAATCTGAAACCCCTCATCAATAACAATCGTGGCTGGACCATCTCTAGCTGAATCAGGCTTACTAGAGTTAACGGGAATCACTTTGCCGGATTTGTTCCAACGATAAGCATTGGGCAAATGACCAATTGAGGAACAAGTAGAATAGAAAGCCGGAAGATTCTCGTATTCCACTGAAATAAAAGAACTATGAGAATCATCTCTCTCAAGAAGCAAAGAAGATGAAGGCACATTAGACACATCAATATCCATTAGAACACATGCAAAATATCCAAAATCACCTTCCACAGTAGCCCTATCTAGTCGTAAAGGCACTTCGATCCCTCTAGCTAAATCAGAGACAATCTTCGGATGCCAGTATTCCCATGAAAGATCATAAAAACGGACCCAAACCTGAGCATTTAAAGACTTTTGTAATACCGGATTAAAATCTGAAATTCAAGGCTGAAGCCGTAAAACACCTGGTTTAAAACTAAAAGACCCCAAACTCCAAACCATATTCTTGTCAACATCTGAATTCAACATAATTTGAAAGTACCCCTTACCTAAAGAAATCAGCCTCCAAACAGAGTTCAGCTTCCAAACAGACTGCAACTTGGCTTTAAGATCAACCAAATTCTAAGGCTTCTTACCACTAGAAATGACAACTCGACCAATGAGAGAATACTTACAAGCTTCCAATCTAGATTTATAAGCAGAGGGATCCACCCGAACAACCACATAACCACCATTTTTCGAAAGAATCGAAGGACCAGATACATAATCCCCTGGAATAGGGGCAGCCTTAAAAAGATCCGTAAAAGAATAACCCCTAATAGATGACGTAGGCAAGGAGCTACCCACGGGCGGATCCACCCCACCAACAACAACTTTACCTCTAGCACACACCGCACCAGATGTAAGAGGAACAACCTGGGAAGAGGAATTCACTCCACTCACCGTACTCAAACCAACCTGACTAGTCGAGATGGAAGCCACTGCTATCGGAGAACACAAAGCGACCTCCATGCACATAGGATCCATAGAGTACAGCCTCGGGTTTTTAGTGTAATAACTCTGAGGTTAATGATCATGAAATATTAATTAAAGAGTTTAATTAATTATTTCAAAGTATTATTAGAGCTCAAAATTGTAGATCCATTAGGTCCCCTTACTAGCCTGATTGATTAAAAGTAACAAAGGTCACGATTAATTAATTAGACTGTTCAATTAATTATGTTACGAAAGTGACACATATTTATTTCAAATTATTTATTAAAACATTTTAGTTAAAAAATAATTAAAATTTTATTTTGTATATTTTAAAATTTAATCACTCATTCAGTTTTCTGAAAAATGATTACCGCATCTTTTTCTTAAATTAATGAAATTATTATAAATAAAATAATGCTAGGCTTCTCAAATTTCTTCCTTAATGTTGTTGGTATGTGACATGTCAATATCACATCACTAACCAAAAATTTTATAATTTATAAGATGTTGACACATAAAGCCAACACCATTTGGGAAAAAAAAAATAGGAAGCTAAGTATGACTCTTATAGATATTACATAAGTAATAAATTAGATTACTCGAAAGCAACACTCATTACAGTTTGATATTGCTTTTAAGAAGTTAAAACCATATTTGGTAAAACTTATGAAACGATTAATCGATAATCTGATAAGTTTTGCTAGTAATTTTTGAGAAATTGAGAGATTACCTTTTAAAGGTGATTATGAAATAATCTATTTCAACATTTAATGAATCGTTTAAAATATCATTATTATCCTTATAAAATAAAATTAAAATCATTTATAAATTTTATTTCATCTAAAAAATAAATATTCTTTTTAAATATTGATTTGATTTATAAAATATTTTAAAAATCTTTTATTGTTCTTATAGAATTTTTTTAATTTAAATATTCAACTTAAATATTGATTTAATATATATAATTAATAAAAAATGAAATAGAATCCTAAAATCATGTATATTTTAATCATTGTAACTATGGATCGGGCTTTTGCCCATTGTCCAAGATCCCCCACTGCTGCTATCGCATGGATTCTTGTCGGCCCTTCCAGATTCCAATTCCTTATTGAGATCGAAATCTTGTTCCATAATTAAGTGAATCCACAAAACCACTAGGAGAGGAATATAAACATTATTGCAATAAAATTATCAAATCTGTGTATACTGCTTTTCAATTATACTGTATTTTTTGAAATACAAAACTAATTATTTTTTCAGTATAACTATCGATGATTATTATAATGTTTACTGTGATACCAAACTGTCTCAATATCAACTACTCAAAATCTGATTATAAGAAAAGCAAAATATGAAAAAAAAATGAGAGATAACAGTTCAACTTGGATCAGGATCCTTTGTTATATTAATTTTTTTCCTGATATAAAATAATTAGAATAAAATTTATATTTAAAAATAATAAAATTAAAATAAATAAAAGAATTTAATTACAATCATCTATTACGTATATTAGTAGATTTATATAGCTCAGGACAATATCTTTATTCACCATTATATTAGTAACGTGACTCTGAGAGTAACTCCAACCCAATACACCAAATATTATATCAATTTGTTATAAAAAGAGTAACTTTTTTACATCAATTTTTTTTCCACACCAAATTTTATACAAAAGAGCATCTTTAGTGAATATTTTTCCAATACATATTTATACAATATTAAAGTATATATATTCCCAAATGTATTAATTAATAATTAAATTAAATAAATTAAATATGTATATCCATATGGGTATCATTTTGTAGTTCTCAACGAGATTTTTTCAACGGCACATTTTTTAGGAATACATATTAATATAATTAAGTATGTGAGGGTTAAATAGTAAGTCTAAAAAATATATACGTTGATGTGGCAGGATGTAGAAAAAAATTAATAATAAAAAAAGTATTTGATGTAGCTATAGTGCTCACCAAATTTGGTGAGCACTATAGCTCTACCAATGAGTAATGATATGTTTGGGATTGCTTTTGCTTGATAAATAATTACTTATTTCTCAAGTTTGAACAAATATACGTTTGGTAAACTTCACAAAAGCAACTTGTTTTACAATTTGTTCATCCATTAATCAGCTTTTGAGAAGTCGGGTGAGGGGTTCCTTTTAGAAACAGAAGCAGACTCAATCTTTATACAATGTCCAAAATACCCTCACCATTTAATTAAAAAGATGATAATGCCTTCAAATTAAGTAATTGTATTTTTCGAAAAACTATAATTCAGAAATAATTTTTTTTAAAAAATATATTCAAAAATATTAAATATTCAAAATAAAAGAGAATATTATTTTTAATCAAAATAAACTTTTTCTTTTAAAAAAAAAACCTTAATGGACAGGGGCCACCATTATCGCCGATGATAGTGGCCACTATCGCCGTTGACGAAAGTGGCAGGAGGTTAACTGGGATTCTCAAGCGAAGTCGACGCCTTCGAAGGAGGCTTGCTGAAGTAAAACCTGCAGATCCATCAAAGTTTTTTTTTTTGTGATCAAAATCGAGATCGAAGTAGCAGATGCATCACGATCGTGATGAATGAGGATCGCTAGAGTAGAACCGACCTCTCCGGTATCGGAAAAGCTTTTTACGGCCATCGACGTCACCGGTGGAGGCTGGTTCTCGTCATTTGCTGAGTTTCAGACTTGTAGTGACTGAGTTGGCTGGGTTGTGAGCGAGTTATTATTAAATGATTGTGTTGACTCAATCATAATTTTTTTTTTTCTGTTTAAATTTTTTATTTTTATATGATATTTATATTATTAATGATGTCTAATTTAGTAATTTTATTCATTACATTTTCCATCCTTTCTAAAGTTAAGCAATTTTAAAATTTAGTTTACCAAACACTTTCAATTTTTTTCTTAAGTTGATTATTTCCTAAATGAAGTTATAAGTATTTTTTTTTCTTAAGTAAAACAATCTCAAACATAGCCTAAGTTATTATCTAAAATAATAAAGAGAAAACAATTTTATTGAAGAATGTTTAAAAAGTATTAATATTTTATTATTTAAATATTGTAAAATGAAGAATGATTGGAGTTATAAATTTATAGAGATAGAATATTCCATTTTGAGTCTCCAAAATAAAGAAAATTATAGTGAACCATTGAAAATGGCGTTAGGCCAATTCCAATGGGTCTCTATTTCTCCAAAATAAAGATCCAAAGCATTCAAATGGTTCTCCAATTTACAGAAAACGAGAAAAATCATTTTAGAGATCAATATTTCATCTTTATATTTGGAGATCAAATCCCCAATCTCCATTTCACAATTTACTTTTTACAATCTCACTTTACCTTCATATTTTTTCTTAAATTCCATTTATATCCTTTCACTTTTTAACTAAACTCAATTAAATTATTGTAACTCTTTATTTATAAATCTAATTACTATAAAAATTATATCATTAAAAATATTTTGTTGAGATTTTTCATCTAAGTATAATATTGACTATATTTTAATTATTTTTTATTTTTTATTTATTATACCTTCTATTTTAATCAATAAACTAAAAGTATTTTTTGCAATGTAAAACAAATGTTTTCAAACCATCAATTCTAATCGATGTTTTCAAATCATCAATAACATTAACATCTTTAAATTAAAATATTACACTAGAAAAATAACAAAAAAAAAGTATATTGAAAATTAAAATAAAACCAATACAGATAGTATTGAAATTTAAAAGTTAACACTAGTATTATAACAAGTCATTTCCACTACAACCATATCAATTTGGAAAAAGACTAAAATTTCTAAAATTACCGGACAACCCACCTGGAAATTGCCTTAAACTATTAAAATTGACATAGGGAGTATTAACTATTGATATTTGTATTTGCAATTGACATATGTAGCATTAGCAATTGACATAGGTAGTATTAACATATATTATGTGCTAGAGAAAGTTAAATAAAAAAAATACAAGCTAAAATTTAAGTAAATCATATTATATAGAAGAGAAAGTTAGATAAAAATTATTTAATCTAAAATTTAGGTAAAAAAATATTAGGCGTAGGAGATAGTTAAAAATAATAAAGTAAAAAAATAATATTTTATTAATTGAAGATTGTAAAATAGCGAATTATTGGAGTTATAAATTTATAGAAATGAAATATTTTTAAAATATTCTATTTTTACTCTCTGAAATAGAGAAAATTTTAGAAATCTATTAGAAAAAGTCTTAGAAAGTTTTTTTTATTTTATTTTTGATAATTTTAATATAAATGGTGTGATGATCAGAGATACTCTAAACATTTAACGTTCACTAACTCTATAAAGTGATTTTAAACGTGGACAACAATATTTCTGTTTATAATATTTTAAGAGGTCTCTAAACATTTAACGTTCACTAACTCTATAAAGTGATTTTAAACGTGGACAACAATATTTCTGTTTATAATATTTTAAGAGGTGGTGTGGCATGCGCTGTACATTAATTTAACAGATTAAAAAAACTGTTTGCTGCAGACACCTCGAGCAGGGAGCCAAGGTTTTTAAACAATAATTTTCTTAATTATATTTTATATTTTATTGATTTAAAATCAAACTTAGGCTATATTGAGGATCGTTTTCCTTAAAATAATAATCATTTATTTTTTAAATTTTAAACAAAGGGTTGATCAATAAACATTTTAAAAGCAGTATATTTTATAAGAGAGAAAATAAAAAATAACCGTAACTATTATTGAAATTTTATTTTTAACTACATATAAAAATTTAATTGTTAATAACCACTTTTTTATAAAAAAAACAGTGTATGTCCATAAATTACAAAAATACCCCTAGTATTATTTTTTTTTCTTTAAAACTGAAAGAAAACTTGAAATCATGATTAAAATCTGGAATCAAACTTGAAATCACGGCTAGGAACTTGAAACTTGAAATCTTGTTTTAAAAAATGAAATTTTGAAACTTGAAATCTTGCTTAAATTGAAATGTTGAAACTCGAAACTTGAAATCTTAACTAAATTGAAAGTTAAAACTTGAAATGTTCTGGGTTTGTAAGTTTTTCGTTTTAAAAATTAGAAACTTGAAATGTTACCTAAATTGAAATGTTGAAACTTGAAATGTTAACTAAATTGAACTGTTTAAACTTGAAATGTTCCGGGTTTCTAGTATTTCGTTTTCTTTCCTTTTCTTTCCTTTTTTTAAACAGATCTAATCGCCGGCGGAGGAGGAGCTCGATGGCGTTGTTGGACGGTCGTGAAGCCCAGGCGACAGCACTCCGGCAAGCCGTCGACGACATGTGAGAAAGAAAGGAAAGGAGAGAGAAAGAGATGTGAGTGAAAGAGAGAGAGCTGCGGGGAGAGAGGAGGCTGGCGACGGTTCGCCGGCCTCCGCAAGGATGCCGGTGACGGTTCACCGGCGAGAGAGAGAGAGATCGGGGAGAGAGAGAGGAAATGAAAGAGAGAGAGAGATCGGAGAGAGAGAGCAAAGGAGAGAGAAAATGTTTGGGGATGGTTTTTATATGGGGGCATTCAAGTAATTTTTCAAAAAAATGGCTATTAACAAATAAATTTTCGTATGTGGTTAAAAACAAAGTTTTCATAATAGTTGTGGTTATTTTTAGCAATTTCCACATTTTTTTATAATCTGTTATTCCAATAATCAGCTTTCGGTAAGAATTGCTATTTCCATATTATCCTTATCATTTACATTAAAAGACAACAATGTCTTTACATTTATCAAAATTTATTATTTTTATAATATCTATCAAAATTTATTATTTTTATAATATCTATCAAAATTATTTTAAATTTAAAAAAATAAATAAAATATTTTAATTAAAATATTTGTAGCCACCATTGCCACCGGGGATAGCAGCCACTATTGTCATCAACGACAGTGGCAAGAGGATTGTTGGTCTTCTCCCAAAACATCAACGTTGCTGGACCACCCGGATTCCTCCAGTGTGGCGAAACGCAATTGAAATCGTGAGATTTCGTCGCGATCTCAATTGCGAGAATCGATGAGTAGAACCAACTTCTACAGTGCCAGAGAAGCAGATATTCTCTACAAATAGAAGAGGAAGAAGCCTCCTCCATTGTCGCGATCAAAATTGTGATGAATCTCGCGTCTTCGATGGCGATAGTGGGATAAGGCTTTTCGTCGCCTCCTCTACTGTCAAAGGAGATTCAACTACCTTCTATGACATCACCGGTAGATCTCGTCAAGAGTTGCAGTTGACCAATAAGTTTCCATTAATAGAGCTTGAGTTGACTCGAGAGGGTTTGTATCGGAGAAGATGGAGTTGACTCATCATAGTTTGTATAAGGGAAAACCGAGTTGACTCGATGGATTTTTTTTTTAATAATTAATTTAAAAGCGGGAAAAAGTGAAAAAAAAAAGTATAAAAAAAATGTTTAAATAAATTATATTTTATCAATTAAAGTTTAATAAACACGTTTGTCCCACTTTTTTTTTTAAATTGATTATTTATAAATCTAATTTATTTAACAACTATCTACTTATCTTTGTAGCCGATTATTTCTTAAACACATTAATCCTAAACATAGCTTTAATATATCAATTTCTGCTACAATTACAGTAACCAGTTTAATAAAGTTGGTGCATATTTTTTTCTTTTTAGTCTGCATTAACCATTCATTTTGGGTCCACAATATATATCCAATATTTTATAGTTTCAGCCTTAGTTTTGTCCAATGTTGATGATGTCCAGTTGTCTATAAATACACGGTGAAATGAAAATTATTATGATAAATAAATAATTTAATAATTTAATAATTTAATAATTTAATAATTTAATAATTTATAGATAAAAGAATATTTATTAATTTAAAAGAATTTAATTTTTATATTGAGGTGTTATTGATTTATTCCCTATGTTTTTTAAAATTATTTATTTTTTATTCACTTTTCACTGATTGATCACTATGTTTTAAAAAACCATTCATTTTAATCTCTATTATCCGAATTTTAACGGTCAACAGTTACCGAAAAAATAAAATGACATCTTTATCTCTGAATATTTAATTTTTTTAGAAAATAATAATAATAAATTTGATTTTTCTTTTAAGATTTTTTTTTAATAAATATCGACATTATCATCATCATTGGACATTAGGTATCATCATTGGACCAAACTAAAACCTCTACATATCAAACATCACCACCGCATCATGCGTCATCATCATCTTCCACCATCGCAACACCAAAACCCTCTCAAATCCAACACCACCACTAGCCTCTCATCAATGAAAATAATAAAAAAACAAAACAAAAACAAATTAAACAAAACTTCCAGATCTCTTCAACAAAAATCGCTGCAATATCATCAACAGACTATAAACAAAAATCTTTAACAAGAAGACGAAGAATTATACTACCAATGGAGAGATACGAACATCATCACAGTTTGTACAGTAGAACAACCCATTTTTGAATAAAAAAGTAAGCATAAATTTAATATTATGCATTGAGTGCCTGCACCATTTTGCTACTAAAGACCAGATATTGAACAAGCAATAATCAATTTAACTTTCTAAAAAAATTCATGGGTTTTTGTTAAAGGTGGGCAAAATTTCCAGATCTGGTCCAGAAATGAGGGAATATAAGGAATGCTACCTATCGTCGGCGTCAGATGGCCGTTCCATCTAAGACGAACCCCCGTCTGAGATGATGATATGAGATGAAGAAGCTGGAGACGAACCCCCGTTCGAAGATAATTGCTGATGATGATCTGAGATGGAGAATATCAATTTAATTTTATCGAAGGTTGAAGCAGTGGTGTAAAAATGGACTGACGCGGCCCATTAGGGACGGCCTAGCCAGTCCATTTCTGGAAACAGGTCTGGTTGGGCCTGGCACGCCACGGTGTCGCGGGCCGGCCCGGCCCTGCCTGTTTCCAGAGAAGCAAGCCCGGTATGGCACTCCGGCCTGCCTCAGGCGGGCCGTGCCTGTGTGCCGTGCCAGGCCGGCCCGCCGGGCCCCTCTGGCTAGCCGGGCGGGACAGGCCTAACGGGCCTGGTCTGACGGGTTAGTTTTTCGGTCCATTTTTTTTTTCTAAATTACTTTTTTTTTTATTTAGGGTATAGTGTTTAGGATTTATAGTTTATGGTTAAGGGTTTAGGATTTAAAATGAATGAAGAGAACGAACAATTATTAGGATTTGAAATGAATAAAGAGAACGAACAATTTTTTATTTATTTATTTATTTTTCACTTATGGAATTCAGTAATACATATCTACATGATTGACTCATTAAAAACCTTACCAAGAAAAACCCAGTGGGATAAAAACTTGGTAAGGGAAAAGGAGTGCAACCGTTTTACAACTTACAAGTAAATAATAAATACATATGTAAAAGTATAACCTAGTTCTGGCCCTGTCCACTACCTGAAGGGTCATCAATATATAGATTGTCGAAATTTAGATTAAGTTCTTTATCTACAGTTAGATTTTGTAACCTTTTTTTAGCATGCTCCCAATCCCGAAGGCATGTTAATACCTCCACCATCTCTGGAGACAAACAGCTTCTTCTTGGTTCAATTATGTGTCCACTGGTGCTGAAAGCTTGTTCTGAAGACACCGTTGACACTTGAATAACCAGTACGTCACGTGCTAAGTGTGACAGAACTGGATACCTGTACGTATAGGTCTTCCACCATAACAACAAATCAAACTCTTCCTTGTCTTCAACAGTATCGAACTGTGCTTCAAGGTACCTAATAAGTTCGGTACAAGAAGATGGGCTAGATCTTTGCCCTGAAGAAGTACTTGCTGATTTGTCTTTTTTTCTTCGTTTCAGAAGGCTCCAACTTGTTTGCTTCGGCTCTGTCTCCTGTCGTGTTGATTGGGGGATGTCAATGTTGCCAAACCTGGTCTCATAAATATGAAAAATCTCGAACAACTTGGTTCGAATGTCAGTAATTTGTTCTGAATAATCTATTGAAAAATTAATACCAATAAACTCAAGCAAAACTTCTAAACTAGATAATTTAACCCTGAGATCTATTATAGCACTTAAGGCATAAAGTAGGGGAAAGTTAGCCCAATATTTTTTCAACTTTGTCTCCATGACAACAACTGCAGCGCCTAGATGTTCATCTTCCCTATAACTGTTTAACAGTTCAGACATTTCCACTATCTGATGGATTGCCTGGGAAGATGTGGGATAATATACCCCGGAAAGAGTTACAGTGGCATTGTAAAAAATCTTTAAAAATTGAACAAAAATCTTTGCCACATACCAATCGTCTGTGGAAAGTAATTTTGGACTAAGTTGTCCTGTTTCGGTCAATTTCATGTTATAAAAACATGTAATGGTTGTATCATATTCCAAACAATTTTGCAACATTAAATAAGTAGAGTTCCACCTTACCGGCATATCAGTTTGGAATCGTCGGGGTTTGAGACCGTTTAATTTACAATGTCTCTTGAATTCACTGAATCTAGGATTAGAGCTGCAAATCCAAGAAATGGCATCTCTGATGCGATCTATTTGGTCGCTTACCTGCTTTAAACTAGCCTGTACAACTAAATTTATAATATGGCATGCACACCGTTGATGGAAGAAATAACCTCCATCTTGCGGGATATTTCTTGCAACAAACAATGCAATAGAGCTAGTATTTGCAGATGCATTATCAAATGTGATTGAAAGAATGCGATGCGTGATTTCATAAGTTTCTAAAACTTTCATTATGACATTAAAAATGTTTTCTGCGGTATGTGCAAAATCCATAGGACGAAAACCAAAAATTCTTTTTGTTATCCTTGGTTTTCCTCCAATCAGAATCTAAATAGTGTCCCGTGACACATAAATAGTCCTGTTTGGAACATGCATTCCAAATATCAGAAGTTAATGCAACATAGACACTTAAATGCTGTATTTCAGCAACTAAGTCATCCCTTTCGGTTTCAAACAATCGTATCAAATCATTTCTAGTGGTGGTTCTAGAAACAGGTTCATATTGGGGGTTATATGCAGATGTGATTAATTCTTTATAAAATGGACTCTCACCAATACTGATCGGTTGATCAGTTTGTGCAATGTATCGTGCCAAGCACTCTCTAGCGTGCATGTCGTCGAACTGCCACGACTTAACGGACCCGTCTGGGTGCCGTTGAAGCTGTGCCTGGGTTGTAGTATCTACCTGTCCATGTGCAGGCATACATTTGTGCATATGCCGTCTCAAATGTCCGGTTCCCCCCGTACTTGTAGCATAATTCTTATGCCAAAACTTACATTTAGCTTTGAGGCTAGACGCCCCGTTTGGGAGTGTCATTTGGACTATGTTGAAACATTGCCACACATCTGATGTTAATTTTCTGGGACGTGATTTTGGTGTAACGCCGGAACCAGAAGGTCCCGCTTGAGTATGGGTCGGTTCTGAAATATCAAATTCATCGTTGAGCATATTCAAACCGTCCGGAAAATAAGGCTGCTGGTTAGGTTCCATTATCTGAATAAAAATATGAGCACTATAGTAGTTAATAGTCAAATTAAAAATCAATATTTACTAACAGTAATCTTAATTTACTAACAATAATTACTATAACTAATACGACACTTAAAATAATTTATTTACTTAAAAAACAAATTAAATAAACAAAAAAAATCATAATCTACTAACATAAAATTTTAAATTCACTAGTTCACTACTACAAATAAAATTGATAAATTTACTATCATAATCTACAAATGAAAAATTTTAATTTATGAAAAAAACAATATCAAATGTAATTACTACACTTAACATTCATCATTTACTTATTACAAAAAGTAATTTCAGTAATACAAATTAACTTTCTAAATTTTTTAATAACAAATATTAAAATTACTACTAAACTTAAAAATCTTAACAAACTAAACAAATAATATTAACATTAAAGCCCAAAAATTGATAAACTAACTAACTAAATAGATAATGTTTTCATTAAGTAACTCAAATCTAAACATAAACATATAAATTTACTATGAGAATATGTTAGACCAAAAGTAATAACAAAATTGTACCTTTAAAATTTGGTGTGTTGGTGGAAAACGTAGAGAATTTTGTAGAGAGAGTAATAACCAAAATGAATGAAAAAGTTTAGAGAATTGAAGAATATATTAGAGATTGAGATTTGAGAGAATGAGAGATTGAAAGAATGATAGAGAGAGTTAATGGAAAATGAAATGGATGGAAGTATTTATAGAAAAATTTAATTTGTGGGTCAAAATATAATTTAAAAGATTGTAGTGGGGGTTTTGGTAATTTTTATTTCCTCCAACGGCTAGAAATCAATTCCAGCCGTTGGAGGTTTTTTGAAAAAAAAAATAAAAAAAAATTGGCCCTAACGGATCGGCTGATCGGTCCACCGGGCCGGTCCGACATGCTTGGCACGCCGGATTGGCGTGCCAGGCGGGCCGGCCTACCAGGCCTCCTCCCAGCGGCCCGGCACGCGGCCTGACCCTCTTCCTTCACGGGTCGTTCCCAGAACGGTCCGTGAACTTCCTGGGCCGACCGGACCGGCCTGTCACCGGTCGGCCCATTTTTACACCACTAGGTTAAAGGTTGAAGGTTGAAGATGATGGAAGGTTGAAGATTGAAGAATGATGATGATGTAATTGGAAAATTGATGATGACGATCCAGATTGGACTATGTCTCAATTTTATTTTATTTGCGATTTCTTTTTATTTTTTTTATTAGGTGGAGGTCGAGATCCAATCAGATCCCCACATTTAAAAAAAAATATTTTATTGAAATTTATTTATTTTATTAAAAAAAATTATATTTGTTTGTGTATTGACACATGATATACCAATGTTTAAAGATAAAAATACCATTAGAACCGTTTAATTTAACTAACACAAGGACGAAATTGAACGGTTTTTTAAAATATAGGAACCAATCCAATAATAAATAAATAAATAAATAATAATTTAAAAAAACATAGGAACTAAATCGACCCTTTATTATTACTTGTACGTATACTTTTTTTTGGTTGCCTTTATTGTACCAGTGCTCCCATTGTTATGGTGTTTTTTTGAGGTAAAATCACATTAAAATTTTGTCTATTTTTGACTTGATCGCATACAATTCACAGGAGGTCATAGTAGCTCGACCTTGGAAACCTCGACACTGTACTGAGAAATCTCAGATTTGGACCCTAACTAGGAGAGTGGAAAATTTTCCTTTGGTCCCTAGCCAAATTTGGCTATTAACAGAAGTTCTTTCTAACTCGAACACCAATGATTGGGTTGGGGTTGGGGTTGGGGTTGGAGTCAGACTTTCCGTTTTAATTGGAAAATTTTCCCTCCTCTTTTTGTTACCAGAATCTTATTGGAAATCCTCTCATTAAATTCAAGTGAGATGTGGCGAGCAAGGAACGATGCGTTTTTCAAAATAATCCGGCTGCGTTAAGCTAGACCCCAAGATTCGAGGCAATCTTCACCAAGTATCTTGCTTCCATATCACCGACGTCATGGGTTACTGCTCCATTCATCCCTATTTAAACATGATTGCTTCGTTGTCTTTTCCACGCTTTCTTCCTCTTCAAATTTCAAATTTTAAATTTTCAAAAAGAAAAAATCTTTTTTAAAACATTTTTTGTTTGTGCTCCTGCTTCCTGTGAAGTCCAGCAAGCTCATAATCTTCCGCCTACTGCCAGACCATCCGGAGGAATATCCTCAGCTGCTTCGGAGAAAGGGGGACCAACCTCAACTGTTCCAGCTGTGATTTCTCCTGCTCTTGCTTCGTCCCCTTCCCAGCTTAGGTCCAAGATGATGCTCCTCGCATTGCTGGCTTCTAAGGCACTAGGTAAGGGGACCTCTGATCCTCCTGCCCCTATTGCAATCGGCCCTATTCCTTCTTCGGTTGTCCCCTTTATTGTTGTTGCTACTTCTACCACTCCCACGGTTAGCCTCCCCGATGCTCATGTTCCTCCATCCTCACCCCCGATTCCTCAAACTTCAGGAAACCTTGAGGCAGATGTTACGGAGGTTCCTCTTGTTCCCTCTCAACATCGGACGGGCTCGACCGGGCAAGATGAAGTCCTGAAACAGTTTGTCGCGTCTTGCCGGGGGGTGTGGCCTCTCTAGGATGGCTTCGATGCCCGTCGACATTCTGCTTACCAAGGGATCCGCTCTCTTGACTGAGGTAACTACCTTCTTACACATTTACTTGTGGTTGCCAACTTGATCAGTTCTAACCTTGGCTTCGCATCTTGTAGGCCTTCAAATTCAACGTGGCTATAGGCCACTAGATGAATTCTCTTTGTGACTGTGCGGTAAAGGTTGAGGCTGAAGTGGAAAGGGCTATGGGATTGCTTGACAGGCTCAAACTCTGGTACAAGAGATGACTTTCAGCCATAGACAGATGGATACCGACCTGGTCGAGCTTCAATGTGACCACGAGAGGCTGAAGTAATCCTTCGACTAAGAGACCCTCCAATCTAAACATCGGGCCAAGCAAAGGGATTCCTGAAAGGCGGAGGCCAAGGCGCTGGATTTCGAAATCCAAAATCTGCATGCTCAGATGGCCAAGTTGCAAGCTGAGGTGGATGCCTCCTTCAGTGATAGGTACTTTTATGCCTCATTCAGTGATAGGTACTTTTATGCCTCTTACTAGGTCGCAGAAGCTCTCCCTCTTCCCTTCAATCTATCCGTAATTGCCAATTGGGATAGAGAGGAGATCATGGCCAAGGTCATAGAGATGTCTCATCCTGTCGACGATGAAGCAGATCCTTCAAGCGTGGCTGGAGCCAGAAAACAATCGGTTGTGGAAAATCTTTATCTTCCTCTTCCAGTCCTTCCAATCTCTAGTCCCGAGGAATCTTCAAGTGGGGTTCAACCTGTACAGCCCGTGGGGAGTCATCCCGAATCTCGGGAGGAAGTCGGGAATCGTTCTGAAGAGCTCGTTGGGGTAGAGTCTGAGTTTAAGCAGATGGAAATAGAGGTGGCGGCTACCACTCAAGATACGACCATTCCTCCTGAGGTCATGACTGTGGTTAATGAAGTCTTGAAAGAGGATCAGGCTGGGCAACAAACTGTTTAGGAGCCTCCGGAAGGAGGGGTGGCATGAGCGGCCAACCAAGATGAGCAACCAATAGAAGGAAGGGAAGCGAGCAGAGGTCAGCAAGGAGGAGGAGGAGCAACGAGAGGAAACTATGAGGACTCTGAAGCTTGATGTAATCTACTGTCTTGATTGTTCAGAAAGAGGGTGGGCACCCTACTCTATTCATGATCAATTTTTATCAATCCTTTCTCATTTTTCTTTACAGATGTTACCTGAAATTAGGTGTTGGGCTCCTTAACTGATGAATGTAGCCTTGCAAGGGGATATGCTCTCTTATCATTAATGAAAATTTGTTATGACTTTCTTCATGATTGCTTTAATTGATCCCTGATCATGAACATCAAACCTAGTTGAAAACTCCTTGCTTCACTCCTGACCTCTACCTATATGCTACCTTCATTGTAATCATGACTTAATTTTATCCCCCTCGCTATCAGACCCCTCGGATGAACTGGAGACTTCAACCCAGTTTTATCAGTGAGGGGGATCTGCTTAGGGGGTTACCTTGGCTGCCTCCATCTCCAGTATGGGCTTCTTTCCTGAAGGCTGTCGGGTAAAGGAGATCTTATTGCTCTCGCAGCGATACATCTATTATAGATTTGACCCACCGGGGTTGGTAGCACGACGGCCTGTAAGGAACTGGGGGCATGGGCCTTAACCTATCTCGGATCGAGGGTTGAGGTCTTTTCCTATTATAGGCTAGTTATGGCAGGGGAGGTCCCAACAGATCGAAGGTGAGTTACATGGTTCCATGTCTACTTGTTTTTCCCTAGGTATTGGGATTCCTCGATTGGGTCGTAATGCCCTCAGTGAGCAAGCGAAGGCGGATGTTTTCCACGAAGGTCGCTGCTTGCTGATCGAGCATGGCCTGACTTACCACCAGTGGTCCTGAGGCCTACGCAACGGTTGGTTGGATCGAAGCCTGTTTGTGTTGCTTGACATTTCTGCTCTTCTTCAGAGCTTTTTAGGTTGATGCAGCGGAGCGTTACCCCAAAGCCTCGGGCTGTCCCTGGGAGGATCGAAGTCTCATAGTTCCTGTAAAACAATAAACATGTAAACCTTGTTGTTATTGGATATGGATTTGTTCCTACAGACAGTGCTAGAAAGTGTTAATGGTAATTCGCTCGGGGTGATGAATTTTAGCTAACACCCTCGAGACCACTACATCGGAGGTCGCAGTCGGGGGTGGTACCTTCGGTACCTGGTTTATACGTGTAATAGAGGAGATGAAAGTAGGTGATAACATGACGTATGAAAGATATGTAAGGAAAATGAAATTGTTGTACTATTGTAAATGGATCAAACGTAACATACAAAAGACACTCAAGATTCTCGATCTCTTGTGGGTACAATGGGGGTGGCAACTTCGAGCCTATCAAGAAGTAGATAAAACGAAGGTTGTGTTCTCCTTAGAGAATTTAGACGATAATGGAATTTTTTTTTCTTTTTTGGGGAACTCTAGCTCTTCCTTTTTCTTTTTCTTTTTCTTTTTTTGATTTGTACTATCCTCAATCTATTTATACATGGTCCAACTAGGTTTTGCTTGTAGTTTCCCGCCATGCATATCTGAATCAAATCCCCCCTTATCGGGCATGATCTTCTGTTTAAATATCATTTACTTTAGTTTAATTGATTCGATGATATCTTAGAAGGAGATAAGTTTATTTCCTCTTTGAACTCAATCACTTGTTCTGCACGTACGTAGTGTTTTAATGCACGTTGAAGAGTGAATGTGATCCCGTATGCTGCCCTGGTGTCTGGTGAGATGCATCATGGAGGTCATCAACTATAGAGCTTGCTATCTGGAACGACGAAGTACTTCTCTATGCCCGTCTTGGCATTAGAAGCTCGAAATAACCTCCCATGGCCCCTTTTAGAGCTCGACATGGCTGCGTTGACGCCTTCCAACGTTAACAGAGCTTTATGAGCTTCCTCCTTCTTATCTGGATAGATTAGGTTAGTTTCCTAGCAAAACGGAGAGATACTGTAGGGCGAACTCGATGTCCTGAAGGTCCCTTTATACAACTGGAGAAGGTAGCATGCTTTTGGGGAGGTCGGATGATATCTCGACCTTGGGGAACTCAGGTATTCCCATGTCGACCTTGCTCCGGGCTCCGATTTCAATGTAAGGAGTTTAATTTGTTCATACCAAGCCTTACCCTGTGACCCTGGATGCTTGCGAGGTGTTCCAAGGGTATGGGTGACCTCGCCTACTTCTACAGGGTCGCATGGTAGCTCGACTCAGGAACCCCGGTACCTTGCTATGTAATTCAGGATTTGGACCCCTGCTTGGAAGGTGGAAAGTTTTCATTTGGTCTCTAGCAAAATTTGGCTATTAACAATATATATATATATATATATATATATATATATATATATGAGTTTATTTTCAATTATATAAATAGATATAAATTAGTTTGAACAAATTATATAACTATATATATACATTTAAATCAACAAATCTTCAACAATGAGTTAATAAAGCTCAACTGGCTAGAGCTTGTGTCTTTGTGTCGTTTAACCTTGGTCCAAACCATGATGGAGGCATTTTTTTTTTCAGGGGTTAACCAGCTAGCTATTATTGAAATTAAAGGGATTAAAAGGAAAAAAATTAAAAAATAACAATAAGGGTAAAATTTTTATTTTTACTCATTATGTGACTAACATGACAAAAAACGTTTAAAAGAGTGACAATTCATTAAAAAATAAGGACTTTAGTGATAATACCCCAAATAATATTGACACTATCTTTCAGAATCAAAATCGAAATTGACTCTATTTTGTACCTGAAAAATTATCTACAATCAAATTTATTTAAATTTGTTTGCGATTTCCATTTTATTATACATAATCAAAGAATTTGTGAGGAAATGAACTTCCATCTTGTGACAGATGAAATAGCTCTTTCAATAGTTTCTAATTAAGAAATATAAAATTCATATAAATATTTAAAATATCATTGTACCGTTAACATATTTTAAAAACAATTATTTATATACTTATATTTTAACTTTATAATATTTATGTCAAACCAAATTAACTTAAAATATTTTTGAACAAATTTAAATAACAAACGAGTAAAAAACTTTTATCAACAACCTAACCAAATAATAAATATATAATAACACAAGCTTGAAAAATAAAATTATTTATTAATTTATAATCTCAAACCTAAAATCTTGGAAGTTAATAAAATTAATCTTAACGTTCAAATCAAAACACTACGCGTAAACGAACTATGTAGATTAAACAATAAGAATCACTTGAAAACAAGGTGGATATTATATAATAAAATAGTAAAGAATGTCTTAATTTATTCTGATGAGTATCTAATAAAAATAAAAAAGCACACACACATACATATATATATATATATATATATATATATATATTTATTTATTTATATACGGATTTAGCTACTGTATACAAAAGTAACTACAATAGGAGGTTATTTCTATGTTAGTTCTAATTTCCTATAAATTTTCAAATATTTAATTTTGTAGACATTTAGACTGAAATCTAATAATTAAAAATTAGTCATGTAACTATAAAGTAAATGTATAGAAGTTGAACTTATATATAAACTAGACTAGAAAATAATGTATGAAATCATAAATAATAAAATTACTAAAAGGGGTTGATTTTGTTTTGGTAAAAAAAATATTAAGGAAAATTATATTATTAATAAAGTGGAAGGGCCAAGTTGCAATTATCATATTTATACAACAGAGTCAGTTTGCTTATAATAAACATCATGTAATGGAGGTCAATCACCATTGTTGAAAATCAATATTTCTTTCAAAGCTTTCTTTGATATTTTGATTGATACGGATCAACTTAACGTATTTGGGTCGAGTGGAACACCCAAAACGGAGATGAACTTTATGGGCCTCTATAGAAGGTATACGGGGTTGAATCGTCTATTATAATATGTTTTCAGAAAATCAAAGACGAGCCCTATAGATGTTACAAAGGCTTCATCCACCGTAATGGACTACAGTTGGCCTATGTTTGGCTATCTAGCTTGTTGCGTGAACAATTTTTTATTTTTGTTTCCTTTTAATTGAGGATTTTATTTTGTTTCCTTTTAAATTAGGATTTTGTTTTTTTTTTTACTTTGGGTTCTTACGATATTTTTTTTCGTTTAGGATTCTTTCCTGTTAAGGTTCATCAGTTTTTTTTTTATAATCATTTTAGGATTATTTTCTTGTTTGGCAATCTATGTTATTTCAAGTCCTAGTAGATTCAAATTTCTTTGGCTATTTAATAGTTTGTATTAGGGTTTTTGTAATTTGGGGCTTTCGATGAATAAAAAATAATTTTAACTGTTTACTCAATTATCTCTCTTTTTTCTGATAGTCTACAAAGTTACAAAATTAAGAAACCCTTATTCGATCATCCGTGTGTGAGTTCACAGTTCCATCTACATCATTTATACAAACATATTTACATATATATATATATATATATACAGAAATTTTCAAGTCAGTGCGTACTGATATAAATTCGTCAGTGCATTGGATGTGGACCATTAGATTTATATACTTTGACTCCAAGTGTATGCATTTATCAAAACTTCCCCATAACCAGTGGTCCACATGCAATACACTAATATAACTTATATCAGTGCGTACTGACTGAAAAACCACTATATATATATATATAAACTAAAGAGGCGCTTCCTCCGAATCGAGAGCAGCTGAGTTGTTTTAGATCGAAGGAAGACGGCGCTTCCTCCGACGATCTGGAAGATGCTGGGCTACCGGCTTCGTCCAGCAATAAGAGGAGACCTCCGTGCTCAAAAGTTTTTAATATATTTTATATTAAACGATAAGGTATGTTTGTTGACATGTATTGAATTGTATTAGCTAGTATATAATATTTGAAAGTATTATGTTGTATTGTATTAGGAAAAAAAATGCTTAGTGTTCGTCCTACAAACGTTTTTCAATTACCGTTTTTTGAAAATAAAAGCAGTGTTTTTTGTTTCAGTTTCGAGTTTTGAAAACGCGTTTGATAGCATATACTGAAAGCTATATTTTGAAAATGAAAACGGAAGAAACGCGTCAGGTAGGTTAACTGAAAACTATCAAAAATTGTAATATCAATTTTTGCATTTTGTTTAATATTATTACAATTATAAACAAATTGATTAAATAATTAATCAATATAAATTTTATATTTTAATTTTTAAATTAAACAAAAGTAACACATCACAAATTACTAAAAAAAATCAATTAATCAATTAATCAAAACTAAACTCTTAAATTATAAATAAGTATTATTTTAATAAATATAAATAATAGTAGTAAAGTATATATTAAAAAAAATAAAAAGAAGAAAAATAAAGGAAACCAGATCGATCAAGAAGAAGAAAAGAAGAAAAAGAAAGGAAGAAGATCGAAGAAGAAGAGGAGGAAGAGGATCGCAAAAGGAGAATGATCAGAGAAGAAGAAGCATCGGAGAAGGAGAATAAGAGGATTGGAGAAGAAAAATGTTCAGAGATGAAGAAAAAGAAGATGATTGGAGAATAAGAAGAGAAGAAAAAAAAGAGTAAAAAAACAAAAAAAAAACAAAAAAAAAAAACAAAAACAAAAACAAAAAAAACATGTATTTTGTGTTTTTTAAAATTTTTATTGTTAACACTAATTTTGTTTTTCATTTTATTTTTTGTTTATAAAAATAAAATGAAAAACGGTTAACGAACTCGTATTCAAAATCGTTTTTAGAAAATAAAATCTAAAATGGACTGAAAAACAGCTATAGGACGAGACTTTATTTTCTCTTTCTTCTTTACAAATATGGAGTATTGATGAAAACATGTGTTATACTATTTTTTTTTTAATTTCAATATTATACTGGAAATATTTATTTTATTTATAATAATAATATTTATTTAAATTTTTGTATCAATGAAATAAATATTTATTGAGTTTTATATAAAAATATTTAATAAAATATTATATTTTTGTAATATAATAGAATATAATAAAATTATATTAGAATAACTTAATACAATATAATACGGTACATCAACAAACAAACATTTGTATTAATGTTAATACATTCCAATACAATGTATCAAACGGACACGAAAGATAAATTGCTTGAGAGGAAGAAGAGTAGAAAAAAGAAAAAAAAATTACAAATCTGAACAGCGGCCATGAATAGAAGTAAAGAAGATGAGAGGTTTGCAAATATGAGCAGTGAACTTGAACGAATTGAACCAGTTTTCATGATAATTGAATCAATTTGCTCTTTGAAAAAAAAATAAAAAAAATCTTGTAATGCTGTAGTGATAGTGTAAAGTTTTATCAAATATAATGACATGTTAAAATTTCATTGGCAGGGCGAGCCAACTCACCTCTTACGCTAGAGGTACTGAACTTCTCTCGTGATGCTCGTCCATTTAAATGCACCTAAAGCTTGTATGAAGTAACTCATTTTCCAAAACAAATTCACACCAAATAAAATCAAAATTTCCACTCAATTCACTAGTATCATACTTCACCATTGATTCAATTGAATCATCAGGAGTTCTATCAAACCGCAAACACATAACAGCAAAATCAAACCACTGTATATACACTAAAAATAAAAAAAACTGATCATTTTTTTTATTATTTTTTGGAATAACCCACATAAAGAGTCGATACCTCAACAAACTGGAGCCACTTGTCAGTCTTGCCAGTTCATTTTGGTTGGTGGTGGTTGATGAATGCCGGTCAAGGCTCAAGAGTCCAGAGTAGTGTTTTTGATGATTGAAGAGGATTAGGGATTCTGCGACACGAATACTTTGGAGGGTTCAAGAGAAATTCTATCGGAATGACATAAATGCCCTTAGACAAAATAAGAGGAAAAAATTATAAAAAAGAAAACGGGATTTGAACCCGACGTGAATCGAACACGCAACCTTCTGATCTGGAGTCAGACGCGCTACCATTGCGCCACGGATCCCGGATGAAACCTTAGGCTAATAACTTGATATATATAGCATTTCAATATTAGTATTGTCATGTTTCTTCTTCCTATATTGATGACTCATTGTGTATCTAATTTTGGTGTAAGAATTCCTTGTTGGGCCTCAAATGGGGATGGGGATGACCCAATTTTTTTTTTTTTTTTTTTTAAATTAGTCTTCATTTCCTCATTTTCCCAGTTATGAATTTGAAATTTCTAATATTTGGCTTCATACAACTGCTTAGTTCTCTTGGATTTTTTTTTTTGGAGATTGAAAGAAACATAAGAAATGAAAGAAACGAAAGAAACGAAATAGGATGGCCGGATGGGGTTACCTCCCCCAACCTCTCTCATCCCCATTTCCTTTAAATAGAGATGAGGGAAGGTGTTAGGAAATGGAAATGTAGATGGGGATAGGAGAACAATATCCATCCCAATTTCGCTAATTGTCATCCATATATATATATAACAAGCATTAGATTTTAGGAGTCTATATAAGTTTTTTATAAAATTGTAAGCAAAATATTAAATTATATTTTGAGTTTGTAAAAAGCTGAATTGATTGGAATGTTTAAGTAAGTGAGAGTTGATCGGATAAAGCCCGTTATTAATGTGGTCAATATTTGTTGGGCTCGGTGCACCTTAACTAAATTAAATATATGTAGGATATGGTATGGGCTATTGTATATGTGTGGGTCTAGTATTCTTATTAGGACTAGCCATCCTATTAGGGTTTTGAGAATCCTTGGTTAGGATTCTAGGAAGTTATACTATATATAGAGGGTCCCTACTCTCACTCACAACAAACGTATTACAGAATTGTCTCCCCATTAGGCAATCTGAGGAAGTTGAGAAGAGAGTAGAAGACTCTCTATTGTTTTAATTATTTTCCTTGTTTTATTTTCAGGTTATTGCATTATTATGGATTCAGAATTAAGACTCGATAAATTGGATGTTTTCTAATGCTTTTCCAGGTACGCGTCTATTCATACTTATGTATACAATACATGATATATTTAATTATATCTTTACATTAATTCTTACAATGGTATCAGAGTCAATCGTGTTATTGTATATGTTGAATGGTTTTGATTTCGCATCTGTATTTTGTTTTATAGATACCGGATGAATTGAATTAATATTTATCGTTAGTTGTGATAAATATATGTTTGCATGCTATGCTGTGTATTGCATGTTATTATTTTAACATGATATTGTCTTATATATCGATATATCTTATATTTTAAAAAAAACCATGTTTGTGTGAAGATGGACGTGGATTGGATTGTGTTCTGGTGTTAATTAAATTTGGTGTTTGATGAATATGGTTTGATCATATTTGATCAATTGTTTGATGAAGGATCAGATCGATCCAGATTGAACCAGTATTTGGGTTTTTGAAACCCGACCCGTGCCCATGTGCACAACTCACAGGACCTGGGTCACTAATCACTTGGGTCGTTGGGTTTCATACCCAGACCCGTTGTTCTTCTCGGGTCAAAGTCACCATTACAGACATGGTTCTTACCTAGGTCGTTGAGTTTCGGCTTGTTTTTGCACAAGACTTGTGCGTTTTACAGTGACGATCGAGATCGTCAGTTGTCGAGCAACCCAAGCCCAGATCGCCGCTGCGTAGATCGACCAAGAGATCCGTCGAATAAGGATCGGTCTTGGAGTTTTATGGATTTGTGATTCCTCACGGATCCAACAAATCAAGGTTGATGGTTTAGCGGTGAATTCCGGCTGTGTTGCCGTCGTTCTAATGGCCGACGGAACTGGATTGAGCGGCGGCCATGAAACCTAGAGGTTTCTGGTTTGTTTTAGGTTGGGCCACCTTTCGTAAATTAGATAAAGGTTTGGACTGTTTAGAAATTTTCATAGGTTCCCTTTTTAAATTAGTTAGAATATTGGCCTGTTATACAATTTTTCCTGGGCCTTTTAGAATTAATAAAACATCAAGGTATCGATGTGTAATTGTTCATATGTTGGGGCTGATTTATAATTTCAAAAAAATATATGGGGCCAATTTAATATTTTGATAAATATAGGGGCCAATTTAAAATTTATCAAAATCATGAGGCAATTTTAAAATTTTCTAATTTTTTTTATTAAAAATAATTGCAGTTCATAAATAATTATTATGATTTCGGATTATTATGTTTCACATAGTGACTAATCATTTAGTTTTTATAAGAATTATTAGTTTGTTTAAAATTAATAATTAATATAATTTTCTCATGAATCGGATGATTATGTTTCACATAGTGACTAATCATTAAGATTTTGAGAAATTCATCGGTTATCAATTATTAATGATTTTGATTCAATAATTGATAGAATTTTCTCGTGAATCGAATGATTATGTTTCACGTAGTGACTAGTCATTAAGATTCTGAGATGTTCGTTGGTTATCAATTATTAAATTTGAACTGTAAAGATGGAAATACATGTGTTAATCATCTCCGTTTGAGTGTTATCACATATGATAGGTGATGTTCTTCTCCGTAGGAGGTTCATCATCTTGAGGTGTTCATCTATAGAACTGCAATGATGGAATTATATACATGTGATGAGTAATGTTCTTCTCTGTAGGAGGTTAATAATCTCCAGGTATTCACTTATACAATATGTTGTGAGTGTTAGACAAATGTGATGGGTGATGTTCTTCTCCGTAGGAGGTATATCATCTTGAGGTATTCATTTATATAATGTATGTGATATAAATGTTTGAAATTTTGGAAATTGCCTCTAATATATTTTTATTTAATTGAATGAAATTGCCCAACACTTAATGATGCCTACATATTCTATATGCTGACAAATAATATCTACTCAGCATAAATTTAAGAAGGTTATGTATTTCTCATTATTTTGTATAATTTTAAGGTAAAAATTATATGTGACCGTGTCGGATTGATTAAGATAAATATATAAATTTACGTTGGGTGTAATGATATTGGATTTGTAGTTCATGTTTTATAAATGTATAACCTATGAAATTATTATGGAATTGTATGGTTACGTTTCTACGTAGTAGACTAACTATTAATATTTCATTATAATTCATTGAGGACATTAATTAATTATATTAGAAATTATAATAAAGTTGGATGGTTATGTTTCTACGTAGTAGACTAACCATTAGGATTTTATAATGATCTTTTGATAGAAATTATATAATCAATTGTGTTTGGAATATTTATGGAGTTGGATGGCTATGTATTCACGTAGTGAACTAGTTGTTAAGATTCCATAATATTCGTTGGATTATCAATGATTAAGGTTTTGAACTGCATTGAGGTAAAACTATACATGTGTTGATCATCTGTCTAAGGGAGTCATCACTTGTGTAAGTTTTGTGAGCATTGAAGAGTAAAGAGTGATGTTCATCTCCCAAGAGGCTAATCACTTATAGGAAAGTTTTAACACGTGCATTGTGGTCTTTGTCCAAAAGACAGATCATGATGTTGTGTTGGATTTCCATGAAGGTTAAATCATTATTTATAATGATTATGAAAATCGGTATGAGCATGAATATATTGTGATTTAATTCATTTTTAAACACCTCTACTATTTTTTAAATACATGTCATTAAGATATTGGTTGATGGACCTTTTTGGTGGATTAGATGAGACACTCCAATTGGTTTTTACCTTAATGAGGATTAAATGATAAATAAAGTTTAGTGAACCCACTGTCGAAGTTAAGGTCTAGTGCCTTATAAATAGATGGAGATTAATCTATTATGGAGTTATGTCTTTTGTTTGTCATTTTGATAAAGTTGATAGGGTACAAACACCATAGGAAGTGGTCGGGAAATTTTGACAATTCAACATAGCAAGTCAAGTAAAATACTAAGGTAATAAAATAATTTGCTATCGCAAGAAATGGTACCCCCTTTATTTATGTTTTGAATTATTTGATTGATTATCAATTAAACTCTTAGTGGGTTGTTTCTTGTGGTACATTTAATACTATAAATTCTTTCAATAAACTTGGTATTTAATAGGGACCAAATAGTTTAGAGGTTTTATTAGAATTCAAATGAATTCATGATAATAGTTAGATTATCTTTAACCTCTAAAAGTTTTATTGGATGTTATTTCTGATCTTGGTCATGTATAGCAAAGTACAATTTTCATAATAAGACTGAGAATTTAAATTAATATCTTGAAGCTTATTTAAGATAATAGATTCTTGCTTATGATTTCACCTAATGAGTTATATGGTGATTTCTGTAAATAATAATCTTTATGGGTCTTCGAACTCTTCTCGAATTCTAAATTCTACTTTTAGGTTTTAGAATTAGATTGAAGATTGAAGATTGTTCTTGCTTATGTTTTAATCAAGTCAATTACTATTTTTTATTGATTAGTCAATATTCAAAATTCACCCAATAAAACAAACATACAACATCAAGTATAAAGTGCGGAAATATAAATAACACTTGATGTTTAGGTGGAAACCCTCCAAATGGGAAAAACCACGGGCTATTCTGCTAGCCACACACGATCACAGAAATCCACTATATGAGAAAAAGGTTACACCCTCAAGTGATTCTCGGACTCTCACTCTCGACAACCTCAGGCTATGGACACCGCCACTCACCACTCACCACTCACCACTCACCACTCACCACTCTTGGTTCAGTCCCTAGTGATATCCCCTGATACACTACTCTTGGCGTGAGCACCTCCTACTCTACCCCTCGAGCCTTTTACAGTGGACACCCGACCAATTGCTTGCCAACCTACCCTTGTTTGTAAGACTCGACTTGCTTATGCAACTTCACCTAGAAGCCACAAGACTTTGACTCTATGAAGAGTATATGGTCTAAGTAAAATAATCAATGAATGCTCAATGCAAAATATGTTAGACCAAACATACAATGCTTAACTAGGTGTAGATAATGCAATACAACAATCTAGTTATCAAACAATGTCTACATGCCCATATATAAGGACTCAATTAGATGCAAAAGGATTCTAGCAACCTAATGGTCAATAAAAGTCTAACCAACACAAGTTGTCACAACAAATAATCAAGGGCAATTTTGCAATCAAGAAATGCAATCAATTAGGCATACACATAAATGTTCATAAACTAGACTAGATCCTCAAAGTCAACCTAATCATCAATTATGTATACATGAACATTCATGGATTAACTATTTAGGTATAAATGACCTAATAATGCAAGCTATCACAATACAAACCCCAAACATGTCATAATTTCAACAAATATGCAATTTATATGAAGAAATGCTAATTTAAGCAATAAATGACATGTCTTGGTAAGCTAGAACAATAAATAAACAATGGTGATTCTACTTACCAATCAATGAAAACTCATGCTTGGAATGATGCTTGAATGCAAGATGAAGATGAGTTTGGGGTTTGGAGAGTCAATAACAAAGCTTGAAGCTTTCTCTCTCTAATGGAGGTTCTCTCACTCTAAAAATGTATTCTTTGAGCTCTAAGAAGGCAAGGAAGAAGAAGAGAACATATATAAAGAAGCCCTACACAAAACGACATGGTTTTGGACTTGGGAGACAAAGTCCCGCACGACCGTTGTGTGTGCCGCGGCCTATGCAAGTGTCCAGACTGCGGTCTGTGCAGCATGGCACGGCTGGACATTACCGCTGCCTAGGTCGCTGGCTAGACATGGCACCAACAGCGGTCTAGGCCGCGGTACACGCCAGACAGCACAACAGCTCGAGTTTCGAGCGACCCAAAACATGACCAAACGACATCTAAACCTTTCGTATAATATACCGTTGGAAAGGTATGGAAGTCTACTTTCTACTCTAATTTACAAAACATGATTTGGATGTCTGTAGAAAAGGTTATGGTCATTTTAGTGACCAAAGGCCATAAACGGGCAACAATAGAGATGCCCTATTTTTGTGGTCACTTTAGAGATTTCAAAACCAATCCAAACGCTCATAAAATATTACGAATAATATACCGTTGGAAAGGTATGGGTGTCTAGTTTGTACAGAAATTTTCAAAACTCATTTTGAATCATTTTATAAAAAGATATGGTCACAAGACCATACGAAGGTCAGTTTTGAAAAACATTAAATCATTGAAATACACTCTTTTGAAACTAGACACCTTACTCCATATAACCAAACCAAGAGAAGAATGAGACCTTCTCATATAGTCACTCAACGCGCTAAAACAAACACACCATCGTGCAAGCGCGAACACAACACAATACCACACTTAAATCTACAAATGAAGTGCAAATGTGATTGTGAAGAGATGCACACATATAAACAATATCAACACAAATGCATGATCACAAAGCATGCATGAAGTGTGTGTGTGCACCTAAACTCTTCAAGAGGCGAAGTCAAGTGAATATACATTTTGCTCTTGAAGTCATGGAGATGCTTGAAGGCTTGCCAATGAGGTCCTAAGCTACCCATTATACAATCATCCCCAATGTGGTTTAGTTTGTCATGAAATAAGTCAATCATAAAATTGAGGTCCTTACAATCTCCCAATTTGGCTATTTCATGATAAAACAACCACTCACAAATAAATCATCACAAAACAAAAAATAATCTAGCTATTGTTCATAAGAGTCCATTCTACGTTACAAAAAGAGATACCTAAGAATCTAAGTCTTCAAGGTCTTCAATCTCTTCGTAGATCATCATAACTACACACAATAGCAAGAAAGCACTTTCCAAGAACAAGTGCATGTGAGGTGAACAAACATAAAAAGCAATTGCACTCAATAAAGCAATATAAACAAATGCATGTGCAATGCTCCCCCTAAATGGGTTACTCTCTCCCCAAAAGTATAACCAATGCTCCCCCTATATTTCTCAAGTCTTCTCCCCCCTTTTGTCATGAGATAGGCATGACTTTGCCTCTTGAAGTCATGGAGATGCTTGGAAGCTTGCTAATGAGGTCCTAAGCTACCCATTACACAATCATCCCCAATATGGTGTAGTTTGTCATGAAATAAGTCAATCATAAAATTGAGGTCCTTACAATCTCCCCATTTGGCTATTTCATGACAAAACAACCACTCACAAATAAATCCTCACAAAACAAAAAATAATATAGCTATTGTTCATGAGAGTCCATTCTACGTTATAAAAAGAGATACCTAAGAATCTAAGTCTTCAAGGTCTTCAATCTCTTCGTAGATCATCATAACTACACATAATAGCAAGAAAGCACTTTCCAAGAACAAGTGCATATGAGGTGAACAAACATAAAAAGCAATTGCACTCAATAAAGCAATATAAACAAATGCATGTGCAATGCTCCTCCTAAATAGGTTACTCTCTCCCCAAAAGTATAACCAATGCTCCCCCTATATTTCTCAAGACTTCTCCCCCTTTTTGTCATGAGATAGGCAAAGGAGCTCCCTCTATCGGGTTGCTTTAGCAAAGAGAGCTATTCGCACAAGATTATTGCATAATCATATACACAAACTTTATGCAACTTAAATAATTGAGGGAGATTCAATGAGTTTTATTTAAAGAAAAATGTGTGACAAGAATGCTTTGCAAGCAAAACATGTTGCATTCAAATCCAAAACAATTGGTATTTGGCAAAGCAAACATCAAAAGGGTTTTCAAAAGAATTCAAACCAATTTGTACTCTTTTGTCATAAGAAAACAAGATATAGTTTCAAAAGTTTAAAAATATAAAGCAACTATATCAATCCTTAAAGGCAAATCAAGACATGAGCGACTATTGCGCCCTTTTTTATTTTTCCGGATAATTATCAATATGGTAGAAGTCTTGTTTCACCATTAAGAAAAGAGAGAAAACTAATTTGGATATAAAATCCTTATTAATTGCATGGATAAAAGATCTTTAATGATTAGTCCTCTCATTTGCACTCACACATATTTGCATTAAAGCAATCAAACTCAATTCATGCATATCATTTTAAATCATGTCATTAAAAGCAAGTTCATATGTCATGGAGATAAATTATAGGTCATTCAAATGTACTTTCCCAATTAAATCTCCTAGTCCAAAAATGCATGTTTGAACATAAATATGACATGGATTGCAAGTAAAACAATGGTGCACACTTATTAAAAAAAAACATATAAGCATATGTGCAACCAAGAATCTCAAGCAATTATCAAAAGGGCATAAAACAAATTAACTTTTTGCATATATCAAATCATGCAAGTTTGCTCTCTTTGCTTGAGCTCCCCAAATGGGGTCAAATCCAACCAAGTCAATGAGAGGCATAAACCCTACAAACTTACCAAGTCCAAAGGACTTAGTTGCATCTACGGGTGTCTCATGGGCACTAAGGCAAGCAGGTTCATTCTTTCTAACCCACATAGGTTCCACCTTTTCATTTTTAGTGGTCATAAGTAAATTTCTAAACTCCATAGGTTCATGCAAACTTGCCCCCTTTTTCAACCGTTTTACTTTCATGCTCTTTAATCTACACCTCTTAATGTATTTAAAGCAATTTGGTCTTAAGTGACCAATCATACCATAAAAATGACAAGTAGGTACAAAGTAAGAATTTATACCATTGCATTAATTTATACCATTGCATTGTGTTCTCATCGAGGCATCACCATGTTGATGAGGTTGTCTTTGATGATGCACCGGTTGGCTTCTCCTTGGAGCTTGAGCCGATTGGTGGCACATTTGTGGTCTAGCTTCTTGAGGTGGTTCAGCCGTTTGATCTTGCCTCCTTGGTTGGTCATGCTTCTTGTGGTCACCTTTTTTCCTCATAGTTGGTTTGTTGGAGGAGGTGATTTACTTCTCAAGAACTTGTCCTTTCTTCTTGAATTGCCTAGGCTTTGGTTGAGTTGACAAGGCTTGTGTGGACTTTCCTTGAGTTGAAGGTTGCTTGGATGAAGCTTTGCTCTTGCCTTGAGCTTGAGGTTGTTTGACCTTGGCCTTCTTTAATTCTTCAAGGCACCTTATCTCTCTTTCGTTGACAATTTTCAAGGAGATATCTTTGATGGCAAGTTCATCTTTCATTTCCTTCATTCGTTGGTGGCAATCTTCAATATCCTTCTCAAACTTGGACACATCAATCACGTACGTCTTCAAGGAGTCATTTAACTTGATTCTTAGTTGAAGATTATCCTTTTCCAATCTAAGGATATCATTATCTTTCTCCTTCAAAGACTTTTGAAGAGAATCAACTAACTCTTGATAATCAACCACATTATCACAAGAGTTCCCGGAGCATGGGTCATTGCTATCAAAGCTTCTCCCACATGTGCTTGTGAGAGTCATATCATTAAGGCTAGCTTCACTAAAGCATGCTCCACTTCGGTTTCCAAACTCCAAGTCACCAATCTTGAACTCTTCAAGTGACACATTTGGTAGCGGCTTGGATTTCTTCATGGTAGGAAACCGGAAATGCTAAGTAGTTGATCTTACTATCAATCGAGCATGTAGAGCACTCTTCAACTACTTCAATTTCGCTATCACACTGAGTAGCGATTAAACCACCTCCTCCATTCTTGTACTTCAAGTTACCACACTTGGGAGGCAATGTGGCCAATTCCACTACATTTAAGGCAAGGATCACTCTTCCTTAACCTTTTCTTTTCCTCCTTCCCTTTTGTGGTCATGTTCTTCTTTTGAGATTTTGTGAATCTCTTAAATCTCTCAACCATGAGAGTCATCTCCTCATCAGAGTCATAATCCTTCCTCTCAACATTAGAGGTCAATCTTGCAATACCCGCTCTAAGTGTTTCACTCTCACACATGATGTTTGGTGAAGTAAATGAATGCAAATGAAATGCAACAAACAAGTGCAAACAAATGCAAGACACACAAACAAGAGCTTGGATCACCTAAGTATGTCTAGGAACCCACTCTGATACCAATTGAAAGTTCCCTAAAAAGTGTCTAATAACCTGGGGGGGGATAGGTTTTTAATCAAGTTAATTACCAATTTTTCTTGATTAGTCAATATTCAAAATTCACACAATAAAACAAACATACAACATCAAGTATAAAGTGCGGAAATATAAATAACACTTGATGTTTACCTGGAAACCCTCAAAATGGAAAAAACCACAGGCTATTCTGCTAGCCACACACGATCACAGAAATCCATTATATGAGAAAAATATTACACCCTCAAGTGATTCTCGGACTCTCACTCGACAACCTCAGGCTATGGATACCGCCACTCACCACTCTTGGTTCAGTCCCTAGTGATATCCCCTGATACACTAATCTTGGCATGAGCACCTCTTACTCTACATTTCGGGCCTTTTACAGTGGATACTCGACCAATTGCTTGTCAACCTACCCTTGGTTGTAAGACTTGACTTGTTTGTGCAACTTCACTTAGAAGCCACAAGACTTTGACTTTACAAAGAGTATATGGTCTAAGTGAAATAATCAATGAATGCTCAATGCAAAATATGTTAAACCAAACATACAATGCTTAACTAGGTGTAGATAATGCGATACAACAACCTAGTTATCAAACAATGCCTACTTGCCCATACATAAGGACTCGATTAGATGCAAAAGGATTCTAGCAACCTAATTATCAATAAAAGTCCAACCAACACAAGTTGTCACAATAAATAATTAAGGGCAATTTTGCAATCAAGAAATGCAATCAATGAGGCATACACATAAATGTTCATAAACTAGACTAGATGCACAAAGTCAACCTAATAATCAATTATGTATACATGAACATTCATGGATTAGCTATTTAGGCAAAAATGACCTAATAATGCAAGCTATCACAATACAAACCCCAAACATGTCATAATTTCAACAAATATGCAATTTATATGAAGAAATGCTAATTTAAGCAATAAATGACATGTCTTGGTAAGCTAGAACAATAAATAAACAATGGTGATTCTACTTACCAATCAATGAAAACTCATGCTTGGAATGATGCTTGAATGCAAGATGAAGATGAGTTTGGGGTTTGGAGAGTCAAATAACAAAGCTTGAAGCTTTCTCTCTCTAATGGAGGTTCTCTCACTCTAAAAATGTATTCTTTGAGCTCTAAGAAGGCAAGGAAGAAGAAGAGAACATATATAAAGAAGCCCTACACAAAACGACATCGTTTTGGACTTGGGAGACAAAGTCTCGCACAACCGCTGTGCGTGCCGCGGCTTAGGCAAGTGTCCAGATCGCGGTCTGTACAGCATGGCATGGCTGGACATTACCACTGCCTAGGTCGCTGGCTAGGTATGGCACCAACAGCGGTCTAGGCCGCGGTACAGGCCGGACAGCACAACAGCTCGAGCTTCGAGCGACCCTAAACATGACCAAACGATATCTAAACCTTTCGTATAATATACTGTTAGAAAGTTATGGAAGTCTAATTTCTTATACAAAACATGATTTGGATGTCTGTAGAAAAGGTTATGGTCATTTTAGTGACCAAAGGTCAGAAACGGACAACAACAGAGATGCCCTGTTTTTGTGGTCACTTTGGAGATTTCAAAACCAATCCATACGGTCATAAAATATTACGAATAATATACCGCTGGAAAGGTATGGGTGTCTAGTTTTTGCAAGAATTTTCAAAACTCATTTTGAATCATTTTATAAAAAGATATGGTCATAAGACCATACAAAGGTCAGTTTTGAAAAACATTAAATCAGTGAAATACACTCTTTTGAAAGTAGACACCTTACTCCATATAACCAAACCAAGAGAAGAATGAGACCTTCTCATATAGTCACTCAACGCGCTAAAACAAACACACCATCGTGCAAATGCGAACACAACACAATTCCACACTTAAATCTACAAATGAAGTGCAAGTGTGATTGTGAAGAGATGCACACATAAACAATATCAACACAAATACAAGATCAAAAAAGCATGCATGAAGTGTGTGTGCATCTAAACTCTTCGAGAAGCAAAGTCAAGTGAATATACATTTTACTCTTGAATTCATGGAGATGCTTGGAAGCTTGACAATGTGGTCCTAAGCTACCCATTACACAATCATCCCTAATGTGGTGTAGTTTGTCATGAAATAAGTCAATCATAAAATTGAGGTCCTTACGGGATAGAGTAGTTATCCTTAAAGGAATCGTTGATTCGGTTACAGAGGAAGTTTTGGTCGGTGAGACCGTTGTTGTGGAACTCGAGTCTGCTGGATGGGATGCCTCAGGAATCAATGATGGGGGAAATGCTATGGCGGAGATCGAAGCCCTTAAGGAGGTTGCAAACGCACAGAAGTGTGCTCTTGTTGATTTCCCTAGTGATGGCTAGTTGTAAGTGGGGGGTTTTTGAACAAAAAAACTTTGGTATTTCTATGTTTGTTCATTTTGTTTTCTAGACCTCGATGTTATGTTTCAAACTTTGAGACTTTTTATTGCTAAGCACGAGACTTAGCTTATTTATGGAATGTTTCGTATGATGTTTTTTTTTGTTTGTTTTTGTTTGTTTTTATTATAAAGTGTGGTTGTTTTCTTTTTGTATGTAAACCTGGGACTTTTCTTACCGTCTACCGATTCATGAATTTTGAATATCTGATCTCTATTGCTAGTGCCTCTTAAAAGGCCCTCATAAATGGTATTGATCAAGTTACCCTGGGAACTTCCACTATTTCGATTGGCCTTATCGGCGCTATCTCTTCATTCCAACTTATCTACGTGTTTGTCTGCTAGGTTTATGATTTAAGTTGAATTAATTCCATATCAAAACGATATTTCTACTGCATTGATTAGTTGTCTAGGTTGATATGATTCAAGCTTCAAAGAAGGAATGACAACTTGTCAAGCAAAGAGAAGTCTTCAAGAGGAATAAGCTTTATTGAATATCAAAGGTAAACTAGACTTCTTTCCTCTTGCAAGGTTATTAACGTGCACACACACATTGCATTCATATGTGTCCCTACAATGTTGTGCTCAATTTGTATAACACATTCACACACATGCTAATGTATGCACATACATTAGATTTAATTTGACAAAGTTGGCAAAAATGAATGTACTAGCACTATTTTTAAGAAATGGCATACATGTATGTTCTTGTGTTTGTTTGTTTGTTTGTGTTTTTATGATATTGGACTTGAATATGTTCTCATATTATTCTTTATTGAGTTTCGATCATTTAAGTTACTCATTCATTAGTTTTGAGTTTCGAGTTGGAAGTTACGAAACTTTCCATATCTTTATTGTTCATGGTTTTTATCTTGGTATATCGAGTTGATTTCCATACTTTTTATGAAAGTTTTGTTGAGATCCATGTTCGTGAGAGAGTCCCAGTTCGTAATATGAAAATGGACTTGAAATCGAAGTTCGGAGGCTGGAGAATGGTTGAAGAACATGAGATGAGTGCATGGAAGGAAGAAAATGGCCAAAGGCCATTTGCCATCCTTCCCGTAGAGGCACGTGAGCTCCATGGGAATGGTGGCTCCCTGCCCCTGTGAAGCCCATGCACCTCCACAGGACAGGTAGGTGGCAAGCCACCTGGTGCCATGTATGCACACCCACTTGCCACATCATCTTCCCTCCATTCTTTCTTTTAAAATCTCTTTCCCTCTCACTTTCTCTAAGAAGAAGAAAAGGTGCAGAATTTTCCTAGAAATTCTCCCAACTTCCAAACACCATAACTTTCTTATTTCTTATCTGATTTGAATGATTCAAGTTGGAGAATCTTCATACAAGAGTCTTCCATCATCTCCAAGAGAGTTTGAAGTCATTTTTTCAAGTTTTGTGGTGGTTCCACATCAAAAAATGAAGCTGCACGTTTTTGTTAAGGTATTGATTCATCTTTTGATTTTTGTTCTTCAAATCCTTCAATTACCTTGGGATTTCTTCTTCTATATGTGTATGTTACTTAAACAATGAAATAGAGACTCCATTTAAGCTAGATGAGCTTGATTAGAAACATATATATCGAGTTAGGTTTTTCTTAATACCTACGTTATCACATGGTGATGTTTGTATTGTGCTGGCTTTCAATCTAGGACTATTTGTGTTTCAATAGATTGATTTTGATGATTAATAGTTTCTGCATGTGCTAGGTTTTTTTAGTTGAATATATATAGGATTAGCACATTTGATTTTGATTTAGAGCTATTTAGGGTTTAATTGATTGTTGTGTGAAAAATATGCTCTAAATATTTGCTAGATTTTAATTGATCATGTAAGGACCTCGATTTTATGATTGGCTTATTTCATGACAAACCACACCACATTGGAGATGATTGTGTAATGGGTAGCTAAAGTTCATATTGGCAAGCTTCCAAGCATCTCCATGACTTCAAGAGCAAAAGGTATATTCACTTGGCTTTGTCTCTTAAAGAGTTTATGTTAGTTCCTTGGTTTTTGATTGGTTTATTTCAATTGACAAACCACATTTGGGGATAATTATGTAAGGGTAGTCTAGGTCAGCTTTGTTCGTGATCAAGTTCAAGCTTCAAAGGTATATCACTTGTTTAACTCTTTGAAGAGATTTAGTTGCACACATACACTAACATGCATTTGTATTGACATGCATTTATTCCTTGTTTCTTGTTGCTCATGTGTGCATTCCTTCACAATCACACTTGCACTTCATGTATTCTTTTATTGCATCTATGATTGCATTTATGTTTTCATGATCATGATCATGCATTGCTTTTAATCATATGATTACTTGTTATGTGCATTAAGTTAGATTTGGTTTGGTTATTTTGAGTAATATGTCTAGTTTCGAAATGATGGTTTTCAATGATTTAAGTATTTTTCAAAACTGACCTTTGTATGGTCTTGTTACCATAACATTTTATACATTGCTTCAAAATGATTTTTGAAAATTTATGTACAAACTAGCACTCATACCTTTTCAACGGTATATTATTTGTAATATTTCATGACCGTTTGGATTGGTTTTGAAATCTCCAAAGTGACCATAAAAACAGGGTATCTCTGTTGTTGTCCGTTTCTAACCTTTGGTCACTCATTTGACCATATCTTTTTCTATAGTCAACCAAATAATATTTTGTTAATTGGATTAGAAGTTAGACTTCCATACCTTTCCAACAGTATATTGTACGAAAGGTTTTGAAGTCCTTTGGTCACATTTTGATATGCTTGAATTTCAAGGTGGAGTGTTGAGAACAGATTTCGCTCAACGTTTCGCCCCCTCCTGGTGCGAAACAAGTAGCAAAAATTGTGGCAGCCCTTTTCACTCCCAAACTCTTCGCCCCCTCAAGGGGTGAAACCAGTAGCGAAAATTGTGGCAGCTCTTTTCGCTCCCAAACTCTTCGCCCCCTCAAGGGGTGAAACTAGTAGCGAAAAACCTGTTTGGGTAAAAAAGTCTTTTCTTGTGCATTTTTAGATCTTATATATATCATTCTCTTCCCAAATCAGATCTAGAGCTCTGAAATTGAATCTCCAAGAGAGAGAAATTGAATCCTAGAGAGATAGAGAGCTTCAAGAACTTTTTTTACTCAACCAAACTTCAAATCACAATCATCAAGCATCTTTCAAGCATGGGTCTCTTGTTTGTTCATGACTAGGTATTCTCTATATGCTCTAGACTTTATAGTTTCATTACTATGACATGTATACCTAGGTTTTAAATTTTATTGCAAGTTAAATGTATGCTTGTGTGCTTAATAGCTTTTATGACATGCTTGTGGTATTGGTTGTTGGTTGAGAGTATTTATTAGTGATAGCTAGAATTGAGGACGGTTTTACCCTTCTAGCTAATTCTTCTTGCTTTTGCATTTTGAACATTGATATCTATGATTTGCTTTTCTTGTCATTATTAATCCTATATAAGTATGAATGTTTTGACCTAGCATTTTTGCATATATAATATTCTAGCATATTCACTTAAGTTGCTATTATCTTTTCATTGTTAATTAAGCTTGTGGCTAAGTGGTTAGTCCACAAGGTTAGTGATCCAAAATCACTATAAAAGGCCCATCGGGTAGAGTGAAAGGGTTAGTAACATATTGGGTGTGATAGGAGGTCAATCTAGGTTGTAAACTTTCATTCAATAGTGGATTTTGAGGATCGAGTGTGGCACACTGAACAGCCAGTGGTTTTTTCCATTTAAAGGGTTTCCACGTATATATTGCCTGTTATTGCTTTATGTTTATTTTCATTTATATGAACAATTGGTAGAATGGGGTAGATTTGGTAATATTGATTAATTCGTGAAATTGGCAATCAATTGAATTAAAACCTATTCACCCCCTTCTAGGTTTATAGACACAATTTCTAGTGAATTTCAGTTTAGGTGTACACACACACCTCATGCATGCTTTGTTGATCTTGCATTTGTGCTGATATTGTTTATATGTGTGCATCTCTTCACAATCACACTTGCACTTCATTTATAGATTTAAGTGTGGCATTGTTTTGTGTTCGCGCTTGCATGATGGTGTGCTTGTTTTAGCTTGTTGAATGACCATCTGAGAAGGTCTCATTGTTCTCTTAGTTTGGCTATGGAGTAAGGTGTCTAGTTTCAAAAGAGTGGATTTCAATGATTTAAATGTTTTTCAAAATTGACCTTTGTATGGTCTTGTGACCAATCTTTATAGTCAATGCTTCAAAATGAGTTTCAAAAATTTTATGTACAAACTAGACATCTATACCTTTCCAACTGTATATTATTCGTAATATTTTATGAACGTTTGTATTGGTTTTGAAATCTCCAAAGTGACCACAAAAATAGGGCAACTATGTTGTTGTCCGTTTCTGACCATTGGTCATTTAAATGACCATAAATATTTCTACAGACATCCAAATCATGTTTTGTAATTTGGAGTAGAAAGTAGAATTCCATACCTTTTCAACAGTATATTATACGAATGGTTTGGATGTCGTTTAGTCATGTTTTGGGTCGCTCAAACCTCAAGTTGTTGAGCTGTCAGGCTTGTACTGCGGTCTAGACCGCTTTTGGTGCACATGCCTAGCCAGTGGTCTAGACAACGGTCTTTTCCAGCCGTGCCACACTGTCTGGACAGCTGCCTAGACACTTGCCTGGCCAGCGGTATGCCCAACGGTCATGACGGGACTTCGTTTCTCAAGTCCAAAATGATGTCGTTTTGTCTAGGGTTTTATATATATGTTCTCTTCTACCTTGCCTCTAGAGAGCTCAAAGAACACATTTTTAGAGTGAGAGAACCTCTGTTAGAGAAAGAAAGCTTCAATCTTTGTTTTTAACTCTCCAAACCCCAACCCATCTTCATCTTGCATTTCAAGCATCATCTAAAACATGGATTTTCATTGATCGGTAAGTAGAACCTTCATTATTGTTCATTTATTGTTCTAACTTACCAAGACATGTCATTTATTGCTTAAGTTAGCAAATCTTCATATTTATTGTTTAACTTTTGAAGTTATGACATGTTTGGAGTTTGCATTGTGATAGCTTAAATTATTAGGTCATATTTGCCTAACTAGCTAATTAGGTCATATTGATTGCATTTGATGATTGCATTTATTTACCATGCCATGTTTAATGACAACTTGTATTGAAATAGCATTGTTTGATAACTAGATTGTGATATTGCATATCCATATCTAGTTAAGTCTTATGCATTGCATTTAGACAGTATTGTTTATGCCTCATTGATTGCATTTATTGATTGCAAAATTGCCCTTGATTATTTGTTGTGACAACTTATTTTGGTTGGACTTTTATTGACAATTAAGTTGTTAGATTTTATCTACATCTTATTGAGTCCTTATTTGTGGACATATAGGCATTGTCGATAACCAGGATGTTATATTGCATTATCTACATCTAGTTAAGCATTTTGTGTTTGGTCTGAGCATAGTGTCATATATACACTTAGACCATATACTCTTCATTGAGTCAAATTCTTGTGGCTTCTATGTGAAGTTGCACAAGCAATATAAGCCTTGCGACCAAGGGTGGGTTGGCAAGCAATTAGTCGGGTATCCACTGTAAAAGGCCCGAGGGGTAGAGTAGGAGGTGTTCACGCCAAGAGTAGTGGATCAGGGGATATCACTAGGGATTGAACCAAGAGTAGTGAGTGGTAGTGGTCATAGTCTGAGGTTGTCGAGAGTGAGAGTGAGAGTCCGAGTATAACTTTTTACTCATATAGTGGATTTCTGTGATCGATTGTGGCTCACTTAACAGCCGGTGGTTTTTTCTCGTTTGGAGGGTTTTTCACGTATACATCTTGTGTTATTTATATTTCCTCACTTTACACTTGATGTTGTATGTTTGTTTTATTGGGTGAATTTTGAATATTGATTAATCAAGAAAAATTGGTAATTGACTTGATTAAAACCTATTCACCCCCCTTCTAGGTTATTAGACACGTTTTTTAGGGTTATTTTCAGATCATTCTTGTGAATTGACACGACATTTGTTGTATACGTAATATCAATACAAAATTTATAAAACCGTAACTATGCACTCAAGTGTATTAAACAAGTAGTGTGGCAAGTTAAGGTATCGTCCAAAGAGATCGAGATATAGTTATAATCAAATCTTTACTCTAGTAATAAATGCAATAAAAGTAAATTGAAGTTTGAGATTGTGATTAACAACAAGTATAAGCAAAATGCAATTTCAACTAGAAGAATGTGATATGGAGTGAGAAGATATGAATAGGGATGACAAAATGGATTGGGTCTATTGGACCCTGTCCAGATCCATATGTTATGGATTGAGTATATATCCATCCCATATCAATTATGGATACAAATGGATTTTATCCAATCAGACTCACAATAACTGCGGGTCGGTTATAGATCTTGACCGGGTATAATATAGACCAGTAAAAAAACCACCCATATTTGATTTTTTTTTTTTTTTTTTAAAAGGGTTTCACTTTTACGATGCCTCCTTTCACACTTTTACAACGCCTCCTTTCATAGTTTCATGTATGAATCTCTGATCCACCTTTCATGTCTCCATCCTACTCTCGCCACCGTCAACACATCATTGGCGAAGCATATTGGTTAGTCGTCTCTCTTAGACGGCTATTTTCGAACCTCGGCTATTTTCGAACCTCTTTGCTTCTTCATCAGGTACAACTATTTTCGAATCTTTATTCTGTTGTGATTTTTGTGTTGATTCGTTTATGGGTTTCGTTGATGGGTTTTGAATAATTACATGATGGGTTTTGTGATTATCATCTGAATCTTTTTTTGTTGTTGTGATTTTCATGTTTTTTTATTGATGGGTTTTTATGGGTTTAGTTTGGTTAATTGCGAGGTTTCTTCATCAATCTATCTCTGTGTATTAACAATTAGGTTTGATTAAATGATGAAGATTGTTTAAAGAAACTTTTTTTTTTCTGATAATTTATCTTTTTATGTTTTTTTTAAATACAACAAAGGATTACATATTATTGACCATTAGGAAATATATATATATATATATATATATATATATATATATACATTGTATTATTTCGAATAATTAACTATTATACCTATTCATCAACCATTGAAGTTTTTCCTTGGAAACCTGGATATCATGCTTTTTGTCCAAAACTGATTTGTTGAAGCCTATATTTTGTATGGTTTTTTAAGTATAGCTTTTATAGAATTTTAAAATTATTACTCAATCTTAAAGAGCAGAGTAAAACAGCCATGGTAAATGCAATGAATTTGTCCTAGCATTCATTGCATTTTCAGCTAATCAAAGCTATTTCACTTTTGTAGAGTATAGGAAGAACTTTTTCTACCGGCGATGACATTTTAGAACCCAGTCTTTGGTTGCTAGCGACACTAGAGGCGAGCACAGAATACAAGCTGAGCTTAAACGGCTCGAGCAAGAAAGTAGATTCTTAGAGGTTAGTAATGTACTATTTTGAATGGTTTTCTGATTCCTAGTCTGTTCATTTTGTTGCTTAGATGTTTGATTTTTATTGTTTACTTGATTATGAGTGTTTACCAATGTTAATTTTAAAAGTAGATAATGGTCTATATTAATCAAGTTCATTCTTTTTTCTTATAATGGAATTTTGAATTTGAAGTTGCAATTGTGGGGTCTTGGATATCAATCTAATTGTTGTGAAAATTTATTTAGCAGTTCAAGTTGTTTACAGGAGACATGGGAAAGTTTGATGAATGGATGTCAATGTTGAGTTATGAATAGTTTATAATTATCTATTTTGTCTTCATGAATCAAATAACTTTTCCAAGACTAGGCAAATTGTGTTGTCTTTGGTTAATTACTAGGTTATGTTCCTGATCAGTGGAACATTAATATCATGAATATTTATTGGGCAATATGTTATCTTGCAATCTTGCAAGTTATAAAAATGTCTATGATGTGTATGTACCTTTTGTAATAATTGAATTCTATTTTTGAGTGATCATTGCTAGCTTTACTGATGAAATTAGTTGTTACTTTGATTAGTACACTTTAATTTCGTGTTTAATTCCGATGAAATTAAATGATGTGTTAGGTAGCTAAACATGACTAATTTTGAAGGAAGTCAAGTAAATGTTTCTACGGGTAGTGGTAATAATGAAGTTGAAGATGTTGAGCCTGATAGTGCTTCAGGTGGCTCTAACCGGAAAAGAAAAACATCATTTGTTTGGAATTACATGAACGGGGTTGATGTTAATGGTGTTATGATGGCAAAATGTAATTTTTGATAAAAGTTGTTAAATGGAACTAAAGGGACATCAAGTTTAAGGAAGCATGTGTTAAAATGTCTTAATGATCATCAAGAAGCTACAAATTCAACTAATACCTCGTTTGATCCAAATGTTTGTAAGTCAAAAGTAGCGAAGATGATTATAATGCATGAACTTCCTTTAGGATTTGTAGAATTCATGGGGTTTCGGGAGATGATGGGGTATTGTCAACCTAGGTTTGAATCAATGAGTAGAAACACGGTGAAAAGTGAGATTTTTAAGTTGTACAATATGGAGAGGGATAAGACATTGAAGTTGTTGGATAGCATTGAAAGTAAAGTAGCAATTACTACGGATATGTGGACATCTAGTACAAAAATGGGATACATGGTTGTTATTAAGCAATTCATTGACAAATCATAGTAGAATCATGTGTTTTATACATGTGTTAAGTCCACATGATGCTACATCACTTGGTGAATAGTTGGTGGCATGTTTTTATAACTGGAATGTGGATAGAAAGATATCTGCATTACTGTGGATAATTGTTCCACTAATGACTGAATTATTGAGAAAATCAAGAACAAATTTGGTGATGCATTGGTGTTAGGTGGGAGGTTATTCCATATGTGATGTAGTGCCCATATCTTGAATTTGGTGGTGCGAGATGGGTTGAAAGTGATTATAGATGGCATTTAGAAAATTCGGGATAGTCTTTGTTTTTGGATAGCATCATGCAAGAGAATTGAAGCTTTCAAGAATTCAGCAAATCAATTGAAAATTACATATTCCAAGAAACTTGTGCTTGATTGTCCCACTAGATGGAATTCCACATACTTCATGCTTTTGGTTGCCTTGATTTATAAGGATGTTTTTATTCGTGTTCAGTATTATGAGCCGTAATATAAATGTTTGCCCAATGAATCAGAGTGGCAATTAGCAACAATTATGATAGAGCAATTGAAACCATTTTACAAGTTAACGGAGTTTTTCTCAGGTATTATTTTTTATTTAACTAATATAAAAAAATAAACAGTATTTTTTTTTCTATATCAATAGTTGATTTTTCTTTTCAATTTTCTAGATACCAAATTTCTTATTGCTAATATGGTTTTTCCATGATTTGTAAAGTGAGAGAGACAATGAATGGATGGCTTAATTCCATTGACATTGAGATACAAGCAATGGCAAGAGGTATGATTGCCAAGTTTGATAAGTATTGGAGAGATTCCTAGTGTGATGGTTATGGCGATAGTTTTGAATCAGAGGTATAAGATATTGCTTGTTGATTTTCATTTTAGTAAAATTTATGGCTCTAGTGCATCTAGTCAACGAGAAACAGTGCATGAACTTCTAAAGGATTTGATTCAAGAATATGAATTAGATCTAGCTTTGTTCAACGATTAGATGATAGTTCATTGGATTATTCTTTTGATATGTTTGGGGTGATGAAGAATTTGAGTTGTATAAAAGTCAAGCGGATAACATTATCAACAAGTCAGAGTTGGAGAGGTATTTGGATGAACAAGTTGAAAATAACTCTCCTGACTTTGACATTTTGTCATGGTGGAAAGGTAACAAAGGGAAATATCCGATTTTGGCTAAGATTGCGAGAGACATTTTGGCCATTCCTATGTCTACGGTGGTTTCTGAGTCTGTTTTTAGTGCTTGGGTAGATTTTTGAGTCCACATCACAGAAGATTACATCCGAACATGCTCGAGGCCTTGATGTGTACACAAAATTGGATATGGGCTTCTATTCGAGGTATGAAATTAGTTTCAAATTCAGTTATATTTATTACTTATATTTATTATTGGTTGCTACTCATGTTTTTTTTACTTGATTGATTTTTTAGGTGGCATTCGGGAGGCAGAAATATATGCTACAATAGATGAGGAAGATCCATTAGTATCTACGTGATTTTTTATTATTATTTTAATTGGATATGGATTGTAAAAAATTAATATTTATAGATTTGTTATTGATAAATTTATTGAACTAATATTTGAGTTTATTGTTTTTATTGGATATGGGTTCTAAAAAATTAGAATTTTATAGGCTTGTAAAATTAATCAACTTTTAAATTGAATTAGATATTTATATTTAATTGATTTGGGAAAAAAAAATTTAGGACCAAAAAATCATGATCCAAAAAATCTAGATTTTAAAAATTATGGCCCCAAAAAGCCGGGTCAAAAATCTAGGTAAAAAAAATCCGGGTCAATGGGTGGGTTCGGTAGAACCTGAAAGATTAACGGGTCAGGTCTAGATCCGAACCAGCTGCTTATTTAGTGGTTTCGGGTCGAGTCTAGACCCATTCATTTTCTATGGGTAATTTATGGATCTGGGTATGGGTTGGATCTGGATCCATATTTTACCATCCTTGGATATGATAAAGGTATGGGAGGTGATGTAATCACAACATAAATGATAGGGAATCCATTTAACCTTTACAATTCATTTTATTAATGAGGGTCAATCTACCTTTAAGGGTGATTTAGAGTCAATAACTCACACGTAACTAGATCAGATTTGGAAAGATATAGACTCTTATCACATAAATTCTCTACTACACAACTACTTGGTTGGTTTATTAGAGAATCCTTTCTTGAGCATAGATAGATTCTAATGGTTAGGGATGGCTTGGAAGGGCATATTCACAATCCATCATTTTCCATTGAAGCTTAAATGCATAGGAATGGCATATTTACTATAATACATTCCATTCAATTTAGTTGGTTTTGTCACCAAAAAGTGTGTATCTATCTTGGCTTGAAAGAGAGCATATTTACCCAATCCAAGAAGTATATATTCCAATTTAAAACTCAAAATAGATAGATACTCAATAAGAACCAAGAGATGTCATATCTACTTAATTCAAGAGATAATCAATAAGCATTAAATTCATTTATTGAAATCAATAATCAAATAACAAAAATATAGTGGATCACCCATAATTCATGTGTTTTTACATCAGTCCCATAACGGGTTTAGCTACTCATGACACTTGTAAGAAAATGACAAAGAAGAGAGAAATATAAAGGACCCGTGTAAAGATCCTTCTTCCTACAAGCTTGAATTCACTTCCAATGTCCTTTTTGAGTAGTAAATGATAAAGAAGATGTATGGTTCTGAATGGGAGAGAATTAGTTTCTAGATCTAGAGAGAGAAAAAGTGTGATGTAAATAGTGTGTAGGCGTGTGGAAATAATCAGAATCCAATATATTTATATATGTCCCAAAATGGATCCGATTTTGCTAATGTGGTAGCACCTGATGCACGGGTTGCGCACGTGTATAGGACCCGTGATATACCCATGTTATTTCCTTCTTGCTTTCTAGTTTAGGCAATGTGCACGGGTTGGGCCTGGGTTGGTACACATGCAGTACCCGTGCACTGAGGACTTCTTGTCTACTCTGCTCCCTGGTTTGGACAACTGCAGTTCTTTCCTTCTTTGCACCAATTTGTCCTTTTCGATTCCATTCCCTGATTTTCATCTAATATCTGCAATTGCAACGAAAGAGCCATAAGACACACACAAAATCACTCGAAAACGAGACAAAGGATAAGCATATGAGGGACAAAATATATAACAATTTCTAGATCATGAATCTAGCATGTGTTTGTTTGTTACTAAAACCTTAAATATGTGCTTAATGTATACTTTGATTCAAGTTTTAGTTACCTGAATATATCTAGGAATTAAAAGTGTTTTTGGTGTTTCACATGTTCTAGAATATTATTCATGTATAGTAACTAGTCAATTTTAATTTGTGCACTTTGATGCCTATGTCTAGTTTCTCATGAAGTGTACTTTATCCATACATTTCATATGTATATGCACCATTTGTATGATTGCATTGTTATTAGGATTGTAAACTAGAATATCATACTTTGTGTGCCCATTGTCCATTTCTAGTTTCCATAGAATATTTTGATCATATAATGATTATATCATTTTGCATTCCACTTCCGATCATCTACCTTGCAAAAGGTAGGAGTCTCTTGTTGTTGTGTGATGCTTTAACTTGAGAAGAGAAAGTCTTAACTAGGATCGGTCCGGAAAACTAAGTATGGATGCTTGACTAGAACCAAACGGGTTCGGGGAGTTAAGCGAGTAGGTTTAGCTAGGACCGAGTGGATCCGGAAAGTTAAGCAAGGTGGAAAAGCTTTTCATTAGTAAAAGGCCAATAGGTATGATAGAAGGGATATTCAATAGGGAGTGTATCATGTGGATTGATCACTTATGGGGGTGTACTTTTATCCAACTAGTGAAAAGTGGTTTTGCCGGTGGTTGTGGTATCAACCTGTGGATGTTTCCTCTTAGGAGGTTTTATCTCGTAAAAATCATGTGTTCAATTTCTCTATCCTTGTCTATTTGATATTTGTATGTGTTATTGAATACCTAGTTTGAAACTTTAGTTTTTGATATTCTTTTATGAACAAGATTTTTATATATGTGAATGCTAGTGTTTAATTTTTTTTTATGTTTAAAGTGAAATCTCTTCACATGCAAATTGTAGACTATGTTGACTTTGCTTGACTAAGCATGTCTTTCAATAATCTATATGTGCTTGTAATTGCTTAATAAATTGTTATACAAGCTATCAGAGGGAAGAACTTTTATTTGTTTCAAGGGATTGAAAAGAGGAATAAAAACTTTTACTTGGTAGTGTCCTTTCGAGCATTCCTAGGCAAGGGTCGGTCGGGGCTATTGTAAAGTCCTTTATTCTAGACCACAGATAGGATCTTCTTCTGGTTTCTTACGAGGGGACTATAGTGGGTATATTTCTCGGTGTACTTTCTATCTTGATTCCTTCTTTCTCCCTATCGGTGATCATTCTTCATGTCTTGATTTTTCTTATCTTTAGGCTTATCCTCCATTTTCGGTGAGGAGTTGTCGATGGTTTTGTTGTCTGGTCACGCTGTGGCCCTCTTGAGTGACTTTATCTTTTTCTGCTAGGGTGTAAACAGTGGCTATTTCTAGTAGCTCTTCATAAGACCTAGGCTTGGTTTGCCTTATGTGGGAAGATAATCGACCACTTTGAAAACCATTGGTGAAAGAAGTTATTGATGTGAAATTATTGAAGTCTTCGACGTCCATTGCCTCTTTGATAAAGCAATTCATATAACTCTTGATTGTTTCTCTCGTGTATTGCTTGAGGGACGAAAGGTGTATGAGCAACTTCTTATGTTGTACACTTCCCGTGAAATGCAAAATGAACATCTCGCTAAATTGCTAAAAACTACCAACATATCCTTCTGGGAGTTGGTGGTACCATTGATCATGTCAAAAGTGTACTATATTTTGGCCCTCATTTCCATGTTCTTTGTCTCGTTTTCATGTGTTTTTATGTTTTATTGGCTTTTCTATAGTGATTGCAGGCATTTGGTGCAATTTAGGTATTGGAAACAAGAATTGGAACGTTCATACAAAAAAGGGAACAAACAGTGCAAATGACGAACTGGAGATTTATATGCCAAGTACTGCACAAGTACCTTACCCGTGCACTACCTGCGCACAGGGCGATGATGCATGAAAGATTGCTCAATGCGTGGATCTTCACCCGTGCACCAACCGCTTATTGGAAGATAGACTCTTAGACTTGCCCATCACGTAAGTACTGCACGGGTTCGCACCCGCGCAAACACCATGAACCAGAGAGCAGATTTGAGGCAAAACACTGGTACCTTATCCGTGCACTACCTGTGTTCTACGTCTGTCAAATCTCGCCACATCAGTATTTGAGACCTATTTCGAAATCCTATATATAGATGCGTTTGTGAGATCACCCATACGCTATTTACAGCCTTCAACCTTAATTTTACCCATTTTAGATATAAGAATATCCTCCTACTAATCCAAATCATTTCTCCACCAAATCCTTCACCAAATCACTTCCATACTACCAATTTCTACTCTACTTTCACTAAAACCCCAAAACCCACTCAAGGAACTCAATTTCAACACGTTTTGGAGAATGAGAGGAGCTAGGAGAAGAGAGAGATAATCAAAGCTTCATGGGTTTCTTCTCTATCTTATCTCTTTTACTTTTTCTTTGTAATATTGTAATGGGTAACTAAACCCTAATGGGAGTGATGTAAGAACACATGAATTGTGGGTAATCCACTATATCCTTATTATTTGATTCTTAATTTTCATTCAATGATCTTTATTGCAATTGATTACTTCTTGAACTAAGTAGATATGCCCTCTATTGGTTCTTGATTGATATCAATTTATTTTGAGTTTTGAAATTGGATTAAACATCTTCTTGGATTGAATAGATATATCATCTCTCAAGTCAAGTTAGATACCCACTTTTAAGGTGTTAAAACTAGCTAAGTTGAATGGAAGGGATGCGTCATGAATATGCCTTTTCGATGCATTTCGACTTCGACGGAAAAGGGTGGATTGTGAACATGCCCTTCCAAGACATCTCTAACCATTAGAATCTACCTAAGCCTAAAGAGGAATTCTGTCATAAACCAACCAAGTAGTTGTGTAGTAGAGAGTTGATGTCATATAAGTCTTTATCTTTCCAAATCCAGCCAAGTAGTCTCGAGTGAGAGTTATTGATTCTAAGTCATCATTAAAGGTAGATTAGCCCTTAATAATTGAATAGGTTTGTAAAGGTTAAATGGATTCCCCATCATTTATGTTGTAATTGCACCATCTCTCGTTACTTTAACATTTCTTACCTTGTCATTTCACTTGCTTGTTAGATTTAGTTGCTTACCAATTAGTGTAGTTGTAGTTCACATTATTAGTTGTTAATTTACAAAACCATTTCACTTTTATTGCAATTTTAGTATTATAGTTTAATTTAGTAATCACTAGCGGTCTGTCACAGGTCGTAAGCTTACAAGGCCATGAGTCCAACAAAGGCCCTTACTCTGCCCAGCTCCTGGAAGATTCTAGAGAGCACTCCATAATTCCAACATTGGTCAAGCTTCTGGAAGTCTCTAGCAACTCAACCATCTCTACACCATTCTTGTACTTAGCTAGATAGGTGTAGAATAATCTAGAACCTTGTGAAAGCATATAAATACATATAGGGTATTCTAATTAGGTGTAGAATATTCTGGAGACTTAATCTCCACTATTAGACTAGATTAGTCTAGAACATTCCTTAAAGAGGTAGCTCACCTATAAATAGCCAACCCTTCTCATTTGTAAATCATCCTATAATTCTTTCATTAATACAACTCTTCCTTTGAGAGTACTTATGAGCATTCTAGTGATCCAGAGCATCGTGGTCTTCCTTCGCAAGTCCCACTGATCCTTTGTCTTCGAGCTCCCCATTTCAACCCTATCCCGACTCTCCCCACTCTAAATCGCTTCCGTATTTTCACACTTGGCAACGTTCGTCCAAGAACTTGCCCGAGTGTCCCTCTTACAAGGCTTACTTAGCAACGTTCCCACTGGATTTTCCTAAATGCCGAACAGGTGTGCCTAGCTAAAATTTCACCCCGTGACAAGCCGTATCAGAGCAGGTCGGTTCTAAGCAGTAGGGGTCAGAGCCCGTTACTAGGCAATCATAGCTAGCACGAGTCATGCACTCCGATAGCGAAGTTGCCACAATAGAGCAATCACAGCTAGCACGAGCCACACCTTTCGATAGCGAAGTTGCTCGATTCGAAATCCAAACACTTGTTCGTGGCGATCAACGCTCCCACAACATGCAAAGCAAGTCCAAGGCACTCTCCATCAAGGCGGAATCCCTGCTCGAGCCATGCAAGATGCCATCCGCAACACAACTTGAGGAGACACCCAGCTCTCTCTCCTCTCCACATGACGTAATACCCAGGGACGTTCGAAAGAGTAGGAAGCGTAAAAGCCATGGGAGGCGATCGAAGGTACCGAGAGAAGGCACCTGAGATGCTGGATCACCTTCAAAGCCAAGAAAGCCCACTTGTACCCAGCCAAGGATATAGCCCGCCATAACGCTTGAGGAGTCACCCAGTTCTCCCACTTCTCCACAGAACCAGCCGACCGTAAGCGTTGGAAGGAACAAGAAGTGCACAAGCCATAGAAAACGATCGAAGGCACCAGAGATGCTGGATCACCTTCTAAACCTAGCCAAACCATTTATGTCGAGCAAAGGATGCGAGACTCAAATTCTGTCCCTCAATGGGGGCTTCCCAAGCCGAAGACCTTCCGCACGAATGACTCAACTTGCGACCAACTCCAACATACTCAGGGCCCACGCAATGAGGACATTACGAACTTAGGTGGAGGATGATGTCACGGGCCGTAAGCTTACAAGGCTAGGAGTCCAACGAAATCCCTTACTCTGCCCAGCTTCTGGAAGTCTCTAGCAACTCAACCATCTCTACACCATTCTTGTACTTAGCTAGATAGGTGTAGAATAATCTAGAATCTTATAAAGGCATGTAAATACATGTATGGTATTCTAGTTAGGTGTAGAATATTCTGGAGACTTAATCTCCACTATTAGACTAGATTAGTCTATAACATTCCTTAAGAAGGGGGCTTACCCATAATAGCCAACCCCTCTCATTTGTAAACCATCCTAGAATTTTTTTTCATTAATACAATCTTCCTTTGAGAGTACTTATGAGCATTCTAGTGATCCAGAGCATCGTGGTCTTCCTTCGCAAGTCCCACCGATCCTTTGTCTCCCGGCTCCCCATTTCAACCCTCTCCCGACTCTCTCCACTCTAAATCGCTTCTGCATTTTCACACTTGGCAACGTTCGCCCAAGAACTTGCCCGAGTGTCCCTCTTACAAAGCTTACTTAGAAACGTTCCCACGGGATTTGCCTAAGTGCCGCATGGGTGTGCCTAGCTGAAATCTCACCCCGTGACAGGTCGATCCTAATGGACGATACCCGATTTGCCATTATATTTGTTTTACAAGCATTTTGAGCGCATTTTGGGATTATAAAAATTCTTTTGACAAACATTTTCCATATGCAAAACAACACTTGTCAACCATATGAACGCAAGGTCACCCAAGGTTACGGGGAAGGCTTTGCACAATGGCATGGGCCTCAATCAGGGTCTCCAAACAATTGACATGTTTGACTAAGTCTCGACCCTCATGGTATTTCACTATCGCTAGATGCCTGAATTTGGTAGCGAATCGTTTCTTTGCGATTCTTTCTGTGAATTTGATGCTTGTTCGCCTAGCCAACGTGCCATGGCTATGTGCTTTCATCCTAGTGACTTCTTCCTTCAGTCTTTCCATATCTTTGACAATCATGTCTCGCTGACCCTCTAACTTTTTGTTATGTCCTAGGTGCCTACGAATCGTCATTCCTCTGGGGGGAACCTCGCTGTAATGTTGTGGCCAATTGAAATGTTGTGGAACTTGTAATTGTGAATTTAAATTGTTAATTGTTGTGTTAAAGAAGAAGAATCAGAGTGAAACAGAGGGAAAAATAGTCTAAGAAAAAGAAATTAGAATTGTTATAGGAGAGAGAGAGAGAGGATTGAGAGAAAGAATTCGTGAAATATAACTTTTGTACTCAATCCAGAACAAAAAAACAGAATATATGCGTGAGTGAGCTCACTAACAAACTGGGAGATAATTCCCTACAATGCTCTCAGCCAAAGAGTCCTACTAAATGTCAAAATAATGGTAGTGATACTCTACTTCGCCTCACCCCCCACATATCATTAACTACACCCAATCTTCCAACAACTGAAACGATGCGTACTAACATATGTTTCTATTTCTAAGTGTGAAACGATGCGTTTCACTTAGGGAATTCAAATAGAAGCAATGACTACTGTAGCAGCCTTAAATTTCCTTTCTGTAACATCTTCAATTCGTGACACTGCCTCTCTCTTCAATGAATCCTTGTCCTCAAGGATTGAATTCAGAGAGTTGTGATGCATATACCGTGGCATCCTCCCAGGTAGCGTCCTCCGGGTGTGAATTCGACCACTGAACTAGGAATTGCACCGCCACTTGATTATTCCTTTTAATCATCTTACGAGCGAGAATGGTGACGGGGTAGACCAGAAGTTGACCGTCGGGCCCGGTGTTTGGAAGCGACGAGCTGGGAACAACTGTAGAGCCCACCTTCTTCTTTAGTTGAGAAACATGAAAAACAGGATGGATCCGCGAACCTGCTGGTAAACAAAGTCTATATGCCATCACTCCAATCCGAACTTCAACTAGGTACGGACCATAAAATCTTGGTTCTAATTTCAAGTTTCTCCTAATTGAAACTGATGTTTGTCTGTATGGTTGTAAACGCAGGTACACCCAATCTCCCACATGAAATTCTCTCTTTGTCCTATTCTTATCTGTGTAAAATTTCATACGTGATTGTGCTTGCACCAATCCTTCTTTGAGTATGGATTGTATCTTCCTTCTATCTGTAACAAGGTCTCTGGCTTCCGTCGAGTCTGTCTCTAGGGTTGTGATAGTAAAGATTGGTCGTTTGTACCCATACTAAACATGACCCCGGTTCCGACCGGTTTCATTTTCGGTTCTGGTTCTGGTTCTGGAAAGAGCCAGAACGGGAACGGGAACGGGAACCGAAACCGTGGAACCGCGGTTCCGGTTTCGGTTCCGGCTCCACCGGTTCGGTTCCTTTTTTTTTCTTATTATACATTTATACTCATTTTTAAAAAAATATGAAAACATAAGACATGTAATAATATGAACTTGTATATGAATTTTATTGTGTAAGGCCGTAAGCCGAAATTAAAATTTAAAAAAATAATACTAAATACATAAATTGAAATAAATGTATAAAACTAAAAATTAAAAAAATTGGTCTTGCACTTAATTTGTATCAAAATTAAGTTGCCTATGTATCCTCTCGGACTCGGGGTTTAGAGGAATCAAAGACCACGTAGTTCTTTTACATTTTATTGTCTTTTATATATGTAATTTTGTAAGTCTGTAACTAATCGCTGCCATCCGTTCCGGTGCCGGTCGTGTGATCATCATCGAAGAAAACATAAATAACTTTTGGCTCCATTTCTTGTTGTCTATATCTAGCCTTTGTCCAATCATCAACACACACTTGGACTTGAATTGATTCTGGACTCAAAAGCGACCGTCTTGCGTCCAAAATATTTCCACCCGCGCTAAACTCTTGTTCCACAGCCACTGTAGAAACTGGTGTTGCAAGAATCTGTTTAGCTATTATAGACAAGATTGGGAAGTGCTTTTCATGTTCTCTCCACCAATGTAGAATATCAAATTTATCCACATCATCGTCTCCTATAAACTCAAAATTGGTACTATGATAAGTTTCTATCTCATCATACGAGATCGGACTTGATGAAAAAGAAGAAGAACCTCGCAATCTTTTAATCTTTTGAGATAAAAGTGCAGACCCTGCCCCCAACACTCCAAAAGATCGAGTTTGGGAGACATTTTCATTTTGTGGAACACTAATGTTTAATGATGGACCATAAATTCTACGATATTCATCATATAACTGATAAAATAATATCTTAATTGCAGCACAATAAGTATTAATTTCTAATTGTATACCTAAACATTTATAATAAAGAGTTAAATAATCTGTCAATGCATCTAGTTTACAACGTGGGTCAAAACACAACGCAAGCAGGTAAATAGTTGGAAACTCTCTATAATAGTCTAACCATTTTTTTTTCATAGCTTCAATGCATGCCTGTAACTGTATATCAGATGAACAGTCAACAAATGTACCAGCAATATTATAACCCTCAATAATAAATAATTGAGTAGTAGGATAATATATACCTGATAAATTGTTAGTAGCACTATTAAAAACTTTTAACAAATTACAAATTTTTGTACAAACATCTCAATGGTGTGCATAAAGATTGATTTGACTAACATTATATTGCATAAAAGAAACTAATAAATCCCTATATTCATAACTTTCACAAAGCAATTTATAAGTAGAGTTCCAACGTGTTGGAACATCACGAGAAAATCTAATGGGATGTCTACCTGCCTGTTTACAAAATCTTACCCATGCTTTCATAACATTAGAATGTTTCCACAAATATGAGAGGGTCTCTTTAATGGGTTTAATAAAAGCTTGAAGAATTTCCAAACCTTTTTGAACGCATAAATTTAAAACATGGCAAGCACATCTTTGATGAAAAAATTTACTATTAAAATAAGGCTTGCATAATTCAATTAAAGCAGGAATAGCTGTTGTATTATTAGAAGCATTATCAAAATCAATTGAAAAAAATTTTCTTTCAATTTTATACTCTTCAAAAATGATTTTCATATTTTTAAAAATATTATCAGCAGTATGTGCATCATCAAAAACTCTAAATGCAAGAATTCTTTTTTGTATTGTCCATGCTTTGTCCATATAATGACAAGTTACACCTAAGTATGAATGCATTCGCCAATGGTCAGTTCATATATCAGTACATACGGAAACATGACCTATATAGTTTGCAAAATATTTTTTTTAAATCCTTTTTTCCTTTTTATAAATATCATACATTGTACGCATGAGAGTGGTCCTAGGGACACGACATGCAGCAGGATTTAATGCCTTATGACAATATTTAATAAAACCAACTTTTTCACCAAAACTAAGAGGTAAATGTTATACAGCTACCATCCTAGCTAATTCTTCTCTATTAGCTTGATCACTATATTTAAATAATTGAGTGTCAGGGGTAGAAAACCTGGAAATTTGAGATTGTGCATTCCCCTTGGCAAGTTCTGCTAGATGACGGGTCGTAATATGCTTCCTATATGTGCTGTATCCTCCAGATTTAGTCCACTTGTATTCTTTAGGGCAGTAATTGCACACCGCCCAACATGTTCCATTCGGTTTCGTAACTTTCTTCATGTGGAGAACGAATAAATCATATTTGAGATGCTTCTTATCCTTCTCTGCCGGCTCTTCAAAATTTGGATCTACAGCAAAATCGGGTATATTTTCTGATTGGCTTATCATATTACTAGGGCTAGGGCTAGGGGCGCTAGGCTGACTAGAATTGGGTTCAGAAATTATTAAAGAGGGATTTGGATTGATTGGATAGTTTAGAGATTCAAGATAGGCTTTCCGTTGCAGGAACTCATGGTTAGGGTGTCATCAAAACCGATATTATCCGGTTGGACCGGATCCGGCTCCGACATGCGACCCTTACCGGTCCTGAAAACGGAATGCCTTGGTGGAATATCTCTTACTCCACTTCCACTTCCACTTCCACTTCCATTTCCACTTCCACTTGCCATCGAAAAAAATAATTTGTAAATAAACTCTTCAAAAAAATTAAGATAAAAATTGCTGACAAGGATTTTAAAATGATTGTAAAAAATAATAATTGTAATACACTAAATATAAACAAATAAATAATTGACTAATTGGGAGATAATTGAAGAGAATTAGGAGAAATGAGATTTGAGAGAGTTGAGACTTGAGAGAGCAATTGTATGATAAGAAATGAATTAGGGGGGTATTTATAGGAAATAAAGAATTAAAGGGGAAAAGAAAAAAAATTGAGCCGTTGGGCCCAACGGCCAGCAGACCGTTGGAGCCCAACGGCTCTTATAAGTTTTTTTTTTTTTTTTTAAAAAAAAAATTAAAAAAATAAAGGCCAGGAACCGGCGGTTCCTGAACCGGGACCGAATAGCCGGTTCCTGGTCGGTTTTTCAAGAGAAGGAATCGAAACCGAACCGAACCGCCGACCCCACGGTTCCAAAACCGGTTCCACGGTTTCGGTTTCGGTTATGGTTACGGTTACGGTTACGGTTCATTTCACACGGTTACGGTTTGGTTCCACAGTTCAAACCGAACCGTGGTCATGTCTAACCCATACAAGGCTTCAAAGGGGGTCAAAGTGAGGGAAGAGTGGAAATTTGTATTGTACCACCATTCAGCTTGGGATAGCCAATTTATCCATTTCTTTGGTTTCATCCCTGTCATGCACCTCAAATAGCTCTCTAAACATTGGTTAACTCTTTCACTTTGACCGTTGGTCTGTGGATGGTAGGTTGTGCTCAAGCATAGTTTAGTTCCCATCATTTTGAACAAGCTTTGCCAAAAGTTGCTTGTAAATATTTTGTCTCTGTCACTGATAATGGTTGCAGGAATTCCATGTAGCTTGTAAATGTTTTCAAATAAAACTTTGGCTACATATGCTGCTGTAAAGGGGTGGGAAATAGATAAGAAGTGCGCATACTTGGTCAACCTATCAATGACCGCTAGAATTGTGTCTTTGCCTGCTGAGATAGGAAGTCCCTCTATAAAGTCCATCGCGATATCTTTCCAGGGGGTTGTTGGTATAGGAAGAGGCTGTAGCAGCCCTGACGACTTTATGAGCTCACTTTTGCACTAACACACTGGGCAATTGGTCACCCTAGTCGTGATCTCCTTGTTCATGGAAGACCAATAAAAATAATGTTGGAGTCTTTTCAAAGTTCCCTTGATGCCTGAGTGTCCCCCCACAGCTGATGAATGGGCTTCTTCAATGAGCCTTTCTCTTAAGGTTCCATGACTTCCCACATAAATTAGGCCTAGCCTCCTCAAAATCCCATTTTGTAATGTGAAGTCAGTATTGGTATTGTTGGTGACCACTAATTCAGGAATGACTGACAATGCTAAAGTGTCTAGCTGATAGCTATCTATAATCTCATGTACCCAAGTAGGCTGAGCAGAAGTGATGGCCATAAAATATTCCTCATCCTGTTGAAATGCTCTTGAAAGACCATCGGTCATTACATTCTCACTTCCCTTCTTGTAAGTGATGTCGTAGTCGAACCCTAGCAACTTAGAAAGCCATTTCTGTTGTACCAGTGTTTGTCATCTTCTGCTCCAAGAAGAATTTCAAGCTCTGGTGATCGGTTTTAATGGTAAATCGATTGCCATGTAGGTAGGCTTTTCATTTCTGGATCGCATAAACTATTGCAAGGAGTTCCTTTTCGTAGGTCGACAACCCTAGCTTTCTAGGAGGAAGTGCCTTGCTTATATAAGCTAGAGGCCTGCCCTTTTGCATCAGAATAGCCCCTATTCATGCATTGCACGCGTCTGTTTCGACCACAAATGGTTGACTAAAATCAGGCAACGCCAGTACATGTGTAGTAGTCATGGCCTTTTTTAAGGTTTCAAAAGCCTCTTGAGCTGATTCAGACCAATGGTAAAAATTCTTCTTTAGTAAATCTGTTAGTGGTCGGCTGATTAATCCATACCCTTTAACAAATTTTTGATAATAACCAGTAAGCCCCAAAAATCCCCTGAGTGCCTTGACTGAAGTAGGTGTTGGCCAACTTATCATGCCTTCTATCTTCTTTGGGTCTGCTGACACCCCTGTAGCTGATATTAGGTGTCCGAGAGACTCCAACTCCCTCTTTCCAAACTCACATTTGCTCTTTTTGATATAGAGTTGATGTTGTCTGAGTATTGCTAATGCTATCTCTAGGTGTTCCTTATGCTCTACCATATTCTTGCTGTAAACTAAAATGTCATCAAAAAAGACTAAAATCATTTTTCTTAGGAACGGTTGGAAGATCTCATTCATGAGACTCTGGAAGGTAGTCGGGGCATTGGTTAAGCCGAACGGCATAACCCTGAACTCGTAATGACCTTGATGAGTTCTGAAAGCTGTTTTATACACATCCTCCTCTGCCACCCTAATTTGGTGGTATTCAGCTCTTATGTCTAATTTAGTGAAAATTTCAGCCCCATTCAATTCATCCAGCAGCTCGTCTGTCACTGTAATGGGAAATTTATCTTGACGGTGATTTTGTTCAACTCTCTATAGTCTAAACAAAATCTCCAGGACCCATCCTTTTTCTTAACTAACAAAATAGGTGAGGCAAAGGGACTATTACTAGGTCTAATCACTCCACTTTCTAGTATCTCCCTCACGATTCTTTCTATTTCATTTTTTTGTATAAATAGGTGACGGTAGGTTCTCACATTTATTGGTTTACTGTTAGGGACAAGTGGTATGTGGTGGTCTTTACTTCGGTTTGGTGGTAAGGTTTTGGGTTCATCAAACAGGTCTGAGTATGTGTCTAGGACAATTTCTAACTCTTTTGGAATTGTCTCTAAGTCTTTCTCCACTTCTAAAGAATAGAGTTGCACCATAGGTTCTGCCCTCATTTGTGCCTTTTTTTTAACTATTCTGCAACCCTTTTTCCAGCTAACACTGTCAGTCTTCCCTCTTCTTTAATTCCTTACAAAGTGATCCATTTGTCCTGCCATTTGAATTTCATACTCAACTTATTTGCATCCAATAGTATAAGACCTATCTCACCTAGTCATTGCATACCAAGAACAGTGTCACAACCTCCTAAGATAAGAATTCTCATTTCAATTGTGAATTCAACTCCATGCATAGTCCATTTGAAAGCTGAACATTTAGCCTGGCTACTTTACCGTGACCCATAACAAATTGGTATTTTCAACTTCTACCCCAGTAAACTTTGTTATCTCAGGGTCCAAGAAATTATAGGTTGAGCCACTGTCAACCAGGATGGTGAGTTCTCTATTCTTGACCTTTCCTCTCAACCTTATGGTCTGTAACCCTTTGCTGCCTGTGAAAGCATGGTGGGAAATTGTTACCTCCTCTTGCTCATCCTTCTTCCACAATTTCTGTCACTAAGTTTGTCTCCTCCTCAATTTCTTCCTTTTCATCAACACCCACCAACATGTAAAAATTCTTTTTGGCACATTGGTGTCCATACGAATACACCTCATCACAGTTGTAACATAGTACCTTCTCCCTTCTAACTTTCATTTCAGCTGGAGTCAATCTTTTAATGGTATAAGACTCAGTTCTTTTTGAATTAGGTTGTGTTTGGATGGGTTGTGTGTTGAGCTGGTGTAGCTTGGGTGGGTGAGTGTGTTGGTTGTTTGAGTCTTATGTGTTGAGTTGCTGCAGCTTAGGTTGGTTAGAGTTTGAGTTCACTGTCTGATTGTATTTGTTGGGCCAGGGTTTAAACTTCTTGATCTCCCGGGCTGCCTTTTGGAGCCGAGCTAACTCAATGGCATGGTGGAGATTGGTTGGCTTAAACATCCTGACAGAATGCCTTATCTCATCCTTAAGGCCACTCACAAAACTTGATAGAAAAAACTCTTCACTTAGCCCTAAATTTGTAGCCACCAATCTTGGCCTAATTTCTTCAAATCGATCTTGATAATCGATCACTATTGAAGTTTGCCTTAGTTTTTGAAATTCTCCAACTACATCGTCTTTGTCAATATCTTGAAATCTAATTAGCAGTTCTTGAGTAAATTCTTCCCAAACCAAGTTTTCTTTTAAAGCATAGTATGATTGGAACCAAGTTTCAGCTCTATTCTAAAAATGTATTGATGTTATAATGACCTTTTGTTCTGGTGCAACAGGGTGAATCAAGAAGAAACGCTCGCATTTCCTGATCCAAGCCTTAGGTTCATCTCCATCAAATTTCAAAAATGTCAGTTTAGGAGGTCTGAGAGTAGTATATGTTATTACCTTGCTGGCAGAGTTTGGTGTACCTTGCTGTCTGGTCTCCTTGCTGAAGCTTGAAGGCGGTGTTCCCATAATTCCCTTCCCAGACCCTTCTCCAAGTTCCTGCATTATGGTGAATCGTTTTGCTATGTCCTGACTTAAGCTATCAAACTTTTCTTCTATCTTCTACATCCTCCCTTCAATCTTCTCATTCCTAGCATCCATTTCTGAAAGCATTCCTTCAATCAATTGGTGTTGCCTACTCCCTTCTACCATTTTAAATGTCTCGGATCGACGCTCTGATACCAAATTTGTAATGATGTGGCCAATTGAAATGTTGTGGAACTTGTAATTGTGAATTTAAATTGTTAATTGTTGTGTTAAAGAAGAAGAATCAGGGTGAATCAGGGGGGAAATAGTCTAAGAAGAAGAAAGTAGAATTGTTATAGGAGAGAGAGAGAGGATTGAGAGAAAGAATTCGTGAAATATAACTTATGTATTCAATCCAGAACAAAAAATAGAATATATGCGTGAGTGAGCTCACTAACAAACTGGGAGATAATTCCCTACAATGCTCTCAGCCAAAGAGTCTTACTAAATGTCAAACTAATGGTAGTGATACTCTACTTCCCACCCCCCCCCCCCCCCCCCCCCCATATCATTAACTACACTCAATCTTCCAACAACTGAAATGATATGTATTGACATATGTTTCTATTTCTAAGTGTGAAACGATGTGTTTCACTTAGGGAATTCAAATAGAAGCAACTGCTACTGTAGCAGCCTCAAATTTCCTTCTGTAACATCTTCAATTCATGACACTCGCCTCAGACTTACCCTCATACTTGTTGTCTTTGTGGCGACTTCGTAATTTTGCAAGGCTAGCTTTTCGCGAGTGGGATTTCTTCGATCTTCGTTGGTCTATTCCATGATCTCCATGTGATGGTGAACTAGAGTGTGTGTGATTCGACCTGCCGGGAGACTTAGGGTTCAAGCTTCAAGTAAAGGAGTGCATAAACACAGCTAGTCTCGCAATTACTGTTTCTTTGCCTAGATTGGCTTTCTTCTATCACGATGCCTCCCGGCCACCGAAGCGTTGTGATCCTCTAAGTCAATTCTTTCTCTTTAGGTGCCTTCACAGAAGCGTTGGGTGTCTTCCTATGGATTTTGGATTGGAGTCTTCTTCTGTGGGTTTCGCCTACGAGGTACCGTAAGATGGGGATTTGGTTATGATCTGCCAATGGGGTTTCAAGCGTGCTACCCCCCAATGCGTTGAATAGCTAAGCCACGGTTGTCTAAAGATGATGGTAAGTCACCATCACACGGGGTTTTGTTTCCTTCTGCTGAGGCAGGATCAACTCATGTGCCAATGGTTATTGCTCCCTTGTCTTATGTCGGTTCGTAGACGAAGGTGGATCAGAGTCAATTGAGGCTGGTCCCTTTCTTTATGGCTTATCTTTATGATTGATAGTTATTGTTTGTTTTCCTTAAAAGGTTCACTCTCTCATTCTAGCATCAATTGTTGACGTCGATTTCTAGAAAATCTAATCATCAGTGACACGTAGATGCCTAAAATAGTCTCTAAATGCAATCAGGTCACCTACCTTATAACTGTGTAATTCTAATGAGTGGAAAATGGTGATAGACGAGTGCATAAATAAAAATGACAAGTATTTTTAGGATGAAACCCTTAGCTCAAGGAAAAACCACGGTCGCTGATAACGACAGAGAAAAGGTTCTTTGCTATATAAAAAATTGTTACAATTACAAGTGATAAACTGTTTGAATATTGACTATTTTTCCCTTCCATTTTCCCATGATACATGTGTTTATATAAGGTTAGGGTGTTTGCCCTAACCCTTGTTGTACAAGCAAAAAATACTATTGGATGAGATCCTAAGGGATCATATCTGGACAAGATCCTTGGCCAGCCGAATCTTGACACTTATAACACTATGATCTTCATTTCTTCAGATCCTCTTAGTTATTAATCTACTAGATTGTAGGTAATTAGCTTCCCAATATGAGATTAGGCTTGCTTCCCCAATATGAGATTAGGCTTTATGGATAACATATCCGAAACATCGGATAACAAGTCCAAATCATGTTTCGTTAATTCTACTTCTTTGTTCGTCGAGGGGTGAGTTTGGACCAATTCACCTTCTTGGTTACAACGAGTTGCTCAAATCTCACAATCATTACATGCAATCCGTCGAGCTGTCATGGATATTTGGTCCCTCGATTCCCAGGTTTCACGTTGACATGGTATCAGGCGAAAGTAACCCAAACACATAAGACCAACCCCAGCATCCAGATGTGACCTCATAGCAAACCTCATACACTCCATAAATGAAATTTGTAAGTTCGAGTAATATTCCCCGATTCACAAATCTATAAATTTGTAGTACTCGAAGAAACGAAAAAAGTAAATAACTAGCACCCACATAGAGTGCGAAACAATAGTTCCCAACACAAGTCATCCTTTCAACAAATTATTTAATCAAAGTTGTTCATTTACATGAAGATAGGGCAATTCAAATGCAATATAAATGATCAATCATATCGACTACATTAATCCAACGATTGAAAAACGTTGTCATAATTATTTTAAAACAATAAAATGGAGACATGGGTGTGTATCAAAAATTTTGAATATACAAAATCTTTTGATATGCATTCCTTCTCTGTTCTTTTTTTTTTTACTAATTGGGAACGACAGTGCAAAAACATAATCAAAGAATCATCACCATCCAAAATTTTTGGTCTAGATATAATCAAAATCACAAAGTTTGTATGAATTCTAAAACAAAATAACAATGAGATCAAAATTGCAATGGGGATTTTGCCTCCCTGGCAAACCCAAAAAACCTCCCGCATTTTCAATGACAACCCCTCACAAGACCCAACAAAAACAAACTTTTCTTCTTCGAAGGGATCCTTAATTTAACAACTTTTTTTTGTAATATACACATTCTACAAGAAGGGATTCATTTCAATCGCAAGGACGATGACTTCCACGCTCAATCAAACTGATGCTGGGATGCTGTCAAACATCATGCAAAACAATCGACGAGAACCGTCTTATGGAAAAAGAATGGGGTAATAAATATACTTCACACACATGGGTTCGGAGATTGCCTTCTCCCCGAAACCAGCAGGGTACCTAAAAATTTGATCACGAGAGGATGGATTGCAGAGCAAGTTGTTGCTGTGGCTGCAAGGACGACCAAGTTGAGGCCAAGGTAGCCGGTGGCAGCGTCTGCTGAAGCTGCCTCAGCAGATTGACCATTCGGCTTGCAGTTTGTTCTGTTGCTAAATCTTTACCACATAGAACCTACACAAACAACTCTCGCTCAGTTCTCAGCTACTTCTCAGTGGACACATTCATTCATTTTGCAGATGTGATTAATGTGTTTTAATCTGTTTCACTAACCTACTTTATCATCATCAAACTAAGAATCACAGCAAACATAAAAGGAAAATAATTGATTTTATGATAGACAAGAATTTTGCAATATGACATGTTTGATGGAATAAATTGCAACATCCAAGTGTAAATCGTGTAAACTGACCTCAGCAAATACTGCAACAATTTTAGGAAGATACTGATGGGTGGGACCCAAAACATCGGGATCTGACCTGTAGATTATAAAAAAAAAAAAAAAAAGCATGGATAAACCGTAAAAAGAAAATAGGAGCACAAGGCACAAATAAAAAATAAATAAAATGAAGACCTTACCTCTCTACCATTGAACAAAGCTGATCATGAACAACTTTGGCTTCAATCAAATCACCTTTTATCGGCAAGCAGTTTAACCATGCAGGAACAACCTGCCAGACATTAAAGCTGATTCATTAAAACCAAATGTCCAAGTAATAACTAGCAAAAGTTATTAAAGATTTCCATACTTAATTTGAACAAAAAACTACTGGTTAAAAATTTTGTAGCGAACAGCAGCAAAGGCACTTAGGTGGACGGGTTGATGTGGAACCATAATAAGAGTAGTTGGGTGATGGCGGCATGTGCACATGAGGTTAGGATAGAAATTCCTGAACCATGAATTAAAAGGACATTTTTATATGGATTTCAAAATCTTAGGAGATAGGAACACTTTCTTTAGATAATACTTGAAGTTACCGATGATGGAAAATGATATCGGTTTGTACTTTGCACCTCCAATATCGTTACCTCAATTAGTCATCTATATGCAGTTAAAACAGTTTGAAATTTAGTAGACTGAACAAGTCAAATTTTCAGTTTGGTACGCCTGATGCTTGATGATCATTTACTAATGGTTGACATTTTTCAATTTTCTTCTCCTCCCTTTTTCTTTTCCTTTTCTAAAGAGTGAGAATGGAGTGAAGCTTGGTTGGTATGTAGATAAGACAAACACTGCAGGTCTCTAACTAACCATTAATCGACAGAATAGAAACTTCGAAGTACCTGAGATGCATCAATACTATCACGGTGAAACTGGCATATTTTTCCCAATGCAGAAACAGCATTATCATAAGCCATCACATTCTCTGATTGCTGGGCATTAGGATGCCGTATCACAACATTTAACCTTGATAAAGCCTCTGGAAAAAGTCAACAATGTTAATAACGTAATTTATGTAAACAATCAACTTCTTTAAGGCATGCAAGAAGAATCTACCTCCAACTAGAGGTTTAAACACAGGTCCACCAAACTCTGCACAAACACCCAGTCCATATACAGCTGCCTGAAAAGACAAACAAAAAACTGGATGAGAACAACAGCAACCGAAGCAATGAACTAGAACAGCTTATTGAGTGTATGCAGACCTGCCGGACGTCTGAGTTCTCATCATTGCAGGCCTCTAATAAGAAAGGAAGAAAGGTATCATAATACCTGTCACCCCAAAATCAGAAAAAAAAATACTCAACGAGTGTTCTCAATGATAATTTTCACCAGAGTAAAAGATCAAACAGAGCTTACTTAAGAGCTGCCTCACGACACTGTTCGGCAACATCATCAAAAATGCAAATTGCAATCCTTCTCTCTTCGGGTGTCTTATCATTGGCCTGTATTTAAAACACACCATATACCACAAAAGTCAGAAATCCTCAGTACAGATGAGCATGTGGCTGTTTGAACCAGTGGATACTGGTAAAAATACTAAATAAAAGTACACAGCCAAAAAAACTTCCATTTTAGTCAACTACAAAGCTCCTTGGTCAACTTGACCAAACACATTAATCACACGGCAGCCTTCATTAAGAAATCAACATCCCTAGCCTTCACTTTCCTTGGGGAGGAATGTCAATTTCCCCCATGGGTCCCCAAATGGGTCCCCAAATCTCCATCCCCATTTGGGGTAAAGATCCTCCAAAAATGGGGATGCAGTTAGGATAGGTCCTTCCAGCCCCGTTTCTATCATGTAATAGGATTATTGGGTAATGAGATTGCTAGCTTTCGTTCATGTTTGAATAATAATGCATGGGTAAATTTTATTATTTTTAAATTTTAAGTCAACTGGTTTGCAGTCATGGGGATGAGGATATATTCTCTCTACCTTAATCAAGAACATATATAACATTCAACCAACGCCATACAATTTCTTCATTCTCCATTGCACATGTAAACCATAGAAGTTCTTAGTAAAGTTAGATGCCCCTTTTACTTGAAGCTTAACTATTAATTCAGATTTCAGATTGACATTATATTTTATTTTAGTGTAGTTTTTTGTTGCATCATATGAACACTGTTCTTTCATGTCTTCTCTACTCCTTTTCTCTTTTCTCAACCTAGTTTGGTTCCCTATCTTTTCCCTCTATCTTGTGACTTCTCTCTCTTATCCTCTTTTTCTCCCAAATCCTCCTCTCAGTTTCTAAATTTTACAGACTTTAACGTTAAAATAAATCACAAAACAGCAAGTGAGATCACTGTCTAGCAACCATCAACCATTTGACAAGCAAAGCTCAAAGATTTATAAAAATAAATACATTTTAACCAAACCTCAAGAGATAAATATGAGAAAGAAAACCATAAAAAGAAAATAAAATGACGTACAGGGAACCAACTAGGAAAAAAGAAAGAGAAAAAATATCTACATCTTTGTAGCAGTACTTACCCACATAGGAGTTAAATATGAAGATAGCTCGTCAAAGAAAGGCAAGAAAGAAACTTTAAATGTTTTGATCAAAGTTCCCAAGATTTCCCCAACCTGATACCAAAAAAAAAAAAATGTTTAGGCAAAAGAAATGAAATTTTACCAATTCAAAAAATAAAATATAAAAAACAAAAAAAACACATCCACATAAATAGAGTAGCTCTATTAATTGTGCTATATGCTTGTAGATGACATTAGAATATTCAACAATACTAACTTGGTCGAAAACTTCTTCCTCTTGCTCATTTTCTTCTTTAATCAACTCTGACTCCTCAGCATCAAAGTCTTCAGCTTTAGCCCTATCTGCTCTCTCTTTCTTTCTACTTGAGCTAGCAGTGATCACTTGTTTAATCTCATCTACAATGGATCTGACCTGGCCTTCATCCAGAAGTGGTCCCGAAATCTAAAAGAAGAAATATAAAGTTTGCAATATAACAGTCACAAATTTCATCAAGTGCAAACAGCTATTAATTAAATATCTATCCAGTCAACAACTATAAAAATTAGAATGAAAAGTCAAATTAAATTGGAAAAGTTTTGCTATTTCATTAATTTAGAAATCTTAAAAAGGTTAACTTTTAATCAACCCTTCTTGCCGTTGATTTATAAGACAGTACACACAAAAGGTCCCCAGAGGAAGGAAGTAACATGCCAAACCTGTAAGCATTCATTCAACGAGTCCAACATACTTGCACAGATCTCAGTATCAGGTTCCTGCAAGCAAATTGCAACTCAGTACTTCATTGATAAGATTAATTAAATATAAAATCAAGAGCATGAAAATAATTTTAAACAAAAAAATATTAGAAAGACCTTATGCAATGCTTCCACCAAAGCTGGAATAATATAGTCAGACAACTGCTTTATATAGGACTCATTACGCCCTTGAGCTAAGCCTTTCTCTACTGCTAATTTTGCAGAGCGCAGTAACTCAGGCATGGCTGTAACAGAAATTAAAAGTATTGAATCAGGAGATTAACAAAAGTCCAAAAATACATGACAAAGCAATAAACATTTGCAATTTCATACCTGAAACAGCTGCTTTTCTAACTTCTTCATGGAAATAAAATTTAAGAAGAGGAACTAAAGTTGGGGCAACCTGACAATATGTGGATCCTTATGTTAGGATAGGATTATAGAAGAGTACAAAGATAGTTCTAAAAGACAGACCTGATCAATCCAAGGAAAGAATCCTTCCTTCAACTCATCAGCGTAGCAACATAGCATGTTACAAGCTGTAGCTTTCTCTTCCAGGACACTAGTCTTAATTCCTATTCTTTTGTCCCCAAGAGTAATGGTCTCCATACTGTAACAGATAGAGAACTATTAACAATGTGCTGAAAACAATTGGACAACATGCCCATGTTAATACTATAAGTCACCATTTTGTAGCACATAAACACCAGAGGAACTAAAAGCAGATATTAGAATGTGAATGGAAGCATGGGACCTTCATGAACTTCTCTGCATGTCTCAGTGCATGCAAGAGACAAGACAGAACAGAGAAAACAAGAATACAAGAGGATAAATACTTACTGCCACATGATTTAATAATTTTAAACAGATATTTATTAAAGAAAACAAATTGACTATTTTAAAAAGACACCTAAAACACAGAATATATATGAATATGTATATGTGCAGCAACCACTAAACAATAAATGAACTTCTAGAAGGAAAGTCTACCTTTCATCATCAGAGTCTTCAATATCATTATCAGAATCTGCAGATGTAATGGTTACATCCGGCTTAAGTTGAGCAGACTGGAGCAAAGGCGGCATGACAACACTCATATAGGGAAGGAAATCTTGTCCCAGACATTTGCAGAGCCTGGCCCATGCCTGTAATAATATGCTAGTTGTCAAAAGAGGAAGACAATAACCATAGACAAAGACTCTTTCTGTACATTGTCAAACATAAAACATATACCTGTAGCATGTAACTCGTTGTTGGATCATCTGTGTCCATTTGAGATCCTTGTAATGACATAAGTACTTCCATAACCTTACACAAACATACCCAAAAAAAAGCCACAAGTGATATCACTATAATCTATCTGTTGATATTTAATAAGTTACTTTCTATGTTAACCGGTTCCCAACCCCACCAGGCCACAAAAATGTGGTGCATTAGAGGAGTCTCGGACACTCGTCATTTCAATGAACAAGTACAAGTTCAAGTAACAGTTTATCAGAAAACCATGAAAATCTGCCACTCATAGTCTCATACACAATCATTCAATGGACAAGTACAGGTTCAAGAATGAATTCTATGAATAATGAATTATCTACCTGCTTAGCATCATTCCTGAACTTCTCCTTTCCGACAGCCATTCCAACCAAACTAATGCACTCCATGGATTTGGCACGAAGCATACGATTAGACTTGTCAGTTGCATTCACCAAGATTGCTTTCAAGTAAGGCATAACTGCATCATAGTATTTTTGGAAGTGCTCCTACAAAACCCAAAGCTGTCAGACATAGGATTTTATAACAACTAGCCACTAATCAAAAGCAGGTTTCAAAGAAATACCTGAGATGAGTCAGCAACTGATGCCAAAGCAGTTAAAGCTCCCTCTTGCACCATTTGTTTCCCATTCTAGCATAATACATGTGTGATATTTAGCCAAAAAGAAATGCTATTTCATTCAAGCGTAGCTATGTCAAGATTAGTAATAAAAATTGTTATTGGTTATTTCATCAACATACCTGCAAAAGTACAAGCAATTTGCTCACTATACCATCCAAGTAAGGCGTTAAGATTTCTGGAGTACAGTTCTCACTGAAGTTTAGCACTGCTGAAGCAGCATGAGCCTGTTAATACACAAATTAAAAAAAGATTTAACCACCATGAAATTTCCAACAACATCTTTACAATCCGTTAACATCCCAAACAGTATACTAATTATTAACAAGAACATCATCATAACATACTAAACAACCATATTTCATTTACTACCTTAGGAGGCACTTTATAGCAATTAACAAAGTTCTGTAAATATGAAAGCCTCGTAGGCTGTACCCACAATCTGATCAAACAAAAGGCTTTTGATCGGTGGTCTGTGATAACACAAACCCTTCAAGTTATTACCATATCTCAAGATTCTCAATTACTACCAAATGTTGCACTTTCTAGTAATTACCCAAGTTATCCACACAATATGAAAACATCCATACAAAGGGTATACAATGCAGCCTTAGCAAAGCTTCAAAAAAGAAAAAAGAGACTGACATAATTGTGGTTAGAACAAAAAAGAAAAGATAACCAATGTCTCTGAAAATAGATGCAGCTTGCAACAAGCAGCAGAATCATTACAATACATGTAGAACAGAAATCATAAGACATCCAGTTAATATTTCAATAAGTGCCACCAAAATGACAAAGAAACCCTAACTCAATATTATCAGCATAAAACCCATGGATCTGACTAACCTGTACGCGAGGATTCTGGAAATCATCCATAGCACCCGCTAGTGCTGGCAGAACCTGTTGATGGAATTGATTTTGCAAATCTGGACCCAAATCCGTTGACAATTGCCCTATTGCATTAATAGCTGCCCACCTCACCCTGGGGTGAGGATGATGAAATGATTTCAGAACCATTGACAAAACTTGCTCTAAGTTTTTCACCATTACCTATGACAACCAAAACAAAAATTAGGAGTCATTAATAGTAGAACAAGGAACATAATCCTTTCCACTCAACAAAAGCAAACTGCTAATCAAAATGATTTGCAAAAAATAAAATAAAATCTTGTTCACTGACTTTCAAATGGAAACATTCCTGATAAACTCAGTTCAATCCAATTGACGAGTAAAAGAATCTTTGAAAATAAATCACGTAGGAAGGCTTTGAAAACAAATAAATCAACCAAGTGTCGTAAGTGCTTGAATGAAACAAAAAAAAAACAGTAACAGAGTTCAAATAAACAGTTTTCCATTAGTCCCCATTCAACTTGACTACTCTGCTAGCAAAAACAAGTCATACAGTATTCTACAGATTGCAAAATGCTAATAGTAACTCTTATCTAATATCATCATAACTACAACATGAAATACAGTAATAGTAAATGGGATCAGAGAATACCTTATTGCAACCCTCAGCGATCTGAGCAAGTGCAATCAAGGCAGCATGGTGCTTCTGCCATTCAGGTGCAGACAAGTAAGCTGGCAATTGCTCAGAGGCCACAGGAACAACTGTATTCCCGCCTAAAGCAATGGCCAACCGGTCCAAACACTCCTGCCCAACGCTGTAATTACTAGACTCGCCCGCGTCTTCATCTTCTGTCTCCGCAGTATGCCACGCGGGATCATCATCAACATCCAACAACATCCTCATTAGAATTGCAAAAAGCCTACTTATAAACTGCGGCAGCTTCCTCATCATCCCGGGTGCCCTCTCGCGTGCCTCCGCCAGCGTGATTACAAACTCAATTGCCAAATGCCGCGTCCCCTCCTCAAGGCTCTCCGCCTCGGCAATCTGTAGCATCGACTCCACCACATCAACTAGCTGTCTCCTCAGGAACCGCGGCTCTGTTCCTGCCAGCTCAATCAGCAGCTCCAACGCCTCCTGTGCAGTTGCCTCATTCCCGTTGTTCAACGATTCGGTCAAGGTCCGCATCATCGACGGAAGCAGGTCCTGAAATCTGTCCCGATCCGACGAGCTCGTCAAGCACTGAATAAAATTGATCACCGCGTTCAACGCCGCGATCTTCACGTCCGGATTGTTTGAATTCGTTAAGCAGTTCAAGAATACAGCGTGGAGATGCTTTATGTGAGGAATCAGACTCTCTCCGATGTACTGACTCAGCTGCGCGAAGATCAAAAACGCCGACTCCTGCAACTTATGAGAATCGCTCGAAACGCACTGGAACATAAACGGCAACAGCTCCGGCCATCCGTTTTCCGGCAGCAGATTCGAGGCCAGCTCCGAAATGGTGTCGCATAGCTTCTTCGAGATCGACTTCGTGTTCTCGGACTGTACGGAGGACAAGAAAATCGATTTGAGGGAGGACTGAGTGGAAGGAGAGAGGCGAGGCCAGAGGAAGGAGTCGTCGCGCGTGAGGAGCTTACGGAGGAGAACGGCGGACATGGCGCGTGCCTCGGGGTGTGGAGAGAGCTGGAGTAGGTGAGAGAGCTTGAGAGAGAGAGAGTCGGGGTCGTGCTGCTTGCAGAGGTTGAAGACGAGCTCGGCCTGGGAACGTTGTTCGTTGGAGGCGGACATGAGGCTGGAGATGAGAGTCTCGAAGGGGGCGGAGTCAAGGCCGAGGATCGCCGCCAGCTGAGCCTGTTGTTGGGGCTGGAGGTGAGTCGACTCGGCGGCCATGGCTCAGCGAGTTAGGGTTTTGGCTTTCTGGTTTTTTTCGGTGTGTCGAGTTTGTGTTATATTGTGTGTGAGAGACTGATGTTGATTTCGAGGGTTTTTCTTTTTTTTCTTATTTGGGGATTTTTTAAGATAGAGTGGGAGAGTGGGAGAGTGGGGTTCGTTTTTTATTTTTATTTTTTAGGGCAAACGAGAGATTAGCTGTATTTTTTATAAATAAAATAAAATGAAAAATGAAAATCTATATAATGATTAAAGAGTTTTTTATTTTTGGAGGGAAAATTAAAAAAAATATATATATTATATAATAATAAGTATGAAGTTAGGTTGGTTTGGAGTATGTAGTAATCCTAAAAAAAAATCCCTTATATCTTAAGAAATAATTAGTTTAACGGAAAAAAAAAGATGGTTGTGCACCTATTAGGGGTGGGTATAAAAACTGAAACCGAATTGAATCGAATCGAACTGAACCGAAAAATGGTGTTTGATTTGGTTCAAACCTGTAAGGACATCGATTTTATGATTAACTTATTTCATGACAAATCACACCATATTGTGGATGATTGTGTACTAGAGGTCCTTATTGGCAAGCTTCCAAGTATCTCCATAACTTCAAGAACAAAATATATATTCACTTGACTTTACTTCTTGAAGAGTTTATACGCACACACACACTTCATGCATGATTTGTTTCGTGTTGTATTTGTGTTGTCTATTGTTTATATGTGTGCATCATTTACACATTGTATACACTCTTACATGCATTTGTGTCTTATTGCTCATGTGTGCATCCTTACTCACTGTCACACTTGCACTACATTCTTAGCTTTAAGTGTGGTTTTGTGCTGTGTCCACTCTTGCACGATGATGTGCTTGTTTTAGCGTGTTGAGTGACCATTTCAGAAAGTCTCATTCTTCTATTAGTTTAGTCTTTGGTCATATGGTTTTATTCTATGAGTTTGGGCATTCTTGTTAATGTCCAAATCAGAACTTTGGTCACTCATTTGACCATAATTCTTTCTACAGATATATAAATCATGATTTGTAAATTGGAGTAGAAAGTAGACTTTCGTACCTTTCCAACGATATATTATACGAAAGGTTTCAATGTCGTTTAGTCATGTTTTGGGTAGCTCGAATTTAGAGTTGTTGTGCTATCACGTTTTCCCCAGAGTATACTGAACTTAGGGTGAGGTCGTCTGACTTCCAAGTCACTTCTTCAAGTGTATTGTGGCACCCAAACCCGAGAGCAAATCGACCATGAAGCGACTAATCATTTAGGTCGCCTTAAAGACGCTTTTGACGCCCATAAGTCTTTTTTCTTTATAAAATGACGTAGTTTCATCTTGGGCCTCTATTTAAACTTCATCTTCTTCCCCCAACTTGTTTCAGGGCTTCAAGAATACATTTTTAGTGAAAGAGAATCCCTCTAGAGAGAGAAAACTTCAAACTTTGTTCATTAACTCTCCAAACCCCATAATTCATCTTCATCTTGCATTTCCAGCGTCATTTAAAGCATAGGTCTTCATTAATTGGTAAGTGGAACTATCATTCTTGCTCATTTATTGGTCTAGCGTATCAAGACATGACATTTATTTCTTAGGTTAGCAAATCTTCATATTTATTGCATATCAATTGAATTTATGACACGTTTAGGGTTTGTTTATGATAGCTTACATCATTAGGTCTTTTATGCCTAAATAGCTAAATCATATATGTTCATGTATGCTTAATTGATGATTGTGATGGCCGTGTGCATCTATTCTAGTTCATGAACATTTATGTGTATGCCTCATTAATTGCATTTCTTGATTGCATTTGATTGCCCTTGATTATATGTTATAACAACTTATGTTGGTTGGACTTTTATTGACAATTGGGTTGTTAGATTTTATATATACATCAAATTGAGTCCTTATATATGGGCATGTATGCACTATTTGATAACTAGGTTGTTTAATTGCATTATAACATCTAGTTAATCATTTTATGTTTTGTCTTACACATTATTGCATTTGAGCATAGTGTCATATATACGCTTAGACCATATACTTTTCATAGAGTCAAAGTCTTATGGTTTCGAAGTGAAGTTGCACAAGCAAGTCAAGTCTTGCATCCAAGGGTGGGTTGACAGACAATTGGTCAAGTGTCACTGTAAGGGGCTAGAGGATATCACTAGGGATTGAACCAAGAGTGGCTAGTGGCAATTTCCATAGCCTAAAGTTGTCGAGGGTGAGAGTCCGAGTATCACTTGACGGTATAATCTTTTATTCATATAGTGGATTTTTGTGATCGTGTATGGTTAGCAGAATAACCCGTGGTTTTTTCTATTTGTAGGGTTTCCACGTATATATCAAGTGTTCTTTATATGTATGCTTTTTACACTTGATTTTGTATGCTTGTTTGTTGGGTGAATCCTTAATATTGACTAATCAAGAAAAAATGGTATTTGACTTAATTAAAACCTATCCGACCCCATCCCCCTCTTCTAGGTTTATTAGGCACACACTTTAAGGGAATTTTCAATTGGTATCAGAGAGGGTTCCTTAACATAATTAGGTGATCCAAGCTCTTGTTTGTGTGTCTTGCATTTGTTGCATTTGTTTATTGCATTACATTTGCATTCATATAACCCAAAACACCATGAGTGATTTTGATAGACTAGAGGGTGCCTTGATCTCTGAACCACCAATGATCACCAAGGATAACTACTCATCTAGTCCTCTTTGAAAGTGAGGATGGAAGTATTTTTGATGGACCTCGATAAGCATGTATGGATGTGTGTGGAAGATTGATACTCACCTCTCACGGAGACACTAGAGAATGAGACTTCTATGCCTAAGCCCAAGTCCAAGTGGACTAATGATGAACTCGATGTTGCATAATGGAACTCAAAAGGCATCCATGCCTTATCTTGTGCAGTGAATGAAAGTCAAGCCAAACTCATCCAAACCACTCGAGATGTTCGAGAAAAGCTTGGGAGATTCTAAGAGTCACCCACGAAGGTACTGAGAAAGAAGGAGACAAAAATTTGGGTACCTTGAAGACAAAGCTTAATTGTTATGATTGTGGCGGCTATGGGCACATCTCCACGGATTATGGAAACTTGAAGAGCTAAAGTTAGATAGGCAAATCTAAGGCCTACTTTTGTAATAAAAGTAAAGAAAGCTCTTCAGGTTTCGAGAGATGTGAAAGGAATCACATAGCCCTTCACACTTTACATGATGACAACTTAAAAGAGACCACAAGACACCCATCACTCAAGGTCGACAATGAAGAAGCTAGTTTGGATGATGATTGACATGAGAGCACAAGTGGTAGAAGCTTCGATGATGAAAGTTCAAGCTCTAAGAACTTGAGTGATGAAGGGTTGAATTATGAAGACTTCATTAAAAGTCTTTAAAGGTCCGTGAAACAGAAAAATGAAGAAATCAATAAGTTGAAGAAGGAAAACCTTCAACTAAGGACCAAGTTAGATAACTCCTAAAAGATGGACATAATTGATGTGTTCAAGTATAGGAAGGAGATTGATGACTGCCATCAAAGGATGAAGGCAATGAAGGATAAACTTACCAACAAAGAAAACTCCTTAAAGATTGTCAAGGAAAGAGAGATGAGGTGCGCCCTGAAGAATTAAAGAAGGCCATAGTCAAACAACCTCATGCTCAAGGCAAGAGCAAAGCTTCATTCAAGCAATCCTTAACCCAAGAAAAGTCCACACAAGCCTTGGCAACTCAACAAAAGCCTAGGCAATCCAATAAGGAAGAATAATCCGTTGAGAAGTCAATTACCTCCTCTAACAAGTCAATTATGAGGAAAGAAAGTGATCACAATAAGCATGACCAACCAATGAAGAAAGATCAACCGGATCAACCAGCTCAACCACCTCAAGAAGCTAGACCACAAAGGTGCTATCAATCGGCTCAAGCTCCAAGGAGAAGTCAACCGATGCACCATCAAAGACAACCTCATCAACATGGCGATGCCTTGATGAGTCCTCAATATAATGGTATAAACTCTCACTTTGTACCTACTTGTCATTTTTTTAGTATGATTGGTCACTTAAGACCAAATTGCTTTAAATACATTAAGATGTGTAAATTAGAGAGCATGAACGAAAAACGGTTGAAAAAAAAGGCTAGCTTGCATGAACCTAGGGATTTTAGAAACATGTCTTCGACCACAAGAAATGAAAAAGTGGAACCTAGGTGGTTAGAAAGAATGAACCCACTTGTCATATTGCTCATATGACACCCGTAGATGCAACTATGTCTATTAGACTTGGTAGGTCCAAAGGGGCTCATGTCTTTCATTGACTTGGTTAGGTTTGACCCCATTTGAGGAGCTCAAGCAAAGAGAGCGGACTTGCATGATTTGCAATGTGCAAAAGGTTGATTAACTTTATGCTCTTTTGATAATTGCTTGCAATTCTTAGTTACACATATATGCGTATATGTTTTTTTTCAATAAGTGTGCATCATTGCTTTGTTTGTAATCCATGTCATATTTTAGTTCAACAATGCAGTTTTGGACTAGGAGAATTGATTGGGAAGTACATTTGAATATTCCTCTATAATTTATCCCTATGACATGTAAATTTGATTATTATGACATGCTTAAAATGATATGCATGAAATATTTTTGATTGCTTATATGCAGAATGTGTGTGAAAGCAAATGAGAAGACTAATCAATAAGGATCTTGTATCCGTACAATCAATAAGGATTTTATATCCAAACTAGTTTCTCTATCTTCTTAATGGTTTGAATAAGACAACAACCAAAAAAGATTTTATATCCATTCAATCAATTAGGATTTTATATCCATGTCTTATTTGACTTTTAAGGATTGATATAATGTTGGGATTATGCTCGATAACAAGAGTATAATAATGTATTTGATAATCTTTTCATATTAATAAAGTCATTTCTAGTTTAACAAATCTTATAGCATTTATAGTTTAATTATTATAATTGTCAAAAGTAAATAATCAGAAGGTTAAAAGACTATGAGAAAAGAAAAAATGTTCATACATCTGGATATGTATGAGGTAGACACAATTCTTTAGTTAGCCTTGAATAATATGCACAACTTAAGATAAAGGTTGGGCGCCTTTATCTTGTTAAAGTTGTAGATTCTTTTGCTAGCATTTGAGTGGGATCAAATGTGTTATGATGAGTCTAAAATCATCAAAGTGTAGTGTCTTTGGGAAAAAAAATCTAGTGCACTGGGTGCATTGAATTGGATCACAATGAAATAATTTTTCTAGAACCGTCAATGGATAAAAGTTTTCATTTGAAGACAATCAAAGAGTTTATCTCAATCCTGAGATAAATGATGGACTTATGGTTGCAAGTGTTATCATTTGAGCTATCAATGAGTACGATTATATAGCATAGTCTATCCTCGATAGTTTGGTGGTATTCATTTGTTAATCGATAGAGGACTTCATTTATAGATATGGACATCGTGGCTCCATTTATTAAATGAGAGTAGAATATCATCATATGGATGTTTTGAGGTATTGGATATTAAATCTTAACGTTAAGTTTTCAATAGTGTCTATTGAAACATGGTTTCTGGACAAGTCAAAATATCCAAGTTCAAAATGTGGTCATATGAGTAAATATGGTAACTTGGAGAGCTATAGGCGGTCTATGAGCTCTTGGCGATTACTGGTATTCTTCACGAGGATACACTTTCTTCATTAAGATTGTCTAGGGTATGAATGAGAAATATTAACTTATTCTATCTTTATTTAAGAGTTGAATTTTAGTTCTTTAGTGGAATGAACTAAAATTAATAGATTGGACATAAGTGAATTATTTGTTGTTTGTGATTGGGTTGTGTCTATTGGAGCTTAAATTTAGATAGCCCGCTAAGATCCCCAATCTACACGAATCTACACGAACTTGGATGAATCACTTGATATATTCTACTGGACCAATTTAGGGGTCCATCTAGAATTGTATTGAGGCATGTGGACTTGTTTCGTTTTGTAGGAATGGGTCTAATTCACATGATGACATTTTATTAAGGTCCAATGGATTTAATAAAATAGAAAAAATAATATAATGGTCCATATATTGTGTTGGGAGGCAAAGCTATATAGTTTAGCATAATTATATTATTTTTATTTTATTATTTAATTAAATGGAAATTAATTAATTTGATAATTAATTAATTATTTAATTAAAAGTCAAAATCTTTTTTCTAGTAGGAGATGGTCTCCTATTATTATACTATTGTTGGTAGTATAATTAATATTAAAGATTATATTTGATATTATTTGTCTAGTCAAATTAGGAAATCTTTAATATGGTTACAAATACACTATTGAGTTGGATTAGGAGTCTTGGTGTAGGAAAAAATTCTTTTTGGAAAAGGATTCTTGGTCACCAAGTAAATCTACCTAAGGGTAGAATTCTTCTTTGAAAAGGATTCTTAACCAACAAGTAAATCCACCTAAGGAAAGGATTCTTAACAACAAAGTAAATCCTTCTTAGGAAAGGATTTGTGATCCTATAAATACCACCTTGATAAATTCGGCCAGCCCAATGTTTCTATGACTGAAATTTCAGCCATGCTAGGTATTTTTCAAGAGAGAATTCGACATAGTAAGAGAGAATTTTGAGGGAGAAAAATTTAGTTTTTGCTCTAGATAAAATTCGATCAAATCATAGATGTATGGTGTAGAATTCGGCCAAGGAGAAAAGAGAAAAAGAAAACGTTTTTTGTTTTTGATAGTACACTAGTATCCTTTACATCAAAAGGGTTTTGTGTACAAAATCAAATCGGGTTCACGCGAGTTTCAATCAATCAGATTGATAATTCACATATGACCAGACGTTCTTGGATTTTTCTCTTGGACGATTATTGTAACTAACAAAGAAAAAGATTTTGTTTGTTTCCATCCTCAGGTATACAATTTAAAGAGAGAGAACTCACACTCCTAGGTGATTAACGTTCGTGATTGGATTGGAAGATCTTGCGGATTCAATTCTGTGCTAGTTCAATTGTCACGAGAAAAAGGTTCGACTCTTTTTATATACATCAATTAATCCAGGATTAAGATTCTTGTTATTATAAAGGGAAATTTTTTATTTATACAAAAACCCTAATTTTGATTTTTCATGCTTTAGTTGTGCGATTTTCCCTACATATAGTTGTTGTGTGTTGAAAAATTTTGGATTTTTTTTTCGAAAAAATATATCATGTTTGCTTATGACAAAAGGTTACAAATTGGTTTGAATTCTTATGAAAACCCTTTTGATGTTTGCTTTGCCAAATACCATTGCTTGAACTTGAATGATATATGTCGTGCATGCAAAGCAACAATTTCACACAGTTTCTTTAAATAAAACTCCTTGAATCTCTCTCAAATTATTTAAGTTGCATAAAGTTTGTGTATATGATTATGCAATGTATTTGTGCGAATAGCTCTCTTTGCTAAAGCAACCTAATATGAGGAGCTCATTTGCCTATCTCTTGACAAAAAGAGGTGTAAGTTCCTCGTTGTTTGATTGGCTTATTTGGTTGACAACCACATTTGAGGATCTATATGTAAGGGTATTTTAGGGCATCATTGTTCGTAACCAAGCTCAAGCATCAAAGGTAAAATCACCTGCTTAACATTCATTGAAGAGGTATTAGTGCACATACACACTCAAGCATTTTATTTTAATTATCTTGCATATATGCTTTTTTGCCATCTTGTGTGCCTTGTGTGTCTTAATTCTACTTGAGTGTTGAATGTATGTTTGTGTCTTATAAAAGAGGATTTTTTCCTCTATTTTACTGTCTAGACCGCTCTCTGTGCAGTGCCTACGTCGCGGCCTGCACAACGGTGTTTACCAGAGGATGCACGCTGTGTCTACCACGGTCTGTACTTGTTGCATACGCTGCGGTCTCCCAAACGGAGTTTTATAGACGTTGCATGTTGTCCAGACCGCGGTCTGTGTGCACTGCATGCACATCGACCTATAGAGCGGCGTTGTCCAGGCGATACACAGCTCTCTGTGCCGCGGTCTGGACACTTACCTGGACCGCGGTACAACCAGCGGTCCTGACGAGCTTTGGTTGCTTTTTACCCAAAACGATGTCATTTGGTGTAGGGCACCATATATATTTGTTCTCTTCTCTTCTCCTTGTTCTTAGGAGTCCAAGAAACCATTTTTATGTGTTCTTAGTTTTTCTAGAGAGAGAGGAACTCCCAAACACTCATCTTTACTCAACCAAACTTCATCTCATGATCATCTAGCGTCATCTATGATCATTCAAGCATGAAGCATCATCTTCTTATTGACTAGGTAACTTCTACATGCTCTAGACCTCATAGGTTTATTGCAAATATATGTATGCCTAGGGTTTTAGTCTTTATTGCATATTAAATGCTTGTTTGAATGTTTAATTGCTTTCATGACATGCTTGTGTATTGATTGTTGGTTGAGATGCATTAATTTGTGATAGCTAGAATTTAGGACGATTTTACTCTTCTAGCTAATTCCTCTTTCCTTTGCATTTAGAACATTGATATCTAGGATTTGCTTTAATTGTCATTATTAATCCTAGATAAGCATGAATGTCTTGACCTAGCATTTTTGCATATAGAATATTATTGCATATTCACTTAGGTTGTCATTATCTCTTCATTGTTGGTTAAGCTTGTGGCTATGTGATTAGTGCACAAGGTTTGTGATCCAAAATTACTATTAAGGCCAATTGGGTAGAGTGAAAGAGTTAGTAACTGGAGTGTTAGACGGGAGGTAAACCTAGGTTGTAAACTTTTACTCAATAGTGGATTTTGAGGATCAAGGGTGGCGCTCTAAACAGCCCGTGGTTTTTCCCATTTGGAGGGTTTCCACGTATATATTGCGTGTTGTTATTGTTTTATGTTTGTAGTCTTTCATTTGAATATTCAGTAGAATGAGGTAGAAATGTTAATATTGATTAATTCGCAAAATTGGTAATCTATCGAATTAAAACCTATTCACCCCCCCCCCCCCCCCCCCTCCCCCCTCCAGGTTATAGACACACACTTTCTAGGGAATTTCAATTAGTATCAGAGCCGGTGTCTAGATATACTTAGGTGATCCATGCATTGTGTGTGTCTTACCTTGTGCATTTTGATTGTTTGATTTTGCTTGGTTATTTTTGCATTTCATTTGCATCTCTTTTATAACCCAAACACTATGAGTGAGCCTGAGATGAGTAAAGAGGGAGCTTCAAGCTTAAGACCACCTTTGCTCAATGGGGTGAATTATGCTTCTTGGAAGGGCAAGATGGAAGCCTATCTTTGCCAAATAGATGACCGTGCTTGGATGGCTATTGAAGACAAGTATACTCCTCCAACAATGACCACTGACGATGGTAGAGAAGCTCTTAAGCCCAAGTTTAATTTGAGTACTCAAGAGTTTGAAACATCCAAGTGGAACAACAAGGCTATGCATGACATCCTTTGTGTTGTGGACAATAATCAGTACAAGCTGGTCCAAAACACTAGGATTGCAAAGGAGGCTTGGGACATTCTTCAAACGGCACATGAGGGAACCGAGGTAGTCAATGACTTAAAGCTCCAAGTCCTCCAAATGAAATTTGAGATGATTATGATGGAGGAGCATGAATGCTTCAACGACTTCCAAGTGAAGTTGATGGATATTGTCAACCAAAGCCATCAACTTGGTGATCTCTATTCGGATAAGAGAGTCAAGCAAAAAATTATAAGGTCACTTCCGTCAAAGTTCGAATCAAAGGTGACGGCACTTGAAGAGAATAGTGAATACAAGAATATGAAGCCAAGCGAAGTCATTAGAAGACTTCTACCTTATGAGTCAAGATGGAACACCTCACCCATACCTCCGAAGAACCAAAAGAGCATTGACTTGAAGACCACTAAGGTTGAAGAAGAAGAGGAGGACTCAGATGAAGAAATGGCCCTCATGGTTAAGAGATTCAAGAAATTTATGAAGCTTGAGAGGAAAGGATTTGGGTCCAAGGGAAAGGAAGTGAAAAAGAAAACTCCTTTCAAGAAGATGGAAAAATCTCAAGAAAGTGACTCCAAGAATGGCATTTAATGCTATGAATGCAGTGGTTTTGGTCACATCAATCCAGAATGTGCAAATTTGAAGAAGAAGAATAAGGGGAAGGCAATGACGGCTACTTGAAGTGATAGTGAAGACTTAGAAGAGGAAGAAAAATCTTCGGATGATGAAGACAGAGTTGCCAACTTCATTGCCTTCACAACATCTCATAATGGCAAGGAAGTTGTGAGTCATAAGGAAGAAATAAGCGACTCTAGTAATGAGAGTACCTCTTCCAACTCTAGATTTGATATTGATGATGAAATGGACTATGTAGACTTTATGAAGTTTTTTGAAAAGTCTAGATTGAAAAAGAAGAAGGAGATTCAAGAGTTGAAAAATAAGAACCAAGAGTTGACTTTCAAGATTACTCACTTGAGTGAGAGAGTAAAGAGTGGAAAAGAGTTAAAAAAGAGTTTGAAGTTGGAGCTTGTGATCACTAAGAAGAGTGAAGAGAACTTAAAGGATGAGCTTAAGAAAGCAAAAGAATTAGTTGCCAAGATGACATCCGGAACCGAGAAACTTGGCAAGATGCTATCATATGGGAAGAATCCTAGTGATAAAACGAGCTTAGGATATATGGAAGACAAGGATGCCACTTCCTTGAAGAAGACCATCTTTGTCAAGAGTCAAGAGGATAAAGAGACTCAAGGTTCACATCAACAAATGAGATCGAATGAAGTTGGAGAATCATCAAAGCCAGCTCAAATGAAGGCTCAAACAAATTCTCAAGCTAAAGCTCATCCACCAAAAGCTAGAACTCATCAAACAAGACCTCAACTTCCAATGAGCTCTCAAAGTCAACAAAGGAGTTTTAACCCACAACCAAGAAGAGAAGCTAATTTGGTTCAATCACAAAGGGTGTTTCAAAGAAGAGATTCGGCTCAACACTAAAAGAAAACTCAAAGGAGAGGGAAGTCTTCCATGCTTGCACAATGATATGGTATGAATTCTTACTTTACTCTCATTTGTCATTATTATTGTGTTGAAGGTCACATAAGGCCGAATTGTTTTAAATTTATTAAGTTGTGTCGTTTTGAAAGCACGATTGAGAAGAATATGCTTAGAAGAGCCAAAATGCATGCACCTAGGAATTTTAGAGCCAAAGAACCCAAGGCTCCTATAAATGACAATGTTGCTACTAGGTGGACTAGAACAAATGAGTATGATTGCCATGTGGCCCAAGTGGCCTTGAAGGCGAAAGCCACTAACATTTGGTATCTTGATAGTGGGTGTGCTAGGCACATGACCGGAAATAAGAGTTTCTTTGAGACTCTTGTTATGGAGGATGAGGGATTTGTCACATTTGGTGATGGTTCACGAAAGAAGGTTTTAGGAAAAGGGAACATATCCATCCCCGGTTTGCCATCCTGACCTAATGCTCTTTATGTAGATGGCTTGCAAGCAAATCTTATTAGTATATCACATTTAATTGATGAAGGGCTTTCAGTCATGTTTTGTAAAGTTGATTGTTCTATTCTGAGAGAAGATGGACAAGTCCTAGTGAAAGGTAAGAGATCAAGTGACAATTGTTATTGTCTTGATTCCAATGAAATCTCATGTAATTTGTCTAGTTATGATCAAGTTGAATTGTGGCATCAAAGGTTAGGTCATTTGAATTTCAAAGACTTGAAAGTTCTTGAGAGGTTGAAAGTTGTGAGAGACCTTCTTAAGTTTGGAAATAGGATTGAAGGAGTTTGTGGACCTTGTCAACAAGGAAAGCAAACTAAGAGTATGCATTGATGAGTTGTGGTGGTTGAACCCATATGGGGAGCTCAAGCAAAGAGAGCGAACTTGCATTCTAATAAGCAAATAATTGTTCAATTTTATGCTCTTTAATTAATTGCTCGAGTATCTTGGATGTATATATTATTATATATCTTTTTATTCAATAAGTGTGTTTTTGTCTTATTTGAAATGCATGTCTCATTTGTGTTCAAACATGTATTTTTGGACTAGGAAATTTGATTGGGAAGTACATTTGATTGACCCAAAGTTTATCTCCATGTTTATGAAAACTTGATCTTGACATGCTTAAAGTGTTATCCATGATGAAATTATTGAATGCTTACAACATGATTGTAAATATGTGTGCAAGAGACTTTTGAGACTTCATTCAATAAGGATATTGTATCCATTTCAAGGATTTCACAATCCAATAGTCTATTTATCTCTTTATTTATTGAACACGGCTACTATCATACGGGCATCTTGCCCGGAAAAATCTAAAAGATCGCAATAGTCGCTCATGTCTTGTTCAACTTGTAAAATTTGATAGTTGCTTTTTTTATTAAACTATATCTTGTTTTCGATTGACAATTTGGTGCAAATTGGTTTGACTTCTCTTGGAACCTCATGTGTTATTTTCCTTTGCCAAATACCATGCTTTTGGAAGTTGATGTTGCATGTATTTCATTCAAGGCAATCTTTCGCACATATTCCAATCAATAAAAATTCCATGAGTTTCTCTCTTTCTCTTAATTAACCTGCATAAAGTTGTTATATATGATTATGCATTTACATTGCAAATATCTCTCTTTACTAAAATGTCCCGGTTGGGGAATACTCATTTGCCTATCTTGTGACAAAAGGGGGGAGTAGTATTTGATTTAGGGGGAGCGTTTGCTATATGCATTGTTGATTGCATGTTACTTGGTTCTAATTCATGCAAATTGAGCTTGTTTTTATTTTTCTTGATCCCTCTCATACACTTGTCTTGGAAAGTGTAGTTCTTTGTTTTGTAGGGATGATCATTCTACAAGAGATGAAATATTTGAAGATTTAGCTTTAGGTATCTCTTATAATATAGAATGTTTTTGTTGACCTCTTGTTGTTTCTTGTTGTTTGTTGTGAGGATAATTTGTGAGTGAGTGGTTTTGTCACGAAATAGCCAAAGGGGGAGATTGTAAGTTCCTCGGTGTTTGATTGACTTATTTCGTTGACAACCATATTTGGGGATATATATGTAAGGGTAGTTTAGAGCTTCATTGTTCGTAACCAAGCTTAAGCATCAAAGGTAAAATCACCTGCTTAACTTTCATTGAAGAGGTATTAGTGCACACACACACACTTATGCATTTTATTTTAATTATCTTGCATATATGCTTTTTTGCCATCTTGTGTGCCTTGTGTGTCTTAATTCTTCCTTGAGTGTTGAATGTATGTTTGTGCCTTTTTCCTCTATTCCGCGGTCTAAACCGCTCTCTGTGCAGTGCCCACGCCGCGGCCTGCACAACGGTGTTTACCAGAGGATGCACGTTGTGTCTACCGCGGTCTGTGCTTGTTGCATACGCTGCGGTCTCCCAAGCGGAGTTTCACAGACGTTGCATGTTGTCCAGACCGCGGTCTGTACACACTGCATGCACAGCGGCCTACAGAGCTGTGTTGTCCAAGCGATACACTGCTCTATGTGCCGCGGTCTGGACACTTACCTGGACCGCGGTACAACCAGCGGTCCTGACGAGCTTTGGTTGCTTTTTACCCAAAACGATGCCATTTGGTGTAGGGCACCATATATATTTGTTCTCTTCTCTTCTCCTTGTTCTTAGGAGTCCAAGAAACCATTTTTATGTGTTCTTAGTTTTTCTAGAGAGAGAGGGACTCCCAAACACTCAACTTTACTTAACCAAACTTCATCACATGATCATCTAGCTTCATTCTAGGATCATTCAAGCACGAAGCATCATCTTCTTATTGACTAGGTAACTTCTACATGCTCTAAACCTCATAGGTTCATTGCAAATACATGTATGCCTAGGGTTTTAGTCTTTATTGCATATTAAATTCTTGTTTGAATGTTTAATTGCTTTATGACATGCTTGTGTATTGATTGTTGGTTGAGATGCATTAATTTGTGATAGCTAGAATTTAGGACGGTTTTACCCTTCTAGCTAATTCTTCTTTCCTTTGCATTTAGAACATTGATATCTAGGATTTGCTTTAATTGTCATTATTAATCCTAGATAAGCATGAATGTCTTGACCTAGCAATTTTGCATATAGAATATTGTTGCATATTCACTTAGGTTGTCATTATCTCTTCATTGTTGGTTAAGCTTGTGGCTATGTGATTAGTGCACAAGGTTTGTGATCCAAAATCACTATTAAGGCCAATTGGGTAGAGTGAAAGGGTTAGTAACTGGAGTGTTAGACGAGAGGTCAACCTAGGTTGTAAACTTTTACTCAATAGTGGATTTTGAGGATCCAGGGTGGCGCTCTAAACTGCCCGTGGTTTTTCCCATTTGGAGGGTTTCCACGTATATATTGCGTGTTGTTATTGTTTTATGTTTGTAGTCTTTCATTTGAACATTCAGTAGAATGAGGTAGAATTGTTAATATTGATTCATTCGTAAAATTGGTAATCTATCGAATTAAAACCTATTCACCCTCCCTCTCTCTCTAGGTTATAGACATACACTTTCTAGGGAATTTCAAGAGGGAGAAGTCTTGAGAAATAAAGGGGGAGTATTGTTTATGCTTTAGGGGTGATATCATGGGAGAGAGTAACCCATTTAGGGGGAGCATTGCACGTACATTTCTTTATATTGCTTTATTGAGTGCAAATGCTTTTTAAGTTTGTTCACATCATATGCACTTGTTCTTGAAAAGTGCTTTCTTGCTATTGTGTGTAGGTATGATAATCTACGAAGAGATTGAAGACCTTGAAGACTTAGAATATTATGTATCTCTTTTTATAACATATAATGGACTCTAATGGACAATAACTAGATTTTTTATTATTATTTATGTGAGGAATTATTTGAGAGTGTTTGTTTTGTCATGAAATAGCTAAATGGGGACATTGTAAGGACCCCGATTTTATGATTGTCTTATTTCATAACAAATCACACCACATTGAGGATGATTGTGTAGTGGGTAATTTAGGTCCTTGTTGGCAAGCTTCCAAGTATTTCCATTACCTCTTGAAGAGTTTAGGCGCACACACACTTCATGCATGATTTGTTTCATCTTGCATTTGTGTTGTCTATTGCCAATATGTGTGCATCATTTACACATTACAAACACGCTTACATGCATTTGTATAAACATGCATTTGTATCTTATTGCTTATGTGTGCATCCTTACTCACTATCACACGTGCACTTCCTTTTTAGCTTTAAGTGTGGTTTTGTGTTATGTCTACGCTTGCACGATGGTGTGCTTGTTTTAGGCGTTGAGTGGCCATTTGAGAATGTCTCATTCTTCTCTTAGTTTGGTCTTTGATCACATGGTTTTATTCCATGAGTTTAGGTATTCTTGTTAATATCCAAATCTGACCTTTAGTCACTCATTTGACCATAACTCTTTCTACAGATATCCAAATCATGTTTTGTAAAGTAGAAAGTAGACTTACATACCTAACGGTATATTATGCGAAAAGTTTTGATATCGTTTGGTCAAGTTTTAGGTAGCTCGAATCTGGAGATGTTGTGCTGTCATGTTTTTCTCGAGAGTATAGCGACCTGACTTCCAAGTCACTTTTTCAAGCGTAGTTTGGCACCTAAACCCGAGATCAAAGCAACCTATCATCCAGGTCGTCCTAATGTCGTTTATGATGCCCAGAAATATTTTTTCTATGTAAAACGACATAGTTTCATCTTGGGCTTCTATTTAAATTTCATCATCTTCCCCAACTTGTTTTAGGGCTTTAAGAATACATTTTTAGTGAGAGAGAATCCCTCTAGTGATAGAAAGCTTCAAGCTTTGTTCATTAACTCTCCAAACCCCACAACCCATCTTCATCTTGCATCTCTAGCATCATTTAAAGCATGTGTCTTCATTAATTGGTAAGTAGAACTGGCATTCTTGCCCATTTATTGTTCTAGCTTATCAGTACATGTCATTTATTGCTTAGGTTAGCAAATCTTCATATTTATTGTATATCAATTGAAGTTATGACACGTTTGGGGTTTGTTTATGAGTGCTTGCATCATTAGGTCTTTTATGTCTATATAGCTAAATCATATATGTTCATGTATGCTTAATTGATGATTATGATGACCTTGTGCATCTATTCTAGTTCATGAACATTTATGTGTATGCCTCATTAATTACATTTCTTGATTGCATTTGATTGCCCTTGATTATTTGTTATGACAACTTATGCTGGTTGAACTTTTATTGACAATTGGGTTGTTATATTTTATCTATACATCAAATTCAGTCCTTATATATAGGCATGTAAGTATTATTTGATAACTAGGTTGTTTAATTGCATTATAACATCTAGTTAAGCATTTTGTGTTTGGTATTACACATTATTGCATTTGAGCATAGTGTCATATATACACTTAGGCCATATACTCTTTATAGAGGCAAAGTCTTATGGCTTCTAAGTGAAGTTGCATAAACAAGTCAAGTCTTGCAACCAAGGGTGGGTTGTCATGCAATTGGTCAAGTGTCATTGTAAGAGGCCTGAGGGGTAGAGTAGAAGGTGCTCACGCTAAGAGTAGTAGATCAGGGGATATCATTAGAGATTGAACCAAGAGTGGCGAGTGGTAGTATCCATAGCCTGAAGTTGTCAAGAATGAGCATATGAGTATCACTTGATGGTGTAACCTTTTATTCATATAGTGGATTTCTATGATCGTGTGTGGCTAGCAGATAACCCATGGTTTTTCCCATGTGTAGGGTTTCCAAGTATATATCATGTGTTCTTTTTATTTATACATTTTACACTTGATTTTGTATGATTGTTTGTTGGGTGAATCCTTAATATTGACTAATTAAAAAAATTGACAATTGACTTGATTAAAACCTATTCACCCTCCTCCCCCTCTTCTAGGTTTATTAGACACACACTTTAAGGGAATTTTCAAAACTGAATTGAATTCAATTCGGTTTCTGTTTTGGACCGTTTTGGACATACAAAACTGAACCGAACCGAATAAATCGAATTGTCTTAATGGATTATTTTGTGAGGTTCAATTTTATTATGGATTGTTTGTTGATGATATTTTATTTTGGACTACGTTATGTACTACATTGTTTTACTTATATTTTATATAAGTTATGAAGATTTAAATTTTGATGGAGTATGTATACCGAATAAGATTAAAATTTTAGATTTGGATTGAAAATTGTGTTGTATTTTATTTAAATTATTTTTCCTTTTTGAGAAAGTTTAAATTATTTTTTGCATATTATGTTTTCTGAAAAAAGTTTATGTTTAAATGCCCAAAAAGCAACTTAAATGCCCAATAGGTCCAAAACCGAATTGAACTGAATCTAAACAAAGGGAGATAAAAATGTTCGGTTCAATTCGGTTTAATTCGGTTTTTATGTTCAAAACGGTTCAAGCCGATTCACATTTTTCCGATTCACATTTTTAAAAACCGAATATATATCGGTTCAATACGGTTTTGGTCAAAACCGAACCGATTTGATCCATGCCCACCCCTAACACCTACCTTCCACATCAGTGGTGATGGTTCAAATCCTACCATGCGTATTTTGGAAATATGCATGGAGAGTTTTCTTTCTAGTTTGTAGGAGTAGTTCTCTCTTGCTATAGAAGATATCTAAACTACACATGTATTGCTTGATCTCGACAGTCCTAATATAATAGTTCTTATAATACTTCAAAAATAAAAACCAAAAAATATAGGTAGGTGTTTGGTATATTAAAATTTTAAATTGTTTCGCTTTTGAAATGGTTAAAATTGTTTTTGACGAAATGACAAAAATAGACATCATTTTAAGACATCATTTTAATATGAAAATAATCAATTTGTAAAATAATTATATATTTAAAAATTAAAGAAAAATGTAATTAAAATAAATTTGAAATATTAATAAATAAATATTATAATAATAAAACTTCAAAATGTCGGAGGTGGATCTATCCACCTTCTGTGATGGCGACGTCGGCATCGTTAGACATTGATGTTGTAGTCGCCGGAAATGGATTTGTCCACCTCCAACATTGAAGGAGGTGAATGCCTCCTCCATTTTATTCTAACTATGGAGGAGGCGAAACGTGTTCTCCATTGCAAGATGGAGGACGTGTTTCGTCCCCTTTGGCATTGAGGGAGGATTGACTTCCTTCGGCAATGCTGAATCCAAATTCATTAGAGAAAGTCGATCCTCCCCTGACACTGGGGGAGGTAATACTTCTCTGACACTAAAGGATACAAGACGCATCCTCTATAAAAATCTGAAAATGGATAGGCATATTGCCTCCTCCAACATTAGATGAAGATCGAACTCCTCCGATAATGCTGAATCCATATTCGGCATCGTCGGAGGAGGTCGATCAACCTCAGGCACTGAAGGAGGCAAAACACCTCCTTCATTTCCAAATTTTATAGAGGTGAGACCTTCTCCAAAACTTGAAACGCTTACCTCCTTCATTGCCGAAAGAGGAGCTGGCTTCTTTTAGCAACATCGTCACTGGAGAATGTCGGTCCTCCTTCGATCTCGAAGTCTAGTAGTTGCCACCATATATAAAATTTTTATATTTTTTAGTTTTCAATTTTTTATTATATCACTACTAAATATAAGGGTATTATTGTCTTTTATTAAAAAAATGAGGATATTGTAGATAAATTTAAGTAGCAAATCGGTTTCTCCAATAATCAGTTACCAAAAGCAACCCCCAATTAATTTCTTAAAAGCTGATTAATAGCGGAGCTGATTATAAAACAAGCTACTTTTAGGAAGTTTACCAAACACTTATTTGCTCAAAATTTGAGAAATAATCATTTATTTCTCAAGCAAAAGTAACCTCAAACATAGCCTTAATTTAGAGTCAATTTGGCATTGTTGTAAATTTTAAAATAATTAATATTAGATGCATTAAATAAATAATTTGTTCTAAAGTTAATCAGATAACCGTTTGGTTAATATTGTTATTAGACTCAGAAACAATATAAATGTTTAGCAAATTATAATGTTAATTGTTGTTATTTTATATAATTACTAAAAGATATATAATTTTTTTGAAAGGAAATGTATGGAAATTGTCATGTAATATTATGCTATTGATATCAAAGAATTATTTAACTCAAATGTTATATATATATATATATTTCAAATGTGAAAAAAATGTATATATTTTATAATCCAAATTACCAACATGTTTATTAGTATTATCAACTAGGCAAAAGTAATAGTTTTTTATTTTACAAATTCAATAATAATAATAATAATAAAACAAACACTAACCTAAGCAATCAGCTAGGACCAAATGCTCTTCAATCGGAGGATAAGAATCCATCCAAAAACTATCCTCAATAGAAGAAAAAAGTCAGCTAAACTATGAGTAACATATTCACTCTCCTAGACACAGATGAAATAGAAATAGGATTACAACAAATAAGAGACAAAATATCATTAATGGTAATATCGATATCAGCAAGAGGAGACATCCCAGTGTTGACAATATCAACTACTAATTTTGCATCAGCATCAACAACAGTAGGAACATGAATGAAATCAATAGCGAAAATTATACCTCGAAACAAGGACATGGCCTACAATACCTATGGAGAAAAGCAACCTGAAATAAGTTGAGAAGATGACCTCATAACAAGACCTATGTGATTACAAATGACAATACCCATCCTAATCTGATTTGAGGTCTCATTCACTAATTCGTTGGTGTTCACTTTTTAAAAACCTCACCATCGGTTGACACCACTAAACCATCTGATCGAGATTCATTATCGACTGAATCACAACCTGCGCATTTACTGAGCGAAAAATTTGAGATGAAATCAGAAAACCAACCCAGAACATTTTCATTGCATCACACAAAGGCATTATGAACCACCTAATTTCTCATCCACCCAATACGCCAAAATATAACACAAAGAAGCTCCATCTCTTCTTGTAAAAGAATCTAAAAGCATAAAATAATAAAATCTTGGAAATTGGCACTATTATTCCACTTTAGGTCTTTCAAAAAGTAACAAGTAGAGCAAATGTTTTTAAGGCCAGGACAACCCCACATATCATGCATCGTCCAAGAACAAACTGGGTAGAAAATATCAATGTGCACACCATGTCTTATGATATTTGCAAGGGAAGGAATCTAATGATAGCAGACCTTTTAGATGAAAATTTTGATATTATAAGGGATCTTGAGATGCCACATGTAATTCCACCATGAAACCAAATTATTGAGACATAGGGAGTTATGATTGGATATTAGACTCTACCCCACTTTATAACCACTTCTCTTAGAATAACTCCCATATTTTTAAAATGCCAACTAAGCGCATCCACAATCCGAGATGAGCCAAAAGGAACACTCATAATGGTCTTAACATTCTATTGGATGAAGGAAGAATAGATAAGCAGAACGTTCCAACCACTAGAATGAGATAATAGCATATGAATTGTTGTTATCTCTCCCAAAACCGACTGAGAAAGCACCTGAAACATAGAATGTCTCGGCACCCAACGGTCTCCGTAAACATCCATATATGAACCATCATATATGAACCATCATATATTCTCCATGAGACCTTGTCTCTAATATACCGTGTCCCCAAAAAAAGCTTTTTGAAATGAGGGAACTGGTCACATCGTGCTTTGCCTTCAAGAAAGAGAAATGAGGAAAAATAGTAGCTTTTAAAGAATCTTATAGCCAGCGATTGCGGATTAGTCACTAATCTCTAACATTGTTTCACAATGAGGGCTCTTAAAGACCAACATATCACGGAAACCCAACCCTTCTCTTTCTTTACTCTCACAAAGCCTAGACCACAACCATAAATGAATTTTCCTAACAACTTCGAAACTACCCCACCCAAAGCGGGCACATATCCTATGAATATTCGAAATCAACCCCTACGATTTCTAAAAAGATGCATAAAATAGGTTGGGATAGCCAAGATAACAACTTTAAACAACACCTCATTAACCGTAACTAATCTTGGTCTTTAATATTAACAAATAAATTCTTTTTGTTCATACTAGCAAAATTGTGAAGTCCCAAGTAGAGTCCATAACACTTCACCAATTTCACACCCACAATACTTGCTAACCAGGCCGTCTCACCCATGTTAACAAAGTTACTCACATATTATTAAAATTAATTACTTGCCCCAATGCACTCACATAAACCTTTGTGACATTCTGAATAGCCATATAGCCTTCACTAAAGAAGAGAAGGCTGTCATCATCAAAACAATAAGTGAGAAATATTAAGGTATGATCAACTACACTTGAAACCTGAAATATATTTTTCTGCAACAGCCGCATTTAACAAACTCAATAAGCCCTCAACATATATTAGAAATAAATATGGAGATGTGTGATGTCTTTGTCTTAAACCCTTGAAGGCTTAAGATTCCCATAAATATCCCTATTCGAAAGAAATGAGAAAGAAACCGAAGAGATACATATCATAATCTTACCAATCCTGTTCTTATAAAACCTCAATTTTACCATCACTTGATCTAAGAAATCCCACTTCACCCGATCATAGGCTTTAAAAATGTCGAGCTTAAGAGCCATAGATCAAGCCTTCTTTTCTTCTTCCTCATTGCATGAAGGTACTCAAAGCCAATAATAGTATTGTCCGAGATATGGCAGCACATGATGAAATAACTCTACGCCTCCGAAATAAACTCATCAAGAACCATGCAAAACCTATTTGCCAAAGCTATAACCACAATTTTATAGGCTACAACTTGTAAACTAATGAGGCAAAAATCTGACATAAATTCTACCTGTTACATTTTAGGAATAAGAGTAATAAGAGTTCAATTAACCATTTCCACATAAATACCCTCATTAAGACAATGAAGGTAAGCCTTTGTAACATCATCTCTAACCGTACCCCAGAATTTCAGGTAAAACATAACTAGAAATATATCCATATTTGGAGCTTTCGTAGAGAACATACTGAAAGTAACCATACATATTTCTTCCACAGTAAAAGGCCTATCCAGAAATCATGATTCATAGGAGACATCCTTTCTCCGACAGAATAAGTAACTTTCTCAATATTTCCAATAGAATGTTCAAACGAGTTAAACAAATTATTAAAGTAACAATTCCTAAGATCGATATACCACTAACAACTTAGATGAGGTGAATATGTTGAGTCCAAATTTGACCACTTTTCTACCGTTAATTGTCACACAAGAAATTTGTCGAACACTTGGTGAGCAAACCTCCAACCTACAAAAACTTGAACGACCACACAAGCAAAAACAACAACACTTATATATCCAATTTATACCAAACACTATAACATCCATAAACTGCTTGATTGTTAGTTGTGCAAGAAATATCAAATTATATATGAAAAGCAACAATTAACCAATCGCAAGTTTATGATCCATATATTTTTAATCTCTCATTTAATCAAAGAAACTACAAATGATTTTAAAAGCAATATAAACGAGATAAGAGTAAGAGATTGTCACATGATATTTTTACATGGTAAAACCTTTAATGAGGAAACATCCATGGGTTGAATCAACAACCATGAAAACACAATTCAATAGTTGGATAGAGTATACACATTCAAGTGATCAGCTACCTTTAAACACTATTATTGCCATGTATCAATAATATCCCACCGACAAGCCTTTACTAATTAATGTTTGCAAACACTCAACCTAGACTCCACAAAGTCTTATTGAGATTTAAATCCTAAAACAAAGTTCAATCTAAGTGTTTAATGCAAACACACAACATAGAAAGCTAGATCAAATGATTTATGAAAACTAGATATGCTTTTAACACAATCAAATAGATATAGTTTAATGACATGTAAAAAAAATCACAAAACATATTCAGACCTATTTTGACACAAATCAACATCATATATCATAAATAAGATAATTAAAATCTAGAGATGTGAAGAAATATTGATTTACCATAACAATAAAGAACACATCACTAAAAACAAGTTGTAAATTATAAAATCTAAGTTTTATGGGCTATGTAAATACCTAGAACTTGTTCTACTTAAAAATACGAAGATCTCCCTTTTTGAATCACTCAATTTCATTGAGAAACGAGTGAGATATCACCAAAACAAAAATGGTCGTTGTTATAAAAAAATATGACGGGAAAATCATTTAAATAAGATGGTTAGCCCTTGGTGTAGGGTGCCTTACACCATGAAGGCCAAGCCTACGTGAATGGGCATGCGCGTAGGCTAGCCCACACCACATGGGCATGCCTACACAGGCAGCTCTTGGCATGGCACGCCCTTGGCGTGGCCTAGACCATGCTAAGACATGCTTGCCTACAAGGGCAGAAGCCATGTTTGGCAAGCTCCTCTACATGGGCAGCAAGGTGATTTCGGCGAAGGGTAACCTACACCAAGAAAACTTGCCCACGCCAAAACTATTTTTGATCTTGACTAACCAAAATTCAATTCTTTGCAACCAAGTGAACCAAAAACAAAACCCGGTCTTTAATAAACACCTAAAATGTCCTGACTCACTTAGAAAACTTCCAAAACACTTTTGAATTTTCCAGAATATCCTTTGTGTAAAAATAAAATCGAAAAGCTTCGAAATCACACGAAAAGATTTAAGTGAGTCTCTGAATCACTTAGAATTCAACTAGGGATGTTTCCACACATAGTTGAGCTCGTAAACAACTAATTTATTTAAAAAAATGAGATTACCAACTTTACAAAAACACAAACTAAAATATAAAAAGATAAAGACTCACAAGTACGCCATTTTTTAATTATAATTCCTAGAACATGCTCAACTAGGAATATTAGCGAACTAATGGATGAACATATGAAATGTGAACATGTGTGCTACATACAATTTGCAGCCTTGTCTCTCTTCTTAATGGTCTAAGCAAGACTACTATCATATGGATATTTTATCCGAAAAAATCTAATGGGGTCTTTGAATCCATGTCTTGGTTTGCCTTTAAGGATTGATATAACAGTTTACTTGTTACAAAATTTTTGAAAACTATATCTTATTTGCATATGACAAAAGGATACAAATTGGTTTGAATTCTTATGAAAACACTTCAGATGTTTGTTTTGCCAAATAACATTGTTTGAACCTTGATATTATATGTCTTTCATCCAAAGCAACAACTTCACACATATCTTTTAAATTAAATCTCATTAATTCTCTCTCAATTATTTAAGTTGCATAAATTTCTTGTATATGACTATGCAAATATCATTTGTGCTAATAACTCTTTGCTAAAGCAACCTAGTTAGGGATGCTTATTTGTTTATCTCATGACAAAAAAAAGAAAGATAGGGAAGTTTTTGGTATGATTGTTTGTTGTGGGAGATTTATTTTTTAAGGGAGAGTAACCCATTTAAGGGGAGCATTGCATTGCATTGCACTACATTTCATGTTGTTTTATTTTAATGCAAATGCTTTTACTCTTGATCACCTCACATACACTTGTCTTGGAATGTGTAGTTGATATGTTTTGTAGGGTTGTTTATTCTACAAGAAATGAAAGACTTGAAGATCTAGAATTCAGGTATCTCTATGTAATATAGAAAAACTATTGTTGACCTTTATTTTTATTTGTGAGGATTAATTATGATTGGTAGTTTTTTCATGAAATAACCAAAAGGGGAGATTATAAGTTTATCATATTTTGATTGACTTATTTCGTAGACAAACTATATTTGGGGTTCAATTTATAAGGGTAGATTATGCCTTTTTTATTCGTGATCAAGCTTAAATGGCATTCCCGTATCCTCAACCTCAAGAGCTTTTTAAGGTACATCACTCGGTCTTGACTTTTGAAGAGAACTAGTTGCACACACACACACACACACACACACACTACCCATACATTTTCATATCAATTGCATTTGTTTTCTATTTATGTGTTGCATCAAGTTAAAAACGTTATGTGTATCATTATGTATCCCACCACGGTAGGCACAATGGTTTCAAACCCGATAGTTGAAATGTATCAGGTCTCTGCCGCTGTGAAAGTCACTGTGCCACCGTTGTGCTTACCGTTGTGTATCACACAATGGTTTGCACAACGTATTTTGGCTGATTGTTCGAAATGATGTCGTTTCATTTTTTACCTTATATATATATATATATATATATATATATATATATCTTTTCTTCTCTTATATTTTGTCTCTAAGAGTAAAAAATTCATCTTTGAGAGAGGTAAAGTGTTTTTAAGAGAGAGAGACTCCCAAGAACCCATCTTTACTCAACCAATCCCAAATCTCTTGTGCATCTAGCATTAATCAAGCATCAATTGGTCATGGGTCTTCTTGTTCTCATAACTTGGTAAGTTGAACATGCCCTAGAACTTATTGCTTTCATTATTGTTCATATATGCCTAGGATTAGCATTATTAGGTTGATTAAATGCATGACTCATCTTTTATGCTTATCTTGAATATGTTTAAGACTTTGATTGTTGGTTGAGAATGGTTCACCATTGATAACTTACAATTAGGACATTATTGTCCTCTAGCTAAGTCTTTATTCCTTGCATTTAGATATTGATAATTATGATTTGTTAATCTTGATTAATCAAAAATTGATAATTATTTTTTATCAAAACTTATTCACCCTTCCTCATGGTTATTTTAGACACACTTTGTGTAGTTTCATGGTTAAAATCTTGATATAAAAGACACTTGAAGAAATTAGAGCTTTGAAAGTGAAAATAGAAAAATATTAAAAAAAAAAAACATAAATTCGATGAAGATTATGATATATTTTATGGGCCGTAAACTAGTTAAATATTAAAATATATGACATCCTTTTAAAAAATTAATATATCAAAATATAGGCCTTTTTTACAAAATTTTAGTAAGACTAAATATAACAAACTTAGGCTAGTCTTCAAAATTTATTTAATATATCAAAATATATGATTCTGCCGATAAGATGAGGTTAGTCCGGTAATATATCTCACATACATGCACCACAAGGTTGTGGGTTCAAGTCATCCACCTCCCTAAAAAACCCTGAATTTATGTAATACTTCAGAAAAGAAAAAAGATATATGATTAATGATTTTGATATACATGCATACTAATGTGAACTAAGGAGTGTACTACCACTATACCACACTTGCTAAGAGGTAATGTGTACATAATTTCAATTTAATGGTGTCAAATGGGTCAGGTGACCAGAGATCGACATGTGTTTGTGTATGTCCCTTAAATTTAAGGTCGAGCCTACGTCCAAGCAGTATGGTTAGGTGGGTCGAGCTTGAGTATTAAGGCTCGTGAGTTTGTATTGTCAGATGGGTTGGGTGTGATTGTTAAGGGCACCTCTTGTAAGCGTTTTTCATTTGTTATTTTTCGAAAAGAAAATGAAAATGAAAACAATGTTTTTTGTTTCAATTTTGAAATCTAAAAATTTGTCTGGTAGCATATGTTGAAAACTGTTTTATGGAAATAAAAACGGTAAAAACACGTCCATTAGATTAACTAAAAATATAAAAATTTGTAAAATCAATTTCAATTTTTTATATTAACCTAGAATTATAGAACAATTTAATTAATATTTTGTAATTTAGTTTTTTTTTAACAAACCCTAATATCGATTTATATGTTGATTCTCTCCTTCTCGATTAGCATTTTTTTTTCATATGAATAAAGTTTGATTCCATTTTTGATAAAAAATGAATAAAATTACAAACGTGAACCCATAAAATCACACTACATTGACTTAAAACAACATACTGTCATTGAAGTCCTTCATTATAGAAGTTATTTAATGAACATATACATCACAATCCATTCTCCAAATACTTCAATTTTTATATTAAATACCATAAATTCATCACAAAACAAGACTGCAATTATATATATATATATATATATATATATTATCTTCCAGATCTCACATATGGATTTTCAGAATTCCCATAATTTCAAAGAGGGGAATCAGGTTGCAAATGTGCTTTTTAAGCATGTTTTGGAGCTTCAGGCTGATTCTTTATGGTTCTCTACCCCTCCGTTCTATTATTCTTTAGTTCGTAATGACTGCATGGGTTGTGAGTCTTTTCATTTTTCTTGATGTTTTCATTTTTCTTTTTTGGTGTGGCTTGCATGCCTCTTTCTATTTATGGTTTTCATTTCTCTTTAAAGGATCTGGATCTTTTCCAACCTTAGCCGAATTGTGATCAACTGGCTGGTCCTCATCAGGTTGTCTTCCCCAGGTTCTTTATGCTTTGTTGTTTTTTGTCACTCTTTACTTTTCTTTTATCTTTTTCATATATATGGATATTGCTTAGGGTTTTTCAGCATATGAACTTGTGATGCTTTTTCCTCTTATGCCAATCCAACTTTATTATATATATATATATATGTATGTATGTATGTATATAATCTTGCTTTACCATTATAATCAATATCTGAATAATAATAGGGAGAGTGAGGGTTGAGAAGATTTCAATATTTGTAACTCAAGAGTAATCTAAAACAGAACAAACAACAGTAATACTGAAACCAATTATCAAATCATGAATATCATCCAACTGATTACTGATATTCATGAATATCATCATTTACCCAATTTATTTTTTATTTAACAAACCCTAACATCTCACCGAAAATTCTTTCAAAAAAATAATAATCCCAAAATCATTCATGAATCTAGTAAAAACCTAAATAAGAGGAAGTCATAATTGTTGTAGGTCTATTAAACCCAGTAACAAAATTCCTTAAAGATCCTAAATTTATAATTGGTACCACAATACCAATGTTGAAAACACAATACCTAGAAAAAAAAATAAACACTCATATTTGAAAATCTAATCAACAACAAATACTATTGCATACAGTTTTGATTATCTCCACCACAAATTGGTCACTCATAGTTTCTCTGGCATCAAGCTCAAGAATCCAAAATCTAAAAAAAAAAAAAAGAAATTGGAAGGAATGGTCAATTTTCTCTTGGAGAAGCAGATCGGGGATACCAGATGAGGATCTCACCACCTTCGTTGTCAGTTCATGGAGAATAAGAAGACCTATAAAAGAAGAAGAAGAATAGAAAGAAGAAGAAGAAGACTGATGAGCAGTGAAGAGCGAAGAAGAATAAAAAAAGTGAAAAAATAAGTCAAAATAGAAAACAAAATGACAAAAATGGAACACATCTTAAACATGTTTTTGTTACGATTATGCTCAATAGCTAGAGTGTAATAATGTATTTGATAATCTTTTCATATTAATAAAGTGATTTATAGTTTAACAAATCTTATAACATTTATAGTTCAACTATTATAATTATCAAAAGTAAATAATCATAAAGTCAAAATACTATGAGAAATGAAGAATTGTTCATATATCTGGATATGTATGAGATAAACACAATTCTTTAGTTAGTCTTGAACAATATTCACAACTTAAGATAAAGGTTGAGCGTCTTTACCTTGTTAAGGTTGAGCGTCTTTACCTTGTTAAGGTTGTAGACTATTTTGCTAGCATTTAAGTGGTATCAAATGTATTATGATGAGTCTAAAATCATCAAAGTATAGTGTCTTTAGGCAAAAGAATCTAGTGCACTAGGTGCAATGAATAGAATCACAGTGAAATACTTTATATAGAATCGTCAGTAGATAAAATTTTTCACGTAAGGACAATCAATGAGTCTATCTCAGTCTTGAGATAAATTATGGACTTATGATTACAAGTGTTATCATTTGAGCTATCAATGGGTACGATTATATAACATAGTCTATCCTCGATGGTTTGGTGATATTTATTTGTTAATCGATAGAGAACTTCATTTATAGATATTGACATCATGACTCCATTTATTAAATTATGGATTAAACTTGAACAAGCTTATTTCCTTATCAGGGTAGGCATCTAGAAACCTTGTTCAAGTTGGACTCTTCTTTCTCCGTGTTTGAGTCGTGATCCTATTGAATATGGTTGTTAATATACGTGTCGCACATCCGATCGTTTGTTTTTCCCGATCATCCTTGTTTTCCCCCGATTAGTAGTTCAACCTTACCCTAACCCCGACTATCATGACAACTCGATCGGGTTTTCAAACCCGATCATCTATGTCATCTGGTCGGGAAAGGCCTGTCGGGTTCACTTGGTCCCCCTTATGTTGACTTAACTTGATCAGGCTCTAGTGACGTGGCATTCCTGGCCTTGGCCTTTTGTTGACGTGTCGTGTTACTTAGAATTTTCCAATAACAACACCCCTTAAACATACAAGACCAAGCATCTCGTTCGAAGTAGAACTCGTTCGGCGAAGTATGTTTAATTTATTATTATTATTCGCTGTGATGCTCTTTGAATGTGCATTTATTGCTTTGCGGATGGATGTCAATATCAATCACGCTCATTTTGGCTGACACAATCATTTATCCGCCTTTTTTAAAATTTGAACGACGTATGTTTCTCGTTTCACGTGTACCTACCCCACTTGTGTATGCACCCCCACTCGTGTATCCTACGTATGCATGGCGGTATGACGTTACTTCCCCCTATATATAACTTGAAGAACTTTCATTTTTCCTTACGATTTCATAGTGATTTTCTTGTAAAAAACCCTAACCTATTTTTATTTTTATTTTTATTTTTATTTTTATTACTTCCAGACTTCAGCTTTCATTCTTCAATCTCTCGCATCTTTACCACTTCCGTGCACCTTTCAGGTATGGACCCAACTCTTCGTTATCGTTATTTTGAGCTTCATATGCATGCCATCGAGGCTGGCGATAAAAAAAATATCGACAGGCTCGAGTCTCTTCTTAGGGGTTGTTTTTCCTCATCCCAACCTATTGCTTTGGATGTTGATTATTCTATGGTCCGTGTCGGGTTTTTTTATTTTTCCTCTGATCCCCTTGGTTCTACTTCTATTGATGTCCATCTAGATATGTCAAAGAACACGAGGCAAACTTTTAGGGCTTCCCCTAAGGAGACTGCTCGCTTGGCGAGCGACTTGAAAATAACTTCTCAGACGTTTCGAGGGAACGACATGCTCATTTGCTTAGATTGTCCGTGGACCATCTTGCGCTTTCGATTTTGAAATAAACGTAGTGACAGATGAAGAACTTGTGAAGTTTATGGAACGGTTCGACCTCCCCCGTTCGGTAAAACTATCCTGCAGTGGAAATCACACGGTGTGGAATCCACCCTCTAGCGCAGTCGTAATTTATTGGGCAATGCTGTCTTATGGGGTAACTTTCCCTTTACAACCCTTCATTGCTCGCTTTCTAGCAGACGTGGGTGTAGTCCCGGCTCAATTAACTCCAAATTCATATCAGGTGTTGATCAATCTGTTGCACTTATGGAAGAAGATCGATGCTATGTACCCCCTGATCCCCTAAGAGATATGTAATTTTTACACCTTGGGTCGATCAGATACATGTGGGACCTTTTACCTTCAATCGACGTTGTCTATCTGTTGGATCCCTCACGGTTACAAGGAGAAACCTACCCTTCCAATGCATAAAGACCACAAGGGCTTCATCTGGGGGTGTCCATCATATAACAAGTATTGAAAGAATAATTTGTTCTTTATTTGTTGAGATTGGGGTGAAGTTGTAGTGGCCGATCCATCTCATCGGCTAAATCGAAACAGAGTTCTGAGGTATTTCTATAGCCCCGAGCTATGGACCAAAACTACACCTGTTATGACTCGGGAACTGGCTGATACCATTGTAAAAGCGGTGCAGACTTCTTAAGAGGTCCGAGATCACCGTAATCTGTACTTAGAAAAAGAGTTGATTAACCTGGGTCTCTTTTCTGAGATATCTGCTCGGCGTAGACGCAATAAGTCTTTATGTATGAGCTGGGTATTGTTGCTGGTGAGCAAGCTAAGAAGGCTAATAACTTTGATCGGGTGAGGCACAAGGCTGTTGTTGACCATGTGGACCAAGGCATAGCCCTCCCGAAACATGACTTGGTGGAGCACGTTTATGAGTCTGATCATGACTTTCTGACAGTTCCTACTGACCAGATTACGGCAAGCAGTGGTAATGCCCCTCCCCCTCGGAGCGGTCGGAGGGGGCATTCCAGGGATAGGCCCAGTCAGGTTCATTATTCTATAGAGGGATCTGACCGTGAGAGGTCGAGTAGAGAGAGATCGAGCCAATATCGACCCTCTGAAGGCAGGCGGAGTCAAGAGGAACCAATCAGGGGTCAGTCTCATAAAACTAGGTCTAATGACAGTAAAGTGGCCAAGGTAATTGAGAGATCTTCTGCCCCTAAAGCTATCCGTAGAAGAGGGAAGATTATAAATGAGGCACCCTTATTGCCCTCTCAGTCAGGTGCTGCCCCCATCTTTTTGAACAATGATGAGGATGACGATTATGAGACCTTAACTGAACTAATTTTGAGGGAGCATCGATCAAAGAAAAAGAGTGATCGGGTGGTTGCAACGTCTTCTGTTGTTCCATCTGAAATAGCTAAGGCCACCGATAAGGCAATACCTCCACCTTGCCCCCGGCCTCCTCAAATTCAACCCTATTTTCATTCAGCTGATCCTCCAGCACATCGTCCGAGGAAAGCTCCCATCAAATTTTCAGTCAGGTGCCAAATAATCTTCACAGATTCTGACTATGATGATGGGAAGCATAACTCAGAGGAGTTATCTATTGACGATAATATGATGGACGTCACAGAGGAATAGATGATTGGTCCAATGCCGAAGTCGAAAAATGATACTGCAGTGGAATTAGTTGAAGATGCTTCAGCAACCCAACTTGAAGGTAAGTCCCCATTTACCCCACCTGAGTCTTTAGCTAAGGGTGGTGTCAGTGAAGGTCAAGTTCCCAGGGGGCAAGTCATGAAGCTCTTGAGGTTACCCTTCAGGCTGGTGAGGGTGTCGAGGCTAGTTCAACTCTTCCTATAGCACTCTCAACTGTTTATACTTTCTACCGAATCGTTCCATCAATAACTCCGAATGTTCCAACTTCTGAGTCTCCTCACTCGAGTGAACTTCAAGCTTACCCCTTTTCCATGCTTTGCTCCATGTTAACCAGTGAGGGATACATTGGTGATGGTTATTGGAGAGGGGTCAGGGTTGCTAGCCCATCTGAACGGGTTCAGATGGTCTTTAATAACGGAATCTTTGAAAGTGCACTATATATTATTTTCCATTTGCCTGCCTCGTGGATTCCTGGCTCTTTCTTTGTTTTAAAGTGGTGAAGGAGCTGACTCGGGCCTTGGCTGATCAGAAGAGACAGGCCACGGAGATATCCAAGTTGAAGAAGGCCCTTGGTGAAAAAGAAGATGCACTCAAGTCTTCTACTACTAGCGCTTTCAAAGTCAAACGATATGTGAAAGAGCTAAGAACCCATATTGCGACCGAGCTTGCTTTATGAAAGACAATAACCAATGTCCAGAATAAGGTTTCCGCATCTGAAATAGCTCTTGAACAGTTCACTTCAAGAAATGTTGAACTAGAGAGGAGGGTTGCCAAAGCTGAGATGATGAACGCTCAACTTGAGTCTAGGGTCACTTTAGATAAAACAGCGGTGAAAGAGGCCTGAGAGGAGACCCAACTTGCCTAAGACACCCTTACCTCTTCTTAAGAGGCTCTTCTTACAACGCAACAGGCATCTGAGGAGGCTCAAATGCATTACGAATTATTGTCTAGAGACTTAGAGCAGCAGCACGTTATCATAGAAATGCTTTCTTAGGAAGCTAGGTCAGCCCTCAAGGTTCAAAATGTGGATCATTATAAAAGGTCCATAACTTTCGATGTTATCAAGCTGAGGGAATTTGAAAGGGGGATGACCACCGCTCGGGCTTTCTTCGGAGTCAGAAAGAGGTATTCTGATGAGGCTCACCGTAAATGGGACCGAGCAATCAAGAAGCATAAGGATGAGTCCATGGAGGCTAATAGGAACCAGAAGATTCACTAGAGAGCTTACTGCCGGTCGATCAGGAATGACCCTCATCTTATGCATCTGGAGCTTCCTTCAGCATCTTCTTTGTTCATTTTCCATGCCAATGAAGAGAGTAATTCTTTGAGCTGATGTTGGTCTATTGTCGAGCGCAGACTACTCTCTTTTTATGGCTTGAAAGCTCCTCAATAAATGTGTGTGTCTATAACCTAGAGGAGGGGGGTGAATAGGTTTTAATCGAATCAATTACCAATTTTTCTTGATTAGTCAATATTCAAAATTCACCCAATAAAACAAACATACAACATCAAGTGTAAGGTGCGGAAATATAAATAACACAAGATGTATATGTGGAAACCCTCCAAATGGGAAAAACCACGGGCTGATATGTGCGCCACACTGGATCCTCAAATCCACTATTGAATGAAAGTTTACAACCTAGGTTGACCTCCCGTCACAACCTCCAGTTACTAACCCTTTCACTCTACCCAACGGGCCTTAATAGTGATTCTTGATCTATTTACTTGTGCACTAACTACTTAGTCACAAGATTTAACCTCAATGAAGAGTCAAAACAACCTAAGTGAATATGATAAAATATTCAAACATGCAAGTAATGCTAGGCAACACTAAATGCTTATCTAGGAAATTAAGAATGTCACTAAGTACAATTCCTAGATATCATTGTCTAAATGAATATTCATAAAGACTTAACTAGATATAGTTATGCAGCATTATATCCTAGTTATCAAACAAAGGGCCATTCAACACAAGTTGTCATTAAGCATGGTAAGAACTATACTGCAATCACAAAATGCAATCAATGAGTCCTAAACAATATCTAAATGCAAAGCATAAAGATTTAGCTAGAAGGGCAAAATGGTCACAAATCCTAACTATCACAAAATATAAATATCAACCAACAATCAACAACCCAAGCATGTTATAAATGCAATTAAATTCAATGACATACACTTAATCAACAATAATTGCTAAACCTAGGCATCCATGTCATAAGAATGGAACAAGAGATTCTAGGGCATGTAGAGATTACCTAGTCAAAGACAAACAAGAAAATCCATGCTTGGGAGTTGCAAGAAGATGTTAGATGCTCATGGATTGAAGTTTGGTTGAGTCAAAAAGTGTTTTTGGGAGTTCTCTCTCTCTTGGAGTCAATTTCTCTCTCAAAGAAAGGCTTGAACAATAAAAATGGCTTCTTGGACTCCACCAAACCAAAGAGAAGAGAAAAGAACATATATATATGTACCATACATGAAACTGCATCGTTTTGGACGAAGGGCAACTAATTCCCGTCATGACCGTTGTACGTGCTGTGGCCTAGGCAAGTGTCCAGACCGCGGTGCATCGCCTAGGAATCTCCGCTATCTGGATCGCGGTACAGGCAGTGTCCAGACCGCGGTAGAGCGAGCGGTGCATTGCCTGGGAACCTCCGCTTGAGAGACCGTTGTGCATGCAGCAAGCATAGGCCGCAGTAGCAGCAGTGTGCAATGCTTGAAGAACACCGTTATGCATACCGTGGCAGAGACAATGCGCCGGAAGCGGTCCCAACCGCGGTCAAGAGGAAAATCCTATTCTAAGGGAAAACTAAATGCATCAAACACCCAAGCAAGAGTTATGAAAAAAGATACATAAATTGACATATAAGCAAGCATGCAAGATGATCAAAACATGCATGAGAGTGTGTGTGTGCACTAAAAAATCTTCAAACAAGATTAAACAAGTGATTTACCTTTTGAAGCTTGAGCTAGGTCTTCAACAATGATGGCCTAAACTACTCTTACACATTAATCCCCAAATGTGGTTGTCAACAAAATGAGCCAATCAAAAATTGAGGAACTTACATGGCTGATGACCTCGAAGACGCCATCACCTAGCCAGATTTTGAGGGCACGATCCAAGATCATGGGGGCGATGCTCCCTCTGGTGGTTCAGAGCTATGAGGCCTATCTAAAACCCCCAATGTTTATACATTTCCATTTTATCCTTTTTGTAATCTCAATCTTGTAACCACATATTTCTTTAATGAAATGAGATTTATTCCATTTGTTGTTTCTGAGTACTTTGTAACTAACTGTTGTCATTTATCAACCCGAATTATGTGAGTCGGGCCACATGTAAGTTAGTCATTATGGTTATGATCACATCTTCTTTTGCAATCCCTTTAATCCTGACCAGGACGCCTTATCAACCCAAACTAATACTGAGTTTGTCATCCTAACTTTGGCCAAACAACTCTGGGTGGCAGAGCTTGTAATGGTTCTTACGCGGGGTCGGGAGAATCGCTCAGGTCCCTGACCATCATGTCGTTGCTATGTCCAGAAGTGTTCTTTACGACCCATTTACATGGCATCTAGTTTATAGACTCTTGTCTTTTATCTGTTAACTAGGTCATTGGGACGTCTCCCAATAGTCTGTTGATCAAGATTCGTTGCAATAAGGCATCTTGTATTTTACTACCTTAACAGGTGCTCATACTACACTTGTTTTTCAAGTAAAAATATTCATCCCTTGTTCAACTCATGGCGCATCCCATCAGGGTTTATGTCCTGAAGGCGCCCTAACAGTGCTTTATTGCACCCAGTTAGTTTCGGCGAGTGTACGCTACCTTTACGACATACGTTTTCGGCCCTCTCACTGGCCTCTCAGGCGCTCTCACCTGATACCAAGCAGTTTCTAAGCTCCCCGAGATTGCTTTTGAACACAAAAGCAAAGTTTTTTAACACTGTTCTTGACTTTCAAAACTATTCCCTCGAAGGGGCTTTTATCAAATGTTGAGAAGGGAACATAAAATAATCAAGCAACAAGAAATAACTAATTTCTAAAGAAGTAAAAGAAAATAAAAAAGACTAAGGGACCCCTAAGGGTAAAATAATTTTAAGTATTGAGCATTGCATGGTCTAGGCAACTCGCTTCCTTCAAATCGGGCAAGGCGGTACGCCCTATGTCCTGCTAACCCGACCACCTTGTACGGGCCTTCCCATTTGTCTGTCAGGGTTCCAACTAATTGTCTCTTGTACTGGGTGACACCATTTTTAGAACTTGGTCTCCAAGTTGGAATCTTCTGATTTGAACATGCAAGTTGTAGTATATAGCGACCCTTTGTGGTGTTGGAACCCCGTTCACCGGTCACGCAGCGGAACTAGGTTTTAAAATTTTTATACATATCATATCTGTATATGGGACCAGTGAACTTTGGATCGTAATTATTTTTCGGAACCAATACATACAATATGTATACATAGGAAATTGTAATCAATAAAAAACAGAAGAATAAAATCTTACCAACGTTTGGAGGCTCCTTCACTTTTCGATATGCTCCTATCTGAACCACTTGATCTTCCTCGCTATCTCTCGGGACTGGTAACTGCGTGTGGGCGCGTCACGCTCTCAGGAACTTGAATGAAGGATGTAGAGAGAATTGAAGAAACTCATTCTTCTATGTGTTTCAAAAACACATAAAACATGAAAAAAAATATTAATATATCTCTCTTTTTGCAAATATATATATCAAACTTTGTTGATCTCGCTTTTTGCAAAAATAATATATATCAAACTCTGCTGATCTATATATCAGTGCACTGCTGCTCACAAATATATATATATATATAGTTAATTGCTTTTCTTTCTATCACCACAAAATTACGTCCTCTCTATATATATCTCTATATATATGTTCACTCTACTTGCTTCACCAAATACATATATATTTATAAATTAAGTATTTGCATCATATGCAAATTCTTCTTATACTATTGTTTCATATACACACCAATTTACATCCAATGCAATCTCTATTGTGTTATTAGTTGATATATATCTTTTAATTATTCTTTTTAAATATATCTAATATATTAAAAGTGATAATAAGTATTTTAAATTTAAACTAAATTCAAATACTTAGATAAATGATTTAGTAAAAATAAAATAATCCTATTATTTTATCTTCACCTAAATCCATATATCAATTAACACCCTCCAATTAATAGTTAATTCATAATTCATAATTATCAATATAATTAAATAATCTAATTATTTAATTAATTTAACTATTAACATTCATTAATTAAATAATCTCATTATTCAATTAATTACCGAATATGTACGTGTCACTTTCGTAACACAGTTAATTGGACAATCCAATTAATTAACCGTGACCCTTGTTATCTAAATCGATCGGGCTAGCAAGGGGACCAATGCACCCACAGTATTTTGAGCTCCAATAATCATCGGAATCATTAATTAAACTCTTTAATTAATATTCCTTGATTATTAACTCCGGTGTTATTCCATTAAAAACCCGAAGCTGCACTCTCTCAACTGTAGACGCTTTTACACAGACCAATATAACTCGGTGTCCATCGATATAGGTATTACACATGGTGTGATCCTCCACAATAGTTCATAATTAGAGCTGGGTCATAATGTCCGTTATACCCCTCTAATTACATATATCCTTTAAGTACCGATGATTCTCTAATGGACAATAAATCCTATTTTCTCACGGAATTAGGAGAGCGCTTATATTGTCCAAGCCTCGAATCAACCCTTAAGGGAACTACCATCTACTTCTCACAAGCAGGAGTGGATTCCACTATTGTGTACAAACTTTCCCAGCCACAAGCCAAACCACAATCCTAACATACGGAGTATATTGATCAGGAAATGCATCTGACCTCACCCATGGTATATCAAAGACCACGATCTAACCTGAAGGAGTCGATAAGACACTCAGGATTAAGATCATCCATATATAGTCATCATTAGTTGATATATATGAATCTCATCGGTAAACGGATCTTAGTGAGAGATTCATATAGATTATGGCCCAGTCCTATATGATCACATCATACAAGGTGCATCCATTCTCATATCTCCATATGAATGATTCAGGATAGAATCACCGTACATTATGGAATGGACCACAACTATAGATTAACCACAAATAAAGTACCCAGCTTTATTTGCTATCTATGGACTCTTTAGATTGCACGTCTCTTACTGTATCCATCCGTATATGACACTCATATACACAGTTCGAGATTACATCCGACAATCTTAGATGTTAAATTTATGCACAAGTTATATAATAAACAACACAACAAGAATGTATTAAACTTTTCCTTTTATTTATTTAATAAATCCATTTATAAATTACATCTTTAGGGCATAAACCCCAACATGTGGTAGGCTGCGGTCCTAATTATTGACATGTCTTTTTTTTTTCCAACTCCTCTAGGTTTTGTCTCATCATCTCAACATTCAACTAGGGTTAGAAGAGATACACACTGGGCTAGTTATGAACGACCTCGACCGGATTACTGCCTCTGCCCCGAATGCCAATGAATAAGTGGTCTCCCATGTTAAGGTCATTTCTATGGTATGATATGCCCACAAAACCTCGTGTAGCTTATTCGCCCAGCTTTTTTTGCGTCTAGTTTCGCCTTCAAGGTGTGCTTGATTATCTTGTTCACTACTTCAGTTTGACCGTTGGTCTGTAGGTGAGTCGGTATCGCATAATGAGTCCTTATGCCGAAGTCATGACACATATTCCTGAAATTATCGCTGTCAAATTGGGTTTCATTGTCCGTAATTATCGTGTCTAGGATTCCAAACCGGTAGATAATGTTCTTTTTGACAAAAATCGTTGTATTGTCTTCGGTTATACGTACCAGCGTATCTGCCTCAACTCATTTGGTGAAGTAATTTACAGCCATGATTGTGTGCTTCGCTCCACCTTTGGTTACAGCTGGCATTGGTTTGATCAGATCCAACCCCCGCATAGCAAATGACCAAGGTGACGACAAGCTCCTTAATTGTTCAGGGGGCTTCTTTATGTTGTTGGCTACTATTTGACAACCCCTATATTGTTTGGTGACAACGTGAGCGTCTTGAAATAGGGTCGACCAATAGAAGCCTTATCTGATAGTTTTGTGTGCTAAGCTTCTGCCTCCTGAGTGATTTCCACAAACTCCTCGGTGGATGCTTTTTAATATCCGTCTGCCTTTCATGGGGCAAACACATCTCTTCAAGGCTTTTGAGAATTCTCTCATGTACAGCTCCCCCGACCATTGAATACCTTGTAGCTTTGTACATGAGGTGTTTTGCTTCAGTTGCTTCTATTGGAAGTGTCCTTTTTTCAAAGTATTCCATAATCGGGGTCTTCCATGTGATTTGACCTCCTTCAACCGCTTCATTTCTTCTTGGTCCTCGATGCTCGATCTTTTGAGGTAAGCGACTGGGATAATCTTTGACTGTACACCGACGGTGGCTGATGCCAATTTTGATAGAGTGTATGCTTTTTCATTCCTTTCTCTAGGGATCTGGGTGATTTTGTATGTCTTGAATCTCTCTAATAATGCTTTGGCTATCCCCAAATATACAGTCATGTTGCCATCTTTTGCTTGATATTCATTCAATATTTGGTTCACAACCACCTTCAAGTCGTTTAATATTTCTAGCTCATCTGCTCATAGGGCGGTGCAGACTGAGTCATGCCAAAATTGCCTCATATTCTGCCATGTTGTTGGTGACTTTGAAGTCAAAATGCAAGGCATACTCTACTTGATCTCCTTCTAAGGTAGATATAACTATTTTGGCCCCGCTGTCGTGCATGTTTGATGACACATCTACATGTAGCTTCCATGTAAATTCATTTTTCTCTTTCAACATCCTGATTACCTCACTATTTGGTTCAGTAAATTCAGTGATTAGGTCAGCCACAACTTGCCCCTTTATTATGGCCCTCGATATGTATGCTATCTCAAATTCGCTCAACTCCACAACTCATTTTGTCAGTCTTCCGGACACTTCAGACTTGGACAAAATTTGCTGCAAGGGGCAGTCCGTGTAGACCTCAATCCTGTGGGATTGGAAACACGGCCTTCGCTTCCTGAAAACAGTTACCAGGGTCAATGCCATCTGCTTCGCTGGAGAGTACCTTGTTTTCGCTGGTAATAATGCTTTACTGGTATAATACACCGATTTCTATACCCTTTCATCTAGCCTAACTAATACTGACCACATCGCCACGAGCGTCACTGACAGGTATAAGTAGAGTACTTCTCCTTCAAGGGGTTTGGTCAGTACTGGAGCTCTCCCCAGATATTCCTTTATCTTTTTGAATACTTATTCACATTCGATGCTCCATTCTACCATTTTCCCTTTCTTGATTGCTTTGAAAAAGGGGAGACACTTATCAGTTGACTTGCTGATGAATCGGTTCAGAGATGCTAAGCACCCTGATAGTCTTTGAATTTCCTTCAATGTCCTCGGGGACCTCATCTTCTCTGATGCTTTTATTTTTTCTGGATTCACTTCTATCCCTCTCTGATGGACTTAGAAGCCTAAGAATCTACCTGAGGGCACCACATAAATGCAATGTTTTAGATTGAGCTTCATTCCATACTTCTGCTACTTGCTCTTTCGACGTTATGCTTTTGGTCAACATACTTCTATGTTTCTGCCAATCTATCAGGTGAACATCTTATTCACCAATCTCTGGTAGGTTGCTCCGGCATTTTTAAGACCAAAGGGCATGACTTTGTAGCAATACAAACCCTGGTCAGTAGTAAAGGATGTCTTATCCTCGTCGAGTTCAAACATCTGGATCTGATTATATCCCGAGTATGCATCCATAAAGCTCAATAACTCATGACCAGTCGTCGCATCCACTAATTGATCAATGAGGGGAAGGGGGAAACTATCCTTCAGACATGCCTTGTTGAGGTCCGTGAAATCCACGCACATCCTCCATTGGTCGTTCTTCTTTTTGACCAATACCACATTGGCTACCAATTCAGGGTATTTTACCCCCCTTATTGACCCTGTTGCCAACAGTTTCTCTACTTCTTCTTTAACAGCCTTGCTTCTTTTCGGGTGAAATCGTCTCATTTCTAGACATCTGGCTTGCGGTCAGGGTCAACTGCCAAGCTGTGCAAAATTATTTTCATGTCAATTCATGGCATTTCCTCATGTTTCCATGGGAATATATCTTTGTATTCTCTTAACAGTCCAGCCATCTCATTTTACAGCTGCTCTGTCAGTCAGGCCCCGAGTCTTACAGTCCTCTCAAAACTGTTGTCATCAATGGCGATCTCTATAGTCGGTTCATCTTCCTGTTTTTTTCCATCTTTCGGAGGCATCTCCCATGGGTCCAGGTCGAACCGAGTCGGAGTTTCTACTCTAATTTCCATGTTGTCGATCTTCTGGCTTTCACACTCCTTGAGAGTATACACTTGCATACTTCCGACTCTGTTTTCTCCCTGTATATGACCAGATTCGCCTTTCGTGCCAACTCTTGCAAACTTTTCATGACTCTCACTTCTGTTTTTTTCAGGAATTCAACCATTAACGTGTAAGTGGCAGTCACTGCTTTTGTCTTATTCAATAAGGGTCAGCCTTGCAAGGTGTTGTACGACCAATTTTCCACGCTCACAACCACAAAATCTAGTAACATTGTCTTGGTGCAGAGAGAGCTTCCAATCTCTATAGATAGCTTTACCGTCCCGAGCAATCTCACCTCCGTTCCTCCAAAGCCTCTAAACAGGACTTTAAGTGGCTATAGGCCTCTTCTTTGGAGCCCGAGCTGGTCAAATACTTCCACACTAAGAATGTTTGTAGAGCCTCCATTGTCAATAAGAACCCTTCTTACTTCCCTATGGCCTATACAGACTGATACCACAATTGCATCGTTCAGCCTGACTTCTGACCTATGAGTGTCTGCTTCGGTGAAAACTATTAGGTCCCAACCTTGTTTGAGCTTCTTTTGATCGGGTCCCAATAGATTTACCTCCAGGTTTCTCTGGCCATCTATGGCTTCTATAACATCAGACATTCTTTCCCGGCTATTATTCCTGGTGTATGGCCTGTCAAATATGGTATTGATTGCCCCATTACCTAGATCCCTTTTTGGAATCCTTTAGATTTTATCTCACTCATTCATCACGACATTATTACCCTTATCATCTTCGTTCCTGAGGATCATATCCTTAAGGTGCCCTTCTCTAATTAGCTTATTAATATAATCCCTCAGCTGGTAGCATTTAGAAGTTTCATGACCGTTTTCCTAGTGGAACCTGCAATATTTTATGGTGTCTCTTCTGGCAAAACTTGAATGCTTCGGTGGTCTCTTGTACAAATTCTTATCCTCTATTACATTCAGGATTTCTTCCTGTCCTCTGGCCAATGGAGTGTAGTTGGTATATTGCCTTTTGAATTTCCTAATACCTTTGTCATCCTCATTTCGCCCATCTCTACATTTTCCTCTGCTACATTTTGCTCCCATTTGTTACAATTTTTTGGGTTACTGTCTTTATTCTTCTGATTGCTTTCGGGCCAACCCCTTTGTATAAATTCTCCACCATGGGCCAATTGTTCTTCCTCCGCCATGGCGTACCCTCCGACATGGTCTACCATGCTGGCGTACGTGGTCGGTCCTCTTTACCTCAAGCTTAGGGTCAGATGGTTGTGCTGTAAACTATTGACGAATGCTGATACCATTGCATCATCATTGAGGTCTTGAACTTCTATACCTCTTGTGAGAATATGGTCAGGTAATCTTTCAACTTCTTATCCTTTCTTTGTTACAGAGTCGATAAGACCGATATAGACTTCATTCGCTGGATATGACCCATGAACTGTCTGATGAATGCTTGTACTAACTCCTCAAAGTTTCTGATAGAATCTGCGGGCAATCCTCCAAACCATCTCAACCCCTGATCTCCTAACGTTTATAGAAACATGCGACACATGAGGGCGTCATTGTAGTCATATTGTGCTATTGCACTTTGATACCTTCTCGCATGCTCTTGTGTGTCATTGTTAGTCTTGAACTGTTCCACATGCTGCATTCTGAACTTCTCCGAAAAGCGAGCCTGTCTTATTGAATCAGTAAACGGGTTTCCAGAGTTCCCGATCAGGGGTTTCCCGAGCTCCCGATCAGGGGTTTCCCGAGCTTTACCTCCGTTTGAGGGCTTCTATCCTCCTAAGAAGAATTTATCACTCCCCTTCTGGCTCCCCACGTTCGTCGAATCTTTGATGGACCGTTAGCCCGTAAGGATCCCTATGGACCTTCCAGCTTATCTAGGCTTCAAAATGGTCACACCTGATCACCAGGGTTGGTTCTCTACGCTTTCTAGAGGCCGTTTTACCATCACTTGAATGCGAGTGGGATCGTTTCTTCTGGTCATCATACTTACACTTGCGTTTGGAGTAAATTTCTATTCCGTCGTATCTCTCCACGTCTTCCCCGTGAACTAGATTCTCGGTGTTGCCTTGTTCCCCGATCTTCTCTGTCATTTCTCCTACGTGAGCACCCCTTCCTTTCGTGATATTTTGCCTCATCTCTTTCAGGTTTCTGGGGTGTTCCTGGGGTTATTGCTACTATCTCGGAATGTATCTTTGGATCATAGGCTACGATTGGCGTGGAAAGTTGGTACGAAGAACTTAGGTTAACCGTCGCTGATATACTTATTCCTTACTTGGCACCATCTTCGATGACTTATCGCAGGGATTCCTGAATCTGTTTGAATGCTTCCGGGGAGACGCTAACAGTTGCACCCGTGGTGGTAGCAATGTCTAGCCTGACGGATGAAGGGGTCCTTACGGGTGAATCTCCTCATGTAGCGGCGACATCCGCACGGTTCTGGATATTGATCTCATATGTTACGTCGACATTGTGAGGAGATTGACTTTTGTATCTTCCAGAGTCCATGATGCCGCTTTTGGCCGAGTTTCTTCGTAATTAATTTCATAAACAGAATATTACGGAGGTTCGGCCCTCTTTCTAGCGTTAGTTGTTGACGATGATTTTTGGACCAATCTACCGTCACACATTTAGAACAAAGTAATGGCTAAACACAAACAAAAGATACCAAGAAGAATAAGTAAGACACTGGATTTTACGTGGTAAAACCCCAATGCAGGGAAACTGTTAGGTTTTAGATTTGTGTTGGCTTGATTCCATAACAAAACTTCATTTCTTTGTAATGCTTAGTTGCTTAAGTGGTTCGTGATGATAAAAACTTCAAGGAAGAAAAGCAATTTCTCATGATGCAAAGTTCATCTTCAAGAGGATTGGTACTATTCTTGGATGCTTAGGTATCGAGATCCTTCTTCCTCTTGCAAGGCGTAGGCGCACACACACACAATTCATTCATATGTGTCTCTGCTTAGTTGTGCATCATTATATGCCCGCACACACACACAATTCATTCATATGTGTCCCTGCTTAGTTGTGCATCATTATATGCACACACACACAATTCATACATTTGTGTCCCTACATTGTAGCACATCATTTGGTATAACACTTTCATACACTTGAAGTTGAATGCTCATGCATTGGTATGAAAGTAACATGTTTTGAAAATGCATGATTGGAGACTATCTCTATGTAGTTTGCATTCTTGTGTAAAATGTGTTTGTTTGTTTATATGTTTGTATAACATGGATCTTGAACTTGGTTTTAGTCTTAGATTGTTCATGATTGAGTTCCGGTCATTTCGGCTACTCATACTATTGATTTCGAGTTCTAAATCAAAAGATACTACACTTTCAACTCATGTTGCATACATTGTCTTCGTCTTCGTATATCGAGTCGAATTCTTATTTTCTGGGTTGAGTATCTTATATGTCCATGTCTATGAGGGATTCCCGGTTTGTAATCTTTAAAAGGATTTGAATTCGGAGTTCAGAGGCTAAAGAACGGTCGAAGAACGCGAGAGAAGCACAAGGGAAGAGGTGCTACGGCATAAGCCATCACTTGGCACCATCCCGAGATGGCGTGTGGCCATCTCGACCCCAAAGCCTTGCTGCCCCGAGATGCCCACACGCCATCTTGGGGAGGCACTAAAAATTGAGGGCAAAATGGTCATTTGGTTTGTTTCTCTTTAAAACCTTTCATTCCCTCTTATTCATAAGAAGTTGAGAAAAAGAAATTTTAAGAACTAGTGCATAATTTTTCTCTCAACATTTTGATTTTTGTTTTTGTGATAACTTCTTCATTTCAACTCCGAATCACTTGATTCAAAAACCGATTTCGAGTGTCTTGAAGATATCTACAAACCCCAAGAATTTACAGAACTAAAGGATGTCTAGATTTATCGTTGTGACCAGATCTTCAGTTCGTGATTTTCATTCTTGTTGGTAAAATCATCTTCTTCTTAGTTTTCTATTTAGATCTTCTTATTGATTGATGCTATTTGATTAAGAAGCATGACTAGGATGATTTTGATATCATTTTTTGGTTTGTTGAATTGATTTTCAAGTTTATCTAGATTTGTGATAAGTTGATTGATTTGTGCTAAACTTGATAAACATGAAATTGTTTCTAGAAATCTTTTGTTCTTATGCTTGATTGACCATTTCTAGATCTAATTTCATTTTCTAAGAACTAGGTTGTGTTTCAATTGGTGTCTATATCTTCATATCTATGTTCTTAGTTGATAACATGCTTAGGTTGCTTAGATACATTTGTGATTGTTCTTTGAAAGCATAATCTAGCTATCTAGTTGCATGTCCATAGAATTTGTTGATCATCATTTTCTATGTTGAGTGCTTGTTTTCATTTTGCATTCATGATCACTTAGATGCCTTGTGAAGAGGTAGAAAGTCTCATATCTTAGAGTGATTCTTTGATTTGAATAATTGGAAGTCTTAGCTAGAGTCGGGAGGACTTGGATAACTAAGCAAGTGGAAGTCTCGACAAGAGGTGTGAGACCTCGGATTGTTGAGCAATAAAGTCTTGACTAGAGTCGGGAGGACTCGGATAGTTAATCAAGAAGTCTTGCATAGGGTCGGGAGGATCCAGATAGGTGAGCAAGGAATCTTTCTAGAGACAGGGGGTCTTGGATAGAAAGTCGGCTTAGTAGATCACTAGGTTCAAGGATAGAGTAAGAGTGATAGCTTGGAGAGCATGTGTTGATTGCTTGAGTGTGTAACTCTTATTTGAAATAATGGTTTTGCTTTTACCGGTGATTGTGGTATCAACCCGTGGATGTTTCCTCTTCGAAGATTTACCACGTAAATATTGTGTGTCATTGTTTGCAATTTTCATTAAGCATTGTTAAAATTGCATTGTTTTAAAAGAAGACAAAAATTGGAGCATATACCTATTCACCCCCCTTCTAGATATATTCACATTATAAAGATAAAGGGAAATTTCAGAAACTTCCATGGTTGCCAATTGCAGCAACAAAAATTCACTATATGAAAAAGAGATTACACAATCAATCACTCATGTCTTCTCTCAAGAAATTGCGTTCTACCCTTTTGGGTGTTTTTTGGGTCTATTTATACATGCATAGAACCCTAATTCTTGATGTATAAGTAAGAAAAATTCTCGTGATTCATTGAAATTCTAACTTATTAGAGTCGTGTTGTCCCTTTTCCTTGTTTCACGTTGGTCTTGTCCTGGTCGTATTGAATTCCTTAATTAGTCCATACTTTTACGTTTATGAGGAAGCTTATTTCCTTATCAAAGTGGGCTTCTAGAAACCTTGTTCAAGTTGGACTCTTCTTTCTGCGTGTTTGAGTCGTGATCTTATTGAATCTGGGTGTTAATCTACTTGTCACGCCTCAGATCGTTTGTTTTTTTCGGTCATCCTTGTTTTCCCCCGATCGGTAGTTCAACCTTACCTTAATCCCGACCATCATGACAACTTGATCGGGTTTTCAAACCCGATCATCTATGTCATCTGGTCGGGGATGACTGGTCGGATTCACTTGGTCCCCCCTTATGTTTACTTAACTTGATTAAGCCCTAGTGACGTGGTGTTCCCGACCTTGGTCTTTTGCTGACGTGTCGTGTTACTTAGAATTTTACAATAACAGTAACTATAACCGGAGTGAGGCGGTAACCGTCGGTTTGATGGTTACAGTTCGGTTTGGTTTCAGAGCGGTTTCAGTTCCGTCCATTTTTTTTGCTAACAAAATGCCACATGTCACAATACTATTGGTTAATTTTTTATATCTACATAAAATATATCAAAACCGGTGGTTAAACCGCCAGTTTTGAGGCAGTTTTTGGGGAAGGATAACTGTAACCGACCTGTCTGAAAATCGGTTTCTTAACCGACGGTTCGATTTCGGTTTCGATTTCGGTTTCGATTTCGGTTTCGGTTTCGGTTTTGGAGGAACTGTTTCAGTTCGATTTCGGTTTGGTTTCGAACAGTTTAACCGAACCGTGGACACCTCTACCTAGAATGGGTGGCCAAGAATGTGTGGCCAAGAATGTGGGAACCTTGGACAGCCCAAATGGGGTGCAATTAACATTTCATTCATACATTCAGAATATAATTTGTACATTTTAATTAAATGGGCTGTTAAATTATATTAATGTATTAAATTAAGGCATGCAGACTTGTTTCTTTTTTTAGTAAGAATGGGTTAGTTCACATATGGACTTTTTATTAAAGTCCAATGGATTTAATAAAATGGAAAAACAATATCTTGCCCATGGTATTTGCTTTGGCAGCTAAGCTTAAATTGTTTACCGAATATATTGTTTTATTTTATTATTTAATTAACTGGAAGTTAATTAGTTAATTAATTATTTGATTAAAAGTTAAAATCTTTTTCTTACTAGGAGAATGTCTCTTAGTGTCATACTATTGTTGGTAGTATTATAAGTATAAAAAACTTTATTTGATAAGTAGATAAATAAATTGAATTTAGTTATTTAGTCAAATTAGAAAGTTTTTGATACCTATCAAAACTCTAATTGACAATCGATCAAATTATGAAGTTTTTGATAAAGTTACAGTTTAATTCATATTCAATAACTTATTATTGGATAATACACTCGTGAGTTGAGATATGGTTGAATTCAAAAAGTTGATAGAAGTTTTGGTAAAACATAATTCCTCTTTGTGTGAGGATTTGGCCACCAAAGAGAATTCCTTTTTGTGTGAGGATTCGACCACCTATATAATTCCTATCATGAAAATTAGGCTAACCCTAAGTTTTTGAAGGAGAATTTTTTATTTTGCTCAAAAGAAAAAAAAAATCGCCCAACTCATAGAAACATAGTGTGGAATTTGGCCAAGAGAAAAAAAGAAGAGGGGCGTTCTTGTTTTCGATAGTGCACTATTAGTTTTTATATCAAAAGGTTTTGTGCACAACATCGAATTAGGTTCACGCGAGTATTTTATCAAAAGATTGAGAATTCACAAGTGGTAAAAAGTTCTTTTTTTTTTCTCTAGAAGGGTTATTGTGACTAACAAAAAGAAAAAAGGTTGTTGTTTTCCCATCATCAGGTACACAATTCAAAGAAAAGGAGCCCACACTCCTAGGTGATTCACGTTCGTGATTGAGATTTTACGGTTTTAATATTAACGCAATATCAATCGTCACATGAAAAAGGTACGATACATTTTAAATATATGTTAATTAATTAATGGTTAAAGTTCTTTCTTTAAAGGATTTTTTTAAATCTACCAATCAAACTTTTCGCTTCTGCAGTGATTTTTTTCCTATAGTTTTCCGTACTTTTCAATTTTAAAACCGATTTTGTTTTTCACCGTTTTATTTGAAAAAAAAAACGGTTGTCAAATGTGAATTCAAAATCGTTTTCGAAAAACAAAAAAAAAATCAATGCAAAAAATACCTATCTGACAGGTGATCGGAGGGTCGGGATTTAAAGCAAAATTGAAGTAGGGATTTTCGAGAGAGCTTCTCCTTACAATCTACAAATTATTATTTACACTCCATTTTTTATTTTATTAATAACAATGTTAACCTGAATTAAAATTAATGAACAAGAGAAAAAAATTATAAAGACACTCCAAACTAATTAAATTATTAAAAAAATAAATTATTTGTTCTAAATTATTATATTAAATATTAAGTATTAAACTCTCTCTCCTATATCTATTTTACCATATTAAACACTCTCTCATAATTATTCTCTCAATATTTTTTTTTTAAAAAAAATCACATCTTCATACTTTCTGGATCAATCTTTGTTTAATAGTTAAAGGAAAAAAACTTATGAATATTTTGGTTTTTTATTAATAGTAATATATATATATATATATATATATATATATATATATATATATATATATATTAAAAAGTCAAAACAAATGCCTTGTTTTTCAAAAAAAAAATATCGATATGTGAAAACTTGATTTGTTGCTACTAAATTCGATTAAACTCAGAATTTCCAAGACTAATGGAAGAATTAAAATTTTCTAGGAAAGCATATACCTACAAAAGTAACAAAATGCATTTTCATATATCGATTTTTTTTGTGTGTGAAAAACATAGTAGTTGTTTTTTGAGTTTTTTTTTAATATATACATATATACGATTCCTAAAATAAAGTTTATTCGAAAGTTTTTTTTTGTTAACTGTTAGTCTTGTTTGAGAAAGAATGAAGATAGAAAATTAAAGATATGTATCGTAGGCGAGAGAGTTTAATATGGTAATTAAAAATTTATGATAAAGTGTTTAATACGTAAGAGCATATCCAATGCTATTATGCATTTGGAGAAAATGAGGTGTCACATAAGATAGATACTAAAGAAGTTAGAAAAATGTTATCCAATGCAATTATCTAAGTTGCATATGGAGATGTCGTGGCGATTTTTTTTTTTAGTTGAGTTTCTAATTCTAGAAACTTTCTTAGAAATACTGACTAGGATTTTTAACTCTTTCCACCAATAATAATAAATCTCATTTAATTGTACAATAAAAAATGAGAGAGAATGTAATAATTATTTTATTATGACTGATCATAAAATAGATACATATTTGACTTTAGATAATTGCATTGGGGATGCGAATATGCATTTCTCTAAAAAAAAAATCAAAAGTGGACCCATAGTGAATAGTAATACTGATGTGACACTGTTTTGAAACTAAAAAATGAATATTTACATTGAAGATGCTTTAATATTTAATTCATGAATTTAGGAAAGATAATTTCTTTTTTTAATAATTTAATTCAAAAAAAGATTACTCTACGGATGTATCTAAAGACTACGATAATTCGTTCTAACTTTTATTAAAATTAAATGAAGTATCTTTAGAATATGTGTATCAAAAGATAAAAAGAACAATCTTAGACCAAAATAAGTCTGAAAAAAATAATAATTTAAATTTAATTTTTTAAGAATAAAGTGTCTAAAAAAAAAGAAAAAAGAAAAAAATAGACCATTAAGGCCCCGTCCTGCAGCTGTTTTTCAATCTGTTTTCGTTTTTACTTTTCAAAAATGGTTTCGAAAACGCATTTGTTAACCGTTTTTCATTTTTTTTTAAAAAAAAAATGAAAAACAAAACCAGTGTTAAAAGTGAAAGATTTGAAAAACATAAAATACTTATTTTTTATTTTCGTTTTTGTTTTTCATTTTGTTTTTCACTTATTTTATATAAAAATTATTTTTTAAACTATTAATTGTACTGTTATGTGTTTGATATGGTTAGGACAAGACGGAACAAAATTTTCAAATGACTAAAGTGCCCCTCTTATATATTCATTGGATCTCTTAGGGATTGGTATCAAGCTCTCAGGGAATATAGACAACTACAGTTAGTTCGATGTGGTTCAGTATCCCAGGCTGTAGGAATCATTTTCCCAATGCGTTGTTGTTCACTTGATAAGAGACATAGATTTTCAATACAGACGCATGTCTTTCCGATACCATGCCCTTGGCGAAATCATTGCGTAATGTCCTTGTTGTCCGCAGGTAAATCACTTGTCTGATTTGTTCCGGGATCTTCTAGCCTTCTTTTGGTAGTACTTGTATTTTCTATTCTTTTTGTTGCTAGAAAAAACCTTTTTCTTTTTTGGCGTCTTTTGGGACGACGTTAAGTTCTGCAGCTGTGGAAGGTGGGACTAGGCAGTTGTCGAGGGCAGTAGGTTAAACATATTCTTTTATTGGAGGAGATCGATGTTGGACTAAAGCAGTGACTCTTATAGAAAGTGACTTGCTGCGTTTGAAAATAGTATAGGGATTTAGTAGGGGTAGAGCGGTTTCACTGATTTGAGCATATTCTGGGATATGGGTATATTCTACAAGGTTTTGTATTTTGTTTGTTTGGGTTTGGCGGACAGAGACAGAAGAAGAAAGGCCGAAAATCCTGGTGATGGCCTTTTGAAAAAATGATTGAGCAGTCTTCAAACCAAAGGGTAAGACAGTCCATTGGTATTGTGTATTCGGGAGGCAGAAAGCCGTTTTGTATCTTTCTTCATGATGGATCCCTATCTGCCAGAAAGCTCATTTTAGATCGAATTTAGAAAACACAGTTGCACCAGGTAGTTGAGAAAATAGGGAGTTTGCCCTAGGAACGGGGAACTTGTCATCACGGAGGAACAGATTGAGGGGTTTGTAGTCGATGACTAGTCTTTTCTTACCTCATTACCACCTTTGGAAGATAGATACAAAGATGGTAGCCAAGATATGTTGTATTTGGAAATAGGTTAACCTTTGATTGAATAGTGGATCAGAGAAGGCTATTCTCATCTACACATTGGAGCTATTAGAATAGTCCTTACTCTCTATGAAGGAAATGACTACCAATCACCGTCAGAATTGCCCTCCTCAATACCATCTATAAAGAGTATGAGCATGCGGTTATTGGAACATGTCTGTCTACACTTCATGTAGGTAGTATCTCTCTTACATACTACCCTAACTTCAACATCCCTCTCAGATACCAAAATCTCCACAACTGCCTCAAAATTCAACTCCAGGCTGTAGGATCACCTATGATGCCTAATTCCTATATGGCAACTCTCCATCATCATATCGCCTACAGACTTCAAGATCATGCACTTGATCTTCCCATCCCAGGCCATACTGGAGATACCATATTCATAAAAGCAGAAAGGGAAGACGAAGTCCCTACCATCATCCAGATACCTAAACAGCTTCCTAGAGATAAGCTTACGGAGATTATGCCTCTCAAATGGATCACCAATTATGAGAAGGCTTTCCAGAACACCACCCATATAATTGCTTCAGACACCAAATTCACCAAGCTGTTTGATGGTTATATCCAGACCACTTATGAACCAATCACAACCCTTACTTCTGAAGCTCCTGCCCATTCTATCAATGCACCACCAGTCTTCCAGGTTCTCATGATCCGCCCAGTCATCTCTGAAGAAGAGATCCCGATAAACAGCTACGAAGTTAATGGATCTTCAATCTATACAGATAAAATCAATGACCATTTTATATGAGACGTTGACCTAGAGATGTGTGATACAGACTGTGAATGCAAAGCCCGTTTCAAAATCATAAGATCATCTTGTAAGCCAGGTAGCCCCCACCATAAACCAGATGATCCAAACAGTCCCTGGATCGGTTTACATCCTGTCAAAAACAAGTCTCTCCCTATCTACGACAGAGCCCTTCAAATCCTTAAATCCAAAGGTTTGTGGCCAGATGAACCCTTACCCCCTCTTCGGGCTCTCATACCCTGCTTCATGGCTTCTAGTTATGACAAGGATTTTCTTCCCCTAGAACCATCTTCCAACTCTGAAAGAAACCTATTCTCTAGACCTTTCGTTCAAACCACAGAGATCCTCCCCGACGGATCCCTCAAGCAGCCTTCCCAGACTGAACAAGTCCTCAACTGTCACTCTCGCAATGCTAGAGTACGGAATAGAGTCTTACACTCTATTGACCAGAAGATTGACCAGGTCTCACATAGTGTTTCTCAACATGATCTCCATCTTCAACATCTGGTTGTCTCTTTATGAAACATGTACACCGATTTACAGTATAGAGTTGCTAGATTAGATGCCGATCTCCATCAATTTATAAATCAAGGATATTTTAGCCTTGACTTTGACAGTAAAGAAAGAGAAATCCGGCAGTTAAAAGACTAATTGGATCAGATAAGTCGAGACCACTTTACCAGTACTCCCTACGTACCAAGACCACATCCTTATACCCCATCATTGATATTTCCAACCCAATCTCGACCACATACTACTAGACCTTCTGATCACTCTCAGATTTTCAAATCAACCGGTGAGCTTTTTAGAAAATATCCACCGTTGTCATCACCAAGGCAATCAGACATACAGTCATCCAGCAAACCTACCCGACCCTCCAAGAAGTCCTCTCCCCGGAAAAAGAAGGCTTCAGATCATCACAAACATGATTTTTATGTCTCTTGTCAGTCACCCGAAGAAACCTCCTCTACCGAAACCTCGACTATACCCTAAGAATCTTCCTATGAGTCCTATTCCTCTTGAGAAACATATTCTTCTGCTTCAACTGAACAAACTCACCAAAGTAGTGACCCATCTGATTTAGATGCCTTAGCAGATCTTTCTTAAATCTTCATGGCATCCAGGACAGATCATCAACCGTCCACTCAGACAGTAGACACGACTGAAACAATATATGAGACTTCGGATGAACCAACTCCCATAGTGGAAGAACTACCGGAACACAGGCCCCAGGCCCCTGCTCTAGTTCCAAAACCTACAAATGGCCCATGGTTCAATTTAAAAGATTTTGCTCCCCTTCAATGAAGACGAAAGATGTCAGAAATGAGCGCTTGGCTCGATCTCTAGATCGCGAAATGTGAAAACAACACAGAAGCCATCCTAAGGGAATTCGTTTCCAGATTCACTGGATCACTTAGGGATTGGTATCAAGCTCTCGGGGAATATAGACAACTACAGTTAGTTTGATATGGTTCAGTATCCCAGGCTGTAGGAATCGTTTCCCGAGAATTCCTTGGAGACATCTCCCAATTCTATAAACAAACTAGACAAGAATTCTTTGAAATGCGTTGTTGTTCACTTGATAAGAGAGACATAGATTTTCATTACAGACGCATGTCTTTCCGATAGCATGCCCTTGGCAGAATCAATGATGGAAGCTTGAGGCAAGTATACTTGAACTCCCTTCCTATGGAACTCCAAGGTAAAATCCAAAGGACGATTGAACTTTCAAACAAAACTCTAGAAGATATTACCTTGGGAGAAATCCATATGTTCACTCTTACCACCTTGGACAAACTCTGTGCTACATAAAGAGTTTTCACAAAAATGATCAAGGAAGACAGGAAATATGACAGATACTGCAAATTACCTGATTCATACCACCTTAAATGCAAATCTATGGATCATTGCAGCTGCAGAACTTACCGTCGTCCCAAAAGGCAACAAAAAAAAGAAAGGGTTTTTTCTAGCAACAAAAAGAATAGAAAATACAAGTACTACCAGAAGAAGGCTAGAAGATCCTGAAACAAATCAGACAAGTGCTTTGCCTAGGACAACAAGGACATTACGCAAAACAATGTCCTAATAAGAGGACGAAATCAGCCAAGCTCATTCAACAGCTCAGATAGATCGCTAATGATGTACCCTCTGATGCTGACATCGAATCCATTTTCTCTGAACGAGATGATGTCAACCTGCATACTACTTTCATGGTACAAGATACAAATGACTCCGGTCTCTCTTTAGAATCATCTGATTTCTCAGAGCCTGACCTCCCTTCAGAAGAATACCAAGCGACGAATGAAAGTAACTTGTCCATAGGACCCTAAATTCAGGTCCACATCCTCGTAGAGAAATCTTCAAACCTATCTCTTCCATCACCTATTTCGATACTGGCGCCCATTCCACCATGATGAACCCAAGAGTTCTACCTCCAAATGCTTGGAAGGAAAAAGATAATGAATTTCTAGCAGCTGATGGCCAGATCTTCACCACCAACTTGGTTTCTAAGCATAAGATCGGTATCTAGTTTTTCCCTTCATGCACTCTATGGACTCATGTTATCGGTACCCCTCTAACAGACAAATACATCTTGATTGGTTGGAACATATACAATTAATCTAAGTTTATCAGAATCCTTCCCACTGGTATTCGGTTCAAACGAGAATTTAAACCTTTCTCTAACATACTAAAGATTTTTTCTCTTTCTGCCATCAACTCTGACTTCCAACATGTCCAAGAGAAACTCCTTACCTTTTGGACAAACAGTCATGCTGATTTCAGACATCCCATGCCTTTATGGAAAAATCCTGACTTCTTCATCAAGCTACTTTTACGTCAACCATACCAAAGCTTCCCATTCTGAAATGTCCCCCACAGATCTTCTGCTAGCTAATGAAGAGTGCGAGGAGTTCTTCTGACAAGGATTGATCGAACCCACCTCTTCCCCATAGGCATGCCAAGCTTTTTATGTTGAGAAACGTTCAGAACAGCTCAGAGGCAAGAAGAGACTAGTCATCGACTACAAACCCCTCAATTTGTTCCTCTGTGACGACAAGTTCCCCGTTCATAGGGCAAACTCCCTATTTTCTCAACTACCTGGTGTAACTGTGTTTTCTAAATTTGATCTAAAATGAGCTTTCTGGCAGATAGGGATCCATCCTGAAGAAAGATACAAAACGACTTTCTGCCTCCCGAATGCACAATACCAATGGATTGTCTTACCCTTTGGTTTGAAGACTACTCCATCACTTTTTCAAAAGATCATCACCAGGATTTTCCGTTCTATTCTCCATTCTGCCTTACTTTATATAGACGATATACTGTTGTTCTCACCAGACCGTACCTTTCATGACAAGCTTTTACACCAATTCCTTGAAATCATAGACCAATATGGAATCATGCTCTCTGAGAAGAAAAGCTCAATTGGAGTCACTGAAATTGAGTTCCTAGGCATGCAGATTAAAGAAGGGACATATCTCCCTGGCCCTCATCTGGCCAAGCAACTCCTTAATTTCCTTGATTTTAACCTCACCCAAAAGTAGGTCCAACAGTTCCTTGGTATCATCAATTACATCAGAGACTTTATCCCTTAAGCCAGCCACTACACTACAGTACTGTCTCGTCTTCTCAAGAAAGACTTATCTCCCTGTAACACTTCTCATTCTGAAGCAGTTACCCATATCAAGAACGTTTCCTAAAAACTACTTCCTCTGCACATACCCACTACTGGACAACTCATTCTCCAAACAAATGCTAGTGATCATTTTTGGGGCGCCATCCTCATTGAAGAATACAAAGGAAAACACCATTACTGTGGCCATGCCAGCGGACATTTCAAAGATGCCATAAGCACTATCATACAGTCTATAAAGAGATACTTGCAGTCAAAAATGGAATTTCCAAATTTGATTTCTACCTCAAGACTAAGAGCTTTGTCATAGAAATGGACAATTTGTCTTTTCCAAAGGTCATTGAGTTCCGCAACAAGCTCCCTCCAAACCCACAGTTACTGAGACTCAAGGATTGATTTTTAAGATATGACTTCACTATAAAGCACATTAAGGGACATAATAACATTATCCCTGATATGCTCTTCAGACCCCATCCTGTCACCTTTATCTCCCTAGTTGGACCTATCCCTTTACTCAACATGATAACCTCTACGCCAGCTATGCCTTCTACGCCTACTTTTCCCCCTGAATTAATGGTAACCCTACCACCAGGTCAATCTTCCTCTGTCCAGCAAATACAAAGCTTTACCAATACACATCTTCCAATCTATCTCTCTCAGATCAATGCCCAAGACTGTTGACACCGTCTAGCCAATCCCTCCAAGCCATTTCTCGACCCCTTTGTATCTCCTATATTTTACTACTATTCTTCTCAGGTTTTATGGTACTTGTGGTGTTTATCCGTCTTACATCACCATGCTATGGTTTTTCCCCTTCAAGCATTATATTGCCTAGTCCATGACTCAACCTCCTATAATGCTAACCTTCGAACCTTCCTTAAATGGTTCAATCCTCTACCATGAGCTTACTAGATTCATGGGACATTACCATATTTGGAAGATAGATACAGAGATGGTGCCCAAGGTATGTTGTATCTCGATTTTTCACAGACCCTACCATTACAATCCACATACCAAGCTCCTGTGGACTTCTAACATCAGCTACGAATGGAATACTTCGTATGACTACGAAAGACTATATCCACTCAACATCCAGGTCCCTCTCCTTAACTTTCTCTATGATGTCAACGGTGATACTACATATGTTCTTTTTATCCTTCCAGGTGTCCTAAGGGACCCATCTCAAAGATGGTATCCGTTCCAACAATCTTATCTTCAAGACTCACAAGATCCTCTTCTGGATGACACGTGGCCCTGTTCTATTTGTGGAGCCCTTGACTCTGACGATGAGGGCCATGCCACTTGTAATCTCATTAGTACTTAGCCTGCTTCAAGCTTATCTCCATCTAATATGCTTTAATTATTGCTGCCAGATAACATTCAGTAATATCTTCTTTATTTGTGCTTTATTGTTGTATGTGTGCTTTATTACTGTCATCTGTCCGACATCATCTTGTAAGATCTGTTTGTAGGCCATTCCTCTGGCTCTAGTTTCTTTTTTTTTTCTTCTAGAGCCTTCTCATTTCCTCTATATAAGGACTAGCTCGCTCTCTGTAAGAATCAATCGAAGAAAAAATAAAATTTCTGTATGTTTATTAATCCCAATGGCTTTATAAGTTTTCTCTATCTCCCTGATCTTCAAGAATTTTATTATGTTAAGATCTATAATTCTATAAAATCTCAGTATACTCTATGTTTGCCTCCTTTGAGGATCCTGCATATCAGAACAGATTTGGCTCAAGGTCTTCATCTATCTCCGATTAGTGTCTTCTATATGTGAGTACCCTATTTAGGCCGTCGGGAAAAGACCGTTTGTGGGAAAAACTAGGTGAAAACACAAGATGTGAAATATTCGTGAAGCTCCCTGCCATCCATAAGTGGCGTGTCTTGGCAAAGCTTTGTATTTGCTGGATAGAGGGAGATTGACCTGGTGGTAGGGTTGCCGTTAATTCAGGGGGAAAAGTAGGCGTAGAAGGCATAACTGGTGAAGAGGCTGAGGAAGAGGCTGTAGAGGTTATCTTTTCATATTATTAATATACTAAATATAATAATATATTATATATAATAATTAATATATATATATATATATATATATATATATATTATAAATACTATATTTATTATGATATATATATATTTATAATGTTATAATATTCAATAATATATTATATAATATTATAGAAAAAATATAATATTTATATATATATATATTATATATTATTATAATATAATATACATATATATATATATATATAAGGAGATATATTTTTATTATAATATATATATATATATATATTGTAATTATTTATTTATAATTTAAGAATTTATTTTTGATTAATTTATTTTTTGATATATTTTTTTGAATTAATTTTTGATGTGTTACTTTTGTTTAATTTAAAAATTACAATACAAAAATTATATTAGTTAATTATGTAATCAATTTGTTTGTACTTGTAATAATATTAAACAAAATGCCAAAATTGATATTTCAAATTTTGATAGTTTTCGGTTAAACTACATGAAGCGCTTTTTCTGTTTTCATTTTCAAAATACAGTTTGCAGTATATGCTACCAGACGCATTTTTAGAATTCGAAACTGAAACCAAAAACACTGTTTTCATTTTCATTTTTATTTTCAAAAAACAGCAATTGAAGAACGTTTACATGACATACCATAAAAGTAGCTTCCCATGAGAGGTCAAATTACGAGTTTTTCTCTCTATGTATACACATTAAGGGTGTGTTTGTTGCTCATGATTGGATTAGGATTGGATTATTTTTAGTCCAATCTTATGTTTGGTGACTCCAAGTGTTCATGACTATTTTTTATCCATACTTAATTTTATCCCATCAGAGGAGGATAAAATAATCCCCTCCAAATCGGTGGGATTATTTTATCCCCTATAATATTACTGTTCTTCTTCTTCGATCAGTTAAATCAAAACCAGAAAAAACAATTAAAGATCCAAACATATCTCATCAATCTTCAATCGGTTTCCAGGAAAAAAAACAATCGATTTTTCGAAACCCATTAATTCAAACAAACTGATAAACTTAGGAAATCAAAGAAACCCGAAAAAAAAACAAGAAAATGAAACAAACACAAAATCAAAGAAACCCACACAATCATCCAAACTCGAAAAATCATCCGAACACAATCAAACTCATAAAATCATTCAAACACATTAAAACCAAGAAAATCATCAAAACCCATTAAAACCCAGAAAATCAAACCAAAATAGGGGTCATAAAAAGCAATTACAACAACTATCTTTATAACCACAATTTTTTTTAATAAGCAAAAAAAAAAGATCCAATCCCACCAAATCTATCTGCATCAAAAATAAAAATATAAGACAGAGAGAGAAGGTGAACAAGAGAGAGAGTCGATCTCCTTGTGGAGGAGAAAGACTCGCCGGCGGCCGGATCATCATAGAGATGAGGAGAGAAAATAGAGAAAGCGATGAGAGAGAGTCTGAGAAAGAAAAGAAAATTGTTTGGGACGAGAGAGAGTCTGAGAAAAATAAGAATGATACCGAGTTGAGAGTTTTTAGGTTTTTATCTAATAAATAGGGTTTAATTTTTTTAATCGATTAAAATATTTTATTTATTTAATATAATTCAATTATTTTTTATCTAATCCCATCACATACTAAACGTATGATTGAACTATTTTTAATCCAATCGCAGGTTGCATCAAACACGGGAAATCTTATAAACAATCTAATCCAATCCAATCTTATAACTTAAAAATAGTTTAATCATATCTAGCTCACCGAACGCATCCTAATAGTATGTCTAACTATCTATAAACATGGGAGCTCTTATCTGAAAACACTAAAATACCCTTAATGAATGAATAGAGAACAATTGGAGAAAACCAAACTTCTATGCCCTAGCCCACCCGAAGTTGCCGTCTCGCCGCATAGCCTTATGTGCCGCGCCGCACGGATAAACCCCCAACGAAACCCATCTGCTTCGTACTTCCTCCTCGCCTTCCGGTCATCTGGTTCCGGCTGCAGTCCCGCCGCACCACCGAATCGGTTGCCGCGCCGTACTCCTACGCCGCCGTATCGGTCGCCGCGCCGTACTCCTACGCCGCCGAATCGGTCCTGACTTCCCAATACCCAAGAACATTTCAAAAGTTTTGTAAAAGGTTAGTTTATGTTTACGTTAATAATTTTTTTGTGTTTTATTTAGTGGTTTGGTATGATTTTTTTTTCCGATTTTGTTTCTATTTAGTTCTCAGAAAACCGAGGAAACATATATTTTTTTTCCTCATTTTATTTTAATTGTTGGTAGCAGAAACAGAGTGAAGGATTGCAAATAATCTTTTTTTTTTTTGTTGACAATTTACAAGGAGCTGAAGAGAGCTATGAATGTGGTTTCTAGCTTGTGATTTTTTTTTCTTTTTCTGGTTATGGTGGTGATTAAGGTTTTTTTTTTCTTTTTTCCTGCTTCGAATTTTTATTTCTTAGCTTGTATTTTTGTGTGCTCACCCGAAGGCAAATTGTTGTGCTTCGGGTAGGGATGACCGGAAGGTATTTAAATGGAAGGGGTAATTAATAATTATGCAAGTGGAAATCAAATTAGGTGATGGTTGGATTTTGCGTATATATACTCCTTCCATGGAAATGCCTTCGGGTACTGGTAGTTAAAGTAGTGACTTTTTGCTAAAAAGTTGGAACCAAAAGAAAAGTTCCCGTTTGGTTTTTTTTTTTTTTTTTTTTAAATAATTGTTCTTACAACCACTTTGATTGATTTGCATAGAAACTGTTCGACGAAAATGCCTCGATGAAGTATTGGGTCTGATAAAAGGGAGTGGCGATGCTTAACATTAACGGGGTTTTGAGGCGTAGCTTCTGCAGTACAGCTGTTTCGCGGCCGTGGCTCTTTATGGGTTTGGGGAATCCTGGAGATAAATACAAAGGAACCAGACACAATGTACAATAAGTTGATATTATTAGATTCAGTTTCAGCTTCATTGACTGTAATTTTAACTTCAACATTTCCGTCTATCTTGGGTTTATGAAGGTGGGGTTTGAGATGGTTGATGCGTTTGCGGAATCGCAAGGGATTTCTATGAACATGGCTCATTGCAAAGCTATCTTTGGACAAGGTCTGTTTTCGGTGGATTCCCTTTTTACGTTATGTATGTATGTACTTATGTGCAGTTGATGGATGTTTGATGTGATATGATTCAGGTTTCATCGGTGATACTCCTTTACTGCTTGCAAAGCCTCAAACTTACATGAATTTGAGCGGGGAATCTGTAAGTTATTGAGAGATTTATCAATTAAGTTTCTGAAATTGTCATACCTATGTCTTATACATGCGTTTGTATTTCAAGAACTCTGATCACTTTGGAATTTGGATGCGGTAATTGAACAACATACATTACTAGATAGTTTTGACACAGGAGTTAAACGAATATATATATATATATATATATTTGATAAGTTGCCATTAGAAATTGATGATATGATAGCTGATAGCATGGAAAGCGATGGTGATACACTTAATGATAGGCATGATTATGATGTGCTATACCCATCTTTTTAATAAATGTTACATTTTGTTTATTTGTGATTTTCTAGTGGTTTCAGTCTGTTTTTGGTTCCTGAAATTTTGTACCATGAATAAATTGCAGGTGTTTTATAATTGCGAGGACATTTCTTGATTGTGTTGGTGACAGTGTATATACATATTTTATAGCATATATACTTATAACTTGTATTCTTTTTCATCAATTGCAGGCTGGACCACTTGCAGCTTATTACAAGTTACCTCTTAATCGTGTTATTGTGGTAATTTTGCTTTTACTTGGTAATTAGTTCTCTGTTAGGTTTTGAATGACTGATAGTATTGTGGGTTACATTTTCCTGTTCTAGTTTCATGATGACATGGGCTTACCTTCTGGAGTGCTTCGTCTTCAAAACAACGGAGGTCATGGAGGGCACAATGGGTGCGTATGGAAAAGCGTTATGTGCTTGATTGAAACATTGTGCAGAGAGTTGTATATTACTACATTGTCTATGCATCAGAAAATGGAGTAGCTTTTATTTATGATAAATGCATTATGCATGACTGCTCTTGCTGACGGGGAACGAAGAAGCAAGAGGGAAAGAAACAAAATGGATGTGTGTCACCGAATTATAATGACTGTTTTATTTAGGGTGTTACATATAGCGGTCTCTTTGTGCCTAACTGCTTCCACATTCTCATCTTTGAGTACTCAACACACCAGTCGTTTTTAAGCTGTTGAGTTTTTCTACCAATGGACCCTGGAAGTTCAAAAATATTTGATGTAAATGAAAATAATCACTATGATTGTCTAAATTTAGCCCAACATTACATCACTCTTGAGCTGACTTGACAGCTAAATTACCTTTATTGGAATTCTTATGAAAATGAGCTTTGCATATGTGGTTAAGATCCCAATGATTTTATGTCATGTATGCTACTGAAGCCAAATGCTTGTTAATTTTGCTACCCTTTTATTCCCCCTTAATTCATCTTTGTTTCATTGTCTAAGTGGCCTTGTGTATTTGTTTGGGTATTAATTGTTTAGTGCTTCAGATATCAAATGAATACATGTGACTTCCCGCATACTGTGTTGATTGTTATACTCTTTTGTATATATTTTTTTATTTATTATTTTTATGTTATTGGACTAGGCTTAAGAGTGTGATCCACAATCTTCGAGGCAACCGAGAGTTTGCTCGATTAAGGATTGGTTAGTTTTGGGTCCTGGATTGCCATATTTGGTTATACACATACATAGATGGATTCTTGTAAATAAATTACCTAGTTATTTTGATTGTTTTCTTAGGCATCGGGAGGCCACCGGGACAAATGGATCCTAAAGCTTTCTTGTTGCAGAAGTTCAACAAATTGGCTCGAGAACGTGTAAGTTTGTGGTTACAAATTATGTTGTATAATAAGTCCACTCTTCATTTTGAGGCATCCATATGATTCGTGGAGAAATTTCATCTTGATTTTTGATTTTTGATTTGGACTTCGAGTATAGTGGGTCTTTATCTAGGTTAGAAACTCTTTCACTGATTTTTAGGTTTCGACACTGATTCTTACCTGCGTAAACTCTTTCATACATTTTTTTTTGTTCTAAAAATAAAGTTTTTTGACGTACTATGATTGATTGGACCAGATTGATGTTGCTTTGCAAGAGGGGGTTGAAGTATTGAAGCTCCTTGTATCGAAAGGCTTGACAGAGAGTGCTAGACGTTTCAATACCGAACAGAAATACAAGCATATTAGATTGCAAACTATGCCAACTTGAGTTGATGATTCTTCAAATTGCGATCAAGAAATTCTTCCGTGAGGAAGCCTTTGTATAATGGGTGGGAAATTAGTGTAAAAATGCTTAGGGAAGAGAGAGAGATCTATAGTAAGGGAGGGATCGAATCGATGCAATCGAATGTTTTTTTATTGTTTTGTTTTACTAACCAATCATCTTCCACATTATTGTGGGTAATTACATAATTGATTTCGAAATATATGTAATCGTCTATCTCAAACTGAAGAGATTCTTGGGTGCATCATTGTTGATATGTCAGTATCATGGTGTAAGATACGGTGCATCGTGATGCACCCAAGTTTTAGGTCTCAAACTGTACACCTTATTGAAACTCTTCATGTGTCGATATTAACTCAAGCATGTTTGCTATACCTGATTGGAACTAAATTTTCAAGATCTACAACTAATTTTCCCTGATTTTATAGTTTTACGGGTCATTTGTTTGTTTGTTTTGTCGTGGCTAAACAATCTTAAAATACAAAGAAAAAAAACAAATGAAATTAAATAGTAAGAAATCTTGACTTTTAATTTTAATTTAAATTACTAAATTGCGTTTAATAGATTTTTTCCTACCAAAGATAATATATTTTCAAATTTATCATAGTTTTATATTATATATTTACTTTTTTTAACCTATTATTTATGTAAAAGGATAATACTTGGGTACTGACCGGTCAGTATCCAAGGTACTGACTAATCGTTTTAATTGGTGGAAAAAACTATTTACAGTGTTTGATATTAAATATATGGGGTTGGTGATGGATTTTTCCACCAATAAAAACAAAATAGTCAACATCTAGGTACTGACAGTACCTAAGTATTTTACTATGTAAAAACATTTTAAAAAAACATTAAAATCACATTAGAACTTTCAACGTCATCGTTGACCTGTTGACCTTTCAATTTTTCTAATGTTAAAACCATTTCTAAATTATTATTTATTCTTTTAAAAAAATAATTATTTATCATTGAATATATTACAATTATTACATAAAAGTGGTTTAAGATTTGTTAAATTATTTTTATTTAGATGTTTGTATCATATAAAATAAAAATGCATAACAATTAACAATAACAAATGTATAAATGTTAGATGTATAAATGTTAAATTACTTGTTTTAAAACTATTTTATATTTAAAAAACGATAAAAAGACATTCTACCTAGTGGAAATGGTGAGAAATGTTACCTTTTTTTTATGAGTTGTAGTGATGTCACCGGTTTAATAAGTTAAGTTTAAAAGGCACATATTATGGTGAACTACCCATATTTCCCTTAAATTATCAATTTTTAATTCTCTTTGTACTTCCATCTACACACTTTGATCACTGAAAGTAATAACTTTTCTCTCTCTCAAAAACTTGTCTAAAAATCGATCTACAAATTGTCTGAACATGATCCAGTTTTTTTGATAAGTTTGCGAGCTATTGTATATTTTTGTTACATTTGTTCGAGCTTTTTTTGATATGTCTAAGCTTTTTTGGTATTTTTTTAAATTTGTGTAAGCTTTTTTACATTGATACAAACCATTGTTAAATTGCTGCAAACAAGTTATAATTTTTGACAAAAAAACTCAAACCTCTAAGAAAAAAGCTTGAGCCCTTAATAAAAAAACTCGACCCCTTTAAAAAAAAGCTCGACCCCTTTAAAAAAAACCCGATCATGTTAAAAAAAAGACTCGATCTTTAACAAAAAAAGTTCGATTCCTTAAAAAAAAACTCAATCATGTTAAAAAAAAAAGCTCGATTCTTAACAAAAAAAGCTCGATCACTTACAAAAAAAGCTCGATTATGTACAAAAAAACTCGATCTCTTACAAAAAAAGCTCGATCATGTAAAAATTATATCGATCCTTAACAAAAAAACCTCGACCATTTACAAAAAAAAGCTCAATCATGTATATAAAAAAAACTCGATCATGTACAAAAAAGCTCGATCCCTTATAAAAAAAACTCTATCATGTAAAAAAAAAGCTCAATCCTTAACAAAAAAAGCTCGACCCCTTACAAAAAAGCTCGATCATGTACAAAAAAAGCGCGATCATATACAAAAAAGCTCGATCCATCATAAAAAAACTCGATCACTTACAAAAAAAACACGATTATGTAAAAAAAAAAAGCTCGATCCTTAACAAAAAAAGCTCAACCCCTTACAAAAAAGCTCGATAATGTACAAAAAAGCTCGATCCATCATTAAAAAACTCGATCACTTACAAAAAAAGCTCGATTATGTAAAAAAAAAAAGTTCGATCCTAAAGAAAAAAAAAACTCGATCCCTTACAAAAAAAGTTCGGTCATGTACAAAAAAAACTCGATCATATACTAAAAAGCTCGATCCCTTACAAAAAAACCCAACCCCTTTAACAAAAACAACTCGAAAATGTTTCAAAAGTCTCAAAAACCAAGATATTCATCTTCGTCAATACACAACAGATCAAATAAATAAATAAAAAGCTCTGGGGGCGCTGCGAGCTGACCAGGCAACTCGACCACAGCGAGCTCGACCCCCGAATGCGTCGCGTAGCGCCACTCCGTCATCGTTCGAGTGATTGTTTGAGTTTCAACGAGATTTTCTCTCTCTACTTCAAAACTATCACTGTAAAAATGAATGAAAGAAATATGATGTGGAACAACTATTGAGGGTATTTTTATCTTTTCACCATAATAGGTGTCTTTTAAATATAATTTATTAAAGCAGTGACAGTATTGAAATGCTACCTCTAAAAAGTGCTATTTATTTTTTGACCATTTCTACCTATTCAAATGTGATAAAAAAAAACACGTCATTTTGTTTCAAGTTTCAGTCACTATTTAGTTTTCAATAAAAATCAAAACTGTTCAACTTTTAGATAAAAAAAACAAATGACTCTTAAATGTTTGAAAAAATTTCAAATTTTCTTTATAAGTAAATTTCATTGAACTTATGATCCAATTAAAATTCATTAAAATGAATGGATTTGATCATCTTTACTTTGTTTTAAAATTAAGTATCCATAATGAGATAACCAACTATAGAGTGATTATCTTTTGAGAGGTACATATTTTATTTTTGTCTCGGGTCTTTAAAAAGTCTGGATCAACCCTGATTGGACTGGACATGATATATTTACTTTGGATTTTTGAAAAGTCAAGACCGACACTGATTGAACTGGAAATGATAACTGTACTGAACGATATTATATTCATAAGTAAGGATATTTAAACTCTTAAAAAACTGTATGTGGACCTCTTTTATACATACACCTTGTTATTAAATTTTAAAAGATGAAATTTTATAAACACAGACTTCACATTATTGAATATACCCCAAACAATTATAAAATAAATAATTAATATATATTGCTATTTCCTAGATCCTTTATGTGGATCAATTTCAGACCCTCGTTGTCCGGCCCTCTCTCTCCCCCATCTGGCTCATCATCATCATATTTTTTATGTTGTTTCTTTGAAAGATTTATGGTAATTAATGGTGTTTTTATTATACACCGGTTATCAAGCACGCTTTATTCCGATAATTCCAAGACGGGAGAGAAAATGGTGTCCAGTTTTTTGGCACTGTTTCTAAGCTAAAAAAATCTGAAAATTTTAAACAATGGTACTGTTTGAATTGGGAAGAGTTACGCTCCTCCAATGCCTCATTCATTTTTTTTAGAAGATTACTGATATTTATGATTTGAGTTTTTGTATTTAATTTGATTTTTTTAGTTAAAATTTGGAAAAAGCAAAGAGTTTTTTTTTTTTTTAATACTTCCGGTATTTTTGTTTTATTCTTATTGTTAAATTTTTGAATTAAAATATTAATAATTTGTTTTATCTATATATAATTTTTAAAACGCAGTACGGTTTTAGAAAGTATAAATATTGCCGCTCTATAATATGATTCATAATTTAATCCGGTTCACATATGACTACTTAATCCAGCCAAAAAACCCAAAAATAAATGACACTGCCGGTCGCCGAACTTGATTTGTAGCGTTCTACTGGACGAAGTCTTCACATGATTGCAGCAAAAACTAACTGAAAACAAAATGTAAAAGCCTAGGATAACAGTTGTTGTCCCACCAACTTTGGGTTTAGATATTGCCACCCTAAGAAATTACACTAAAATCGATAAAAAAAAAAATCATATCGACATTATATTTCCTTTGATCTGTTGACAATGTTAGTTTTACACTTTTACCTTTGTTTTAGGATTTCAAAAATAAATTAATGAATTAAAAATTAGAAAAAAAGAAGTATAGAAAAAAATAAAAAATAAATAAGATTTTTTTTTTAAATATAAAAATAAAATAAGTATAAGAAATCATAAAACTATTACAGAATAACCAAAAATAACTAAAATGATCTCTCCATGTCTCCATGGAAAACAAATGGATGAGAACTTGATCTCCATTCTAGGAAATCTAAACCTTAATTAATGGAGATGACATATCTCCATTAATGGAGGTTTTGGTTGTAAATCTTCTCCAAAAATGGAGGTGATTCTCCATATTGAAGATTTTCGTTCCAACTCTCCTATAAAAATGGAGGAGATCTGGAACCATATCTCCTCTACGAAGAATCTTTATTATATATATATATATATATATATAGATAGTGGTTTTTCAATCAGTACGTACTGATATAAATTATATCAATACGTTGCATATGGACCTAGTGGTGTAAAAATGGGCCGGTCCGGCCGGCCCAGGAAGTTCACGGGCCGTTTTGGGAACGGCCCGTGAAGGAAGAGGGTCAGGCCGCGTGCCGGGCCGCGGGGAGGAGGCCCGGCAGGCCGGCTAGCCTGGCACGCCAATCCGGCGTGCCAGGCCTGTCGGACCGATCAGCCTGTCCGTTCGGGCCAATTTTTTTTTTTTTTTTTTTTTCAAAAAACCTCTAACGGCTGGAATTGATTTCTAGCCGTTGAAGGAAATAAAAATTACCAAAACCCCCTTACAATCTTTTAAATTACATTTTGACCCACAAATCAAATTTTTCTATAAATACTTCCATCCATTTCATTTTCCATTAACTCTCTCTATCATTCTTTCAATCTCTCATTCTCTCAAATCTCAATCTCTAATATATTCTCCAATTCTTTAAACTTTTTCATTCATTTTGGTTATTACTCTCTCTACAAAATTCTCTACGTTTTCCACCAACACACCAAATTTTAAAGGTACAATTTTGTTATTACTTTTGGTCTAACATATTCTCATAGTAAATTTATATGTTTATGTTTAGATTTGAGTTACTTAATGAAAACATTATCTATTTAGTTAGTTAGTTTATCAATTTTTGGGCTTTAATATTAATATTATTTGTTTAATTTATTAAGATTTTTAAGTTTAGTAGTAATTTTAATATTTGTTATTAATAAATTTAGAAAGTTAATTTGTATTACTGAAATTACTTTTTGTAATAAGTAAATGATGAATGTTAAGTGTAGTAATTACGTTTGATATTGTTTTTTTCATAAATTAAAATTTTTCATTTGTAGATTATTATAGTATATTTAAGAGTAGTGGTTCAAATCATCAATTTTATGTTAGTATATTATGTTAGTAAATTTATCAATTTTATTTGTAGTAGTGAACTAGTGAATTTAAAATTGTATGTTAGTAGATTATGATTTTTTTTGTTTATTTAATTTGTTTTTTAAGTAAATAAATTATTGTAAGTGTCGTATTAGTTATAGTAATTATTGTTAGTAAATTAAGATTACTGTTAGTAAATATTGATTTTTAATTTGACTATTAACTACTATAGTGCTCATATTTTTATTCAGATAATGGATCCTAACCAGCAGCCTTATTTTCCGGACGGTTTGAATATGCTCAACAATGAATTTGATATTTCAGAACCGACCCATACTCAAGCGGGACCTTCTAGTTCCGGTGTTACACCAACATCACGTCCCAGAAAATTAACATCAGATGTGTGGCAATGTTTCAACATAGTCCAAATGACACTCCCAAACGGGGCGTCTGGCCTCAGAGCTAAATGTAAGTTTTGCCATAAGAATTATGCTACAAGTACGGGGGGAACCAGACATTTGAGACGGCATATGCACAAATGTATGCCTGCACATGGACAGGTAGATACTACAACCCAGACACAGCTTCAACGGCACCCAGACGGGTCCGTTACGTCGTGGCAGTTCGACGCCATGCACGCTAGAGAGTGCTTGGCACGATACATTGCACAAACTGATCAACCGATCAGTATTGGTGAGAGTCCATTTTATAAAGAATTAATCACATCTGCATATAACCCCCAATATGAACCTGTTTCTAGAACCACCACTAGAAATGATTTGATACGATTGTTTGAAACCGAAATGGATGACTTAGTTGCTGAAATACAGTATTTAAGTGTCTCTGTTGCATTAACTTCTGATATTTGGAATGCATGTTCCAAACAGGACTATTTATGTGTCACAGGACACTATTTAGATTCTGATTGGAGGATAACAAAAAGAATTTTTGGTTTTCGTCCTATGGATTTTGCACATACCGCAGAAAACATTTTTAATGTCATAATGGAAGTTTTAGAAACTTATGAAATCACGTATCGCATTCTTTCAATCACATTTGATAATGCATCTGCAAATACTAGCTCTATTGCATTGTTTGTTGCAAGAAATATCCCGCAAGATGGAGGTTATTTCTTCCATCAACGGTGTGCATGCCGTATTATAAATTTAGTTGTACAGACTGGTTTAAAGCAGGTAAACGACCAAATAGATCGCATCAGAGATGTCATTTCTTGGATTTGCAGTTCTAATCCTAGATTCAGTGAATTCAAGAGACATTGTAAATTAAACGGTCTCAAACCCCGACGATTCCAAACTGATATGCCGGTAAGGTGGAACTCTACTTATTTAATGTTGCAAAATTGTTTGGAATATGATACAACCATTACATGTTTTTATAACATGAAATTGACCGAAACAGGACAACTTAGTCCAAAATTACTTTCCACAGACGATTGGTATGTGGCAAAGATTTTTGTTCAATTTTTAAAGTTTTTTTACAATGCCACTGTAACTCTTTCTGGGGTATATTACCCCATATCTTCCCAGGCAATCCATCAGATAGTGGAAATGTCTGAACTGTTAAACAGTTATAGAGAAGATAACATCTAGGCGCTGCAGTTGTTGTCATGGAGACAAAGTTGAAAAAATATTGGGCTAACATTCCCCTACTTTATGCCTTAAGTGCTATAATAGATCCCAGGGTTAAATTATCTGGTTTAGAAGTTTTGCTTGAGTTTATTGGTATTAATTTGTCAATAGATTATTCAGAACAAATTACTGACATTCGAACCAAGTTGTTCGAGATTTTTCATATTTATGAAACCAGGTTTGGCAACATTGACATCTCCCAATCAACACGACCGGAGACAGAGCTGAAGCAAACAAGTTGGAGCCTTCTGAAACGAAGAAAAAAAGACAAATCATCAAGTAATTCTTCAGGGCAAAGATCTAGCCCATCTTCTTGTACCGAACTTATTAGGTACCTTGAAGCACAGTTCGATGCTGTTGAAGACAATGAAGAGTTTGATTTGTTGTTATGGTGGAAGACCTATACGTACAGGTATCCAGTTCTGTCACACTTAGCACGTGACGTACTGGTTATTCCAATGTCAACGGTGTCTTCAGAACAAGCTTTCAGCACCAGTGGACGCATAATTGAACCAAGAAGAAACTGTTTGTCTCCAGAGATGGTGGAGGTATTAACATGCCTTCGGGATTGGGAGCATGCTAAAAAAAGGTTACAAAATCTAATTGTAGATAAAGAACTTAATCTAAATTTCGACAATCTATATATTGATGACCCTTCAGGTAGTGGCCAGGGCCAGAACTAGGTTATACTTTTACATATGTATTTATTATTTACTTGTAAGTTGTAAAACGGTTGCACTCTTTTTTCCTTACCAAGTTTTTATCCCACTGGGTTTTTCTTGGTAAGGTTTTTAATGAGGCAATCATGTAGATATGTATTACTGAATTCCATAAGTGAAAAATAAATAAAAAATTAAAAAATTGTTCGTTCTCTTTATTCATTTCAAATCCTAATAATTGTTCGTTCTCTTCATTCATTTTAAATTCTAAACCCTTAACCATAAACTATAAATCCTAAACCCTATACCCTAAATCCAAAAAAACGTAATTTGAAAAAAAAATTTGGACCAAAAAACTAACCCACCGGACCAGGCCCGCCAGAGGGGCCCGACGGGCTGGCCTGAGGCAGGCCAGCGTGCCGTGCCGGGCCTGCTTCTCTGGAAACAGGCCGGGCCTGGCCGGCCCGCGACACCGTCGCGTGCCAGGCCCAGCCAGGCCTGTTTCCAGAAATGGACTGGCCAGGCCGTCCCTAATGGGCCGGGCCAGTCCATTTTTACACCACTATGTGGACTATTGATTATGGAGAAGTTTTAACAAGTGCATACACTTTGAGTCAAAGTATGTAAATCTAATGATCCACATCCAATACACTGATTTGAAAATTTCTATATATAGATATATTCTAAATTTTTTAAATTATTTTTGCAATTTGTGTTTTTGGATGAGATTATAATGGTAAAAGATGAAGGGTGGAGAAGAAAGAAGATGAATTATTTTGGTTTGTAATTTTTTTTTTTTGTATTAAGTTACGATTTGGTTTATTTAGGGTTGCAATTTGGTCTGAAAATTAAAGGAGAGGATGAAACATTTTAGTTAATAAATTGTTAAGACATATGTTATTTGACACTTTTTTCTTTCTATTTATTTACTTTATAACACTAAAAATACCATCACTTACTAGTTAGCTAGTGACCAACCATTGTTAACGGTTAGTTAACGAATCAATGATAAATTAGTGTTATTATATTTTTTTTTACCGGTATTAGTCTAACTATGCATATAACTAGGTTAGGTTTGTGTAATTTGCCTATAAAAAATGGGTATACAGATAATTTTGTTGGTTGGCAATATCTGCAACCACCCAACTTTTTCTTTATTTTTCATTTTCAATTTAATTTAATATATATCTAACACATTATTAAATTTTAAAAAAATAATCAATTTTGCAATAATTTTTCAATTTGAATTTTGAAGGATATAGAGTTGAATTGTTTTTTTTTCTTTCAATAATAAATAAAATGAGTATCTAGGAGATGATAAAGACATACCAAACAAAAAATATTAAATTATAGATCGAGTATGGTTAGGCTTTCCAATATATTTTTTTCCAAATTTCTTAACAAATGGTGTTAGCACGTGAGGTATCATCACTCATCATATAATCTCATGATTTATAAAATATTGATACCTCAAGTGTAAATACCATTTGAGAAAAAAATTGATTTTTTTTTGAGAAGCCTAACCATTACTCTAAATTAAATTATGAGTTTTTTAAATTTATAGCGCTCTTTACTTTCCAACTTTTGGGACTAACATCAACTTAATAATATAATTTAAGTAGCACCAAAGTATGGTGATCGATAAAAATTGGTCTCAATTTTACTATTATTCATTTTTTTTCCTTTGATTTTTTTTGGATTAATTGCACTAATTTACCTTTAGTTTATTAAATTTAATAAGATTTCAAAAAGATATCATAAATTAACGCAAACTAACATTCTCTATCATCAAGTTAATCCATTAACTTTAACGGTTGACTAATATTGACAATTGGAAAGCCAAATATACCATTGTCATATCATTTCAAACCTAAAATATTTTATAATTAAAATTGAAAAATCAATTTTTTTCTTAAAAAACCAGATAATCTACCTACGGTGGAGCTCCGCCGCCGGAGGAAATAAGAGATCTTTGAAGATCTTCTACTTACTAGAAGAGATTTTTACCAATCTCAGAGATCGACCTTCTGTAGTTTCCAGAGGAAGTTTCTCCGCGAATTGATGATGTTTCTATATGTGGCCGATATATTATCATTTTTATATATTTTTTTCAATTTTTTTAATGTTTGGGAAGATATGGTATGGGTATATTTGGTTTTCCATAGATTAAGGTTTGTCAACCGTTAAAGTTGATAGCAGTGTGTGTTTATGTTAATTAGGACATCTTTTTTAAATCTTATTGGATTCAATAAAGTAAGGTAATTAGTCAGGCACTTAACCAATTTTTTTTTTTTCAAAACCTCTATTGATGTAACCATCAATGGAGTTTAAACGGACCTCCACCTCCAATGGAGGATAGCTCCACCTCCTATAAAGGTCAATGAAGAACATTAAAAAAAACAAAACAAAAACAATTGAGTCAATAAGCAGTTGCACCACCTGAGACTATTGTCATATTTTTTTTTATAACATTTTTTGGTTTTTTTTTTTGTATTTCCACCGGTAATTCCTAATAACAAAAATAAATTTTATAAGTACCAAAATACGTATCGAAAAGCCCAAAATAAGTCTTTGAATTTTTTTCTTGAATCTGCGACTTATTTTCTATAAATTTTTTTTTTCAGATCCAATTCTTTGTTTTTTTCTATTGAGACTTGGGAGTTGTTTGTTTTTTTTTCTCTGAATACTGAACAGTTCTGAATTTTTCTAATGACTAAATAGGGACTGAAATCTCAACATGAATGACATGTTTATTTGTTTTTTCTCACATCTGAATGCATTGTCAACACGTTTGTTTTTAAAAAATAAAATTGTCTAAATATAAGTAATTTTACATTTATACCTATGTTAAACAATTATACATATAATATGGAATAAAAACAATCCAAAAATAATAATTATATTTGAACACATATGATCATGATCTTCATCTTTGATTACAAACAAACTTCGTTTTTCTAAGAAAAGAAAATGTTTTTTTTTTTCAAAAAATAAAAAGGATATCAAGAAAACTCGAACAAAACACTATAATATATGTGTATATATATATACATCATCATAATATTATAATAAAGTATCGATATAAACATCAATACGAACATTGATTAGAGTTCTTTTTTATTTGGATTATTTTTTTATTTTTAAAGCTATTTAAAACAAGCAACATATTAAAATAAAGATTTCTATACCATATGTAATTTTGATGAAATTGGAAATATGTTATATGTGAGGGGATAATATCGGATGAAAAGATTTTATATTGCATTTAATGCAATTCAGTGATTTGCAATTCAGTTAAAAATCATGATTTTTTACTTTTTATTTTAAGTTGTTTTTAGGATTTTTAAGTTGTTTGACCACTTAAAAAAACAAACAAAACAACTGAATAATTATGATTCAGACCCATTAAGCTTTAAGTGGAAAAAACAAACGACCCTTTTAAAATAAAAAGTAAAAAATTCTGACTTTTAACTTAATTGCAAATCACTGAATTGCATTAAATGCAATATAAAATCTTTTCTTTCGATACTATCCCCCATATATAACAAATTTCCAATTTAATCAAAATTACATATGGTATAGAAATCATTATTTTAATATGTTGTTTATTTTAAATAGCTTTAAAAATAAAAAAGAACCCTAATCACTGTGCATATTAGTGCTTAATATTGATACTTTATTATGATATTATGGTGATATATATATTAGTGTTTTGTACGAGTTTTCCTGATATCCTTTTTATTTTTTGGAAAAAAAAACATTTTCTTTTCTTAGAACTATGAAGTTTGTTTGTAATCAAAGATGAAGATCATAATCATATGTGTTCATATATAATTATTATTTTTGGATTGTTTTTATTCCATATTATATGTATAATTGTTTAACATAGGTATAAATGTAAAATTACTTATATTCAGACAATTTTACTTTAAAAAAACATGTGTTGACAATACATTCAGATGTGAGAAAAAAAAACATGTCATTCAGGTTCAGATTTCAGTCCCTATTTAGTCATTAGAAAAATTCAGGACTTTTCAATTTTCAGACAAAAAAACAAATGACCCCTTACTGTAATTTTTTTATATATCTTCTTCTTCATCAACCTCCAATGGAGGTCTGACACATTAAATGTCAAATTCCTTTGGATCTCCATTAGAGGTCAAGATCATTTCAATCTCCAGTGGAGTTTTGAATAATAAAAAAAAAAAATGAAAGGATAAAAGGTCAAAAACGAAAACGAAAGTAAAAGAATAAGTAGAGGTATTGTAACCTTACCGTATACTTTGATAATATTTAAACAAGAATTATTAATATAAAGATAGTTTCAAAAGTCGATATTTATCTCTATTCTCTCGTAAATATTTTGATTGATCGAAAGAGACGGTGATAATAATAACGAATTTAAAAGAAATAAAAAAGTGAATATTGATATAGTAAGATATGTTATTATTTTTTATGTTGACTTTATTATGTATTTTAATTAGTATAAGATTATAAAGATTATATTTAACAATGTTTAAGAATATTATATCAGTTTACTATGTATTTAAGAAAATATTATGGATTTCATTTTTTTTTTTGACATAAATATGGATTTCATTTTAGCATGATCAAATTGTCTATTTAATAAGGTTCATCTTGAATTATTTGCTAAAAATATTTATTTAACAAAATATTCTTAAATCTTTTATGCTTTTATTGTCTATTATGAATAAAATACAATAATAATATTAATTCTTAAAAAAATAATTTTTAATTCAGTCATGTAATGCATCAGAGCACCAAACATAAGACAATACTAATTAACATATTACAATCAAATGTTGTATTTGTTCAATCCAATACAGTCTTAGTCTAATGCTTTACGGTATAGCATGCCAAACTTGGCCTAAAAACTCAATGTTATTATTATTATTATTATTTTGAAATACAGCTACTGCTGTCCGCATCTTACGAGATTAATTAGACTCTATAAGTATGGTTCAGAATATTGGAGAGATTACATATGGACTATAATTCTCTCAATTGAAGAGAGGATTGTTCCTACAAACCAGAAGAAAACTCCTCGTACAAGTTGTAAAATGTACATGGTGAGACTCGAACCCCTGACCACTAGGTGTGGAAGGGAAATGTACAGCCATACCTACTAAGAGGTGATGTGCAAAACCTCAATGTTATGATCTCACTTTTTTGTATATTATACATGTTCTTGCCACACTTTTTTAAGAAAAATTTAGTCTGTTTAGGCTTGTAATCAGGGTTTGCAGAGTCAAATCTTTTGCATATATTGTAATTACAATAAATAAATATGGATGTAATATTTTTACTCTAAATTAAAAGTTGCATACGGATCCATTATTATTATAACCATTATTTTAATTAACGAAAATTATAAAAAATAACCAAACCATAGAACAGATTATTGTTTTTAACAAAATTCTAGTTTTTTATTATTCGTAACCAATTATCATAATACATTATTGTTTTTAGTCAATAAATTATAAAACTACCAATTTATTCTCTTTTCCCCATTATTTTTTTTCTCTCCATTATCCATCTCTCTCTATCATTCATCTCTATTATCCATCTTTTTATTACTCATATCTTTATCAAATCTTAATTTTCAACGAAATTTGATCGATAAATTAAAATTATTTTGAAGGGAAATCGTAAAAAAACCAAGATTTGGGAAGAGTTTTTTGAAAATTTTGAGTTTGTGGTTGAATCTCTCCTCAAAACTTCATGGTTTATTAATCTTCGATTTCAATGATATTATTGTGTTTCTTAGAGCATCTTCAATGCTGTGCTAAAATTGTGCCAATATTAAAATTTAGCATTGAGTGTAAAAACCTTTCTCCAATGCAGTGTCAAATATCATATCAAATTTGACATATGCTAAAATTTGTGTCAAATTTGGCACACAATATAACATATGTCAAATTTGGTACATCAATAAATGTCCCTTTTAAATTATAAAAATACCATTATTTATATATTTTAAATATTTTAAATTATTTAAATTTAGTGCATATTAATGTTATTTCAATCCAATTTATTTCATCAACAACAATTTTTAAGAAATCCAGTAGTTATCCATTTATGCATTAATGGTATTAATTAACTTTTATAAGTTTAATGAATAAAATATAGTAATTTAGTTTAACTTTTAGCATTGTGAATTGGAGTACAATGCTAATATGTTATGCAAAATATAGTATTTGACTCTTTTTTTGTGTCAAATTTGGCATTGTGAATAACATCAGCATTGAAGATGGTCTTAGATGATATTGTTAATGGGTCTTTGTTATTTTGTTTCAATTTTGAAGTTTTTTTTAGTGAAAATGGAAGAAACTTCGATTGAGGTTTGAAATTATAGTTCAAGCAATGTGTCACGATAAAGGTGATATAAGTTGGTTATTTCATGTTTAACGTGATATATCACATAATATTTTGCAGTCATGTATTTTTGAGATACATGAGCTATTTCATGCCCAACATGATATACATGAGATATTTCATGCCTAACATGATATATATAGGATATTTCATGCCCAACGTGATATACATTGGTTATTTCATGCCTTATATGAAATTATGCATAAATAAGATATTTTATACCCAACATGACATACATAAGATATTTCATGCCAAACATGATATACATATGATTTTTCATGCACAACATGATATACATGAGATATTTCATGGCATGCATGAGATATTTCATGGCATGCATGAAATACTGATTAAAGAGAATGTTTCATACCCAACATGAAATACATATGATATTTCATACCCAACATGACATACATAGAATATTTCTTATCCAACATGACATACATGAGATATTTCATGTACAACATGATATACATGTGATAATTCATGTTTTGTATGAAATAATACATAAAGGGGATATTTTATACCAAACATGATATACATGGATATTTCATACTCAACATGATATGCATGAGATATTTCATGCACAACATGATATACATAAGATGTAAGTTCCTCGGTGTTTGATTGACTTATTTCGTTGACAACCACATTTGGGGATCAATATGTAAGGGTAGTTTAGGGCTTCATTGTTCGTAACCAAACTCAAGCATCACAGGTAAAATCACTTGCTTAACTTTTATTGAAGAGGTATTAGTGCACACACACACTCATGCATTTTCTTTTAATTATCTTGCTTGTATGCTTATTTGCCATTTTGTGTGCCTTGTGTGTCTTATTTTTGTTTAGGTGTTGAATGCATTTTTGTGCCTTAAAAAGAGGAGTTTCTTCCTCTGTTCTGCGGCTCAGACCGCTCTCTGTACAGTACCTACGCCGCGGTCTGCACAGCGGTGTTTACTAGAGGCTGCACGCTGTGGCTACCGTGCCTGTGCATGTTGCATGCACCGCGGTCTCCCAAGCGGAGTTTCATAGGCGTTGTATGCTGTCGAGACCGCGGTCTGTGCACTTGTTGCACATCGGCCTACAGAGCGGCGTTGTCCAGGCGATGCACCGCTCTCTGTACCGTGGTCTGAACACTTGCCTGTACCGCGGTACAGCCAACGGTCCTGATGGGATTTGGTCACCCTTATTCCAAAACGACGCCACTTTGTGTAGGGCACCATATATATATATATATATATATACATGTTCTCTTCTCTTCTCTTTGGTTCTTAAGAGTCCAAGAAGCCATTTTTGTGTGTTCTAGCTTTTCTAGAGAGAGAGGGACTCCCAAACACTCATTTTTACTCAACCCAACTTCATCTCATGATCATCTAGCTACTTCCTAGGATCATTCAAGCATGGAGCGTCATCTTCTTCTTGACTAGGTAACTACTTCTACATGCTCTAGACTTCATAGTTTCATTACAAAGACATGTATACGTAGGGTTTTAGTCTTTATTGCTTATTAAATGCTTGCTTGTAAGGTTAATTGCTTTTATGACATCCTTGTGTATTGATTGTTGGTTGAGATGTATTAATTTGTGATAGCTAGAATTTAGGACGGTTTTACCATTCTAGCTAATTCTTCTTGCCTTTGCATTTAGAACATTGATATCTAGGATTTGCTTTAATTGTCATTATTAATCCTTGATAAGCATGAATGTCTTGACCTAGCATTTTTGCACATAGAATATTCTTGCATATTCACTTAGGTTGCCATTATCTCTTCATTGTTGGTTAAGCTTGTGGCTATGTGATTAGTGCACAAGGTTGGTGATCTAAAATCACTATTAAGGCCCGTTGGGAAGAGTGAAAGGGTTAGTAACTGGAGGGTTAGACGGGAGGTCAACCTAGTGGATTTTGAGGATCGAGTGTGGCGCACTGAACAACCCGTGGTTTTTCCTATTTGGAGGGTTTCCACGTATATATTGTGTGTTGTAACTGTTTTATGTTTGTTGTCTCTTGCTTGAACACTTAGTAGAATGGGGTAGAATCAATAATATTGATTAATTCACAAAATTGGTATTCTATCGAATTAAAACCTATTCACCCCCCTCTAGGTTATAGACACACTTTCTAGGGAATTTCAATTGGTATCAGAGCCGGTGCCTAGATATACTTAGGTGATCTGTGCACTGTGTATGTCTTACCTTGTGCATTTTGGTTTTTGCATTTTGTGTGTTGCATTACATTTGCATCTTCATATCATTTATTACCCTCAAACACTATGAGTGGAAACAGAAATAATCATGAAGGAGCCTCAATCACAAGACCTCCTTTGCTCAATGGGGTGAATTATGCTTCTTGGAATGGCAAGATGGACGCCTATCTTTGCCAAATAGATGGTCGTGCTTGGATGGCTATTGAAGATGAGTATAATCCTCTAACAATGACCAATGATGATGGTGTAGAAGCTCTCAATCCCAAGTCTAGTTGGAGTACTCAAGAATTTGAAGCATCCAAGTGGAACAATAAGGCCATGCATGCCATCATTTGCGTCATGAACAATAATCAATACAAGTTGGTCCAAAACACTACGATTGCAAAGGAGGCTTGGGACATTCTTTAAGCGGCACATGAGGGAACCGAGGTAGTCAAGGAATCAAAGCTCAAAGCCCTCAAAATGCAATTTGAAATTATTAGGATGAAGGAGCATGAATGCTTCAATGACTTTCAAGTGAAGTTGATGGATATTGTCAACCAAAGCCATCAACTTGGTGACCCCTATTCAGATAGAAGAGTCAAGCAAAAAATTATGAGGTCACTTCCGTCAAAGTTCAAATCAAAGGTGACGGCACTTGAAGAGAATTGTGAGTACAAGAATATGAAGCCAAGTGAAATCATTGAAAGACTTCTAGCTTATGAGTCAAGATGGAACACCTCACCCATACCTCCGAAGAAGCAAAAAAGCATTGCCTTGAAGACCACTAAGGTTAAAGAAGAGGAGGAGGACTCGGATGAAGAAATGGCCCTCATGGTTAAAAGATTCAAGAAATTCATGAAGTTTAAGAGGAAAGGTTTTGGGTCAAAGGGAAAGGAAGTGAAAAAGAAAACTCCCTTCAAGAAGATTGAAAAGTCTCAAGAAACTGACTCCAAGAAGGGCATTCAATGCTATGAATGCAGTGGTTTTGGTTACATTGCTCCAAAATGTGCAAATTTGAAGAAAAAAAAGGGAAGGCGATGACGGCCACTTAAAGTGATAGTGAAGACTTAGAAGAGGAAGAAAAATCTTCGGATGATGAAGATAGAGTTACAAACTTCATTGCCTTCACAACATCTCATAATGGCAAGGAAGTTGTGAGTGATAAGGAAGAAGTAGATGACTCTAGTGATGAGAGTACCTCTTCTAACTCTAGGTTTGAGATTGATGAGGAAATGGACTATATAGACTTCATGAGGTTTTTTGAAAAGTCTAGATTGAAAAAGAAGAAAGAGATTCAAGAGTTGAAAAAGGAGAATCGAGAGTTGACTTTCAAGATAACTAGCTTGAGTTAGAAAGTGAAGAGTGGAAAAGAGTTAGAAGAGAGCTTGAAATTGGAGCTTATGATCACTAAGAAGAGTGAATAGAACTTAAAGATTGAGTTTAGGGAAGCAAAGGAATTGGTTTCCAAGATGACATCCGAAACTGAGAAACTTGACAAGATACTATCATCTGGAAAGAGTCCTAGTGATAAAACGGGCTTAGGATATGTGGAAGGCAAGGATGCCACTTCCTTGAAGAAGACCATCTTTGTCAAGAGTCAAGAGGACAAAGAGGACAAAGAGGTCAAGAGTCACACCAACAAATGAGATCAAATGAGGTTGGTGAATCATCAAAGCAAGCTCAAACAAAGTCTCAAGCTAAAACACATCCACCAAAAGATAGAGCTTATCAAACAAGACCTCAACCTCCAAGGAGCTCTCAAAGTCAACAAAGGATCTTTCACCCACAACCAAGAGGGAGAGTTTATTTGGCTCAATCACAAAGGGTCTTTCAAGGTAGAGATTTGGCTCAACATCAAAGGACAACTCAAAGGAGATGGAAGTCTTCCATGCTTGCACAAGGATATGGTATGAATTCTTACTTTACTCCCATTTATCATTATTGTGGTGTTGAAGGTCACATAAGGCCGAATTGTTTTAAATTTATTAAGTTGTGTCGTTTTGAAAGCATGATTGAGAAGAATACGCTTAGAAGAGCCAAAATGCATGCACCTAGGAATTTTAGAGAAAATGAACCCATCACTCCTAGAAATAGTAATATTTCATCTAGCTGGACTATAAAGGATGAATTTTGTTGTCATGTGGCTCAAGTAGTCTTGAAAGTTAAAGCCATCAATACTTGGTACCTTGATAGTGGGTGTTCTAGGCATATGACCGGAAACAAGAGTTTATTTGAAACTCTTGTGATGGAGGATGGTGGATTTGTCACCTTTGGTGATGGTTCACGTAAGAAGGTTCTAGGAAAAGGAAACATTTCTATCCCCGGTTTGCCCTCCTTGCCTAATGCTCTTTATGTAGATGGCTTGCAAGCCAATCTTATTAGCATATCACATTTAAGTGATGAAGGGCTTTCGGTTATGTTTGGCAAAGTTGATTGCTCTATTCTAAGAGAAGATGAACAAGTTCTATTAAAAGGCAAGAGATCAAGTGACAATTGTTATTGTCTTGATTCCAATGGCATCTCTTGCAAATTGTCTAGTTGTGATCAAGTTGAATTATGGCATCAAAGGTTAGGTCATATGAATTTCAAAGACTTGAAAGTTCTTGAGAGGTTGAATGTTGTGAGAGGCCTTCCTAAGTTTGGAAATAGGATTGAGGGAGTGTGTGAACCTTGTCAACAAGGAAAGCAAACTAAGAGTGTGCATAAAAAGGGTAAGTATCTTGCCACCAAGGAGCCACTAGAGCTTCTTCATATGGACCTTATGGGTCCCATGCAAACCGAGAGTCTCGGTGGTAAGAGGTACATCTTTGTATGTGTTGATGATTTTCTAGATTTATATGGACCTATTTTCTTAGAAAAAAATATGAAACTTTTGAAATTTTTAAAAAGCTTTGCACTAAAATTCAAAATGAGAAGAATTCACACATAAAATGCATTAAGAGAATTAAGAGTGACCATGAGAGAGAATTTGAAAATGTTTGCTTTGAAATTTTTTGTGATAGTCTTGGAATCTCCTATGAGTTCTCGGCTCCTCGAACTCCTCAACAAAATGGAGTTGTAGAGTGGAAGAATAGGGTCCTCTAAGAGATGGCTCGTGTGATGTTTCTTAGCAACAATGTTCCTAGGAATCTTTGGGTCAAGGCAGTGAATACAGCTTGTTATATAGGAAATAGAGTGTTTTTAAGGCCTGGTACTAGGCAAATCTCTTATGAATTGTGGAAGGGAAGGAAGCCAAATGTCCACTCATTTGGAAGCAAGTGTTACATTCTAAATGACCGTGATCAACTTGGCAAGTTTGATGCTAAAAGTATTGAGGGGATTTTCATTGGCTACGCTCTAAATAGTAAGGCCTATAGAGTTTTTAATTTGAAGACGCGAAGTGTTATGGAATCATCCAATATGATCATAGATGATTGTAGGCCTAAGGTTAGTAACCATGATGAGGAGATTAGTACGGTTGATGATTCTCTCTTGGAGAAGATTAGTGAGACTTCAAGTGATAAAAGTCAAATCTTGAGAAAGAGGTCTCTCAATTTCTTGATAGAGATTCTACCTTGGACTCTAAGAAACCTGCTCCTTGGGTTAGACATCTTCATAACAAGAGTGACATCATTGGAGATGTGAATGAAGGTGTTAGGACTAGGCATCAATTAGCAAATCAAATTAGTTATACTTGCTACACCTCTAAAATTGAACCCTAAAAGGTTGATGAAGCTTTAAGTGATGAGTTTTGGGTACTTGCTATGCAAGAAGATCTAAATCAATTTGAAAGAAATGAGGTTTGGACTCTAGTTCCTAGGCCTAAGAATGCTAATGTGGTAGACACCAAGTGGGTCCATAGGTATAAATCCGATAAGGATGCAACATTGTACGGAACAAGGCTATACTTGTAGCACAAGGGTACTCACAAATTGAGGGCATCGATTTTGAGGAGACTTTTGCTCCCGTTGCCCGATTGGAGTCCATTAGGCTTCTCTTATCCATTTTTTGTGGGCACAAGTTTAAATTGCATCAAATGGATGTTAAGAGTGCCTTCCTCAATGGCTTCTTGCAAGAAGAAGTGTTTGTTGAGCAACCCAAGGGGTTTGTGGATCCATATCACCCCAATCATGTTTATCGTCTCAAAAAGGCTCTATATGGGTTGAAACAAGCACCAAAGGCTTGGTATGAGCGTCTCACTCTTTATCTTGTTAACAATGACTATTCTAGAGGAAGTGTTAACAAGACCTTGTTCATCAAGTATACAAAAGATGAGCTATTCATAGCTCAAATTTATGTTGATGACATAGTTTTTGGTTCCACAAACAACTTGAAAGTTAAACAATTTGTTGATGTCATGACTCATGAGTTTGAAATGAGCATGGTTGGTGAACTCAATTACTTCATAGGCTTGCAAATCAAGTAAATGCATGATGGGATCTTCATATCCCAAGATAAATATGCCAAGAACCTAGTGAAGAAATTTGGCCTTGAGAATGTCAAGCATTGTGACACACCTATGAGTACCACATTGAAACTTAACAAGGATGCTAGTGGAAAAAGTGTGGATCAAAGTCTATATCGTGGCATGATAGGGAGCTTGCTATACTTGACTGCTAGTAGGCCCCGATATAACTTTTAGTGTTGGTGTGTGTGCTAGGTATCAAGCCAATCCTAAGGAATCCCATCTCCCCTCTGTGAAGAGAATCATTCGATATATGAATGGGACATCCAACTATGGGATATGGTACACTTTAGACATTAATGCTAGTTTAGTTGGCTTTAGTGATGCAGATTGAGCATGTAATTGTGATGATAGGAATAGTATATCAGGCGGTTGTTTATTCCTAGGGAACAATCTTGTGTCATGGTTTTGCAAGAAGCAAAATTCAATCTCATTATCCACAGCCGATGCCGAGTATATAGCCGTTGGGAGTGCTTGCACACAACTCTTTTGGATGAAGCAAATGCTTGTGGATTATGGCTTTGAGCAAGGTACTCTATCCCTTTATTGTGATAACATGAGTGCCGTTAATATTTCAAAAAATCCTGTCCAACATTCTAGAACTAAGCATATTGACATTAGACATCATTTCATTAGAGAGCTAGTTGAGAGCAAATGCATTGCACTTAAACATATGGGCACAAATGATCAACTAGCGGATTTATTTACAAAACCATTAGATTCAACTAAGTTAAAATCTCTTAGTAGGTCTATTGGGATTTGTCATATGCATTGATGAGTTTTGGTGTTTGACCCATATGGAGAGCTCAAGCAAAGAGAGCGAACTTGCATTCTAATAAGTAAAAAATTGTTCAATTTTATGTTCTTTAATTAATTGCTTGAGTATCTTAGATGCATATATTATTATATGATTTTTTATTTAATAAGTGTGTTTTTACCTTGTTCGAAATGCATGTCTTATTTGTGTTCAAACATGTATTTTTGGACTAGGAAATTTGATTGGGAAGTACAATTGATTGACCCAAACTTTATCTCCATGTTTATGAAAACTTGATCTTGACATGCTTAAAGTGTTATGCATGATGAATTTATTGAATGCTTAAAAAAATGATTGCAAATATGTGTGCAAGTGACTTTTGAGACTTCATTCAATAAGGATATTGTATCCATTTTAAGGATTTCACAATCCAATAGTCCCTCTCTCTTTACTTGTTGAACAAGGCTACTATCATACAAGCATATTGCCCGGAAAAATCTAAAAGGGCGCAATAGTCGCTCATGTCTTGTTCAACTTGTAAAGTTTGATGGTTGATCTTATTTTTTTTTGTTAAACTATATATTGTTTTCCATTGACAATTTGGTGCAAATTTGTTTGACTTCTATTGGAACCTCATGTGCTATTTTCCTTTGCCAAATACCATGCTTTTGGAAGTTGATGTTGCATGTATTTCATTCAAGGCAATCTTTTCGCACATATTCCAATCAATAAAACTTCCATGAATTTCTCTCTTTCTTAATTAAACTGCATAAAATTTTTGTATATGATTATGCATTTACATTGCAAATATCTCTCTTCGCTACAGCATCCCGGTTGGGGAATACTCCTTTGCCTATCTTGTGACAAAAAGGGGGAGTAATGTTGGATTTAGGGGGAGTTTGTGTCGTTTTTTTGGATTTAAGAGGAGTTTGTGTTGTTTTTGCATATAGGAGGAGAATGTCGTTTTTAGGGGGAGCTGACTTTATGTTATTAACTCATGTCCATGAATGTTGATTGCATGTTACTTGTTTCAAAAGAAGAATTATTTCCTACACCAAGACTCCTAATCCAATTCACATAATGTATTTATTCAATAACCAATTATTGAATATAAATTAAATTGTGACTAAATTAACACTTCCTAATTTGGCCATTTGTCAATTAGAGTCCTAATAGAAATCAAATACTTCATAATTTTTACTAGATAAATAAATTCCTTTTATTTATTTACTTATCAAATATAGTATTTGATACTTATCATATTAACAACAATAATATGGCTGTGGAGACCTTCTTCTACTAGAAAAAAGATTTTGACTTTTAATTAAATAATTAATTAATTAACAAATTAATTAATTTCTATTTAATTAAATAATAATATAAAAAACAATATAATAAGCTATTAGATATAGCCTTAGCCACCCAGGCCAATATATATGGGTCAAATATTATTTTTCCTATTTTATCAAATCCATTGGACTAAAATAAAAAGTTCACATATGAACTAGACTCATTCTTACTAAAAGAAACAAGTCCACATGCCTTAATACAATTCTAGATGGACCCATAAATTGATCCGGTAGAATATATCAAGTGATCCATGCAAGTTCGTGTGGATTGAGGATCTTGGCAGACTATCTAAATTTAAGCTCCAATAGACATAACCTAATCACAATCAACAAATGATTCACTTAGATCCGATTTATTAATTTTAGTTCATTTCACTAAAGAACTAAAATTGAACTCTTAAATAAAGATAGAATAAGTTAATATTGCTCATTCATACCCTAGACAATCTTAATGGGGAAAGTGTATCCTCATGAAGAATACCAGTAATCATCAAGAGTTCATAGACCGCCTATAGCTCTCCAAGTTACCATATTTACTCATATGATCACATTTTGAACTTGGATATTTTGACTTGTCCAGAAGCCATATTTCAATAGACGTTATTGAAAACTTAACGTTAAGATTTAATATCCAATACCTCAAAATATCCATACGATGATATTCTACTCTCATTAAATAAATAGAGCCACAATGTCTATATCGATAAATGAAGTCCTCTATCGATTAACAAATGAACACCACCAAACTATCGAGGATAGACTATGCTATATAATAGTATTCATTGATAGCTCAAATGATAACATTTGCAACCATAAGTCCATCATTTATCTCAGGATTGAGATAGACTCTCCGATTGTCTTCAAGTGAAAATATTTATCCATTAACGGTTCTAGATAAAGTATTCACTGTGATCCAATTCAATGCACCCAGTGCACTAGATTCTTTTGCCCAAAGACACTCACTTTGATGATTTTAGACTCATCATAGCACATTTGATCCCACTCAAATACTAACAAAAGAATCTACAACTTTGACAAGATAAAGGCGCCCAACCTTTATCTTAAGTTGTGAATATTATTCAAGACTAACTAAAGAATTGTGTCTACCTCATACATATCCAGATGTATGAACAATTATTCTTTTCTCATAGTCTTTTGACCTTATGATTATTTACTTTTGACAATTAGATAATTAAAATATAAATGCTATATGATTTGTTAAACTAGAAATCACTTTATTAATATGGAAAGATTGTTAAATACATTATTACACTCTTGCTATCGAGCATAAGCCTAACATAATCCTGTTGTAATTCATCTGCAGTTGGAGTCACTGTCGGAATAGCTTCCATCTGAATCCATAATGCACAAAAAGAATAATTATACAACGTTCATAATACTATTGAAATTAAACATACAATTACAAACTTGTACCTCATCAATGAACTCGTTATCAAGTTTCTCAGGGTTTTTTCTACAACACCAATTCATCAATCAGGGATAAACATTACTAATTTGGAGTCCATGAACTCTGATGGGGCATGGAATTACCTCCGTAGGCCAAACCTATTCATCATAATTTTTTAATTGTAAATATGTTATCAAACAATCATTTTGAAAGTTATTAAAGACCGAAATACAAACCTGGAATGCCCATGTAAAGCCGTATATGTTCACCCCTAGATTCTACTTCTAACTGAAATTCTGGCTTTTCTTCTTCCGACTAGTCATAAACTATCTCAAGTAGTATACCGTCTGAGAGTATATATAGGTTCCCTATGGGAAACATTCGAAACCTATTAAGTTCTCTACAAACATACAAGCATGCCTTGGGACAGTCTTTCCTTATTCAATCCCAAGAAGCACATGGCTCAATAGAAACAAATATGACAACTTAATAACATCATCAGACCGGTCAAAATTTCCCTCATCCAACCGATTTAGAATCGCATGAAAAGTCGATAATTTTCCATCAAAACATCTATCTAACACACCCCTTTAACATCCTCATAGCCATGGACAACATTTATAGGTATCATTCCAAATTGCAAACCGGTTACCAAACAGAATTCTAATTTCCCGAATTGTATATCTATTTAGCCCACCAGAAACCACATCTCATCTGTATTCCCACCCGGAAGATTAACCTCCCTATACAGTAGCAACTGACATAACCTTCCACCAAAAATTCTGAGACAAGATAATTCTAAAAAATGCCCAAAAACACCATCCTGGAAACACTTCAATTCCCTAACTTTTTCCAAATAATCTCTCATTCTATTCAACTCTGCAAACCTTTGATGAACCAATATTCTTGTATGAAACCAATTCGATGGACAGTATACATATGGTATTTCGGCCATCTGCAATTTTAAACATCAAATAAAATTTGGCAAAGATTCAATAAGTTGAGATATGATCTATTGCATTTCAATAAAATTTTAAAAAAGTAACATTAATTAAATCCAAAACAATAAAATGTTAACGCAACATAGAAAACAATTCAAAGATTCTGTTGTACGTCGAAACCATCACATAACATATATCTATAGATTGACAACTCCAAAAAATAAAAATAAAAACCCTTATTATAATTTAGGTCTGATCAAGCTTGCCATGGAAAAGGAAAGGTTTCAAATAAGGGTATATGGGCAGGTGGTAGGAAAGGAAAAAAAAATCAGATTCTTGGATTCATTTCGAAGAATATGTCACTAAAGTGGGGAAGAAAAGAGCTAAATGCAAATATTATGGTAATACTTATGCATTTGACTCGAGTAATAGCACAACAAACGTGAACACACACATTCAAAAACGATGTAAAAAATACCGGCCTGTAGATCCAACACAAAAAATGTTAGTGAAACTACCAAATATGTCAGGTTTTAGGAGTAGTTTATGTGTCAAAATTTGAACAACTGAGATATACGAGGGTCTTAGCAGAGATCTTGATACTTGATGAATTACCATTTAAATTTATGGAGAATCAGAGATTCCGGAGGTTTTGCTTTGAACTTTATCCTTTATTTGATCTCCCATCTAGGAGAACCATTGTTAGAGAGTTGTATCAATTGTACATTGATGAGAAGATTAAGTTGAAGAAGCATTTTAATTGGAGTAAGGTAAGGGTTTGTCTAACCACTGACACATGGACATCAATACAAGCTATAAACTACATGGTTGTCACCGCTCATTTTATTGATTATGATTGGCAGTTGTAGAAGAGGATTTTGAGCTTTAGTTAAGTAGTTGATCATAAGAGGGTTTCAATTGGAAAGTGTATTGAGAATGTCTTGCTTGAGTGGGGTATTGATAAAGTTTTCACAATAACCATGGATAATACAGTTGCAAACACCACTGTCATTAGTTATGTGATTAGAAGATTAAATAGTTGGCAATATGATGGGGTTGTTTTGGGAGGCAATTACTTGCTTGTACGGTGTTGTGCACACATCCTAAGCCTAATAGTTAGTGATGACTTGAAAGATTTACATGACTCAATTGTAGCGTTTCTCAATGCGAAGAAATATGTGAAATCTTCTCCCAGTAGACTAGATAGATTTAAAAAAGCTGTTGCACATGAGAAGATTGAGACTAAGGGGTTGGTAGTGCTAGATGTTCCTACAAGGTGGAATTCAACTTACTTGATGTTGAAAAGTGCTGAGCAGCTTAGAAACACATTTGAGTGAATGAGAGAGGAAGATTTGCATTATGTGAACTATTTCAGGGATGAAGATCAAAATAGCAAAAGCACATAGGACCTCCTATTGTTGATGATTGAGATAATGCCAATGTATTTATCTATTTCGTAGCTACTTTTTATGATATTACCTTGGATTTTAGTGCATCATCGTGTATGACTTCCAACATTTATTTAAGAGTTGGTGCACCATTCTTAATCAACTAATATCATTAACCACTGAAAGAGATCCGCTTGTGAGTATGAAGCAAAAATTTGTCAAGTATTGGAAGGGTTTAGAACAAACCAATAACTTGTTGATCTTGGCAGTTATGTGAAGTTTCGGTTTGATTCCATTTATGGTGTGAAAGAATCTCAATCAATGATTTTAAGTTGAAAGGTGTATTGTTAGACTTGTATGGTATAACATATTTTATGGTAGTTCGGGTGGGGGTGCAAAGGAAACAGATGATGTGTTTTCATTTGGAGTTGGTAGTGGACCTAGTGATGGCTTAGAATTTGGGAGGTTAAATGCAACTGATAAAGAAGATAGTTTGTGGGGAATGAAGCAATAAGAAGAAGATATTAATAAAGAGAAAAATGAGGTGGACTTGTATTCGTTAGATCGTGCTGAGAAATTGAATGAGAGGTTTGATGTTTTGGCTTGGTGGAAGAATGCTTTAGTGAAATTTCCTATATTATCAATGATTGCAAGAGATGTCTTTGCAATACCGGTTTCAACAGTGGCTTCTGAGTCTGCATTTAGCACCGGTGGTCTCATTATTGATCCAGTTAGGAGTTCATTGACTCCTTAAATAGTTAAAGGGTTAATTTTGACCGGAAATCGGTTGCAAGCAACTTGCCCTATTGCTGAACCGCATATTGTTCAAGAACATGCTCAAAATGAAAATGAATCGGTTCATTTGTTAGAACATTATATCAATATGGAAACATGTAAGTATTTAATATTTAGGTAGAATTATCAAATTTTTTATTTTTTTAGTACCGTTATATATTACTATGTAAGTTTATTGTTTTTTTTATCTTAATCTTAATGTAGAGTATGAAAGTGAAATGACAAATGTTTTTATGGATGATAAAAATTAAGGAAGAATGATTGATGAATCCATGAATATAAACCTTTAATGTTGGTATATGCATAATTTTTTACTATAATTATTTTGTTTCTATGGAACATAAAGATTTGAGTGATAAATACATATATAATTTTTCATTTTTTTTTGTATTTGCAGGCAGCTAGTGCAGTGACAAAATGGAATGCAATTTTTTTTAATGTTTGTGGATTGTGGAATGTGGTGTGGAAACTATAATTGAAATGTTATTTTAGTTAACTACTTGACTAGTTGAAATTTTAATTTGGAGTTGGATTATTTATTTTTTGGGAGGTATTATTATGTAATGTAATGTTATTAACTGATTTTTGAACTTTTATTTTGGATTTTGGAATGAATTTGTTATTAACTTATTATTATATAATATGTTTTTAACTGATTTTTTTTTTATATATTTTAAAGTTATGTTTAATTTGGGTTTTTATGGTTTTGGGCTATTCAAATGGCTAAAATTAATATCCAACAGTCAATTAATGTTAAAAACATATTCAAAAGACCCATTAAGCCAGCCGGCCCATTAGGCCCAAAACCAAATTGAATCGAATCGATTAAAATCAATTCAATTCAGTTCGGTTCCCATTTTTTACTCGGTTTAAACCAGTTCAATTTTGGATGAATCAAAATATTTTAGATGAATCAAAATATTTTAGATTCAGCTCGAATTTTTCCAAAATCGAATCTAATCGAACCGTGCCAACCCCTACAATCGTCTATGAAGTTGCCACAGTCATTCAGGTGGAGTACCAATTGTGTAGAATTAAAGCATGGTATGCCAACCCCAACCCCTGTAGCCTATCTCCATGTGTCATGTATTCATATTACTGGTGGAGGTCTTTCTCATTAAATTTAGATTTTCGATTAGAATAATGCACCTCTGAATTTGGTGTTAAAATCTGGTACCCAAATGATGTTGTAAATTGGTAATACTTCAACACATTTATTTAAATTGGATTAAATTTGCATGAATTAAATGTCTGGACAAGATTTTTATCACATCATTTGGACATCAAATTTAGCGAAAGTAGCATTACTCTTTCAATTATGATTTGAGTTTACCTAAATTTGTACATATTCAATAACACCTAAGCAAAACTCACTCTTAAAATTTGAAAAATAAACCATTGACCCGAATTGCGTAGCTGATCCGTACGATTTTTTCTACATATAAGTGATGAAATAATATTGGTTTAATAGTAAATCCTTCACACTTATATCAATTTATATTACGAAGTCGTGTGTTCCGGTCTCCCTTCTCTCAAACAACTCTGAATTAATATATATATATATTTTTAAAAAGGTGAGATAGTCTCTCCCAATATTTTCCGCATGCTTTATCTATTCCAATTCCACACTCACCCAGCGCGTTGCATCCACACTGTGCAAAGCGAGTGAATAGACACATCCAGTCATCATGTATCTCCAATCTCCATACAAAAGCAACATTTCATAAAAACATATTTGAAAAACAGAAAAGATAAAAGAGAGCAAACAAGCTAAACCCAAACCCCACCTCTTATCATCCATCATAATAGTAGTACTGTTAAGTAGAAACTAGAAACTAGAAACTTCATCCAAAAAAACACACACTACAAATCATAATTCCGATGAGGAACCCATCGACGACGCCGTGCTGCAGCAAGGTGGGACTGAAGAGAGGGCCTTGGACGCCGGAGGAGGACGAGCTTCTCTCCAGCTACATCAAGAAAGAAGGAGAGGGACGCTGGCGGACCCTACCCAAACGGGCTGGGTTGCTCCGCTGCGGCAAGAGCTGCCGTCTCCGCTGGATGAACTACCTCCGACCCTCCGTCAAACGCGGACAGATCGCCCCCGATGAGGAGGATCTCATTCTCCGCCTCCACCGTCTTCTCGGCAACCGGTAAAATCCCATCTCTCTCTCTTTCTATATATATATATATATATATATATATATATATATATATATATATATATATGTATATCAGTTGTCTCGGTTAGTCAGGGTTTCAAGTGCTCGGGTTTCCATGGATCTTTCAAGTGGGTTTTCTTGTTTATGTACAGATCTTGAGTGGGTTGGTTTTCTTTTAGGTTTAGGGTTTTCTGTAAATTTTCTGGGAAACCAAACAGAAAATGGAAATTTGAACTGGTGTTTTCTTGTATGGATATATATATATATAGGTGGTCTTTGATTGCTGGAAGAATACCGGGACGTACGGACAATGAGATAAAGAATTACTGGAACACTCACCTGAGTAAGAAATTGATAAGCCAAGGAATTGATCCAAGAACACACAAGCCATTAACCAATATTACATCTCAAGCTCACCACTCTTCTTCTTCTCCGGCGGTTGGTCAAGCCGGTATCAATATTAAAGCTGCTTCTCCTCCATCCAAAGCAAATAACACTCGAAACCCTAACACTAATCTGCTAATATCTTCTGGTTTGGAAGAAGATAATGAGGGCACAAGAATGATGATGATCACCACCACCTCTCTGAACAAGGAAAACATCAATGGGTGTTTCCACAACAACACTTCGCTTGCTGATGACCATGACCATGGTTATACAAATTTGCTGAACCGAGCAGGTGGGCTGATGATCAGCAATGAAGATGATCATGATCTTGATGATCATGTTGACATCAACTGCTGTACCACTGACGATCTCTTCTCTTCGTTTCTCAACTCATTGATCAATGAAGATGCTCTCGCTAGCCAATCTCAGCCATTAATGCCATCACCTGGGAATATTGTTGATCATCATCAGCCTAGCTTGGCTTCCATCACTCCCTCCACTTTCGGGCTCGGACCCGGCTGGGAATCTCCCATCATGTCTTCTTCTTTCAACCAAAATGATCTGATCAAGAGAGTCAATAATGACAATGTTGCATAGCCCTAGATATCCTCGTACATCTGCTTGCCATGGAGATGGAATTGCAGTTGTTAATTAGAGTTTATATATATATATATATATATATATATATATATGTTTGTGTACTACTTCTTCATTGATTGTCATATTGTTGTTTTTGTATTTTATGAAAGAATATATGTTTGCTGTAAGAGGAACAATTTATTATATGATCATGTTGTACGGATATCTAGTTGTGTGTGCAAAGATATTGTGATTTCCAGTACTATTACGTAATAATATTCCAATTTATGTTTCATGTTTTCAAGCTATTTCTAAGTCAAATTCCATGTCTCAGTTCAACTATATATAATGTTATATATAAACACACACACATATGTATAATATAATACCGAAAAACCAAACGAATTCAAGAGAGATAAAGCTTTGGAAGATGAAAATGCATCAAGATATTGTAGCTTGGAATATACCATTGTGAACAAGTATTTATAAATTAAAAGGTGTGGATTCCATCTTTCTACTAGATAAAGGCATATTAGTCTCATTAATTTGTCTAATGTATGTAAAAGGTATAGCAATTGCATCATTCAGATCATCTGAATTCAAGACAGACTAATTCAGATACAGTCATACTCACATGCCATAAGACTTAATAAATAATTTGAACAATTTGACATTATTCAATCGCGTCAAATGTACTTAAGAAATGCATACAACATCTGCATTATCTGAATGCAGTAGTATTCATGAGCATATTAATCTCACTAAATCATCTAATGTACGTAAAAGAGGCCGCAGTAGCACCATTAAGATCAAATTCAAAGCAGAATAATTCGGATGCAATAATACTCACATGCCATATGATTTTTGATAAATAATTTGGAGAATCTAACATTATTCAATTGAGTCAAATGTACATAAGAAATGCATGCAGCAGTTGCATTATCTGGATGTAGTAATACTCATGAGCATATTGTGAAAACATCTGGCAATTATATTTCATGTTAAAACCTTGATAAGTATGTGTGATATCAAATCTCAGCCAGCTAAACATTCCAGGAGAAGAAAGAGGCGCAAAGTGTTCAAGTTCTGTTTTGTTGTTGAGTGAATGCATGTAAAGATGTTGGAGAATTCGTGCTTAAATTGTAGGTTTATGAGGAAAATTGATATAAGAAAAAAAAATGAAAGTACGCATTCTTATAGTTGTTGTTGAAACAATAATTGATTTAGAAATTATATGCATAATGCATGAGTGTGGCCATATATATATATTTTCAACAATTGATTTAGAAATTATATGCATAATGCATGAGTGTGGCTATATATATATATATATATATATATATATATATATATATAGAGAGAGAGAGAGAGAGAGAGAGAGAGAGAGAGAGGTGTTAGCTATATAGTTTTATTGAGAAACTATAAACCCTCAACTAAGGAAAAAATTAACTATATAAAGAATGAGTAGTGTTAAGCTAAGGGCACATGTTAAAACCCAATTTATTTTCATTAAGAGAAATAAAAAATCAATTATTTTATTTATTATCTTATTACAATACATACAATAACTATTTTATGTTTATAACAATAAAGTGGTTGTTAGCATGTGTCCTCTTATGACACATATCAACACTACCCATAAAGGATTAATGATGCACTAACATTCATTTGACTTATTAAGTGGTTTCAATATGAGATTAAATAAAAGTTTTATGACACTTTTTATGATGGTTTTTTTTTTCTCTTGTCGTCCCTATGGTGATTTTTAATTTGTCTAATATATGTCTTTTCAAAATTTATGTGATTTCATCAAGATTTTTATCGAAATTAAAGTATGGAATCTCTCACTTGAAAGTTATATATATATATATATATATACGAATTATTAAGTGAAGGATCCCTAACTTTAATTTCTGTGAGGACTTTGATGAAATTATATCGATAATTATGTATTTTGATATGAATTTTTTTATAGAAGTTTAACGAAATCCTTAAAAAAATTTCAAGTACTAGAACTTATATATATGTGAGATTTTAATTCTTTTTGCAGTTTAATTCCATTCTTGATCATCACGTCCTATAAAGTTTTCCAAAGTTATCTTCTCTAAGACAACTATATATATAGGATTGGTTATACCAACTTAATTTTTTGATTTCAATATCTTAATAATTTATGTGCTCTTTAATCTAATAGTCAATGTGTTTAAGTCAAAAAATCAAGTCTGAAATTTGAGTTTGAGTACTACTTCATTTGCTTAATTACCCTCATGGGTTCGTGATCAATATAATAAAGGTTTTGCTCTTATATATCTTCTTGATAATCGTGGTTAGAGAGGTAAGGCTTATTATTGGTATGTACGTTTGTTCATGATCATTTTTTTTTGGCTGCTGAGGGAGGTTTAACCATAAATAATAAACTTACCTTAATTATCAATATATTGAGTATATGTCACCGGTAACCTTCATTTTGATGAGGACACAATCAACATATGACAACAATTAAAAGTAATTTGGTTGACTGTGTGGTTACTAATTGGTTGAGTTACTGGTGTATGTACAAAAGATGTTGGGTTGAATATATCTCACTCGCATCAAGATTTAGGAGAGCCTATTATATTTCATAGTAAGTATCGAGTTTAACAGCAGTTATCTTATTCAATGGATATCTTATTCTTCAATCTTGTCCCGTACGTATTAGGTTAGTCTTACATAGTTTTTGGTTTCGAATTTGAGCCCCCATTTTTAAGGTTATTATAATCAAATTGCTTGATACATATCGTGACTTTGGGATAAATGTATGAGTATATATATTTAAGGATCAATTCATGCTATTCACACAGGAAAATTGTAGTTTGTGATAGCTAGCTTTCTGATTAGTTGAGTTTATGATTCAATATGTGTGCTTAGATTACTAGATTTTTCATATTAATAAGCCAAGAAAAACTCTAAATGTGTTTTAAATTTGTGTTTTACATGTATAAGAGGACTCGAACTACCATGCTCCAACCCTTAAAAATGTTTTTGTCATTTTATTTATTAATAAAGTCAGTAAAAAAATAGTTACATCAAAGAAAACTTGAAGCATCCCAACTATATCGGTAAATAGATGGCCACAATTGTATACTTTTATGATAAGTATTAAATAAAAACTTCCAAACATAATTATAAATAACTCCGATTCAATTCTAGAATCTAATTTGCATCGAATTAATATAATATTGTATGTATATAGTTTCAACTCATGTAAACTGCATTAGGAATCCAAAGAAAGTATAAATTAGTAGCTCTTCAAGAAAATCGTTCACATCTACAATGGGCAATGCCAACTTCTGATTTATTTGATATATATAGATAATAAGATCGTACTTGCACTATAATAATTTTCAACTCATATTCCAAGCACTTCTCATTTCAACTACCAATTAACTTTCACTTGCAACATCATCCCGTTTAATTGAAATATTAACATAGAAAGACAAGGAAGAAACTACTTACCATTGACTCGAAGCTTTGGAAAGCAAACTTCATTGGTATGCATGAAGGTTATGTTGCAGGCTACATGTTGCTAAAAACCTCCTGAAACATGCATGAATAACTAACTAGATCAACTTATTTGCATTAGAAGAAATTTTAAAGGGATATTTTTGGAATAAATAGAAGATTTGAATAAGAAATTAAAACAAGTTAACATGGACATATTATATATAAACAAAATACTCTAATCATATCATGTCTTCTATTGAAAATCATTTTACTTGCTATAAAATTTTCGATATATTGTTTGGTAAGTACTAAATCGGAAGACTACAATTTGCTAACACATACTCCTTTCTATAACTTTGAATATTAAAATTGCTTTTTTCACGTATATTTTATATTGTTTAATTAAAAAATTTCTTTTAGAATAACAAGAAAAATCATTTAACTAAAAGTAATTTTGCTTGAAAGTATCATTTTAAATTTGAAACAAGTTTTGGTGTAGCTAAAGTGGATTCTTTCACCTCCAAGGGTGTGGTTACTGTTAGGGAATTCTAGGGAAAAATAACTTAATTTATGATTGGTAATTACATAGTTAATTAAAAATGGTTGGAAATTAAGTTTGATATCACCCATAAATCAATAATTAAATCCCTAGAGTAAAAAGAACTTCATTTCCCCCCTCCCATCCAAGGAATTATGTCATCTTTCTAGATTTTTTATTTTATTTTTATTTTTAATTAGTAAACACTTGCTAAGATTGAATTTGAATTGAATAATATTTTTGCCATCATCTTCATACTCATACGTAGACATCCGTCATGGAATGTCTATGAATCTGAACTCAGTCTTGACCAATGTTTTGTTGGGTCAAATCCTATAAATTGTAGCTTTCTTGAGTGAGCCTTAACTGGCCCACTCATTTGGGCAAAGTTCACTTTTGGCCCAAATAACAAGATATCAAGTCAACTACATCAGGACTTCGCTACTGAGCCTAGGCCAGGTTGGATTTGTGTTGCATGATTTTCTAGTAGGATCGGACCGATTCGTTGTGATTGGATTTGATATGTGTCTAAAATGGAACAGTAATAAATAAAAAGTTTAGATCCAAATCAACTAATGGATCCGACATGATCCGTTTAATATGTTTATTTTGTTAAATCAAGTAAAATTTATTATATTGTATTTAATGTAGAGAATCATCAAAAGATGATATAAAAATGACGAGATATTGTTCATATATATACTATGAAATCGGGAGATATAGTCCCTCTAAAGAAACCAAATGTATGTAATTTTTTTTTTAAAAAGGATTATATAAAAATAAATCAATTATATATTTTTTTACCAACACTCAAAGACACGGCAGCAGAAGTCAACGAACCACATACAGAGCTAACAGTCAAAACGACAAGACATGCACATTTTCTTTGAATTAAAAACAATTTGATATAAATTAATTTGAGTAAGGTTTATTAATTTGTTCAAATCTAATATTTATTTATTTAAATTATATAAATTTAATATAATTTAAATAAATGAATTATAATATTATAATATAATTTAATACCATATTTAGGTACGGACAAAGTATTATTATTGAATCAATTTGTATATAATAATATTTTGCAGTTGAAAAAAAATGTTGCGGTGGCGATGATGATGAAGTGTAGATGAAGTATGACTTGATTTCAATGTTATTAGTGTCTGACCGATTGACCATAAATTCAACCTACCATTCTTCCTCTACACCGTCTGATTGGTAGATGGTTGACTTGTTGAAAACACTAATCTCTCTCCCTCTACTTACTGAATTATCTCTCCAATAAATTGTCTCCAATTAATTTGCAAAAATAATAATTCTGTCCATTTCCACTATATTACATATTAATTAATTTCAAGACTATTTCATGACTTGATAAAAAAAATGTACATCCTAACAGTCTCAGTCCTTTAATTTGTACATTATTATTGTATTTCATATATCAAATAATCATCAAATAACTAGTGAGTATATATATATATATATATATAAATATAATTATAGCAAATATATTTTAGGCATATATATATATATATATTGAAATGGTTAATATATATACACAATATTTTTTTGGCTTGTTTGTGGGTTTGGGTGGTGGTAACTAAAATCAAATTTTCTTTTTTTTTTTCATGCATATTAGAAAACCAAAGGAGAAGCAAAAGAAAAGAAAACAAAAACAAAAAAAACACAATTATTACTATAAAAATCTGTATTCTTTCAATCAAAAGTGAGGGAATTTCTTTGTATTTTTTTTTTTGCATTCTCTCCACGTTTTACTTTTCTTCACATTTTTTTGAATGAAGAAAGTAAAAAAGTCTCTTTTTTTGGATATATTTTGTTTCAATTTTTAAAGGTATGTAACTTAAACCGGTGTTTTAATTTTTTTTTTCCTTGAAAAATAATTACATTCAAGATATAGTTTATTTAAAATAAAAAAAGAGTTTCACATACAATATCACATAAATCATCTAAAATGTATAAGAAAAAAAAAGAAGTCAGTTTTTTTTCTTCATATTTACTTATGATGTCATAGGTTTTAGGTAGTCCTAAATTTATAGTTCCTTGGAACTTAAAATTGTTTCGAATCACCGATTTATATTTTGTGACCAAGAGAATAAATATTTAATCATAGGCTTTGCTGCCTTAGAAACTACGGATTATAATAGAAATCATTAAATTAATTGTGTAAAGAAATTGAATCATGCATGCATGTTACTCTTCTAACCTACCCTTCTTCACCAACAAAATTTCCAAAATCCTAAAAAAAAAAAGGTTCATCTTCAACCTGTAGTAATCCTATGTCTTTTTGACATTAACATGAAAATGAAATTTTTTTGCTAGACATTGTAACATCATATAACAATAAAAACAACGAATTTTTGCATTTAAATTCATTCCCATTTATAAAAAATGTTTCTGTATATGCATATATACAGAAGAACAGAGAATATGAATACATTTCCAGAAAACAAATATAACATTTTCCATGCTTTCATCATTGCATATAAATTAAACATGAAGAAGAAGATATGATTGAAAATATTTGATTTACCTGGAATATGGTGAATAAACTTGTTGATCATTTCATTCATGGAAAAGCAGAACCCATCCTTGAATACTTGAAGGTTTTTTTGTTTTTTTTGGCTGATGAAAATCTAAGCATTATTTGCCATAGCATTATGAGACAACCATAAAAATGGGGTGGGTCAAGAAAAATCTAAGTGTGTGTTTGTAAACTTAAAATAAAGTAGCATTCTCCATCTCTCTCTCTCTCTCTCTCTCTCTCTCTCTCTCTCTCTCTCTCTCTCTCTATATATATATATATATATATATGTGCGTGAATTGTGAAGAGGGAGAGATAGAAGAGAGTTTATTTGTATAACAAGTGAACGAAATAAATCTAGTATAACATTGTTATGTATTCTTGGAACTTGGAAGGACAGGTGTAGGTTACAGATTAGTGATGTGTGTTTGTGGAATGAAATATAGATACATATTATACATAATAATAATAATAATAATAATATATTGAGGATAGTCATAAATAAAAATTTCAAATCCATTTCTCAAATAGATAAATAAATAAATAATTTAAAAACTAAGACCATCCTTTTTATAATAAAACATTGTCATGTAACATTAGAAAGCTAAGCTAAAGTAATGTTACAAAAAAAGGGTTTTAGAAAAGAAAATTTAAAGTCTTTCTAATTAGAGAAAGACCTTATATATACTAATTTTTCAGACCAGACCAGAACCATCCTTTTATAACGTTCTAAAACGTTACAAATTAAGTTAATTCCGTAACACTACAAAATGATGATCTTGAAAAAATAAATATAGACCTTCCTAGATAGAGAAAGATCCCCTCTATATATATTATAGGATGTCTTGTTTGGATTGACCAGTAGATTTTAATGGGGGTGATAACTGGCTGAGCAAGTAATGGGTAAGTGAAGCAACCAAACGTTCTAACCAAAACAAAAAAGAAAAAAAGTCATAGAAATTGTTAGACAGACCAACCTTTCTCTAGTTGGAGGAAATCCATCGGTCCATGTACAATCCCACATACTATCTTAGATGTGTTTTTTGTCCTTCAAAGTTCAACTCCTCCAACTTCCAATCTGCTTGATTGGAGGGTGCATGCATCTCCATCCGGTTTAATTAAATAATCCAAATATTAAATTATTTTGAGTAAAATTGATTATAATCACACAAATAAAATTAATTAATAATCCAAATATTCATTCCAAAACAAATAATTGGTTTAATTTAATCCAATTGGCTAGAGATGGACATTAAGGGATGGATATTGGTCTCCCCATCCCCATCCCCATCTCTCTAACCTTCTACCATCCCTCTCCATTTTTCCATGTGGGGATGATGTGTATGAGAGAGTTTGGGGGGAGGTATCCCTATCCCTATCCTCATTTCTTCGTTTTCTCCATTTTTCCAATCAAATATTTTATCCATACTTCTCCCATTTTTTCCGTTAGACTAAAAATTACATATTTTAAAAAAATACTTATAAGTTATAACATGCAAAAACAATACCAATATAAATGCAAATAGGTGAAAGTATTTATAGTTAGAAAAAGTGAAGAAATGTGGATAATGGGATAAACGAGGAAAATACTTATTAATACAAAAAAAGTTTTAGCCAAATTATTTTGGGGATGAAATTTATCAACATCCCCCCTCATTTCCCCATTTCAGGATGCTTTTTTTGGGGGAAATTGGGGAAGGGTATTTGGGGAAATGGAGATTTCGGGGGAAATACCCATCTCTACAAGCGGTTGTAGTGGAATGTTGTGTTTACTATGGTATTGTTGTGTAACTGAGGCTAGAGTTAGACTTAGTGTGTGTTTGGTATAAGTTTTCTAGTGCCCAAAAGTGTTTTTTTAATGTTAAAAGTTATTTTGATGGATTTTTTTGTTGTTGTTTGTCAAAACTAATGAAGTGTTTTTTTAGTATTAAAAAAACTATTTTAAGATTTTGAGCTTTTCCCAAGAAGCCCTTTTTGAGCTTTTTTAATAGAGATAAATAGTCTCAATTATCCTCTATGAACTTTATATATTTCACTATATTCCCTTCTGTTACAAATACTTTGTTAGTGTCTGTTAATACAAAATTTTCAGTCTAGTGTCAACTGTGTTTCTACCTCCCTATACTCTTTAGGTTTTCTACTCTTTTAGCTAAGTGGATGAATCAGGAGAGGTATGTTCTAACTACCGGAGTTAAGTAAGTGTTTAATGGAGATTTCTTTCATATGAATATAAGATGAACTAAGAAAATAGTTGCCATTGATGCTTTCATTTTTGTTGAGAGAAAAGTACAAACTTATACAATGATGGTTTGTTTGTCGAATGAATGACCTTCTTGATGAGTGGCCTACCCTTTTCTCTGTATAAGGCTCCAGTTTTCTGACCTTGGAAATCAACGCTTTTTGATCCCTTAAGGCTGACTAGGACTACCTTTGGCAACTTTGATCCTGTCTTGTTCCAAGGCATGTGGTGATCGTGAGTTAGGCTCATGGTGACTTGTGTTTTGCATATGAAACTGTGAGCTGGATGTAACACCTCACCATCTTTTATATACGTGTCACCTATCTTTGAGACTCTCTCTCCTATTTGGTGTATTCTCTCTTATAGTTGTCACATATTAGCTTTAGGTTTTCTATGTACTGACATCAAGGTGACATTGTCAGAACATTTTCCCTATCTCCAGCGTGGCAAGGGTTGGTGGAATTCAAAACGTTGAGAATGATGTGTCGCCTCGCAGTTCATGTATTTCTACCACTGCTGCTGCTGCTATGACAGTTGCAGTCCGTCTCTAACACAACCCTTACCTTAATTGTGTTTGTCTCATCTCCCCATTCATATTGCGTTCATAACTTCATATCCTTTCTTGGTGATCAAGTTGGGCTTTAAACTTTTCCCACTTCCCTCTCTTAGTTTCCTCGATCGGTGTGTATGGCTTGTTCTAACATATGGGCAACTAGACGATAACTAGAAGAACGCTTTTAGCTACTTCTGTGTCTGTGTTGTGGTGTTACCTTTGTTACTTCCATGTGCTCCTTATGCGAGCTACCTGTCTTGGGCTTTGGTCAAATTTTCCCATGAACAGAAGTCCACCAGTCTCTAGTTAGAATGTAGTGATATGTTGGAAACCTGCTAACTTCACATTTGGGATAGGTGGCAGCCTTTGTTTTTTGTCTTCTTATACTCCCTGTTGTTTGTTTTTCCGTTCATTATTTAATTTTTTGAAATGACCACCTCCAGTACCTTCTGATTTGACATTGGTATGACCTGCAGGCTATTTTCCGCTGGACACTTAGAGGGGGTACATTGATTTGTCCAGAGGTCCACCTTTTTAAGAGATTTGAATTTCAAATCTTGGATTTAATCCGTATCAGCTTCAACCTCTCTCTTCTTTTAAACTTACCCTCTCTTCACAACCTGCTTTCCCTATTTTTTCTAGCGATTTCTTTGGCGACTTTCTGATGATCCCATATCCCGTCGTTCCATGAGCTCTCTTCGAGGATTTTTCTTACAACAACTTGCATCTGGTATCATGCTCTTTCTCTTCTTTAGATCTTTTTTCCTTTTCCTCTTTTGCGATTCCTTTTGGAAGTGTTGTTGCTGCTCTTTGGTGGGTAATTTGGGTACACACAATTAGGATGTCTTCTAACCGTGACTCCCAAGAGTGTGGTACTTGAAAACAAGAATCCTCTGGTTGCTTTCCTTCCTATGGCGACAGTACTTCTAAAAGGAAACCTTCAAAGTCCGCCTCTCATAAGATAAGAGGAGAGGCTCTCGGTTATTCGGGTGAACTATCGGAGTGGATAGTGAAACCCATTTATGTAGGGCCGAGTAACCCCTTTTCGGGGACCCAAAGTGGTTTGGCTAAAGGGTTGGCCGTTGACGCCATAGAGGTAGAGACTAGTACCCTTAGTCAGTCTTTTGGGATGAGCAAATACTTGCCTGACCCTTTGAGTGTAAGGACTCGAGGGTCTCTTCATAGAGGTCTTATTTCCATAAAGAGAGAAGATAAGTCTTTAGGCTTCCAAGACTTTGTCCTTACTGTCAATCATCTTGATGTTATGCACAATCTTTATGGGATCCCATTTGAGATTATTCTAAGTGTCCATCTTCCGGGGTATCCAATTGAAAACCCTCCCTTAGGTAATTTGTCCCTTCCTTTGCGCGTTTTTAAGCTAGAGCTACGGTTGCCCCTCCACCCTTACATTAGGTACGTTTTGGCTGTTTTGGGGCTCGCTCCTTTCCAACTGGTTCCAGTATCCGAGAGGGTTCTGATTGGCTTGTTTGTTTTATAGATGTAGCATGATAAAAATGACCCGAGCCTAGAGGAGATTAAGTGTATTTATCAAGGCAACAAGTCGGTGTTTGTGAAGAGGCATGTGTGCTTGGTGGGAAACAATAGTGGCTTGGGAAACCCTGTTCATAGGGAAAAGAAGTTGGATGGCTAGTGGAAATTTTGGTGCCTGTCCTGTTTTAAGGGCATGACTTGGCCGTGCCAACTCGATTCAAACTTTCAAGTGCTGATTTCTGGTCTTCCTGATTTGTTTTTTTTTTTCACATAACTTCCAGACTCTTTGTTGGTTCTTTAATCCTTCACTTCCTGTGTGGCTTCCTCAGGAACTTGTTCCAGGTCGAAAAAAGTTCCCAACTCCTTGACTACCAAGATTAAATAGATTTTTACTAAACTGGAGGGTGATCCTGATGACACTCTTGATGTCTTGGACCCTCAATGCTTAGTTACTTCAGTGTTTTGGGGAGGTTGCGCGCTATGTGATTTATGGATTTTACGTTTCCATTTTTTTTGTTTTCATTGCTTTTTCTATTGTAACCGTGCTTGGTCATTTTAGTTTGTCTAACCTTTTTCTTTTGTTCTGCTTCCTTTCGTACCTGCAGCTGCTCCCGGTGAACTCATCATGTCTTTGGGTGACTCTAAGTCATAGAAGGTTCCAAAGAAGCCTTCCGAAGGTTCTAACATACTCGGGGATCCGGTCACCTTGCTTAATGGCTTTAAACGCCCTAAGATGCCCAACATGACTGGCTTGAGGAACATGAATCATTTGGAGATAAGTTTGATGAACCCTCATACTTCGAATGTGAAATTAGAAGGATCTGTCGGGACCTCTTTTGGGGCTGCCCCTGCCAAGAGTTTGGTCTCTTATGGTGCATCTAAAGACCATTCTTTAAAGAAGAAAAGACCCTTGGAGAAGACTTCATCCGACAATGTTGTATCCTAAATCGCTGCTGCCACTGAGAGGTTTACCAAGGCAATTGAGGCGCATGGCTTCCCTCTTTACTCTATATCCAAACATGCTAGGGAGATGACTATTCATGCGGTTGACCAGCTCGCTAAGGTATGCAATTCCTTTTTCCTCTTCCTCATTTTGTTAGCGCTTTTCTTTTTCGTGATATTGTTACTGTAAAGTCCTCATTTAATGATTGGCTCATTTAGTGAACAAACCACATTTTGGGATTTTTATGTAAGGGTAAATTAGGCTTTTAAGACCTCAAAAGAAGAAGCACCAAAGGTAATATTCTAAGCGTTTTCTTGCTTTGAAGAGATAGTTGCACACACTCACAACTCATGCATAATTCTTGTGAGTATATGTTGTGTGTTTATATGTGTGCTTTTATGATTTGATAACTCTTCTTGCATGTTTATTTTGATCACATCTTTGCATTTGAATTGACATGCATTATGTGTTGCTCTCAAACACACACATACACACACACTCACTTGCATTTGAATTGTTATATTTGAATTGTTATGCATGTGTGCTTCATTGTTTTACCTTGCATTCATTGTGTGTTTTGGTGTGGTGGATTTTTCACTTTGAAATATCCATAACAGGGCAGTGTGGGTGAAAAATCCATATCAGGGCAGTGCGCAGGTCTATACACGGGTGCCTACCCATGAACTATCCTCGCAATGAGAAGATTAAGGATTTTTAACCTCTCGGAGTCAGGTCAATGCATTGACACTTGCGTGGGTTGGAACCCGTGCAGTCCCGTGCATTTCACTGGTTGAGATTTTACATCTCTCTGGTTGAGGCTCTTGCACGGACACTTGCACAGCCTAACGTGGGTGTGTACGGGTCACTACGCGGGTCCAGACTCGTGTACAGATCCGCGCATTACGCTGAACTAGCAAATTTTTCTCAAAACGACATCACTTCATTTTTGAGCCATAAAAATATGCCTCTTCATATTCAGGTCATTTGTAGAGTTCCAAATATCACATCTTTTCCTTAGAACATATTTTTTTTAAAAAAAAATCTCACAAGAACTCACCTTTTTACACTCAAAGCATCTCCTTGTGCATAAAAACATCATCTTGCATCATCTATGGTCATATAGAGTGCATCCATGTATAGTTTTGTATCATCACATCTTTTTTGGTAAGTTTCTCACTATCTTCATATAAGTTAAGTGGTTTTCTTGCCAAGCCATCTCTTTTATCATTTGTATGCTCTCAGAATATATTCTAGATACAAAATTAATTTCCATCTCATTACCCTATATAAGCATATAAGGTTCCCTAGCATTGTTTGTTCTTTGAGTATCATCATATATTTACATAGGCCATTTTATCTATTCATTGAGAAGTAAGACTTGTGTTGCTTCTGGGATTAGGTTGCTTAAATCGCAAGCAAATTAGACTAGGTTCACTTAATACCGGGATTAGGTAGTGGTAGTGGGTTATATACCGGGAGTAAGTTGTAACGCCTCTATCATCAGTGAATTCGTTGTTCGAGTGTGGCACACTTAACAACCAGTGATTTTTTCCATTTGGAGGGTTCATTTTAATTCCGCATTTATTACAGTTGTTTTATTATTGTGACTAGTTAGGGGTACTTTTGTCTAATTGATCATTAACAAAAATTGGATAAAATTGATTAAAATCTATTTACCCACCTCTAGATTGTTGTTAAACACACCATAATTTGTTTCAATTGGTATCAGAGGAGGTTCCTAGACATACATAGGTGATCCTTGCTCATTTTGGTGTGTTTTGCATTTTGTGTGATTCTTTGATCATTTATACATGTGCATTCATTCATAAACCCTTTGAGTGGAAATGGTGGCAACGAGGGCGCTTCTAGCACTAGGCCTCCTCTACTCACCGAGTTGAATTGTGCCTCTTAGAAAGGCAAGAGGGAGTCGTACATTTATCAAGTCCATGATAGGGCATGGATTGCGGTTGAAGACGGCTACACACCACCGATAATGACTCCTAGGGATGGAGAAGAGGATGTACTCAAGCCAAATGCATAATGGAATGCACAAGAGTTTGAGGCATAAAAATGGAATAGGAATGCAATGCATGCCATCCTATGTGCAATGGATGAGAATCAGTACAAGTTGGTTCAAAACACTACGATAGCTAAGGAGGCATGCGATATCCTAGAGGTTGCACATGTGGGAACTGAAGTTATTAAGGAATCAAAGCTTCAAGTTCTCCAAACACAATTTGAGTTGCTTAGGATGCATGAGAACAAATGCTTCAACGACTTTGAAGTGAGGTTTATGGATATTTTTAACCAAAGTCATCAACTTGGTGACCCTTATTCGGATAGGAAGATCAAGCAAAAGATTATGAGATCTCTACTCGATAGATTTGAGTCCAAGGTAACGGCTTTAGAAGAGAACAATGCTTACAAGGATATGAAGCCGAGTGAGGTGATTGAGAGGCTTCTAGATTATGAATCTAGGAAGTGTCCTACCTTTACACCTCCTAAAAAGCAAAAGGGAATTGCTTTGGAAGCCTCCAAAGAAGAGAATGAGGAGATTGATGATTCAGACAAAGAAATGGCATTGTCGATAAGAAAGTTCAAGAAATTCTACAAGTTTGAGAAGAAAGGTTTCAGATCCAAGGGCCAAGACTTGAAAAAAAAGACTCCCTCCAAACAGCTTGAGCCTAGGTAAGAAAAGACTGAAAAGAAAAGGGTCCGATGCTATGAATGTGGTGAGATAGGTCACTTTGCCCCCGAATGTGCCAATCATAATGTTAAGAAAAAGGGAAAAGTGATGGCCGCCACATGGAGTGAAAGTGATAACTTAAATGAAGGAGATGAGTCTTGGATGATGAAGAACTCATGGCTAACTTCATAGCCTTTACGTCTTCTTATAAGAGCAAAGATGCTAGTGAAGAAGATGATGATAGTCAAGAGGAAAACGACTCAAGTGATGATGGATCTTCATCACAATCCACAAATGGAAATGTGGATAAGATGGATCTTAAGGACTATATGGCTAGGTTTAAGAGTTCAAGGTTAAAGGACCAGAATGAAATTAAGAGATTAAAATAAGAAAACCTAAAGCTCTTAACTCAAGTTGACCAACAAAGTGAAGAGTTGGTGAGAACCGTGAATAGTGAAGATAATCTAAGAAAGGAATTAGGCTTATCTAAGAGGAATGAAGAAGGGTTGAAGAAAGAGCTTGAAGATGCTAAAGAGTTGATGGCCAAGATGAACTCTAGCACTAAAAAACTTGACCACATGTTAGATGTTAGAAGAGGCCAAGTGACAAGAAGGGGCTTGGATTTGAAGATGACAAGATGTCCTCCACTCTAAGTAAGACCATATTTGTCAAGAGCATGAATTCAATATGTCTTATTCTCATCAATTACCTAGGAATAAACTTGACCTAGGAAAGTGTTCAAGTAGTGCTCAAGTGAAGGTAGCATCAAGAAGTCTGCCTCAAGCTCATCAAGCAAGAAATCCTCAAGCTAACTTCCCTCAACTGAAAGCTCATAAAGGGAAGAAACCTATCATGCAAGCTCAACCTAGGAAGCAATCAAGTCTTGTTCAACAACAAAGAATGAGAGATCCTTAACAACAACTAAGATGACCACAAAGATATAAGAAGACTCAAATGCATCCTTAAGGTTATGGTATAATTCCTAACTTCATTCCTACATGTCACTTTTATGGTATTGATGGTCATATTAGACCAAATTTCTTTCGATAAATTAAATTGTGTAGAGCTGAAAGCATGATAGAGAAGAAAAAGGCTAAAGCCAAGATGCATGTCACTAGGAAAAATGAAACACTTTTGCATGATCCTAGGACATCTAGAGCCCATGTACCATTGACCACTAGGAAAGAAAATGTTTCACCTAGGTGGATTAGAAGAGATGAACACTTTTTCCATGTTGCACAAATTGCCTTAAAGGCAAATTCTTCTAACTTATGGTATTTGAATAGTGGGTGCTCTAGGCACATGACGGGAAACAAAAGTTTCTTTGAGACTCTTGTCATGGAGGATGGAGGAAATGCCACCTTTGGTGATGGATCCAAGAAGAAAGTTAAAGGGAAAGGAACCATTTCTATTCTTGGATTACCCTCCTTGTCCAATGCTTTGTATATTGATGGCCTTAAAGAAAATTTGATAAGCATTTCACATCTTAGTGATGAAGGATTTTCCGTCCTGTTTAGCAAAAATGATTTCTCTATCTTATTGCCCAATTAACAAACCTCGTTAAAAGGTATGAGATCTAGCGATAATTACTATTGTTTTGAAGCTAGAGTAGTCTCTTGCAATGTGTCCAAGGATCAACAAATTGAGTTGTGGCATGAAAGACTTGGCCACATGAACTATCGGGATTTACAAATCTTAGATAAGTTCAATGTTATGCGATGCCTTCCCAAGCTTAGGAAAAAGGCAAATCGTGTTTGTGGACCTTGTCAACAAGGGAAGCAAACCAAGGGCATGCACAAAAAAGGCAAGTATCTCTCCACCAAGGACCCTCTAGAGCTTCGCCATATGGATCTTATGGGTCACATGCAAACCGAGAGTTTAGGTGGAAAGAGATACATTTTTGTTTGTATAAATGATTTCTCTAGGTACACATGGACTTATTTTCTTAGAGAAAAATTTGAAACTTTTGACAAGTTTAAAATGCTTTATACCAAAATTCAAAATGAAATGAACTCTAACATTAAAAGCATTGAACAGATTAGGAGTGACCATGAGAAAGAGTTTGAGAATGTTCATTTTGAAAACTATTGCAATAGTCTAGGCATTTCTCATGAGTTTTCATCTTCTAGGACACCTCAACAAAATAGAGTTATTGTGAGGAAAAATAGGGTCCTTCAAGAGATCGCCCGTGTGATGTTGATTAGCAATAGTGTCCCTAGGAACTTATGGGCTGAAGCTGTAAATACACTGTACTATATAGGAAATAGAGTTTTTTTAAGGCTCTACATTAAGCAAACCTTTTATGAGTTATGGAAAGGTAGAAAGCCAAATGTTAGTTATTTCCACACTTTTGGAAGCAAATGCTACATTTTAAATAATCATGATCAACTTGGCAAATTTGATGTTACGAGTGATGAGGGTATCTTTATTGGCTATGCCTTGACAGTAGAGCCTATAGAGTTTTTAATTTGAAGACCCAAACCATCATGGAATCATCCAATGTTGTCATTGATGATACAAGGCTCAAATCTAATGACCATGAGAAGTAGGTAGCTATAGTTGATGACTCTCCCTTAGAAATGGTTGTGGAGACTCCTAATGATGGAAAGTCTAATCTTGATGATGATATCACACAACCTATTGATAGAGTTCCTCTCTTGAACTCTAATGAACCCGCTCTATGGGTTAGGAAACTCCATGATAAAGATGACATCATTGGAGAGGTTAATGAGAGTGTTAGAACAAGGCATCAAATGGCTAATTTAATTAGCTACACATGTTACACCTCTCAAATAGAACCCAAGAAGGCTGATGAAGCTTTAAATGATGAATTTTGGGTTCTTACCATACAAGAAGAGCCAAACCAATTCTAAAGGAATGAGGTTTGGACTCTAGTTCCTAGGCCTAAGAACACTAATGTGATAGACACCAAGTCGGTTTATAGGACCAAATTCGATGAGGATGGCAATATTGTGTGAAATAAGACTACACTTGTAGCACAAGGATACTCTCAAATTGAGGGTATCGACTTTGAGGAGACTTTTGCTCCGGTTGCCCGTCTAGAGTCCATTAGGCTTCTTTTATCCATCTCTTGAGTACACAAGTTCAATTTGCATCAAATGGATGTTAAGAGTGCCTTCCTAAATGGCTTCTTGGCAGAGGAAGTGTTTGTTGAGCAACCTAAAGGGTTTGTGGATCCACACCACCCTGATCATGTCTATCGCCTCAAGAATGCTTTATATGGGTTGAAACAAGCACAGATGGCTTGTTATGAGCGTCTCACTCTTTATCTTGTTGACAATGGCTACTCAAGGGGTAGTGTTGACAAGACTCTATTCATCAAGAAAGATAATGATAAGCTCTTTTTAGTTCAAATCTACATTGATGATATAGTTTTTGGCTCCACCAATAACACCAAAGTCCAACAATTTATTGATGTCATGTCTCATGAATTTGAGATGAGTTTTGTTGGTGAGCTAAGTTACTTCCTATGTTTGCAAGTTAAGCAAATGGATGATGAGATCTTCATATCCTAATCTAAATATGCCAAAAACCTAGTGAAGAAATTTGGCCTTGAAATGCCAAACATTGTGATACACCCATAAGTACCACTTTAAAGCTAAGCAAGGATGCTAGTGGTAAAAGTATGGAACAAACACTATATCGGGGCATGATTGGTAGCTTGCTTTATTTGACCTTAAGTAGGCCCGATATCTCTTTTAGTCTTGGTGTGTGTGTGCTAGGTACCAATCGGATCCTAAGGAGTCCCATCTCTCTTCTGTTAAAAGAATCATTCACTATGTGAATGTGACATCCAACTATGGGATTTGGTACTTTTTTTGACACTAATGCTATTTTTGTAGGCTTTAGTAATGCATATTAGGTAGGAAATTATAATGATAGGAAAAGCACATTGGGTGGTTGCTTCTTCCTTGGGAATAATCTAGTCTCTTGGTTTTACAAGAAGCAAAACTCAGTTTCCTTGTCAACGGTGGAGGCCGAGTACATAGTTGCGGGAAGCGGATGCACACAACTACTTTGGATGAAGCAAATGCTAGTGTGTGTTAACATGAGTGCTATTAAATTTCAAAGCATCCAGTTCAACACTCTAGAACTAAGCATATTGACATCCACCATCATTTCGTTAAAGAACTAGTTGAAAATAAATGCATAATACTTGAGCATGTAGGTACTAATGGTCAACTAGTGGATCTATTTAATAAACCCTTAGATACTACTCGATTTAAAACTCTTAGTAGATCTATTGGGATTTGCCTTGTGGAGTGATGAATTTTTGTGATTGACCCCATATGGGGAACTCAAGCAAAAAGAGCTGTTGTATACTTGGTGCAGGCAAAAAATTGGAAATGTTTATGCTCCTTTATTAATTGCTTGAGTAGCTTGGTTGCACTTATATTATATTTTATTTTCTTCAATAAGTGTGAACTTTGCTTTGATTACAATCCATGTTATAATTATGTTCAAACATGAATTTTTGGACTAGGAGATCTACATATAAAGTACATATTGAATGACTTATAGTTATCACCATGACATGATGATTCTTTAATGACATGCTAATGAAAAATGAAAAGCATGAATTTATAATTGCAATTGTTAAATGCAAATCAATGTGTGAAAATGCTAGTGAGACTTAAATGTTTAATCAATGTCTCTCTTTCTTTATTAGCTGAACATGGCTACTATCATGCGGGTATTTTACCTGGAAAAATCAAATAGAGTGCAAAGTCGCTCATGTCATGTTCCGCTTATAAAGTTGGATATAGTGCTCTTAATACTTGGCATATATGAAAACTCTATATCCTTGCTTCTCTCATGACAAATGGTAAAATTGCTTTGAATTCTATTGGAAACCTCTGTCATTTGCTTTGCCAAATACCATTGTTTTTGGACTTGAATGCAACATGTCTTGTATGCAAAGCACTTTTGATTCACACATTTTCTTAAAATAATCTCATTGTTTCTCTCCTATTAATTGAGTTGCATAAATGTGGCTTATGTGATTATGAAAATATCTTGTATTATCCTTTCTCTCTTTGCCTTGAGTGACCTGGTTGGGGACTACTCCCTTGCCTATATCATGACAAAAAGGGGGAGTAGTATATGGTAAGGGGGAGTTGGCATATAAGTTAAGTGGTTTTCTTATCAAGCCATCTCTTTTATCATTTGTATGCTATTAGAATATATTCTAGATACAAAATAGAGATTGTTTGTGATGACATGATTGAGTGTTATATTGTGATAGTTTCATAGGATTGTTTGATTTATGTTTAGCTAGGCTTTATGAACATGTCATTTAGCCTTTGATATCTAGGATTGTTTCAAATGTCATCTCATTATCCTAGATAAGCATATAAGGTTCTTTGTTCTTTGAATATCATCATATATTCACATAGGCCATTTTATCTCTTCATTGAGAAGTAAGACTTGTGTTGCTTAAATCGTAAGTAAATTGGACTAGGTTCACTTAATACAGGGATAAGGTAGTGGTAGTGGTAGTGGATTATATACTGGAGTAGGTTGTAACACCTCTATTATTAGTGGATTCGTTGTTCGAGTGTGGCGCACTTAACAACCAGTGGTTTTTCCCATTTGGAGGGTTTCCACGTAAAGATGAAGTGTTTATTTTAATTCTGAATTTATTACACTTGTTTTATTATTGTGACTAGTTAGGGTATTTTCATCTAATTGACCATTAACGAAAATTGGGTAAAATTGATTAAAATCTATTCACCCTCCATTTAGATTGTTATTAAATACACCATAATTTGTTTCAGTTACCGTTTAATCTTTTCTGAGGCTTGTGACATTTTTCAGTGCTTTGTGCACTCACACATTCTCTTTCATCACTATCAATGATCTGAAGAGGTTTTACAAGTTCAGAATGCTTCTGACTTTGCTTTGGCCATCAAAATGCAGGAGAAACTGGATGCGATGATGGTTGAGATATCTGAAATGAAAACTAAGGCAGAGCATGCCGAAGCAGAGCAGGATGCTCAAAACAAACCATTGGAATAACTGGTGCAAGCCAACAATGCATTTGAGGATGTATGTTCTTCATTTATTGATTGGATTATTTCGATTGACAAACCACAATTAGGTGGATTAGGCCTTATTGCTTGTGATCAAGCTTCAACGACATCATCAAACTCAAGAACACTTCAAAGGTATATCTCTTAGCCCTTTGCTTAACTCTTTGAAGAGATTAGTTACACACACACACACACACATACACACACACACACAAACACACACACACACACACACACACACACACACACACACATTTCTCATTCTTGTATTCTCATCTTGCATTGTTTCTTATTGCTCATGTGTGCATTCCTTCACAATTACACTTGCACTTCATTTCTAGATTTAAGTGTAGTTTTGTGTTGTGTTTGCACTGTTGGGGTTTATGCCCTAAAGATGTAATTTGTAAATGGATTTATGAAATAAATAAAAGGAAAAGTTCAAATCAATCTTGTTGTGCTATTTATTTTATGACTTGTACATATATTTAACATCCAAGATTGCCGGATGTAGTCTTGAACTATGTATATGAGTGTCATATACAGATGGATACAATAAGAGACGTGGAATCTAACGAGTCCATAGATAACAAATAAAGCTGGGTACTTTATTTGTGGTTAATTTATAGCTGCAATCCATTCCGTAATGTACGATGATTCAATCTTGAATCATTCGTATGAGATATGGGAATGGAGGCACCTTGTATGATGTGATCATATAGGACTGGGCTATGATCTATATTAATCTCACACCACGATCCGTTTACCAATAAGATTCATATATATCAACGGATGATGACTATATGTGGGTGATCTTAATCCCAAATGTCTTATCGACTCCTTCATGTGAGATCGTAGTCTTTGATATACCATGAGTGAGGTCGGATGCAGTTCATGTTCAATATACTCCGTATGTTGGGACTGCGGTTTGACTTGTGGTTGGGAAGATTTGTACACAATAGTGGAATCCACTATTTCTTGTGAGAAGTAGATGACAGTTTCCTTAAGGGTTGATTCCGGGGCTTGGACAATATGAGCGCTATCCTAATTCTTGAGGAAATAGGATTTATTGTTCATTAGAGAATCAACGGTACTTAAAGGACATATGTAATTAGAGGGGTGTAACGGATATTATGACCTAACTCTAATTATGAACTACTGTGGATGATCACACCATGTGTAATAGCTATATCGATGGACACTGAGTTGTATCGGTCTGTGTAAAAGCGTCTGCAGTTGAGAGAGTGCAGCTTCAGGTTTTTAGTGGAATAACACCGGAGTTAATAATCAAGGAATATTAATTAAAGAGTTTAATTAATGATTTCAAGGATTATTGGAGCTCAAAATACTGTGGGTCCATTAGGTCCTCTAGCTAGCCTGATCGATTTAGGTAAAAAGAGTCACGGTTAATTAATTGGATTATCCAATTAATTATGTTACGAAAGTGACACATATTTATTCGGGAATTAATTGAATAATGATATTATTTAATTAATGAGATTAAATAATTAGATTATTTAATAGTGTAATTAATTATTAGTTGGAGGGTGTTGAATGATATTTATTTTTTAACGATAAGATAATATGATTATTTTATTTTTATTAAATTAGATATTTTATTTTGAATTTAAAGAGTTTGAATTCAAATCAAATTGATTAATATCTTTAAAGATATGAGATATCTTAAATCTCATATCTTAAAAGATTGAAATTGATTAGTTTTATCGATATATATATATGTATGATATATATGTTTTATTTATAATAAGATAAAAAAAATCAACAGTACTTACAACTAACAATTTGCATTAAAAGCAAATTTGTGCGTGAAAGAAAAGAAGACATGAAATACATCGATGCACAAAAGAACAAAAAATTGGTTTTTGTCTCTATGAAGTTAAATTGCATTAGATGAAATTGATATGTGCGTGAGAGATACAGATTGATTAACACACATATACCAGTGTATATGCGTGAGACGCTCATGTGCAAGTGTATTCGTGGTATCTAAGAGAGAAAAGCTTAATGTGTGTGCTTGGATGCTACTTGTGCACTGTTGACAAAAAAAAATATTTATATATATTTTAATTACTAGAAGTGATCTACATAGTTTTCTATCTCAAGAAGAAAGAGTTTCTTCAAAGTTTCTCTCTACATTATCCATTCAAGTTCCTGAGACCATGACGCGTTCACACACAGTTACTAGTCCTGGGATATAGCGAGGAAGATTGAGTGGTTCAGACATGAGCGTAACTTAAAGTGAAGAAGCCTCCAAACGTTGGTAAGATTGGTTTAGACAGGAGCATATCATAAAGTGAAGGAGCCTCCAAACGTTGGTAAGATTTTCTTCTTCTGATTATATTGATTACAATTTTCTGTGTATACATATTGCATGTATGAGTTCCAAAAATAATTACGATCCCAAGTTCACTGGTCCCAGATACAGATTATGGTTTGTATTAAAAAAAATATAAAACCTTAATTTCGATACGTGACCGGTGAACGGGGTTCCAACAATTAGTATCGGTCAATTCATGTATGTTTTATATTATGTGATGATAAAAGCATCGCTATGCATACATATGTCATTTAGATTAGATGTGCTTACACAAATATATTTGATATGTCATACATGCATCATATCCTGTTATTTTATGTATTTTTTTAATGTGATTAAAATGGGCAATATACATAAATAGTTATGAATAATGAGATTACTTTTTAATGGTTAGAAAACTTGATAATTCTCATTAATATTAATCTAGTTATTTAAGAGTTTAATAAGCTAGATTATTAGGGTCATTTATTGTAATTAGAATTAATATGATTAATAACCTAATAATAAATAATCGGAATAAAGTGTTAGAGTTTTAAAACTTAGTAAACACTGTTTACAAATGCTTAAATTATTCACAAAAATATTAGATTTTTAATTGTTAAAAATTATTAATACTTTATTAGTTAATTAGAATATGATTCTAATAATGAATTTGTTAATGCGCCAGATAACTTGATTAAAGTTAGTCGTTTAATCCTGTAGAGTCTAGGTGTATTAACGGTTAATATAAAACCCTAGTTTTTAAATAGTGAGTGTGAGCGGGATATATGACAAATATATCCCGCAGTCTCCATCATTAGTTCAACACCGTGAGATCCGAGTGGGGCCTCGTGACGACTTTTCTTTCGTCCTCCCTAAGAAGTGTTTCCATAAAGGTCAATACCAAGGTTGAATTCCTAACGGATAGGATTTCTGAGGATATTTCGGGATTGACCGACCTTAAGGCGACAATTCTCGAGTTATGCTTGTGAGAACTGAAATGGTGGGTTACACTGACGAAGGTTTTGATTAAGTTTGTTAATTAAAAACCTGACTGAATGAACTATAGTTGAATGATATGGAATAAGAGTTATTCTAGAAATAATTTGATTGAGAATGTCTTAGTCCAATATGCAAAGACTTGACTGACCCTAAGGCGGCACGCCTTTGTGGTATGTTGGATTATTGTGGTATAGTAACTAGTTTTAGGGTAGTTTTAGTTCGTTAAACATGTTCATGCTTCATGTTTAAAATTATGCAAAAACACTTGCACTTGTTTTAAATAAACGTCTGAATGAATGTTTTATTTTTTCCAGCAATAATGTCTTATGTATTGCTTCAAATTCTCCCAAACGATAAATTAACTGGTGATAACTACACTAAGTGGAAACTTAACATTAATGCAATATTGGTCACCAAAGACCTCAAGTTTGTGCTTATGGAGGAATGTCCTCCAGTGCCTGCTGCTAATGCCTCACAAAATGTTCGTGAGACATACCAGTGATGGGTCTCATCTGATGAGAAGGCCTGAACATATCTGTTGGCTTTAATGACAGACGTGCTTGTCACAAAGCACGAAGTAATGACTTCAGCATTCAAAATCGTGGAGTCATTGAAAGCTATGTTCAGGCACCCCTCCGAGCAAAAGCAACATAAAGCTGTTTGTTCAGCTATTGCATGAAGAATGGTACATCAGTTCAGGAACATGTCCTAAGCATGATGTCTTATTTCAACATGACATAAGTCAATGGCGAGGCCATTGACGAACCCAGTCAAGTGAGCATCATACTGACGACTCTTCTGAAAAGTTTCGATCAGTTTAAGAGTAACTATGAGATGAACAAGTTAAGCTTCAGTCTCACACAGTTGCTCAATGAGCTCATCGATGGACACCGAGTTGTATCGGTCTGTGTAAAAGCGTCTGCAGTTGAGAGTGCAGCTTCGGGTTTTTAGTGGAATAACACCGGAGTTAATAATTAAGGAATATTAATTAAAGAGTTTAATTAATGATTTCAAGGATTATTGGAGCTCAAATTATTGTGGGTCCATTAGGTCCTCTTGTTAGCCCGATCGATTTAGGTAAAAAGGGTCAAGGTTTATTAATTGGATTGTCCAATTAATTGTGTTACGAAAGTGACAAATATTTATTCGGGAATTAGTTAAATAATGAGATTATTTAATTAACGAGATTATTTAATTGTGTAATTAATTATTAGTTTGAGGGTATTGATTGATATTTAATTTTTAAAGATAAGATAATATGATTATTTTATTTTTACTAAATTAGATATTTAATTTTGAATTTAAAGAGCTTGAATTCAAAACAAATTGATTAATATCTTTAAAGATATGAGATATCTTAAAAGACTGAAATTGATTAGTTTTATCAATATATATAAATACATATATATATATATATATATATATATATATGATATATATGTTTTATTTATAATAAGATAAAAAAAATCAACAGTATGTAAAACTAACAATTTGCATTAAAAGCAAATTGGGTGTGCGGGAAAGAAGAGAAGACATGAAACACATCAATGCACAAAAGGACAAAAAATTGGTTTCTGTCTTTGTGAAGTTAAATTGCATTAGATGCGGTTGATATGTGCGTGAGAGATACAGATTCATCAACGCACATATATCAGTGCATATGCGTGAGACACTCATATGCAAGTGTATTCGTGGTATCAAAGAGAGAAAAGCTTAATGTGTGTGCTTGGATGCTACTCGTGCACAGTTGACAAAAAAAATACACACACACACACACACACACACATATATATATATATATATATATATATATATATATAAATTACTAGAAGTGTTCTACGTAGTTTTCTTTCTCAAGAAGAAAGAGTTTCTTTAAGGTTTCTCTCTACATCCTCCATTCAAGTTCCTGAGACCGTGATGCGCCCACACACAGTTACCAGTCCCGGGATATAGCGAGGATGATCGAGTGGTTCAAACCGGAGCATAACTTAAAGTGAAGAAGCCTCCAAATGTTGGTAAGATTGGTTCAGACAAGAGCATATCGTAAAGTGATGGAGTCTCCAAACGTTGGTAAGATTTTCTTCTTCTGATTATATTGATTATAATTTTATGTGTATACATATTGTATGTATGATTTTCAAAAATAATTATGATCCCAAGTTCACTGGTCCTAGATACAGATTATGATTTGTATTAAAAAAAAATTAAAACCTTAATTCCGTTACATGACCGGTGAACGAGGTTCTAACACGCGCTTGCACAATGGTGTACTTGTTTTAGTGCTTTGAGTAACCATTTGAGAAGGTTCCATTCTTCTCATAGTTTGGTCTTTGATCACATGGTTTTATTCCATGAGTTTGGGCATTCTTGTTAATGTCCAAATCTGACCTTTGGTTACTCATTTGACCATAACTCTTTTTACAGATATCCAAATCATGTTTTGTAAGTTGGAGTATAAAGTATATTTCCATATCTTTCCAAAGGTATATTATACGAAAGGTTTCGATGTCATTTGGTCATGTTTTGGGTAGCTCAAATTTGGAGCTTTTGTGTTGTCGCATTTTTCTCGAGAGTATAGCAACCTCAGGGCGACCTCGAGGTGACTTGACTTCCAAGTCACTTTTTCAAGTGTATTTTGGTACTCGAACCCGAGAGAAAATTGACCTTTCGATAACCTATCATCCAGGATTCCCTAAGGTCGCTTTTAATGCTAAAAAAATGTTTTTTCTTTCCCAAAACATCGTAGTTTGATTTGGACCCTATAAATACGTCAGCTTCTTCCAAAATTAGACCTAGAGCTTTGAAATTAAATCCTTTAGAGATAGAAATTAACTCTTAGTGAGAAAGAGCTCTAAGAAACCATTTTGACTGAACCAAACTTCAATCCATGAGCAACTAGCATCATCCTTGCATCTTCCAAGCATGGGTCATTTTGTTTGTCTTTGACTAGGTAATCTTTACCAGCTATAGAATCACTTGTTTAATTCTTATGACATGTTTACATAGGAATAGCTTTTATTGTTGATTAAATGCATGTCTTTGAGCTTAATTGCATTTACAACATGCTTGGGTTGTTTGTTGGTTGAGATTTATGTTTTGTGATCGTTAGCATTTAGGACTATTTTACCCTGTAGCTAAATTTATATGCTTTGCATTTAGATATTGTTGATTAGGTCTAATTGATTGCATTTGTTAATTGCATTTATTGTCTTTGCCATTTTATGTGACAACTTGTGTTGATATGTCTTTGTTTAATGACTAGAGTTTAGACTTACATATCTATATCTAGTTAGGTGTTTTTATGCATTCACTTAGGCATATTAATATATAGGATTGTTGTTTGAGTGCCATCATTGAATTCATAGATAAGCTTAAATGTGTTGACCGAGCATTTTTGCATATTGAATATTTCTGTATATTCACATAGGTTGCATATTCTCTTCATAGTTGTTAAGCTTTGTGACTAAGTGTTTAGTGCACAAGCTTGTTGGTCCAAGATCACTATTATAGGCCCGTTGGGTAGAGTTAAAGGGTTAGTAACTTGATGGTGTGATGGGAGGTCAACCTAGGTTATAAACTTTCATTCAAGTAGTGGATTTTATGGACCGTGTGTGACTAAGTGGTTAGCCCATGAGTTTTGCCTAGTTGGAGGGTTCTTACGTAAATCAAATACTTGTGTTTTTATTGTTCTATATTTGATTAAATGCTTGATAACATGGGGTAGTTTCATGAATATTGATTAATCAAAAAATTGGTGATTGATTAAAAACCTATTCACCCCCTCTAGGTATTCAGACATACACATTAAATGGAATTTCAGAGGAAGCCAATGGGGTTGCTCTAAAGGCTTGTGATGACCATCTTCGTAGTGGTTACTTCTTAGCACAATCCCATGTGTTGGTGCATGGTGACCATAGCTGGGACCTTAGTTGGATTCCTAACTTGGACATGGCAACAATTACGATGGAGGTTGTTGTAAGTCAACCTGCGGTCGTCCCCAACGCAACCAACACTTCTACAACTCCTCAGGTCGATGATCCAACCACGGAGGTGGCCTTAATGCATGATGATGAGTGATCGACCTCTCATTGATTTAATTTGATACGATGATGAATTCTAACTTAACAGCTTGCCTGCTTGTCTGTTTTATCTCTTCCTTTTGTTACTTGAACTTAAGCACAACACCTAATTTTCCTTTATCTGTATTTGAACTTTGATTTGGTTAGGGCATGATGTTGGGGTTTATGCCCTAAAGCTTGTAATTTGTAAATGTGAATGAAACATTAATAAATGAAGTAGCTTATTCATTCTATATACCTGTCTCATACATTTATATCATATGTACTTAACATCCAAGATTACCATATGGAATATATAACTGAGTATATGAGTGTCATACATAGAGGTATTCAGTTTGAGATGAGCAATCTAAAGAGGCTGTAGTGAGCAATCTAAAGAGTCCGTAGTAAGCAATTAGAGTTGAGTACTTTATTTATGGTAAATCTACAGTTGCAGTCCATTTCATAATGTATGTTGGTCTTAACCTAGACTATTCATATGGTGATATGAGAATGGAGGCACCTTATATGATGTGATCATATAGGATTGGGCCATGATTTATATGAATCTCTCACCAAGATCCGTTACAAGATGAGAACGAATGATGTCTATATATGGATGATCTTAATCTTGAGTGTTATATTGTCTCCTTCAGGTTAGACAGTGGTTTTTGATATACCATAGGTGAGATCGGAGTTGCATTCCATGTTGTAAAGTTTTCATTTATTAATTGGCTTATTTCGTGAACAAACCACATATTGGGGTTTGATGTAAGGGTAGCTTAGGCTCTCAAGACCTCAAGAGAAGAAGCACCAAAGGTAAATTTCTTGTGTTTGCTTGCTTTGAAGAGATAGGTGCACACACTCACTAACTCATGCATAATTCTTATTTGTATATGTTATATGTTTATATTTGTGTGCATTCATGTTTTAATAACTCTTATTGATTGATTGCATCTTGTGATTAAAATGCCATGTCATGTTAGGCATTAGGATGCATCCTCTTCACTTTGTTACTCTTGCAGATGTGTGTTTGAGTGTAAAGAAAGTAGGTTGTGCGCTACTCATGTTGCGCCACTCGACTAGTGCCAACACCAGCGTAAACTTTCCAGTGGGTTGTCACTGGTCATGCGCCACTAGACTAACACAGCCTCACCAGCGCAAACTTCCCAGTGGGTTATCGCTGGTCATGCGCCACTCGAATAGCGCATCCTCACCAGCGTAAACTTCCCAATGGGCTGTCGCTAGTCATGCGCCACTGACCTGCGTAACTCTACCAGTGCCTATTGAAAAACTTAGGCAGTACGCTAGTGGTGCGCTACTCGACCAGTGCCACTCACCAGCGCACATAGCAGAAGCTGGAGCGTTTTTCTCAAAACGACCTCACTTTGGTTAGGACTTATATATATATATATATATATATATATATATATATATATATTTGTATTTAGGTCGTCCATGAGTTCAAAATATCACATCATTACCTTAGAACATATTTCAAAAGGGAAAATCTTCCAAGTATTCATCTTTATATACTCAAAGCATCTCCTTGTGTATAAAAACATCATCTTGCATCATCTATGGTCATATAGAGTGCATCCATGAATGGTTTTTCTTCATCACTTATTGTTTGGTAAGTTTCTCACTATCTTCATATAAGTTAAGTGGTTTTCTTACCAAGCCATCTCTTTTATCATTTGTATGCTCTTAGAATATATTCTAGATGCAAAATAAAGATTGTTTGTGATGACATGATTGAGTGTTGTATTGTGATAACTTCATAGGATTAATTGATCTATGTTTAGCTAGGCTTTATGAACATGTCATTTAGCCTTTGATATCTAGGATTGTTTCAAATGCAATCTCATTATCCTAGATAAGCATATAAGGTTCCCTAGCTTTGTTTGTTCTTTGAATATCATCATATATTCACATTGGCCATTTTATCTCTTCATTGAGAAGTAAGACTTGTGTTGCTTCCAGTATTAGGTATCTTAAATCCCAAGCAAGATGGACTAGGTTCACTTATACCGGGATTAGGTAGTGGTGGTGAATTATAAATCGGGATCAGGTTGTAATTCCTTTACCATTAGTGGATTTGAGGTTCGAGTGTGGCACACTTAACAGCCCGTGGTTTTTCCCATTTGGAGGGTTTCCACGTATATCTCAAGTGCCTTTATTATTTCCGTATTTATTACACTTGTGATATTATTGTGACTAGTTAGGGGTATTTTCATCTAATTGAACATTAACGAAAATTGGGTAAAAACTGATAAAAATCTATTCACCCCCTATAGGTTAATTTTAAACACACCATAATATTTGTTTCACCGGTCAATAACTTCGTATGTTGGAATCACGGTTTGGCTTGTGGCTGGGAAGGTCTGTGCATAAAAGTGGGATCCACTCGTTCTTACGAGAAGTAGATGGTAGTTCCTTTAAGGGTTGATTGGGGGTTTCAACAATATGAGCGCTCTCCTTCTTCCATAAAGAAAGATAGGATTTATTGTTCATTAGAGAATCATTGGGACTTAATGGAAATGATATAATTAGAGGGGTATAATGGACTTTATGACCTAGCTCTAATTATGAACTACTTATGGAGGATTATACCGTATGTAATATCTATATCAATGGACAATCGTAATTTTAGTTTGTGTAACACATTAATAATAGGGATTTTGGTGGAATAACTCCGAGGTTAATAATCATAAAATATTAATTAAAGTGTTTAATTAATTATTTCTAAGTATTATTAGAGTCAAAACGGTGGGTCTATTATAGAGATGGCCATTTTACCCCGGGGCCACAAACCCCCGCTCCCCCATCCCCATTTGGGGGAATTTTTTGGGGGGAAATGGGGAAATGGGGGGGGATGGAGATGACTTTTAACCCCATATTTAAATGGGGTTGGGGATGGGGGACCCGTCCCTATCCCTATTTCCCCATTTCCCCCACAAATTCTTTGAAGTGGGGATAGGGTTGGGGTTAGGTGCCCCCATCCCCATTTCCCCATTTCCTCCAAATATTATAATATTATATAAAAAATATATTAATATATATTTTTATTATTTTTATTTTACTAACTATATATACATATTTATAAACTAACTTAAATTACACACCAAACAATCTAACTATATATATATATATATATATTGATTTTACTGTTAAATTACACACCAAACAAGCTCCATATAATTTATTAACATATTTTACTAACTATATATACATATTAAACAACTTAACTTTCATTTCAGTTTGTATGGAATGTTATTTTGTATTTTAATTTATTGGATTACGAATTTATGTGTTTCTTTAATATGTAATTTTTATTGATATAGGAAAAATGGGGGAATGGGGGACTGGGGGACTGGGGAAAAATGGGGGAAATGGGGAAATGGGGATAGGGATGGGGGGACCTCCCCCCAAAATTACCCCAACCCCATTTCCCCAAAATGGGGAAATGGGGGGGGGGGGGGATGGGAGAGGGTTTGAAAAATGGGGTTGGGGATGGGGGGACCTACATCCCCCCCCCTCCACTTCCCTATTGGCCATCCCTAGTCCATTAGGTCTCCTTGCTAGCCCGATTGATTAAAGGTAATAAGGGTCACGATTAATTAGTTGGATTGTCCAATTAATTGTGTTACGAAAGTGCCACGTATTTATTTAGGGATTATTTGAATAATGAGATTATTTGATTAATTTATTAATAATTAAATTAATTAGATTATTTAATTAATGACTTAATAATTATGAAATATGAATTAATTATTAAATGGAGGTTGCAGGTTCAAATCACGGCTAAGACAAAGATTAAAATAATTAGATTATTTATTCCTTACTTAGTCTAGTATTTAAGTCTAAGTCAACCAGGGTTATGTGGGAGTTAATTTCCTATTTTGCCTAGGACACTTAAATACTAGTATCCATTAATATATGGAAATATATTTGGAAATAGATATGTATCTGGTTATATATATACTTACATAACTAGGATACAATAGAATAGTTGACGGTGATTTTTGGATTACGTAGGATCAATCACGCGTCTAACAAGTGAGTATAGGTTGAAAATTGAATTACAAATACGAATAAGCAAAAGTAGATAAGGCACACAATTTTACATGGTAAAACCCTAGAGTAGGGAAACATCCACGGTTGCCAGTGACGACGAGAAGAATTCACTATGAATAGGATGTTACACACCCAACCTGTTCTTTTTTGGCGTATCTCTCTCTTTCTCTTTTGTGTATCTTTTCTACAGGTTGTTCCATCTTTCTATAATGAGATTATGAATCTATTTATATGTGTATAGAACCATAATCTTTAATACACAAATAAGGAAAGGCGATAGTGATTAATTAGAACTTGTTAATTGTTGAAGTCGTCTTTGTTTTCCTTCATTTTTTGGAGATCTTGTGTATTGAATTAGAGTCTTCATAGGATTCTAGTTGAATAATCCGTTTAGAATTTATTTCCTGATCGGTGTGCAGTCTTCTTAAAGAGCAGAGTTATTGCTTGAATTGGACTCGTTTCTTGTTTGGTGTTTATCCTTCTGGAAACTTTGAGTTCTTTCCTAATTAGAATTCTCTGACACTAGAGATGAAATAAGGATATTTCCTTATTGGAGAATGATTCTAGATTCATTGTTTGAGTAAGATCATTTTTCTTCGTATTTGAGTCATAATTGCCTTTAATGTCTCTCACGCACTGTTTAACTGACCAATCACCTAATCCTGACCAGATCTTTTGTGTCCCGATCGGGTGGTATTTACCTGATCAGGTTGTCTCTACCCGATCTATTAGTTTTTTTGATCGGATCATTTTCTTGACCATCTTGGGTAATCTCGAATGGCCCATGAGATCAATTATTGATTGCCTTGGGTTGATCTTCCCTGACTCTTGTGATGTGGCATATCTAATCATCGTGTTTTCAGGTGATCATGCTGACTTGTCAAGCTATCAAAAAATCCCTATAACAATAATCCATCAAATCCGCGAGATGAGCTCTTAACGGCTCAACGAAGGGGATTTGAATGATTTTGATTTTTTTACGCTTCCAAACTTATTGCTCTAACCCGATCAAGTATCTTATTTAACTGATAAGTTTTTATTTAACTGCTCAAGTGTCTTATTAAACTTATCAGTCTTTGATTCCTTTTTCCTCTCTTGTAGCTGGACCAGTTGGTGTCCTTGCTCTCAGCTCAAGATAATTCTCTACTGTCTTTTTTTTGGTGGACTAGTCGGTGTCCCAACTCTTTACTTAGGATAATTCTTGACTGTCTTGATTTGGTCGGTGTCCTAGCCTTTCACTCAGGATAATTCCTGACCATTTTGATTCTTCGATCGATATTCTGGCTTTTTACTCAGGATAATTTACGATCGTCTTGATTCTTCGGTCGGTGTCCTGGCTTTTCGGCCAGGATAGTTCTCAACCATCTTGAATCTTCATCCAAGAGGTGTTCGGGGAACCGTGCCCTATTTTTTCCTACTTTCCCAAGTAAACAAGTCACCAAGGACGTCTCCCGGTATTGTCTGTTTACATGGGTTTGACTGAATCATTAGTGCAATACTAACACAGCCGAACGCATCTCACCAGGTTTTCCCCGATGCCGAACCCGAGTGATTTTTTCTATAAAACCAGTATCTCGGGGTGGCCAGATTACTGCCAGTTCTTTATATGCATCTAGTCAGTTCGGCAAGCGTGTCGGATCTCTAACATCCGAATTCTCAGTCTCTCGAGCACCTTCACCCACCATGGAAGGTGTCGACGATACGAGTTTATCTTTGACAACAATGACAATTATAAAAAATTCGAACACAATTCTTGGCTTCTTTATGAAATGATCCGAAAATTAACAATACCAAAAAAAAATAGGGAAGCTAGAAATAAAAAACAAACTAAAAAATCGCTTAATCAAAAACTGAACGCAACTAAGCTATCAGTCTTAAGAGTAACAATTTTTTTTTCTCTGTCTGGGAATTTGCTCGCTTGCGTATATTCTGATGCTGATAAAATGGATAATCCACCCTCTAGCACTTTTTTTTTTGGGGCTTGCTAGAGTATCTCGGTGTTTCGTCTGTTTATGTTGGTTCCTCGAAGTTGAGTTCTGTCGCCCTCCTTCTAGTGCCAGTTTTTGATGATGATTTTTGGATTATGTAGAATCAGTCACGCGTCTAATAAGTGAGTATAGTTTGATAATTGAATTACGAATTAAAATAAGCAAAAGTAGATAGGGAACATAGTTTTATGTGTTAAAACCCCAAAGTGGGGAAACATCCACTGTTGATGGTGACAGCGATAAGAATTTACTATGAATAGAATGATTACACACTTAATCTCTAATTTTTTTGCGTATCTCCCTTTTTCTCTTTTGTGTATCTTTTCTACGAGTTGTTCCCTCTTTCTAAAATGAGATTATCATTATATATATATATACACACACACACACACAGAACCCTAATCAATATTATACAAATAAGAAAAGGTGATAGTGATTAATTAGAACTGGTTACTTGTTGAAGTCGTTTTTGTCTTCTTGCCTTTTTCGGAGATCTTGTGTATTGAATTAGAGTCTTCGTAGGATTCTAGTTCAATAGTCTGTTTAGAACTTATTTCTTGATCGGTGTGTAGTCTTCTAGAAGAACAAATTTATTGCTTGATTTGGACTCGTTTTCTGTTTGGTGTTTATCCTTCTAGAAAATTTAAGTTCTTTCCTGAATAGAATTCTCTGACACTGGAGAGGAAATAGAGATATTTCTTTATTGGAGTATGATTCTAGATTCTTTATTTGTGTAAGAACTTTCTTCTTCATATTTGCATCGTAGTTGCCTTTAATGTCTCTCACGCACTATTTAATTGACCAGTCACATAATCCCAACCAGATCTGTTGTGTCCCGATCGGGTGGTCTTTACCTGATCAGGTTGTCTCCACCCGATCGGTTAGTTTTTTCGATCAAGTATTTTTAATGACCATATTAGGTAATCTCGAATGGGCAATGAGATCAACTATTGATTGCCTGGGTTGATCATCCCTAACTTCTGTGATGTGGCATATCTAATCACCGTTTTTTCAGGTGATCATGCTGACTTGTCAAGCTATCAAAAAGTCCCTATAACAATACCCCCTCAAATCCGTGAGATGAGCTCTTAACGGCTTAACGAAAAGGATTTGAATTTTTTTGATTTTTTGACGCTTCCAAACTTATTGCTCCAACCCTATCAAGTATCTTATTAAACTGATCGGTTTTTTTTAGAAGGTCAAATGTCTTATTAAACAGATCATTTTTTTCAGCTGATCAAGTGTCTTATTAAACTGATCACTCTTTGACTCCTTTTTGCTCCCTTGTAGCTGGACCTGTTGGTGTTCTGGCTCTCTGCTCAGGATAATTCCCAATCGTATTTTTTTTATTGGACTAGTCGGTGTCCCGGCTCTTTGCTTAGGATAATTCCTGACTGTCTTGGTTAGGTTGGTGTCCTAGCCTTTTGCTAAGAATAATTCCAGACCATTTCGATTCTTTGGTTGGTGTCTTGGCTTTTTGCTCAGGAAAATTCCCCACCGTCTTGACTCTTCGGCTGGTGTCCTGGCTTTTTACTCAGGATAATTCCTGACCATCATGAGTCTTCAGCCAAGAGGTGTTCTGGAAACCTTGCCCTTTTTTTTCCTATTTTCCTATGTAAACAAGTCACCAAGGACGTCTCCCGGTCTTGTCTGTTTACATGGGTTTGGCAGAATAGTTAGTGCAATACTAACACAGTCGAATGCATCTCACCGGGCTTTCCATATGGCGGACCTGAGTGTCTTTTCCTGATAAAACCAGTAGCTCTGGGTGGCCGGATTACTACCAGTGCTTTATATGAATCCAGTCAGTTCGGTAGGCACGCCAGATCTCTAACACCTGACTTTTCAGTCTCTCGAGCAACTTCACCCACCATGGCAGGTGTCGACGCTACGATTTTATCTTTGATAAAAAAGATGATTAGAAAAACTTGAACACTATTCTTGGCTTGTTTATTAATTAATCTGAAAATTAACAATACCAAAACAATTCGGAAAGCTAAAAATAAAAAATAAACTAAAAAATCTCTTAAACAAAAACTGAAAGCAACTAAGCTATATATCTTAGGAGTAAGTATTTTTTTTCTCTATCTGCGAATTTGCTAGCTTACGTATATTCTAATGCTGATAAAACAGATAATCCACCCCTTAGCACTCTTTTTTTTAGGGGCATGCTAGAGTAACTCAGTGTTTCGTCAGTTTATGTTGGTTCCTCGAAGTTGAGTTATACCGCCCTTCTTTTAGCGCCAGTTGTTGAAGGTGATTTTTGGATTACATAGGATCAATCACGCGTCTAACAAATGAGTATAGGTTAACAGTTAAATTAGGAATTAAAATAAACAAAAGTAGATAAACCACACAGTTTTACATGTTGAAACCATAAAGTGGGGGAACATCCACTGTTGCTGATGACGGCGAGAAGAATTCACTATGAATAGAATGATTACACACTCAATCTCTCATTTTTGGCATATCACTCTTTTTCTCTTTTTTGTATCTTTTCTACGGGTTGTTCCCTCTTTCTATATTGAGATTATTGTTCTATTTATATATGTATAGAACCCTAATCATCATTATACAAATAAGGAAAGTTGATAGTGATTAATTAGAAATGGTTACTTGTTGAAGTCGTCTTTGTCTTCTTTCCTTTTCTGAAGATCTTGTGTATTGAATTAGAGTTTTCATACAATTCTAGTTGAATGGTCCGTTTAGGACTTATTTTAGTTCAATAGTCCGTTTAGGACTTATTTTAGTTCAATAGTCCGTTTAGAACTTGTTTCCTGATCGGTGTGCAGTCTTCTAGAAGAGCAGAGTTATTGTCTGATTTAGACTCATTTCCTTTTTGGTGTTTATCCTTCTTGAAACCTTGAGTTCTTTCCTGAATAGAATTCTCTAACATTGGAGAGAAAATAGGGATATTTCCTTATTAGAGTATGATTCTAGATTCCTTGTTTGTGTAAGAATATTCTTCTTTATATTTGAGTTGTAGTTGCCTTTAATATCCCTCACGCACTGTTTAATTGACACCTAATCTTGATGAGATCTTTTATGTCCCTATCGAGTGGTCTTTACCTGATCAGGTTGTCTCTACCCGATCAGTTAGTTTTTTCCATCTGGTAGTTTTACTGACCATCTTGGGTAATCTCGAATGGGCCATGAGATCAACTATTGATTGCATTGGGTTGATCTTTCCTGACTCTGATGATTTGGCATATCTAGTCATCGTGTTTTCAGGTGATCATGCTGACTTGTCAAGCTATCAAAAAGTCCCTATAACAATACCCCCTTAGATCCGCGAGACGAGCTCTTAACGGCTCAACGAAAGGCATTTGAATAATTTTGATTTTTTAATGCTTCCGAACTTACTGCTCTAACCCGATCAAGTATATTATTAAACTGATTGGTTTTTTTTTTCAGAAGATCAAATTTCTTATTAAACTGGTCAGTTTTTTTTTTCAGCTGAACAAGTATCTTATTAAACTGATCAGTCTTTGACTCCTTTTTGCACCCTTATAGCTGGACCTGTTGGTGTTCTGGCTTTCTGCTCAGGATAATTCCCAAACGTCTTTTTTTTATTAGACTAGTCGGTGTCCTGACTCTTTCCTTAGGATAATTCATGACTGTCTTGATTTGGTTGGTGTCCTGGCATTTAGCTCAGAATAATTCTCGACCGTTTCGATTCTTTGGTTGGTGTCCTGGCTTTTTACTCAGAATAATTTTTGACCGTCTTGATTCCTCGATCGGTGTCCTGACTTTTCACTCATGATAATTCCCGACCATCTTGAGTCTTCAACCAAGAGGTGTTCTAGGAACCTTACCCTATTTTCCGTGTTTTCCCATGTAAACAAGTCACTAAGGACGTCTCTCAGTTTTTCTATTTACAAGGGTTTGGCCGAATCATTAGTGCAATACTAACACAGCTGAACGCATCTCATCAGGTTTTCCCGAGTGTTTTTTCCGATAAAACCAATATCTCAAGGTGGCCGGATTACTGCCAGTGCTTTATATGCATCCATTCAGTTTGACAGGCGAGCAAGATCTCTAACACCAAACTTCTCAGTCTCTCGAGCACCTTCACCCACTATGGAAGGTGTCGGCGCTACAAGTTTATCTTTAACAACAAAGACAATTATAAAAAATCCGAACACAATTCTTGGCTTCTTTATTAAATGATCTGAAAACTAACAATACCAAAAAAAATTAGGAAAGCTAGAAATAAAAAACAAACTAAAAAATCTCTTAAACAAAAATTGAACCCAACTAAGCTATCTATCTTAAAAGTAACTATTTTTTTTCTCTGTCTGTAAATTTGCTCGCTTGAGTATATTTTGATGCTGATAAAACCGATAATCCACCCTTTACCACTCTTTTTTTAGGGGCTTGCTAGAGTATCTCGATGTTTCGTCTGTTTATGTTGGTTCCTCGAAGTTGATTTCTACCGCCCTCCTTCTAGCGCCAGTTGTTGACGGTGATTTTTGGATTAAGTAGAATCAATTACGCGTCTAAGAAGTGAGTATAGGCTAACAATTGAATTATGAATTAAAATAAACAAAAGTAGATAGGGCACACAGTTTTACGTGTTAAAACCCAAAAGTGGAAAAACATCCACTGTTGATGGTGACGGCGAGAAGAATTCACTATGAATATAATGATTACACACTCAATCTCTCATTTTTTGGCCTATCTCTCTCTTTCTCTTTTGTGTATCTTTTCTACGGGTTTTTCCCTCTTTCTATAATGAGATTATCGTTTAATTTATATGTGTATAGAACCTTAATCATTATTCTACAAATAAGGAAAGGTAATAGTATTTAATTAGAACTGATTACTTGTTGAAGTCGTTTTTATCTTCTTTCCTTTTTTGGAGATCTTGTGTACTGAATTAGAGTCTTCGTAGGATTCTAGTGCAATAGTCTGTTTAGAACATATTTCCTGATCGGTGTGCAGTCTTCTAGAAGAGCAGAGTTATTACTCGATTTGGTCTCGTTTCCTTTTTAGTGTTTATCCTTCTTGAAACTTTGAGTTCTTTCCTGAATAGAATTTTCTGACACTGGAGAGGAAATAAGGATATTTATTTGGTTGTGTAAGAACATTATTCTTCATATTTGAGTCGTAGTTGCCTTTAATGTCTCTCACGCACTGTTTAACTGACCAATCACCTAATCCCGACCAGATCTTTTATGTCCCGATCGGGTATTCTTTACCCGATCAGATTGTCTCTACCCGATCGGTTAGTTTTTTCGATTGGGTAGTTTTCCTTACCATCTTGGGTAATCTCGAATGGGCCATGAGATCAATTATTGATTGCATTGGGTTGATCTTCCCTGACTCTTGTGATGTGGCATATCTAATCACCGTGTTTTCAGGTGATCATGCTGACTTGTCAAGCTATCAAAAAGTCCCTATAACAATACCCCCCTCAAATCAGCGAGATGATCTCTTAACAATTCAATGAAAGGGATTTGAATATTTTGATTTTTTGACACTTCCAAACTTATTGCTCTAGCCCTATCAAGTATCTTATTAAACTGATCGTTTTTTATAAGAAGATCAAATGTCTTATTAAACTGATCCGTTTTTATTTCAGCTGATCAAGTGTCTTATTAAACTGATCAGTCTTTAACTCCTTTTTGCTCCCTTGTAGCTGGACCTGTTGGTGTTCTGGCTCTCTGCTCAGGATAATTCTCAACCGTCTTTTTTTAATTGGACTAGTCGGTGTCCCGGCTCTTTCCTTAGGATAATTCCTGACTGTCTTGATTCGGTTGGTGTCCTGACCATTTGCTAAGAATAATTCTCGTCCGTTTCAATTCTTTGGTTGGTGTCTTGGCTTTTTGCTCAGGATAATTTCCGACCGCCTTGACTCTTCGGTCGGTGTCTTGGATTTTCACTCAGGATAATTCCCAACCATCTTGAGTTTTCATCCAAGATGTGTTCTAGGAACCTTGCCCTATTTTTTCCTATTTTCCCTTGTAAACAAGTCACCGAGGACGTCTCCCGGTCTTGTCTGTTTACATGGGTTTGGCCGAATCGTTAATGCAATACTAACACAGCCGAACCCAGTCGTTTTCCCTATGGCAGACCCGAGTGTTTTTTCCTGATAAAACCAGTATCTCGTGGTGGCCAGATTATTGCCAGTGCTTTATATGCATCCAGTTAGTTCGGCAGGCACGCCTGATCTCTAACACCCGAGTTCTCAGTCTCTCGAGCACCTTCACCCACCATGGCAGGTGTCGACACTACGAGTTTATCTTTGATAACAAAGACGATTATATAAACTTGAACACAATTCATGGTTTCTTTATTAATTAATCTGAAAATTAACAATACCAAAAAAAATTAGGAAAGCTAAAAATAAAAAATAAACTAAAAAATCTCTTAAACAAAAATTGAAAGCAATTAAGCTATATATCTTAAGAGTAACTATTTTTTTTCTTTATCTGCGAATTTGCTCACTTACCGATATTATGATGCTAATAAAACGGATAATCCACCCTTTAGCACTCTTCTTTTTGGGAGCTTGCTAGAGTATCTCGGTGTTTTGTCTGCTTTTGTTGGTTCCTCAAAGTTGAGTTCTACCGCCCCTTTTTTAGTGCCAGTTGTTGATGGTGATTTTTGGATTACATAGGATCAATCACGCGTCTAACAAATGAGTATAGGTTGACATTTGAATTAGGAATTAAAATAAGCAAAAGTAGATAGGGCACACAGTTTTACGTGTTAAAACCATAAAGTGGGGGAACATCCACTGTTGTTGATGACGGCGAGAAGAATTCACTATGAATAGAATGATTACATAATCAATCTCTCATTTTTGGCATATCACTCTTTTTCTCTTTTGTGTATCTTTTCTACGAGTTGTTCCCTCTTTCTATATTGAGAATATCGTTCTATTTATATATGTATAGAACTCTAATCATCATTATACAAATAAGGAAAGGTGATAATGATTAATTAGAACTGGTTACTTGTTGAAGTCGTTTTTGTCTTCTTTCCTTTTCTGAAGATCTTGTGTATTGAATTAGAGTTTTCGTACAATTCTAGTTGAATGGTCCATTTAGGACTTATTTTATTTCAATAGTCCGTTTATGACTTATTTTAGTTAAATAGTCCATTTAGAACTTGTTTCCTGATCGGTGTGCAGTCTTCTAGAAGAGCAGAGTTATTGCCTGATTTAGACTCATTTCCTTTTTGGTGTTTATCCTTCTTGAAACTTTGAGTTCTTTTCTGAATAGAATTCTCTAACACTGGAGAAAAAATAGGGATATTTCCTTATTAGAGTATGATTCTAGATTCCTTGTTTGTGTAAGAACATTCTTATTCATATTTGAGTCGTAGCTGCCTTTAATTTCTCTCACGTACTGTTTAACTGACCAATCTCATAATCCAGATGAGATCTTAAACCTCAATTATGCACCTATAATGTATGAAACATGTATATGTGGCAAGCTAGGGGTATCGTCCACTGAGATCAACACAAGCTATGATTAAATTGAAACTTTGGTGATTAACAAAGCAAAAATTAGATGCTCTAAGAGTAAAATGATATGATCATTGAGATGAGATAACTAAATGCAAACTAACTAGAAATGACTAAAGTGTATCTAAGAGATGATAGGTGTATGGCTATATGATATATGGACTAGGGAGTTGATGGAATTCATAAGCAAATAATGGGCCAGGATGAACTCAACCATTAATGAACATTAAACTAATGCAACCAACCTAGACGTATAATGTTAGTTGTATATCTCACATGGATTTCCACCCACAATTGATTGTTCATGAATGCACATCTATCAAATTGAGGGTAAATGTTTTTTATAAAATCATCAATCTAGATGTGTAGATTTGATGCTTAATCTTTCACCGACAATCAACCTAGATATATAGAATTGACTACCCGTTGAGAATAGATAAGAATTAAGATTATTGAACCTGGGTTTCACTTGAGGATGTGCTCTTGCTTAACCCTTTCATTCAATTGATCTAGAGGAGATTAAGTATATGTATACCCAATCACACTCAAATAGTTTCTCAAATAATTTTGCAAAGAGAGGAATATACAATCTTAAGCCATCTTCGAAATCAAATTAAACCATTGAATGAAACAAAATTGATTGATTGATTGTAAAATAAAGAGTTCAAAACAAAGCCCGCTAATCATAAATGAATCACATGAACACCCTAGTGGAGTTATTAGCTACTCATGACAATCAAAAGAAAACAACAAGTAGAAGAGGAATATAAAGGTCCCAAAAGTGACCTTCTTCTTCTTCAAGCTTCATTATTCTTTCTTATGTCCTCATTGAGTAGCAATTGATGAAAAATGAATGGTGAGTTTTGATCGATTTTGGGAGAAATAGAATTCTTAGATCTAGAGAGAGAAGAGGTGTGAAGAATATGTGTGATCTAACTAACGGATCCTTAACTATGGTTTCAAAATGGGTTTGTTATGTTGATGTGGATAGAAAGATCTCATGAAATGCACAGGTATAGCATGGGTATATACCCGCATAATTACCTATACAATCTCCTAGAGCCAAATTCTTCATCTTCGGTGTACGGGCAATGCGCTGGTGGCACTCGTATTGTCTTCTTTCTTCAGACTCCTTCTTCAAGTGTGTGGGTAAAGTCCCGTGTAGATACCAACACACAGAAACTTCCTTGCTTCCTCGAATTGGTCATTTTCTATGCAATTCAGTTCTTTTCCATCATTTCTTTCTAATTGTCTACAAATATGTGAAACAAGCCATAAGATCATTGAAAATACACTTAAACAAGGCAAAAAAAATTGGTTTCGAGAGCCAAAATGTATCGCATTTTGGATCGATCATTTTGGACACAAAGTTTCTATTGGTGCCGACCTTTCTGGCTAAGCTTTGGACATCATGCAGGTCTTTGGGTGTTGCCAGGTCCAATATCGCCTTCACTTTCACTGGGTTGGCCTCTATTCCTCACTCGTTTACTATAAAGCCAAGGAATTTACCTACTGACACACTGAAATCACATTTCTCAGGATTTAACTTCAAGGATTATTTTCTCAAGATGTTGAAAGATTCCGGTAGGTGGGCGATATGATCTTCCAGGTTCTAGGACTTTGTGATCATGTCGTCCATGTACACTTCCATGGTTTTCTCTATCAGTTCCATGAATAACCTATTTACTAACCTCTGGTAGGTAGCTCCCGCATTCTTCAACCCAAATGGCATCACTTGGTAGCAGTAAAGTCCTTGATGGGTAACAAAAGTTATCTTCTCTTGGTCGGGAGGGTACATGGTTATCTGGTTGTAACTAGAGAAAACGTCTATGAAGCTAAAGTACCCATTTCTTGTTGTCGATTCCATAAGTTGAATGATCTTAGGTAACAGGAATAAGCTCTTTGGGCACACATATTTTAAATCCGTGAAATCTACACACATGCGCCACTTCTCGTTGGCTTTGTTTATAAGGACCACATTGGTGATCCGTTTTGGGTACCTGACCTCCCTTATAAAATTGGCTTTCATCAGTTTGTCCATATCCTATTGGATTGCTTGGTTCCTTTCTTGGTTGAAGAACCTTCTTCGCTGCTTGACTTGCTTGATAGCTGGGTTAACTTGTAGATGGTGATAGGAAATGTGGGGGGCAATTCCTGGCATGTCTGCATGTGATCACGTTGCTATATTCTTTTAGGAAATTAACGAGTAGCTCTTTTTGCTTTAAGGCAAGGTGGGCACTGATCTTCACTTCGTTATCAGGGTCATTATCCTTTACTGGGACCTACTCAAGGGTGTCCACCGGTTCCCCCCGTTTTTATTCTCTAGCGACTCTTCTTGCATCCTCTTCTTCAGCCACCTCGTCTCCTTCCATTGGCTCTAGTTGCATCGTCTCCTGGATACCTTCGGGGCCCTCTATTAGGTGTATGCACCATTTTGGATGGGTTGGCCAAAGTGGCGTAACACCTCATAGCCACCTTTTGGTCACCTCGCACGATGCCAATCCTTCCTCCGACGGGGAACTTCATGATTTTGTGATAGATTGACAAAATTCCTTTGGTTTTGATCAAAAAAGGTCTCTAGAGGATAATGTTATAGGCACTAGGTGGGTCCACCACTAGGAACTCGGTCATTGCACTCATTTAGATTGACAGCTCTCTCACAGATACTGGAAGGTTGATCATCCCTACTAGAACTAGGGAGTCCCTAGTGAATCTGTATAGGGGGGTCGTGCATGATTTAAAAGTTGATTCTACCACGTTGAAACGATCGTATGCATCCTTGAATAATATGTCCACAGAATTGGTACCAATCATTACTCTCTCTACTAGGAAGTTGGCTACCCAGATTGTGATGACTATTGAATCCTCGTGGGGGTGCACAACTTCCAGATGGTCCTCTTCAGCGAACACTATTGAAGTTGCCTGAGTTTGGTGACCTTTGAAGTTTCTACAGTTGATCGAACACTATCGACTACCATTCTTTCAGAGGGGCTTATGGCATACTTCTTCCTAGCATTGTTGGAATCCTCTGCTAAGGTAGGTGAAAATACAAACACAGTTAATTTACCTTAAGCTAACCTAGATGGGAGAGGGGAGGGGGGGGGGGGTGAATTGCTTGTATCATAATTTTTATTAATCAAACACAAGCAAAATCAATTCAATAAAGATATGCTTGATCAAACAAATTTAATATTGATAGCACCCTACATGTGATACAAACTAGGCTATTTAAACAAAAGCCTTTAACAAGTTCAAATCTTGATATAAAATGAATATCAATAACAAGTATATCAAACAAGATATTCATCAATATCAAGTAAGATATATATCAATACATATACAAATATCAAGAGATAGGGATATAGAGAATCAACATATGATCTTCACGTGGTAAAACCTTCGAAGAGGAAACATCCATAGGTTGATACCGTAACCACCGGCAAACAACTTCCACTAGTAAGATAAAAAGATACAATCTCTCAAGTGACCACTTCACCTAGAAATCTACCCTTCAACCCTACACAATGAAAGGGATGCTACCTTTCTTAACTATCTGGACCACCCCGATTTTAGTCAAGAATCCATGCACAAATTGAAGATCCCCTCTACAAAATGCAACTTCCAATGCACAAACCAAAGAATCACTTTAAGGAATGTGACTTCCAACCTTTTCACAAGGCCTTTTATGTGATCATGAATGCAAAAAGCAACAAGCATGCAACATAGAATATGATGATCAACAAATTATATGGGATCTAGACTTATGCATGAAAGTTCACAAACCAAATATTTCTAGTTACTATGCATGAATAACAATTCTTGAAAATGTGAAAACACCAAAACACATTTAGCTTCAAGATTTATTCATGTCACTGAAACTTGAATCAATAATAGTCATTTAAACACATAGAAAAGATTTAGTATCAAACAAAAAACATGCTAAAAGCATACCATATGATCAATAGAATTCCTAGCAAGAAATATAAAGCATGCACTCACAAAGTATTCAATTAAAACATATCAAGCTCTAAGTATACAATAAAATTGTGCAAATCATGAAAATGGTCAAATAAAAGACCTAGCACATGTAGAGACTATTTACAATTAAAATCAATCAATCAAAGCTCAAAATAGCCCTAGAAAGAAAGCTATCACAATACAAAACACAAACATGTGAAAACATAGGCTTTTACAAAAACCTAACTCAATATGTAAGATTCAATCAAAGCTCAATCTCACTTCTATAGTGTCCACAACTCTAATCAAAGTAAACACTATATACATACAAGTATCGAAGAAGAAAACCCAAGGTAATTGAAGATTTAAAGCTCAAAAATCAAAAGAAAATTAATACCTCAAGTGAAAAATGTGCAGTCCCTTTTTTGTGTGTGAAGCTTCCAGAAAACTCAATCAAATGACTCCAAAATCTTATGGAAAAGATAGAGGACTGGTAGATGAGAAATCTCCAACTTGAATCACTTGAATCAGACTCTAAATGAAAAATATATGGTGTTTGGAAGATAGGAAGATGGAGAGAAAATTTCTACAAAAGTTTTTCAAGTTTTTCTTCGTGGAAAAGAATGAGAGGGAAATGAGCATTTAAAGGAAATTTTTAAAGAGGGAAATGAAGGACCAATTTGAGAGAGACAACTCTATATCCCGTGGATGCTCGTGGCCCTCCACGGAGGTAAAGGATCTCCTTTTCCATGGCTCCACGGGAAATGGGGGTTGCCCTCTTCCTTTTCCTTTGAGGCTCCTTCAATTCTTTAGTCATATCTCCGGCCTCTGAAGTCTGATTTTGAATCCATTTTACGATTACACACTAAGACTCTCTCATGTACAAAATATGTCAAGATTTTTTTTTTAAATATGGAATTCAATCTTGAAAATCAGAGATGAAAACCATGTACGATAAAATCACGAAAAGTTTCTTAACTTCCTAATTTGAACTCGAAACTTAATGAATGAGTGACCAAAATTACTGTAACTCAATATGTAATATTATAAGCATAACTTCTATTTCAATATCATACAAATACAATAAAATGAATACAAGAACAAACAAGTATGCTATTACCTAGAAATAGTTTAGAACATGCAATTTCTCAAAATTTGTCTCCTTTAGAACTAATGCATGTGCAGACATGAATAAAAGAATTCATATGTCATAACAATATGTATGATATGTGTGTATGTACCTAGGCCTTGCAAGAGTAAAGACGTCTCAATATACCTTTAGCTAAGCAATGACGCTTTGTTCCTCTTGTAGCCATCACTTTGCTTGAACTGTTGTCCAATCATCCTTGAAGCTTGATGATCCATAAATCCTAGACAACTAATCAATTCAAAGCAAATATTGTTTTGATATAGAATTATGCCAACACAAGACTCAAAAACCTAACAATAAGCCCTCTACTGACTGCATGAATGACTTAGGTGAATTGCTAGAGGCAAGTTTGTCTTCTTAGAACTTGATCTTCTCATCTTGTTGTCTTACCTTTGACCTAGTTCCACCACTTTAGCTTAATGCTCACCAATCTTAGTCATAAGCCCCTCTTGAAATTGCAAAGTTCATTTCGGTAGACTACTTGTGCTTGACATAACACTAGGCTCATGGTACACACCAAAAAGCCTAAAAGTGTCACTAGCCATCCTTTTTCCTCTGTAAGACATAAATGCCAATTGATTCATATAAAAATGGTCCAAAAGAGGTGGAAACACATCATCATCAAGTCTTAGAACTCATAGCTTCATGCAAAAATAAGTAACGAACCCCGTAAAAGCCAACTTATTGTCCAACTTATATGAAGAGGCCGCACTCTCAATATGCTCTATCAAGGGATCACCAAGGTTCAAGTGCTTGTTTGTCACCAAGGCATACACAATATTGATCTTCTCTTTGTTTAGCACCAAAACATTAGTAGATTCTACAAGATTGGCACATACAAATAGATGCCAAAAGACACTAACCTTGGTTAACTCACTTTGACCAATGTAAGCTCTTTTCCCCCACTCAAATCATCATATTCACATAAAGTCCTCCCCATAAGATTTAAGTGATCTTGGTTGTCCACATTAAGTAGTTTCGACTCAAACTCATTGGAAACACCAATGAACTTATTGATGGTTTTTGAGGAGATCCTAAATGATCTTCCCCTCACATTCATCAAGGCATTTTTGAAGGTTGTACTATCCTTATATTCAAAGTAAAACTCTCTAACAAGGCCCTCACACATAACCCTAATAGTATTGATCCATGCTTCCCAATGCCTTTCATGAATAATTGATAGTACCAAAATTTTCATATATTTTAGCCCTCAATTCCATTCCCTTTGTCTCGTTTTTGGTTGTTTATGCTTATCTAATGGCTCATTTGTTATGATTGCAGAAAATTAGGTACATTTCGAAAGATTGGATGAAAAACGCGGATTTGTACAAGAAAAGGGAAATAATTGATCAAGTGTAGAGGTCATATGTGTTGGTACTGTACGGGGTCCCGACCCGTACACTACCTGCGCACTATGAAGAGGAGTTAGAATCAGGTAAATGCACGGGTCATGAACCGAACACCAATTGCACACAAATCGTACACTTGAAGAAACAAGGGAGCTGACAAGGGAGCAGTGGAGGTGCATCAGGACACTGCGCGGGTCCAAACCCCGTACATAAACTGTGTAATTCTCTGAACCCAGGAGAAGAAAATCTATACATCAGGGCATTGTGCGGGTCACTATATAGGTCCTAACCCGTGCACAACTCATGTTTTTGGCATGTTAGGAAGACACATAAGCGAAATCAAGCCATTTTAAAGACACCTTTATAAAGGATCGTTTCAGTTATGACTCAGACGCCCAGAAACCTACTCATAACCACTTTCTCTCTCTAGATCTAGGAATTCTTTTCTCTCCCCTTACATTCAAAAATCCATTCATTTATCTTTGATTTTCTACTCAGTCAAGGCTTTAGGAGATTAGATTTCAAGCAATCAAGGAAGGAGAATCATTCATTGGTTTACTCTCACTCTCTTCTCCTATGTATTTTCTTTTATTGAGCATGAGTAGCTAATCATCCAACTAGGGTATTGATAAGATTCTATTATGGATTGTGGGTATTGTAATGAATTCCATTTTTTAATTAATCTATTAAATATATTTCATTCATTGTTTTATTTCAAAGATGATTTGTATTTGATTGTACACTTATTTCCTTGCAAATTATTTATGAAATTATTTGAGTAGAGAATTGGGTGTACCCTCTATTCAATTCTCTTAAGATCATTTGAATGGAAGGTGTTAACCGAAAAGGGTGAGGAATTACAGCTAACACCTTTATGACCACTACCTCGGAAGGTTGCGGTCTGGGTAGGTACCTCGTACCTTGGTGATCTTGTATGAATGAATGAAGAATTATAGTGCGGTAGGTAGAAAACCATCCATCCCACCTGTCGGGCTTCGTTCATATAGAGGGGACATGGGGAGCTCGAGGTTTTCTTGCTGGGGTAAAAAGGTTGATCCGTGTCCCTAGTCCCTAGTATCCAGTCTCCTCTCTAGGTGTCCTCGATCCAAATAGTGAACAAGGTGGTAGGGTTGGTGCTCGTCAATGATGTAGATGTACTCGTGAAATAATGGACCACCCGGTAGCGATTCTTCGCCTCTAGATGCTTTCAATCGAGGTCGTAACATGTCCTGGTACCCGGAGCTCAATCCTGGACCTTGATTTCTTCCAGTAGTTCCTTGACCTATACAACGAATAAATAGGGGGGTTGATCTGGCTTCTGTGTTAGATCCTTGTTTGCTCCCGTAGGGAGACTGCGGGAAAGCTCATCGACTACCTTTAGATGGGTCTTGGCAGTTTCTCTACATCTTGATATGTGACTTTGGCATGTAGATGGGAGGATAAGAGTGCTAGGTCCAGCGGGATAGGAATCTAGCTCATACATATACATACATGCATAATAAATGAGATAAATAGGTGAAAGGCAAGACTTATGTAGAGTGAGGTGGACTGACCAAAGGGAAAAAACATCATGAATGATCATATGCTGTAAAACCCCAAGGCAGTATCTAGAGGAAGGAGAAATACCCTAACTTGTATATATATATATATATAAATATATATATATATATATATATATATATATATATATATATATATATATATATCAAGCGGTGCTCATAGGAGCTTACAACAGTGAAGAAATAATACAACGTATATTCTCCATGGAGCTTACAGTAGTAACATAATGTTAACCAATCTCGATATAATTTTGGGAGAGGTAATACATGTAACGATGATGTAGGGAGAACTTAGACAAAGTATGTAGACTTGCCCAGGGCTGATCGATTTTGGGATTAAAGAAGAGATATCAGATTTTAGAGATCTCCGATATGTAGTCGATGCTATTACAGGTGTATATATACATGGTGTAACTACCTTAGCATGCAAGTCCAGGATTCTTGAATTGTTCTCCTTTCCTTATTGAAGACGATTCTTCATTTAATGTAGTTGATCAGTGTGTAGCTAATATCTTGGAGAAGATGTGTTTATTTCCTCTTCGAACTCTTCCTTATTTCCCACTCCATTAATTTAGCTAATCAATTCGTAATCAAATGAGGTAATGATTGAGTTGACTTATTAATGGTGTTATTAAGGAGTTGACTGATTTAATGTCGTTGATTATCTCCATTAATAAGGCTGACTAACTTCATTAATACGGTTGACCTCATTAATAGGGTTGACTATCTTCATTAATATGGTTTGACCTCATTAATAGGGTTGACTACATCCGTTAATATGGTCTGACCTCATTAATAGGGTTGACTATCTCCATTAATACGGTTTGACCTTATTAATAGGGTTCACTACCTCCATTAATACGGTTTGAACTCATTAATGGTATCATAAATGTCATGAAAGTCAACCTTCTCTTTCTACGCTGTTTGGACGAGAACTCTGGTTTTGTATGTCACTTTGATGAGGTACTTTATGGAGGTTACCTGGGGTGACGCTTGGCCTATCTAGTGTCGAGGTACGCTCGAGTACTGCTCTTACTACTGCAAAATTGTTTTAACCATACCGGGATCTGCAGTGGATCTTGCCCTAATCGTGTTGATGTTTTTTGGTGATGATGAGGCTTGCAGGCTTCTTTCTCCTCAGGAAGGTTGAGATTATACATTGATGAGGCATGAGGCACTTACAAGACAAGTTCGACACCCTAAACATCTCTTGGAGAAAGTTGAGATGGTAGTATGCTCCAGGAAAGTGTCGCAAGATACCTCGGCCCTGGGGAACCCAGATCCTTCCACTTCGACCTAGCTTTGAGCTTCTATCCTGGCATAGAGAGCTTGACGTGGTCACGTCGGGCTTTATTTGGTTAGCCTAGATACGTTTAAGATGATCATATGGCATAGGCGGCCTCGCCTTGCACCTACAGGATCGCGTGGTAGCTCGACCTCGGGGACCTTGATATAAGCCCAAATTTGGACCCTTGCATAAAGGTTGGAAGTGAATAATTCTCCTTTGGTCCCTAACCAATTTTGGCTATTAACATAAGTCCCTCTGACTTTAACACCGGTACACATGTGGGGTTGAAGTCAGGATATGTAACACTTGAAGAGTTTTCCTTTTTCTTCTTATAGGTAACCATTACTTGAAATGAAAATCGTTCTCATCATGCTTGGCTTAGGCGAATCATGGTACAAGCATTCCTACTTTAGGAATCCTAGTATTTAGGTTAAAAGATCTTGGTAGGCAACTATGAAAATACAAACACGTTTAAATGCTCAAGGCTAACCTAGAAAGGGGGGGGGGGGGGGGTGAATAGGTTAGGCACCTTTTTCAACTCCTTTAGAAACAAACAAAAGTTTGTCCCTCTAGATTGCTTGTATCACAATATATATATATATATATATATATATATATATATCAATTAAAGATACTTAATCAATATATAAAACAAGTAAAGTGTGATACAAACAAGTAATCATAACACATACACAATCTATATTATAGAAAGGAAGTCAACTTACGAATAAAGTTATATCCATAGTATTCAAATAACAAATACAAATATATGAGAGATAAGGATAGAGAAAAGTTGATACAAGATATAACATGGTAAACATCCGAAGAGGAAACATCCACGGGTTAGCAACCATCGTCAAAAAAAATCCACTAGTAGATAAGACAAGTACAATCTCTCAAGTGACCCCTTCATCTAGAAACTACCCTCCTATCCTACTCATGAAGATGTCGCCCTCTTGCTCAACAATCTGAGGCCTCACACCTCTTGTCAAGACTTTCTCGCTTACCCTTCCAGATCCTCACTTCTTGCTCAACTATCTGAGTCCTCCCGACTCTAGTGAAGACTTCCTCGCTCACCCTTCTGGATCCTCACGACCCTAGGCAAGACTTCCTTGCTTGACAATCCGAGGTCTCCCACCTCTTGCCAAGAATTTCTTGCTCAACAACATAGGTCTCACACCTATTGTCAAGACTTACTTCTCACAAGGCATCTAGGTGATCATGAATGCAAAACACAAACAAGCACACAACATATAATGTTATGATCAACACATCCTATGGAAAATACTAGACATGAGCATGTTTGCACAAAACAAATGTAGTCTAGTCAATCATGCATGTTTAATTCATCTAGATCATGTAAGATATGTTCAACATTAATTACAACCTAGATACATGCATAGATTTAAAACTTGAATCACAAGATATGTTCAATTAACACATAATCAAGTTTAAATCTCATAAACCAAAAACATGTTAAAATCATGTGACAAAGTCATTTAGATTAAAGCTAAAGTTCTAGAGCATATTTTCTATTCATAGATTCAACAAAACACATGAATAGCTCAAAAGAACACAAACACATGTATCATTGTGAGATTTCGGCCAAAGAGAGCCTAATACATGTGAGGAACTATTTTTCACAAAATCAATCAATCAAAGATCATCAAATAGTCCTAGAATCAAAGCTAGCACAATACAATCCCAAACATGTGAAAATATAGGCAAAATCAAAACCTAACTCAACATGTGAGATTTTAATTGAAACTCAATCTAGCTTTAAATGAGTTCAAAACTCAAATCAAAACAATCACAAGACACATATATATGTTGAAGAAGAAAACCCAAGGCAATTGACCAAGTTTTAAAAGAAAACTTTGAAAGAAAATCAATACCTTAGTTGATTTTGGTGCAGTCCCCGTTTTTGTGAGATTAGACTCCAACAACAGCAATAAAACTAACTCAAACTTTTATAGAAAAGATGGAGGATGAATATAAAAACACTCTCAACTTTGAATCACTCAAATCGAAGTTCAAATGAAGAAGTTATGGTGTTTGGAAAGTGAGAAAATTTGGAGAGAAAATTCCGCACTCAAGTTTTTGATTCTCTTCTTAGAATGAAATGTGAGAGGGAAGGGATATATAAAGGGAAGGGAAAATGAGCATATGAAATGACCAAAAGGGAAAAGAAGCAGCCAAGCTTGCTTGCTTCCCGAGATGGCACATGGGCATCTCGGGGCAGCAAGCCTTCTGCCCCGAGATGGCCACGCACCATCTCCAGAAAGAAGAACTTTGCTGTCTTCTTTTTCCCTTGACCTTCCTTCATATTTTTTGACCGTTCTCTGGCCTCCAAACTCGAAATTCAAATCTGTTTGTGGATTAAAAACTATAACTCTCTCATGGACATGGACATATGAGATACTCAACCCAGAAAATAATAATTCGACTCGATATACGAATACGAAGACGAAGACAATGTATGCAACATGAGTTGAAAGTGTAGTATCTTTTGATTTAGAACTTGAAATCAATAGTATGAATAACCGAAATGACTGGAACTCAATCAAGAATGATTTAAGACTAAATTCAAGTTCAATATCCATGCTATACAAACATATACAAATACAAACACAATTCACACTAGAATGCAAACTACATAGAGATAGTCTCCAATCATGCATTTTCCAAAACATGTTATTTTCATACCAATGCATAAGCATACATCTTCAAGTGTGTGAATGTGTTATACATGGTGCACAACAATGCAGGGACATATATGAATGAATTGTATGTGTGTGCCTATAATGGTGCACAACGATACAGGGACACAAATGTATGAATTTTATGTGTGTGTGCCTAAGCCTTATAAGAGAAAGATAAGGTCTTAATATACTTTTGTAGAACCATATGGCATCCTTTCTTCTTGAAGACTTTGAACTTTCTTTGACATGTTGTTCCTTCTTCTTCGAAGCTTGAATCATCATGAATCTAAGCAACTAAATCATTACAAGTAAACATCATTTTGATATGGAATTAATGCCAACACAATCTAAAACCTAACAAACTAGGGCCACATTCATACCAGGTATTTATACATAGGTGAAATGTAGGTGAATCTGGATTGTTCGATCATGTGGGATGAAGCTCCTATGGCTAGTCTGGGTACCTAGCATTCCTTTTTTAGGAATCACGGTACTTAGGCGAACTGGCTAAATGATCCTGATAGGCAACTCTGCCATCTAGATCCTTCCTGGCTGGTTGGCCCGAACAAGGTAACATGATGACCATTTGGTTGTCCTGGTCTCTTGATCTAGCAGGCAACTATGCTCTTACTCTCAGATCTTTCTTGGGTGTGGTAGCCCAGCCAAGGCATCAAGAATGTTGGCTAGCTATCCTGGTCTCAAGATCTGGATGGCAACTATGCTCTTATACTCAGACCCTTCTTAGGGGTGGTAGCCCGACCAAGGCATCAAGAATGCTAGCTAGCTATCATGGTCTCGAGATCTGGTCGTCAACTATGATTTTAGACTCAGACCCTTCCTAGCGGGGGATGGTGCCTAGCCAAGTCATCAGGGGTAGTACGGGGGCTTCCCCGACCAATCCCTGGTCTCGAGGTGATCATTGTCGAAATACCATGGCGATCCTCCTAGATGGATTAATCCGGTTTAGGGAATCAGGAGTGTTTTATAGATCTTCTGGTAATGGCGATTCTCCTGAAAGGATTTGATCCTGTCTAGGCTATCTCGATCATAAGCGAATGGTGATCACATGAGAACTATCATGGGGATCAAAGTCAAATGAGATACAAACTCATGGCATTACCAATACGAGGTTGTATCAATGCAAGGTGGTACCAGTTTGTAACCGGCCTCACTTTAGGAGCTTTTTCACGAGTATAATCTCTTGAAACGATCTGAGTTACGGGTGTAGATGATAGAGTGACCTTCTCTAAGAGGCATTTTTATTATGAACCGGTTACTAGGAGAAATCGTCTCACGTTATCGCCCTTTCCACATGGGTACTAGAAAGAATAGTGAGCTCTTAATCCCCAAGTGATGTAATTGGTTTAGAAGCCTGTTCAAGGTAGATAAGAGTCTTCAAAAGTCATAACAGAGCTTAAGACCTTGTTATGACCGAATCGGGACCGGGGTATTGAGTGGCCAGGTATAGGGAGTTAGAAACCGTTAGTCCTCCTCTGATGGTACTGGTTCAAAGGCATGTCTAGGCTTCAATGAGACCTTGGTAACTGAGAAAGGGCTATGAATTTTGCTTAAATGAAATAGGACCTAGGTAGCTCACATGAGCGCTGTGGAGGGCCCAAAACAATAAGTGAAGAACCATTGGTCTGATACCGGTATGGAGGCATGCTAGTTTTTTAATGAGAAACCAACAACTGAGAAGGGGATCTGGACTTTGTTCAAGTGGATCAGGACCTAGGTAGCTCACTTGGGGGCGCTGTGAGGGGCGTATTATAATAAGTGTAGAAACCATAGATCTTGCAGTTATGTTGCTAACTCAATAGGCTCGTTTAGGTACCTAGGAGACCTTAACAAATGTGGGAAAACTCTGGGCTTTCCTTGAGTGGATCATGACACCGGTGGCTCGCTAGGGCGTTGAGTGGCCCTATACCAATGGAGATGAGCCATCAATATGATACTCTTCAGGAGCTAACTGATGCTGCTAAGGCCGAGCTCATGCAAGTCAAAGAGGATGGTTACTTCTTCACAGCCTACCAGGTAGAGCTGGCTCTACCTCCTCTCTTTGACTTAAGAGTCGTTGATGGATGGAAAATAGAGGAGATCAAGAGAGATGTTGAGATGGCTGTGTATGCTTCAATTATAGCTTGCCAGGCTTAGGCTGCTGAAGCAGACCCTAGTTTGAAGTCCCATGTTACGGCAGATGATCAATCCAAAAAGAAGTTTCAGACCATCCTACCTCTTTATCTGGACTTGCTAATGAGGTACTAGACCAGATTGAAACTACCATTGAGGGGGAGGTTCAGACTGGTTTGGATGAAGAGGTAGGTACCCAGATTCATCCAGCCACGATGAGGGTGGTAGACCAGACTGGCATAACGGAGGTGAATGACATCCCTGTTGGTTCTGCTCAAATAAAGGCCACAGCTGAGGTGGTTGTGCAAGTGGAAGATGAGCCCCAAGTTGATCCAGAAGTAGGTGCTTTAGATGAGGAAACCGCTCTCTCAATAGAGGTGAAACTAGAATGAGGAGCTGACTAAGGTAGCAAGAGGTACAGTCGTTATGAACGAAACCCTGACCAAAACTAAGACAACTATGGCTAATACATAGTCAGACAGAGAGTGGATCCAGCATGCATAAGATAAAGAGAGACTCTAGTCCATGCACCGTGCCTTGCAAGGATTGCTCTGAAGGAGGAGAAAAAATTTGAAAGAAGTGGTCTAAACTCTGTATAGCAGCGTGGCTACCTTGGAAGCCAAGGTGGGCGCTTAATTTGCTGAAGGATACTTCTACGCTGCTTTCTAAGGATCGAGAGCTCTTATTCCCTCTGATCTGATAATCATTGGAATATGATACCTTGAGTAGATCATGGAGAAAGTTGGGAGTTACCTGGGTTCGCTCCGACTAAAGCCGGCCCTTCTTGAGCTAATGAATACGCAGATGATGAGGAAGACTTGGTACCCATTTCCACTCTAATGCCAAACGGCACTGAGGTAGAACCTGTCTCAAAGTCCCCTGCTAATGTAGAATCTTAAGATGTAGGACAAGCTTCAAACCCGCCTACCTCTCTTTTTGAACCCATCAAGGAGTTAGAGGTCTAGATCGATTCTACCAATAAGAGAGAGGTCCAGACTGGTCTAGCAAAGAAGATGATGGTCAAGGCTGATTCAAATTGATCCAACCAAGGTGGTGAAAGCTAACTCCGAAATAACGATTCTATGGGATGGCGACCCTTCCACCAACAAAGCAGTGGGACTAGGTAGGAAGAAGATGCTACTATCAAGGAGACTAACCAGAGAGGTGGATCGAGACCACGGTAGCTCACTAGGATGACAAATGGCTCGATACAAATAGAGTGGAGCTACCTGTGTGGTACTGGTCTACTGGCATGCTAGGGATCCTAAAAGTCCCAAGGAACCGAAATAAAGCTTTAGACCATTCTGGAATGAATCAGGATTACAGTGGCTTACTCGGGCATTGACCGACCCATTACATAAAATGAGGAGCCACTGGTCTTCTGCTGGTGGCTTATATGGGCATGTATGAAGCTTTAGCAAAAGTAGGAAACCTATACGTTCTTCCTAAACTGGTCGGACATCGGTAGCTTGCTAGGGCGATGAATGGCCCAGAACACATAGAGTGAAGCCACCAGTCTGAACTGGTCCAGAGACATGCTTGGGATCCAAGAAGTCCCCAACAACAATGAAGAGGCTTTGGACCCTACTGGAACGAATCGGGAGCTAAGTGGCTTACTTGGGTGTTGACCGACACGGTATAAGAAGTGAGGAACCACTGAGCTTTGCAACGGTGCTGCTACTCCAAAGGCTTGCTTAGGCAAGTAGGCAGCCTCAACAAATTTGGGAAGCCTCTAGGCTCTCATCGATCAGATGGGGCTTCGGTGGCTTGCTAGGGCGATGAATGTCCCGGTACACATGGAGCGAAGCCACCGTCTTGTACTGGTCTAGAGGCTTGCTTGGGATCCAAGGAGTACCCAGTAACTGAGAGAAGGCTTTGGACCCTGCTAGAATGAAGAGATCTAAAAATGCCAAGAATTTTCAGAACCAAAGGATGTCTTGATTTTTCACAATGATCAGATCTTCAGTTCGAGATTTCATACCTGTTAGGTAAAATCATCTTCTTCTTAGTCTTCTTCTTTGATCTTCTTAGTGATTGATCTTATTTGATTAAGAAGCATGACTAGGATGATTTTGATTTCATTTTGTGGTTTGCTCTATTGATTTTCAATTTTATCATGATTTGTGTTAATTTGATTAATTTTTAGCAAAGCTTGATTTTCATGAAATTGATTCTAGAAATATAGTGTACTTGTGTGATTAATGTTGATTTCTAGATTCATTTCATTTCTCTAAGAACTAGGTTGTATTTATTTGGTATCTCTATTTTCATATATAAGTTCATAGATGATAACTTTCTTAGGTTGTCTAGATATATTGGTTATTGTTCTTTGAAAGCATTACAAGATGCATGTTCATAGATTGTGTTTGATCAACGTTGTCTATTTGTTTGTGATTGTATCATTTGCATTTCACTTAGATCAATGCCATGTGAGAAAGAAGTCTTGATGATAGGTGTGAGGCCTATGATTTGTTGAGCAAGTGGAAGTCACATTCCTTAGAGTGATTCTTTGGTTTGTGCAAGTGGAAGTCACATGTCCTAGAGTGAATCTTTGACCTATGCATTGGAAGTCTCATTTGGAGTGTGATTCTTCAAGTTGAGCGTGGAAGTCTCGATAAGAGGTGTGAGGCCTCAGAATGTTGAGCAAGGTGGAACAAGTTCATTGAGTAGGATAGAAGGGCAGTTTTTAGGTGAAGGGGTCACTTAAGAGACTGTACTCATTTTATATAATAGTAGGTGTGCCGGTGGTTGCGGAAGGATGTTTCCTCTTCGGAGGTTTACCACGTAAAATTCTTGTGTCATTGTTTGTAATTGTTATTTAGCAACATTAAAATTACATTGTTTTAAAAGATCACAAAAATTGGAGCATATACCTATTCACCCCCTAGGTATATTTACACTATATAGATAAAGGGAAATTTAGGTATACCCTCTATTCAATTCTCTTAAGCTCATTTGAATGGAAGGATTGAACAAGAGTATGCTCCTCAAAGTGAAATCCGGACAATTAATCTCAATCTCTATCTAATCTCAAATGGGTGACCAATTCTATACCCTCTAGATTGGTTGTTTGTGAAAGACTATGTATCGATTTTATACTCTCTAGGTTGGCGAATTTACTAAGAGATTTTCCTTTATTTTGGTAGTTGCACTTTAATGAACAATCACTTGTGGGTGGCCAATACTATAACCTCAAGATTGGAAACCCATAAGGGATATACAACCAAGTCTATACCCTCTAGCTTGGTTACATTAGTTTAATGAATATTTATGAGAATTCATAAGTGCCCATTATTTTCATGTTGAATCCATCATTCCCTAGTTCATTTGTCATATGTATTCATTCACTAACTTATTGCATTTTAAGTAGTTTAGTCATAATTGCATTTTAATTAATTTCAATACAACAATCATTTGCAATTTATTTTTCTTGCAGGTATAACACGATCTCTGTGGACGATACCCATACTTGCTACTTTATTGTTTGTCAATTGTGAGTGCAAAATTGGGTTTAAAAATTTTGTTTGACAAGTTATTTTCATATACAAAACGACAACTTGTTAATAACATATGAATGTAGGAACCCTCTACCAAATCAACACATCTATCCTGAATAAGCTTTTTGGTTCCCATAACTCCCAAAGATTTCAACTTGTTGGGTTTCGGTTTCCTAGAGGTTGTTGGTGTAGATTTTTTTTTGGTTAGGGGTTTTGATGGATGGGTAGGATTAGAACTCTTGTTCTTCCCCATGTTTAAGTTGTCAACTCTACAAAACAAAAACACATGAGTAGAAAAAAATCAAGTGAGTATTAGACAACAATATAAACATAAAAATGACATATGATAAAATAATGAATGATAAATGCATAAATATTCCTTTTAAGCATGTAGGTACATTTTGCCAAAATCAACATGTACATTTAACAAAAAAACAATCCTAAACATAAAGTAATCGGTATCTATCACAACTACTATCAACCTCAAAACATGAAGTAATTGGTTGTAACCTCAACTACTATCAACTTCAAGCAAAAATGACCTTAAGCAAGAATGAATGGGTCATAACCATGTTAGGATTATGCTCGATAGTAAGAGTATAATAATGTATTTGACAATCTTTTCATATTAATAAAGTGATTTCTAGTTTAACAAATTTTATAGCATTTATAGTTTAATTATTATAATTGTCAAAAGTAAATAATCATAAGGTCAAAAGACTATGAGAAAAGAAGAGTTGTTCATACATCTAGATATGTATGAGGTAGACACAATTCTTTAGTTAGTCTTGAATAATATTCACAACTTAAGATAAAAGGTTTGGGCGCATTTATCTTGTCAAAGTTGTAGATTCTTTTGCTAGCATTTGAGTGGGATCAAATGTGTTATGATGAGTCTAAAATCATCAAAGTGTGGTGTCTTTAGGCAAAAGAATCTAGTGCTCATGGTGCATTGGATAGGATCAAAATGAAATACTTTATCTAGAACCGTTAATGGATAAAAGTTTTCATTTGAAGACAATCGGAGAGTCTATCTCAATCCTGAGATAAATGATGGACTTATGGTTGAAAGTGTTATCATATGAGCTATCAATGAGTACGATTATATAGCATAGTCTATCCTCGATAGTTTGGTTGTATTCATTTGTTAATCGATAGAGGACTTCATTTATAGATATGGACATCGTGGCTCCATTTATTGAATGAGAGTAGAATACCATCATATGGATGTTTTGAGGTATTGGATATTAAATCATAACGTTAAGTTTTCAATAATGTCTATTGTAACATGGCTTCTGGACAAGTTAAAATATCCAAATATGAGTAAATATGGTAACTTGGAGAGCTATATGCGGTCTATAAGCTCTTAGATTTTACTGGTATTCTTCACGAGGATACACTTTCTTCAATAAGGTTGTCTAGAGTATGAATGAGTAACATCAACTTATTCTATCTTTATTTAAGAGTTCAATTTTAGTTCTTTAGTGGAATGAACTAAAATTAAATAGATCGGACCTAAGTGAATCATTAGTTGATTGTGATTAAGTTGTGTCTATTGGAGCTTAAATCTAGATAGTCTGCCAAGATACCTAATCCACACAAACTTGTATGGATCACTTGATATATTCTACTGGACCAATTTAGGGGTCCATCTAGAATTGTATTGAGGCATGTGGACTTGTTTCTTTTTTGTAAGAATGAGTCTAGTTCACATGTGGACTTTTTATAAAGGTCAAATGAATTTAATAAAATAAGAAAAAAATATAATGGGCCATATACATTGGTATGGGGGGCAAGGCTATTTAGAATAGCTTAATTATATTATATTATATTATTATTTAATTAAATGGAAATTAATTAATTTGTTGATTAATTAATTATTTAATTAAAAGTCAAAATCTTTTTCCTAGTAGAAGATGGTCTCCTAAAATTATACTATTGTTGGTGGTATAATTAATGTTAAAGACTATATTTGATAAGTAGATAAATAAAAGGAATTATTTATCTAATCAAATAATGAAGTCTTTAATATGGTTACAAATACACTATTGAGTTGGATTAGGAGTCTTGGTGTAGGATAGAATTCCTTTTTGAAAAGGATTCTTAACCACCAAGTAATTCTACCTAAGGAAAAGATTCTTAACAACTAAGTAAATCCTTCTTAAGAAAAGAATTAAATCTCCTAATATATATCCTACAAATTTCGGCCAGCCCATGTGTATATAGGAGAGGATAGAATTCCTTTTAGATAAGGATTCTTAACTACCAAATAAATCCACCTAAAGAAAAGATTCTTGCCAACCAAGTAAATCCTTCTTATGAGAGGATTTATAATCCTACATATATATCTCTTGTGATTTTCGGCCAGCCCTAAGCAATTCTAAGAGTGAATTTTGGCCAGCCCTAGCATAATTTCAAGAGAAGATTTCGGCTAGCCTAGGTAATTCTTTGTGGAGAGAATTCGGCCATCATAGGAATTTTGTGGGAGAAAAATCTGATTTTGCTCTAGATAAAATTCGATCAACTCTAAGAAATAGTGTGTGATTCGGGAAAGAATAAATAGGAAAAAAAAAACATTTGGTTTTCGATAGTACACTAGTAGCCTTTACATCAAAAGGTTTTGTGTACAACATCGAATCAAGGTTCACGCGAGTTTCAATCAAATTGATTGATAATTCACAAGTGACCTAACATTCTTTGTTTTCTTCTTGGAGGATTATTGTAACTAACAAAGAGAAAGATTTTGTTTGTTTCCATCCTCATGTATACTATTTAAAGAAAGTGAGCCCACACTCCTAGGTGATTCACATTCGTGATTGGATTGGAAGATCTTGCGGAATTGATTCAGCGCTTGTTCAATCGTCACTAGAAAAAGGTACGACACTTATTATATACATCAATTAATCTATGGTTAAGGTTCTCGTTGCATAAAAAAGAATTTTTTTTATTTATACGCAAACCCTAATTTTCTAATTTTCTCACGCTTCTATTGCATTTCGAACCGTTTTTTCCCTACAAATCATAACTACTATCAACCACATGAATGAAGGAATTCATTGTAATGTCAACTACTATCAACCTCAACCAAGGATATATGTATTGCAACACATTCATGCAATTATTCCAAGATCGATATCATGCATCTCATAATTCAGTTATTCTATCCAACAATATGTCAAAACATAACAAAGCAAAATCATGTGAACATATCATAATAGAGAACAAAGTCTAATATGCAATGCTCCTTCTTGATAGATGCTCTATCTAAGATCAAGATAGCATATTGCTCACAAAGATATTCACACATTCACATATTCAAGAAAATTTAAAGAAATAAAACAAGATAAGCTCCATAATCTATGAGAGTTACACCAAGAATTTCAATCACTCTCATAATTCATCTTTAATTGCTAAAACATCAAAATACTTTATAAGCAAAAGTGTGTATGTGAATTTTGCTTCAAATATATGTAGAGGAGTAATTTGATAATCAACATGCAAATCACATCAACTTTTATTCATCTTAAACTTTTTCATAAAAGGTCAAACCAATTATCATCCAAAATTTTTGTTTTTAAGAGAATAGAATTCAACATATGAGCATGTGTGTGCATGTGGCTCGTCATCCTATTTCTATTTTTCAATCTAAGCATACATGATTTTTCAACTATACTCCTTTAAGCCTTCTTTCTTTTCTTTATAGGCTTGAATCAAAGATTTTTTTTTAATTGATTTTTTGTTCAAAACTTCTTTGATTTTTCTAACAAAAACATATACTCTTCATGACGGCTTTCACTCATCATAATGGTGTAGCCTTTTCCTACATTTGGTGGCTTCACAATCAATATGTGTAGCCCTTCTCATGAAGGTGTTCGTTGAGTTCTATGTAGTTGCCAAAGCAAAATGGATACTAACCATAGGCCATCTTAAATGTACTAGTCAAAATACTTCAATGTGTATCCACAACTTACATATTAGCAAACTCAACTCACTCAAAAAACATACAAGAGAAGCAAAATGCATTTTTGAAAACCAAGCTTTTTTATGGCTTACAAGCACTTGATCTAAAAGTAATACAAGAGAATTACTCAAGATCATTACTTCTCAAAAGAGTAGCTTTCAAAGAAAATGAAGCTCGGATTTTTCAAAACATGCCACTTAACATTCATACAAATATTTCACACATCATGTTCTAGACCTTTGTGAACAACATCACTGTAAGATCTTTAGAGAGCAAATGTCAATGAGAACCATATGCAAATTATACTAAGTTCTATAACATGACATGCTACATGATGTAGTGCGAACAATGAGTTGAGAGATGAAAAACTTATAATGAAAACATTAGGATATAGAGATACCTTAGCAAGGAATTTTCATCAGATGTAAAGCCTTCGCTCTTTTTATGAGCTCTCGTGACTTGTTTGTCCCCGTGACAACAAGTTATTGGTGTGTCATCCCAAGAGAATAAAAACTAAGCATTTCAACTCAAACATATATAAAAATAAACTTCTTACAAAGTTAACCAATGGATTTCGACTATCATAGCTAGAAATGTGAGATAGCTAGGTTATGCCAAGTTATAAAGAAACAAAGCTAGATAGCTAAAAATCTTAACAACTTGACACCAATCTGAAAGCTAACTCACATGTGCACCTTACACTAATGGTAAGAGAACTCACCCTTGACCCATGTGGTCTTGGGTGAACTTACATATAAACTATCATGATCATTTCTCATGGCAATATTATATCTAGAAGATAAATCATCAACAATTTTCTCTATAAAGATATTACTCATGCTAAACATATCATTATTTCCATCAACAAAGATATCATCAAGACTATGCATACGATCATGTGAAATACTCTTTTTCACCTAAATCTTCATGACATTCTTCTTTACATGATTATCACTATCATATTCAACACTCAAAGTGTTGTCATTAGCAACATGTTTAGAAGAAGAACTAGGAATCTTTTTCACATCATTCTTTTCAACCCAAGCATTCCTATTATGTTTCTCTACAAGATTATCGACAATATGCACATCATACAAAACATCAAAGTCATTATCATGTTTGGAAACATTCATAGAAGATTTTCTCATCTCACTAGCATGCATCTCATTCCCTAGTTTGCATTGTCTAATATACTAATGGCATCTAGTTTTAATATTCCCTATAATAATGCAAAGATAACAAAACGGGATAAACTTAGAGATGTTATTTATGACCCTAGATTTAACCACATGCTTAAGAGAATGATTAGACACCTTTTTATATACATATTCATGATGTACAATTACAGGTTTGTACTACCTAATGTATTCATAACACTTAGGCCTAATGTGACCAACCACATTACAATAATGACAAACCGGAATAAATTTATAAAATTTACAATTTAGGTGAGAATGTATCAATGGTAAAGACTACGTACTCTTCTTGATTTTGCTCTTGACCTTGGAAGACTTGACCTTTGAAAAAATCTTGTTCCTTAGTGACTTTCCTTTAGTTGTAGGAGACTTCACTTGCTCATCTACAAAGCCTAAGTCACTTGAATCTTCATGAAGTTTACCAAGCTATTTGGTCTTCATGATTACCAATTCATCTTACTTGTCTTTGATTGTTTCTTTCAAGAAAAATCAATCATTAGCAAAATCAATCATTAAATTTTATAACACAAGAGCGTCTTCAACCATCTTATTTTCTTGACATTTGATCACTCCACTCTTCACTTAAACTTCCTTTAAAGAGACATCTCTTTCCTTCTCAAGAGTTTGAACTCTTGTTATCAAGTTGAAGTTGGTGGTCTTTGATTTGTAATTTTCTTCATTGAGTTGCTTGAGTAAGTAATCATGTCTAAGATGATCATCCTCTAGAAAAACTTCTTCTTTGCTTTTGTCACTAACATTCTTTTCATACTCATCAACAAAATTTTAGTAGACAAATGAAATATAAAATAAGAAGAATCTTTTTTACAAATAGCTTGGAATCTTTTCCCAAACAATAAAGGAGGACAACCATAACAAACACAATTAAATGAAAGGTAGCTATCCATAGCTAGTAAATCACCATGAGTGTATCTCTCACAATGCTCACTAACGAAAATCTAGTGACCCGTTCTGATACCAAATGAAAATACAAACATTGTTAACTTGCCTTAAGCTAACCTAGAGGGGGGTGAATAGGTTAGTATACCTTTTACATTCCCTTTAAACAAACATATATTTGTCTCTCTTTATAGCTTGTAACACAATTTTTATTAATCAAAGACAAGCAAAATCAATTCAATAAAGACATGCTTGATCAAACAAAGTTAATATTGACAACAACTTGCATGTGATACAAACTAAGCTATTTAAACAAAAGCCTTAAAATAAATATCAATAACAAGTATATCAAACAAGATATATATATATATATATATATATATATATATATATATATATATATATATCAATATCAAATAAGATATATATCAATACATATACAAATATCAAGTGATAGGGATAGAGAGAATCAACACATGATTTTTACGTGATAAAACCTCCAAAGATGAAACATCTATGGATTGATACCACAACCACCGGTAAACAACTTCCATTAGTAAGATAAAAAGATACAATCTCTCAAGTGACCACTTCACCTAGAAATCTACCATCACCCTGATCCTAGTCAAGATTCCATGCGTAAATTGAAGATTCCCTTTCCAAAATGTGACTTCCCACTCAAATTGAAGTAACCCTCTCCAATATGAGACTTCCACGCTTAGCTATAAGGATCACCCCGATCCTAGTTAAGAATTCACGAGGATACACTTTCTCCAATAAGGTTGTCTAGGGTATGAATGAGTAACATCAACTTATTCTATCTTTATTTAAGAGATCAATTTTAATTCTTTAGTGGAATGAACTAAAATTAAATAGATCGGACCTAAGTGAATCATTTGTTGATTGTGATCGGGTTGTGTCTATTGGAGCTTAAATTTAGATAGCCCGCCAAGATCTCCAATCCACACGAACTTGCATGGATCACTTGATATATTCTACCGGACCAATTTAGGGTCCATCTAGAATATTATTGAGGCATGTGGACTTGTTTTCTTTTTGTAAGAATGAGTCTAGTTCACATGTGGACTTTTTATAAAGGTCAAATGGATTTAATAAAATAAGAAAATAATATATTGTCCCCTATATATGGTTTGGGCGGCAAGGCTATTTAGAATAACTTAATTATATTATATTATTTTATTATTTAATTAAATGGAAATTAATTAATTTGTTGATTAATTAATTATTTAATTAATAGTCAAAATCTTTTTCATAGTATGAGATGGTCTCCTAAAATTATACTATTGTTGGTAGTATAATTAATATTAAATACTATATTTGATAAGTAGATAAATAAAAGCAATTATTATCTAATCAAATTAGGAATTATTTAATATGGTTACAAATACACTATTGCGTTGGATTAGGAGTCTTGGTATAGGATAGAATTCCTTTTAGAAAAGGATTCTTAACCACCAAGTAAATCCACCTAAGGAAAGGATTCTTAACTACCAAGTAAATCCTTCTTAGGAAAAGAATTAAGTCTCCTAATTATATTAAGTGAAATTTTGGCCAGCTATGTATACATAAGAAGAGGATAGAATTCCTTTTTAGAAAAGGATTCTTAACTACCAAATAAATCCACATAAGGAAAAGATTCTTGTCAACCAAGTAAATCTTTCTTAGGAGAGGACTTACGATCCTATATATATATATATATATATATATATATATATATATATATTTGGAAATTTCAGCCAACTCTAAGCTTTTCTAAGGAGATTTCGGCCAGCTCTATTTTTCTAAGAGAAGAATTCGGCCACCATAGGAATTTTGAGAGAGAAAAATCTGATTTTAATCTCTCTACTCAAAATTCGATCAACTCTAAGAAATAGTGTGTGATTCGGCAAAGAAGAAAAGAAAGAAAGAACATTTAGTTTTTGATAGTACACTAGTAGCCTTTACATCAAAAGGTTTTGTGTACAACATCGAATCAAGATTCACGCGTGTTTCAATCAAATTAATTGATAATTCACAAATGACCTAACGTTCTTTGTTTTATTCTTAGAGGATTATTGTAACTAACAAAGAAGAAGATTTTGTTTGTTTCCATCCTCAGGTATACGATTAAAAGAAAGGGAGCCCACACTCCTAGGTGATTCACATTCGTGATTGGATTGGAAGATCTTACGGAATCAATTTGGCGCTTATTCAATCTTCACGAGAAAAAGGTATGACACTTTTATATACATCAATTAATCTAGGGTTAAGGTTCTTGTTAGTCAAAGGAAATTTTTTTATTTATACTCAAACCCTAACTTTTCTAATTTTCTCACGCTTCTGTTGCACGGGGGGTTTTTTCCCTACATTGACAACTGGTGTTGATTGGACTTATTTGATAATTAGGTTGCTAGATTTTATCTACATCTAATTGAGTCCTTATTTGTAGGCATATAGGCATTGTTTATAACTAGGATGTTGTATTGTATTATATACATCTAGTTAAGCATTTTGTGTTTGGTCTTACACATAATTGCATTTGAGCATAGTGTCATATATACACTTAGACCATATATTATTCATTGAGTCAAAGTCTTATGGATTTGGTGTGAAGTTGCACAAGCAAGTCAAGTCTTGCAACCAAGGGTGGGTTGACAAGCAATTGGTCAGGTGCCATTGTAAAAGGCCCATGGGGTAAAGTAGGAGGTGTTCACGCCAAGAGTAGTGTATCAGGGGATATCACTAGAGATTAAACCAAGAGTGGTGAGTGGTAGTGTCCATAGCCTGAAGTTGTCAAGAGTGAGAGTTCGAGAATCACTTAAGGGTGTAACCTTTTTCTCATATAGTGGATTTTTGCGATCGAGTATGGCTCACTTAACAGCCCGAGGTTTTTCCCATTGGAGGGTTTTCCACTTGTACATCTTGTGTTATTTATATTTCCGCACTTTACACTTGATGTTGTATGTTTGTTTTATTGGGTGAATTTTGAATATTGATTAATCAATAAAAAAATGGTAATTGACTTGATTAAAGCCTATCCCCCCCCCCCCTCTAGGTCATTAGACACACGTTTCTAGGGTTATTTTCAGTCCTTATGAACCTCATCAACTTTCCTTAAGAAGATAAAGGACACTCCAACAAGTCAGAGTCCTAATGAACTTCATCAACTTTCCTTACTTGTACACCAAGAATTATGGTTTTATACATGTATAAATAGATCCTTAAATGCCATTATGTATGCACATGGAAAAACATATAACAGCAAGAGTGCAAGAGAGTTAGAGTGTGTAATACTTTTTTACAATCTTTCCCGCTGTCTCCGGCATCCATGGTTTTTTTCTCTTTAGGATTTTCCACATAAAACTCTGTGTATTGCAGAACTAAGAACTACTTTCTTCCTTACAGTTTCATTAATAATCATATTAACGTTGTTGGATGCATGACTTTTTCCATAACCCAAAAATCACCATCAACATTAGCTATTACCAATAGTGACTACTATTCGGAAAAAATAGATCATATTTTTTAAAAAAATTATATGGTATAATTTAAGGGACATCTGTTTGAAAATACTTTTATACAAAACCATCATTTATGATAAAAATTAATATTAAGTTAAACTTTTTAAATAAATAGGGTTACTGACTTTAATATCTCAATAACCCATGTGCTTATAATTCAAGAGATGTAAATGCATTCAAATCTCTACAATTGGATTAAGAGCACATGAGTGGTTGAGATATTTAAGTCAAAATATTAAATCACAAATTTAAGTAGATTTAGTTTGATCCAAATAATAAAAACCAAATTAATGGTTTACTGATACTAAAACCACTTTTGAAAGTTCTCTAAAAACATGTGTGTCTCAACCTAGAGGGGGGGGGGGGGGGGGGTGAATAGGTTTTAATCAAGTCAATTACCAATTTTTCTTGATTAGTCAATATTCAAAATTCACCCAATAAAACAAACATACAGCATCAAGTGTAAGGTGCCGAAATATAAATAACACAAGATGTATACGTGGAAACCTTCCAAATGGGAAAAACCAAGTGATTCTCGGACTCTAACTCTCGACAACCTCATGCTATGGACACCGCCACTCACCACTCTTGGTTTAGTCCATAGTGATATCCCCTGATACACTACTCTTGGCATGAACCCCTCCAACTCTACCCCCTTGGGCCTTTTATAGTGGCACCCGACCAATTGCTTGTCAACCCACTCATGGTTGCAAGACTTCCCTTGCTTGTGCAACATCACACCGAAGCAACAAGACTTGACTCAATGAAGAGTATATGGTCTAAGTGTATATATGACACTATGCTCAAATGCAATTATGTGTAAGACCAAACAAAAAATTCTTAACTAGATGTAGATAATGCAATTAAACATCCTAGTTATCAAACAATGCCTACATGCCCATACCAAGGACTCAATTAGATATGTAGATAAAATCTAACAACCTAATTGTCAATAAAAGTACAACCAACACAAGTTGTCACAACAAATAATCAAAGGCAATTTTGCAATCAATAAATACAATCAATGAGGCATACACATAAATGTTCATAAACTAGACTAGATGCACAAAGTCAACCTAATCATCAATTATGTATACATGAACATTCATGGATTAGCTATTAAGGCATAAATGACCTAATAATGCAAGCTATCACGGTACAAACCCCAAACATGTCATAATTTTAATAAATATGCAATTAATATGAAGAAATACTAATTTAAGCAATAAATGACATGTCTTGGTAAGATAGAACAATAAATGAACAACAATGGTGGTTCTACTTACCAATCAATAAAAACTCGTGCTTGGAATGATACTTGAATGCAAGATGAAGATGAGTTTGGGGTTTGGAGAGTCAAATAACAAATCTTGAAGCTTTCTCTCTCTAATGGAGGTTCTCTCACTCTAAATATGGGTTCTTTGAGCTCTTAGAAGGCAAGGAAGAAGAAGAGAACATATATAAAGAAGCCCTACACAAAACGGCATCGTTTTGGACATGGGAGACAAAGTCCTGCACGACCGCTGTGTGAGACACGGCCTAGGCAAGTGTCCAGACCGCGGTCTGTGCAGCATGGTACAGCTGGACGTTACCGCTGCCTAGGTCGCTGCCTAGGCATGGCACCAACAGCGGTCTAGGCCGCGGTACACGCCAGACAGCACAACAGCTCGAGTTTCGAGCGACCCAAAACATAACCAAACGATGTCCAAACCTTTCGTATAATATACCGTTAGAAAGGTATGGAAGTCTAATTTCTACTTAATTTTACAAAACATGATTTGGATGTCTGTAGAAAACGTTGTGGTCATTTTAGTGACCAAAGGTCAGAAACGGACAACAACAGAGATGCCCTGTTTTGTGGTCACTTTGGAGATTTCAAAACCAATCCAAACAGTCATAAAATATTACGAATAATATACCGTTGGAAAGGTATGGGCGTCTAGTTTGTAAAAAAAAAATTCAAAACTCATTTTGAATCATTTTATAAAAAGATATGGTCAGAAGACCATATAAAGGTCAGTTTTAAAAAATATTAAATCATTTAAATATACTCTTTTGAAACTAGACACCTTACTCCATATAACCAAACTAAGAGAAGAATGAGACCTTCTCATATGGTCACTCTATGCGCTAAAACAAGCACACCATCATCCAAACGCAAACATAACACAATACCACACTTAAATCTATAAATGAAGGGCAAGTTTGATTATGAAGAGATGCACACATATAAACAATATCAACACAAATGCAAGATCAACAAGGCATGCATGAGGTGTGTGTGTGTGTGTGCACCTAAACTCTTCAAGTGGCAGATTCAAGTGAATATACATTTTGCTCTTGAAGTCATGGAGATGTTTGGAAGCTTGCCAATGAGGACCTAAGCTACCCATTACACAATCATCCTCAATGTAGTGTGGTTTGTCATGAAATAAACCAATCATAAAATTGAGGTCCTTACAATCTCCCCCTTGGGCTATTTCATGACAAAACAACCACTCACAAATAAATCCTCACAAAACAAAAAATAATCTAGCTATTGTTTATGAGAGTCCATTCTACGTTATAAAAAGAGATACCTAAGAATCTAAGTCTTCAAGGTCTTCAATCTCTTCGTAGATCATCATAACTACACACAATAGCAAGAAAGCACTTTCCAAGGACAAGTGCATATGAGGTGAACAAACATAAAAATCAATTACACTCAATAAAGCAATATAAACAAATGCATGTGCAATGCTCCCCCTAAATGGGTTACTCTCTCTCATGATCTTTCCCCAAAGCATAACCAATGTTCCCCCTATATTTCTCAAGACTTCTCCCCCTTTTTGTCATGAGATAGGCAAAGGAGCTCCCCTTATCGGGTTGCTTTAGCAAAGAGAGCTATTCACACAAGAACATTGCATAATCATATACACAAACTTTATGCAACTTAAATAATTGAGAGAGATTCAAGGAGTTTGATTTAAAGAAAAAATGTGTGACAATGATGCTTTGCAAGCAAGACATGTTGCATTCAAATCCAAAACAAATGGTATTTGGCAAAGCAAACATCAAAAGGGTTTTCAAAAGAATTCAAACCAATTTGTACCCTTTTTTCATATGCAAACAAGATATAGTTTCCAAAAATTTGAAAATAAAGCTACTATATCAATTCTTAAAGGCAAACCAAGACATGAGTTACTATTGCACCCTTTTTTATTTTTCCGGATAATTATCTGTATGATAGTAGTCTTGTTTCACCATTAAGAAAAGAGAGAAGACTAATTTGGATATAAAATCCTTATTAATTGCATAGATACAAGATCCTTATCGGTTAGTCCTCTCATTTGCACTCACACATATTTGCATTAAAGCAATCAAACTCAATTCATGCATATCATTTTAAAGCATGTCATTAAAAAGCAAGTTCACATGTCATGGAGCTAAATTATAGGTCATTCAAATGTACTTTCCCAATTAATTCTCCTTGTCCAAAAATTCATGTTTGAACATAAATATGACATGGATTACAAACAAAGCAATGTTGCACACTTATTAAAGAAAAATATAAAAGCATATATGTGCAACCAAGAATCTCAAACAATTTTCAAAAGAGCATAAAATAAATCAACTTTTTGCACATAGCAAATCATGCAAGTTTGCTCTCTTTGCTTGAGCTCCCCAAATGGGATAAAATCCAACCAAGTCAATGGAAGTCATGAGCCCCTATAAACTTACCAAGTCCAAAGGACTTAGTTACATCTACAGGTGTCTCATGGGCACTAAGGCAAGCGGGTTCATTCTTTATAACCCACCTAGGTTCCACCTTTTCATTTTTAGTGGTCATAAGAAAATTTCTAAACTCCCTAGGTTCATGCAAACTTGCCCCATTTTTCAACCGATTTACTTTCATGCTCTCTAATCTACACCTCTTAATGTATTTAAAACAATTTGGTATTAAGTGACCAATCATACCACAAAAATGAAAAGTAGGTACAAAGTAAGAATTTATACAATTGCATTGTGTTCTCATCGAGGCATCGCCATGTTGATGAGGTTGTCTTTGATGATTCATAGGTTGGCTTCTCCTTGGAACTTGAGCCTATCGGTGGCATCTTTGTGGTCTAGCTTCTTGAGGTGGTTGAGCCGGTTGATCTTGATTCCTTGGTGGGTCATGCTTCTTGTGATCACCTCATTTCCTCGTTGTTGGTTTGTTGGAGGAGATGATTGACTTCTCAAGAACTTGTCCTTTCTTCTTGAATTGCCAAGACATTGGTTGAGTTGCCAAGGCTTGTGTGGACTTTCCTTGAGTTGAAGGTTGCTTGAATGAAGCTTTGCTCTTGCCTTGAGCTTGAGGTTGTTTGACCTTGGCCTTCTTTAATTCTTCAAGGCACCTCATCTCTCTTTCTTTGACAATTTTCAAGGAGTTATCTTTGATGGCAAGTTCATCTTTCATTGCCTTCATCTGTTAGTGGCAATCTTCAATCTCCTTCTCAAACTTGGACAAATCAGTCACGTCCGTCTTCAAGGAGTCATTCAACTTGATCCTTAGTTGAAGATTATCCTTTTCCAATCTAAGGATATCATTTTCTTTCTCCTTCAAAGACTTTTGAAGAGAATCAACTAACTTTTGATAATCAACCACATTATCACAAGAGTTCCCGGAGCATGGGTCATTGCTATCAAAGCTTCTCCCACTTGTGCTTGTGAGAGTCGTATCATTAAGGCTAGCTTCACTAAAGCATGCTCCACTTCGGTTTCCAAACTCCAAGTCACCAATCTTGAACTCTTCAATTGACACACATTTGATAGTGGCTTGAATTTCTTCATAGTAGGAAACCGAAAATGCGAAGTAGTTGATCTTACTATCAATCGAGCCTGTAGAGCACTCTTTAACTACTTTAATTTCGTTATCACACAGACTAGCGATTAAACCAACTCCTCCATTCTTGTACTTCAAGTTACCACACTTGGAGGCAATGTGGCCAATTCCACCACATTCAAGGCAAGGGTCACTCTTCCTTAACCTTTTCTTTTCCTTCTTCACTTGTGAGGTCATGTCCTTCTTTTGAGATTTTGTGAATCTCTAAAATCTCTCAACCATGAGAGTCATCTCCTCATCAGAGTCATAATCCTTCCTCTCAACATTAGAGGTCAATCTTGCAATACCCGCTCTATGTGTTTCACTCTCACACATGATGTTTGGTGAAGTGAATGAATGCAAATGAAATGCAACAAACAAGTGCAAACAAATGCAATACACACAAACAAAAGTTTGGATCACCTAAGTATGTATAGGAACCTGCTCTGATACCAATTGAAAGTTCTCTAAAAACGTGTGTGTCTAAACCTAGAGAGGGGGTGAATAGGTTTTAATCATGTCAATTACCAATTTTTCTTGATTAGTCAGTATTCAAAATTCACCCAATAAAACAAACATACAACACCAAGTGTAAGGTGCGGAAATATAAATAACACAAGAAGTATACGTGGAAACCCTCCAAATGGGAAAAACCACGGACTGTTAAGTGCGCCACACTCGGTCAAAGAAATCCACTATATGAATAAAAGGTTACACCCTCAAGTGATTCTCGGACTCTCACTCTCGACAACCTCAGGCTATGGACACCGCCACTCACCACTCTTGGTTTAGTCCCTAGTGATATCCCCTGATACATTACTCTTGGCGTGAACGCCTCTTACTCTACCCCCTTGGGATTTTTACAGTGGCACCCGACTAATTGCTTGTCAACCCACTCATGGTTGTAAGACTTCCCTTGCTTGTGCAACTTCACACCGAAGCCACAAGGCTTGACTCAATGAAGAGTATATGGTCTAAGTGTATATATGACACCATGCTCAAATGCAATTATGTGTAAGACCAAACACAAAATGCTTAACTAGATGTAGATAATGCAATTAAACATCTTAGTTATCAAACAATGCCTACATGTCCATACCAAGGACTCAATTAGATGTGTAGATAAAATCTAACAACCTAATTGTCAATAAAAGTCCAACCAACACAAGTTGTCACAACAAATAATCAAGGGCAATTTTGCAATCAAGAAATGTAATCAATGAGGCATACACATAAATGTTCATAAACTAGACTAGATGTACAAAGTCAACCTAATCATCAATTATGTATACATGAACATTCATGGATTAGCTATTTAGGCATAAATGACTTAATAATGCAAGCTATCACAGTACAAACCCCAAACATGTCATAATTTCAATTAATATGCAATTAATATGTAGAAATGCTAATTTAAGCAATAAATGACATGTCTTGGTAAGCTAGAACAATAAATGAACAACAATGGTTGTTCTACTTACCAATCAATGAAAACTCATGCTTGGAATGATGCTTGAATGCAAGATGAAGATGAGTTTGGGATTTGGAGAGTCAAATAACAAAGCTTGAAGCTTTCTCTCTCTAATGGAGGTTCTTTCACTCTAAAGATGGGTTATTTGAGCTCTTAGAAGGCAAGGAAGAAGAAGAGAACATATATAAAGAAGCCTACACAAAACGGCATCGTTTTGGACTTGGGAGACAAAGTCTCGCACAACCGTTGTGAATGCCGCGGCCTAGGCAAGTGTCCAGACCACGGTCTGTGCAGCATGGTACGGCTGGACATTACCGCTGTCTAGGTCACTGGCTAGGCATGGCACCAACAGCGATCTAGGCCACGGTACACGCCAGACAGCACAATAGCTCGAGCTTCGAGCTACCCAAAACATGACCAAACGACATCTAAACCTTTCGTATAATATACTGTTGGAAAGGTATGGAAGTGTAAGTTCTACTCAATTTTACAAAATATGATTTAGATATCTGTAGAACAAGTTATGGTAATTTTAGTGACCAAAGGTCAGAAACAGACAGCAACAGAGATGCCCTATTTTTGTGGTCATTTTGGAGATTTCAAAACCAATCCAAACGGTCATAAAATATTACGAATAATATACCGTTGGAAAGGTATGGGTATCTAGTTTGTACTGAATTTTTCAAAACTCATTTTGAATCATTTTATAAAAAGATATGGTCACAAGACCATACAAAGGTCAGTTTTGAAAAACATTAAATCATTGAAATACACTCTTTTGAAACTAGACACCTTACTCCATATAACCAAACCAAGAGAAGAATGAGACCTTCTCATATGGTCACTTAACGTGCTAAAATAAGCACACCATCGTGCAAGCGCGAACATAACACAATACCACACTTAAATCTATAAATGTAGTGCAAGTGTGATTGTAAAGAGATGCACATATATAAACAATATCAATACAAATGCAAGATCAACAAGGCATGCATGAGGTGTGTGTGTGTGTGCACCTAAACTCTTCAAGAGGCAGATTCAAGTGAATATACATTTTGCTCTTGAAGTCATGGAGATGCTTGGAAGCTTGCCAATGAGGACTTAAGCTACCCATTACATAATCATCCTCAGTGTGGTGTGGTTTGTTATGAAATAAGTCAATCATAAAATTGAGGTCCTTACAACTTTAAAAGGTTTTTATGGATTACTTTCACTTTCATCAAAATTTCTTTTCTTGTACAAACAATTGAAAGCATGTTTTAAAATGTACCCATCATATAGTATTAAAATAGTGCTTCTCTAACTATGAAAAGTATTTATATTTTTTTCAACTAGACATTACAAATAAAATAATATAGGCCAATTATCACATGTGGGAATCCCGTATCTTTATTTTTATTCGAGATTTATTTTGTAACGTTACATATCTCATTATTAGGAATAGAAGTGGGGGCCATTGGGGCATGGGAGAATCCCCCTCCCCGCCCGAAAGCCCTATTTGGGGGAACTGTCGATAGGGTGTTTGGGGGGAGGTTCCTCTACCTCGTTCTCCATTTCCCCAATTTCTCTCCATTTCCAATCCCAATTTTCAATCTGAAATTTGGAATTTGGAATTCGAAATCCAACCATCACAATCTTTCGTTTCATCTTGTTTCAATATCCAATCCAAAAATATAAACAAAATATCCAATCTAAAATGTGTAATTGGTTTAATTTAATCCAAAAAAAATAAATATTTAATTAAAAAATATTAATATATATATATATATATATATCAATGTTAAAGATTGACATGTTTTAATGAATTTTGATATGATTTTGTGTATAGATGATAAGTTTGAAGAAATCTACTTGTAAATAAAAGTGCAAATCTGGACAGCCCCAGTCCAAGTGATCCGGCCTATCCAGGTCCGTTTTCAAAAATGGACCGTGCCAGGTTCGAGCCACGGTATCGTCCGGGTCAGACCTAGTCCATCACGTTTTTTTAACCGGCATGGCACATGGGCATGTCACCGGCGTGCCGTGCCAGGCCTGCATGCCCCACGGACTAGACCTTATTTTATTTTTTATTTTTTTCAGTTTTGGGTTTAGGCTTTAGGGTTTAGGAAAAATACATAATTAAAATACATAATATCAAATTAACAATGCAATTATGTAAATGTAATTTTCATTGCAATTTGCTTATCCTTTTAATTGATTATTATGAAAAATAAAGTGTTTATTTTTCATTCCAATTTTATTAGTTAGATAGATTTATAATTTTGTATAGTAAAATACTAAAATAATGAAAAATTGAATAAAGATAAAGTATTACAAAAAAAAATATAGATGAAGTTACGATAATATGAAATGAAGAATTATTTATTTATTTCTGAATTATGAAATTCATTATTACATAATTACATGATTACCTCATTAAAAACCTTACCAAGAAAAACCCAGTGGGATAAAAACTTGGTAAAGGAAAAAAAGTGCAATCGTATTATAACTTCCAAGTACATGTACATGTAAAAGTATAACCTAGTTCTGGCACTGGCCGTTACCGGAAGGCTCATCAACATATAGACTGTTGAAATTTAGAATAAGTTCATTATCTACAGTTTGGTTTTACAACCTGTTATTAGCATGCTCCCAATCCCGAAGGCATGTTAATACCTCCACCATCTCTAAAGACAAACAACTTCTTCTTGGTTCAATTATGCGTCCACTGGTGCCGAATGCTTATTCTGAAGATACCATGGACACAAGGATAACCAGTCCATCACGTGCTAGGTGTGACAAAACTGGATACCGGTACGTATAAGTCTTCCACCATAACAACAAATCAAACTCTTTCTTGTTTTCGACAGCATCGAACTATGCTTCAAGGTACCTATTTAGTTCGGCACAAGAGGATGGATCAAATCTTTGCCCTGAAGAAGTACTTGTTTATTTGTCTTTTTTTCACCGTTTAAGAAGGCTCCAACTTGTTTGCTTTGGCTCTGTCTCCGGTTCTACTGATTGGGGAGGGGGTGTCAATGTTACCAAACCTACGCTCATAAATATGAAAAACTTCAAACAACTTGTTTTGAATATCAGTAGTCTGTTATGAATAATCTATTGCCAAATTAGTACTAATAAACTCAATCAAAACTTCTAAACTGAATAATTTAACTCTAGGATCTACTATAACACTTAAGGCATAAAGTAGAAGAATGTAAGCGCAATACTTTTTCAACTTTGTCTCCATGGCAACAACTGTAGAGCCTAGATGTTCATATTCCCTATAACTGATTAACGTTTTAGATATTTCTACTATCCGATGGATTGCCAAGGAAGATGTGGGGTAATAAACCCTACAAAGAGTTACAGTGACATTGTAAAAAATCTTTAAAAATTGAACAAAAACCCTTGCCACATACCAATCGTCTAAGGTAAGTGCTTATGCTTCAGAACGACCAGTTTCGGCCAATTTCATGTTATAAAAACATGTAATTGTTGTATCATAATCCAAACAATTATCAAGCATTAAGTAAGTAGAGTTCCGCATTACCAGCATATCAGTTTGGAATCATTGGGGTTTGAGACCGTTTAATGTACAATGTCTCTAGAATCCTTGGAATCTAGGATTAAAGCTGCCAATCCAATAAATGGCATCTCTGATGCGATCTATTTGGTCGCTTACCTATTTTAAACTAGCTTGTACAACTAAATTTATGATATGATATGAAAACCGTTGATGGATATTTCTTACCTGTTTTAAACTAGCCTGTACAACTAAATTTATGATATGATATGCAAACCGTTGCGGGATATTTCTTGCAACAAACAATGCAACAGGGCTAGTATTTGCAGGTACATTATCTAATGAGATAGAAAGGATATGATTCGTGATTTCATAAGTTTCTAAAACAGAAAAAATGATATTAAAAATATTTTCTATGGTATGTGCAAAATCCATAGGACGAAAACTAAGAATTCTTTTTGTTTTCCTCCATTCATAATCGAAATATTGTCATGTGACACATAAATAGTCCTGTTTGAAACATGCATTCTAAATATCAGAAGTTAATGCAACAGAGACACTTAGATGTTGTATATCAGCAATCAAGTCATCTCTTTGGGTTTCAAACAATCTTATCAAATCGTTTCTAGTGGTGGTTCTAGAAACAGTTTTAAATTGGGGGTTGACTACAGATGTGATTAATTCTTGAAAAAAAAATATTGTCACCAACATTGATCGGTTGATCAGTTTGTGTAATGTATCCTGCCAAGCAATCTCTAGTGTGGCCTTCGTCGTACCGCCACGTTGTAACGAACCCGTCTGGGTGCTGTTGTAGTTTTGTTTCGGTTGTAGTGTCTACCTGTCCATGTGTAGGCATACATTTGAGCATATGCATTCTCAAGTGACTGATTCCCTTCCTACTTGTGGCATACTCCTTACAACAAAACTTACATTTAGCTTTAGGCCTGGTCTTCCCGTCTGGGAGTGTCATTTGGACTACATCGAAACACTACCAGACATTTGATGTTAATCTTTTGGGACGTGATGTTGATTTAACGGCAGAATCAGAAGGTCCCGCTTGGGTATGGGTCGGCTCGCAAAGATCAAATTCATCGATCAGCATGTTCAAATCTTCCAAAAAATAAGGCTGCTGGTTATGATCCTTTTCCTGAAATACAAATATTAAAACTAATACTACACTTAAAATTCATAATATACTAACAACAAATATTGTAATTAACTACTACACTTAAAATTAATAATTTACAAATAAAAAATATTAAAAATCACTAAAACAAATTAAATTAATAAATTTACTAACAAAAAATATTAAAATTTAATAATACAAACTAAATTGATAGCTTTACTAATAACAAATATTAAAATTAATACTACACTTAAAAATCATAATTTACTAACAGAGCATATTAAAATTAACCACTACACTTAAAATTCATAATATACTAACAACAAATATTAAAATTTACAGCTACACTTAAAATTAATAATTCACTAACAAAAAATATTAAAAATCACTAATACAAATTAAATTGATAAATTTACTAACAAAAAATATTAAAATTCACAAATACAAATTAAATTGATAAATTTACTAACAACAAATATTAAAATTAATACTAAACTTAACGATCTTATTTTACTAAACCATAATATTAAAATTAACAACTAAGTATGCACATAAATTTATAAACTTAATAACTAAATAAAAATAATAACAATTAATAACTAAAATCTATACATAAAATTATAAAATTAAAAACAAAAAATGTTTCAACAAAAATAATAAGAAAAATGTACCTTTAAACTTTGGTGTGTTGGTCGAAAATTTAGAGAATACGATAGGAAATTAGTATTACAAATTTTATAGAGAGAGAGTAAGAATGAAATTGAATGAAATTGTGTAGAGAAATGAGAATTGGAGAATGTAGAGATTGAGATTTGAGAGAATGAGAGAATGAGAGAATGAGAGAGAGTGACTAAAAAATGAAATGGATGGAAGCATTTGTTGAAAAATTTGAACTGTGGTTCAAAACAAAAATTAGAAGACTCTAGGGGAGTTTTTGTAATTTTCTTTCGGCTGCAACGGTTGAAATTCAAAATTCAGCCGTTGGCTGACGTCAACCAACTGCTGAATTTTGAATTTCAACTGTTGTCAACCAACGGTTGAATTTCGAATTTCAACCGTTGGAGGGATTTGTTTTAAAAAAAAAAAAACAATTCATACTGTCGAAACCGGCTAGCCAGCGTACAGTACGTTGTGGCGGGCCGGTCCGCTGGATCTGGCCCCTATGGCATGGCACACGGCCCACCTACGTGTCGAGCTTCGTCCGGCCTACCACCTTAGCAAGGCCCGCCTCTCTTTATGTGCCGGAAAGACCGGCCTGTTTCGGTCCGGTCTATATTTACAACACTACTTATAAACAAAATTTGAAATTTTAACTAAACATAAGAAATCGAGAACCAAAGATATACATATATATATATATATATATATATATATTATTACTAAACTGTTAATCTAAAACTTTTTTGATAATTATTTTTGTAAAAGCACTCACAATCAAAGCGAGATGATCACCTTAAATTCTCTGTGGAGTCTTTGGTCTTGGAAGAACATTTAGTTTCTCAAAATAGCACATTTTTGGTGGCCAAAATGAATGAGATCATGACAAAATAAATTTTCGGGTTGGAGAATTGCAACTCACAGCTAACTCAGTAGGGTTGTACAAGAATAAACGAAGAAAGAATTTGTGTACTTTAAGAGCTTCAAGTTCAACCTACCATTCTAATTCTATTGGGCAGAAATCAAGACCACAAATTTCAACGAATTTTTATTCAATACAAAATGTACGGAAATTCCCCTTATGGGGTTTAAAGGGTATTGTGGTAAATTGGTTTTAAAAAAGGCCATATGTGCAATTCTGGTGGAGTGAGGATATTTCCTAGAAACTAAATATTGAAAAAGACTATTTTCTACGTTTTCAACTTTTGTTTATAACTTTAGGTTCTGACTATCAAACCAACCGTATAATATTGGTCATGGAGGCCAACAAAGACAACACGTAATTTTTTTTTCTAAGGTTTCTAATTTTACTAATGTTGGTAAGATTCTTTTTATTTTTTGAATTATTATAAATTTAACTTGAGATGCTTACTAATGCTTAAGGCCTGCTTGGCAAGGCTTTTGAAAGTCTGAAAAGAGCTTTATGATCCCAAAAATAGCTTTTGGGTTAGGAGTGTTTGGATTATTTAGTATAAGAGCTTATGGAGCATAAAAGCTCTTTCAACACAAGCCAATCCTAACTTGCTTGCTCTAAAAGAGCTTCTAAGGAAAACCAGAAATCCAAGGTTTAATGATTTTTTTTATTGACACTTTTACCCTTATTATAAAGAACAAAATTACAATAACATCATTATCATTTGCTCCATCCTGTTTTCCCCATTTGCAACACTAACTACAGTTTCATCAATCTCATATGGGTACTTAACAAAATCAACAATTAAATTTGATGAATATTAAGATAGTTCCCAACAATCAGACCAACAATCGCACCCAACTCACACCAACAATCGAAAGCAGACTCGAAGTCATTGCTGATGATGGAGCTGGTTCACCATCATCGAAGATGGAGACACATCTTGGTCTCCATTTTCGATCATCGACGATGGAGATTGGAGACCCAATTAGGTCATTCATCACCGATGAACTCCATGATATTGGTAATGATAAACATATTTTAAGATATTAGGTGTGTGCCCTGATGAACTAGATGATATTGGTAGTGATGTTTGATTTTGGTTGTGTTATATGTATATTTTATCGAATGAACACGTCACTGACAGGTAGGACAATCCCTTAAAAAAATTGCCAGATGGACATCCGAGTTGGCATCTAGAAGATACCCTTCAAGACATTACAAAGGAATAAGAACCTGAGTAAGTCTTAACACGGGTATTCGGCACGTTGTATCCTACTCATGACAAAGTACTTAGCACATTATGTTCTACTTGGGACAATACGGGAAACCCGAATAAATAAATCCAGCACACGATTCACACATAGGTGAACCAAGAATCATGCTCCAATACGCAAGACATCCGTATTAAAGAGAGTTTATAGAAAGATAATACACCAAACAGGGAGCAAGTCCAAATCAGGCAACAACTCTATCATTCTAGAAGATTGTACATCGATTAGGAAAATAAAATCCTAAATCAGATTGTGCAATTAGAGTCCCATGAAGATTCAGATTCAACTAAAAAGATCTCAAAAATAGGAAAGAAGATAAAGACGATTCCAACAAGCAACCAATCGTAATTAAATACAAATTCTTTTCCTTACTTATACAACAAGGATTAGGGTTCTATGCATGTATAAATAGACCCATAATCTCATTGTTAAGAGATATAGAATGAAATATACAGAAAAAATCACTACAAGAGAGAGAGAAAATAGATCGAGTGGTGTAATTCTTCATTAAAATAGTGGATTTTGCTTGGTTGTGTATTCAGCCACCCGTGGACATTTCTCCGATCACCAGAGTTTTACCACGTAAACTCGTGTCTTAATAACTTTAATTGCATCCTCTTTCTCTTTCTCTTTTGACAGGTCATAACCAAATCCAACATTGTTGACTTTTTTATCCATCGAGAAATCAAAGTCAACAGGTTGTATATTGGTGTTGCGTGTTGGTGGTGCTTGAGGCAGCAGGGTTGGATCGAAAGAGATCCATGTCTTTCATTTTTTAAAATTATTATTTTTTGATCTTACCTTTTTTTGTGAGATTTATATTATTGTTATTTTCCCTTTTGTTTGTTCCTTTATTTTTTGCTTAAGTTTCTAATAAGATATAAATATATTATCCCGTATGAACTAATTTTTATTTTAAAAAAATATCTATTACTTCAGTTGCAACAACCAAAATTCCGGTATCAAAAATTACAACACAACTAAAATAATTATATTGAACTATACTTAATATTCTCATAAATTAAAATCATACATTATAAGTTTGGAAATCAATATCATATAATAGCTTCTTCCTAGATGGGGGATCATCTGGTAATCTCCCGAGGGATGCTTCTGTACTGTGGTTGTAAATAGATTTATCTCCTCCATCCAATTTAAAATTTTCATCAAGGTCCTCATCATAACCAACCTTCTCATCTTCTTCAAGTAGACATTGAACTGACTTTACCAACTCCTTCCCTTTTGTGTATTAGTGAGCCACACACTTAGGTTGGCTTCAAAGACTTATAGTAATCCAACCTCTTCACATATGTGTGAAACTCTCAAGGAAACAGTGAAACCTGAATGTGTAAGGAAAATCAATGTTACGGTCTTACAACAATTCAGTATTATTACAGAACTAAAAAATGAAAACTAATGAAATACACCCCATAGATATAAATTTGGATCCAATATTCGTAACCTTTATATTGAAATCCCATCACCTAAACCGTGGAAATCCAGTACCAATTTGTTTCCTGATGACATCTGTCAAACTAGTAATTCTCTCCACAACCCATACCAATAAATTAAATATCCATTGATGGTGATTTTTGGATGGATCACACGTCGAACAAAATGTATATGAAATCACACAATTGCTAATTACGAATAGTTAAGAAAGCAAAAGAAACACGATGATTTTATGTTGTAAAACCCGAAGAATGGGGAAATGTCTACGGTTGCTGGGATCCGACGAGGAAAGAACTTCACTATGAATAATCGATTACACACTCGGTCTCTCATGCTCTCTAGAGTCTTAATTTTTCTTCAACCCTTTCATGGGTGTTATTAGGGTCTATTTGTAAATTCCCTTAACCAATTATAGCGTAAAATATACCTAGAGGGGGGGTGAATAGGTACATGCTCAAATTGTAATCTTCCTTAAAAACACAAGCAATCTTATACAACACTTAGTATAATATCCAAAATGATATATGACAAAGCAAATGTTCAAGCGACACAAATCAACTAAGTGAAGAAATTAAAGATGTTAAAAATCAACACAATATATTTACGTGGTAAAACCTCCTAAGAGGAAACATCCACTAGTTGATACCACAACCACCGGCAAAAGAAAATCCACTATTTCAAATAAGAGTTACACACTCAAGCAATCAACACATGCTCTCCAAGCTATCACTCTTACTCTACCCTTGAACCTAGTGATCTACAAAGCCGACTTCCTATCCAAGACCTCATGTCTCTAGGAAGATTCCATGCTGACCTTTCTAACCCTAGGCAAGACTTCTTGCTCAACTATCCAAGTCCTCCCGACTCTAGTTGGGACTTCCTTGCTCAACAATCCTAGGTCTCACACCTCTTATCGAGACTTCCACTTGATTAGCTATCCAAGTCCTCCCGACTCTAGCTAAGACTTCCAATTGCTCAAATCAAAGAATCACTCTAAGATATGAGACTTCCTACCTCTTCACAAGGCTTCTAAGTGATCATGAATGCAAAACACAAACAAGCACTCAACATAGAAAATGATGATCAACAAATTCTATGGACATGCAACTAGATAGCTAGATTATGCTTTCAAAGAACAATCACAAATGTATCTAGGCAACCTAAGCATGTTATCAACTAAGAACCAAATCACTGAAATGAATATACCAATCGATGTAGACCTAGTTCTTAGAAAATGAAATTAAATCTAGAAATAGTCAATCAAGCATAAGAACAAAGGATTTCTAGAAACAATTTCATGATTATCAAGTTTAGCACAAATCAATCAACTTATCACAAATCTAGCTAAACTTGAAAATCAAATCAACAAACCACAAAATAATATCAAAATAATCTTACTCATGCTTCTTAATCAAAAGGCATCAATCAATAAGAAGATCTAAGAAGAAAACTAAGAAGAAGATGATTTTACCAACAAGGATGAAAATCACGAACTGATGATCTGATCACAACAAAAAAGTCTAGAAATCCTTTGGTTCTGAAATGCTTGAGGTTTGTATATTTCCTCAAGAAACTCGAAATCGGTTTTTGAATCAAGTGATTCGGAGTTGAAATGAAGAAGTTATCACAAAAACAAAAATAAAAAAGTTGAGAGAAAAATTCTGCACATGTTCTTCAAATTCGTTTTTCTCAACTTGTAATGAATGAGAGGGAAGGAGAGGTTTTGAAAGAGAAACAAACAAAAAGACCATTTTGCCCTCATGTCTTTGTGCCTCCCCGAGATGGAGCGTGGGCATCTCGGGGCAGCAAGGCTTTGGGGCCGAGATGGCCACACGCCATCTCGGGAAGATGCCAAGTGATGGCTTATGCCATCGCACCTCTTCCCTTGCGCTCCTCTCTCGTTCTTCGATCGTTTTTTGGCCTCCGAACTCCGAATTAGAATCTGTTTGAAGATTATAAACCGGGACTCCCTCATGGACAAGGAAATATAAGATACTTAACAAAAAAAATAATAATTTGACTCGATATATGAAGACGAAGAATGTATTCAACATGAGTCGAAAGTGTAGTATCTTTTGACTTAGAACTTGAAATAAATAGTATGAGTAACCGAAATGACCGAAACTCAATCAAGAATGATTTAAGACTAAATTCAAGTTCAATATCAATGTTATACAAACATATACATGTTAGATATGGCTTGAATTTCCAATGGCTACCAAACGGTATTCAACCAATGTGAAGACTTCCTGGAGACGTGGGATACATTTGGAAGTAGGAGATCGAGTTTGAGGGAGGTTTGAAGACTGAAGAATTGAATAAAATGGAATCTGGTAGGTACCGTGGTGCGAACACGTGTACAGACCGTGGTACAGGGAGCGGTAGAATGTCTGTGAGTTTATACGGCGCGGCCGCGGCGGAGGCAAGTGCACCAACTGCGGTACTCAGAGCGGTGGACGACAGTGATGCATGTGGTATAGGGCATGGGTGGGCAACCACGACCCGAACCACATCAATGGTGGATTTTACCCAAATAGGAATGTTGCACAAAATAGGAAAGGTGTTTTCTTCTGGAAGTTCTTGTGTTAATCAAATTAGAAAAGTCATGTACTTAAAAGAAAATGATTTCTTTTAAACAAGAAGTCTTGTCATAAATAGAAAATAGTATTTATGTGAAACAAGTAATTCTTGTACGTTTAGGAGTAGGATTTCCTTTTATGTTAACCTCCATATAATTCATATAAATAGACCATAAAAGCTAGGCTATGTGTGGTGGAGCAAATTAGCAAATATAGAGAGATCTCAAGAGAGCATTTTGTGTAATTGGGTTTGGGGTATTTTACAGAGAGAATCCTGAGAGTGTGGTTGTAACAATTTATCACATAGTGGATTATTTCTTATCGTCCTGACGGCCGTGGTTTTTTTCCCGATTTGGGTTTCCACGTAAAATCTTCTTGTGTTGTGTGACTGGATTTATTCTCTTCATCTTAATTCTTTATTTTGCTATTATTTGTTTGTGATCTATCTAGCAACAATTCCGCCTAAAATTCCGCCAATAATTGGTATCAGAGCTTGGTTGGTTGATAGTGATCTTTACTGGAGATGGCAAAGTTGATGAGTTTCGAGGTTGAGAAGTTCGATGGAAAAATTAACTTTGGCTTATGGCAGGTTCAAGTCAAAGATCTACTAATCCAATGTGGTTTACACAAGGCGTTGAAGGGCAAGCCGACCCCTAAGAACCCTAAAGGCTCTGGAGATTCTAGAAAATAAACGGTTGGTACTAGTTCTGGAAAACCGATGATGAGAGATGATTAATGGGAAGATCTAGACGAGAGGGCTGCAAGTGCGATACGTTTGTGCCTAGCCAAGAATGTTCTTGCAAATATTCAAGGGACATATTCAGCGAAAGAATTTTGGGAGAAGCTTGAAGAATTGTATCAATCAAAGACCGTCTGTAACCGATTCTACCTGAATGAGCAGTTTCACACGCTGCAGATGTCTGAAGGTATAAAAATTTCCGATCATCTAGGAGTGCTCAATGGGATAGTTTCCATGCTAGAGTCGATTTGAGTGAAGATTGATGAAGAAGACAAAGTATTAAGACTAATATGGTCCCTTCCACCATCCTATACGCATATGAAGCCAATCTTGATACATGGGAGTTCAACCATATGTTTTGGAGATGTAGCAAACAAACTAATCTCTGAGGAACGAAGGCTAAATAATGAAGGTAAATCTTCTGATAACTCAGCTTTGTTGGTTGGCAGGAAAAAGGGAGGCTCCAAGAAGAAAGGCATTTGTTGGGCATATGGACAATCTGGACATCTAATTAAGGATTGTAAAAATAAGAATACATGAGCGGCTAATGACTCCAAAGAGGGGGATCCGACAATCTTCTCTCTTGAGTTCGACTACAGCGATGCCCTCTAAAGATGCATAAAACATCCTCATGGCATGACCATTAGTTGCCATGAAAAAGGATATATTGCTGATAGCGGATTCACAATTTGCTCACAGGCATTGGTTAGGCGGTGATGCAAGGTGTGTGGTGGACAAGGATGTTGATGGCTGAACGAACTCCTTGGAAGCCTAACGTGAGGAGTTGCATCATAATTTCAGCAAGGTAAATTTCGACTTATGCTGGTAAAATCTTGGGATGGGTGTTCCTAAGTGATTATACTTCATGGTGGGTATGTTGATTCTGGGTATTGAGAGTCGTAGCTATGGACGGAAGTTTTGGAAGTTCTCGCCATAAGGGAGGATTGTTTGATATGGCTTGAATTTCCAATGGATACCAAATGGGGTTCAACCAATGTGAAGACTTCCTAGAGACGTGGAATACATTTGGAAGTAGAAGATCGAGTTTGAGGGAGGTTTGAAGACTGAAGAATTGAAGAAAACAGAATCTGGTAGGTACCGTGGTGCGAACACGTGCACAGACCATGGTAAAGGGAGCGGTAGAATGTCTGTGAGTTTATGCGGCGCGGCCGCGGTGGAGGCAAGTGCACCAACTGCGGTACTCAGAGCGGTGGACGACAGTGATGCATGCTGTGTAGGGCATGGGTGGCTAACCACGACCCGAACCACATCAATGGTGGATTTTACCTAAATAGGAATGTTGCACGAAATAGGAAAGGTGTTTTCTTCTGGAAGTTCTTGTGTTAATCAAATTAGAAAAGTCATGTAATTAAAAGAAAATGATTTCTTTTAAACAAGAAGTCTTGTCATAAATAGAAAATAGTATTTATGTGAAACAAGTAATTCTTGTACGTTTAGGAGTAGGATTTCCTTTTATGTTAACCTCCATGTAATTCATATAAATAGACCATAAAAGCTAGGCTATGTGTGGTGGAGCAAATTAGCAAATATAGAGAGATCTCAATAGAGCATTGGGTGTAATTGGGTTTGGGGTATTTTACAGAGAGAATCCTGAGAGTGTGGTTGTAACAATTTATCACATAGTGGATTATTTCTCTTGTCGTCCTGACGGCCGTGGTTTTTTTCCCGATTTGGGTTTCCACGTAAAGTCTTCTTGTGTTGTGTGACTGGATTTATTCTCTTCATCTTAATTCTTTATTTTGCTATTGTTTGTTTGTGATCTATCTAGCAACGCTTCCGCGTAAAATTCCGCCAACAATTGGTATCAGAGCTTGGTTGGTTGATAGTGATCTTAACTGGAGATGGCAAAGTTGATGAGTTTCGAGGTTGAGAAATTCGATGGAAAAATTAACTTTGGCTTATGGCAGGTTCAAGTCAAAGATCTACTAATCCAATGTGGTTTACACAAGGCGTTGAAGGGCAAGCCGACCCCTAAGAACCCTAAAGGCTCTGGAGATTCTAGAAAATAAATAGCTGGTACTAGTTCTGGAAAACCGATGATGAGAGATGATGAATGGGAAGATCTAGACGAGAGGGCTGCAAGTGCGATACGATTGTGCCTAGCCAAGAATGTTCTTGCAAATATTCAAGGGACATATTCAGCGAAAGAACTTTGGGAGAAGCGTGAAGAATTGTATCAATCAAAGACCGTCTGTAACCAATTCTACCTGAATGAGCAGTTTCACACGCTGCAGATGTCTGAAGGTACAAAAATTTTTGATCATCTAGGAGTGCTAAATGGGATAGTTTCCGTGCTAGAGTCAATTTGAGTGAAGATTGAAGAAGAAGACAAAGGATTAAGACTAATATGGTCCCTTCCACCATCCTATACGCATATGAAGCCAATCTTGATACATGGGAGTTCAACCATATGTTTTGGAGATGTAGCAAACAAACTAATCTCTGAGGAACGAAGGCTAAAGAATGAAGGTAAATCTTCTGATAACTCAGCTTTGTTGGTTGGTAGGAAAAAGGGAGGCTCCAAGAAGAAAGGCATTTGTTTGGCATATTGACAATCTGGACATCTAAGTAAGGATTGTAAAAATAAGAATACATGTGCGGCTAATGGCTCCAAAGAGGGGGATCCAGCAATCTCCTCTCTTGAGTTTGACTACAGCGATGCCCTCTAAAGATGCATAAAACATCCTAATGGCATGACTGTTAGTTGCCTTGAAAAATGATGTATTGCTGATAGCGGGTTCACAATATTGCTCACAGGCATTGGTTAGACGGTGATGCAAGGTGTGTGGTGGACAATGATGTTGATGGCTGAACGAACTCCTTGGAAGCCTAACGTGAGGAGTTGATTCATAATTTCAGCAAGGTAAATTTCGACATATGCCGGTAAAATCTTGGGATGGGTGTTCCTAAGTGATTATATTTCATGGTGGGTATGTTGATTCTCGGTATTGAGGGTCGTAGCTATGGACGAAAGTTTTGGAAATTCTCGCCATAAGGGAGGATTGTTAGATATGGCTTGAATTTCCAATGGCTACCAAACGGGATTCAACCAATGTGAAGACTTCCTGGAGACGTGGGATACATTTGGAAGTAGAAGATCGATTTTGAGGGAGGTTTGAAGACTGAAGAACTGAAGAAAACAGAATCTGGTAGGTACCGTGGTCTGGACCGCTGTGCGGACACGTGCACAGACTGCGGTACAGGGAGCGGCAGAATGTCTGTGAGTTTATGCGGCACGGTCACGGCGAAGACAAGTGCACCAACCGCGGTACTCAAAGCGGTGGACGACAGTGATGCATTTGGTGTAGGGCATGGGTGTCCAACCACGACCCGAACCGCATCAATAGTGGATTTTGCCCAAATAGGAATGTTGCACGAAATAGGAAATGTGTTTTCTTCTGGAATTTCTTGTTTTAATCAAATTAGAAAAGTCATGTACTTAAAAGAAAATGATTTCCTTTAAACAAGAAGACTTGTCATAAATAGGAAATAGTATTTATGTGAAACAAGTAATTCTTATTCGTTTAGGGGTAGGATTTCCTTTTATGTTAAACTCCCTGTAGTTCATATAAATATACCATAATAGCTAGGCTATGTGTGGTGGAGCAAATTAGAAAATATAGAGAGATCTCAAGAGAGCATTAGGTGTAATTGGGTTTGGGGTATTTTAGAGAGAGAATTCTGAGAGTGTGGTTGTAACAATTTATCACATAGTGGATTATTTCTTTTGTCGTCCTGACGGTCGTGGTTTTTTTTCCCGATTTGGGTTTCCACGTAAAATCTTCTTGTGTTGTGTGACTGGATTTATTCTCTTCATCTTAAATCTTTATTTTGCTATTGTTTGTTTGTGTTCTATCTAGCGACGCTTCCACGTAAAATTCAGTCAACAATACACATAAAAACACAATTCACACTAGAATGCAAACTACATAGAGATAGTCTCCAATCATGCATTTTCCAAAACATGTTATTTCCATACCAATGCATGAGCATTCATCTTCAAGTGTGTAAATGTGTTATACATGGTACACAACGATGCAGGGACACAAATGTATGAATTGTGTGTGTATGCCTATTTAATCATGCACAACTAAGCAGGGACACATATGAATGAATTGTGTATGTGTGCGTCTACGCCTTGCAGGAGAATGAAGAATCTTGATACCTTACCATCCAAGTAAGCATATATCCTTGAAGACGAACATTGCATACGAAGTCGCTTTCCATCTTTGATGCCCGATCTAATCACGAACCACCTAAGCAACAAAGCAATACAAACAATGAGCGTTTTGTTATGGAATCAAGCCAACACAAATCTAAAACCTAACACTATTTATACATGCATAGAACCCTAATTCGTGCTATACAAGTAAATGAAGTTGACCTGTTTGAGTGGTTTTATTCTTCTTTCCTATTTCGCACTCCTCACACATTAGGTCTCTTACCTAATTTGGACTATGGCATCGATAGGGAAATTCGATTCCTTATCAAATTGTGCTATGAGACACCTTATTGGAGTATGAATCATTCTGCTTGTATTTGATGGTATCCACGTGTCGATCTACCAATCATCTGCCAAAACCCGACCAAGCCTTATTCTCCCCAACCAATGATTCAATCATGACCGAAGGCTTTGACCAGACCATCTCGATAGCCCTAACCGGATGTTATAAAACCATCTTCGGTTAGCTTAGGTAGGTCCAGGAAGGTTGAATCTTGGTGGTATGGCATCTCCAACTCTCGCATCTTTGGGTAGTTATGCTGACTCATCATTCTTTAGGTTTTACCAACAACAATACCCCCTTAAACACGCGAGGTCAGATAAACAATTGTCTCAAGTAGGATGCGTTCAGCTGTGTGTGTTAAATTCACTCTATCCTTTTTGTCTTGTAGTCCGTAACTGCCCTTTTAATGTGCTACAATTATCAACCACTCATATTTCGGTTGATGAAATCATTGCGTATCTTTTTCGAAATTCAAATGGTGTGTGGTTTTCGGTTCTCGTGCACCTTTCCCCACTTTCAGCTGATGACGCATGTCTACTTGGTGATGTCACTTGCCTGTATATATTGTCTTCAGGCATTTCATTTATCTTTTTCAGATTCGATATTTTTCTTTAGCAAAAAAAAAAGACAATCCCTAACTTTCTTTTCCTTCAAGCCCCTTGCACTTCTCAAATCTTCCATCATTTCAAAAGATTTTCAAGGTATAGACTATTCTTCATCATCAATATTTTGAGCTTCTTCTTCGTGCCATTGACACTGGTGATAATAAGAATATCGCTAGGCTCGAGTCCATTCTCTGGGGTTATATTCCTGCTTCTTACCAACCCGCTGCATTAAACATGGATTATTCTATGGTTCACCCAGAGTTTGCTATCTTCCTCTCTGATCTTTTTGACTCTGATTCGGTTGATGTTTATATAGAAATGTCGAAAAAAAGTAGCTCCAGGTGGACCACTAGGGTCTCTCCCAAGGAATCTGCACGCACAGCGATCGACTTGAAGATATCTTCACAACTTCTCAAAATAAAGGATGTACCATGGGAGCGACAAGCTTGGATGCTGAAGTTCCGCACCGACCATCCCTGCTCGTTTGACTCGGAGATAAACGTTGTGACTGAGGTCGAGCTAGCTAAGTTTGAGGACCAATTTGATCTGACTAGTGCGTAAAACTTATAATGTAGCGGCGATCAGGCTGTGTGGAATCCTTCCCCCGGTGCCGTCGCTATTTACGGGGCTATGTTTTCCTTAAAGGTTACTCTCCCTCTTCAACCTTTTATCGCTTGATTCCTGGTAGACATTGGCGTTGCTCCCGCCCAATTGACCCCCAATTCTTACCGGGTATTGATGAGTCTGGGGCACCTATGGAAAAAACTCAGGGACAAAACAGCCCCCGATCCCACAAGAGGTCCGTAACTTTTATTTGCTAAACCGATCTGACAGTAGGGGAACTTTCTACCTTCAATCCATATCTCAAAGCTTGTGGATTCCTTATGGATATAAGGGGAAACCTGTACCCCCTTCGAACAAAGATCATAAGGGTTTATCTAGGGGTTGCCTCCTCAAACAAGTACTGGAAGAATAGTTGGTTCTTCATTGGGGGTGATTGAGGTGAAGTAGTCGTTGCTGACCCTGTACAAGGGTTGATATGGAACAGAGTTCCAAGTCACTTCTGTAGTCCCGAGCATTGGAACAAGACTTCTCCCTCTCTGACAAAAAGTCAGGCTGATATAGTTGTCAAGGTGGCTGAGACTTGGGAAGAGAGGGATCGTCGTTTCCTTTATGTTGAGGCAGATTTGTTCGAGACAGGGCTTTTTTTCACTATCTCTACCCGCCGTTGACGATGTAAGCCACTCTTGCTTTATTTTTAATGTAATCTGACATGCGTACCTTACCTCTATACTGATTGTTGATTACCGAGTGGAACTTTTTCTTTTTAGTATATGACGTGGACATCGTCGCGGGTGAACAGGCTAAGAAAGCCAAGAATGTCGATTGGGTCAGCAGGAAGACTACAGCCGATCAGGTTGCTTAGGGAATTGCTCCACGCGAACATGATCTGGTGGAACATACGTATAAATCTGACCATCATTCCTCAGATGTTCCCGCTAAATAGGTTGGTAAAAGTGATTGCCATCCTCTCTGAGCTCGAGGCGATCACCGGGACCACTCCAAGGAAAGGGTCGATCTGGTGTGGTATAGATCTGAGGCATCTGACCAAGAGATTCGTGGTAAAGATAGGTATGAACAAGAGCATCGAGGAATAGACGATTCGTAAAAGAGGAAATCTCACAAGACGAATATGGTAGACAGAGCCCCAAGCCATAAAGTAACTAAGACTGTTGAAGGGTCTTCTGTTCCCGATTCCCTTCGTAAGAAGACAAGTCTCTCATCTGGGGTTGACTTAGCATTGCCTGTTCCAGTGGTTGATCCAATCATTTTAGAAAAGTAGAAGGATCAAGAGATGGTTTCTGACCTCATCTCACAAGAACTGTGGTCTAAGAGAATGAGCAATCGGGGTGTATCAAACTTACCTTCCATCCCCTTCGAACAAATCAGGAATATGGACCAGGCACTTCCTTCCAATGAGTCTTCCCAGGTTCAGGCTGTGCCACCCTCTCAACACCCTGGGAAGGCTCCGATACAGTTTACTGTTAGGCATCAGATCATTTTTTCTGACTCCGAAGGTGATGATGGTGGTCCCAACGAGGGGAAGAGGGTAGCCAATGAAGATTTTCTATATTTGATGAAGGAGCAGGCTCTCCATTCTATTTTGTAATAGTGAGCCTATTGGTGCTCCTTCTAATATACCTGTTTGGCCTCTTACTCTCGAAGGTGCTATCGAAAGTCAAATTCCTAAGAACGAAGGACCTCGGGTTGCTACATCTGCTAATATTCTTAGGGAAGATGTTGGATTTCGAAGACTCCAACCACTGTTGATCGTACTATCCCTTCCTCTTCTCGGGGATCAGTCTACTCCTACTGTTTTTGTCGTTGAGTTTTCTCATCTCCCTTCTTCCAACAATTCTCAGACCGACCTCTTTTCCAAGCTTCGTTCAATGCCATCAAGGGTTAGATATATTGGCGTAGGGTACTGGAAGGATGCCAAAGATGCTGCAGATTTTGAGCGGGTCCGCATGATATTTAATTCCACCATTTTTGTTATTTTTCTTCCGATCCTTCTATCTATTTAATTTGAATTTCATTGATCTTTTACAGGCTGTGGATGCATTGACTCGGGCTCTCTCTAAGAAGAATAAACAGGCTGATGAGATTTCTCAGTTGAAGTTGGCTTTCGCCGAGAAGGATGAGGCTTTAAAGTATTCTGCAGCCAGTGCTTTCAAGGCTAGCCAGTATGTAGAGAAGCTGAAGGCACATACAACAACTGAGATGGCCCTGAGAAAAACACTTGTGAATGTTCAGAGTAGAGCCACGGCATCTGATCAGGCTCTTAGGGAGCTCACTACAAAGAACGTTAAGCTGAAGAAGAGAGTTGTCAGGGCTGAACTGCGGAGGGCTGAACTGCGGAGCGCTGAACTTGAATCAAGAGCTATCTTGATTGAGACGGCAGCGAAGAAGGCTCAGGAAGAAGCCTGGATTGCCTAAGGTTCCCTTAACTCAGCTCAGCAGAAGATGCTAGAGCCGCATCAGGCATTTGAGGAGGCTCAACTTCACTATTAGCACCTCCAAAGACTTGGATCAGCAGCAGATTAGTATGAAAGTTCTTTCCCATGAGGCTAGGTCAGACCTCGAGGTTCAAAATATTGATCGGTTCAAGAGGTACCCTATTTTTGATGCTACGCTACTGAGGGAGTTTGAGAAAGGCCTGACAACTGCCAGGATGTTCTTCAGTGTGAAAGAGAGATCTTCCAAAAAGGCTCGCTCGAAGTGGGATCGGACAATATCTAAACATCAGAAAAAGTTCTTGGTGGCCATCAAGAATCAACGGATTAGGTGGAAGGCTTACTGTAAATCCATCGAAAAAGTTCCCCACCCTATGCATCTCGAACTCTCTTCAAAAGTATCTCTTGTGTCCTTCCATGAGGGTCAGGAAAGTGGCGCTCTAACCAAAAGGGTTGGCATTGGTCCTTCAGTCGATGTAGATTATTCTCCCTTCGTATATGTTGATCCTGAAGATGATATCTCCAGGCAAGATTTTGGAGACTTCGGTGAATGCCAAGATGATGATGTCCCCCTTTCCAGCCTTAGAGGTTCCTCAACTATTGGGAACAATTGATGCATCTACGCTCTTATAACCATTTTGTGTGTATTGCTTTTGTAATTTTTGACCTTAAGACAATCAGTGCGTATCTTCCCATTACTACTTGTTTTCGGGATATGTTTGGTTTTCTATGTGTGGTTTCTTATGCTTGCGTTTACTTGTATTTTTAGTGCAACCTGAGTTATGCATGATGACCCATGCCATGTTGATCGTTATGAGTTAGGTTAAGCAAAACCACATATACCCCGATCGTATGGGCTAGATAAACCACTCGTCTAAGGTTATGTCACCAAGTAATTATTGACTCATTGCCTCACTTTTGGTGGTTAGATACCCTTAAAGGATTGAACCATATTCTGTAATGATCTCGGGTCTAGCCCGGGTAAACCCCTTGTGCTTTATCGTTCGGGCTGTTTTTCCCGATCGTCTTCTTGTCTATCTTTATGTTAGGCATTGTTCATTTATAAACCAATTGTACAGTTTTTATTTATAGACTCTTGTCTTTTATCTACCAACTAGGTCGTTGGGATGTCTCCCAGCAGTTTGTTGGTCAAGATTCGCTGCGATAAGGCGTTATTTGTCCTACCAACTTTATAAGCATCTATGGTCGTATTTGCCTTATCTTATAGGTAGGATTTGTGCCTTATCCAACTTTTTGCTCATCACATTGGGTTTGTATGCCTGAAGGCGCCCTAACAGTGCTTTATACACACACAATTAGTTTCGGTGAGTGTGCATTGTCTCGGCGACATATGTTTTTGGCCCCCTCACTGGGCTTCTCGGGGTCCCTTATCAGCTTTGACCGATATCTTAAGGTATCCTGTGAATGCTCTTATGAGCAAATGCTTGGTTTTGAACACTGTGCTGGATTATTTATAACAGCTTCCCTTGGGGGGTTTATTGATTTCTCAGAAAATAAAAACAATTAGCTAATAACAATTCAAAACTTAAGCTATAGAAATAAAAGAAAACAAAAGTAAGATTCCCCTCATGAGTAGAAGATCTTTAAATATTGCGTATTGCATGGCCTGGGCAGCTCGGTCCCTTCAAGCAGGGAAAGGCGATATGCTCCATTTCCTGCTATCCCCACCACTTGGTATGGTCCCTCCTATTTGTCAGCTAACGATCCTGCAGACTTGTCTTTTGTATTAAGTGTCACCCTCCTTAGAACTAGGTCTCCGAGCTGGAATCTTCTAACCTTGACATGTGAATTGTAATACCTTGCTACCCACTGTTCGTAGGCGGCACTTCTTACCATGGACATGTCTCTTCTTTCTTCCAACTCGTCCAAGTCATGTTTTATCATCTCCACATTTCCTTCGAGATCGAAGAGTTGTACCCTACGGGACTTGTGAACTATCTCAACAGGAATCGCTGCTTCCATCCCAAATGCCAACGAGTAAGGTATTTCCCTTGTTGAAGTCCTTTATGTAGTTCGATAAGCACATAAAACTTCATGCAACTTATCTTCCCAGTTTCCCTTCTTTCCTTCCAGCTTCGCCTTCATAGTATGCGTGATTATTTTGTTCACCGCCTCCATTTGGCCATTGGTCTGAGGATGAGCTGGCTTGGCATAATAGTTCTTTATCCCAAAGTCTTGACACATTTCTGAAATTATCACTATCGAATTAAGCCTCGTTATCTGTGATTATAGTTTCGGGGATTCCAAACCGATAGATGATATTTTTCTTCACAAAACTGGTGGTGTTAACCTCGGTGTTATGTACCAGTGCTTCCGCTTCAACCCACTTTGTGAAGTAGTCAACGACTATTATGTCATGCTTTGCTCCTTCTTTAGTTGCAGTAGGCATCGGGCCAATCAGATCTATTCCCCACATGGCGAACGACCATGGTGATGTCAAACTCTTCAACTGCTCGGGAGGCTTCCGGATGTCATTAGCTACTTTTTGACAACCTCCGCACTGACTTACAACACCTTGTGCATCTTTAAATAGAGTCGGCCAATAAAAGCCCTATCTGAGAGTTTTATGTGCCAAGATTTTGCCACCCGAGTGATTCCCACATAGAGATGGCAGTAAAACCCAAACTAGTGGGACCCGCCCAAACCCAACCTACTTGGAACGGGTTTAGGAGACAAAATTAGGACCCACGAAACCGCGAACCCGTATAGTAAAAACCCAACGGGTTTGGGTTTGGGTTTGGGTTTGGGTTTGGGTTTGGATTTGGATTGAGAAAATAAACCCATGGGTGACCCGTGAACCCGTTTAAATAAAAATTATATAATATTTATTATTTAAAATATAATAAATATAAACTCCAATAAAAAAACACTTTTAACTATATAGAGAATAAAATGTAATCATTTCACTTATTCTAAGTTGTAATTCTCAACTCTCATATATATATATATATATATATATATATATATATATATATATATATATATATGTTTTGCCTTCTATGACTCTTGTTTGAACTAAGAAATATACTTGAAATGAGTTAAAAGTTTTACTATATTAAATGTTTATAGTCTTTAAAATTACAATTTTTATATATTTAAATAATATAGTAATATTTTTCTAAAAAAAAATTGGCGGGTTCGCGGGTTCGTGGGTTTGACCCGTGGACCCGCTTGTTTCATGGGTTCATGGGCAAGTTTGGGTTTCCTCCAAACCCGCGGGTGAAACCCGAACCCAAACCCATTTATTTTCGTGGGTTCGTAGGCGGGTTTAGATGACACAAATTGTCACGGGTTTGGGTTTGGATTTTACCGAACCCGACCCATTGCCATTCCTATTCCCACAGACTCCTCTATGAATATTTTTTAATATTTGACTACATCTGATCGGGTCCACGCATTTCTGAAAGGCTTTGGAGAACCCTTTTCTGTATAGCTCTCCTTCTACTATCGAATATCTTATGGCTTTATATCTGAGATGCTTCGCCTCAAATATCTCCGTCAGGAGCACTCCATTCTCTAAGTATTCTCTGATTGGGGCCATCCATGTAGCTTGTTCCCTTTCAATCAATTCTACCTCCGTCGCTTCAGCTTGATTTTTGCTCCCGATACTTGGCTTTTGCAGGTGGGTGATCGGGACTATTTTTGACAATACACTGGAGGTTGATGCCAATTTTGACAGCGCGTCTACTTTCTCATTTTTCTCTCTTGGGATTTGGTTGATTCTGTATTCTTTGAACCTTTCGAGGAGTGTCTCGGGTATAGTTAAATATGCAGTCATGTTGTTGTCTTTGGCTTGGTATTCATTCAGGACTTGATTGACCACTACCTGTGAATCACGGAATATTTCCTACTCATCTGCTCCCAGTGTCGTGAACACCCTAAGGCATGCTAGAAGCGCCTCAAATTCTACCATATAATTAGTGGGTTTGAAGTCAAATCGTAAGGCACATTCCACCTAGTCACCTTCTGGCATGGATATAACTATGCCTACCCCGCTACCGTGTGTGTTTGACGATCAATCTACATGTAGTTTCCAAGCAAACAAATCCTTTTTGTAGGGAAAATAAAACCCGCGCAACGGAAGCGTGAGAAAATTTATAAAATTAGGGTTTGCGTATAAATAAAAAAAAATTCCCTTTTAAATAACAAAAACCTTAACCCTAGATTAATTGATGTATATAAAAAGTGTCGTACCTTTTTCTCGTGACGATTGAATAAACGTCGAATTGAATCCGCAAGATCTTCCAATCCAATCACGAACGTGAATCACCTAGGATTGTGGGCTCCCTCACTTTTAATTGTATACCTGAGGATGGAAACAAACAAAAACTTTTTATTTGTTAGTCACAATAATCCTCCAAGAAGAAAAACAAAGAACGTTAGGTCACTTGTGAATTTTCAATCAATTTGATTGAAACTCGCTTGAACCTTGATTCGATGTTGTACACAAAACCTTTTCTTCTTTGCCGAATATCACACTATTTCTTAGAGTTGATCGAATTTTGTCTAGAGTAAAATCAGATTTTTCTCCCTCAAAATTCTATTGTGGTCGAATTCTTCTCTTGGAAAAATAAGGGCTGACCGAAATTAATTCTATGAAATCACCTTAGGCTGGCCGAAATTCCAAACATATATATATATATATTATCATAAATCCTCTCCTAAGAAGAATTTACTTGGTTGGCAATAATCATTTCCTTAGGTGGATTTATTTGGTAGCTAAGAATCCTTATCTAAAAAGAATTCTATCCTCATATATATACATATATATATATACATATATATGGGCTGGCGAAATGATCATAGAATATATATTAGGATCACAAATCATTTCCTAAGAAGGATTTACTTGATTGTTAAGAATCCTTTCCTTAGGTGAATTTATATGGTGGTTAAAATTCATTTTCTAAAAGGAATTATATCCTACACCAAGACTCCTAATCCAACTCAATAGTGTATTTTAACCATATTAAAGACTTCCTAATTTGATTAGATAAATAATTCCTTTTATTTATTTACTTATCAAATAGTCTTTAATATTAATTGTACTACCAACAATAGTATAATATTAGAAGACCATCTCCTACTAGAAAAAGATTGACTTTTTAATTAAATAATTAATTAATCACCAAAATAATTAATTTCCATTTAATTAAATAATAAAATAAAATAATACAATTAAGCTATTCTAAATAGCATTGCTGCCCAACACATATATATGGGCCAATATATTATTTTTTTATTTTATTAAATCCATTTGACCTTTATAAAAAGCCCATTTGTGAACTAGACCCATTCTTACAAAAAGAAACAAGTCCACATGCCTCAATACAATTCTAGATAGACCCCTAAATTGGTCCGGTAGAATATATCAAGTGATCCATGCAAGTTCGTGTGGATTGGGGATCTTGGCAGGCTATATAAATTTAAGCTCCAATAGACACAACCCAATCACAATCAACAAATGGTTCACTTAGGTCCGATCTATTAATTTTAGTTCATTCCACTAAAGAACTAAAATTGAACTCTTAAATAAAGATAGAATAGGTTGATGTTACTCATTCATACCCTAGACAACAATATTGGAGAAAGTGTATCCTCATGAAGAATATCAGTAATCGGCAAGAGCTCATAGACTGCCTATAGCTCTCCAAGTTACCATATTTACTCATATGACCACAATTTGAACTTGGATATTTTGACTTGTCCAGAAGTCATGTTTCAATAGACACTATTGAAAACTTAATGTTAAGATTTAATATCCAATACCTCAGAACATCCATTATATCTATAAATGTAGTTCTCTATCGATTAACAAATGAATACCACCAAACTATCGATGATAGACTATGCTATATAATCGTACTCATTGATAGCTCAAATGATAACACTTGCAACCATAAGTCCATCATTTATCTCAGGATTGAGATAGACTCTCCGATTGTCTTCAAATGAAAACTTTTATCCATTGACGGTTCTAGATAAAGTATTTCATTGTGATCCAATTCAATGCACCCAGTGTACTAGATTCTTTTTTCCAAAGACACCACACTTTGATGATTTTAGACTCATCATAACATATTTGATCCCACTCAAATGCTAGCAAAAAAATCTACAACTTTGACAAGATAAAGGCGTCCAACCTTTTATCTTAAGTTGTGAATATTATTCAATACTAACTAAAGAATTATGTATACCTCATACATATCTAGATGTATGAACAATTCTTCTTTTCTCATAGTCTTTTGACCTTATGATTATTTACTTTTGACAATTATAATAATTAAACTATAAATGCTATAAAATTTGTTAAACTAGAAATCACTTTATTAGATTGTCAAATACATTATTACACTCTTGCTATCGAGCAAAATCTCAACAATTTTCTCATAACATCCTGATCACTTCGTTGTTCGGCTCAGCGAATTTCGTAACCAGATCCGCTACAACTTGTCCCTTGATCGCCTCTCTTGGCTAGTAGACTATGTCAAACTCACTTAGTTCCACTGCCCATTTAGTCAGCCTTCCCGACACTTTGGATTTTGATAAAATCTGTTTCAATGGACAATCCGTATATACTTCAATTTTATGAGCTTGAAAATATGGTCTCAACTTTCTTGCTGTTGTTACCAGGGCCAAAACCATTTGTTTAGATAGAAAATATCTTGTTTCCGCAGGTAACAAAGCTTTGTTGGTGTAGTATACAGGTTTCTGCGTTCCCTCATCCAATCTGACCAGTACTGACCCTGTTGCTACGTTTGTCACGGATAGGTAGAGGTAGAGCACTTCCCATTGAAGTGGTTTAGATAATATCAGAGCTTTTCCCAAGTATTTTTTATTTCTGAATGCATACTCGCACTCATCATTCCATTTTACCCATTTGCCTTGCTTAATTGATTTGAAAAAGAGTAGGCATTTGTCTGTTGATTTACTTATGAACCGACTCAGTAACGCTAGGTAACCCGTCAATCTTTGGATTTCCTACAATGTCTTGGGAGACCTCATTTCTTCCAAGGCTCTTATTTTTTCCGAGTTTACTTCGATCCCTCTTTGGTGAACTTGAAATCCCAGGAACCTGTCTAATGGTACTCTGAATTCGCACTTATTTGGATTTAGCTTCATCCCATATTTTCATAGCACCTCAAACGTCTCCCTTAGGTCGGTTGAATGATCTCCAAACGTTACACTTTTGGTTAGCATATTGTCCACGTATACCTCCATATTTCTACCAATCTGTCGAGCAAAAATTTTATTTACCAATCTTTGGTAAGTTATCCCAGCGTTCTTTAACCCAAACGGCATGACCTTAAAGCAATACAATCCCTGGTCATTTGCGAATGAGGTTTTTCCTCATTTGGTTCTAACATTCTGATTTGGTTGTAACCTGAATAGGCGTCCATGAAACTTAACAGTTCATGGTCGGTCTTTACATCTACCAACTGATCAATCTGAGGCAAAGGAAAGCTGTCCTTCGGATATGCTTTGTTAAGGTTGGGGAAATCCACACACATCCTCCATTGGACATTTTTCTTTTTCACCAAGACTACGTTGGCAACCCAGTCAGGGTATTTCACCTCCCGAATGGATTCTACGGCCAATAGCTTGTCCACATCTGCCCTGATCGCATTGCTTCTTTCTGGGTTAAAGTGCCTCATCTTTTAGATAACTGGTTTCTGATCGAGATTCATTGCTAAACAATGTGAAATTGTCCTTGGATCGATCGCTGGCATGTCCTCATGCTCCCAAGCGAACACGTCTTTGTATTAATTTAGGAGTTTGATCATCTTACTTTGATTATGCTTCGTTAGTTAATACCCAAGCCTAACAGTCTTCTTGGGATCATTGTCACTCATGGCAACTTCCATGGTCGGTTCCTTTAGGCCTTTGTCACTCTCTAGCGATGCATCTCTCAGGTCTAGATTAAACCCGGTCGAAGTTTCGGCATTTGCCTCCATTGGGTCTACTTTTAGGTCTCCATCTTTTTTGACATCATATATTTGCATTACCCCCCGACTCTATCTTTTCCCTGTATACGGCAAGATTCGCTTTCCTGGCCCACTCATGTGAGCTTTTCAAGATCCCCACTCCAGCTTCGGGTCGAAAAGTTCACCATAAGTGCTTAGGTTGCAGTTACGGCTTTTATTTTGCTTAGAAAGGGTCGTCCTAGTAGAGCATTATATGGCCAATTCTCAACATTTACGACCATGAAATTCAACAATATTGTATTCGTACAAGGAAAGCTACCAGCTTCTACCAGTAGTTTAACGGTTCCCAATGCCCTGACCTCGGTTCCTCTAGAAGCCCTCAATGGAACCTTCAGTGGTTGGAGATCACTCCTCTATAGTCTGAATTGATCAAACGCCTCTATACTCAAAAAGTCTGTTGAGCTACCATTGTCGATTAGTATTCTTCTCACTTGCCTATGCCCGATGAGAATTGACATAACAATCGCGTCGTTTGGTCTAACCTCTGACTCGTGTACGTCCGCTTCAGTAAAAATTATCAGTCCCTATCCTTGCTTTGCTTTCTTTCGATCAGGACCTAGATGATTCACCTTCATACTTTTTTGGTTGTTCATGGCTTCCCTAACTTCGGACATCCTTTCTCGACTACTACTTCCAGTATAGTGGCCACAAAAAATGGTTTTGATTACCCCGCTATCCGAGTCTTTCTTTGAGATCCTATAACTCCTATCTGGATCCCTGTGTGGATATCCTTTTATAAATCTTCACCTTTCTAAGGATGACATCAGTAAGATGACCTTCCCAGATTAGCTTCTCAATGTAATCCCTGAGTTGGTAACACTTGGTGGTTTCGTAGCCATTCTCCTGGTGGAACCTGCAGTACTTGTTAGTTTCCCTTCTAGCGAAGCTAGACTGCCTTGGGGTCTTTTATATAAGTTTTTGTCTTCTATCACATTCAGAATTTCCTCCTGCTTTTTGGCTAACGGTGTATAATTGGTGTACTGACACCTGAAGTTCTTTCCTATTCTATTGGTGTACTGCTTTTAGACTTCTCAAGGACCAGCTAGACCAAATAACGAGAGACCACTTTACCAGTACACCTTACCTCTCGAGGCCACATCCTTACTCCCCATCCTTGATATTCCCAACTCAATCACCACCACATCCTTCAAGGCCTCCTGACCATTCCCAGTTTTTCAAATCAACAGGTGACCTTTTCAGAAAATATCCGCCTTTACCTACCGAACAACCTTCCTCAAGTAAAGACAAGAAAGCCTCTTTCCAAAAGAAAAAGACACATGCTTCCCACAAACGCTCACCACCAAACCATCGAAAACATGCCTTTTACACATCTTCCCGCCAATTTTCCTCATCAGAAACCTCTGACAGCCCCACAGAAACAGAGCCTATAGAATCCTCTTCCGCTTCATCATGGGAAACATACCACACAAATGAAACGCCAACATCTGATTCTCCAAGCTATTCAGACCCAGATGCCCCACCTGACCTTTCTCAAATTTACCTGGCCACTAGACCCGACCCGCAGCCATCTACCCAGACAGTTGACACGTCAGAATCCTCAGTTGAAACTTCTGAGGAACCGCCTCCTATGGTCGACGAACCACCAGACCAAAGAAATAGAGCACAGACACACGCTCCTCCTTTGAAACCTACAAATGGTCCCTGGTTCAATTTTGACGATGTTGCTCCCCGACAATGGAGGAAGAGAATGTCAGAAATGAGTGCATGGCTAGACCTCCAAATTGCCAAAGGAGGCGACAATACAGAATCCATCCTGAGAGAATTTGTCTCTAGATTCACCGGATCTCTCAGAGATTGGTACCAGGCACTCGGAGAATACAGACAGCTACAACTGGTCAGATGTGGATCTGTTTCTATAGCAACAGGAATAGTCTTCAGAGAATTTCTCGGAGACGCTTCTCAGTTCTATAAACAGACCAGGCAAGAATTCTTCAAAATGACGGTGTGCTATTTAAATAAAGAAGATATCGACTACCACTATAGACGCATGTCCTTCAGATATCATGCTCTCGGTGGAATCAATGATGAAACTCTGCAACAAGTATATTTGAATTCTCTCCCCTCAGAACTCTAGGGAGAACTTCAAAGATTGATTGAACTCTCTGGAAGGAACCTCAGAGACATCATTTTAGGAGAAATCCACATGTTTACCCACACTGCCCTAGAAAAACTCTGTGCTACACAGCGAGTTTTCTCAAAAATGATCAGAGAAGGGAGAAAATACGATAAACATTGCAAATTTCCTCCTAAATACCATCTCAAGTGCAGCTCCAATGAGCATTGTAACTGCAAGGCAAACAGGCCTTACAGGAGGGAGTCCAGAACCCAAAAGCCAAAAGGTTCCTCAAATCCCAGAAAGTACAAGTACTATAGAAAGAAGGCGAGAAGGTCATGGAACAAGTCCAACAAGTGCTTTGCCTGCGAACAAGAAGGACATTATGCCAAACAATGCCCCAACAAAAGAACAAAGTCTGCTAAACTCATAAAACAGCTCAGACAAGTTGCAGAAGATATTCCCTCAGATGCTGACATTGAATCTTATTTCTCAGAACAGGAAGATGTCAACCAGTTGACCTCTTTTATGGTTCTAGACTCAGAAGATCATGACTCCAGCTCCTCAGAGCACTCAAGCAACCCAGATCCTGACTCCCCGTCAGAAGCTTACCAGGCCACCAATAATGAAAATTCTGGCCCACAAATCAAGATTCAGATCCTAGCCACAAAGTATTCCAAGCCTATCCCAATCATTGCCTACTTTGACACGGGAGCCCACTCTTCTATGATGAATCCCAGCGTCCTTCCTACAGAGGCCTGGAAAGAAGAAAAGAACCAGTTCTTAGCAGCAGACGGATAACTTTTCAACACCTATTTGGTCTCCAGAAACAAAATCGGCCTACAGTTTTTCCCGTCGTTTACACTCTGGGCCCATGTCATTGGAACTCCTTTCCCCGACAAGGATATCCTCATTGGATGGGATATCTACAGCCAGTCCAAATCCATCAGAATTTTGCCTCAGGGAATTCGATTCAAAAAAGAATTCAAGCCCTTTATTGATGTCCCAAAAATTTTCCCCCTTTCAATCATCAATCCAGACTTTCGACATGTTCAAGAGAAACTCTTACAATTCTCCACCAATAGCCATGCAGACTTCAAACATCCTCACCCGCTATGGAAAAATCCTGACTTCTTCATAAAGCTTCCTTTCAAACTCAATGAAGATGTCAATCCCACAAAAGCAACTCACACTGGCATGTCTCCCTCTGACCTATCGCTAGCCACGGAAGAATTCAATGACCTTCTCAGACAAGGCTTAATAGAGTCCACCTCTTCTCCTTGGGCGTGCCAAGCATTTTACGTTGAAAAAAGATCGGAACAAGACAGGGGAAAGAAACGGCTCTTAATTGATTACAAGCCCCTTAATCTCTTCCTCCAGGATGATAAGTTCCCGGTTCCCAGAGCCAATTCGCTATTTTCTCAAATTCCTGGAGCCACGATCTTTTCCAAGTTTGACTTGAAGGGGGCCTTCTGGCAAATTGGGATCCATCCTTCAGATCGGCCCAAAACGGCCTTTTGCCTCCCTAATGCCCACTATCAATGGACCGTCCTTCCTTTTGGGCTAAAGACAGCCCCTTCCCGATTCCAAAAGGCCGTCACCAGAATTTTTCGTCCAATACTGCACACGGCCCTGCTATACATTTACGACATTCTTCTTTTTTCATCAGACAAAGAATCACACAGTAGTCTCCTACAACATTTTCACCGTATCCTTGATAAGTATGGAATCATGTTATCGGAAAAGAAGAGCTCGATAGGTGTCACCGAAATTGAGTTTCTTGGCATGAAGATCAAAGATGGATCTTATGTCCCTGGGCCCCACCTTGCAAGACAACTTCTTGTCTTTCCAGATTCCAACCTCTCACAGAAACAACTCCAACAGTTTCTTGGCATTGTCAACTACATCAGGGACTTCATTCCACAAGCCAGTCGCTACACCTCCTACTTATCCAAGCTTCTCAAGAAGGATCCTCCGCAGTGGACCACCCTTCACACCAAGGCAATATCTCACCTCAAAAGCGTTGCACAAAAGCCTCCACCCTTGCATATTCCTTCATCAGGGAACCTCATTCTACAAACAGATGCCAACGACCACTTCTGGGGGGCCATCCTCATTGAAGAAACCCATAAGAGGCATCACTACTGTGGCCATGCCAGCGGACAATTCAAAGAAGCCCAGAAACACTATCACACTATCTACAAAGAGATCCTTGCTGTGAAAAATGGAATCTCCAAGTTTGACTTCCATCTCAGAACCACCAAATTTACCATTGAGATGGACAACTCATCCTTCCCTAAGGTACTTGAGTTCCGCAACAAGCTCCCTCCAAATCCCCAGCTCCTAAGGCTTAAAGACTGGTTCTCCAGATACGACTTTTCAGTCAAACACATAGAAGGCCACAATAACATCATCCCAAATATGCTCTCACGGCCTCACCCTGTTACCCTCCTTTCCCGTACCGGTCCTGTCCCCTTGATCTACATGATGACTTCCCAAGCCTCGTCATCTACTGCTCCACCTCCTCCCCCACTGCCACCTATGTTCCCACCAGAACTAATGGCCACCTCCCCACCAGGTCAACTCCCCACTATCCAACAAATTCAAAATTTTGCAAGGTTATATCTTTCAAGATATCTCTCTCAGATCAACAGTCAAGGCTTCCACCACCAGTTAGCCAACCCCAGCAAGCCTTTTCTCGACCCTTTTATATCACCTCCGTTCTACTACTATTCAGACCAGGTGTTATGGTTCCTGTGGTGCTTATCTGTTCTCCATCACCATGCCATGGTTTTCCCTCTCCAGACACTGTATGGCTTCGTCCAGAACCCAACCTCGGTTAACTTCCAAACTTTTCTCCAATGGTTCAAGCCCCTATCGGTTTGGCGGAACGAGCTTACCAGACTCATGGGCCAGTACCATCTTTGGAAAATGGACCCTGAGCAGGCCTCCAAAGTCTGCTGTATTTTGATCTTTAACAGGCCCTACAGATATAACCCATATACTCAGCTTCTTTGGACCCCTAACATCTGCTACGAGTGGGGTACATCGTATGACTACGAAAGGTTGTATCATACCAGTATCCAAATACCCCTTCTCAATTTCCTTTGCGACGTCAACAATGACAATACGGATGTGCTCTTTATCCTTCCAGACGTCCCAAGAGACCCCACAAGAAGTTTGCATCCTCTCCTGAACTCTTTCCTTCAGGACTCCCAAGACCAGGCTGACAAGTGGCCCTGTTCAATCTGTGGGGCCCTCGACTCGGATGACAAATATCACTCCACCTGTAATTTAAGCAGCCTGTGACTGCTCCGCCCGCCCATGCTTTATTATTATTGTTGTTTCCTCCAGCTGTCCGACCAGCTTCCTGTTTTCTTTATTACTTTGTTGTGTTTATCTTGTTTGTGTCGGCCATATATTATAATATTATATATAAAATATTATAAAATATATTATATATATAATATTATAATTATAATATATATATAAGAGGGGCACTTTGGTAATTTTAAAATCTTATTCCGTCTTGTCCTAGTTATATCAAACATATAACAGTACAATTAATAGTTTAAGATTTTTTTTAATATTAAAAAAAAATGAAAAACAAAAACGAAAAACGAAAAACGAAAAACGAAAAACAAGTATTTTGTGTTTTTCAAATCTTTTATTTTTAACACTGGTTTTGTTTTTCGTTTTTTTTTTTTTTTTTTTCGAAAACAAAATGATAAACGGTTAACGAACGCGTTTTTAAAATCGTTTAAAAAATTAAAACGAAAACGGATTGAAAAACGACTACAGGACGGGGCCTTAACCACTCTAAAAAAATAAATACAATTATTTTGAATATCGGACATTTTTACTCGGGAGATGGCCATGAAAGGCTATCCCTTGTTAGCCAATGCATGTTTTCGTCTACGTGGAGAAAGAGCAAACATAAGAGATCTCAACTCTCTCTAACTCCTCTCTCTCTCTCTCTCTCTCTCTCTCGAAGCCATTGTTGGTCTCTATGATACATCCGAGCTATGGCGAGCACAAGCACATCTTCAACTGTCTCGCCATTATCGAGACTGAATTTCCCACTTATGTCTTTCAAAAGAGGAACAAACAGCCAGAATCACATGACCATACCATCAACTTCAATCCATTTTCATTTGCATAATAAACTTGATATTTCTCACTCAAGTTCAAGAATTTCTCGGTTCAGACCAGATGGGTTTTCTCTGTATTCTCTCTCAGTTGATCATGATCAATTTGAAGACCCAACCAACAGCCTCTCATCAGACAACACCACCCAAGAACAACTCCAAGTGCAAAGCAGGTAACTTTTTTATATATAAAAAAATATTTCCTTTTCTGATTTCTTGCTGCGTATATATATATAGTTTTTTGTTGTTATTATCTTTTTGTTAAATTGTACCTGGATTCTGTATGTATACTTTGTATAGATACTTGCATTCATGTGGGAAAATTGGATTTTGGAATTATTTGCTAGTATAATAATTTGTTTGCAATTCTAGAAATTATTTCAAATTCTCTATTTTGTGGGAAAGTGTATGCAAATAATTTCCAGTAACACTAAATTGTGTTTGAAAATTGTTTCCAAATTACGAATGGAAGCATTGGAATGTATATCGTATGTCTCTAATGTAAAAGTTGATGGATCCTCAATTCCTCATGGTTTCCATGGGATGATCAGAATAGAAATTACGGTTAGATTTTAAGTGGATTTGTTGTGAGACCATTTAAGATTAGAATAGAAATCTTACTTATTAATTAAATGTCATTTTCAATGGGGGGTACATTTACTGTACTACATGTCTGCGTTTGGATATGGGGCTATAAGAACAAGAAAAGATAATGGCTTTTCAGCTTTTGGCTTACGTTAACAGAAAACTAATAGATTCCAAGAAAAGAGCTACAGTGCTTTTACATGTTAATCTAACCGTATTGTGTATATATTTACAGCACAAGCATTGTTTAATGCTAACTGTTACCCAGTATTTAGGTGTATATGTGTAGTTGATTTTATTGAAGTTGTAGCTTGATGATTTTGATGAATTGGCCTTCTCTTGTAGCATGTGGAACTGGGAAGGTTATTCTATCCGCTATCAGTATTCTGGAAGCAGCGGCCCTGCTCTCGTTCTAGTGCATGGCTTTGGAGCAAACAGGTCTAGATCGTTGACATTTCGCTTCTCATTAGCAGACAACTAAATTGCTATAGGTATTAATTGCATATTGCTCTTTATCGTCATGCTTGGCTTATACCGTGTTTATTTTGGTTGTTAAACGTCGCATTGATATGGAAGCAGCTAGGACGAGATTTGTTGATTGCCATAGTGCCATGATTAGAACAGTACTAGCTACTCATAATCGTTTATAGCTCTACGATTCAACTTTGGTATAAAAATAATCATTCTGCAGGTAATTGATATTAATTTAGTTTGAAACTCCACAGAAGATTTAAACCATGGATTGACATTGCCTGATTGTAAACCTGCTTGTGTGACATTGCATAAGTCATTTGCTTCTATGCCAGAGTTTTGCATAATTGAGAATGATTTCTGCGGTTCAGCTAATATTCATTTGCTTATTTTGCGAATTTGTTACTCCCTAGTAAAAACAAACTTGCTGTTTTATAGACCTTAGAATGAGATACTAAATTTGCTGTAGATCACTTGAATGGTTTTGTTATCTTTGTCGATCTTCGTGTCTGAACTAATCTGTCTACATCCGTAATCATGATTCCTTTACTCATATTTACAGTGATCATTGGAGGAAAAATATTCCAGTTCTTGCAACCTCTCATAGGGTGTACTCAATTGATCTAATTGGCTATGGATACTCAGACAAACCCAATCCTCGTGATTTCGGTGACAAGCCTTTTTATACATTTGAGACATGGGGCACCCAACTAAATGAGTTTTGTAACGATGTGGTCAAAGATCAAGCATTCTTTATTTGCAATTCAATCGGAGGTGATGACCTTCTCAACGTTCTAGTTTATAGGAGATCAATCCTATCTTACAAGTTCTGTTTCTTAATTGTCAGTATGTGGAAACATTGACATAAGAATACGATGCATTGCTGAATATTGCATTTTAATTATGTGGAAGCTATTCCATTGAATGTTTGCTAATTTTTTGAATCTTACACGGAATTAAGACTAATGTTTTCAATTAAACATTTATCTGGTCTTCATGCAGGACTAGTTGGTCTTCAGGCAGCCGTGACGGAGCCACAGATCTGTAAGGGCATGATCTTATTGAATATATCATTGCGTATGCTACATATTAAAAAGCAACCTTTGCTTGTACGTCCTTTGATCAGATCATTCCAAAGTCTGCTGAGGTAGTAACGAAACAATTTTTTCCTTTGGATATTGAAGATTTAAACTTGTCATTTTAAGTTCTAATTTACTCGTGTTGTTGTGGTAGGAACACAGCTTTGGGAAAAATTTTCTTCAAAACAGTTGCCACAGCAGAGTCTGTGAGAAGTATTCTTTGCCAGGTATTGAACAATATCAGTCCCTCAACGTTCTCTTGCGAAGAAAAGAGAACGACTGTGGCCTTGCTGCCATTCTGCATTGACTACTTCTGCTGTGTTGCATTTCAGTGTTATAACGACACCTCTCAAGTGACAGAGGAACTAGTTCAAAAGATTCTACAGCCAGGTCTCGAGCCCGGTGCTGTAGATGTATTTCTCGAGTTCATTTGTTACTCGGAAGGCCCTCTGCCTGAGGAGCTTCTGCCACAAGTGGAGGTCAGTTTCTTCAATCGAATCCAAATTTATGCTAATCACAATTTGTGTTGGTCATATGTTGCAGATGATGATATAGATTTGTTCTTCTTTCCCAGTGTCCTATTTTGATAGCATGGGGAGACAAGGACCCATGGGAACCCATTGAGCTTGGAAGAGCCTATGAGAATTTTGATTCTGTCGAAGATTTTGTTGTCCTTCCTAACGTCGGCCACTGCCCTCAGGTATTACCTCTCCCTCTTTATGCATGTTTGCATGAACACACAAAACACACATAGCAATCGGTGATCGGTAATATATTTTGACAACATTTATTCATCGATGTGCACATATGTAGGATGAAGCACCCCATCTTGTCAACCCTCTTGTCCAATCATTTGTGGCACGCCATGCTACCACACCAGCTAGTGAATCCAAGGCTAGTTGATCTTAAAGATAGTCAGTCAATTTGTTGCTGATTCTTTGTCCGTTGATTCCGTTTACATGGGTTTTTTTTTTCCTCTTGGAAGCTCATTTTGCAACATTTGATTACTTTAAAGGGGAATCATGGTTGATTAATGTGGAATTTCATTCAAGCTAAATTTTGGCTTGCAATTGCTTTAAAACGTTGTTGGTGTTGTTCTCTGATAGTTAAATGTTACACTACTTTCATTGGTTACAAGTTACATCAGATTATTCATTTTTGTGAATGTGCAATTACTTGTTATGCTGAATAAACTTTAATGGATGAAAACAAAAGTTTTTTATTTCTAATCTCCCCTGTACATTGGTTCAAATTCGTGCATAATATCTTGGCTGAGTGGTATCGGCCTCCACTTCTACGCTTGTGGTGGGGTTTTGAGTCTCACTATGGGCCATGTGGACTTAATTGGGATTAAAATTCTTGAAAACCATCTCCTTTACCTCACTTTGCATAGGAAGAGTTAATATCGGTTTGCTTCTTATCAATAATATTGATAATGAAAATGCTTGGTTTCCATTTATTTGATATTTTTTTGCTTAAAATGGTTATCTTTCAAGATGTATAAACATAGAATCCCAAAAAGTTCTACATCAAATTTCTCATAATCATTTTAAGAAAATTTTCATCAGTCTTATCAAAGTTTTGCTAATTTAACTGGTTGTCGTACCACATTGCACATTTAACTGTGATTTGTTTGTGATTTGTTTGCTAATTCTATGTTGGAAACAATTCATTTCAACGCATATAATTTCCAATAATGTTATGAAGCAATTCATACTTGTTAGATTAAAGGATTTTATCCTAAAATAAAATTATTGGTGTTGACTAAACTTAGAATTTATGAATTTTGACCTAAATCAAAGAGGGGTATTCCCTCGTATCTGTAGTTAAATTTATTAAAGTTGTACTTTGGTGAGTTTGATAATAACATATGGTTTATCTGGTTGCTTATAATGTTGATCACTTGTTTGTTGAACCAATCTTCATTGAATGAAAACAACCGTTACTATCCAAATCAGATCACAGCTGGTGAGTCGCATGTCAGAAGCTGCTGCCACTGAATGTTCAAACATGAAAACCTGGTGGGATTCACAATTACATGGTATTGAGTTATAACCTAGTAAGTGTTAGAACAAGCAAACTCCAAGATATAAATATTATTTGGAGTGCGTGCAAATCATTCTATAACATTACATAACCGATTATGTAACATTACTCCTATGGTTTTGACATAATCTTAGATCCAAGGGTTTGGACGTGAGAAGTCTCTGTAAGTGAAACACTGAACTGAATTTTTGACGCATTTTCCACAAACAAATCACAACCTCATTGGTTGTCGAACCACATTGCACATTTAACTGCCTAAACAACCAGGCAGTGCAGGTATAGCTTTGATATAAACACAAAAACTTCCACAAAATATGCACAAACAAAAAAACTCTCCAAAATCCCCCTATAAGTTGACCAAAATTGAAAAAACAACAGTTAGGTTAGACATGGGGGTTGCAGTGGGGGGTTTGGCTCACCATAGGTTTGCTTTTCGATTTTAGTCGAATCACAAATGGAGTTTTTGAACTCCTCCATAAACTAATTGAATCCACAAGGAAAGTACCAAAATTGATGCCAAAGAAAACCCAATAGACAGATACTATTATCACATAAAGACATGGTAAAAGGGAAACCATGATATTTCTGACATTGATGATCAACCACTCAGTTCCAAAAATATCAATCCAAAAAAGCAATTTAAATCACAGCATAGAATAGTCGCAATTTTTGACAATTTGACAGCAAAAGATAACATTGCTACAAAAAAAAAAAAACAAAGCAAAGAAAAGATAAAGGTGTGGAAAGACCTTTGTATAACTGATCCAATTTCCACATGAAAGAACTTACAAACAGTACATCTTTTTTTCCATTTTAAGGGAAAAGGCAGATCAATAATCGTCACCTTCCTCTTCATCTTCAACACCTTCCGCACCAACTTCCTCATAATCTTTCTCCAAAGCAGCCAGATCTTCTCGCGCTTCTGAGAATTCCCCTTCCTCCATGCCTTCACCGACGTACCAGTGAACGAATGCCCTCTTGGCATACATGAGATCAAATTTGTGATCGATGCGTGAGAACACTTCAGCCACCGCTGTGTTGTTGCTGATCATGCAAACTGCTCTCTGCACCTTGGCAAGGTCACCACCTGGTACAACAGTTGGAGCTTGATAATTGATACCACATTTGAAGCCAGTTGGGCACCTGCAAATTCCAAACAAGAACATCTCTCAGATAACGAAAAAAAAAAAGGACAATCTTAAACAGCTGGCAATGTTGAACACAAAACGACTAAGATAAATTTACAAGGTTGCATTAATATTCTACACGCTATGTAACTAAGAGACCAAATCCAGTTCCAAATCATTTTACAATTAGTCAATTACAAACCATTTCTAAGAAATGTCAAAGTAATAAACCATTTCTATGAAAAAAAATTAGATTCTACAATGAAAAAAGAAAAGGGTTGTACCAGTAATGAAGAAGTTATCTTACCAGTCAACAAACTGTACAGTTCTTTTGGTTTTGATGGAGGCAACGGCAGCATTAACGTCCTTGGGGACAACATCTCCCCGGTACATCAAGCAACACGCCATGTACTTCCCATGCCTCGGATCGCACTTGGCCATCATGCTCGAGGGCTCAAACACCGCATTTGTGATCTCAGGAATTGATAACTGCTCATGGTATGCTTTTTCAGCTGAGATGACAGGGGCATATGAAGAGAGCATGAAATGGATACGGGGATATGGAACAAGATTGGTCTGGAACTCCGTGATATCGACATTGATCGCTCCATCAAACCTCAATGAAGTAGTCAAGGATGATATGATTTGAGATATCAATCTATTCAAATTAGTATAAGTCGGCCTCTCGATATCTAGGGATCTTCTACAAATGTCATAAATAGCTTCATTGTCCAAGAGCACAGCAACATCTGTGTGCTCAAGGAGGGAATGAGTAGATAGGACACTGTTATAAGGCTCGACAACAGCAGTTGACACCTGAATCATAAGATTCATAATCATCAAGATTCAGATATAGCTGAGTAGAAAATGATCAACTCTATAATGATAGGCAACATTGAAATTCCATATAAGATCACACAAGTCAATTAAATCGTATACCTGAGGGGAAGGAAAAATGGTGAAGCCAAGCTTCGACTTCTTTCCATAATCCACGGACAAGCGTTCTAACAACAAAGAACCCAGACCAGAACCAGTGCCGCCACCAACAGCATTGAACACCAAAAACCCTTGCAACCCGGTACAGTTATCAGCTAACTTTCTCACTCTGTCAAGGCAGAGATCCACAATTTCCTTCCCAACTGCAACAAGCCAACAAGAAGTCAACAACACAACAACAATCTATCAATCAATCAAAAACCACCAAATGCAAGCACCATTTTCCACGAAATTTACAAACAACGCCACCGATTACCCGTATAGTGCCCTCTCGCGAAGTTGTTAGCCGCATCTTCCTTGCCGGAGATAAGCTGCTCCGGGTGGAAAAGCTGGCGGTAAGTTCCGGTCCTAACTTCATCGATAACAGTTGGCTCGAGATCAACAAACACAGCTCTTGGAACATGCTTGCCAGCACCGGTTTCGCTAAAGAATGTATTGAATGCATCATGGCATGAACCCACAGATGGATCACTGCAACCCACATCAAAAACAATTTCTCAACATCAACCAGTAAAAGCTTCTCAACCAAACCTATTGAAATAAAAATCACAAAGCATACAATCCTGGGTATTGAAATTTACACAAAATAAAAAAGAAAAAAAAAAGATTTCCCGAGAAAAGTCGAGTCTGCATAGATCGAAAACAAGTTAAAAAGAAATACAGAGACATGAAAAAAGAGTGACCTGGGCATCATTCCATCGGGCTGGATTCCATGTTCGAGGCAGTAGAGCTCCCAACAAGAATTTCCAACTTGAATCCCGGCCTGTCCGATGTGTATACTTATGATTTCTCTCATTTCTTCCTCTTAATTTCCTGTTGATGATGATCCCCTGTATTTTTATCTTGATTTTCCACTCGACAACCAGCTAGGTTACAAGAAGAAAAAGAAGTTGTCGCTGTATTTCTCTGTTTATTTATTCTAGTTTTGTGTTTTATCAGTCCGATTTGATGACTTTTTGGAATCCGGATATTAACACATGGCGCCAGCCTTTTTCCGGACCCATTCTAGTATTCGACTAGCCGGCAAGTTTTTAAATGACTATACTGCCCTTCTCCCCAGGCCCAAAATGATAAATAAAGTGGTCTATTTAGGGCTATAATGGGAAAATGGAAAATAGGGCCAGCGGTGGTCACGTGCTTAGAACAAAGAGACACCATTTCATGGCAAATGGCAATGCTTCGTTGTTTTGTTTTTACTTCGATTATTTATATGTGTATAACTGTATAAGTGTATTTCGAATTTCAATTTCAGAATTGTTATAAAACTAGGTTTGGCCGCTTCTATATTTACATTGAATATGTTTTTTTTAGAATATTATATAGTTTTTGTAATTAATTTTTTTCTTAACATAGTTTTCATATATTCATGAAAAATACATCTTTAAAAACAATTATATATATATATACCTTATTTAAAAAATTCATACGGAATCTTGTATTTGAAAGTTACTCGTAAACAATTATCAAGAAAAATGACAGATTATTATTCAATCATATAAATGTATCTTGAAGCTAACTCCACTGCTAAAGAACCATGAGTTGCAAATCCATCATTGTCGAAAGTCTTTCCCAGATCTAGCTATTTTCAACTTAAGAGTCAAGATATCACAATTGAATAAAATATAGATGAAATACTTTTTTTTTAGTTTAAAATTAAGGTTTTTTATTTTTTTTACCCGATATTAATAAATTTATTGTTTTTACCCGATCTTTAATTGTGAAGACTGAAATATCCCTCATTTATTCAATAATTGTTTAATTACTTATTTATACATATTTTCTTTATCTTCTCTTTTTTCTACATCTCACACCATTGTCTCTTCTTTCTACCGTCTCTTCTTTCTACCGTCTCTTCTCTCGTCTCTCTTCTACTGTCTCTTCTCTCTTGTACTGTCTCTTATTTCTTCTACTGTCACACACATACGAATGTCCTATTTTTTTGTCTGAAATTTTGTCTCTCTCTCTCACACCATAGTAATTTTTTTCTGAAATTTTGTCTCATCTCTCTTTAGTTTCCGCATCATCACTCTCTCTCTTCAAATTTTTTGAAGTTATCATCTGTTCCATTTGTTGTTGAAACTGCTGCCATTGTTGAAACAGCTGCAAAGGCATTTGTTATGTATTTATAATTCATTAAAAAAAATTATATATATATATCATATAGATTTGGTTTGAAATTTAGGGATTGAGTTTTATATTTTACAGATTTTGGGTGAGATTTTTATGATGAATCGAGATTTTCAAGGCCCTTCTTCTAGAGGTATGTATTAGAAACCCTAATTTTTTTGTTTCATTTGCAGATTACAATAAATAAAGGTTGAAGGAGATAGTTAACTTTGGTGTGTTTTATTGTTAAACGTGGTGTGTTTAATTGAAATCGGTTTGTGTGTTTAATTTATTATCCCTGGTGTGCTTAATTTATTACCGTAGTGTGTTTAATTGGTTTTCCCTCGTGTGTTTAATCTGTTTTTCAAGGTTTGTTGAATGTGGTGTTCCATTGTATTTTTAATGTTGTTTGTATAGTGTGTTTAATTTGTTTGTCATGGTTTTTCATGGTGTGTTTAATTGGTTTTTCATGGTGTGTTTAATGTGTTATGCTATGGTGTGTTTAATGTGTTATGCCCTGGTGTGTTTAATTGGTTTGTCGTGGTTTGCTTAATGTGGTATGGCCTGGTGTATTTAAATTGGTATGGCCTGGTGTGTTTAAACTGGTTTACCCGTGTGTGTTTAATTGGGTTGTCATGATGTGTTTAATAGGTTGCACATTGTACAATTTATGACTTGTTTAATAATTTGTCTAAATGTGAGATTTTGATTTGTTGAAATGCAAGAATGAACCCAACGAAATTGGTAATCACTTATGGTGACAAATGGATGGAAAATTTTTACAAGGGTGGTGAAACAGAGTTTGTGAAAGTTTGTAGGAATTTGACGTACAGTGAGTTGTCCAGGGTTGTACAAGGTGTTGCGAATGTTGACTTAACAAGGTTTAGTATTAAGTTAAGAACTTTGATTGATACCGGGGTTAGGCTTAGGCCAGCCCGACCGAAAATTAAAGATGATAGTGTGGAAATATTGTTGTGCGATGGTGGACATGTTCCGGAGGTGTATGTTAGTGTTGTTGAGAAAGTTAGTGTACAACCCGGTATAACAATTGACAGTACAGTTTCAATCCGGCGGTGGAAGCAACAACGTCTTGGGTTCTATACAAACAACTTATCATGTTTTTCAAACCCCGACTGGAAACCCTGTTATTTTTTAGGACCCAACAATTAGAGAAAGTTTTGGCCGAACCTTATAACGAGGATGAGAGTTCGATTCTAGAGTACAGTTCCCATAGTGAGTATGGATTAGAGGATTTTGATGAAGATTACATTGTTGATGGTGGAAGCCATGAGGGTGTGAATGATAAGGCAACATATCATAATGGAATGAGTTCGGATTCCGCTGATGGTGGTAGCAAGGGGTCTGTTCCACCGGTTTTTGCTGGTCTAAGTTGAGATACATTTGAAGATGGTGGCATTAACATTTATGATAGATCCGGAACTCCAGTCTCCCAACCTTGAATTATTCCCGGACCTTCAAACTACAGTTTCAAACTAGTTATAACAGAGGACTCTGGTTCCTATAATCGCTTATCCAAAGTTGGGATGTTCGAAAGCAAAAAAAGCTATGCAGGAGTATGCACTAAAGGAGAATTTTGAAATCCGTGTTATAATGTCATGCACGGGTAGATATGAAGTTTGTTGCAAGGATCCCGAGTGTAAATTTCAATTCTGTGCGGTTAAGATGGAAGGTGGGAATTATTGGACAGTTCGAAAATTTGAGGAAGAACATAGTTGTACAATTGATGACTTGCACAACCGTCATCGACAAGCAAGCGCATGGCTTATTGGTGAAATACTATCACCGAAACTTGCAGTTAGTGGTCGATCTCTGAAACCCAAAGAAATCATGACTGATATGCAAGTGGAACACGGACTTAGTTTGCTGTATACAAAGGCATTGGGGGCAAAATGACTTGCTGAACAAAATGTGTTTGGTTCTCCTGATCTTACATATCAGTTGTTGCCTGCATACTGTTACGAATTGAAACTCGTCAATCATGGTACTGCAACAGCAATAAAGACGAACGCTAATAAAAAATTTGAATATTTATTTATTGTTTTTAATGCTTCACTTGTTGGGTTTCAGAAGGCCATACGCCCTGCAATTTGCATTGATGCAACTCATTTGAAGGGTAGATTTGGCGGTGTCATGTTTTTTGCAGCATCCAAGATGCAAACAATCAAGTGTTCCCTCTTACTTATGGTTGGGGTGATGTTGAATGCGAGGATTCATGAACTTGGTTTTTAAAGGAGTTGAAAAATGCAATAGGATGTCCTACAAATTGTATCATCATTTTCGATCGCAGTCTTGCAATCAAGGTAGCTATGGCTAAAGAGTACCATGAAATACCACATGGCCTTTGTGGTTTTCATATGAACATGAACCTGAAGAACGGATTCAAAAGCCATGTTGTATGCAAATTGTTCCATGAAGCTTCTAGGGAACATAGACAAATAGAGTTCTTAGAAAAGATACGAGAGTTAAGCTGTGTAAACATGCGAGCTTATGAATATCTGATGAGAGTTGGCCTTCATAGATGGTCTCGTGCCTACTGTCCGGTTAGGCGTTATGGGGGGATGACTTCCAATATTGTGGAGTGCATGAACAATTGTTTACGGTATGCCCGTCAGTTGCCAATAACAACGTTGGTTGAGTACGTTAGAGATATGATGTATGAATAGTTTCATGAACGTCTTGATGCTGCATCCAGAAATACAACACAACTGTCCTGGTGGGCTATTAAGAAATTAACCCAAAAAAATGAAACATCAAATAATTAAACGGTGTGCCCAGTAGATCATGTTAATTTCAATGTGAATGATGGTGAGAAAGATGGCTTAGTAAACCTTTCAGAGAAGACTTGTACTTGTACTTGTAGAGAATTTCAGAATGAGCTATTACCTTGTAGTCATGCATTAGCTGCTATAAGGTATTTATTCTACTAATACTTATATGCATTCTTTGTTAATGATTATATTTATTTATTTTTGTAATGATTGTCGTTGTAGGCACTGTAAAAAAAAATTGTCGACTTTTATTCTAATTTCTACAAAACAAGCACCTGGTTGGAAAGCTATTCTGGTCTCATATATCCGGTTGGACACCCAAGCAAATGGAATACTTCAGAGGAAGTACGTGCAGAAGTTGTTCTTCCACCAGACTAGCGTCCTCAAGCCGGTAGACCGAGAAAGAATAGGGTTCTGTCTGCAGGCGAGCATGGTCGTAGGAGTAGGTATTGTACCATATGTAAGAAATCTGGGCACAACCGACAAAATTGTGCAAACCCTCCAGCCGTTCAACAATGCAATGTTCCCAACCCACAAACAAATCCACGACCGCGCCAACGTTGTAAGTGCAAGTCGTGTGGACAGGAAGGACACAACATAAGGACGTGTCCAGCACGGCCATATGATAACCTTACGGATCCAGACAATGATGTTGAATGAGGTATGTCCCCATAAAATTTTCATATTAGTAAACAACTTTTGGGTTCTTTTTTTTTAATTTATTAGTGTCTATTGGAATAAACTGGTTCTTTGTTTACAACCACATTAAAGCGTGTAAATAATTCAAATAGATGGTTACTTATATCAAATGAATGCTTGTGTACTTGTTGTGGACTTGTAATTGGATTGGAAACTACAATTACATTTTACTGTGCAAGACTTGTAATTTGGTGGTTGTATACTGCTATCAATTGCTATCAATTGGAAATTTGTTGTGTTGCTATCAACTTATTTTGTGTTCATGTAGTTTTATTTTACGAAATGAATTTCATTAGTTAGCATATGGGGTATTTCCTCTATATTTTTTAAATTAATGGGTATTGTGTGGTCCACGTTCATCAAGCACGACTGATATCTGGTTTTTTAAGACATACAAACACAAGTAGAGAAACCAATCCATCAACATAATTGGAACAATATTGCTTGCATTAATATATCTGTACATTTGCTATAATCATTACACGTTTCAATCATGCGAGAAAAGGTGTGGTTGAAAATTGATCGATCAATAATTGGTTAAATTCAAGCTATAAAATAGAATAAGCAATATTGTATTATATTGATATACACACACATGAGATTCGTTTTATATATTGCAGTGGATTGATAGCATATATGTACTATATATCCGAATCACTTAGTCTGAATCAATTTTCTACATTTTCCTAAGAAGCTAGCACTTGCTGCACTTCTTGATATATATGTCTATTATTATATCTGCTCAATATATATGATTAATTAATGCATTGTTAATTTTTTCAAGAGCTTTCATAAAACATATTTGCTTGTGCCAAAGTGAAAACACACATGATCAAGAAAATTGTATTTATTGTTTTCCTAAACAATATTCTTTGATCCTTACTGAAAGAGAATCTTATATAACTCGAGATTTGACTCGAAATTAGCCCACAAACCTCTTGATATAGGTGTGAGGAGAAAGTCCGACTCAAAATTATTCGAAACCTTAGGTGAAAAAGTAAAAATAGACCTTCTTATATAGAATATTAATTTCGTAACTTTTATAATAACAATATTGTATTTGTAATTTAAACACATCAGTGCCCTAAAAATTAAACACACCAGTGCTATTCAACAACTAAACACATCAGTGCATTAGAAATTAAACACACCAGTGCTATTCAACAATTAAACACACCAGTACCTTAAAAATTAAACACACCAATGCTATTCATCAATTAAACACACCAGTACCTTAAAAATTAAACACACCAATGCTATTCATTAATTAAACACACTAGTGCATTCAAAATTAAACACACCAGTGCCGTAAAAATTAAATACACCAGTTCTATTTAACAATTAAACACATAAGTGCATTAAAAATTAAACACACCAGTACCCTAAAAATTAAACACACCAGATCTATTCAACAATTAAACACAGCAGTTCTATTCAACAATTAAACACAACAGTTCTATTCAACAATTAAACACACTAGTGCATTAAAAATTAAACACACTAGTGCCCTAAAAATTAAACACACCAGTGCATTAAAAATTAAACACACCAGTGGTAAGAAATGAAACACACTGGTGGCACAAAACATCCATGACACATCAGTATTTCGCTAGGACTCCATAACATCCATGTACAAAATTAAAGACATCATTCTTCTGATTTATAAAAAACAACCGAACAAAATAAATCCACTGGTACTCCATTTCCTGTCCATCAGCCTTTGGACCCTTTCTTGTCCATCCCAGTTGTAAACAAAAACTCCAACCTTACATAATCCACCTCTGTACAGTAAACAAAACAAACAAACAATGAAACAATTACTTATCGACAAACTAAAGAACATATCATGAAACACATCAGTGGGTTATTCGAACCTGCAAATTCATCTACAAATCTATAGGAGACTTGTATGGTACACTATTGTTATATATCTGGAATGCCATTTCTTTTGGAAAGTCACTCATTTCCTTCTGTCCCCATTTCCAGTTACCGTTCTTAAAAATTGAAGTCTCTGCATACTTACAAATAAAAACTCCATAACTACATTTGTCAACCTGTTGAGGGATCATTTGATTGTTGGACACCGAAACAGTGAACACAGCTCCTCGTGATTTTTCGCTCCTATTTGAAAAGAAACCACACTTGTTCATAATACTTGGCAGCAGTCGCCTCAGGGGCATTAGTTGTCTGAAACACTCGACTTGAATTGATTTTGTCTTTGCTCCAGTTGGGTCAAATAGGGTAATGTGTGGTCAAGCAATCCAACCTTGCATAATATCCAGTGACCATCTGGTTCCCCAACACAGCAGGGAACACACAACTGCATTCAAAAACAGCCAACATAAACATTCATTACAAATACATAATAGAACCATAAATGTGTGGGTTGTATTTGATACAACCACATAAGACAACATTTGAATACCCTAAAAAATATGACATATATACAACCAATAGTTTATCTTTTTTTTTACAAGATTATAGAACACAAAAACTAATATAACTCACTTGGGTATACAACTACCAAGGTTGTCCCCATCCCGGTCTGTTACCACAACCATAATCAATCCAATCATGTGGACATTCAAAGGCGAGTGCATCGAAAGAAGATTTAGCTTCGTTGTCTGTCTGAAGTATCTTTTTCCATGCCAAATTCAGTTTTGTCTGCAATAAACGTGAATTATAAATTGATGCGATTTGCACTCATATTTTTGTCAACTAGACATGTATGTACTATACTTACATAAAATTTAGAGGACGGTAGAACTAAGCTATGTCTGTAGTTATCGGGGTCCAATTCCTGCCTTTTTGACAAGTGGCTCATGTATGCATCCACGTGTTGTTTCATAAAAACCAATGAATGATTAAAAATCTAGAAAATATATACAATATATATAAAAAAAATTATACATAGACAAACTATGAAATAAAAAAAATGTACACTTACGTCAGTGGACAACCACTTCGTAGGATTTTCCAATTCCATAAAAAAAGACTTGTCAACGGACTCCTCTGTTCTGACGTTTTGCCTGAAATCAATGTAAACAAAAAAAAAGTCGTTGTAATATTGTTCATTACAAAAGTAAGCTGTACAAATGATAGGTTTACAATTACATACATGGTTGGTTTAGCTTCCCTCTTGAATTGGTTATATTTGCTCTTGTCTTGCTGTAGTGTCTTTACAGATGCCCAGGTCGGATCAATAAACGGATACATGCAGTACGCAGATCGGAGCCTAACTAGGATCGAACGATCCTCCTCCGTAGCGTAGTTGTAACCAATCCTAATATCTCCACTTACCATCACTGAGCTACCCACCACCTTCTCAGTTGAGGGAACCACCACCGCCTGATCTCTAACAATGGTATGTACCTCCTCCCTAGGCAAGCTCGGGTCTCTAACAGCGGTCAACGGTGCCTACGACACCCAACAATCGTATTCACAAATATCCACACGAATAATACATAAATAACATATATACACAAATATACCTCCTGATTGCTTTGACCTCGGGAAGACTGTATCTCATGCACGAGGCTTCCAAGCACACTTGGAAGGTTTGACACCTCCCATTTTACCACAGCATTCAACACATCTGGAAGTGCCCTTACTGCCTCCAACAATTCGGTTATTCTATCACCACCCTAAAGTGTATAGTTAAAATATGCACGTGTCTTAGGAAAAATAATAAAAAAATAACATTAAATTATACGACTATCATTCTAGTCCACTTACCCTAGATCGAGGCTCCTGTCGGGATGACATATGGGGGTGTGGTGGGAGAGGGGTAGGTGTATATCCCGTTGTATAGTCTGCATGAGGGGTAGGTGTATAGTCTTCTTCCTGATCAAGCCTGGTGATTGGGACTGCTTTTCTCTACTTCTTCTTTACCGATGTCTTTTTCTTCTTCTTTTGTGCCTTCCTCTTTAATGCCCTTTTACTGGTGGCTGCCCTATCATCACCATCACCATTACCATCACCAACAACTCCATCGTCACTATCATCCCTCTCGTCCAACAACTCATGCTTTTCCTTCATTTTCATTTCCACCAAAGGTATAAATTGCGGACCTTCCGTCATATTGTAGTCAACTCCAACCCAATAATCTGCTTGCGCCTCATCATCTGTTGCCTCCAAAACCTCCTTTACATGAGCCTGTAATAATGTGATAATATTTAGTGGTCTAAAATGTTGTAACCAATTTAATAAATAAATATTGTGTATGCGAATAACCCACCTTCTCACTACGAATATTAGCTTCCAGATCTGAAATCGTTTGTACAAAATTTCACGGCCTCTTATGCATCGTCCAACGCCTCATCCTAGGCAAGGTATCTTGTAATCTCATGCCAAACCCATCGATCAAGTTGTCCACAACCTCCATCACCCATACCTGAAAAGAAACCTTAATAGTTAATATATATTAATACATACAGTTGCCTCCCTTTTTGTTGATTAATATATATTACTTTATATGTTCCTAATTTTGTTACATATAATTAATTTAAGCTTTTTAAAGCTATAGAGATAGAAATAATAGAATAAATCATAGGAACTAACCTCAACAGCCCACAGTAAACCGTATAACCAGTACCTGACCTTGCCATACCCTTTGTTAGAGTTTCTCTACCTAAAACCATGCCTCAAGTAGTGCAGCGTCATCTTGAACACATAGTGTCCCCGTGCAAAACCATTGAATGCCTCCAAATCATCAACCAAATTAAAAAGCCAAGGGGTGACTTTTTTATCAAATGGTTGACCAAACAATACATTGTTTGCTATCAAGAATAGTGTCATCTTCAACGAATCATAGGCCTCCAAGAAGTTGCCCGCTACAAATCGATCATACACAGTGGACAACTTCAAATCTTTGGCTTCTTCTTCAGGCCAATATCTTTTGTGGATGCCGTTTTCATTGGCCATATAAGGCGTGTTAATAATTTCAGAGATTTCCCCAAACTGTAGACCGATCACCAAACAGAATTCTCTCTGTCCAAATCTTACCTTCTTCCCACCAACCAAAAACCAGAGCTCGTTCTCGGAAGCACCATCTATCTTAATTTCCCTTAACAATAAGCTGTGTACGATCTGAGCTGAGAACAACCAATTTGTAGGGACTTGGCCGAATTGCTTGAAACAATTCGCCATAAATTCAGCATGCTTCCCCTCCTTGCGTAGTATGTCCTCTATATTGCATATATACTTCAATCGACACTCAACGTTGATTAATGCTTCTTGAGTCCATTTATTCATTTGGACCTTCAGAAACTGATCATAATCGATGTTCTCCTTCTGTAAAATATAAAAAACGTGGGTTCAATTAAGTAAACTCACATATTCCCAATTAAACAAACCAGACATGCCCAATTAAACACACCCGCCCACAATAATTAAACACACAAGTAATAACCCACTAAACACACCAGTCATACCCGATTAAACACACCAGTCATACTCGATTAAACACACCAGTTCATACCCAATTAAACACACCAGCTCATACCCAATTAAACACACCAGTAATAACCAACTAAACACACCAGTCATACCTAATTAAACACGCCAGTAATAAACAATTAAACACACCCGTTCACAACAATTAAACACACCAGCCATACCCAATTAAACACACCAGTTCATACCTAATTAAACACACCAATTCATACCCAATTAAACACATCAGTCATAACCCATTAAACACACCCGTTCACAATAATTAAACACACCAGTTCACAACCACTTAAACACACCCGTTCACAACAATTAAACACACTAATTCATACACAATTAAACACACCAGTCATACCTCATTAAACCACTCGTTCACAACAATTAAACACATCGGTCATACCCAATTAAACACACTCGGTTACAACAATTAAACACACCGGTCATATCCAATTAAACACAACAGTTCATACCTAAATAAACACACTAGTTCATACCTAATTTCACATCATTAATTAAACCATAAAAAATGCACAATTTAACATCATTAAAACAAACCAGTTCACAACAACTCATTGACTGGGCCAATATTTTATCATTCCTATTGCTTCCAAAGTCTATCTCTATCAATAATTAAACCATAAAAAACACACATACACAGTTAAAGAAAGAAAAAAAGACACGCCCACTGTCAACACAGCTTCTTTTAAAGAATGAGATATCCAAACAAAAAAAAATACAACTGGGATCTGGTCATCATCTACTGAGATATACTTATATACTTTTATGTTGTTTGAATTTGGCCCCACAAATCATGCTAACTATTTTAACATGCAAATCATGCTAACACCAGATATAAAAACCACTCAAAGGCTTCAAGCTTTCTTAATGTATCTATGAAATCACAAGTTCAAATCATTTTGTTCAAATCCATGTTCAGACTTCGAAACCAATCACAAGTGAACAAAATCAATTTCTTAATATCCCTGCTCAAATTTCGAAATCTATTACAAGTGAACAAAATCGATTTGTTAAAATCCCTGTTCAAATTTTGAAAAATATCACAACTTAACAAAATCAATTTGTTAATGTATAAATGAAAATCAATTTCGGATTCTATCAACCAAAAATACAAAAAAAAAACCCTAAAGTCAAATGTGAAAAGGAAGTACAAACCGTTGGTGACTTCACGTCGTCGTCTCGGTCTCCGTCTCCACTTCGTCGGTGGCTCTTCATGGTCGTTGTCGTCGGCAGCGCTGGTCTCTCGAAGTCGTCGCCACTCATCTGTCACGTCTTGTCCTCGGCTATGGTCTCTCTCCTCTGCACGTCATCGTCGTCTCGTCATGGTGGTGGTCATCGTCGGGTTTTGTCTCTCGTAAGACGTCGGGTCTGGTCTCCGCAAGTCTTCGGGGTCTGGTCTCCGCAAGTCGTCGCCTCCTCTGCTTTCACTTTTCTGGTTTCACAGTAACACTAAGAATGAACTCTCAAGTTTCGGTTTTTGTCTTTTATGTTTTCAATTTGTTATTTTATTTTAATTCTTTACTAATTGTTTTTGAATTTCTTTTTTTTTTATTCAGTTTTATTTTTTCAAGTTATTATAACAGAAGGGTACTTTTGTCCCAAAAGTAGAAAAATTGGTAAAAACAATAAATTTACTAATCTTGAATAAAAACAATAAACACACTAATTTTTTAGTTACATTTAAAGTTCTCCCTAAAATATATATTACAAAATTATATGAAATGTGATTGATGCAGTGATATTCTCCTTACATTTGCACCATTAAAAATATGGGCTTCGGCTTATAGCTCGCTATGCTTGATGTAATGATATTCTCCTTACATTTACACAATAAAAAATACAGTTACTTGACTACCTTAACATTGCCGTTTCCTCATTCCTCTTTATAGCATGTTAGTTTGTGTGTCTAATAATGGGTTCTTTATGGGAGATTTTGAACCGATGATCGCAGAACGGTTATGCCTAATCTACGCTCATAACTCATAGCAATTAATAACATCTATAGTAAAAAAAAAAAAAAAATTAACCAATCATAACACAAGATATAAGTGGAAAACCCAAATCGGGTAAAAACCAATCATATACTCTAGGATTCTCTCTCACACCATAACCCCAAACCACAGAGTTTTACCAAGTCTCCAAGCTCACAACCGAGCTTTACATCATGAATCTCAGCTCATAGCGCTCACAAGATCCTTACCAAGAACCCCCTAATATCTTTTAGGTCTCCCATGAATATCACCCACAGATCTTAACTTGATCCACTGATATTCCCTTAGATCCCTCCCCGGATCTTCCCATATGTCTCTCACGAATCTCACCCACACTCTCTGATATTACATGGTGTTCTTTTTGCTCCACATAAAATAACCTAATTACAAGGTCAATTTATACTAGTTACAAGGAGTTTAAGATAAAATGAAATCTTACTCCTAAACGTACAATAATTACTTGTTCCACATAAATACCGTTTCTTATTTATGACAAGTCTTCTTGTTAAGGAGAAATCATTTTCCTTTAAGCACAAGAACTTCCCAAAAGAACACTTTCATTTTCCACCTAAGATTTCCCGTTTCACGCATGCTTATGATTGACTACGATTCTGATCACGGTTGTGCACCCGTTTCCTAAACAATTGCAAGTCACCTGGAATGCACTGCATTATTCATTTCTTCAGTTCCTCTAGCCTTCAACCTCCCTCAAACAACACCATTCCAATTTCCAAACGTTTCCGACGTCTCTAGAAAGCTCCACATCAGTTGAGTCTTATTCTGTTCACTTAGGTTTACTTGAGAATACGAGCTAAAACCTAACAATTCTCCCATGTGGTTTGAATTCTCAAGACCTTTGTCCACAACCACAACTCTCATCACCGAGAATCAACATACCCCACCACAAGGTATAACCACTTATGAACGAACCATCATAAGATTGTTTTTTTTTTGTTAGTTGTTCCGGCACCAGTCGAAAATAACATGTTGAAATTGTGGTGCAACTCCTCACGATAGACTATCAGGGAGTTTATCAGTCATCGATATCCTTATCTACCATACACCTTGCATCACTTTCTGACCAATGTCTTGTGCATAATTATGGACCACTAGCAGCAACATATCCTTTTACATGGCCAGTGGGGGAAACTGTCAAAAGGATAAACGTGTCCTTACATCACCTAACCCTGTGAAAGACCTTTTCGTCATTGCATCACATACCTAGTCAAAGACTTGTCACTTGAACCGGGAGTGCTTTGCCGGATAATCCCCATACCACCACCAGAGTCTTCGAGCGTTCAGTTTTTTTTAATGTTTAATTAACGCTTTGTGTAACCCATATTGGATCTCTATGACTTGTACCTGCTACCACAAGCCAAAAAAAAAATTTATCCTTCATCTACATTCTTCCTTTCATCAAACCCTACCGAGTTCGAAACCACTTTCAAGACGAATCTCCTTTGCTAAACCATACTAGGCAACCATAAATCATCATCCCAATACCACTAAGTCCTCCATACGATATCCCGTAAAGACATGGAATTCACCATTGCCAAACTGTGGCTTCCAAGTCCTTCATACGACATCCCGTAAAGACTTGAAACCGCCATCGCCGACCAAGGCTCTGCCACCAATTGTTGGGGATTTTGAACCGATGATCGTGGAATCGTCATGTCTAATATACGACCATAACTCATAGCAATTAATAACATCTATAGCAGAAAATGGAAGAGAGAAAATAAACCAATCATAACATAAGATATACGTGGAAAACCCAAATTCGGTAAAAAACTATGGACCGTTAGGATGACAGAGAAAGTTTCACTATATGATAAATTATTACGACCATATACCCTAGGATTCTCTCTCACACCGGATATTCCCATAGGTCTCTTCCTGATCTCACCCACTCTCTCTGATGTTACATGGTGTTCTTTTTTGCTGCACACAAAATAACCTAATTACAAGATCCATTTATACTAGTTACAAGGAGTTTAAGATAAAAGGAATAACTACTCTAAAACGTATAGGAATTACTTGTTCCACATATATACTATTTCCTATTTATAACAAGTTTTCTTGTTAAAGAGAAATCATTTTCCTTTAAGCACAAGAACTTCCCAAAAGATCACATTCCTTTTCCACCTAAGATTTTCCGTTTCACGCATTCTTATAATTGATTACGATTCTGGCCACGGTTGCGCACCCGCTTCCTAAACCGTTGCAAGTCACCTGGAATGCACCGCGTTCTTCGTTTCTTCAGTTCCTCTGGTCTTCAACCTCCTTCAAACAACATCATTCCAACTTCTAAACGTTTCCCATGTCTCTCTAGGAAACTCTACATCAGTTGAGTTTTGTTTGGTTCAATTGGGTTCACTGATGAATATGAGCCAAAACCTAACATTCTTGTAGGCCTCTCCTTGTCTCTTTGGTTAAGAACAATTTTTTAGATTTTTCATAAAATAAAAATATATCTCAAATTTTCGGTCTAATTAGTTAAAGATTGAAAATTAAGTTAATAATGGTTTTTAAACAATTACATATGTTTTGAGGTTCGATAAGGGGATACGGCATAAACCCATAACTTCAATGATGTAGTTGTAAATGATATATAACTGTATCAATTTCATCTAATCGACTTATCTCCTCGAGTTAATAATGTTTTAGTATGAGAAATGCAATCAATTAATTATTAATGTACATATTTAAATATAAACAAGAAACATGTTAGTTGTACTTCAAGTCCAAAGCTTGTGTTATGATTGTACACATATTTGTCTCTGTTGGGGGTTGGACCAGCCAGGTTGGTTACAACATTTATTAATGGCCTTAACAACTTGCCATTCAATCACAGCTATCAAAGTATAATTATACGTGGTACATGCACTCTTGTTGTTTCTCCTGTAATGCTCAAATCTGAGTATAAAAAAATGTATAATTCTTCGTGTGTGTGAGACTCTCATTTTCCGGTTTAGATACCCAATTTATAAAAGAATACATATGATGTATAAACCTAAGACATTGTTAAGGTAAATTAATGTCTTTTACCGTGGAACCAAATTAGGTGATGGTGGTGTTATACAATTTTATGTATATAAGAATTTTCATATGCAAACTTCACAATATTTGTATTAAACTCGCCGATGACGCAGCCGCAAGAGGCCTCATCTCATTAAGCCTATACTTTAGAAAGTGAAAATTCTATTATTTTTTGTTTTCTTAACAAATTAGATTATAAATTATAATTATATTTAAAATAATTACCATTATTTGTTTGAAATGATTATTTTAAGCTCTTCCATAAAATGTCAAACTGATTATCATCCGAAAATTCTTATAAAAAATTTTCATATGCAAACTTCACAATATTTGTATTAAACTCGCCAATCACGCAGCCGCAAGAGGTCTCATCTCATTAAGCCTATAATTTAGAAAGTGAAATTCTATTATTTTTAATTTTCTTAACAAATTAGATTACAAATTATAATTATATTTAAAATAATTACCATTATTTGTTTGAAATGTTTATCTTAAGCTTTTCCATAAACGATCAAATTGATTATCATCCGAATTTTTTTGCTTTTAAGATAATAGAATTCAATATATGAGTGTGTGTGCGTATATGGCTCGTCATCCGATTTCTATTTTTCAAACCGAACATAAATGATTTTCTACTATACTCCTTTTAAGCCTTTTTTTTTTACAGGCTTTAATCAAAGAATTTTTTTTATTGATTTTTCTTATTCAACACTTCTTTGATTTTTTTTTTCTAACATAAACATATACGCTTCATGACAACTTTCACTCATCATAATAGTGTAGCTCTTTCCTACATTGGACGGCTTCACAACCAATATATGTAGCCATTTTCATAAAGGTGCTCGTTGAGTTCAATATAGTTACCGAAACAAAATTAATACTAACCATATATCATCTTAAATGTACTAGACAAAAAACTTCAAGGTGTATCCACAACTTACATATTAGCAAACTCAACTTACTCAACAAAACATTCAAGAGAAGCAAAGTGCATTTTTGAAAACCAAGTTTTATGACTTACAAGCACATAATCTAAAACCAATACAAAGATATTTACTCAAGATCATTATTTATCAATAGAGTAGTTTTTTAAAGAATATAAATATCATATTTTTCAAAACATGCCACTCAACATTCAAACAAACATTTCACACATCATATATAAGACCCTTGCGAACAACATCACTATAATATAGAGATACCTTAGTTAGCAATTTTCATCAAATGCAAAGTCTTCACCCTTTTACAAGCTTTCTAGGTTTGTTTGTCCTAGTGACAACAAGTTGTTGGTTTATCATCCCAAAAAAATAAAAACTAAGCATTTCAACTCGCACGTATATAAGATCCTTGAGTTTTTAAAAGGGTAATTCTCAATGAAATGAATTGCCTTATTTCCTCTTTTATCCTTTCTCTCACTTTTAACGTGTCCCTCTCATTTTTTTTTCCATTTTAACGTGTCTCTGTGTTATGTCTTCACTTTGATGACTCTTCATTTCTATCCATTCCTATGTTTCGTGTGATTGTCGAAACAAAGATATCAGAGATTTCGCGCATGCAGAGTCATCTCTTTCTCGGTTTTCTTCTGTTTTTTTTCCTATTTCTATTCTCTTTTTAGAATTTGTGTAGATGTCTTATTTGTTTTCACAATTACTTCCCTTGGTTCTGTTCCAATTCAGGTAGAGAAACATGGGTTGTCCTTTGTACTGGAAAATCTTCGTCATCATCCATGATATTCGCCAAAACAAACGGAATGTCAAACAAGGTCAGAATAAACTCACGATTTGTCAGTTTCCGTGTCCAATCCATGTTTGATGAATGAATTTATCTGTTTTTAACATTACTTATCTGAGTTTTAAATTTTCGTTCTTTTTGTATTTGGGTTTTAATTTGGTTCACTTTTCTTTGTATTGTTACTCTCTTTTCTGTCTCCCTATGTCTCCTCTCTCTCCTTCTCTCCAATCGACAACTACCTCATCGACTGCGGCTCCAACGTTGACGCCATCGTAGACAATCGCCCCTTCATTAAGGTAGGGTTGGTGACTTGGTGGTACAAGCATGGGTGTGGGAGTTGGAGTGGGTTTGATTTCTGGAGATGTTATGGGTATTGATTTATAGAGTTTTTTATTTTTTTTTAAGTGATTTATGGAGTTGGTTTTCAGTCCAGTTAATCGTTTTTTGTTTTTAATTATTATTGATATATCCGATTAATTGGTTTAATTTACTGATATTCTATTATTCAATCCGGTGAATGTCTCTTTTACAGAGCTTTGAAAAAGAACCCATAGCCAGTGTCATGGTTACAGTCAGATTTTAGCAAATCATTTAATGGGATTTCCGATACTTCTAACTATGGTATTCTTTAACCCAACAACGGTTCGGCTCAACCTCCTCAAATGGGGTTAGCTTTTCTCTCTCTAGATTTTTTTCTATTTTCTTTTTTCTTTCATCGTTAATTTAGAGGGGTGTATTGGTTCAAGATTTTATTAGACAATTTGGAGAAATAAAAGTCTAATAGTTTTGGATTGAGACTTTTTAACAAGTTAGATAAGTCTGGTGTATTCGATCAAGATTTTTAAGATTTTTTAAAAAAGTCCATATTGCCTTGTCGTATTGGATCTAGACTTTTAAGATTTTTTTTTAAAAGTTCATATTGTCTTGTGGTATTTGATCTAGACTTTCAAAATACAGTAAATTGTCTAGTCGTATCAGATTGAGATCAAGATTTTTAGAATTTCATGACACTTTTTAGTGATATTTATAAATAACTTGAACCTAAAATTGTCTTGTCATCTCCCTTAATACTTTCTAGACTTTTCTATCTCACTTAAAATCATCTTCAGCTTTCTCAACCTCCACATCCCCATCAAATTTTTATCATAAATTTTCAGTTTCCTCGACTTCCATAACCCATCAGATCTTATACTCCATCATATCTTCAACTTGGACGAGTTGTGGTCCACAAATGAGTGATTGATGACTGGAGATTGGAGATTGGAGATTGGAGATAGGAGGGTGGAGTAGTGCAACAATTTTACTTATTTTTTTAACGTAAATTTTATAGAACAGATGTTAAATAATGATTCGTAATCGTGACATCTTTATTATTGTTCATGCTCCTTTGGTAGGTGTAAATAATGGTTTATTTATACATAATTTATAATGACTAATATGGATAAAGATATTGCTGTTTTACTAATATATATATATATATATATATATATATATATATATATATATATATATATATATATATATATATATATAGTGGTTCTCTAGTAAAGACGTCATGAAATTACAAGTTAAGGGCGTTCAGTCACATCCACACATTCATATTGGGTGTCATATTGGAAGTGGGTATTCGTTAATGTGTGGAGAAAATTGAATACTGCAATCGACTCTCGAAAATCCATATTTATAAAAATCCAAAAAGTCTTGAAATAAAGTCAAGATAATTATAATAATCTATAAATAAAGTCCAAAGATTTTTTCAGAATCCTAAAAGTCTAGTCCATATAATCATAATAATCCTAAAAGTAGTATAATCCTAATTATCCTAATAATCCTAATAGTCTTTCAAATCTATAAAATCTTTGCACCCTAAAATTGTCCATTAAAATCCCAATCCAATACAACCCCCTTATAATCAAAGGATTGATATAGATTTTTAGTTGGTTTTTAATCTGTTTTGGGACGTATGTAGATTTTTTTTAGAAAGGTGAATTGCATGTGTAACAGTCAAATTGATGATTTATTAGTTTATGCCGATCAGTGTGTGCTGTTTTGTGCGTATTCTATAGATGGAATAGCTGAAATTTCTTTGCCTGCAAAATCAATGACACAGTTATCAAAGAAATTCAGCATAGATTATTATTATTTCTCTTGGTTTGGTTCATTTGCTCTTTACTGCTAGTGATTGATTGTGCTAAATAGTAGTTGTGTATGCATTTACTTGTATTTCCTTATAAATCGTATTGATAATATCAGTTTAGCAATTAATTTCCCCTAAAGTAGAAAAGAATAGGAGAAGTATCAACTTTTTTTGGGTGGCGGAAATAATTTGGGTGAACAATGACTATAGGGGAGTGGACGATTAAATTTTGAGATATTAATATAATGTTGCGAAATTGGTTTATATATCTTGCAATGGATGTTTCCATGTTCATTCTCCTTATTAATGCATTTCTGCTCATAGTATGATTAATGATACACCGGGATGACTAACATTTGGTTTCATTACTGACAGCTGATGCACTGATCTCAACAGGCTTGGTTGATCTAGGTTATGTCTATGTCAATATAGGTTTATTCTTCTACCATGTTTCAACTATTATTTTTATCTTCATTTTGGTTATCATTTCATTTGCATCACCTCTCTTGCTCTCTTTACCAGAAAACACTCTTAAGTTGCAAAAATGACCCTTAAGATTTGTGTGAAAGCTGCCGCTGCTGTCCTTGAGATTCTTGGAGATTGTATGTTGTGTTGTGCTTTTTTTTTGGTGAAATTATAATTGTGGCTTTTTGATTCCAAGCTTCTATTGAATTGTGGGATTTGTTTTTGGTTCTTCAGGTCCGTTCTGTCACAGGGTTCACCTGACTTTTGAAGAAAAGAAAATCCCTTACAAGTTTGCACCTTGTCAATCTCAGTGACGAACCACAATGGTAAATCTATATGGAAATTCAATTAGTGTTCGTTTTATTCCTTTCATATACTCAAAAGGGTGTGTTAATTCAATGGTTAGATTATAAAAAAATAGAATCTTGTCACAAATTATTTTATCTTTTCAAGGGTTAAATTCAATAGTAAGGTTTTTAGCAGAAGGATTGTTGTGATTTTTGTGTTATGAATTGATTTTAGTTTTATTTGCTTGAATTTGTGTGATGGGTTGACAGGCTTTTAGACACAGGCCCATAAGGGAAGGTGATAGTGGTGAAATTTGATATCAAATGGGTGGTGCCTGACTCCAGAGGCGGACCTACCTTAATTTTTTTTTTAACAAATGATTATATATATATATATGTGTGTGTTAATTCAATGGTTAGATTATAAAAAAATAGAATCTTGTCACAAATTATTTTATCTTTTCAAGGGTTATATTCAATAGTAAGTTTTTTAGCAGAAGGATTGTTGTGATTTTTGTGTTATGAATTGATTTTAGTTTTATTTGCTTGAATTTGTGTGATGGGTTGACAGGCTTTTAGACACAGGCCCATAAGGGAAGGTGCCAGTGGTGAAATTTGATAACAAATGGGTGGTGCCTGACTCCAGAGGCGGACCTACCTTAATTTTTTTTTTAAAAATGATTATATATATAAATTTGATAACAAATGGGTGGTGCCTGACTCCAGAGGCGGACCTACCTTAATTTTTTTTTTAAAAATGATTATATATATATATATATATATATATAAAGAAAGAGTAGTTAATATCTAACTAATGCTAGTATGGTTGGTAATGGATACTTTTTTTTGAACTATGGGTGTTGGGTTCAAGTCCCATCTAGGTACTTCTTTAATTCAATTTTATCTTTTAATTTTTTATGTCTTATTTATTTACCATCTTTCCAATTCATTTTCTCATTTTTTTAGGTCTTGTTTATTTTACTATATTTTCCGATTCATTTTCTCTATTTCGTTGTTGTCAATTTCTTAACTACCATTAATTTGTGTTTACTTAAATTCAGTTTTATTTTATATTAAACTATATATTATTATTTTGAACTTTTATTATTTCTAATAGTTTTAATTTGACATACGTAATATGTCAGATCAATAAACCCTAAAATCTCAGATTTTACTTTATTGGATTAAAACAGTCAATATATTACTATGATTCATTTTATTTTATCCTTAGTATTTTTCTTTATTTTATAGTTTTAATTTATTAAGAATCAATAAATCAATAATTTACCAATAAGTTGAATAATGAAAAAGTTAAAAACATGTCTACAAACAATTATTAATAAATTATTTTTGTATAAATTTAAATTGAATTCATTATAAATGCAAAACAAAGTTTTTTATTATAAAATTAGATTGTAATTTATTCTTTTAATTTTTTTCTTATTATTATTTATTTTTAAATATTTTTCTTGTTTTTTATTTTTTTTAATGTAAAATTATTTAATTCTAAGTATTCTTTTTATTTTATTTTATCTAAAAAAATCTATTTTACTAATATCTTAATTTTCCAGTGTTTTTCAAATAACTGTGATTTTAATTTTATTCAAGCACCCTACCTGATTAAAATTTCTGGGTCCATCACTGTCTGACTCGGATGTGATTGTTGGAATTCTTGATATAATGTTTTTCTCATTTTATTAGTTGATTATTATTATTTGATTAATCATATTATTTCATGTTCGGTTTGCTTGTACTCTAATAGTATATCTGTTAGTTTTCCTTTGATTGTGCTTGTTTCATTGGAAAATATTTCCTAGAAAAGTTTATTGTAAATCAGTATATTTGTTTGGGCTCTCGTTGGGCTCTCGTTGGGCTCTTTTTACGGTGATTAATGATATATTATTGTAAAACTTGTAAAAAGTATCTATTGTTTGCAAATGTAGGTATGTGGCAAAAGTTTTTCCTTAATCGTAATTTGTTTCTTTCTTCATCGATATTCTTCGAGGTGAAATTTTTTATGTGAAAGCATGTAGATTTACATATAGTTGTACTATTATCATAAGTTTCTTGTGTTTGCTTGATTTGCTATTGTGTGCCTTGTTTTAATTGATCTTTTGCTCACTTTGTGGTATGATGTTGTAGGAGAATGATGGTTCAGAGCAGGTCTTGCTTGAGGAATTGAAGGCATCGAATGAGCACCTTGAGAAAAATGTGGATAAACTCACGATGTAGACTACCCTCATTGATATAATTGACTACCTATTTATCTGGCTCTATAAATTGAGATTTAGACTAATTTATATGAGTATCGAATCAGGGGGTCCGTTCATTGCCGGGGAAAAGATCACTGTTGTTGATTTGAGCTTAGAACCTAAACTGTATCACTTAAAGATAGCTCTTGGACATTTCAAGCAGTGGCTTGTTCCTGAGAGCTTGACCCATGTCCACAACTACATTAAGGCATGAAATTGCTTAGCTCTTTGTTCTCATTGTTTGGTAATGTTTCCACATAAAATCTTTAACTGAACTCTATTGTTTGGATATATTTAGATATGTTGCATTTGATTATGTGGAAGTGATATGATATTAATTTTAGTTTTTGGCTATCTTCAATTTCATCTTATTTAATAAGAAAATCTATTGGAACTTATTTACTTTCTTCATTGTTTTTATGCTTTTCTTAGTCTTTTATTGAATAATGGAAGTTTTTAATTGTTGTTTGTCTCATTAGTGTGATATACTCTCAATGTTTGTCTTGGGGTACGTTTGGTAAGAAAGAGAGAAAATAGGAATGATAGAAAGATTCGGAGAGATAGAAAAGATTAGGAAAAGAAAGGAAAATATTTTTTCCTTGAACTGTTTGGTAAACAGGAGGGAAAGAAGATTTGATAGGAAATCTTTTTATCAATTTTACTATTTTATCCTTACATTATAGTTTATATATTATATATTTTTATATTTAATAAATAAATATAATTTAAATAATATTGAATCGAACTTTTTTTTTTTTTACAAAATGACATCAAACTTTATAACCTAATATATATATATATATATATATATATATATATATATATATATATATATATATATGTATATATATACATATAAAGATTAGTACATTATGTTTTTACAAATTTAATTTAAAAAACAAAATTTTATTGAACAATGTAGCCCGTTCCTCTTTGAAAACTTCGATTTTGCTTGATTTGTTGTTCGATCTACCTTGAAGCTTAATAAACCTTAAATCCTAGATAACTAATCAATACAAATGAAATGTTGTTTTGATAGCTCTGGTTGGAGATTTGGATGAAACTGTTGAAGTTCTCCCCGAATGTGGACTCAGTTGGATTGTCTGACCAGCTCAACGACATAAAGTTGTTAGAATTCTACACGGTTGCCTGTTGTGAGATAATTTCCTCATTTATCTAATGGATATTTCGCATGCGCTCTCCCTGCTCATCTTCAAATGATCTACTAATGAGTTGGTTTGGTGAGATAGGCGACTTAGAGGTATTAACCTCATTGAAGCTCCATGAGTCATCTCGGTGAGTTCTCCAATCTTTAGTGTACTATTCTCCTAAGGCGTGTAGCTTGGCCCTGAATTTTGTTTGAAGAAGTCCATGGAGTCATGCAAAAAAAAAAACAAAGGTACCAATGCAACAATAAAACTCAAAAGAAATAAAGACACACTAACTAGCTACTATTATTAACACTAATCTAACCACTACTATGAACGTCGATCCCTAACAACGGTGCCATTTGACGTGTATGGTTTTATCGTTAGAAAATATATGTTAAATAACTTTATAAAAGACCTTAGTTATGTGTTTGAAACTGCTCTAAACAAGTATAACGGTAAGCTAGGGTGTCGTCCACATGGACCTGAGATAACAATGACTAGATTAGTGTTAATAATACTAAAATGCATAAAAGTAAAGATCTAATGATTGGTTTGAAAAGACTAAAACTTAGATGCAATTAAACTAAATTATACTAAATGTAACTAGGTTAGGAAGAATATGAAATGGTGAGATAAGATATGACATGTGAATGCGGGAGTCTATCCAATTCATACACGAACAATGGGCAATCTATTCTTTTAGAACCAATTTGATCTATTAGGGCTAAAATCTATCTTTAGATGTGATGCTAAGATCACTCAACCATCACCACATACCAATGATTGGCATGCTTTATTGAGTATGAAGAGGGTTTCACTAGATAGATTTAAGGTGGTTAGGATGGGTTGGATTGGTATGCTCACAATCCACCCTATCCACTCTTTGAGCCGACATGTGTTGGATTGGTAAATGGTTAAGCCGAGATGTGTTGGATTAGTAAATGGCTGAACATCAAGCATGGGCTAAGAGTTGGTATGCATTTAACATCTATAACATGAATTGAGAGTTGGTACAATCCAAGAAGAATGTCAAATGCATTATAAGTTCTAATTTAACCTCTAAGTGAATCAAGAGTTGGTATGTCTACTTAATCCACAAAGAATAGCAATGAAAAGTTCAATTAATTCAAATAAGTTTAACATCCAACAAGGACCAAAGTTGGTATGCCTACTTGATCCAAAAGGAGCATCAAACACAATTAAAAAGAAAAATGAATGGAACTCAAATCATAACAATAAAGTGGAAAGCCCACAATCCAAGATTTATTACATAAACTCCTACAAAGGGTTTTAACTAATCATGACAAATACAAACAAATAACTAGGAGAAGATTGATAAAGAAGACCGATGTAGAGGCCTCATTTCTTCAAGCTCAATTCTAATCTCTATGTATCCTTCTTGAGTAGAAAAGGATGAAGATGATGTAAGATGGTTTGGATTTGGTGAGGGATGATTCCTAGATCTAAGATTAATGATTAGTGATATTTAGAGAGAGAGGAGAGAGTAAATTTCTGGCTGGAAGAGAGTTTTCGAAATAAGAACAAGATATATTTATAGGGTTTCTAAGATTAGGTCTGAAAATGCTGACGTGGATAATCTAATGCACGCAGTGCGCATGTAGTTCACGGGTAAGGTACCTGCATAGTGACTTGATGGCCTTTGTTCTGCATCTTTGGTCTAGGCATTTGCACGGGTAGGGACCATACAGTACCCACATTTTTGGCGAATTTGAGACTCTATCTTTCGGTGTACAGTTTGTGTGTGGGTGACGACCCGCGCACTGAGCAACCTTCCATTCTTTTTTTCTGTGCACGAGTATTGCGTGGGTAAGTCACTCGCACAGTACCTGCATATTATGGTCTTCATTTCTTCCTTTGCACCATTCAATCCCTAATTGCATTCGAAAGTCCTGATTCCCATTTCTAACACCTAAGTTGCACCGAATGCATGTAATTACTAAAAATAGCCAGTTATACACAAAAAATACACAAAAATGAGAAAAAGGACATGGATAAAAGGGCCAAAATTGTCTTGATCAATGCAATATATTAGATTTTTATGCATAAATTATATCTTTGCGTACCTTGCATGAGTGTAAACTTAGGACTCTGAGTGGAAAGATGAGAGCGACTTCGCGTGAGGATTAGAGTTGAAGAAAATTACGCTCAAGGTGTGGGAGTGAATAGTTCCCAATATGAGAGCGCTCTTAGGTATGAGATTCGTGGTTATGTGAGTTTCCTTTTAGTGCCTTCAAGTTGCTTTAAAACATTTTGCATATGTCCAACCGGTGATGAGATGCAATGATGTGTGATAGAGATAAGTAGACAATCACATAAGAAAGGAAGCTTTAGTGTGTGGTTCTGTTCGGATACCTTAATACCTTCGCACCGAGAGGTGGAAATTGAAGATTGCCAACTGCCAAGTGTGCATGTCTTCACCCGTGTACTAGAAACGCCCCGAAAGATAGACTCCCAGATTTGCCCAGAATGCGGGTACTGCGCGTGTCCATACCAGCGCACTACCCACGTAAATACTAGAACCAGTGAGCTGCCCAGAAATAGAAGAGGCATGTGTGGGGCACTTCCCGGGTCACTGCGCGAGTACCTTACTCATGCTATACTCGCGCATTATGTTCATCAGGTCTCGCCACATCAGCAAATCAGACCTTTTTTTGGGAATCCTGTTTAAGGATTCGTTTGTGAGATCACATATACACCTATACACACTATCATATTTCATTTTGTCTCTAGATCTAAGAACATCATCTCCCACAAATCGAAACCATTCCTCTACCAAATCACTTCATTTCTCATCCATTTCCATCAAACTCTCAATCTAGAACCAAATACCCAACAAAGGATTCAACCTTTGCTCACTTTGAAGAAGAATAAGAGCTATGAGAAGAGAGAAATCATCAAAGCTTCATGGGTTTAATCTCTATCTTGTCTCTTTTATCTTTTCGTTGTAATTTTGTGATGGGTAACTATAGCCTTATTTGGAGTGATGTAAGAGCCTATGAACTGTGGGTAATCCACTATATTCTTATTATTTGATTATTAAGTTTCATTCAATGTTTTTAATTCAATTGATTACTTCTTGAATTAAGTAGATATGCCATCTTTTGGTTCTTGATTGGATCAATTTATTTTGAGTTCTTAAAATTGGTTTATACATCTTCTTGGATTAAGTTGATATGCCCTCTCTCAAGTCAAGTTAGATACCCACTTTTAAGGAGTTAAGCTAGCTAAATTGAATGGAATGGAAGTGCAGTGAATATGTCTTTCTTATGCATTTCGGCTACAATGGAAAGGGTTAGGTTGTGAATATGTCCTTCCAAGCTATCCATAACCATTAGAATCTATATAAGCTTAGAGAGGGATTCTCTTATATACCAACAAAGTAGTTGTGTAGTAGAGAGTTGATGTGATAAGAGTCTCCAACTCTCCAAATCTGACCTGGTAGTCACGAGTGAGTGTTGTTCACTCAAATCACCCCTAAAGGTAGATTAGCCCTTAATAATCAGATAGCTTTGTAAAGGTTAAATTTATTGCCCATCATTTGTGTATTGATTGCATCATCCCCTACCTCCTTACCACATCTTATCTAATCATTTCATATTCTTATTAGCGTTAGTTGTATTTAGATTACTTTAGTTGTTAGTTGCTAGTTGCATGTTTAGCTTTTAATTTCCCAAAAAAAATCATTATTTTACTTTTACTGCTTTTTAGTACTAGAGTTTAATTTGTTCATAGCTATTCTCTCGATCCCTGTGGACGATACCCTACTTGCTATTATATTATTTTTGCAAATCAATTTTGAACACATTTTGGGATTTATAAATTTGGTTTGACAAGCTCTTTTACATATACAAAACGTTAGTTGTCAGGTTCCATACGGGACAAGTAACGATACATCCAATTATGATACACATATTTTTAATGAAAAAAAATAGAAACAAACAGAATACTGTTAATGATCACATACATAGCAGATAAGTTGTTCACCACAACTCAAGACTCTCTCAATATGGATGTTGCATGCAAAAACCCTCTAAGGCTTGGAACATAAACATTGATGAAAAAAAAACCCAATTTGTTATGTGGAAATGGTGAGATATGTCACCTTTTTTATTGTGTATTGTGATGATGTCACCGGTTTAATAACTTAAGTTTAAAAGACACCTATTATGGTGAACTACCAAAATTACCCCTAAACTTTATTTTTTTTAAAGGCAGCTGAACTCGTCTGTATCTCCCCAAAAGAGTTATCTGAAAATTGATCTACAACTCCCCTCTCTCTCTAAAAAACTTGTCTCTCTCCAAATTCTGCACAATAAGGTAACAAATATTTATGATCTTCACTTATATTTTTTCATGCGTTTCAGATATTTTGCATGCATTTCTCTGTGTGGTTTAACAATGTTTCCATTCCTTATGATATGTTGTTCTAGTCTTTGTATGAACATGTATGAATATTGAATAGATCCGAGTTTTTTTCATGTGTAACCGAGAATATTTAAAGAAGAATCGAGCTTAATTTTTATTAGACCGAGCTTTTTTATATTTGGAAAAAAGCTCGGTCTAATAAAAATTAAGCTCGATTCTATGAAAAATATGCTCGATCCCTTAGAAAAGTTCTTGATCCCTTAAAAAAAGTTCTCGATTCGTCACAAAAAAGCTTGATCCCTTACAAAAAGTTCTCGATCCAATCCCTTACAAAAAGTTCTCGATCCCTTTCAAAAAATCTCGATCCCTTACAAAAGGTTCTCAATCCGATCCCTTACAAAAAGTTATCGATCCCTTATAAAAAAAACTCGATCCCTTACAAAAAAACTCGATCCCTTAGAAAATGTTATCGATCCCTTACAAAAAAGCACGATCCCTTACGAAAATGCTCGATCCTTTACAAAAAAGCTCGATCAATTATAAAAAAGCTCGATTCTTGTTTAAATAAGCTCGGTCACACCATAAAAAAAAAGATCGGTCCTTTACAAAAAAACTCGATCCCTTACAAATATTTTTAATTCTTAATAATTGTAAATGTAATATTGTTTTAATTTGTTAATAACGGTTTGTGATGATGATTTTCATTGGACAATGGATCGGGTGAGAATAGTAATATCTTATAACGGTTAATGGGAGCAATTACCCAATGGAAGTCAGAGGCCTTTTTGGTTCTGATAACCAAGGATTGTATGTGTCAAAGAATATGAGTTACGAAGAACTGGTGTTGATCTTGCAAACCGTTGTGAAGTATGATGTGAACAAATACATTGTTGACCTACAGTCTATATCAATCGTTCATGGGACAACATGTTGCACGTTTATAAGGAACGATAATGATGTTCTGTTTATGCTAGGGAAAGATAGGGTGATCCCTCAAGTATGTGTTAGTTTAATTGAGAGGGCAGCAGGAGATGTGATAGCTGAAGATATCCCTCTTCGTGAAAACACCCAACAATTTTGATCATTTAGCAGAAGCAACCAGTTGTTCACTGAAAGAAGTGGGATCGAAAGGTAGCCAAACATGTGTGGTGTCCCATCGGAAGTAGCCGACCATGGTCATATAGTTGGACCTCAATTCGACGATGTCTTTGGTTGTCAAATTGAGATGAATGTTGGGCAGTACAACTACCAATACAATGAGATGTACAATGACATGAATAATAAGCGGAACAATGAACCGAATGTTGTGCCAATTCATGAGGTGGATAATGAGGCAAATTTACATCCGGTAGATAATGTAGCGAACAATGAGGTTGATGAAAAATCTGTCCAAACGGAAAGTCGTGCAAGACGTGTACACAGATGTAGTTCCAGTACTATAGATATAGCTGGGACCTCTATGGTCTGGCCTAATGTAACTGCAGCTAATTCTAATAATGCCAAAACATGGGTTATTCTAGGAGCAGAATCATACTCGTTTGGTATGGGTGGAAGCAGAAACTTGGTAGAAGATGAACCTACATGCATGATATATAAAGGGAAATTTTTTCATACTAAAAAGGATTTGAAGAGACTGGTTGGGCATTTTGCAATGCGGCACAACTTTGAGTGGAAGGTGAAAAGGTCGAATAAGACAACGTTACATATAGTTTGTTTGATAGATAAATGTACGTGGAAGTTATAAGCAGTGAGGAGAGATGAAGTGACATACTTCAAAGTAAGAAATTTTATCAACGAACACACTTGTCCATTTGAGGAGATTCACCACCGCCATCGAAAAACTAGTGCAGTCATAATTAGAGAAGTGGTTGCACCTAGACTTCAACAATATGATAGTTGACTAATGCGTCTGAAGGACATAATCGCCGACATGAAAACAATGTACGACATCCAAATCATGTACAGTGAGACATATCAAGCCCTTGATTATGCGTTGTCACTAACCTATGGAACGCATGAGGAAACCTTCTAACTGTTGCAATCATTCGGTTACGTGTTGGAATAAAACAATCCCAGCATAATCACTGATTTACAGTGCGACGAAGATGGTAAATTCCTCTACCTTTTCATGTTGTTGGGTGCCTCACTTAGAGGATTCTAGAGGTGTATGCATCCAGTTATTGTCATTGATGGTACCCATTTAGAAGGAAGATTCGGGGGTACAATGTTTGTTGCAACTGCACAAAATGGGAATGAACAGGTGTATCCAATTGCTTTTGGGTACGGTGACTCAGAAAATAACATATCATGGGAGTGGTTTTTGGATTGCTTGAAAAGTGCCCTTGGCCATATAGATGATTTAGTTTTCATTTCTGATCGACATGCAAGCATTGAAGCAATGATTTCTAAAGTATTCCCTTATGCCACCTATACCATATGTTGCTGGCACTTTTACGAAAATATTAAGAAGCTATATCACAGAAAGGATATTGCCACAATAATGGACAAAGCAGCCCGAGCGTACACCAAGTTCAAATATAACCGGCACATGGAAGAGTTACGAAACTTGTACCAGAATGCATATGATTATGTAATTGATACCGGTCCACACAAGTAGTCCAGTGTACACTACCCGATAGAAGGTACATAGTGATGACAACAAATACTGCAGAATGCATAAACTCATGCCTAAAATTTGCACACCAACTGCCTATGTTGACTATGGTAGAGTTCATTAGAAATATGCTACAACGTTGGTTTCACAATCGTCATAGGGTTGCACATTCCATGCGTCATCAGTTGACCGACACCACATCTTATGATCCTAAAACGTGTGGAGAAGTGCAGTTTTATGACCATAAATCCAGTCGACTGGAACATATTCTTGGTGAAACGGTCTGAAAAACAGTGGACCGTTGACTTAGTCCAATAGACCTGTACATGCAATAAATTCCAAATGGACCATCTTCCATGTTCTCATGCTCTTGCTGTCGCAAGGTACATCAGACTTTTTAGTGTACTGTTAATATTACCAAAACATGAATCTTATCATTTTCATTATTTTTGCAGGGATCGAAACATGGATTTCACATCCCTGTGTACGGACTACTACAAGAGACAGACACTTATTGATATGTACTCGGTTCCTATTATGCCGGTCGGACATCTTTCTACTTGGATTGTGCCATCTGACATCACTGAGATGGTGGTTTTGAATCTAATCTCTAAGGGACAAGTAGGTCACCCAAGGGCTGGTCGACATATCTCATCTTCGGAGAGGACAACTACACAGAACTGTAGCAGATGTGGACAACCAGGGCATAATTCCATGAGATGTTGTAACCCAACTTTGATTAATGAAGGTCCGAGCAGAGATGTTCCTGAGGAATACCGAGGCAAATATAGCATCTATTATACAGTTGGCCAAAATAAACAGATGTGCCCTAACAGAGACTCCACCGTGGAATGAATTAAGGAGTTTCGATTGATGACATTGTGATAATTTGTAATAGTATGACTTGTTCATTAACTTAAATTAAATTTTAATTAAATAGGATTTTCAATTTGTGTTATACTTGTGATTCCAGACAGTTGAAACGGAAACAAAAATTTAAATTATTAATTTTTTAGTTGAATTGTTTTTGTACAAAAAAATTGGTATATATATAAAAAAATTACTACAGAAATTTAAACGGCTCGAGAGTTACAAAAAATCTCAACATTCATCTTCTCCCGAATGATCCCCATATCGTCTTCCGACCAATCAAAATCCTTCATATCTGCCAGTAAGCACTCAATCAATCTCAACGTGTATGGACCACAGTTACCTCTGTAGTTGGACACATTAACATGCATTAATAAAATAATAGGTTTTTAATAACATAATCTCAAAGTTAATGAAAACAAAATGTCTTACAATTTCTTCTTTTGGGGAATACGTGTTTCACGGGCAGTTGGTCGTGCAGTATGAAACCCGTCCTGATGCAACATCAAGGGCAAAAACTAACGCAAGGGGGCTACTTGTGCCTTACGGATATTCATTGCGACATCCTGTCTCTAGGGGTCCAGTATGAACATCTTCCCGGTGGTGAGGTAGACGCTCACCAAGAGCCAATGTTGGCGTCCAATGTTGGGCGATATCATGACTTGTAAACGTAACAAGAAGGAGCTAGGATATACAAAGACATTTATATTATAACTTGCAAACCAAGTAACACTTACCATGTCAACCTCGTGTCACGGACGGCTTCCACTTGGGGTACCACCACGTACCGTCGTAAGGTCCTCATAGGTCCACCAAGACCTGAGCACATTCCACCTCTTTGTAGTGATCTCCCCGTGAGTATCACGAGGTAGGATTCTCCTATACTGGTGCTCGAGGAATGATTGCCCAAATATTTGATCGATAGAAAGTTATTAATGTTTTACAAACTAATTTACAAGCATGCATAATCATTACTTATTAAATACTTACAAAAAACTATGTATCCAATATGTTGATCCTCTGGCTGTACACCTCCAGGAATGCTCACTGATGCTTCCGAAGAAGAGTGGAGAGCTTATTGTCATAACCGAGGTAAAGAACCCTATCCTATGAACCTGGAGGTCCCGACCAGGCATTCTTTTTCAACTTTCTATGCCAGCTGGGAAACTGTGGACGGGGTCAGAGCCTGATGTTGGACCAGTCACCGGAATGGACTATAGTGCTTAGATGGATGATCTGGTTGACACAATCGTTTGGCCTTCAAATGAAAGCATTCTTCATGAGTATGAAATTGTGCCTGATCTAAGCATCAGCATGAACTCGAAATCCTCGGCTCTACCTTAAATGAACTTGTAAAAAATTCATGACAGTGTATTTATGAAATTCTATGTTTGCGTGATTTCTTTTAGCCGAGTGAATTTGTTTTTATATGAATATTTTGATACGGGTAATTCAAACCCATCGCAACTCAAAACGTCAAGTATCTTATTAACTTGCTAATGTCGTTATGTAAGTAACTCCAACTCCATTACAATTTTAAATGCCAAGTACCTTATTAACTGGCTAATATCGTTGCCCGAGTAGTAGTCCATTATAATGTTGAATGTCAAGTATCTTATTAACTAGCTAATAATATTAACCGTGTAATTTTAAAGTAAAGCCAAGTAGATTTGTACATCATTCCATACTTGTTGCTACCCAAACGTTGCATCGATGCTCGCCACGATCATATGTTTGGGTCCTCGCGCATGTCACTGAGTACCTCTCCTAGTTTTGTCTGCGCAAGGGTTTGCTGAATCGTTAAGCTCTAAGTTGCTTAACACAAATGCACAACTCACCGGGATATACTCGGCGCCCCCCGAGCCATTATCCAGAATCTAGTGCCTCGGGTTTGCCTTTTGGCTAAAGTCTAATTTGACCTTGCTCGGCTGGCATGCTTTTTGAGCTTATCCGCCCATTCGGGTGTTTTACCAAATTAATGGTCCCGAGGATTTTATTGCATGTGAGTGTTAATTCTTCTCAGTCTTTTCATATGATCTTATTATCATATGCCCACATTTCTGGGAATCCCGTGTAGGGTTTTTATTCATAATTATGCAAAACTAACAAAATATGGAAAAATCTCAAAAGGATTTCTAAGAAAAAATAAATTACTAATAAAATCGTCATGACTAAAAAGAAATAAAGCCTAAAACTAGGGGATTTCAAGAACAAAATATCTTCAGGTATTGGGCGTTGCATGGTCTGGGTAAGACCTCTCCTTCCGTTCGGGCAATCCAATACGCTCCACGCCCAGCCATTCCTTCGATTTTGTACTGGTCTTCCCATTTGTCTGTCAACGAGCCCGCGGCTTTATCTTTTGTGTTCAACGATACTCTTCTGAGCACCAGGTCTCCCATTAAGAACTTCCTAACCCGGACTTGCGAATGTTGTATCCCCATTCACCAGACACGCAATAGAAGTAGGTTTTTAAAATTTTAATTCTACGATCTGGGACAAGTGAACTTTGGATCATAATTTTTCGGAACAAATACATATAATATTATTACACTGATAAAATATATGTATATAAGGAAATTGAAATCGATAATAATATGAAGAAGATATTAGAACCTTACCAACGTCTGGAGTCTCCTTCACTTCTTGCAATACTCATGGTCTGTACCACTCAATCTTCCTTGTTATATCCCGGAACTAGTAACTATGTGTGGGTGCGTCATTGACTCAGGAACTTAAATGCAGGATGTGGAGAAAAAACGAAGAAACTATTTCTTCAAAATCAAAACCAACTAGAACAATTCTAGTTGTTTTAAAAATATCTTATATATGTTTTTCTTTTTCAAAGTACACGATGCTCAAGAGCAAAAAACAATTTGTTGTGCACCTTAATTCACTTTAATATCTTTTCTCGCTTATTTCTTTATCACACCACACACATTTGCACGTTAATCCAAGCAAGCGAAAAAAAAATTAATGAGTTTTTTAGTCTTATGTGGTTTTTTGCATACATTTCAAATGTGTATATTTAACTGACATCAATTGCATCAAATGCAAATTCACGACATGATCAGTTTTTTGACATTTTTCTTAATGTGTGTTAATGTGTTTTTAAGTTTGAAATCAGTTACCATTCGTTTTTTTCAAAGACAATATGTATCTAATATATATTTAATTATCTTTCAATAAAACTCATAATAACTATATTTGATTTTCAAACCTTCAAAATATCTCATATCTTTAAAAGATAATTAAATCTTTGTTTTCGAATTTAAATTTAAATTCAATTTCAAATATTTAATTTAAAAAATAAAATAATCATATTATCTTACTCTGTTCAAAATCAAATATCACTAACACCCTCCATTTAGTGATTAATAACATAATTAAATAATCTCATTACTTAATTTATTTAATCACCATTATTTATTATTTAAATAATCTCATTATTCAATTAATTTCCGAACAAAAAAGTGTCACTTTCGTAACACAATTAATTGGATAATCCAATTAATTAATTGTGACCCTTGTTATCTAAATACATCTGGCTAGCAAGGGGATCTAATGGACTCATAGTATTTTGAGCTCCAATAATCCTCGGAATCATTAATTAAACTCTTTAATTAATATTGCTTGATTATTAACTCCGGTGTTATTCCACTAAAAACTCGAAGCTGCACTCTCTCAACTGCAGACGCTTTTGCACAGACAGATACAACTCGGTGTCCATCGATATAGCTATTACATATGGTGTAATCCACTACAGTAGTTCGTAATTAAAGCTAGGTCATAATGTCCGTTATACCTTTCTAGTTACATATATCCTTTAAGTACCGTTGATTCTCTAATGAACAATAAATCATATTTCCTCACAGAATTAGGAGAGCGCTCATATTGTCTAAGCCCCGAATCAACCCTTAAGGGAACTACCATCTACTTCTCACAAGAAGGAATGGATTCCACTATTGTATACAAACCTTCCCAGCCACAAGCCAAACCCCTATCCCAACATACAGAGTATATTGATCAGGAACTGCATCTGACCTCACCCATGGTATATCAAAGACCACGATCTAATCTGAAGGAGTCGATAAGACATTCAGGATTAAAATGACCCACATATAGCCATTATTACTTGATATATATGAATCTCATCGATAAACAGATCTTGGTGAGAGATTCATATAGATCATGGACCAGTCCCATATGATCACATCATACAAAGTGCCTCCATTCTCATATCTCATATGAATGATTCAGGATAGAATCACTTTACATTACGAAATGGACCGCAACTATAGATTAACCGCAAATAAAGTACCCAGCTTTATTTGCTATCTATCAACTCTTTAGATTTCACGTCTCTTACTGCATCCATCCGTATATGACACTCATATACACAGCTCGAGATTACATCCGACAATCTAGGATGTTAATATATGCACAAGTTTATAAAATAAATAACATAATAAGAATGAATTGAACTTTTCTTTTATTTATTTCACAAATACATTTATAAATTACATCTTTAGAGTATAAACCCCAACAATCTCCCACTTTCACTAAAGCATGTGAGGCATGTTTTGTAACCCTAAACCATCTAAGTGACCCAAAAACACTTTAGCCGGTAAGGTCTTTGTAAATGGATCAGCATGATTGTCTTGTGAGGCTATCTTGGTGACGATTATATCTCCTCTCTACATTATCTGTTTGATGAGATGATACTTTCTCTCTATATGCTTCCCTCTCTTGTGGCTTCTTGGTTCTTTGGAATTAGCCACAGCACCACTGTTATCAAAATAAAATATGATGGGCTTATCCAAGTCTGGAACAACTTCCAGATCACTTAAGAACTTACGGAGCCAAATAGCCTCTTTATCATCTTCACAAGCGGCTACATATTCGGCTTCCATGGTGGAGTCAGTAATGCAAGATTGCTTGATACTTCTCCACACAATGGCTCCACTACCCAGAGTAAATATTAATCCTGACTTGGATTTCCTAAAATCCCTGTCTGATTGAAAATCAGAATCCGTGTATCCTAACGGGATCAAATTCTGCCCGAAATACACTAGCATATAGTCTCTCGTTCTCCGAAGATACTTGAGAATTTTCTTTACAGCAACCCAATGATCCAATCCTAGGTTGGACTGGTATCTGCTGACTACTCCCACTACATAGCATATGTCCAGTCTCATTCATAACATAGCATACATGTGACTACTTATTGTCGATGCATAGGGAACAAATCTCATATCCTCAATTTATTGAGGTGTCATAGGACACTGTTCCTTAGACAAGTGAACTCCATGCCTGGAAGGTAAATTATCTTTCTTGGAGTTTTGCATCGAAAATCACATAAGAATCTTATCGATATATGATGCCTAAGATAATGCTATGAGTTTGTTCTTACGATCCCTTATAAGTTGTGAAAATACAAACACGGTTAAATGCTCAAGGCTAACCTAGAGGGGGGTGAATAAGTTAGACACCTTTTTCGACTCCCTTAGAAACAAACAAAAGTTTGTCCCACTAGATTGCATGTATCACAATATATATATATATATATATATCAATTAAAGACATTTAATCAATATATAAAACAAGTAAAGTGTGATATAAACAAGTAATCATAACACATACACAATCTATATTATAGAAAGGGAGTCAACTTACATAAAGAGTTCTATCCATAGTATTCAAATAACAAATACAAATATAAGAGAGAGAGGGATAGAGAAAAGTTGACACAAGATATAACGTGGTAAACCTCCGAAGAAGAAACATCCACGGGTTAGCAACCACCGGCAAACAAAAATCCACTAGTAGACAAGACAAGTACAATCTCTCAAATGACCCCTTCACCTAGAAACTACCCTCCTATCCTACTCATGAAGATGTCACCCTCTTGCTTAACAATTTGAAGTCTCACACCTCTTGTCAAGACTTCCTCGCTCACCCATCCGGATCCTAAAGACCCAAGGCAAGACTTCTTGCTCAACTATCCGAGCCCTCCCGACTCTAGTCAAGACTTCCTCGCTCACCCTTCTGGATCCTCACGACCCAATGCAAGACTTCTTGCTCAACTATCCGAGTCCTCCCGACTCTAGTCAAGACTTTCTTGCTTGACAATCCAAGGTCTCCCACCTTTTGCCAAGACTTTCTTGCTCAATAACATAGGTCTCAGACCTATTGTCAAGACTTCCTTCTCACAAGGCATCTGGATGATCATGAATGTAAAACGCAAACAAGCATGCAACATAGAATGTTATGATCAACACATCATATGGAAAATACTAGACATGAGCATGAATGCACAAAACAAATGTAGTCTAGTCAATCATGCATGTTTAATCCATCTAGATCATGTAAGATATGTTCAACATTAATTACAATCTAGATACATGCATAGATCTAAAACTTGAATTACAAGATATGTTCAATTAACACTTAATCAAGTTTAAATCTCATAAACCAAAAACATGCTAAAATCATATGACAATGTCATTTAGATTAAAGTTAAAGTTCTAGAGCATATTCCTATTCATAGATTCAACAAAACACATGAATAGCTCAAAAGAATACAAGCACATGTATCATTGTGAGATTTCGGCCAAAGTGAGCCTAATACATGTGAGGAACTATTTTTCACAAAATCAATCAATCAAAGATCATCAAATAGTCCTAGAATAAAAGCTAGCACAATACAATCCCAAACATGTGAAAACATAGGCAAAATCAAAACCTAACTCAACATTTGAGATTTCAACTGAAACTCAATCTAGATATAAATGAGTTCAAAACCCAAATCAAAACTATCACAAGACACCTATATATGTTGAAGAAGAAAACCCAAGGCAATTGACCAGGTTTTAAAAGAAAACTTTGAGAGAAAATCAATACCTTAGTTGATTTTGGTACAGTCCCGTTTTTGTGAGTTTAGACTCAAAAAATAGCAATAAAACTAACTCAAACCTTCAGAGAAAAGATGGAGGATGAATAGACAAACACTCTTAACTTTGAATCACTCAAATCAGAGTTCAAATGAAGAAGTTATGGTATTTGGAAGGAGAGAAAATATAGAGAGAAAATTCTGCACTCAAGTTTTAAATTTCTTCTTAGAATGAAATGTGAGAGGGAATGGAAATATAAAGGAGAGGGAAAGAAAGAAGCAAAAAGACCAAAATGCCCTCATTTGATAATGCTTCCCCGAGATGGCACGTGGGCATCTCAGGGCAGCAAGGAGTTACGGCCGAGATGGCCACAGGACATCTCGGGCTTGCACCAATTGATGGCCTTTGGCCATGGTGCAACTCCCCTGCACTCCTCTCGCATTCTTCAACCGTTCTTTGGCCTCTGAATTCGGAATTCAAATCCGTTTACAGATTACAAACCGTAACTCTCTCACAGACATGGACATATAAGATACTCAACCCAAAAAATAATAATTCGACTCGATATATAAAGACAAAGATAATGTATGCAACATGAGTTGAAAGTGTAGTATCTTTTGACTTAGAACTTGAAATCAATAGTATGAGTAACCGAAATTACCGGAACTAAATCAAGAACGATTTAAGACTAAAATCAAGTTCAGTATCCATGTTATACAAACATATACACATACAAACACAATTCACACTAGAATGTAAACTACATAGAGATAGTCTCCAATCATGCATTTTCCAAAACATGTTATTTCTATACCAATGCATGAGCATTCATCTTCAAGTGTGTGAATGTGTTATACATGGTGCACAACGATGCAGGGACACATATGAATGAATTGTATGTGTGTGCCTATAATGGTGCACAATGATGCAGGGACACAAATGTATAAATTGTGTGTGTGTGCCTAAGCCTTGTAAGAGAAAGATAAGGTCTTAGTATACCTTTGTAGAATCATATTGCAACATTTCTCTTTAAAGACTTTGAACTTGCTTTGATTAGTTGTTCCTTCTACTTTGAAGCTTGAATCATCATGAATCTAAACAACTAAATCATTACAAGTAAACATCATTTTGATATGGAATTAATGCCAACACAATCTAAAACCTAACACTCTCCCCCTTTGGTGAATTCCATGTCAAAACACCTATACATTTACTACAAATATAAAAATGAAGATAGGTCACAAAATCACTCCCTCACATTACAATGAGTATGATTCCTATAACTAATCTTCACCAATTCTTGAACTTCATCTTGATCTTCTTTTGAAGCAACCTACAAATCATCTCAAAGCACAATGCATATACAAGAGAAAAACAACAAATGGCAACATATAATATGGATAAAAATATACAATTAAGTCCATAACCACATGTATCTCCCCCTCAATACATGTCAAAACACAAGAATTCTTAACCAAATCTTAAGACTAATTATTACATGTCATTGATAGTTCAAAAGTTCACAAAAGCAACATAAAAAGAAACTAAGTAACTAGCATTTCTTTCTCCCCCTTTTTGACATGAAATGATGCCAAAAGTTAAGAAATATACCACAAGACTCAAATACTAGCTACTTGTTCCACCAAAGAAAGTCGTGTGAGTGGTTGATCTAACATAATGCTTGAGAGGTGGTCTTGAACTTGAAGCAATACACTCCTCCAATTCTTTTATCCTAGCATCTTGTTGAACAACTATAGCACTAAGTTCATCAACCTTCTCCTTCAATTGTATAGCCCAGTCCGGAAGAATATTTGTGCTAATCATATGATTATCAACTTGAGAACTACTAAATAGTCCAAAAGTATCACAAGTCTTACCCTTATTCTTATATGACATGTATGACACACATTTATCACAATACTTTTCCAAGGGTTGAACTAACACATCATCTTCTCTACTCTTAACCATACGAGCTAAACATAATGAAGTAATAAACCCTGATAATGCAAGCTTTTTATCACCTCTAGTAGAGAAAGCCGCACTATCAATGTAATACATGAGAAGATCTCCAAGGTTTATAGGTTGATTAGTCACCAAGGCATACACTATTTTGATCTTGTCCTTATTCAACTCGGTTGAATTCGAAGATCCAATAATGTTAGTGCAAATGAATAGATGCCAAAATGCACTAGCCTTAGTTAACTCATGCTGACTAATATATGCTCTACCTTTCCACTAAAAAAAAGTATTGTCACAAAGAGTTCTACCCATGATATTTAGATTCTCAATGACATCCACATCTAGAAAACTATAATCTATATCATTAGATAGCCCAAGAAACTTGTTAATGTTTTCCGGGTTAACTCTAAACACAACACCCCTAATCTCCATCAAAGCATCTAATAAGGTGGCACTTTCCCTATATTCAAGATAAAACTCTCTAACAAGAGTATCATTCACAATTCCTAACATGCTCACCCAAGATTTTCAATTTCTATCCTTTAAGCAATTAAGAACATAAGAATCTTTACACTTACCTAAGTCAATGTCTCTCACTTGAAATATCTTATTTGTTCCAAAGATCCCTAAATCTGTTGTCCTTGAAGCTTTGGATCCTTTTGAGGTAGACTTGGCTTTCACAACGGGATTCAATTGATTTCCACTTCCGGTAATCTTAATTCTTCCCATTTGTTCTTGTGTTATAAGATGCTATATACATACAACAAAAGTGAGTGAAAGACAAAACAAGCATATTAGTCACAAAGATATAAAACAAAGAAATATGACTTAAGAATGAATCATCATGCAAGACAAAGATAGTGAGTAATATCTTACAAGTATCATTAAGTCAAAATATGCCAACATGTAACAAAATGAAGCATGTGAACATATCATAAAAGATAACAATGTCTAGCATACAATGCTCCCCCTTGATAAATGCTATAACTAAAATCAATGATAGCATAAAGTTCACAATGATGTTCACACAATCACACATTCAAGCAATTTGAAAAAATATCAACAAAATAAGCTTCATATGTTAAGAGAGATACACAAAGATTTTTCAAGTTCTCTCATAATTCTTCAACAATTGCTAAAGTATCATCATACTCATAAACAAAGTGTGTGTGAGAGAGATATGCTTCAAATATATATCAAGAAGTAGTTTGATAATCAACATGCAAACAATTTTCAACAACTATTCATCTTAAGCTTTTTCCATAAAAAGTCAAACCGATTATCATCAGGAATTTTTTGCTTTTAAGAGAATAGATTTCAACATATGAGTGTGTGTGTGCATGTGGCTCGTCATCCCATTTCTATTTTTCAACCCGAGCTCATTTGATTTTCAACTATACTCCTTTTTATGCCTTTCTCCTTTTCTTTTTAGGTTTTGAATCAAAGAATTTTTTCTTTTCATGACTCCATTTCAACACTTCTTTGATTTCTCTATTTTTTTTAAAATAAACAAAATTCACTTCATGGCGGCTTTCACTCATCAAAATGGTGTAGCTATTTCCAACATTGGGTAGCTTTCACAACCAATGTGTGTAGCCATTTTCATGAAGATGCTCGTTGAGTTCTATGTATTTGCCGAAGCAAAATGGATACTAACCATAGGTCATTTTAAATGTACTTAAGCACAAAAACTTCAAGGTGTATCCAAAGTTTACATATTAGTAAACTCAACCTACTAGCAAAACATATAAGAGAAGCAATGTGCAATTTTAGAAAACTAAGATTTTATAGCTCATAAGCACATGATCTAAAAGCAATAAGTATAGACTTATTCAAGATCATTACTTCTAATGAGTAGCTTTCAAAGAATATGAAGCTCATATTTTCAAAAGTAATGCCACTCAATATACTATACATAAAAAAACATCAAAGTTAAGATCAATATGAACAATATCACTATTAGATCCTAAAATAGCAAATGTCAATGAGAACCATATGTATGCTATACAAAATTCTCTAATATGACATGCTATGAGAGGTATATCAAAAATTGAGTCAAAAGATGAATATCTAAGAGAACATGCATAAGAGTATAGAGATACCTTTTTGCACATTATATTCACCAAATATCATACTTCCGCTCTTTTTATGAGCACTCTTTCCTTGAATGTCCTCATGACACCAAGTTGACGATGTTTCACAACAAGAGTATAAAAAGCATAATATCTCAACTCAATCAACACATATATCAAAACAACTTCTCTAAAGTTAACCAACAAATTTTGAACATCATAACAAACATGATGTGAGATAACCAAGTTCATATCAATACATGGAGTATTCAAAGCTAGCAAGCAAGAATTCTCAACACAATTGATATATTGCCTCAAAGCTATCTCACATGTGCTTCTTATATTAGTGATAAGAGCACTCACCTTGAACCACTTGTTCTTGGGTGTACCTACACAAACATTTCTAATATCATCCTTGACAACAATGTTAAATCTAGAGTAAAGTCCTTCAATGACTTGATTAACAAGAATATGATTAACACACTCTTCCTTAACATTTTCAACACAAGCTTTGTCAAGTTGAACAAGATTAGTTTTCTTTCTACTCCAAAACTTCTTTTCATGCTTAGCAATATTATCATGTTTTTCAACTTTCAAATCCTTAGCATGTTCAAGTTGAAGTTTAATCTCCTTATCTCTAGATTCATTTCTTAATTTACATTTTTCAATATATTTATAACACCTATGCTTAATGTGACCTATTGTGTTGCAATAGTGGCAAACTGGAATAAAAGATGAGATTGTACCTTTTGGAGTTGAACTAGTTTCACTAGGAGTTTGCAAAGATACCTTGTTCGCCAACTTCTTCTTGGCTTTTAATCTTCTCTTCTTGTATGGTTTCTTATCAATCACGACTTTAACCAAGTGAGTAAGAAGTGGTGCTTCCAAGAGCTCCTCTTCAACTACCAAGTCGTCTTCACCACTATGAGAGTTAACTAGATTCCTAACACTAGACACACTTACCGAATCATTCGCTAAGTCCTTGATGGACTCCTTAGTTGTGTCTATCTCTTCCATTAATTCTTGTTCTTTCTTCCTCAAAGAAGATATCACATTACCCTTCTCAAGGTTTATCTTACAAGTTCTCCAAACTTCTTCATAATATCACCTTTCTCACCAAGAAGTCTACGAGTGACAATCATAAACTCATCTAGTTGTTTCTTGATCAAATCATCATTCTCAACTACCTCTCTTAGAGCATTATCTCTATCTTCTTCAAGCTTCTCTATCCTGGCTGACAACTCAAGATTAGTAGGATTGGAACTAGAGCTTCCGTGATGATTTGTATCAAAGTTCTTGTTCAAAGATATTGTATCATCAACATCTAGTGGAGAATGATAAACCGTTGGAGCTACAAAGTTGCTCACCAACTCTTCATCACTAGAGTTATCATCACTCCAAGTAACCGCCAACACTTTTCCTTTCTTGTCTTTCTTAGATGGCTTCTTGGTGCACTCACTAGCAAAGTGACCGAAACCATGAGAATCGTAGCATTGAACATCTTTCTTATTCATGGCTTGACTATTCTTCTCATTCCTTGGAGATGATGTTTTCTTAACTCTCTTTTCCTTAGAAGACTTGCCTCTAGGCTTGGCATTCTTCTTTAGAAACTTCTTGGTCTTTCTGACCAAAAGAGCCATCTCTTCATTTTCATCATCACTCTCCTCCTCAATAACATTGAGAGCGATTCCCTTACTCTTAATCTTTGGCTTCAAGCACATCTCATAAATTTGGAGAGACCCAAGCAACTCATCAATGTTCATGCTATCCACATCCTTGCTTTCCTCAATGGTTGTCACCTTTGATTTAAATCTCTTAGAAAGAGACCTAAGGATTTTCCAATTTAAACGCTATTTTGAGATAGGTACTCCAAGTGCTTGACATTGGTTAGCAATGTTAAGAAACCAGAATTGGAAGTCTTCAAACTTTTCTTCTTCACCCATACTTAAACCTTCAAATTGTGATGCCAAATTTGAAGCCTTGATTTCTTCACCACTAAGGTTCCTTCATTAGTAACTTGGAGAGTATCCCAAGTTTCCTTTGTGGATTCAAGATTTTGAATGTGGGAGAGTTGATGCCCATCAACTCCTCCAAAGATGGCATTCATAGCACGATGATGCCACTTAGCAACCTCAAACTCATTTGTTGTCAATTCACTCATTGGCTTGAGTATCATGGTTTCATCCTCTTGAACCTTGGTAGAAGGACTATAACCTTCTTCCACTACCATTCAAGCACTTTCATCAATAGAGCGGATGTAAGCTTTCATCCTCAACTTCCAATACCCATAGTTAGTGCCTCAAAGTAATTGTGGCCTAGTATTTGAGGCTCCTTCCGCCATTACATCATCTTGTAAACCCATGACTTCAAAAGCTTTGCAAAAACCATGAATGTATCACCTGGACTCTCACAAAGTACAATCTAGTGTCCTGCTCTGATACCAATTGAAAATACAAACACGATTAAATGCTCAAGGCAAACCTAGAGGGGGGGTGAATAGGTTAGGCACCTTTTTCGAAACAAACAAAAGTTTTTCCTTCTAGATTGCTTGTATCACAATATATATATATATATATATATATATATATATATATATATCAATTAAAGACATTTAATCAATATATAAAACAAGTAAAGTGTAATACAAACAAGTAATCATAACACATACACAATCTATATTATAGAAAGGAAGTCAACTTACATAAAGAGTTCTATCCATAGTATTCAAATAACCAATAAAAATATAAGAGAGATAGGGATAGAAAAAAGTTGACACAATATATAACGTGGTAAACCTCCAAAGAGGAAACATCCACCGGTTAGCAACCACCAGTAAACAAAAATCCACTTGTAGATAAGACAAATACAATCTCTCAAGTGACCCCTTCACCTAGAAACTACCCTCCTATCCTATCCATGAAGATGTCGCCCTCATGCTCAACAATCTGAGGCCTACACCTCTTGTCAAGACTTCCTCGCTTACCTTACTGGATCCTCACGACCAAAGGCAAGACTTCTTGCTCAACTATCTGATTCCTCCTGACTCTAGTCAAGACTTCCTCGTTCACCTATCTGGATCCTTACAATCCTAGGAAAAACTTCTTGCTCGACTATCCAAGTCCTTTCGGCTCTAGCCAATACTTTCTTGCTTGACAATCCAAGGTCTCACACCTCTTGCCAAGACTTACCTGCTCAACAACATAGGTCTTACACCTATTGTCAAGATTTCCTTCTCACAAGGCATCTAGGTGATCATGAATGCAAAACGCAAACAAGCACACAACATAGAATGCTATGATCAACACATCCTATGGAAAACACTAGACATGAGCATGAACGCACAAATCACATGTAGTCTAGTCAATCATGCATGTTTAAATCATCTAGATCATGTAAGATATGTTCAACATTAATCACAACCTAGATACATGCATAGATCTAAACTTGAATCACAAGATATGTTCAATTAATCATAAAATCAAGTTTAAATCACATAAACCGAAAACATGCTAAAATCATATGACAATGTCATTTAGATTAAAGTTAAAGTTCTAGAGCATATTCCTATTCATAGATTCAACAAAACACATGAATAGCTCAAAAGAATACAAGCACATGTATCATTGTGAGATTTCGGCCAAAGTGAGCCTAATACATGTGAGGAACTATTTTTCACAAAATCAATCAAAGATCATCAAATAGTCCTAGAATAAAAGCTAGCACAATACAATCCCAAACATGTGAAAACATAGGCAAAATCAAAACCTAACTCAACATTTGAGATTTCAACTGAAACTCAATCTAGATATAAATGAGTTCAAAACCCAAATCAAAATTATCACAAGACACCTATATATGTTGAAGAAGAAAACCCAAGGCAATTGACCAGGTTTTAAAAGAAAACTTTGAGAGAAAATCAATACCTTAGTTGATTTTGGTGCAGTCCCGTTTTTATGAGTTTAGACTCTAAACAAAGCAATAAAACTAACTCAAACCTTCAGAGAAAAGATGGAATATGAATAAACAAACACTCTTAACTTTGAATCACTCAAATCGGAGTTCAAATGAAGAAGTTATGGTGTTTGGAAGGTGAGAAAATATAGAGAGAAAATTCTACACTCAAGTTTTAAATATCTTCTTAGAATGAATGTGAGAGGGAAGAGAAATATAAAGGGGATGGAAAGAAAGAAACAAAAAGACCAAAATGCCCTCATTTGATAATGCTTCCCTAAGATGGCACGTGGGCATCTCGGGGCAGCAAGGAGTTGCGGCCGAGATGGCCACGCGCCATCTCGGGCTTGCACCAATTGATGGCCTTTGGCCATGGTGCAACTCTCTTGCACTCCTCTCGCATTCTTTGACCGTTCTTTGGCCTCGGAACTCAAAATTCGAATCCGTTTACGGATTACGAATCATAAATCTCTCATGGACATGGAAATATAAGAAACTCAACCCAGAAAATAATAAGTTGACTCAATATATAAAGACGAAGACAATGTATGTAACATGAGTTGAAAGTGTAGTATCTTTTGACTTAGAACTTGAAATCAACAGTATGAGTAACCGAAATGACCGAAACTCAATCAAGAATTATTTAAGACTAAAATCAAGTTCAATATGCATGTTATACAAATATATACATATACAAACACAATTCACACTAGAATGCAAACTACATAGAGATAGTATCCAATCATGCATTTTCCAAAACATGTTATTTCCATACCAATGCATGAGCATTCATCTTCAAGCGTGTGAATGTGTTATACATGGTGCACAATGATGCAGGGACACATATGAATGAATTGTATGTGTCTGCCTATAATGGTTCACAACGATGCAGGGACACAAATGTATGAATTGTGTGTGTGAGCCTAAGCCTTATAAGAGAAAGATAAGGTCTTAGTATACCTTTGTAGAACCATATTGCATCCTTTCTCTTTGAAGAATTTGAACTTGCTTTGACTAGTTGTTCTTTCTTCTTTGAAGCTTGAATCATCATGAATCTAAACAACTAAATCATTACAAGTAAACATCATTTTGATATAGAATTAATGCCAACACAATCTAAAACTTAACAAGTTGGATGTCTATAACATAACTCGCCTCTCCCAAATCTTTCATTTGTAATTGGCTAGCCAGCCAACCCTTCACTTCAGACAACACTCCCATATCTTTCCCAATTAGTAGGATATTATCTACGTATAGGACCAAGAAAACTACTTTCTTGTCAATCATGCGCTTGTAAACACAAGGCTTATCGACGTTCTGCTCGAAGCCATAGGTTTTGATCACTTCATCAAACCTAATATTTCAAGATCTAGATGTTTTCTTAAGTCCATAGATGACGTGTGCGGCTTTTAAACCTTTTGTTCTTGATCTGGAGACATAAATCCCTCTGGTTGCGTCATATAGATGCTCTCGTCAAGATTGTCATTCAAGAATGCAGTCTTAACATCCATCTGCCAAATTTTGTAATCAAAATAGGCAGCAATGGATAAGAGAATCCTAATAGACTTATACATGACGACTGACGAGAATGTCTCTTCATAATCGACCCCCTCTTTCTTGGTATAACCCTTGACCACTAGCCTTGCCTTGAAGGTCTCTACCTTCCCATCTACTCATCTCTTTCTCTTGTAGATCCACTTACACCCTATGGGTTTTACCCCATCCGGTAAGTCTACAAGATCCCAGACTGAGTTAGAGTACATGGACTCCATTTTAAGATTCATGGCTTTAAGTCATTCCTCTTTATCAGGATCTTCCATTGTATTCTTAAATGTCAATAGATCATCTACACTATCACCAGAGACAACACATTGTCCCTCATCTATACCTAAATAGTGTTCAGGTTGTCTCACATTCCTCTCACTACATCTAAATGGTAGTGTATCCTGATTAGGAACCATCTGACTCTTAAATGTTTATGGATCAACAATTCTTGTTGATGAAGCACTAGTCTCACCATGCTCCAACTCATTCAATACAATTTTAGAACGGGGTTTATGGTCACTAATATAATTATCCTCAAGAAACGTTGCATTTGTTGATACAAATACTTTGTTATCTTCGGGACTATAGAAGTGTCCACCTCTGGTCTCTGTGGATTATCCAACAAATAGGCATACAACAGACTTGGAGTCTAGCTTTCCACTTTTGTTCTTCAGCAAGTGTGCTGGACACCACCATATGCGAAAATGTCTCAAACTAGCTTTACGACCATTCCATAACTCTAGGGGAGTCTTAGAAACAGATTTGGATGGCACTACATTCAAAATGTATGTCTCAGTTTGTAATGCATATCCCTAGAAAGAATTTGGTAATGATGAGAAACTAATCGTAGATCTCACCATTTCCATCAGGGTTCTATTTCTTCTCTCCGCTACACCATTTTGCTGAGGTGTACTAAGAGCTGTGAGTTGGGAAACTATCACATGCTCGACCATGATGTCTTCAAACTCTTGGCAAAGGTACTCACCTCCGCAATCCGATTGTAATGACTTGATAGTCTTACGTAATTGATTCTCAACTTTAGCTTAAAATTCTTTAAAGTTTTCAAATGTTTTCAACTTCCGTTGCATTAGGTAGAAGTATCTGTATCTTGAGTAGTCATCTATAAAGGTGACATAATACTTATAACCACCCCTAGCTTTAACACTCATTAGTCCGCAGACGTCTGTATGTATAAGCTTTAGCGGTTTTTTAGCTCTAAGCCCTTTTCCAGTAAAATGTCTCTTAGTCATCTTACTTTCCAAACAAGATTCACAGACAGGTAAGGTGTTAACCTTTAACTCACTTAAAAGTCCGCTTTTTACTAGTCTGTCTATCCGGTCAAGATTGATATTACCAAGCCTTAGATGCCAGAGATACGTGTCATTATCTAGAGAAATCTTATGTCGCTTAGTTTTTGGTTTTTCAACCTTAAACATTTCGGTGTTAAGCAGTGTTGTATGTATTAACGGACTTAATACATACAAATTGTTTTCATTAATTCTTGAACAAATATTTAGACCATTCTTTCCAATAATAACAAACTTATTATTAAAATAAACATAATATTTTTATTCTAACAACTTAGAAATAGAGATCAAATTCCATGTAAATCCAGGAATATAAAATACATTGTCCAACAATATATAATTATTACATAAATGTAATCTAATTACGCTCACTGCTCGTGCCGATGACATCCCCTAACCCCACACGTATTAAGAAGGCTCCCTCCTCTAGCTGTGTCCAAGAGTCAGTCCATTGCAAAGAAGAACAAACATGGTTAGTGACCCCCAAATCAACTATCCAAGGTGAAGAATTATCTTCCACTAAACATGACTCAAGAACAAATAAATCATATTTACCTATCTTGGACTTATTCATGCCTTGGGCTTTCTAGGGTTTGAGCTTACCCTTCGCCTTCCCATTAGACCTCTTCCTCTTCTTATTATTGGAAGAAAATGGTTCAGAAACATTTGTCTCACCGGTCTTGCCCTTACATTCCTTAGTCAAGGACTCAAAGGTAGTGAGCTCGTTAAGCAACTGTGTGAGACTAAACCTTAACTTATTCATCTCGTAGCTACTCTTAAACTGATCAAAAATCTTCGGAAGAGTCATCAGTATGATGCTAACTTGACTGGGTTCGTCAATGGCCCCGCCATTGACTTCTGTTGTGTTGAAGTATGACATCATGCTCAGAACATGTTCCCGAACTAACGTTTCTTCCTTCATGCGAGTGAGCATAGCAGAATGGACAGTTTCGCCTCGCTTTTGCTCTGAGGGCTGCCCGAACATAGCTTGCAATGACTCCATGATTTCGAATGCTGAAGTCATCGCTTAGTGTATTATGACAAGCACGTCTGTCACTGAAGCCAACAGATATGTTCGGGCATTCTCATCAGATGAGACCCATCGCTGGTATGCCTCACGAACAATTCATGCGGTATTGGCAGTAGGCGCTGGAGGACATTCCTCCGTAAACAAAAATTTGAGTTCTTTGGTGTCCAATATTGCATTAATGTTAAGTTTCCACTTAGTGTAGTTATTACCAGTTAATTTGTCATTCGCGAGAATTTGAAGTAATGCAGAAGACATTATTGTTGAAATAAATAAAATATTCATTCAGTCATTTATTTAAAACAAGTGTGTGTTCTTTGGCATAAATTTAAACATGATGCATGAACATGTCTAATGAACAAGAACTACCCTAAAACTAGTTACTATACCATGACAATCCAACATACCACAAAGAAGTGCTGCCTTAGGGTCGGTCAAGTCTTTGCATGTTGGACTGAGACATTCTCAATCAAATGATATTCTAGAATAACTCTTATTCTATATCATTCAATCATCGTTTATTCAGTCAGGTTTTTAATTAACAAACTTAATCAAAACCTTCGTGAGTGTAACCCACCATTTCAGATCTTACGAGCTTAACTTGAGAATTGCCGCTTTAGGGTCGGTTAATCCCGAAATAACCTCAGAAATCCTATTCGTTAGGAAGTCAACCTTGATATTGATCTTTGTGAAAACCCTCCTTATGGAGGATGAAAGCAAAGTCGTCACAAGGCCCCAATCAGATCTCACGGTGTTGAACTAATGATGGAGACCGCGAGATATATATGTCATATATCTCTCTCCCACTCACTATTTTAAAATTAGGGTTCTATTATCCTTTAATGCACCTAGACTCTACAGGATCAAACGGTTAACTTTAATAAAGTTATCTAGCGTATTAACTAATTAGAAAATATTCAAATTAACTAATAAATTATTAATGATTTTTAAGTATTAAAAATCTAATTTATTAGTAAATAATATATGCCTTTATAAACTATTTAATAAGGTCAGATTATTATATCAGTGTTTACCAAGTTTTAACTATTAAAACTCTAACACTTTATTCGGATTTATTATTAGGTTATTGATCAAATTAATCCTAATAAATGACCCTATTAATCTATCTCATTAAACACTTAAATTACTAGATTAATATTAATGAGAATTACCAAGGTTTTTTAACCATTAAAAAAAACTAATCTCCTTATTCATAGCCATATATGTATATACCCATTTTAATCACATTAAAAAAATTATAAAAAAAAATGGGCAATGATGCATGTATGATATATCAAATATATTTGTGTAGGCTCATCTAACTTAAATGACATACGTATGCATGACAATGCTTTTATCATCATATAATATAAAGCATATATTAATTGACCGAGTACTGTAGATTATTTAACCTATAAAAAATTAAAATATAAAATTATAAAATACCTCAAAGGCATTCCTTGGCCTTCTTGTAACTTCATAAATTTTCTTCAAGTCTTAACTTCTGAATCTTCTGAGCCCAAAATCAAGTCCAACTTGATTTGATTTATTTTAATGGACCCATCTCATGGATTAAATCCCTAAAGCCCAAATGTTACTCTAACATTTTTCGTAGGCCCGGGATTTCCAAAAAAAATAATTTGCCCAAACACATAACATAAAACATCTAGTATGTGTTAGTGCATCGTGCTCCGGATCGTTCTTGTTTGCCGTATTACATTAATAAAAATAAATTACAGCAAAATAATAATTATATATACAACCTGAAATTAATATTACATTAAAAATCCAAAAATCCTAAATCCACAGTACCATATAATTAACAATCAATCATGTTTTTGAAATTAACAAATTTAATATTGCATACAAAAACATCACAAAGTCAATTTAAATCGTGCCTACACAATCATACATACAGGAGCATCGAGAAACAATTTCCTAATCCGAAAAAAATTTAGCTATGATACCAATTGTTGTATCCCCGTTCACCGGTCACGCAGCGGAAGTAGGTTTTTAAAATTTTAATACAGATCGTAAACGATATGGGACCAATGAACTTTGGATCATAATTTTTCGGAACTAATACACATGATATTATTACATTAATAAAATATATGTATATAAGGAAATTGAAATCGATAATAATATGAAGAAGATATTATAACCTTATCAACGTTTGGAGGCTCCTTCACTTCTGCACTACTCAATCTTCTTTGTTATATCCCGGTACTAGTAACTCCGTGTAGGCACGTCACGGACTCAGGAACTTAAATGGAGGATGTGGAGAAAAAACAAAGAAACTATTTCTTCAAAATCAAAACCAACTAGAACAATTCTAGTTGTTTTAAAAATATCTTATATATGTTTTTCTTTTCAAAGTATACGATGCACAAGAGCAAAAAACAATTTGTTGTGCACCTTAATTCACTTTAATATCTTTTCTCTCTTATTTCTTTATCACACCACACACATTTGCACGTTAATCCAAGCAAGCGAAAAAAAAAACTGATGTGTTTTTTAGTCTTATGTGGTTTTTTGCATACATTTCAAATGTGTGTATTTAACTGACATCAATTGCATCAAATGCAAATTCAAGACATGATCAGTTTTTTGTCATTTTTCTTAATGTGTGTTAATGTGTTTTTAAGTTTGAAATCAGTTACCATTCGTTTTTTTCAAAGACAATATATATCTAATATATATTTAATTATCTTTCAATAAAACTCATAATAACTATATTTGATTTTCAAACCTTCAAAATATCTCATATCTTTAAAAGATAATTAAATCTTTGTTTTCGAATTTGAATTTAAATTTAAATTCAATTTCAAATATTTAATTTTAAAAATAAAATAATCATATTATCTTATTCTGTTCAAAATCAAATATCAACTAACACCCTCCATTTAGTGATAATAACATAATTAAATAATCTTATTATTTAATTTATTTAATCACCATTATTTATTAATTAAATAATCTCATTATTCAATTAATTCCCGAACAAAAGTTTCACTTCCGTAACACAATTAATTGGATAATCCAATTAATTAACCGTGACCCTTATTATCTAAATACATCGGGCTAGCAAGGGGACCTAATGGACCCACAGTATTTTAAGCTCCAATAATCCTCGAAATTATTAATTACACTCTTTAATTAATATTCCATGACTATTAACTCCGGTGTTATTCCACGAAAAACCTAAAGTTGCACTCTCTCAACCGCATACGCTTTTACACAAACCGATACAACTCGACGTCCATCGATATAGCTATTACATATGGTGTAATCCTCCATAGTAGTTCATAATTAAAGCTGGGTCATAATGTCTGTTATACCCCTCTAATTACATACATCCTTTAAGTACATTTGATTCTCTAATAGATAATAAATCCTATTTTCTCACAGAATTAGGAGAGCGCTCATATTGTCTAAGCCTTGAATCAACCCTTAAGGGAACTACCATCTACTTCTCACAAGAAAGAATGGATTCCACTATTGTATACAAACCTTCCTAGCCACAAGCCAAACCTCAATCCCAACATACAAAGTATATTGATCATGAACTGCATCCGACATCACCTATAGTATCTCAAAGACCACGATCTAACCCGAATGAGTCGATAAGACATTCATGATTAAGATCACCCATATATAGCCATCATTAGTTGATATATATGAATCTCATCGGTAAACGGATCTTGGTGAGAGATTCATACAGATCATGGCCCAATCCCATATGATCACATCATACAAGGTGCCTCCATTCCCATATCTCATATGAATGATTCAGGATAGCATCACTGTACATTACGGAATGGACCGCAGCTATAAATTAACTGTAAATAAAGTACCCAGCTTTATTTGCTATCTATAGACTCTTTAGATTGCACATCTCTTACTGTATCTATCTGTATATGACACTCATATACACAGTTTGAGATTACATATGACAATCTGGGATGTTAATATATGCATAAGTTTATAAAATAAATAACATAATAAGAATGAATTGAACTTTTCTTTTATTTATTTCACAAATCCATTTACAAATTACATCTTTAGGGCATAACCCCAACAAAAAATTGTAAAGCCTAGCCACTATTTGTTGATATGTCACGTTTCTCACTTGGGATTTCTCTTTTTTTTTCTTCTAACTCGTCCAAGCCTTATAATAACATATCAACAGTATGATCTTCATCATATAACCTGACTATGGATGACATATATGATGTTTCTACCGAGATGATGGCCTCTGTTACGAGTGCTAATGAAAACGGTGTTTCCCATGTAGGGGTCCTTGCCGTCGTTCGGTAAGCCCATAATACTTCAGGAAGTTTTTCTACCAAGTTACCCTTTTTTGCATCCAGCTTCGCTTTAAACGTGTGCTTGATGACTTTGTTCACTACTTCGGCTTGTCCATTTATTTGAGAATGGGCAGGAGTTGTATAATAATTAGAAATCCGGTACTCTTTGCACAGTTGCCTGAATTTTTGGTTGTCAAACTAGGTACCATTATCGATGATAATTGTATTCGAAACTCCAAATCTGTAAAGTATGTTCTTTTTCATAAATTTTGTAGTATTTGCTTTCGTTATGCACCAACGCTTCAGCTTCCACCCATTTAGTGAAATAATCAACATCCACAATTGCATGCTTTGCTTCGCCCCTCGTTCTTATCAAAATTAGACCAATTAAGTCCAAACCCCACATGGCGAATGACCATGGGGACATGAGACTTCTAAGGTGCTCAGGGGGTTGATGGATGTCTTTGGCGATCCTTTGGCAAATGTTGTAACTTTTCGAACATCGCTTGGCATCAAAGAACAAAGAAGGCCAATAAAAACATGTATAGGTACCATGTGTCCCAATCTTTTACCTCCTGTATGATTTCCATATACACCATTATGGATTTCCTTCAGTATTCGATGTGCGTCCTCCTCTAATACGTATCTTTGGAGTGTTTGGGAGAATCGTCTTCTGTATAGTTCCACTCCAATCATAGTATACCTAGTTAATATGTACCTGATGCATTTTTCCTCCAAGGGGTCTTCTGGGAGTACATCCTCTTCCAAATACCTTTTTAGTTAGGTCATCCAACCGTCCAGCGGTGTTCAAATTTTTTAAACTTCATAGTTCTTTGGCTCAGCTATACTTGGCCTGAGAAGATGTACGACTAGAATATTCTTTGGTCTGATTGTGGTTGTTGTTGATGCTAGCTTGGACAAACCATCTGCTTTTTCATTTTCTTCCTGTGGGATCTGGAAAATCTTATATTCTTTGAACCGTTGGAGGAGTTGTTTTACTATGTCCAAATAAGCCATCATACTTTCATCCATGGCGTAATATTTGTCTAGGATTTGGTTGACGACTACATGTTATTTCGACTTTATCTGCTCCGAGTGCGATGCAAATTCTAAGTCCTGCTAGCAGTGCCTAATACTATGCTTGATTATTTGTTGCTTTGAAGTCGAATCTCATGGAACATTCAACGTCATCTTCTTCTAAGGTGCGTACTACAATCCCTGCCTCGCTGCCTGAGCGATGTCCTAGGCATATATTTAAAATTGAATTTGCTCAACTCGATTGCCCATTTGGTTAGTCTCCCTAAAATATTAGGTTTCTGTAGAATTTAATTAAGTGGGTAGTCGGTGAAAACCTTGATTGTGTGTGCCTAAAAATACGGCCTCAACTTCCTTGCCACCAAAACTAATGTCAATGCCATCATTTCTGCCTGAGAGTATCTAGTTTCAGCCGGGAGAAGAGCCCTGTTGGTATAGTATACTGGCTTTTGTATCCCATCCTCTATCCTGACTATGACAGAGCTTGCTGTTAATTCTGTAAGGGACAATTACATAGAGTATTTCTCATTCCTTCAGTTTTGAGAGGATGGGTGCCTGACCTAAGTATTCCTTTATCTTCTGAAGTGCCTGTTTACATTCTGTATTCCATTCGAGCCTCTTACCTCTTTCGATTACTTTGAAAAATGGTGTGCATTTTATCAGTTGCTTTTGAGATGAATCTGCCGAGCAAAGCTAGGCATCTCGTCAAATGTTGTACCTCCTTTAGGATTCTTGGTGAAGTCATTTTTTTAGGGCTTTAATGTTCTCGAGGTTCACTTCGATTCCCCTCTGATGAACTTGGAAACTGAGGAATCTTCCCGAATGAACTCTGAACAGGCACTTGCTTGGATTTAACTTTATATGGTATCTCTTTAGGACATCAAATGTTTCACGTAAACCTGAAGTATGCTCAGTCGGCGTGATACTTTTGGTTAACATGTCGTCTATATAGACTACCATGTTTTTTTTCCTATTTGGTGAACGAAAATTTAGTTGACTAGTAATTGATACGTGGTACCGACATTTTTAAGCCCAAAGGGCATCACTGTATAGCAGTACGGACCCTGGTCGGTTGTGAACGCCATCTTATCTTCATCCGCCTTATTCATCTGGATCTGGTTGTATCGCGAATAGGCATCCATGAAACTGAGTAGTTCATGGCCTGATATAGCATCGACCAACTGGTCTATTCTTGGGAGTGGAAAACTGTCTTTCGGGTAGGTTTTGTTCAAGTATGTGAAATCCACACACATTCTCCACTGGCCATTTTTCTTCTGGACCAACACCACATTCACCACCCATTGAGGATAATCGATTTCTCTGATAGAACCTATAGCGAGTAACTTCTCCACCTCTTGCTTGATTGCCTGACTCCTCTCAAATTTAAAAGACCTCAATTTTTGAATTACAGGCTTTACGCTCGGATCTACGACCAAGTGGTGTAATATCACTTGCGTGTCTATCCTCACCATGTCTTCATGACTCTATGCAAATACATCTTTGTATTCTCTGAGCAAATTGTTAAGATCTATCCTGACCTTTTCTTATAGATTAGCTCCGATTTTGACCTTCTTTTCTGGTTCATCTTTCTTTAAGACTAATTCTTCTTCCTTTAAGACTGCTTCCTCTGATAGCTCATCCTTTAATGTCTCGGGCTCTTCCCTTGGGTCGAGTTCGAACATTAACGACCTTCCTTGCCTAGTCTGGTCTAGTTGAGACAGAGTACACATTTGGTGCTCGCTGTTATCCTTGTCCTTGTAAACATAGAGGTTAGCCCTTCTAGCCATTTCCTGTGAACCGTTGACCGTTCCTACCCTCCTATTCGGTCAGGAATTTGATCATCAGGGCGTAGGTGGCCGTTACCGCCTTTATCTTGTTCAAGAAAGGTCGACCCAGTAGAGCATTGTAAGGCCAATTATCTATGTCCACCACTATAAAGTTGAGTAGCACCGTTTTCCAGCAAGGTGCTACTCCGAATTTCATAGGTAATTTGGCCATTACTAGGGACCTGACCTCGATTCCTCCAAATCCTGAGTGGGGTAGGAAAAGGTTGTAGGTTCTTCCAATCCAATCTAAGCTGATCATAAACAGTTAAGCTGAGGATGTCTGTTGAGCTACCATTGTCCACTAGTATCCTCCGAACTTCCCTATGGCCAATTCGGGTGTTTATGACAAGAGCATCATTTGGTCAGACGTTTACCCCATGTGAATTAGCTTCAGTAAACACTATTGAGTCTCATCCTTCCTTTACTCTCTTCGGGTTAATGGAATTAACATTGAAATTCTGTATTGTTTCAATAGCTTCTCAGAATTCTTGAGCCTGTTCACGTTTACTTCTCCCAATTAACATTCCTCCAAAGATGGTTTGTATCTCTCCGCTTGCCTCGATACTAGCCTTGTTCCGATTTGAACTATGACCTCCAGACTTGGTTTCTCTTTGAGTTTTTATCTTCTCATCCTTCTTCATGGCCACTCTCTTTGTAAAATATGTAATACTTTGTTGTGTCTCGTCGGGCAAATTGCGATTGTCGGCATGGCTCCTTGACTAGGTTCTTTTCTTCTAGTATCGCCAAGATCTCATCCTGCCTTTTCTGAAGTAGGGTGTAGTTCGTGTATTTTCCTTGAAACTTTTTCCTGGATTGGCCAGTACTCTTATGCCCGTTTCCCCCATTTTTACTTCTTTCCTCTTTACTATTCCCCTTTTGTTATCCTTTATGGTTTTGTGGCTTTGACTCTACATCTTTTTGTTCGGGTCTCCCCTCATGCATATAACAACCTTCTATCGCCAACTCTTCTTCCTCGGCCAATGCATATCCACTTGCCATATTCATCATGTCTGTATATCTAGTTAGACGATCTCTTCTTAAGTCAAAAGATAACCGCCCACTCTGTAAGTTATTTATGAATGCAGCGATTATTGCTTCGTCATTTGCAGTACCGATCTCTAAGACCGTCTGGCCGAATCTTTCCAGATATTTTTTTAACGGCTCATCTTTTTCTTGTTTTAGTTGGGAGAGGTATGCCACCGATTTTTTCATATGTACATTCCCAATGAATTTTCTTGAGAAGCTTCTGCTTAATTCCCCGAAACTCCCAATACTTTCTAGGGGCAATCTTCCAAACCACCTTGACCCTATATCCCCAAGGGTCTATGGAAAGTCAAGGCACAACAAAGGGTCACTGTGGGAGTATTGGGCCATAGCGCTCCTTTTTGAATTGTTCCACGTGCGGCATTCTCAATCTCTCCGAGAATAGCGTTCGTAGAATATCTCTGGTGAAAGGGCTGTCAGAATCATCATCAGACAATTCATTATGTCTGTAACGCCTAATCAGCGTATCCATTTGACGCATATTATTCTCGACTTCTCGGGTCAGGCTATGTATCATGATATCTCTATCGCCTATCGGCTCTCCCTAATGGTTGAACTGTCGAGTGACTGTCAAACCCGTCTCTAATTCCTCTTCATTCTGCCTCTGAGTTTCATGAGCTAATCCTTGTAAACGTCTAGTTCCACGGTGGTGTTTACAATGATGACGGTCACCGTCTTCTAATGATGATGACCGATCCCTCCGCCGGTCATACTTGTAATGTCTATCATGCCCCACTTGACCATGGCTTCGTTTTTGGCGAGGTCGTTCTCCTGTGGGCATCTCAAGATCCTTATCCTGGTTATGCGATGTACTTCCAACCGGATTGATAGGATTTGAGTTCTTGACGGCTGCTAACGCATCTGGTTCTGGCCCAATTATAACTGATCAGAGGATTAGTCTCTCATGCAGCCAATAGATCTATTCCTTTCTCCGCCACTTCTACCAATAATTGTTGTAATGCTTCCCTAAAACGACGAGCTATGTCCTCTCTGGTCGGAGGGACTCGATGGATGCCAGCTAGAGATACCGGCTGGTTCTCGGTGGTTGTTGTGGGATTTTGAGTTATTCCCCATTTGTGAGCATTATATGTTGATTTTTGAACGTCCCTAAAATCGTCTTTATTTCTGTAACCGGACATCTTTTAAAACAGGTCATATTTGTAATGTACTCGCCCCTTCTTCTAGCGCCAATTGTTGATGTCTGTTTTTTGATGGTCAAGAAAGTCAACAACATTTGATTCAATTTTGACCTGCCAAATGAAAAAAAGAAAAAGGATGCAATGTGATAAGATTATGACACGAGAATATGTGGTAAAACTTTGATGACTGGAGAAACATCCACGAGTGGTTGTATGCATAACCAAGCCAAATCCAATATTGAATACCAAATTACACCTCTCGATCTCTCTAGCCTCTCTTTTACAGTGATTCTTTCAGTTTTTTTCTTGTTCCCCCTCTAATGAGATTATGGGTCTATTTATATGTGCATAGAACCCTAATTCTTGTTACACAAATAAGGAAAGGTGATAGTGTTTAATTAGAACTGGTTACTTGTTGAAGTCGTCTTTGTCTTCTTTCCTGTTTTGGAGATCTTATGCATTGAATCCAAATCTTCGCAGGATTCTAGTTGCATAGTCTTTTTAGGACTTACTTCCTGATCAGTGTGTAATCTTCTAGAAGAGTAGGGTTATTGCTTGATTTGGATTTGTTTCCTTCTTGGGGTCATCTTCGTATGTGGATTGCACATTTTTCATGGGGAATATATTTGTTTCCTCTTTACTCGTGGTTGGGTGTCCAAGATACTTTGTGACTCTGTACGTCTCGCTTGTTGACAACTTATTTACTCGAGCTTCACATGTTGTCCCGAGTAAAGCTGAATGTGTCGAATATTAACATTCGGCCTTACTCGGGTTCTCGTGACTGGGCGATACGACCGATAATGTTTATCCATATGCCAGCCTGGATGCTTATCTGACAATCTTCCTATGAGGTTGTCTTATCTATCAGTGAAGTGTACATTTGATAATAATATACATATAACAAGGGTGATTTTGTTGATAGAAAACAATCGAGATGAAATTTAGAGAGCCACTTGACATCATGAGAGCGACAAAGAAAAAAAATGGAATTTGATTTTGTGGATGGAAAACATGGTAGATAAAAAAATGCAAGGGTATAAAAAGAACATTGATAGATATTTAAAAAAAAATAACCGTGATAATAGTGGTTTTTTTAATTAACATTGATGGAATTAAAAGAATTAAAGATAATAATAAAAATTTAAATAATAATAAAGTTGATTAAATATTATAATAATATATGTAGGTGATGTGTACTTACAGAATACAATTACATTATAATTAAAGAAATGATATTTTTAGTATTAAGTGGGGCTTATTTATGAACTATAAAGTTTTTAAAATGTTTGATATGTATGATTATGAAAGGGATGTACGTAAAGTTTTTAAATGGTGTCATTATTGTCTCTCTATAATAATATAAGGAGAACATTGACAATATTATTGGCAAAGCACCAAGAAAGGCCAAAAAGGCCAGAATGGCCAGGGATAGGGCCATGGATAGAGGCAAATAAAGTTGCCACAACGGTAAGCTCTCAGATGCCCTCATTCAAGAGGATGAATAATGTCATATAGAAGATCACCATCATTGCAAGTATTTATCCGAATGGAGTTGAGATTTGAAGAATCAATTTTAAGGCCAAAATGGAGGAAATCTTTTACTGTTTATTCAAAAGTGAGAATTGATACTATTGAGCAAGACGTGAGCAAGACGAGGAGACAGTGCGGATCTTATATGGAAAATATTTAACTAATTATTTCAAATTATTAGATATTATATTAGGGTTTTATAATTTATTTTATTCTTTTTTACCATGTTACTTAAAGCTGTTAAAGGTAATGTTGGGATTTAAAAAAATATATACTAATTTTGGATATACATACAGTTTTAGAAGAGTATAAATATCGTCATTCATCGACCAAATTTTATAGACTTCTATATTCTATTGAGCATATAAAGATATTACCCCTACCCCTTCCCCATCCCCCTCCCCCTCCCTCTCCCCCCTTCCCCTACCTCACCTAAAACACCATTTCGGGGAAACGAGGGATGGGGTGTTTAGATGGAGGACCCCCATGCCCACCCATTTTCACAATCCCCAATCTCTAATATCTAATCTTCAATTTAAAAGCTGTTCCATTTCACGTTTTTTACCCCACTTTCCTCATTAGAGTTGACCAAGTGGTGTGGTGTAAGTGTAACTATGGTTAGAGTTAAAGTTAGAGTTTAAATGTTTGTATTAAAATATATATATATATATATATATAATATTTGATGAAATAGGGGTGGACGGAGGTTCCCCACACCCATTTGGGGGTGAAATTCTTCACTAACCCCATGGGTCCCCGAGGGGATATGCTCATCTCTAGCTACTACTCAGAATATGGTTGATAAAATAAAGATTCTTTAATTATTATTTAGAAGAAAAAAACGATATTGACACTAATAAAACTTATTAGTATAAGACAAATTACATAAATTAAAAATAAATCAAATACTATATACAATCATTAATTACACCTATATCTTCAATATATTTCTTTATAAAAAAAATTACCTTCCAAAAAAAAAAACTTATGATAAACCCTAATTTTATTTCATGTTTCAAACTTTCTAATTTTCACATGACTATCATATTGTTTTTGTTTTTTTTTATGCATAGTTATGAACTCTATCAATAAACAATTTTTATTTTTTTTAACGAAGCAATAGATATCAACAATTTTTTTTAAGATAACCTTAGTTATCAGTATTTTTTTTACGATAGCAGTATAAATAAGAAAAGTCTAGATTGAAAATCTCTTAAAACCATATACGGTTCCACATATTCCCTTTTATAAGACTCTTACATTCGAGATATTTTCGAAAATAAATTTGACCATCTTTAAAAGAGGATTTGATTCCAAAAATAATATGATTTATATATATATATATATATATATATATAAATTGGGTGTAATCATAATTTAAGAGTGTTTATAAATAATATGTATTAAAATGAATATATTTATTTCAATGAGGATACTATTGGCATTAGGATGGGTGCTTATAATAATATTTATTTTTAAAATTTTAGTCATGGATGTACTTATAAAAATGAGTGCACTAATAAGTTTTATGGGTGTCAATATATGTACCTTTATCTCAAATGTTGTTGTAAAATAGACTTATCACCACCTAGATAATTATTAGATATTAACTATTCTATTATAATTTCCTATTTCACGGTGGATGTAATATTATCAAGGGAAAAATCATATTTTAGTCCATGTAATTTATCTTAATCTACATTTAGTCCACGGTTTTTTGAAACTGTAATATTTAATCCTTCTGTGGCAGAATCCGTTAAAATGATGGATTTTGTCATATCAGGCGTTTAAAATGACTCTAATACCCCTTATGTGTGCTGATACCACTAAAAAGACCATTTTACCCTTAATTTAAATTTTAACTAAAATGACCATTATATATATATAATGAAAAATACATTAAAAAAGATAACAAAAAAAATATGGATCTCCACCGTCCATCTCACCGATGAACGGTGGAGATGTTTCTTTTTTTATTTTCTATTTAAATTTAAAAACAAAAATAAAATAAAAAAGAATTTAAAAATAAAATAATTTTTAAAAATAAAAAATAAGTTCAAAAGAACAACATGACTAAAATCATCAAACATTGCAGATCTTCGCAATCATATGGAATACAAAAACATCTTAGCAATCATCAAACACCGAAACAAGAAAATGAAACATTGTAGATCTTCACACATCAAAGCTAAGCAAGCACCTATCTGCCCAAACCAAATCGAATGAATTTAAACCCTCCATTTTCTTGTACTTCACATCGTATAAGGAACTTCAATCTCAAACACACCAGAACGCCAATCTCCACCACAACTCCAATCAAACATAAACCCTAACCCTAACCTTAACCCTAGCCATCGTCGCCGCCTACACCACCATCCAAACACCATACCTTAGCCCACTGAAATTACAATAATGACTACCCCTAGCCACTCCGATCTTATCTCTCTCTCTATCAATATCATATTTCTCTCGATCTTGTGTCTTGGATTCGGCCATCATGGTTTGACAGTGTGGGTGTTTGATGGGTCTAATCTGGGTGATGGGTTTCGACGGCGGCGTTGGTGGTGGGATTTGATCTGGTTGTGGTGGTAGTTTTGATGACGATGATGAGTTTGGATGAATGGTAGTGGTGGTGATATGATGATCATGATAATGATGGTAGTGGTGGTGGATTTGGATGAATGGAATTCGATCTGGTGTTGAAGTTGGTTATGGATATCGATCTAGTGGTGGTGGTAGTTTTGATGATGATGATAGGTTTGGTTGAATAGTGGTGGTGGGTTTGGTTGAATGGATTTGGTTGAATGATGATGATGATCGAACATCTTCTTTTCTCTCTTTTTTTTTCAATTATTTTTTTTATAAGGAATGAATTATTTCTTTTAAATTTTCTTATAATGTTTTTTTAGTTTTGATCTCAACCGTTTTTTTAGTTTTGATCTCAACCATCGATCTTAATTTCAATATTCTTTTTTATTTGTTTTTTAAAAGTAATTTATAAATTACTATTATACTCTTTGGTTATATAAGATTCTAGAACATCTGATGTTATTTTACCTTTTTACCATCGTCGACTTGACGGAACCCTAACAGAATTGAACCGTAGGGACTCAAATACGTATTGTTAGAGAAATGATGGACTAAAAATTACAATTCTGAACTAAAAGCAGATTAAGGCAAACTACAAAGACTAAAATACGATTTACCTTACTATCAATAATATTACTTTGTCCAAATTTGATTATCATATCTGGTGCTCAAATGATGTGGCACCACTATAATCCAATTACTTAAAGAGTAATGCTAAGCTTCATAATTTTTCCCCAAATAGTGTTGGCACGTGATGTGTTAACACCTTATAAATAATGAGATTATGTGGTGAGTGACGAGATGTTAATACCTCATGTGCCAATACTATTTGGGAAGGAATTTGGTAAAAGATTTGAAAAGCCTAGCATTACTCTTATTAAGTAATGCCAAGAGTAATGCTATGCTTTTCAGAAAAAAAAAATCCAAATTCCTTCCCAAATAGTGTTGGCACGTGAGGTATCAACATCTTATAAATCATGAAATTATGTGACGAGCATTACACTTATTTAAATTGTATTAGATTTGTTTGATTTAAATGAATGGATTATAGTGATGCCACACCATTGAAGCACCAGATTTGGATAAAGTAGGATTACTCTAATATTCTTTCCAATTTTATTATGGAGGTAATATTGTTTCGTAGTTCATTGTGGAATAAATATTCTCCTTGTAAGTATATATAGGTTTATTGTATAAACATTCTATATAAGAAAAATGGTATGAGGTCGGTATAACGATGTACTCCTCTTAGTTGCACAGTTGCACCGTTGAGCAATAGGCTCAAATTGTAGCATCTCTCTCAAACCCCGAATTGATTATAATAATTATATATATATATATATATATAATTGATTTCCTAACATGTTTTCTGTCTTAGATTTTTTTTTCTTTATTTTATGACATCGTACAAACTTCCAAGTAAAATAGAAAGGAAAAAAAAAATTATGAGAACCAATGGTTTACATGGTTGCGTCATGCGTGGCAAATTTCATGCCTCAAAGCTTTACATATGGGACAACACGGTCCACACCAACAGAGCACACATTAATATATATTCTTTCAAATTTTATAATTTATACCCTTAGCTATTAATGTATGAAACAATAAATATTAAACTTTTATATTGAATTTTTATTTCATTAACTCGTAATTTAATTCAAGCACACATTAATAGGATTTTATTATAATTATTATTGATCCCACTCATACTGTTTTATAACATTGTGGTTCAACAAAATTTTCGATGAATCTCGAATCATATATATATATATATATATATATATATATATAAATATAAAAGCCGGCTCACTAATCATGTTTAAATCTTAATTTTGTTTTTATAGTAAGTGGATACTAGTGACCATTTCAAGAGGAATGTCATGTCACTGTAATTTCAACAAAACAAGAAGGAAAGAATTGTAATTACTGTATCTTCCCAGAATCCTTTGATTGAAGCAGTTGAAGCGGAGGTCATCGTGATATTTTCCAAAATTTAGTTTACTAAAATACCCTTCCAGTTTTTCCTCTTTTTTTTTTACTGAAAAGCTATTTCTTTACTGAATTTATCGTCCGTTTTGATTTTTTTTCAACAATAAAAAATCCCAACATCAAACGCAAGAAGAAAAATATTTAAATAAAATTACTAATGTGCCCTTACAAGTGTGTCAATTTACAACATTTTACAGATACTTTTGCTATGGACAAGCAAAGGCAGATTTCCTTGTTATATATTGTGCTAAATGTAAAAATTCTCCATTAAAAAAATGTCAAATTTGTTAGACATTTGATTCCCTTTGAAGAAAATTAAGCAACAAACCAGCAAGCATTGCATTGCATGAAAACAATTCTCCAACACATTTTCTTTTAATTAATCTTAAGTATTTAACCGATAACTTCAAAAAATAGTCATTATTAGTGAAGATGTAACCTTAGTTTTTCATTTTACAATCATATGTGACTGTGAGATTATACTTCGAATTATTTACACATTTGGATCGGTAAGTGTAGGATTAAACCAAGTTGTTAGTGGTTAGTAGTTGGGAGCTGTGTGCTAATAATATTAGTAGTTGTTAGTTGTTAGATGTTGTTTGTGGTTTATGGTTAACAGTTGTGCTTAGTAATGGTTTGTCAGGATTACAACCTATATAAAGGTTGATCCATTTCATTTTAATTTAACTCAATCAACAAAGAATTTATTCTACAAGATTGGTTGTTGTTAACATTTGGTATTAGAGCTTGAAGCTTGAGTGTGTGAGTGGTAAAGGCTGTGAGTGTGAGAGATACACTGTGAGGGAGGGATCTGAGCTAGATTCCAGTTGGGAATCGGATAGCCGGAAAAACTCACCGGTGCCGGATTTGAACCAAGAGAGGTTCAGAGGCATTTTTTTTGGAACCAGACGAAGAAGGTTCAGAAAAAAAAAACGAAGAAGTTACCGGAGTCAGTCGTCGCCACCACCACCAACCGCCGATCACCGGGAGAGTGGGTTGTCACCACCCAGACCAGAATCTCCAGGAGGTGCCGGAAAACAAACCCCAGGTGTTCGAAGTCCAGATCGGACACCATTGACATCGAATCGAAGGAATTTCAATTTCGCGACGATTTCGTTTTTGTCACCGTTTTAGACGAGTTGACCGTCGTTAATAAGCTGAAGTTGCTGGTCATCCTTACTAGAGCAAAACCGAGTCGACACTTGACCGGGAAAGTCACCGGAGAAGAGAGAAATATCGAGATCAGAGGATTTTTTTTCTCTGTTAAAAGGAAGAGAAGAGAAACAGACATTTGGCGTCTGTGTGAAAAGAGAGGAGAGAGGAGAGAGGAGAGAGGAGAGAGGTTGAAGGTGAAAAAATAATTTTTTTTATATATAAGGCGTGATTTGCTTGAAAAGAAAGGGAGAAAGCAATCTTTGATTGACTTTTTTTGTCCGGGACAAGCGAACACATCAAAAAAAAAATCTTTGTTTATTTTGTGGTAAATTACGAATATTACCCATCTTTGGTAAATTTGCAAATAGTACATCTATTTAAGAAATTATAAATGGCTACGTCCAGTAATGGAAGTAATACAATTCAGCCCCAAATACCTAAATTTGTTGGAAAGACAAATTTTGAGTATTGGAGGGTCCAGATGCAACTTTTGTTCGAATACCAAGAGTTGTGGACTGTTGTATCCGATGGCATTGTCGATTCAACAGATGTTGCAGCAACTCGGAAGGATCTGAAGGTGAGGTTTTTCATCAACCAGTCGCTGGATCCGATAATTTTTAAAAAAATTGCACATGCAACTTCAGCAAAATGAGCATGGGATATTATGATGAATACGTACAGAGGAGTTGAAAAAGTAAAGAAAGTTCGCATGCAAACTATGCGGAGGCAGTTGGAGCTTCTTCAAATGACGAAAACAGAGAAGGTGGCAGATTATTTCTCTCGGACATTGGTACTTGTTAATCAGATGAAGTCGAATGGTGAGAAGATTTCAGATGTTCAGATTATGAAAAAGATTCTCAGAACACTGAATTCAAAGTTTGAGTACAAGGTGACTATCATAAAGGAGTCTAAAGATCTCGAGACGATGACGTTGGATGAGTTGATGGGCTCATTCCAATCCCATGAACAACGTCTGGATGAGAAGTCAGAAATTGAGGTGGAGGAGGCTTTACAAAGCCAGTCAAGTCTTAAGAAAGACACGGACGAGACTCAGAGGAATTCTAAGTCAAAACAGTGGGGTCAGAACTCGTAGAATAGAAAAGGAGGTACTTCCAGTTCTAGACAGGAAATGGGCAGAGGGAGCAATAACACTAATCAGAAGAATAAATCTCAGATTCAGTGTTTTAATTGCAAAACATTTGGCCACTATAAGGCTGAGTGCAGATCTAGAAAGCAATATTTCTAAGCAAATGTTACAGAAAATGACGGTCATTCGGAAATATTGTTGCTAGCATGCAACATGGCAGAAAATGGAGCCAATAACAAATGGTTTCCGGATTCAGGCTGCAGCAACCACGTGTGTGGTTAGAAGAAGATGTTCACTCAGTTAGATGAATCCTTTACTTCATCAGTGAAGTTTGGGAATGACACAACGGTGCCAGTGATGAGGAAAGGTAAAATATCTATCACTTTGAAGGACGGGTCCCAGAATGCCATCTCAGATATATTGTTTGTCCCAAATCTGCACAAAAACTTATTGAGTGTGGGACAGCTTTCGGAGAAAGGATATGACATACGGATCCATGAAGGAATTTGCACCATCAGTAGTGCACAAAAGGGGCTAATAACAAAGGTAAAAATATCACAAAACCGTTTGTTTACGCTACTTATTAACTGTGATAGTTTACCTTGCTTTAGTTCAATAATTTGTGATAAGAATTGGTTATGGCACATACGGTTTGGCCATGTGAATTTTGGAAGTCTGAAACAGCTAGCATCTAGGAAGATGGTTTCAGGATTACCTTCCATTAATTCCCCAGATAAAGTTTGCGAGACTTGTGTCTTGGGAAAGAAGCACACAGACCCGTTTCCCATAGGAAAGGCATGAAGAGCCAGTAAGCCCTTGGAGCTGGTGCATTCAGATTTATGCTCAGTGGAGGTTCCATCAAATGGGAATTCCAGGTACTTTATTACCTTTATTGATGACTTTAGCAGGAAAGCTTGGGTGTATTTCTTGCAGCAGAAGTCAGATGCTTGTGATGCCTTTAAAAGATTTAAGGCGAATGTTGAGAAGCAGTGTGGAAGACCTATCAAGACTTTGAGAACAGACAGAGGCACGAAATATATTGTCTGTGATGGATTCTTGCAGAAGCATGGCATTAACCATCAAATGACAGCTAGATACACACCCCAACAAAACGGAGTAGCTGAAAGGAAGAATAGAACGGTCATGGATATGGTCAGGTGTATGTTGCACTTGAAGAATTTACCCAAAGGTTTTTGGGGTGATGCAGTTGCTTGTGCGTTCTATTTGTTGAACAAGTGCCCTACTAAAAGTGTTCTCGGAAAGACTCCACATGAAGCTTGGACTCGACGCAAACCCAATATTGGACATCTACGAGTGTTCGGCTGTATTTGTTATGCTCATGTACCTGATATTTTGAGGAAGAAGCTTGATGACAAGGCAGAGAAGTGCATTTTCCTCGGCTACAGTCAGATGACAAAAGGATACAAGCTGTATAATCCAATATCCAGGAAGGTAATTATCAGTCGATATGTTACCTTTGATGAGCAAGGCTGTTGGGATTGGTCTAGTGGTAATGAGAGCTCTTCAGACATTAATGTTGATATGGAAGAGATTGGTCAGGAGGAACCTAACCTAGTGACACCACCACATGGTGAAACACCACATCCAACATAATCTTCCAGTCGTCTACAACACCAACGAGTTTTGCCAGCTCATTTACAGGATTGTGTTCTCAGTAATGACGACGATCTAACTGATGAAGAGTTGGTGAATTTTGCACTATTTACAGATTGTGATCCTATCACATATGAAGATGCAGCTCGAGATGATTGCTAGATAAAAGCAATGGATGAGGAGATAGGTGCAATTGAGAAGAATAACACGTGGGAGCTTACTGATTTGCCTCGTGGTAAACAACCCATTGGTGTTAAATGGGTGTACAAGACAAAACACAAGCCAAACGGTGAGGTGGAGCGTTATAAAGCACGTCTGGTTGCAAAAGGCTAGAAGTAGAAACCAAGACTTAATTATTTTGAGGTTTTTCCACACAGAATCGCTGGAGAATCTTCCAGATGGATGTAAAATCGGCATTCTTAATTGGTGAGATAGAGGAAAAGGTCTACATTCACCAGCCGATAGGTTTTGTGAAAATAGGTCAAGAAAATAAGGTCTACAAGTTGAAGAAGGCCTTATATGGGTTGAAGCAGGCACCCAGGGCGTGGTATACACGCATTGACACATACTTTATTCAACATGAGTTTCAGAGATGTCCCTACGAGCACACTCTGTACATCAAGTCAAATCCATGTGGAGATATTCTTATTGTATGTCTGTATGTTGATGATTTGATTATTACCTGCAATAACCCTGATATGATTACAGAGTTCAAGAAAGCAATGATTGGTCATTTTGAGATGACAGATTTAGGGTTGATATCTTACTTTCTCGGCATTGAGGTGAGTCAGACGGATGATGGCATATTCTTATGTCAAAAGAAGTATGCCAGTGATGTGTTGAAGAAATTCAAGATGGAAGGATGTAAGCCAATTTTTACTCCTGTTGAGGAGAGATTGAAGTTAGTGAAAGATGCGTCTGGTGAGCTAGTCGATGCTACCATCTTTCGAAGGCTAGTAGAAAGTTTGAGATACTTAACTTCTACTAGACCTGACATTGCATATGGAGTTGGGCTTATCAGCAGGTTTATGGATTCTCTGAGGCAGTCTCATTTGCAGGCCGGCAAACGTATTTTACGATATGTGAAATGTACATTAGATGATGGTATCTTTTACTCTTCTGCTGATAAGATTGAACTTGTGGGATACACAGATAGTGACTGGGCAGGTGATATAGAGGAAAGGAAAAGTACTTCCGGATATGCTTTCCATCTGGGTTCCAGAGTATTTTCTTGGTCATAGAAAAAGCAGCATGTGGTTGCTTTATCGACTACGGAAGCCGAGTCTATTGCAGTTGCTAGTGGCGTTACACAGGCTGTGTGGTTGCGTCGTATGCTTTGTGACTTGAAGCATCAACAAGAGGCTTCTACAATGATCTACTGCGATAACAAGTCTACCATTTCACTGACAAAGAATCCAGTTTTTCATGGTAGGAGTAAGCACATTGAAATCAAGTTTCATTTCATTCGAGACTTGGTGAAAGACAACGAGATCGTGATTGAGTACTGCCGTTCTGAGGAGCAGGTTGCAGACATATTCAAGAAGCCGCTCAAGGTTGATTCATTTCTAAAACTGAAGAAATCTTTAGGCATGATGAGTTATGGAAAACTTGGTTTAAGGGGAGCTATGTAGGATTAAACCAAGTTGTTAGTGGTTAGTAGTTGGGATATGTGTGCTAATAATGTTAGTAGTTGTTAGTTGTTAGATGTTGTTTGTGGTTTATGGTTAAAAGTTGTGCTTAGTAATGGTTTGTCAGAATTACAACCTATATAAAGGTTGATCCATTTCATTTTAATTTAACTCAATCAACAAAGAACTTATTCTACAAGATTGGTTGTTGTTCACACTAAGAGTTACGAATTTGATCTCTTAACACATTAACCCAATACATTAATAACATCTCTTTTTTCTCGGACAATGTTGTTCAAAAGAAAATGAATTATTATCAAATTAAATTGTAGTTAAATTGAAATAAATTATGGAACTAATTAGCGAGTCAAATGCAACTACTTTCAATCAATTCACCTAATCGAAATGTAACCACTTGGTATAGTTTGACATTTTGGTAAAATTCATTGTTAGGCGAGAGCGAGAACGTTTGAATTAAATAGTTGGACAATGTTTATATTTTAATTTTTTGCACATAATTTGCATCAATACTGGGAGGACATAGGCTATTTCAATAATTCATCTATATAGTGACTTTATAGAAAATAAATTTTCATATGAATTTGTACATGGTTGTTGATTTGTAGAGGCTATATTAGGGGTGAGTGTTTAATGGATCGGTTCATTTTTCAATAGAACTGATAACAAATCGATAAAGTTTGGTTTTTAAAAATATGAACCGATCCAATAAAATTTACAAATGTTAACCAATAAAAAACCAACCAAATTGGACCGATTTGGTTCGGTTCCGTTTTTTTCGATTTTGGTCATATTTGACCAAATTCATGGGCTTTAATTATTACACATATTTCATATTTTAATCCTTTTAGGCCTTCGACCAAATTAAATATGGGCTTAAACAAATTAAAAATACTAGTTTAAAATAATATTCAACAAAAAAACAAAGAAAAAATATATATCATGTGACACACTTTCATAGTTTTAGAGTTTTATGGACCGTTGTACATTAAACTAGGTTTCATATATATATATATATATATATATATATATATATAAGTTGGATCTCGGTTTGGTTTTCCTGTTTAGGATAGTGAGCAGGGAAAAAAGCCGATTCAATCGTTTTCAAAGAAATGAACCGAACCGAACCGACCAACAAAAGAAAACCGGAAAAAAACCGTTTGGATTGGTTCAGTTCACTGGTTCAGTTCGGTTTTTTGGTTTTTTGTCCACCCTTATATTATATCACTCAGATATCTATCTTTGTTATACGAAAAATTAAGAAAAACCTATTCACGCAGGCTTATGGGAAAGACACAAAAAAGAAGTTAAAGGCTATGACTAGATGATGACCTGGATACTTGGCCAGATAGGATAAGAAGAAAACGAGTAAGAGACATTGTCTATGGTAAACTTGGTGAACAAGTTTACTATCCGAAGGGAAAACCATTAAGGAAAGTGACGGCTAAAGAAGGATAGTTGACCTCACTGAAGCGGCACAATAGGAGCCCACACGCACCTATACAAGACTGGCACATTGTAAACGGTGTGGAGGCTAGCTCCAAAGTAGCAGAAGGAACAAAAGAGACAAAACCCGATGCCATTAAGAGGTGTCAACCTCTCATTAGCCACAAGGATAGGGTACAGTTGTACCTTAGGGTAGAGGGGAATAATGCGCACCTCTTACTTATGGGAAGGAAGTAGGTGCACATTACACCCTTTCATGATCTATATAAAAAACGACGACTACAATATCAGATATGGTAAGTAACCCTAGAATTTATCTCTGCTTATCTATGCTTTTGTTCCAGTGAGTGATTTAAGCGTCAGAGAGATAAATATCGGAAACCCTTCAAAATTTCCCTTCTAACCGTTATTGTGTTTCAGGTAGAGAGAAACCAATCATAAAATCATTTATTTTCAGAGAAACCAGACCATCCTATGTATTAAATCAACCTTAAACTGTTTGTTTCACTTCAACTCAGCCATCTTCGCCCCGACACAAGGAGGATTTGACTCTTCGACTGTTAGCGAGATTTTACCGTCAACAACTATAGTTATAAGTTATTGTATTGTTATTATTATTATTATTAAAATAAAAGATGAGATGGTATACCCCGCACCCACATAAATGAACCCATGGGCTTAAATTATGTATGATTAATGATTCCCTCTTAATTTTTTTTAAGGGAATGTATGGTTCCCTCTTACAATTTACAATATCAATACAATATCAATCCATCCATCCTTAATTATGATAATTACTTTAGTAATTAGATAATCTTTTACATTTGTTATAATCTTCCAATCCACAAAAAAATTAATTTCATTTCGGTCTATAAAAAAAATAAATTTGAATAAATAAGTATTATATATAGGAGGGAATTTATAAAGAGCCATAAATTTTTTTGGTCTATTGTTTTTAACCATAAATTTTATATTTTATTGTTTTTGTCATTTTTAACCACTTTTGGATAAAATTACCCATAAATTTTATTTCACCCGACATATAACTTAATTACATGCTATTTGATTCCAAATTACATGCGAGTTGATTTTTTAAGTTATATGTTAGTTAATCTTTAAATTACATACCAATTGACTTGCAACTTACATGTCAATGATTTTCAAGTTGCAATTAGTTGATTTCGAAAATTGTAGGTGATTGAAAAAAGAGAGGACAATCTTATCTTTTTAAGGCTAAAAATTGATAAATATAATAAAATTTAAATTTATCACTAAAAACAATAAACCAATAATTTTTTTGATTATTTCTTACAATTTTCTCATATATATATATATATATATATATATATATATATATATATGGGTTAAAATTAAAACTAACTAAATAATTAGTGGAGTTTCTATTTTTAACAAACATCAGTGTTTTGATTGTTTTTAGTAAACTTTCCACTAAAGAGACAAATTTACCCTTGCATAAAATTAAAAACACTACAATTCAACAGATTAGGAATTAAACACATTGAGAATTAAAACACACCTGTCTTTTTCAATTAAACACACCACCAATATAATTTCCCGATGTGTTTAATCTGATGCAAGGTTAAATTTGTCTTTTCAACGGAAAGTTGGATAAAAATAATCAAAACAATATTGACCAAAAATAAAAACCCCTTATTTATTTTTTGGTTAAAACTATTTCCTATATATATATATATATTTCCACTAGATCTCCAACAAATATCATACTTATATCAAATTAAATGTTCAGTCCTTGGTGTGGGGCTGTGGGCATCTCTAACCTGATTGATGTATCAAATTAAAAAAAAAAACAAAAGAGAAGGGTAAGATTTAAATTAGTCAATCAAACAAATAAAAATAGATTCCAAAAATCTTTCGATGCCTTAAAAAAAAATTCAGATTCCCATACTCTCACTTGTTTGTTTGTTTGTTTTTTTTAAACTCTCATTTGTTTCTGAACACAAAAAAAAAGGGTTTGTTTTCCTCATTGGTTTGGTGCCTTTGCTTTATATTTATTGCCTATCTCCCTCTCTGTCATCAGAAGCAAGTTAGCAAACCCATCTCTCTCTCTCTCTCTCAAATACTCTCTTGTGTTTGGATCCAAAAACAGAACATGGGAGAGAAGAAGCAATCAGCTGGTGTGTGGCCAACTGTGAAGCCCTTTGTCAATGGTGGTGCCTCTGGAATGCTTGCCACCTGTGTCATTCAACCCATCGATATGATCAAGGTAAAAACATATTTCATGTATTTTTGTGTTTGTTTATGCTTTTACATCCTCAATATCACTTCTTTATTGTGTTCTGCGTGTTAACTTTTTGACCATTTTTGGACCTGAAGGTGGGTTCTTTTCACGAGTTTTAGATCTGTGATTTGGTGGGTGTTTCTGGAGGTTTTTGTTTTGTTTAGCTTTTTGGTTTAATGAGCAGTTTGGGGGGTTTTGATGGGAATTTTTGTTTGGTGTTTTTGGACATTCAATTGGAGCTGAAATAGGGTTTGAAATTCTGTGTTTGGTTCTGTTGTTAGTGACAGTCTAATGAGACTTGTGGTTTGATGGGTTGTTGTTGTTCTTTGTTTTACAGGTGAGAATTCAACTGGGTCAGGGATCGGCAGCTTCCGTGACAAAAAACATGCTTGCAAATGAGGGCATCGGTGCCTTTTACAAGGTTTGGCTCTACGAAACTAATTAAAGTTTCTCTTTTGACTTGTACGCTGGCATTCTGTTGAATTTTGTTCTTGTAGTCTTAAGATCTGTGTTTAATGATGGATCATTACTTGATCCGGGTCAGCATAGATTCAGAAGAAGACAACTGAAAGTTTATCTATGTAGTAGATTTGAGCGATATGAAGTTATGAACTATGTATTACTATCACAATGAAATGTAACGGCTTATTAGAGATTTTTATGGACATTATGTTTCTGATGCTGGTGTGGCTTTGTGTGTTGCTTGTTTACATTTTCAAGCTGAAATCAGTACTAGTTTAAATATAAAACTGTCATCTGAAGAGCGTACATGTTGGAAAAGGATCTTAACAGTCACGTAGAAATTGAGGCTATTCATTTTCAATTGAATTCGAAAAAACGTCATATATCTCCGTTTCTCAAAAGTATTTTATCTTGAGCAGGGTCTATCTGCTGGACTACTCAGGCAAGCTACATATACCACTGCCAGACTTGGATCATTCAAGTGAGTGTCTCCTTCCAATTGCGTTTATTTGGAGTGATGCATGGGCTGTTTTTCTTTAAGTAACATTACTATCCTTTTCGCTTATTGGATTTTTATTTTTTTGTTTCCCTTAGGATTTTGACAGCGAAAGCAATTGAAGCCAATGACGGGAAGCCCCTACCTCTGTATCAGAAGGCCTTGTGTGGGCTAACTGCTGGTGCCATTGGAGCAAGTGTTGGTAGCCCAGCAGATCTAGCGCTTATCCGTATGCAGGCTGATGCCACTTTGCCTCTTGCTCAACGTCGAAATTACACAAATGCCTTCCATGCGCTCTATCGTATTTGTTCAGATGAAGGGATTTTGGCGCTTTGGAAAGGTGCAGGCCCTACTGTTGTCAGAGCAATGGCGTTGAACATGGGCATGCTTGCCTCTTATGATCAAAGTGTTGAGTTTTTCAAGGATTCTCTTGGTTGTGGTGAACTTACTACAGTTGTGGGTAAGATTCTGCGCAAGCTGTATTTATATTTTGCAAAAAGTGTTTATTTAATTTTTTGCAACATAAGTATCTGAAAGTTGAATTTTTTTCATTTTCAAACGGTGTATTGTTGAACTAAAATGTTATACCTGAAACTTTTTTTTTTTCTGAATTGGGCAAATTCATATGGTACATTGATGCTTTATGAAAATTTGTTATCTTCAAGTGCATGTTTCAAGTCTCCGCTCCTGAATATGCTAGTTTGCAAACTCTGAGATTCTTTCGATTAATTTATTGACAAAGGAAGTTTGACTTACGTCTCATTATGACCTCCAATTTGAAGGTTCTTCACCATTTACTCACATTAACCTTTTGTCATTAGTTAAAATCAATTTGTTTTCTGTTTTTCCTTCTTGCTTGGTGGTTCTGTAAATTGTAGTTCTTTTGGTTCAGGGTTAAATATGTCACTGACCTTTTATCAGCTACCTTAGATGTTGGATATTCTAAATCTGATTCTTTCGAGAGATGCTTAACTGTCCTCTTTGTATATATATATATATATATATATAAATGTTCAAGTCAGTACGTACTGATATAACTTCATTATTGCGTTATGATGTAGACCATTATATTTACATACTTTGATTCAAAGTGTATGTACTTGTCAAAGCTTTTTCATAATCAACGATCCGTTGACAACCCACTGATGTAAGTTATATCAGTGCGTATTGACCAGAACGGGACCATATATATATATTATAGTCAATATAAGCTTGACTCATTTACTTCCTATAAGTAGCTCTACAGTCTACCTTTATCATTATGATGTTAAAGATTCAATTGCCCTGTCATCTCCACTGATGCCTATTTTAGCTAGATCTTAGACTAACCAATTTACAAAGATTGTGATGTATAGTAACCCAACCCTTCTACAAGATGAAGTATGAAAATAATTATAACTTGTCGGTTTACAACAAAACTATTTTTTTTTTTTTGTGTTAACATTTCTTGCTTGTCCTGCACATCTTGGTTGTTAATTGTTATACACTTAAGTGTGCTTTATCATGAGACAGCCTTCCGGTGATCATTTAGTTGAGTTAACTAGGTAACATATGTTGATATTGAAACAATTGTGTAAACCTTGCTTCAAAATTTGCAGCCTGGGGACTTGCATGCACGTATTGTTTTTTGAGGCTTTGTCATACATGCTAGTTGCTAGACAACCTTATTGATGTCACATTCATCTGTCTTCTACTAATTGAAATCCATAGTTGTCTGTCAATTAACTATTATGAACTTCCTGAAAGTGAGTTGAAAGTGTTAACTGGCTTGCAAGGATTTAAATTAAACAACACTGGGGAGGCGAACTGGTGATACTTTTTTCTTTCTTCAAAATTCAAGTGATGATATTGTTGTAAAGTGTTAGTAACGTGGCCTTGCAGTGCATTATCGACTTTGATTCTCAAGGCTATTTATCCTTTTTTTTTTTTGGGGCTAATTTCTTATTTTCTCATTTTGTTTCAGGTGCAAGTGCGATTTCCGGTTTCTTTGCTTCAGCTTGCAGTTTACCTTTCGATTATGTCAAAACCCAAATTCAGAAAATGCAACCTGACACCCAGGGGAAGTATCCATACACTGGCTCTTTGGATTGTGCCATGAAAACCCTCAAGGCTGGAGGACCATTCAAATTTTACACAGGTTTCCCTGTATATTGTGTTCGAATTGCTCCCCATGTCATGGTAATCTCTCTCTCTCACTCACTCTCTTTCTATGTGTTTTTAGCTGTATGCCACTCCATGAATCATGTATCTATAGGTCCAGAAGTATATAATTTTCTGATTGCTGCATGTTTGTTCACGCAGATGACCTGGATATTCCTCAACCAGATCCAAAAGCTGCAGAAATCTGCAGGGTTTTAGTTTTCATTGGAGATGAGATTTTCTGTTGCAGTCAAAAGTAGTCAAATAAAATGACATCTCGTTTGTATTTCTGGCGGGTTTTGGCACTTCTACACACCCAAATCAAATCCATTTATTCAGAATTCTTTTACGAAGCAATCTATGTAGGATTATTATTATTCATGACAGTGATTTTTGTTTTTTAATAGACAACCCTTTTTTTTGAATTCTAAGAGAGCTATTCGTCGGAAAGACGGCGATGAAAAGAATGTTTCAAATAAGATTTGTATGCTATAAACAGGTATTTTGCCGCTGAGTTATTTTTGTGTCCGACATGAAAGTTTACCTTATGGTGAGGCATTCAATTTTAATGTATCAGATTCTTTCTTGGTTAAGATTGTTAATTGAATTTGGTCATTTTCAGATTCTTTCTTGGTTTTGCATATTTACCTGGTCTAGAATGGTTTATCTTTTATTTTATTTTGTTTGGTTCTACTACTTAAGATAAGTCACAAAACTTAATGCATTGTTCAATTTTTAACGATAAGTCCATCCTCAAGACGTTTATGTTTCAAAGTTACATTCGTAAAATGCCATAGATTAATTATTCTCGACTCTAATCCTCACAGGGTATCACTTATTAACTTTCAGAGCCTAGGCAAATATACTCAAACAAGCATATGCAAAAGAAGTTATGCAGAACGTATGGTTTTATATAAAAGTTTTCACGAAAGAATTAAGCTTTATGAATAAGATAGACACGTTATTCACTTCTACTTTCATAGTAAGGATAACCAGCAAATCAGTTGGACTTTATTAAGGATGTAATGGGGCCATTAGGAGAATGTTAAGAAAAGAATGAGAAATTAGGAATTCAAAAATCTAGGACCATGCCATGAGAGTTTTCAATAACCTTTACGGTTTCGTACAAATTTCTCACTTAATTGCTGATGAGATAACACTCTTTATCGTCCTAATCTTAAAAAATTCACCATTCTCTTCATGTCAACAACTCCTCTTGAGTAGATACAACTTGTATTCTAATGACTTAAGACTTATAAAAATCTATGAAAGTTCCCTAAAAACGTGTCTATAAACCTAAGGAGGCGGGTTTAATCAAGTTAATTGCCAATTTTTCTTGATTATTCAATATTCAAAATTCACCAAATAAAACAAACATACAACATCAAGTGTAAAGTGCGGAAATATAAATAACACAAGATGTATACGTGGAAACCCTCCAAATGACAAAAACCACTGGCTGTTAAGTGCGCCACACTCGATTGTAAAATCCACTATATGAGTAAAAAGTTACACCCTCAAGTGATACTCGGACTCTCACTCTCGACAACCTCAGGCTATGGCCATTACCACTCACCACTCACCACTCACCACTCACCACTCTTGGTTCAATCCCTAGTGATATCCCCTGATCTACTACTATTGGTGTGAGCACCTCCTACCCTACCCCTCGGGCTTTTTACATTGGATACCAGACCAATTGCTTGCCAACCTACCCTTGGTTACAAGACTTGACTTGCTTGTACAACTTCACCTAGAAGCCACAAGACTTTGACTTTATGAACAATATATGGTCGAAGTGAACAATCAATGAATACTCAATGCAAAATATGTTAGACCAAACATACAATACTTAACTAGGTGTAGATAATGCAATAAAATAACCTAGTTATCAAACAATGCCTACATCCCCATACATAAGGACTCAATTAGATGCAAAAGGATTCTAGCAACCTAATTGTCAATAAAAGTCCAACCAACACAAGTTGTCACAACATATAATCAAGAGCAATATTTTGCAATCAATAAATGCAATCAATGAGGTATACACATAAATGTTCATGAACTAGGCTAGATACACAAAGTCAACCTAATAATCAATTATGTATACATGAACATTCAAGGATTAGCTATTTAGGCATAAATGACCTGATAATGCAAGTTATCACAATACAAACCCCAAACATGTCATAACTTCAACGAATATGCAATTAATATGAAGAAATGCTAATCTAAGTAATAAATGACATGTCTTTGTAAGGTAGAACAATAAATGAACATTAATGGAGGTTCTACTTACCAATCAAAGAAAACCCATGCTTTGAATGATGCTTGAATGCAAGATGAAGATGAGTTTTGGGTTTGGAGAGTCAAAAACAAAGCTTGAAGCTTTCTCTCTCTAATGGAGGTTCTCTCACTCTAAAATGTATTTTTTGAGCTCTTAAGAAGCAAGGAAGAAGAAGAGAACATATATATAAAAGCCCTAGACAAAACGACGTCGTTTTGGACTTGGGAAACGAAATCCCGTCATAACCCCTAGGCATACCGCTGGCCAGGCAAGTGTCTAGGCAGCTGTCCAGGAAGCAGGGCACGGCTGGACATTACCGCTGCCTAGGTCGCTGGCTAGGCATGTGCACCAAAAGCGGTCTAGACTGCGGTACACGCTTGACAACACAACAGCTCGAGCTTCGAGCGACTCAAAACATGACCAAACGATATCCAAACCTTTCGTATAATATACCGTTGGAAATGTATGGAAATCTACTTTCTACTCCAATTTACAAAACATAATTTGGATGTCTGTAGAAAACTTTATGGTCATTTTAAAGACCAAAGGTCAAAAACGAATAACAACATAGATGCCCTATTTTTGTGGTCACTTTGGAGATTTCAAAACCAATTCAAAAGGTCAAGAAATATTACGACTAATATACCGTTGGAAAGGTATGAGTGTCTAGTTTGTACAAAAACTTTCAAAACTCATTTTGAATCATTTTATAAAAAGATATGGTCATAAGACCATACAAAGGTTAGTTTAAAAAAATATTTAAATCATTGAAATACAATGACACGTCCTAAAGAAGTGTTCCTACTCCCAAGTATAAGAGTGTCGTAGTAATAAATTACCCGGTAAGACCGGGTCGAACCACAGGGAGGTTGTTCACTTGTCCTTGTAGAATTAATTATCTAGATTAATTAATAAGCTTGTTATAAAAATATAAATCAATTAAAATTAAAACTGGGGCTAAGGGATCCACTATTGGTGACTCGATTATGATCCAATTATTAATATTTAGTTCAGATTAATGGGATGGTATGCCACTCCACTGACCACTCTCTGATAAATGTGGGTAAAAGTACCCACTGTGCTAGACAACATCTGTCTATCTACAGTGAGTCAAAAATTCACAAAGATCAGATGGGAGAAACCACTCTCTGATAAATATGGGTAAAAGTACTCACTGTGCTAGACAATATCTGTCTGACTACAGTGAGTCAAAAACTCCACAAAGATCAGAGGGGAGACAGCAAAAAAAAAATAAACTTACCATAATTAGATCATATTTTTCATACTAACAGTATCACCTTTGACCATAGCTATATAAAATTAGCCAGACATAATTTAACTAGAAAATAGCTATTTTATTTAAACTAAGAATTTGAGAACAAAAGAGACAGAATTTCACAAATCTAATATCAGATTTGGATTTAGAATATAGAAATTAGGGGGGAGAGACCCCCTATTTATACAAAATACCGATGAAAATTGACCATTGGATGAATTTAGAATAGAGCGTCCAGATTGCGCTACGTCATCAGTGAACAGTGACAGTGACAGTGAAGAGTGAACAGTGACAGTGACAGTGAATAGTGAACAGTGACAATGAACAGAAAACTCATCGGGGAAAGTGAATAGTGAACAATGCACCGGCTTCTAAAATATTATTCTCTGCAGCACGTGTACGGTGCACTCACAATTTAGGCCAATAGAAATGTGTCATATCATTGGTCAATAATCTTCTAGAAAGTCAACTATGAACAATGCACCGACTTCTAGAATGTGATTCTCTACAGACGCGTGTACATTGCACTCACAGTTTGGGCCAATAGGAATGTGTCACATCATCAGAAACAGTGAAAGTCAAATATGAACATTAAAAGTCAACTGTGAACAGTAGTGAATAGTCAAAATTACAAAAATACCCTTCGTGGCTTTCCTAAGGTTTTTGACGTTCTAAACTTGAAAACGATGTTTGTTTTACCATCTGAATTCTCCATAATTCTAAATTAATCGAATTACTTCTAAAATACAAAGAAAAATACACTGATTACTACACAACACGTTTATTTAAGCGAGCGAACAAAATTATGTCTAGATTGAGGAATTAATTATATTGGAAGTGTAAAATGATGATATTATCCCTTAGTAAACATACACTTTTCAATGTTAATCACACCACCAACTAGCTTATTGCTAGTCCCTAGCAACTAAAACGAAAATAGTAAAAACTCAAATTCAATCTCTAAACTACCAGATAGACAAACTCTCCCATACCTCTTTTCTCACCTTTAGACAACTAGTCATCAATCAAACTTTCTTGTGCTCAATAATGATCAACACAATAACTATGAGATTCAATTGAAATCAAACAACATCTTTATTCCGAAATCTCATCAGGGCTTTTTCCTTAGGTAGTAGTTTTATTAATTTTTTTGTTTTTTTAATATAACAAAATTTGAAACAAACATTCCATCTTTAATCCATGTAATGAGCTTTAGGCCAATAACTCCCAAACCAGTTGGCTTTAGGGCATTAAGTGTTAAAACACTTCTACGGGCTTAATTACTCGGATTGCAGATGTTTTTTTTAATAGTACAATTCCCTTAAGCTTTCTCTTTAACCCGTGTAACGAGCTTTGGGTCAATGACTCCCAAACCAGTTGGTCTTAGGGCATTAGGTGTTGAAGCACCCCTCGGACTTAATTTCTCGAGTTAAAGAGGCTACGAAACTTCACTTTATTCTTATTCAGACTCCACCGTTTTACGCAAACATTCTATGCTTACTTCGACATAAGGCTCGACTACTAAGTAAGAGTTTTGGTCACAACACACAAAATTATTATCATTATTATTACTATATATATTTTTAAACAAGACCACTGCCTTCGGTTGTTACCCTGGAATGATGTTTCCGAACTAAATATCGTAAAATCTCAACTTACTGCATATAATCACGTGTCAATGTGCGTGTGTCTAGAATAGTTCAAAAAATTTCTCAAGATGACTTAATGAACAAAGGATTAGTCAATGTTATCACAATGGAGAGTTTATAAATTTGAATAGTCAGAAGAGAGGAAAAAAATGCATAAGAACTATAAAGATGCGTCTCAAAAGAATCTAAAAGATCTCCATACTCGGCCATCTTTGCAAAAAAAAAAATGGTCAGAAGTTAGTTTTTTTTTTAAAAAAAAAACAAAAGTTATTGAATCAACTATCCCCTCCCCCCATCTAGAACGAGACATTATCCCCAATGTGTTTAGAAAGAGTTAAGGTTTAGAAGATATCACCTGAACAACTTGAAAGACAACAAAATCCTGCAAAACAACAAACGAAATACAAAATAAAGGAAACTAAAATGCATAAAAATCATGGGACAATCACAAACTGAGATTCGGATCAATTTTGCGTTTCTTGTTCTCTTTATCAATGGACCAATCAGATCAATTCTGAGGTTGAAGGATCTGGCTCATAATTGAAAGCTTGTAACTGGTCAATCAGCTCATGAGGACTTGAAGCAGAGATAAAGGTTTTTCGGATTGAAGGTGAAATGTAATAATTTTTCTGAGCATGATCAAGAAATGAAAGTAAACCATCATAAAATTTAATAACATTCAACAAACCGATGGGTTTATCATGGATGTGTAGTTGCGCCCAGGATGCCATTGTAAAGATTTCTTCTAAGGTTCCAAAACCACCTGGCAAAGCTATAAACGCATCATCATGATATAACATAGCAATCAATCCGTTTGTTTTTTTGATGATGTCTGCTCCGGCCATAGGTTTTGGGACAATACCCAGAGCTTGACTACCTCCGTCTCGTGCAGCTCGTGAAACACACCCTAATAATCCCAAGTTTCCTCCTCCATACACTAGGTGTATTTTTCGCTCAATCAAAACCTTACCAAGATGAGTTGCAACCTCAACAAACTCTCTGTATTTCCCATAGTTAGTGCCACCAAACACACAAATATTTGTGAATCGTTTAGTTGAAAGTGACGCCATTAATGCACTCTTTGAATTTTTCTTTTGAATGTTTATGAGTGCTTGAAGCAAAAAGGAAAAAAAATGCTTGTATTTATAAATCCTGAAAATTTAACAAAATGATACACCTATATGTATAAGGCGGCATATTTGTCAATGATATTAGATCCAAATGGTTCAAAAATCAAAAGTAAACAACAATAATTACAAAAGACATTAAATGCGGAAGGAAAAAGATAATAAAAACAAAAGGATATTTACTGGTACTTGTGATTGTGGCTCACATCTTCCTCTGGTTTTACGTCCAGAAACGGCTTCAACGCCCTCTATGGGTCGGGGATATGCTTCCCATCCAATTTTCTTATAAATTGGCAAACATGGTCTTTTAAAATTAGATTTCCAAGACTATATTGTGCATGTTCTTTTTAAAATTGTGGCCATAATCGGTCAATTTCCATTTGCACATATCCACTAGGATGTGCATCAAGAGTTGTTAGGATATTATCCAATGACTCCCTACGCAAACCATGCCTAATGAATAAAATTTTATCTTCCCGATTATTAGACACCATTCCTAAAGAATGACAACATGTGTTGCAAGTTGTACGTGCACATTTGTGACAAGTAACCCCTAACTTCTTAGCTCTTCATTTTTTTGCAAGGTTACTTCTTCCAAAACCAGACATGTAAGATAAAAATGAATCAGTAGACTCACCTGCTAGACGTACCTTAGCTTCGATCAACCAACGAATTTCAACAAGAATTTTGTTTATCATCAGTAAGCGTAATCTTTCGGAACGTGCTTTGTAAATCTTTTTCAGAGCATTTTAGGGCAACGATGGAAAATGTTTTCACAGGTTTGTGAAAATTTTGTCCTTGCCTTGTTTTGGGGATCAGTTATTTGGGAAACAGAATTAAACCGACTTGAATTATCACGGAGTACCGTTATCCGCCACTTAACAGGGGTTATATAGCAAAACACACCAAGCAAAAATTGAACATAGAAATTAATCTTGTAAAAATTCAAAACGTAAAACCGAACAAAAACAAAAATAATAATTACAAACACAAATAAATTCAAAAGCAAAAGATTTGTTTACTCACCTTTGTAACAAGGGTCAAAAAGTTGAGCAAGAAGTCTTGCCTTGGGTTGTGAAGATCCGGATAAGGTGAGCAAGGAAGTCTTGACAAGAGGTGTGAAGCCTCAGATTGTTGAGCATAAGGCGACAACTTCTAGAGTAGGATAGGAGGGTAGTTTCTAGGTGAAGAGGTCACTTGAGAGATTGTACTTGTCTTATCTACTAGTGGATTTTGTTTGCCAGTGGCTGCTAGCCCGTGGATGTTTCCTCTTCGGAGGTTTACAACGTTATATCTTGTGTCAACTTTACTCTATCCCTATCTCTCTAATATTTGTATGGTGGATAGAACTCTTGATGTATGTTGACTTCCTCTTTATAATATAGATTGTGTATTTGTTACAATTACTTGTTTGTATCACACTTTACTTGTGTTTATTTATTGATTAATTGTCTTTAATTAATATATATATTGTGATACAAGCAATCTAGAGGGACAAACTTTTGTTTGTTTCTAAGGGAGTCAAAAAAGGTGCCTAACCTATTCACCCCCCCTCTAGGATAGCCTTGAGCATTTAACCATGATTGTATTTTCAATTGGTATCAGAGCAGGCAACTAGATTGCACTTAGTATGAGTCCGGGGTGATACTTTCACGGTTTTTGTAAGGCGTTTGAAGTCATGAGTTTACAAGATGATGTAATGGCGGAAGGAGCCTTAAATACTAGGCCACCATTACTTTGTGGCACTAACTATGGGTATTGGAAGTTGAGGATGAAAGCCTACATCCGCTCTATTGATGAAAGGGCTTGGATGGTAGTGGAAGAAGGTTATAGTCCTCCTACCAAGGTTTTAGAGGATGGAACCATGATACTCAAGCCAAGGAGTGAATGGACAACAAATGAGTTTGAGGTTGTAAAATGGCACCATCGTGCTATGAATGCCATCTTTGGAGGAGTTGATGGGCATCAATTCTCCTACGTACAAAATCTTGAATCCGCAAAGGGAGCTTGGGATACTCCACAAGTTACTAATTAAGGAACCTTAGCGGTGAAGAAATCGAGGCTTCAAATGTTGGCATCACAATTTAAAGGTTTAAGTATGGGTGAGGAAGAAAAGTTTGAAGACTTCCAATTCCGGCTTCTTAACATAGCTAACCAATGTCAAGCACTTGGAGTACCTATCTCAAAAGAGCGTTTAAATTGGAAAATCCTTAGGTCTCTTCCTAAGAGATTTAAATCAAAGGTGACAACCATTGAGGAAAGCAAGGATGTGGATAGTATGAACATCGATAAGTTTCTTGGGTCTCTCCAAACTTATGAGATGTGCTTGAAGCCAAAGATCAAGAGTAAGGGAATTGCTCTCAATGCTATTGAGGAGGAGAGTGATGATGAAAATAAAGAAATGACACTCTTGGTTAGAAGGTTCAAGAAGTTTATAAAGATGAATGCCAAACATAAAGGCAAGTCTTCTAAGGAAAAAGGAGTCAAGAGAACATCATCTCTAAGGATTGTGAAGAATAGTCAAGCCATGAACAAGAAAGAGGTTCAATGCTATAATTGTCAAGGTTTTGGTCACTTTGCTAGTGAGTGCACCAAGAAGCCATCTAAGAAAGACAAGAAAGGAAAAGTGTTGGCGGCTACTTGGAGTGATGATAATTATAGTGACAATGAGAGCTCTAGTAGTGAGTCTTCAAGTGATGAAGAGTTGGTGAGCAACTTTGTAGCTCTAACGGCTTCTCATTCTTTACTAGATGTTGGTAGTACAATATCTTTGAACAAGAACCTTGATGCAAATCATGATGGAAGCTCTAGTTCCATTCCTAATAATCTTGAGTTGTTGAAAAAGATAGAAAAGCTTGAAGAAGCTAGAGACAATGCTCAAAGAGAAGTAGTTGAGAATGATGATTTGATCAAGAAGCAACTAGATGAGTTTGTGGTTGTTAATCGTAGACTTTTTGGTGAAAAAGGTGATATTATGAAGAAGTTTAGAGAACTTGAAATGATTAACCTTGAGAAATATAATGTGATATCTTCTTTGAAGAAGAGAGAACAAGAATTGATGAAAGAGATAGACACGGCTAAGGAGGCTATCAAGGATTTAGTGAATGATTCGGTTAGTGTGTCTAGTGTTAAGAATCTTGTTAACTCTCATAGTGGTGAAGACGACTTGGTAGTTGAAGAGGAGCTCTTGGAAGCATCACTTCCTACACACTTTGATGAAGTCGTGATTGATAAGAAACCACACAAGAAGAGAAGATCAAAAGCCAAGAAGAAGTTGGTGAACAAGGTATCTTTGCAAACTCCTAGTGAATCTAGTTCAACTCCAAAAGGTACAATCTCATCTTTTATTCAAATTTGCCATTATTGCAACACAATAGGTCACTTTAAGCCTAGGTGTTATAAATATATTGAAAAATGCAAATTAGGAAATGAATCTAGGGATAAGGAGATTAAACTTCAACTTGAACATGCTAAGGACTTGAAAGTTGAGAAACATGATAATTTTGCTAAGCATGAGAAAAAGTTGTGGAGTAGAAAGAATTCTAATCTTGTTCAACTTGACAAAGCTTGTGTTGAAATGTTAAGGAAGAGTGTGTTAGTGATATTCTTGTTAATCAAGTCATTGAAGGACTTTACTCTAGATTTAACATTGTTGTCAAGGATGATATTGGAAATGTTTGTGTAGGTACAACCAAGAACAAGTGGTTCAAGGGTGAGTGCTCTTATCACTAATATAAGAAGCACATGTGAGATAGCTTTGAGGCTATATATCAATTGTGTTGAGAATTCTTGCTTGCTAGCTTTGAATACTCCATGTATTGATATGAACTTGGTTATCTCACATCATGATTGTTATGATGGTTAAAATTTGTTGATAAACTTTAGAGAAGTTCTTCTTGTTATATGTGTTGATTGAGTTGAGATATTATGCTTTTTATACTCTTGTTGTGAAACATCGTCAACTTGGTGTCATGAGGACATTCAAGGCAAGAGTGCTCATAAAAAGGGCGAAAGTAAGATATTTTGTGAATATAATGTGCAAAAAGGTATCTCTATACTCTAATGCATATTCTCTTAGATATTCATCTTTTGACTCAATTTTTGACATACATCTCATAGCATGTCATATTAGAGAATTTTGTATAGTATACATATGGTTCTCATTGACATTTGCTATTTTAGGATCTAATAGTGATATTGTTCACATTGATCTTAACTTTGATGATTGTTTGTGTTTGGTATATTGAGTGGCATTACTTTTGAAAATATGAGCTTCATATTCTTTGAAAGCTACTCATTAGAGAAGTAATGATCTTGAATAAGTCTCTACTTATTGTTCTTAGATCATTTGCTTATGAACCATAAAATCTTGGTTTTCTAAAAATTGCACCTTGCTTCTCTTATATGTTTTGCTAGTAGGTTGAGTTTACTAATATGTAAACATTGGATACATCTTGAAGTTTTTGTGCTTAAGTACATTTAAAATGACCTATGGTTAGTATCCATTTTGCTTCGGCAAATACATAGAACTCAACGAGCACCTTCATGAAAAGGGCTACACACCTTGGTTGTGAAAGCTTCCCAATGTTGGAAAGAGCTACACCATTGTGATGAGTGAAAGCCATCATGAAGTGAATTTTTTTTTATGTAAAAAAAAATGGAAAAATCAAAGAAGTGTTGAAATGAAATCATTAAAAAAAATCTTTGATTCAAAGCCTAAAAAGAAAAGGAGGAAGGCTTAAAAAGAAGTTTAGTTGAAAATCAAATGAGATTGGGTTGAAAAACAGAAATGGAATGATGAACCACATGCAAACAAACGATTATATGTTGAAAATCTATTCTCTTAAAAGCAAAAAATTCTGGATGATAATCGGTTTGACTTTTTATGGAAAAAGCTTAAGATGAATAGTTGTTGGAAATTTTTTGCATGTTGATTATCAAACTACTTCTTGATATATATATTTGAAGCATATCTCTCTCACACACACACTTTGTTTATGAGTATGATGATATATTTGCAATTTTTGAAGAATTATGAGAGAACTTGAAAAATCTTTCTGTATCTCTCTTAGCATATGAAGGTTATTTTGTTGATATTTCTTCAAATTGCTTGAATGTGTGATTGTGTGAACTTCCTTGTGAACCTGATGCTATCATGAATCTTAGTCATGGCATTTATCAAGGGGGAGCATTGTATGCTAGACATTGTTCTCTTTTATGATATGTTCACATGCTTCATTTTGTTACATGTTGGCATATTTTGACTTAATGATACTTGTAAGATATTACTCACTATCTTTGTCTTGCTTGATGATTCATTCTTAAGTCATATGTCATTGTTTTATATATTTGTGACTAATAAGCTTGTTTTGTCTTTCACTCACTTTTGTATGTTTATAGCATCTTATTTCACAAGAACAAATGAGAAGAACTAAAGTTACTGGAAGTGGAAATCAATTGAATCCCATTGTGAAAGCCAAGTCAACCTCAAAGAGATCCAAAGCTTCAAGGTCAAAGGATTTAGGGATCTTTGCAACTAAGAAGATATTTCAAGAGAGAGACATTGACTTAGGTAAATGTAAAGATTCTTATGTTCTTAAATGCATTAAGGATAGAAATTGGGAATCTTGGGCGAGCATGCTAGAAATAGTGAATGACACTATTGTTTGAGAATTTTATCATGAATATAGAGAGAGTGCCACCTTATTGGATGCTTTGATGGATGTTAGGGGTGTTGTGTTTAGAGTTAACCCGGTAAACATTAACAAGTTTCTTGGGCTATCTAGTGATATTGATTCAAACTTTCTAGATGTTGATATCATTGAGTATTTTAATATCATGGGTAGAACTCTATGTGACAATGCTTCTTTTGAGTGGAAAGGTAGAGCATATTTTAGTCACCATGAGTTAACTAAGGCAAGTGCATTTTGGTATCTTTTCATTTGCACAAATATTATTGGATCTTTGAATTCAACCGAGTTGAATAAAGACAAGATCAAAATAGTATATGCCTTAGTGACTAATCAACCTATAAACCTTGGGGATTTGCTTATGTTTTATTTGGATAATACGGCTTTTTCAACTAGAGTAGATAAGAAGCTTGCATTACCGGGGTTTATAACTTCTTTGTGTTTAGCTCGTGGTGTTCAAAGTAGTGGAGATGATATGTTGGTAGAACCCTTGGAAAAGTATAGTGATAAACGTGTGTCATACATGTCATATAAGGATAAGGGTAAGACATGTGATACTTTTGTATTTTTAGTTCACAAGTTGATTGTCAAGAGACTAGCATAAACATTCTTCCGGATTGGACTTTGCATTTGAAGAAGAAGGTTGATGAGCTTAGTGCTATAGTTGAAAAACAAGATGCTAGAATAAAAGAGTTGGAGGAGTGTATTGCATCAAGTTCAAGACCACCTCTCAAGCATTATGTTAGGTCAACTACACACACATCTGTCTTTGGTGGATCTAGTAACTAGTTTTTGAGTCTCATGGTATGTTTCTTACCTTTTGGCATCATTTCATGTCAAAAAGGGGGAGAAAGAGTTGTTATGAATTGCTAGTTACTTAGTTTCTTTTTTATGCTGTTTTTGTGAACTTTTGGACTTTCAATGACTTGTAATAATTAGTCTTAAGATTTGGTTAAGAATTCTTGTATTTGGCATGTATTGAGGGGGATATACATGTATTTGTTGACTTAATTGTATATTCTTATCCATATTATATGTTGCCATTTGTTGTTTTTCTCTTGTATATGCACTGTGCTTTGAGATGATTTGTAGGTTGCTTCAAGAGAAGATCAAGATAAAGTTCAAGAGTTGGTGAAGATTAGTTATAGGAATTTTACTCATTGTAATGTTAGGGAGTGATTTTGTGACCTATCTTTATTTTTATATTTGTAGTAAATGTATAGGTGTTTTGACATGGAATTTGTCAAAGGGGGAGATTGTTAGGTTTTAGTTTGTGTTGGCATTAATTCCATATCAAAATGATGTTTACCTTGTAATGACTTAGTTGTTTAGGTTCATGATGATTCAAGCTTCAAGGAAGAAGAAACAACAAGTCAAAGCAAGTTCTAAGTCTTCAAAGAGAAAGGAAGCAGTTTGTTTCTACAAAGGTATACTAAGATCTTATCTTTCTCTTACAAGGCTTAAGCACACACATACATATCATACATTTGTGTCCCTGCATAGTTGTGCACCTTTATAAGCACACACACACATATCATACATTTGTGTCCATGCATAGTTGTGCACCTTTATAGGCACACACATACAATTCATTCATATGTGTCCCTGCATCATTGTGCACCATTTATAACACATTCATACACTTTAAGATGAATGCTCATGCATTGGTTTGGAAATAACATGTTTTGGAGTATGCATGATTGGAAACTATCACTATGTAGTTTGCACTCTAGTGTGAATTATGTTTGTGTGTGTATATGTTTGTATAACATGGATATTTAACTTGGATTTAGTCTTAAATCATTCTTGATTGAGTTCCGGTCATTTCGGTTACTCATACTATTGATTTCAAGTTCAAAGTCAAAAGATACTACACTTTCAACTTATGTTTCATACATTCTCTTTGTCTTCATATATCAAGTAGAATTATTATATTCTGGTTTGAGTATCTTATATGTCCATGTCCGTGTGAGAGTTACGGTTCGTAATCCGCAAACGGATTCAAATTCCGAGTTCGGAGGTCGGAGAACAGTCAAAGAAAACGAGGGAAGCGCGATGGGAATGCACCATGGCCAAAAGGCCATGGAGGTGTGCATGCCAGAGATTGCGCGTGGCCATCTCGGCTGTAAAATCTTGCTGCCCCGAGATGCCCATGCACCATTTTGGGGGAACACTTCCAAAGGAGGGAAAAATGGTCTTTTCATCTTTCTTCTTTCCCTCTCCTTTATAATCTCTCTCCCTCTCACATTTCATTCTAAGAAGAAATTCAAATCAAGTGTGCAGAATTTTCTCTCTAAATTTTCTCACATTCCAAACACCATAACTTCTTCATTTGAACTTCGATTTGAGTGATTCTAAGTTGAGAGTGTTCATCTATTCATCCTCCATCTTTTATCTGAAGGTGTGAGTTAATTTTGCTGCTTTTTTTGGTGTCTAATCATACAAAAACGGGACTGCACCTAGATCAACCAAGGTATTGATTTTCTCTCTAAGTTTTCTTTTAAAACTTGGTCAATTGCCTTGGGACATATATTTGTATATTGTGAGTGTTTTGATTTGTGTTTTGAACACTTTCAAAGCAAGATTGAATTTCAATTGAAATCATTCATGTTGAGTTAGGTTTTGATTTTGCCTATGTTATCACATGTTTGGGATTGTATTGTGCTAGCTTTGATTCTACGACTAATTTGTGATCTTTGATTGATTGATTTTGTGAAAAATAGTTCATCACATGTATTAGGCTCTCTTGGCTGAAATTCTCACATAATACATGTGCTTATGTTCTTTTGAGCTATTCATGTGATTTGTTGAATCTATGATTAGGAATATGCTCTAGAACTTATGCTTAGATCTATTTGACATTGTCATATGATTTTAGCATGTTTTAGGTTTTTGTGATTTAAACTTGATCTTGTGATTTGTTGATCATATCTTGTGATTCAAGTTTAGATATATGCATGAATCTAGTTTTGTGATTAATGTTGATCATATCTTACATAATCTAGATTGACTACTCATGCATGATGAACTAGACTATATGTGATTTGTGCATTCATGCTCATGTCTAGTATTTTCCATAGGATGTTTTGATCATAGCATTCTATGTTGCGTGCTTGTTTGCGTTTTGCATTCATGATCACCTAGATGCCTTGTGAGAAGGAAGTCTTGACAATAGGTGTGAGACCTATGGTGTTGAGCAAGAAGTCTTGGCAAGAGGTGTGAAGCCTCGGATTGTCGAGCAAGGAAGTCTTGGCTAGAGGTGTGAAGCCTTGGATAGTCGAGCAAGAAGTCTTGCCTAGAGTTGGGAGAACTCGGATAGGTGAGCAAGGAAGTCTTGACTAGAGTCGGGAAGACTCAGATAGTTGAGTAAGAAGTCTTGCCTAGAGTTGGGAGAACTAGGATAGGTGAGCAAGTAAGTCTTGACTAGAGTCGGGAAGACTCGGATAGTTGAGCAAGAAGTCTTGCCTTGGGTTGTGAAGATCCGGATAAGGTGAGCAAGAAAGTCTTGACAAGAGGTGTGAAGCCTCGGATTGTTGAGCATAAGGCGACAACTTCTAGAGTAGGATAGCAGGGTAATTTCTAGGTGAAGAGGTCACTTGAGAGATTGTACTTGTCTTATCTACTAGTGGATTTTGTTTGCCGGTGGCTGCTAGCCCGTGGATGTTTCCTCTTCGGAGGTTTACCACGTTATATCTTGTGTCAACTTTTCTCTATCCCTATCTCTTTAATATTTGTATTGTGGATAGAACTCTTTATGTATGTTGACTTCCTCTTTATAACATAGACTGTGTATGTGTTACAATTACTTGTTTGTATCACACTTTACTTGTGATTATATATTGATTAATTGTCTTTAATTAATATATATATTGTGATACAAGCAACCTAGAGGGACAAAATTTTGTTTGTTTCTAAGGGAGTCGAAAAAGGTGCCTAACCTATTCACCCCCCCTCTAGGTTAGCCTTGAGCATTTAACCATGATTGTATTTTCAATTTCTTCCTTATAACACATTTCAAAGGAAAAACACTTCCAAGAACTCATTTTTAATCACTCAAAGCATTCCCATGAGCATTAAATCTTCATCTTGCATCATCTAAGTTCATCTAGAGTGCATCTATGGATAGGGTTGCTTCATCATATCTTGTTTGGTAAGTTCTTCACTATCTTCTTACAAGTTTAGTGTTTTGCTTACTAAACCATCTCTTTAATTAATTGTATTCTCTTAGAATATTTCTAGATACAAATTAGAGATTGTTGTGATGACATGATTGAGTGTTGTATTGTGATAGCTTCATAGGATTGATTGATCTATGTTTAGCTAAGCTATTTGAACATGTCATTTATCACTTGATATCTAGGATTACATTGATTGTCATCTCATTATCCTAGATAAGCATATAGGGTTTCCTAGCCTTGTTTGTTCATTGAATATCATCATATATTCACTTAGGACACTTTATCTCTTCATTGAGAAGTAAGACTTGTGTTGCTTCCGGGAGTAGGTAGCTTAAAGCACAAGCATGATGAATTAGGTTTACTTATAATGGGATTAGGTAGTGGTGGAGAATTAAACCGGGATTAGGTTATAATTCCTTTATCATTCGTGGATTCGAGGTTCTAGTGTGGCGCACTCATCAGCCCGTGGTTTTTCATATCCACGTATATCTCAAGTGTTTTTACTATTTCTGCATTTATTACACTTGTGGTATCTTTGTAACTAGATAGGGGTATTTTCGTCAACTTGACTCTTAACGAAAATTGGGTAAAAGTTAATTAAAATATATTCACCCCCCTCTAGATTAATATTACACACCATATTATTTGTTTCATGTGTATTTAGACTCTAAAAATAGAAATAAAACTCACTCAAACCTTCAGAGAAAGATGGAGGATGAATATGCAAACACTTTCAACTTTGAATCACTCAAATCGAAGTTCAAATGAAGAAGTTATAGTGTTTGGAAGGTCAGAAAATATAGAGAGAAAATTTTTTGCACACAAGTTTAAATTTCTTCTTAGAATGAAATGTGAGAGGGAAGAGGAATATAAAGGAGAGGGAAAATTGGGCATGTCAAATGACCAAGAGGGACAAGAAGAAGCCAAGCATGCTTGCTTCCCGAGATGGTGCATGGGCATCTCGGGGCAGCAAGCCTTCTGCCCCGAGATGGCCACGCGCCATCTCGGGAAAGAAGTGCTTTGCTGCCTTCTTTCTCCTTCGACCTTCCTTCACGTTCTTCGACTGTTCTCCGGCCTTCAAACTTGGAATTCGAATCCGTTTACGGATTATAAACCGTAACTCTCACGCGGACATGTACATATAAGATACTAAACCCAGAAAATAATAATTCGACTCGATATACAAAGACGAAGACAATGTATGCAACATGAGTTGAAAGTGTAATATCTTTTGACTTAGAACTTGAAATCAATAGTATGAGTAACCGAAATGACCGGAAATCAATCAAGAATGATTTAAGACTAAAATTAAGTTCAATATCCATGTTATACAAACATATACACAAACAAACACAATTCACACTAGAACGCAAACTACATAGAAATAGTCTCAAATCATGCATTTTTCAAAATATGTTATTTCCATACCAATGCATGAGCATTCATCTTCAAGTGTGTGAATGTGTTATACATGGTGCACAACGATGCAGGGACACATATGAATGAATTGTATATGTGTGCCTATAATGGTGCACAACGATGTAGGGACACAAATGTATGAATTGTATGTGTGTGCCTAAGCCTTGTAAGAGAAAGATAAGGTCTTAGTATACCATTGTAGAACCATATTGCATCATTTCTCTTTGAAGACTTTGAACTTGCTTTGACTTGTTGTTCATTCTTCTTTGAAGCTTGAATCATCATGAATCTAAACAACTAAATCATTACAAGTAAACATCATTTTGATATGGAATTAATGCCAACACAAACTAAAACCTAACAACTCTCAGACAAGGATTCTATTAGCCAACCCTGTTCTAGGATGCCCAACGAATGGCTGAAAAGTGTGAGACCTGTTAGAGAATCGTAAATGACATCATGTGACCACATAAGTAGTTAAAGACCTTGACCTTACCATGGCCATTTGCAATGTTGGGGATAGATTTGATCGATCTGATGCCAACCGCAACTAAAGGATGAGCATTGTGCTAGTGAGCTACATCAAGAAATGGGCTGAAGCAGAAGCATTGGTGCATATAACAGAAGCCAATACCACCAACTTTATAAAGAAAACATTATTTATAGATTTAGGATTTCTGACACAATCATCACCGATAACAGAACCCAATTCGACAGTGACAATTTCAGAGAGAAATGTGAGATGTACCACATCAAAAACTATTACGCCAGACCTGCTCATCCATAGACCAATAGGTAAAACTGAAGCTATAAAAAAGATCATCAAGCACACCTTGAAATTCAAATTGGATACCAAAAAAGGAAACTGGGCAGATAATAAGCATGAGGTGCTTTGGGCATATCAAACGACATAAAGAACAACGACGGGCGAGACACCCTATTCACTAGCATTTGAATCTGAGGCAATCATCCCAGTAGAAGTAGTTTAAACCTTTGCAAGATTTCAACTACACCGGTTTGTACAAAATGTAAGTATGTTAGAACAAAACCTACATAAACTTGAAGAAATAAGAGATCTGACACTTGTGAGAAACGCGGATTATCAACAGAGGGCAGTCAGATATTATAATTCGCATGTTTGGGTAAGGAGATTTCAACTCCTGATTGCTTGAAATCGTAGTTATAAAAATAATACTCGCAAGTGCACGAATCATGAAGATATAGTACAGCAGCAAGTAAGTATCGTTCCTACAAGGGCTAAAGATTTAATGGTTGAAAACTAATTTTAAATAAAGCTAAATTAAAGTAACCAAAAGATTGTTGTTTGATTGATTTAAACTAAAAACTAAATTAAATTAAACTAATGAAAGCAATTGAAAAGATTGAGTTGTGACCAGGTCATCAATGATCCCCAATTATGAACACTTAATGTTTGGAATTAATTTGTAAACAAGATTCAATCAATTCTAGGGTTCATTCTTTATCTTTAATGTGACTATTACTGTTCGGTCGTAGGTTGAGTCACGTGTTCCCAATCACTATTCACCCTTTGGTCCAGGTGTGAATAATGATCGGAAACCCATTAAGTGTAAGAAATAAGAACCAAATTCTATTACTTTGCCTTGGTCCAGCTAAAGATAAAACTCATTCATTCAAAAGATCATAAATTAAGATTAAATTTGGTTCTAACCCTAATTCTTAGATAGTTTTAATCCTAAAATCACGCCAAATAATCATTCACCCTTTGGTCCATGTGTGAACAAGAATTACAACTAATGAGGATTAAGCAGTTAAGAACAGAGAATAAATCAAGAATTGAATTGATGAAATAATATTAATCCAAACATGAACATTCATAAAAGGTTCACATTAATTCTCTAGTTATGAAACTAGTTACACATCATGAAAATAGAAAGACAAGAGAAAGAAAAGATAAAACCCATTGAGGCCTCAAATGGATTCTTCAAATCTTCAATGTTGAAATCTTCTTAGTCTTCGAATCTTCAGATGTGCAAGATGGTTGAGAGAATTGTGTTGTGAAGTGAAAAGGTATGGGGAAAGGGGCTGTAAGCTATGTGTATATTGTCGTATAAAACCCTAAGATCATGATGTATTTATATGGAACACCAATTTGATCTAAATCAGAAATCCTTCTTTCACACGAAATTTCCCCACAGTTGTGGGTGGCACATTGGTCTTAACAACGAGCGACCTTTGTTGGACGAAAAACCTTGATACCATTGTGAGGAACACATCGGTCCTGGAGCAATCATGCAATGGTCATTAGCTATCTTCGTAGCGCTGTCTCACTGCTGTAATAATTCATAGCGGACTTGAAAGTGGTCATGGGAAATTGCAGATAAGTCCCTCGAATCTTCAATAATTCATCTTTCCTTGTAAAATTCTCCGAACACCTCACTTATATCCAAGAACCTGAAAAATGTTACAACAAACAAATTAAAACCCCTAAATAACTTGACAAACATGCAATTGATTTGAGGAATAGGGATCAAAAACATATATATAAAATGACCGATCAAATACCCCAAAACATATCTTTTGCTAGCCCATGAGCAAACTAAGCAAACAAAAATTATAAACAAATCCTAGAAATAAAAGTCCTAACTAAGCCACTTTCATAGGGAACATGATAGCATTGAGCGTATACTACATGCATTTAAACCTCTAGGCAACCCTAATAGGAGGAGTTTTGTCTCCTGAGGGTTTATAGCTACGACACCCATAAACATATCTTGTAAACACCAGTTATCCAAAATACATTCGAAATGTGCCCATATTGAAACAATGTATGCAAAAGCCAATAAGTAAAGACTAAATTTAAGTAAAAAAATTGGTTGCATTGCTCAATTTAAATGAAAAGCCCATACTTAAGACATTCAATTTTCAAAGTCACATTCACTAAATGCCATAGATGTAATTCGCCTCTACTCTAATTCTTAAAGGATATCACTCATTATTTAACACATAACCTAGGAAAATACACTCATCAAGCATATGTGATAGAAGTTATACTCAAGAAATTTCCTAGTTTTGATTGCATATGAATATATATAAGAGAGAACACTTGATTTATAAGCAAAAGATCTCATGAAAAGAATCAAACGTTATGAATAAGATAGACACCTGATTCACTTTTAATTTCACAGTAAGGATAACCAGCATGTCAGTTAGACTTTCATTAAGGTTGTAATGAGTCCATGGGTGAAGGTTAAGAAAGAATGAGAAATTAGGAATTCAAAACCTAGGACCATACCATGAGAGTCTTCAATTACCTTTAAGGTTTCGCACAAATCTCTTGATCTTCATTGATTTCATTGTAAGTGGATAATTACCGCTCATTACTGTCCATCTCTTCATAAATTCACCATTCTCTTTCTCAAGCTCCTTTTAAGTAGATACAACTTTTCCATTTATTTCACGTAATTGCACGCATTAAATTCTATTCTCTGATTCTGTCAACAAACCATTTATTTTAGTGGCAACCTTCACTTTTATTTATTTTTATTTATTTATTTATTTATTTATTTTCAATCAAGAATTGAGAATCAGATAAGTACATAGAAATTCATAATCATCAAACTTACACTTTTGGATTGAATGCAGCTCTTTACTTTCATTGGCCATTGATTGAAATATGTACAAAATTCATGTGCAAAACTATCACACCTTCATCACATTCTCAAAGCATGATCCCAAGCTAAAAGTATGGCTATAATATAGGCTACATGGGTTACAGTTAATGTGGTGAAGAAATAAAAAGGCTTATTTAGTGTTTGGCTTCAAACAGGGCTATGGAGCACACACACGAGAGTAGGAAATATTTAAGGCCTTGTAAGTAGTGATCGGTCATTATTTGTATATATTTTTAATCCTCTTTCCTCTGATCAATTGCTTGTTTCTTGAGCCTTTTTAGGTATTTAATTTGTGTGTTTGAGCATTTTTAAGGATATTGGATCTTAATGTTATGTTTGGAAGTTTGGAAGTTTGGAAGTAAAATGAGGCAATTTTGTCAATTGCCGTTGTGGAGGTCGTTGCCCATGCAAAGCATCCACCGTGGTCTAAAGAGTGGAGAATCATAGCCAAACCATCTTCCATAACTGCGGTATATATCACGGTCCAGGTCGTGTCTCCACCGCGGTCTCCCCAGCGGAACATCACAGAGAGCACATCGCTTCATGCACCGCAGTCTGCAAGCAAGATGTCCGTACCATGGTCTAAGGAGCGGTCACACGTATTCCTTGTTGTCTTGGGAATTCTGAACCCTATTTTGAAAAGAACCTATGTATATATATATATATATATATATATATATATATTTATCGATTTATGGAGGAGATAGAAGCCAACACCACCTCTCCATATCTTTTACAATAAATGGTAATTCTTTCAACAATATTTGCACATCCGAAGATTCAAGATAAAGAAGATTTCAATGGGTTTTATCTTTTCTACTTCTTCTGCTTTTATTTTTATGATGAGTAATTAACTCCATAATAGGGAATCAATGTGAACCTCTATGAATGCTCTTTGCTAAAATTAACTATATTTAATTAAATTAAGTTTTGATTCATTCAATTCATCCTATATCTTTATTCTTTATTCTTTATTTTTGTTAATGCATGATCATATGTTGGCATGAATGTAGGGTTTTGATAATTTAATGATTGAGGTTTGAGTATTGATCTATACGTAATCTTAATTAATAATCAATTAAATGGATAAAACTGATCTTAACATTGATCTATGCAAGTAGGTTTTGGCTCATTGTTTTTGCGCTTAATGGGTTCTCGATTATAGTTTGTCATTGATCTATGGGTAAATTGTAATTGAGAACACTTGATTCATCCCAGGATCATACGGTAACAATCATACTTATGATAAGAACGAACCCTTCTTAGGTTTTAGTTTGTGTTGGCATTAATTCCATATCAAAATGATGTTTACTTGTAATGATTTAGTTGTTTAGATTCATGATGATTCAAGTTTCAAAGAAGAAGGAACAACTAGCCAAAGCAAGTTCAAAGTCTTCAAAGAGAAAGGATGTAATATGGTTCTACAAAAGGTATACTAAGACCTTATCTTTCTCTTACAAGGCTTAGGCACACACACACAATTCATACATTTATGTCCCTACATCATTGTACGCCATTATAGGCACACACATACAATTCATTCATATGTTTCCCTACATTGTTGTGCACATGTATAACACATTTACACACTTGAAGATGAATACTCATGCATTGGTATGAAAATAACATGTTTTGGAAAATGCATGATTGGAGACTATCTCTATGTAGTTTGCATTCTAGTGTGAATTGTGTTTGTATGTGTATATGTTTTTATAACATGGATATTGAAATTGAATTTAGTCTTAAATCATTCTTGATTGAGTTCCGGTCATTTCGGTTACTCATACTATTAATTTCAAGTTCTAAGTCAAAAGATACTACACTTTCAACTCATGTTGCATACGTTGTCTTCGTCTTCATATATCGAGTCAAATTATTATTTTTTGGGTTGAGTGTCTTATATTTCCATGTCCATGAGAGAGTTATAGTTTTTAATCTGCAAACAGATTTGAATTCTGAGTTTGGAGGCAAAAGAACGGTCAAAGAACGCGAGAGTAGTGCAAGGGAGTTGCACCATTGCCAAAGGCCATCAAATGGTGCAAGCCCGAGATGGTGCTTGGCCATCTCGGCCGCAACTCCTTGCTGCCCCGAGATGCCCATGCACCATCTTGGGGAAGCATTATCAAAGGGGGCATTTTGGTCCTTTTTCTTCTATTCTTTCCCTCTCCTTTATATTTCCCTTCTCTCTCACATTTCATTAAAAGAAGAGATTTAAAATTTGAGTGCAGAATTTTCTCCCAAATTTTCTCACCTTCCAAACACCATAAATTCTTCATTTGAACTCCAATTTGAGTGATTCAAAGTTGAGAGTGTTTTTCTATTCACCCTCCATCTTTTCTCTGAAGGTTTTAGTTAGTTTTATTGCTGTTTTTGGAGTCTAATCTCATAAAAACGGGACTGCACCAAAATCAACTAAGGTATTGATTTCCTCTCAAAGTTTTCTTCTAAAACTTGGTCAATTGCCTTGGGTTTTCTTCTTCAACATATATATATATATATATATATATATATATATATATATATATATATATGTGTGTGTGTGTGTGTGTGTGTGTGTGTGTGTGTGTGTGTGTCTTGTGATTGTTTTGATTTGAGTTTTTAACTCATTTAAAGCTAGATTGAATTTCAATTGAAATCTCACATGTTGAGTTAGGTTTTGAGTTTGTCTATGTTTTCATATGTTTGGGATTGTATTGTACTAGCTTTGATTCTAGGACTATTTGATGATCTTTGATTGATTGATTTTGTGAAACATAGTTCCTCACATGTATTCGGCTCTCTTTGGCCGAAATCTCACAATGATACATGTGCTTGTATTCCTTTGAGCTATTCATGTGCTTTGTTGAATCTATGAATAGGAAATATGCTCTAGAACTTTAGCTTTAATCTAAAAGACTTTGTCATATGATTTTAGCATGTTTTTGGTTTATGAGATTTAAACTTGATTATGTGTTAATTGATCATATCTTGTGATTCAAGTTTTAGATCTATGCAATTATCTAGGTTGTAATTAATATTGAACATATCTTACATGATCTAGATAGATTAAACATGCATGATTGACTAGACTACATTTATTTTGTGCATTCATGCTCATGTCTAGTATTTTCCACAGCATGTGTTGATCATAACATTCTATGTTGCGTGTTTGTTTGAGTTTTGCATTCATGATCACCTAGATGCCTTGTGAGAAGGAAGTATTGACAATAGGCGTGAGAGCTATGTTGTTGAGCAAGAAAGTCTTGGCAAGAGGTGGGAGACATCGGATTGTCAAGCGAGGAAGTCTTGACTAGAGTCGGGAGGAATCAGATAGTTGAGCAAGAAGTCTTGCCTAGGGTTGTAAGGATCCAGAAGGTTGAGCGAGGAAGTCTTGACTAGAGTCGAGGAACTCGAATAGTTGAGCAAGAAGTCTTGCCTAGGGTTTTAAGGATCCGGAAGGGTGAGCGAGGAAGTCTTGACTATTGTCGGAAGAACTCGGATAGTTGAGCAAGAAGTCTTGCCTAGGGTCGTAAGGATCCAGAAGGGTGAGCGAGGAAGTCTTGACAAGAGGTGTGAGGCCTCGTATTGTTGAGCAAGAGGGCGGCATCTTCATGAGTAGGAAATGAGGGTAGTTTCTAGGTGAAGGGGTCACTTAAGAGATTGTACTTGTCTTATCTACTAGTGGATTTTGTTTGCCGGTGGTTGCTAACCCGTGGATGTTTCCTCATCGGAGCTTTACCACGTTATATCTTGTGTCAACTTTTCTCTATCCCTATCTCTCTTATATTTGTATTTGTTATTTGAATATTATGGATAGAACTCTATATGTAAGTTGATTTCCTTTTTATAATAGAGATTATGCATGTGTTATGATTACTTGTTTGTATCACACTTGACTTATTTTATATATTGATTAAGTGTCTTTAATTGATATATATATTGTGAAACAGGCAATCTAGAGGGAAAAACTTTTGTTTGTTTCTAAGGGAGTCAAAAAATGTGTCTAACCTATTCACCCCCCTCCAGGTTAGCCTTGAGCATTTAACCGTGTTTGTATTTTCAACCATTAACTTGATTAATATCTTTCAAAGCCAATTCAAACTATTAAGTAGACATAGTAGGGGAGCACTGATGACCTAGTGCTTTCCCACCCTTGATCACAACCAAATCTTTTCAATTGCTTTCTTTACTTTAATTTAATTTACTTTTAGTTTTAAATCCATCATCATCAATATTTGGTTACTTTACTTTAGCTTTAATTAGAGCTAGTTTTCAGTCAATAAATCTCTTTTCCTCGTGGGAACAATCCTTACTTGCCGCTATACGATATCTTTACAATTCGTACACTTGCGAGTATTGTTTTATATAACACGATTTTACACATCATGTTTTTGGTGCCGCTGCCAGGGATTAGTTAAATTTATTGGTTAATTCTAGTTTTAGTCTTAGTTAATAGATTTAATTAGTTAGGTAGTTGAGTCATTAATTTTAGATTTTTATTTTTTATTTTACTTTATTTTATTTTCGTAGTTTACTATGTGTCTGCCTTTTGTTTCAGGTTTCAACTATGAATGCAAGGTAGAAGATCACTGTAAGGAGAATTACTACTGTTGAATGGCAACATTGATCGTATTTGATAAAGAACAATGGGAGACAACAAAAATCGCAACATCCAAGAGGTTCCGAAACTACCAGCTATACCTATCAAGACCATGAAGGATTACAGTAGGCATATAGTTGATAAACACCCTCTATGCATTGCACTGGATGAGGCAGCTAGAAATTATGAGCTGAAAAGTTTCCACTACAATATGTTGCCTGCTTTCTATGGACTTCTGAATGAAGATGTGCTTAAATTCCTCAGAGAGTTCTATGCAGCAATTCAAGAATTTCCAAACACCAAGGTGACAGAACACTAGTTGTGTATGATGTGTATTCCACATGCTCTCAAGGAAAAAGTGAAAACATGGCTTTTGGCTTTACCTTTGAGTTCACTGACAACATAGGAAGAGGTGGTAGATAGACTTACTGATCAATTTTATTCTCTTTAGAAGACCACTGAGATCAGGTCCAAGATTACAAATTTCTTTCAAGGGGGCCAAGTGTCATTCTAAGATGCATGAAAGCGTTACAAGATGCTTCTGTTTGATTGTCCTCAATAGGGATATCAAATGCACCAACTCTGGCAATGGTTTTATGATGGACTAAATGACGTTTCAACTGTATCAGTGAATAATGCATGTGAAGGATCCATGGCTGACAAAACTCCAGAAGAATTGCAAACTATCTTCAAAAAACTTGCTAGAAATTCCCGAGAGAAGAACTTTAGGAGAAGGCAGGGAATTTATGAAGTAGATACTAGTGCCAAAAACTCATTGTAAATGTCATAAATGCATAAAACTATGGAAGTACTTGTCAATCAGGTGGGACAACTGAGAAAAGAACAATGCTAGGGATATGAGCAACCAGGGTATGGTGCAGAAGTTTTTCAAGCAAGAGGTCCGGGGACCTAATGATGAGGAACAAGTACAAGCTAAGCTATGAACAATTTCAACTCTTGACCTCAGAATGATCCTTTTCCAAACACATACAATCCAAGGTGGAGAAATCATCCGAACTTCTCTTGGAGAGATAATCAAGGCACCGGGAATCAGTGGGGAAATAACAACAATTATGGCCAGAGGCAGTATAATGCCGGTACCCAGCAGAATACTATATCTCAACCCACAAACCCGTCTCTAGAAGATACAATGAAGCAATTTATACACACTATAGACTAGAGAATGAACTAGTAAGATAAAAGGCTCCAAGGCACTGATGTGAGATTTCAAAATATTGATGATTCATTCAGGAAGATGGAAACACAAATTGGGGAACTGGCAGAAGCAAGGAAAATGAGTGAACCAGGAAAATTTCCAAGTCATACTGAACAAGAAAAGGCCATGACAGTTCTCTAGAATGGTAAGGAATTGATTAATAACAGACTTGCTGAACTTTATAATGAATTTATAGTGTTTCAGGTCCTTCAGAAGAGAATATTTCACCAGAAAAAGAGAAAGAAGTAGTAATGGAAAAATCTAACAAATTGCCACTTCTACACAAATCTCCTAATCCATATGTTCCTCCAGTCCATATCCAGGAAGATTGCAAAAGAACAAGTTGGAGAAGTCATACAAAGACATATATGACATTCTGTCAAAAGCTAATGTTAATTTGCCTCTATTGGAGATGATCCACAAGATGCCAGCCTATGTAAAACTTTTTAAAAATCTCCACACTTACAAGCCAAGGTTTTTCAAAAATCATCAGGAGTTGATAACCGGAAGTGCTAATGCAGTCCTTCAAAAGTCTTTACCACCAAAACTCCAAGATTCTGGAAGCTTCTGCATAAATATTATTACTGGAGGTACCACCCTGGAGAGGGTAATGTCAGATCTGGGAGCCAACATCAATCTGATGCCATATGACATCTACGAGCAATTGGGGTTGAATGATCCAAAGAAGTCAAGCATGTCACTTTTTTTGGCCAATGGTTCATCCAGATACTTAAGAGGATATATTGAAGATGTGTTGGTTCAAATAAATAATCTTCTTATTTTTGTTGATTTTGCAATTCTTGACATGGAAGAGGGAGCCAAGGAAAGAGGTAGTAAACCAATTCTACTGGGAAGGCCTTTCATGGCGACTACAAAAACCTTTACTGATGTATAGAATGGAAAGCTCACAATGACGGTGTTAGATAAGACTGTGGAGTTCAAGGTTTTTGAATCATTAAAGCTGCCTTAGGCGGTTGACGATTGCTATCCAGTCGATTGTTGCTTGGTGGAGGTAGTCAATTCTTCAATCCAAGAGCAGTTAGCGAATGAAAGCATTGATGAGTTACTTAATTGGGTGAAGGACGTCTTTGAGGATGATGAAGAAGATCAACAAGATGAGGATTTGGAAGAAAAGTTCAAAATTGAAGAATTAGATGAGGTAATTGAAGATGAGACCAACAAGTCCCTAATTCTATCTACAAATTTTCCCTTCGCATTGAAGCTCAAACCACTCCCTTCCACTCTCAAATATGCTTTCCTAGGAGAGAATGAGACACTTTCGATAATTATAGCTTCAGATTTAGATAAAGAAAGAAGAAAAGCTAATAAAGGTACTCAATGAATATAAAGCCGCTATTGGATGGTCCATAGTGGATATTAAGGGAATAAGCCCTACCATTTGCATGCACAAGATTTTGTTGGAAGAATAGGCAAAGCCTTCAAGAGAAACTCAACGAAAGCTAAATCCAAACTTGAAAGAAGTTGTTCGAGAAGAGGTCCTAAAGCTTCTTAAGGTGGGTATCATATACCCAATATCAGACAGTAAGTGGGTGAGCCCAGTACATGTTGTTCCAAAAAAGTCAGGAATCACGGTGGTAGCTAATGAGAGTAATGAGTTGATCCCTACAAGAAAGACAATGGGATGGAGAGTGTGTATAGATTACCGAAAGCCAACATGGTAACCAAAAAGGATCACTTTCCTTTACCGTTCATTGATCAGATGCTCGAGCGTTTGGTGGGACATGCTTATTACTGCTTCCTTAATACAATCAAATTGCCATTGCTCCAGAGGACCAAGAGAAGACAATGTTACTTGCCTCTTCGGCAACTTTGCATATCAAAGAATGTCTTTCGGGTTATGCAACGCTCCTGTCACTTTCCAGAGATGTATGATGTCATTCTTCTCCGACATGCTAGAGAAATTCATTAAGGTATTTTTGGATGATTTTTCTGTTTTTGGTAATTCTTTGACCATTGCCTTGATAATTTAACTCTTGTTTTAAAAAGATGCACAGAGACTAATTTGACACTTAGTTGGGAGAAATGCCATTTTATGGTTAAATCTGGAACCGTTTTAGGACATGTTATCTCCGAAAAAGGAATAGAAGTAGATCGTGATAAAATTGAAGTAATTGCAAAAATTCCACCTCCCACATCTATGAAAGGTGTGAGATGTTTTCTTGGTCATGCAGGTTTTTATAGGCGTTTCATAAAATATTTTTTAAAAATTAGTCGTCCCCTATATAACTTGTTGGCCAAGGATACTGCATTTGTTTTCGATGATAGTTGTTTGCATGCTTTTGAAAATTAGAAAAATAAATTGACATCTACTCTGATAATCATGCCCCCTCATTGGTCTCTTCCATTTGAATTAATGTGTGATGCATCTGACTATACTGTAGGCACTGTTTTAGTACAGCGGGTAGATAAATTGCCTCATGTTATTTACTACACTAGTCGCACTTTGAATGATGCACAATTAAATTATTCCACACAGAAAAAGAATTGCTTGCGGTTGTTAATGCCTTAGAGAAATTTCGGTCTTATTTGATAGGGTCTAAGGTCATTGTTTATTCTGATCTTGCTGCTTTAAAATATTTTCTAACCAAAAAGAAAGCAAAAACAAAATTACTTCGATGGATCCTTTTGCTGCAAGAATTTGATTTGGAAATCGAGGACAAAAAAGGCAGTGAGAATGTGGTGGCAGATCATCTATCTCTACAGGTGGAAGATGAAAAAGGAGAAGAACAAGCTCAGACCATATCAATCATTGAGAATTTTCTAGATGAACAACTATTAGCAGTAGGTGGCAAGGATCCATGGTATGCGGATATTGTGAATTACCTTGCAAATGGAATCATACCATCCAATATGAACCCACAAGCAAAGAAAAGATTCCTCTCCAACACAAGACAATATTCTTGGGACGAACCGTACTTGTTCAAATTTGGCTCCGATCAAATCATTCGAAGATGTGTTCTAGAGGAAGATCAGCAGGGTGTGTTGAAATTTTACCACAATCTTTATTGTGGAGGGCACTTTAGTGCTAAAAAGACTGCTCTTAAAGTTCTTCAATCATGTTTCTTCTGGACCTCATTATTTAAAAATGCTTATTCCTTTTGTATTTCTTGTGACATGTGCCAGAGAATGGGGAACACTGGAAAAAAGGATTAGATGTTATTATCAAGCCAACAGGTTGTTGAGGTATTCGACATATGGGTAATTGATTTTATGGGACCTTTCCCATCCTCATATGGGTACAATTATATCTTGGTGGTTGTGGATTATGTTTCGAAGTGGATCGAATTAGTTGACACTAAGACGAATGATAGCCAGGTGGTGGTGAAGTTTATCAGAGAGAATATCTTTACCAGATTTGGGACTCCTTGGGCAATAATAATTGACGGTGGAAGCCACTTTTGTAACAAGGTCTTTGCCTCATTGATGAAGAAATATAGTGTCAAGCACAAGGTGGAAACCCTGTATCATCCTCAAACATCGGGACAAGTTGAGGTGAGTAATAGACAGATTAAACAGGTCTTAGAGAAGACTGTGCAACCAAATCGGAAGGATTGGTCACTCAAGCTTAATGATGCCTTGTGGGCATATATAACTGCTTACAAAACTCCGATTGGAATGAGTCCTTATAAGATCGTCTTTGGGAAGGCATGTCACTTGCCGGTGGAATTGGAACACAATGCCTATTGAGCCTTGAAGAAATTGAATTTCGATTTATGTAAAGCTGGAGAAGAAAGGCGTTTACAAATGAGTGAGCTTGAAGAACTTCGGAATGATGCCTATGAGAATGCAAAAATATACAAGGAAAGGACTAAGAAATTACATGACTAGAAGATTCTCCGGAAAGAATTTCATCCAAGAATGTTAGTCCTATTGTATCAATCGCGTTTAAGGCTATTTCTAGGAAAACTGAAATCAAAATGGTCAGGTCCTTTTAAGGTTATAGAAGTGTTTCCTCACGGAGCTATAGAAATTGAGAATCTTCAGAACGGTGGCAGATTCAAGGTAAATGGATAAAGGCTGAAACCATATTTGTGCATGTCCAAATCAAGGAAAATTGGATTGATCAAGCTTAAAGAGTGTTAACGCTCTATTACGTCTCGCCTAGACGTTAAATAAAGCGCTTGGTAGGAGGCAACCCAACCAGGTTTAATTCTTTTGTTTTTGTTATTTTTATTTATTTTATTTATTTTGAGTCATAATTAGTGTGTGTCTTAAGAACCTTTTAGCTAGAATTGAACAATGTCACATTCTTATTTTTGAGCTCAATTCAGAGACATTGTTAAATTCAGATTTAAAGGTATCATGAAGTTTCCAATGACAAGAACGGGTGTTTTCTAATGTGTGCCTACTTGAGTTGTGCAGATCAGGTCTGGGGATCAATGTCCTTCATCTACCGCTAGCCATACTGCTCTCTAGACGCATGTCTAGATCGCTGTATTCAAAGTTGGCCAGCTCTATCAATTTCTGCGGGATGGACCGCTCAATAGGCAAGATGTCTATGCCGCGGTATATAAAATGTTGATCCTCCATAAAGCACCGCAAGCCAGACCGCTCAACCTGTATGATGCTCATACCACGACACTTATAGAATGCACTCACTGGACATCACCACTTCATGTACCGCTGGAGAGACTATGTCTATACCACGGTCTACATTGCGGTACATTAAGTAAAACGGTACGTTTTATAGCTTCAGGTAACCAAAATCTGTGGTCGAGACCACCTCTCAGGTATGTGCCCAGACCGCGGTAGAGCATGAATTCGCGCACCTATATAAGTCCCAGACACCTATATAAGTCAACTGTCTGGGCTGTTTTCCCTCTTATTTCTTCTTTGTTGCAGACGCTTCTCTTCTCCCTCCACTTCTCTATTTGTTTTGTTTTTAAATTCATTTTCACTCAACTTTCTTCCAATCTCTACTCATCTTCTTCAAGGATCAAAGATGGCTAGAACAAATTTGGGTAAGAGGCCTCAGGTTGGTAGCACTTCCAGAGGAAAAAGGTCGTTTCACGCTTAGCTCAGAACAATGATTTTAGGGACCGAATGTTGAAATTTCAGAGGCGACCTTGGATTGTGGAAAAGGGCATTGAGGTGTCTAGTCTAGGAGAGACATCTGTGCCAGGAGTTGTAGCTACCTGTTGATGGGCAAGATTTGTTCAGAGGCCCCCGAAACCAAATAGAAGTATAGTGGCCGAGTTTTATGCTAGCATGATTCTAGAGAGATTTCTCAATGGAGGGGCGGTTCTGGTCCAAGGAGTTGAAGTCTATATTTCACCAGATGCAATCAACCAGTATTTTGCAACTCCAGAGGTGCAAGTCAATCATAATATTGGGATAGATACATTTGCCGACCTTGATCAGCACCTGGAGAGGTTGGCTGAAGTACTTAGGATAGATGGCAGGGCGGAGTGGAACCAGATGGTTCGCCTGTATCAGAGGGATTTGAGAAACATCTTCATCTCAAACTTCTTGAGACTGACACAGCATCGTACCGAGTTATTCTTTGAGCCCGTCCGACTGTGGCATTGACTTGTGACTGGCCGACCAATTAATATTGATCGTGTGATTTTTAGGGTGATATGAAAATACAATCACGGTTAAATGCTCAAGGCTAACCTAGAGGGGCGGGGGGGGGGGGGGGGGGGGGGGAGGGTGAATAGTTTAGGCACCTTTCTCGACTCCCTTAGAAACAAACAAAAGTTTGTCCCTCTAGATTGCTTGTATCACAATATATATATTAATTAAAGACAATTAATCAATATATAAACACAAGTAAAGTGTGATACAAACAAGTAATTGTAACACATACACAATCTATATTATAAAGAGGAAGTCAACATACATCAAGAGTTCTATCCACAATACAAATATTAGAGAGATAGGGATAGAGAAAAGTTGACACAAGATATAACGTGGTAAACCTCCGAAGAGGAAACATCCACGGGCTAGCAGCCACCGGCAAACAAAATCCACTAGTAGATAAGACAAGTACAATCTCTCAAGTGACCTCTTCACCTAGAAACTACCCTCCTATCCTAATCTAGAAGTTGTCGCCTTATGCTCAACAATCCGAGGCTTCACACCTCTTGTCAAGACTTCATTGCTCACCTTATCCGGATATTCACAACCCAAGGCAAGACTTCTTGCTCAACTATCCGAGTCTTCTCGACTCTAGTCAAGATTTCCTTGCTCACCTATCCGAGTTCTCCCAACTCTAGGCAAGACTTCTTGCTCGACTATCCAAGGCTTCACACCTCTAGCCAAGACTTCCTTGCTCGACAATCCGAGGCTTCACACCTCTTGCCAAGATTTCTTGCTCAACACCATAGGTCTCACACCTATTGTCAAGACTTCCTTCTCACAAGGAATCTAGGTTATCATGAATGCAAAACACAAACAAGCACGCAACATAGAATGCTATGATCAAAACATCCTATGGAAAATACTAGACATGAGCATGAATGCACAAATCACATATAGTCTAGTTCATCATGTATGAGTAGTCAATCTAGATTATGTAAGATATGATCAACATTAATCACAAACTAGATTCATGTATATATCTAAACTTGAATTACAAGATATGATCAACAAATCACAAGATCAAGTTTAAATCACAAAAACCTAAAACATGCTAAAATCATATGACAATGTCAAATAGATCTAAGCATAAGTTCTAGAGCATATTCCTAATCATAGATTCAACAAATCACATGAATAGCTCAAAAGAACATAAGCACATGTATTATGTGATAATTTCGGCCAAGAGAGCCTAATACATGTGATGAACCATTTTTCACAAAATCAATCAATCAAAGATCACAAAATAGTCCTAGAATCAAAGCTAGCACAATACAATCCCAAACATGTGATAACATAGGCAAAATCAAGACCTAACTCAACATGAATGTTTTCAATTGAAATTCAATCTAGCTTTGAAAGTGTTCAAAACACAAATCAAAACACTCACAATAAACAAATATATACAGAAGAAGAAAACCCAAGGCAATTGACCAAGTTTTAAAAGAAAACTTAGAGAGAAAATCAATACCTTAGTTGATCTAGGTGCAGCCCCGTTTTTATATGATTATACACCAAAACAAGCAGAAAAATTAACTAAAACCTTCAGAGAAAAGATGGAGGATGAATAGATGAACACTCTCAACTTCGAATCACTCAAATCGGAGTTCAAATGAAGAAGTTATGGTGTTTGGAAGGTGAGCAAATTTAGAGAGAAAATTCTGTACACTTGATTTGAATTTCTTCTTAGAATGAAATGTGAGAGGGAGAGAGATTATAAAGGAGTGGGAAAGAAGAAAGATAAAAAGACCATTTTGCCCTCTTTTGGAAGTGCTCCCCCAAGATGGCGCATGGGCATCTCAGGTCAGCAAGGTTGTGCGGCCAAGATGACCACGTGCCATCTCGGGCATGCACACCTCCATGGCCTTTGGCCATGGTGCATTCCCCTCGCGCTTCCCTCGCGTTCTTCAACCATTTTCCATCCTCCGAACTTGGAATTCAAATTTGTTTGCAGATTGCAAACCATAACTCTCACACGTACATGTACATATAAGATACTAAACCCAAAATATAATAATTCGACTCGATATACGAAGACGAAGACAATGTATGAAACATGAGTTGAAAGTGTAGTATCTTTTGACTTTGAACTTGAAATCAATAGTATGAGTAACCAAAATGACTGGAACTGAATCAAGAATGATTTACGACTAAATCCAAGTTCAATATCCATGTTATACAAACATATAAACGCAAACACAATCCACACTAGAATGTAAACTACATAGTGATAGTTTCCAATCATGCATATTCCAAAACATGTTATTTCCAAACCGCATGAGCATTCATCTTAAAGTGTGTGAATGTGTTATACATGGTGCACAACGATGCAAGGACATATATTAATGAATTGTATGTGTGTGCCTATAAAGGTGCACAACTATACAGGGACACAAATGTATGATATGTGTGTGTGTGCTTATAAAGGTGCACAACTATACAGGGACACAAATGTATGATATGTTCGTGTGTGTGTGCTAAAGCCTTGTAAGAGAAAGATAAGGTCTTAGTATACCTTTGTAGAAATAAATTGCATCCTTTCTCTTTGAAGACTTAGAACTTGCTTTGACTTGTTGTTTCTTCTTCCTTGAAGCTTGAATCATCATGAACCTAAACAACTAAGTCATTGCAAGTTAACATCATTTTGATATGGAATTAATGCCAACACAAACTAAAACCTAACAGAAATGTGATATTCTGAACTCATACATGACCTTAAGGCATTGAGTTATATATATATATATAAGATCCAAACAAAGTGAGGTCGTTCTGGAAAAATGTTCCAGCTTCCTCTGTGTGCGCTGGTGATGTGCACAGGTTGAGTAGCGCACAACCTATTTTAAAAACAGGCGCTGGACGAGTGGCTCATCCCAGTAGCGCAACACAAGCGCAGATTCTCTGGGATGTTTTCACTTGTGAGGCTGCGCTTGACGAGTAGTGCATCACCAGTGCACGCCCATATTTTTTAACTACGTGTGGGTGCAGCAGCACAGCTCAGTGGCACATGACTAGAGGTGGTCCACTTTGAAAATTGTGTTGGTGAGGTGCGTTGGTAGAGTAGCGCACCACCAGCGCAAGACCTATTTTTTCAACACTCAAAAGCACAAAAGCAATAAGTTCAAGAGTGATGAATTTGCATCCTATTTTAATGCCTAGCATGACATATAACTTTCATAGCAAGATGCAAATAGGTCAACAATAGTCATTTAAACTCAAATGCATACAAGAAAACACTCAACATATAAGATCAAGAGTTATGCATGAATATGTGAGTGTGTGCAACTATCTCTTCAAAGTAAGTAAGCACAAGAATTTTACCTTTGGTGCTTCTCCTCTTGAGGTCTTGAGAGCCTAAGCTACCCTTACATGAACCCCAACAATGTGATTGTTTATGAAATAAGCCAATCAACAAATGAGGACTTTTCAACACAAATTCGAAACTGCATTTAAATCAACTAAGGTATTGATTTTCTCTCAAAGTTTTCTTTTAAAACTTGGTCAATTGCCTTAGGTTTTCTTCTTTAACTTATATATGTGTATTGTGAGTGTTTTGATTTGAGTTTTGAACTCTTTTAAAGCTAGGTTGAGTTTCAATTGAAATCTTACATGTTGAGTTAGGTTTTGATTTTGCCTATGTTTTCACATGTTTGAGATTGTATTATGCTAGCTTTGATTCTAGGACTATTTGATGATCTTTGATTGATTGATTTCATAAAAAATAGTTCCTCACATGTATTAGGCTCTCTTGGCCAAATTCTCACATTAATACATGTGCTTATGTTCTTTTGAGCTATTCATGTGTTTTGTTGAATCTATGAATATGAATATGCTCTAGAACTTTAGCTTTAATCTAAATGACTTTGTCATATGATTTTAGCATGTTTGTGGTTTATGTAATTTTAAACTTGATTATGTGATTAATTGAACATATCTTGTGATTCAAGTTTAGATCTATGCATGTATCTAGGTTGTGATTAATGTTGAACATATCTTACATGATCTAGATGATTTAAACATGCATGATTGGCTAGACTACATTTGTTTTGAGCATTCATGCTCATGTCTAGTATTTTCCATAGGATGTGTTGATCATAACATTCTATGTTGCGTGCTTGTTTGCGTTTTGCATTCATGATCACCTAGATGCCTTGTGAGAAAGAAGTCTTGACAAAAGGTGTGAGACCTATGTTGCTAAGTAAGTAAGTCTTGGCAAGAGATGTGAGACCTTGGATTGTCAAGCAAGAAAGTCTTTGCTAGAGTCGGGAGGACTCACATAGTCGAGCAAGAAGTCTTGCCTAGGGTTGTGAGGATCCGGAAGGGTGAGCGAGGAAGTCTTGACTAGAGTCGGGAGGACTCGGATAGTTGAGCAAGAAGTCTTGCCTGGGTCATGAGGATCCGGTAAGGTGAGTGAGGAAGTCTTGACAAGAGGTGTGAGGCTTCAGATTGTTGAGCATGAGGGCGACATTTTCATGAGTAGGATAGGAGGGTAGTTTTTAGGTGAGGGGGTCACTTGAGAGATTGTACTTGTCTTATCTATTAGTGAATTTTGTTTGCCGTTGGTTGCTAACCCGTGGATGTTTCCTCTTCGGAGGTTTACCACGTTATATCTTGTGTTAACTTTTCTCTATCCCTATCTCTCTAGTATTTGTATTTGTTATTTAAATACTATGGATATAACTCTTTATGTAAGTTGACTTCCTTTCTATAATATAGATTGTGTATGTGTTACAATTACTTATTTGTATCACACTTTACTTGTTTTATATATCGATTAACTGTCTTTAATTAATTTATATATTGTGAACAAGCAATCTAGAGGGACAAACTTTTGTTTGTTTCTAAGGGAGTCGAAAAAGTTGTCTAACCTATTCACCCACTCCTCTAGGTTAGCCTTGAGCATTTAACCGTGTTTGTATTTTCAAGAGTTTTGTGAGCCAAGCTTTTAACCCCACTATGATTTACAAAAACTCCATTATGAATGCTTTTAAGATCTTCCCATCTTCAATTGGCCCAACACACCTCTCTAACGCATTTGAAAACCCTCTTCATTATAGTTCCCTGCCAATTATTGTGTATTGGGTTGCCCTGTACTTGCTCGCTTTGCTCCATTGAATTCTCGAAAAGGATATTTTTTTCCAAGTGATCTTTGATTGGGGTCATCCATATAGCTTGTCATTCTTTGAATACTCCGACTGTCAGTTCTATTCTGCCCTTGATACTAGGCTATACAAGGTGAGCTACTGAGATTGCCTTGGACCAGATGCTGGTGGCGGCTGATGCTAGTTTTGATAAAGCATCTGAATTTTCATTCTTCTCTCTATGGATCTGGGTGACCTTATAGTTCTTGAACCTTCTAAGCAAAGCTTTAGCTATTTCAAGATAGGCGATCATGTTGTCATCTTTTGCCTGGTACTCATTTAGGACTTGGTTGACCACTACCTGGGAATCGCTGAAGATCTTTATCCCATCATCACCTAATGTTGTACAAACCCTAAGTCCTGCTAGAAGTGCGTCATACTAGACCATGTTGTTAGAGGTCTTGAAGTCAAATCACAAGGCACGTTCCACCTAATCGCCTTTTAGGATGGATACCATTATCCCTACCCCACTGCCATACATATTTGATGACCCATAACCGTCCAACTGTTATTGGAAGATCTTATTTTTTATCTGTTCAAGCATCTTAACTACCTCCTTATTTGGTTAAGTGAATTTGGCAATAAAGTTTGCTACCGCCTGACTTTTGACTAAAGCTATACGTATGTAAGTGATGTCAAACTCACTTAGTTCGACTGCCCAATTGATCAGTCTCCCCGGTACTTTTGGTTTTGACAAAATTTGCTTGAGTAGGCAGTCTGTGTAGATCTCATTCTTGTGTGCTTGAAAACCTGAGTTTCATTACCACGACTATCAGTGCAAAAACAATCTATTTAGTTGTTGAATACATTGTTTTCACTGGTAATAAGGCCTTGCTGGTGTAATAGAATGGTTTATGCACTTCCTCATTCAGCATAACCAGTACCAAACCCGTTGCCACCGGTGTGACTGATAGGTATAGATATAAAGTCTCGCCACTTAGTGGTTTGACAGGATCGAGGCCTTATTGAGATATTCCATAATCCGTTGGAAGGCCTTCTCACACTCTTCTGTCCATTCTACCCCATGTCTTTCCTTATGGCTTTGAAAAAAGGGAGACACTTGTCTGTTGATAGGTTGATGAACCGGTTGAGCGAAGCTGGACATTCAGTTAGCTATTGAATCTCTTTTAGGGTTGTGAGAGACCTCAAATCCTTTAGTGCCTTTATTTTTTCGGGGTTGACCTCAATTCCACTTTGATAAACCTAGAATCCAAGGAAATTCCCCGATGGTACTCTAAAGACACACTTTTTTGGGTTGATCTTCATCTTGTATTTTCTCAACACCTCAAACTTCTTCTTCAAATTAGATGCATGTTCTCCAGCTATAACACTTTTGGTTAGCATTTCATCTATGTATACCTTCATGTTTCTGTCGATCTGTCGAGCAAACATCTTATTTACCCGTCTCTATTTTGTTGCTCCTACATTCTTCAATCCGAAAGGAATTTACAGTCCCCAATCGGTCGTGAAGGTTGTCTTCTCCTCGTTTGGCCCAAACATTCTGATTTGGTTATGTTGGGGAATATGCCCTAAAACTTATAATTTGTAAATGAAATGTTAACATAAATAAAAGAATAGTTTAATTCATTCTTCTTATGTCATATATTGTGTATAATTTGTGCGTTAAACATCCAAGATTACCGAATGTAATCTCAAACTGTGTATACGAATATATACAGTAAGAGACGTTCAATCTAATGAGTCCGTAGATAAAAAATAAAGATGGGTACTTTATTTGTGGTTAATCTACAACTGCGGTTCATTCCGTAGTATACGGTGATCCCATCCTGGATCATTCATATGGAGATATGAGAATGGAGACACCTTGTATGATGTGATCACATAGGACTTGGCCATGATCTATATGATCTCTCACTAAGATCTGTTTAATGAAGAGATTTATATATATCAACTAATAATGGCTATATGTGGATGATCTTAATCCTGAGTGTCTGATCGACTCTGTCAGGTTAGATCGTATTCCTTGATGTACCCTAGGTGAGGTTAGAGTTGCATTCCCGATCAATATGCTCTATATGTTGGGATTACGGTTTGGCTTATGGCTGGAAAGGTTTGTACATAATAGTGAAATCCACTTCTTCTTGTGAGAAGTAGATAGTAGTTCCCTTTAGGTTGATTTAGGGCTTGAACAATATGAGCGTTCTCCTAATTCCATAAGAAATGTAGGATTTATTGTTCATTAGATAAGCAATGTTACTTAACGGATAAATATAGTTAGAGGGGTATAACGGACATTATGACCCAGCTCTAATTATGACCTACTTGTGGAGGATCATACCATATGTAATAGCTATATCGTTGGACACCGAAAGTTATTGGTTTGTGTAAAAGAATCTACAGTTGAGAGAGTGCAGTTTCGGGCTTTTAATGGAATATCACCGAAGTTAATAATCATGAAATATTAATTAAAGAGTTTAATTAATTATTTCTAAGGATTATTGGAACTCAAAATACTGTAGGTCCGTTAGGTCCTCTTGCTAGCCCAATCGATTTAGGTAACAAGGGTAACAGTTAATTAATTGGATTGTCCAATTAATTGTATTATGAAAGTGAAACGTATTTGTTTGAGATTTAATTGAATAATGATATTATTTAATTAATGAATAATGATGATTAAATAAATTAAAAAATGAGATTATTTAATTATGTTATTAATCACTAGATGAAAGGTGTTAATTGATAATTGATTTTGAATAAAATAAGATAATATGATCGTTAATCAAAAATTCGTTCAAGGTTAGGAATATCCATTAACACCCTTAACCCGTTACCTAGGTAGACTGTGGGGGTAGGTACTTCGTACCAGGGTGATTTGGGAGAGATTAAAAAACGAGGATGGAAGAGTTATATTGCTAGTGGAGAACTATTTTATTAATTAAATAGGTGATATGACTTTAATAGGGTACAATGATCATGGAAATGATACATGTTTGATCTCACTGTGCTACCTCTCTCTCTCTCTCTAAAAATTATTGGAGATAACGAATTCGTACGTGCCGATAAGTGGCTAAATCCTCTGAGAGAAATGGCAAAGAAGCTCTGTTATTTTTCTCTCTATTTTTCGATACTCTATCTGAATCCTAACGTCCTTTTTTAATCCCTCATAATCATCAATCAAATCCCTATAATTTAGACCAATTGATTGGCCGTGTTAACATAAATAATTGGCATTGATGGAGGAATTAAATTACGGTGGAATTACTCCCGTTGATTACGTTGGGTTTCCATTTGGGTTTAAATTTGAATAAATGTCGAATCCGTTGACCTATTTGGTCACATTATGGCGCTTTAATGATGAAGAAGTCAACTTTATAGCTCGGAGAAGAAATCACAATTCTACGTATCAAATGGCAAGGTACCTCGGGGTACTAGTCTGATGGCGTGATGCTTGACCGATCATTCTGGAGCTTTCCGGATAGCTTATTTCTTACCAGATAGGAATGTCATGTACTTGGTAACCGGTGGTGAGATGGTATCGAGGTACTCAGTCGGACATCTTGGTGCTCTCCACAGATGCTGAAATCTCCCAGGTGGTAGTATCATGATATTCTAGTACCAGGCTGATTGACTTGTTATCGAGGTACTAGGTAGGAGTTACCTTGCTACTGGCTGGTCCCAATCTTTGGGTGGTATGGCAACTGGTATCTCTCGAGGTAGGTAGTAGCATGCCAACCTTACATGGTATCAAAAAGCATGTTCTACCAGGTATCAGGTGGCTAAAAAATTTCACATTGACCCCTTGCCAAAAATGGCTATTAACAGAAGTCCATTCTAACTTTAACACCGATAATTGGTTGGGGTTGGGGTCAAATTTCCAGAATCGCTTGGGAATTTTCCCCTCTGCAATCGATTACCACGATCTTGGAGGAAATCTCTGCATTAAATGCTTCGGTCCACGAGTCAAGCTAGTGGAATGTACAAGTTTGAAAAATGAAATGGTTCACGTTTTTCTTGAGATTTTAAACCGAAAATCTCATCTCTAAGATCACGATTCCATCATCAGCTACTGTTCCATTCCCTATTTAAGCACGATGACTTCCTTCTAACTCGTCACACGTTCAAAACCTCTTCTTCTTTTAAAATAAAAAAAAACCTACTTACTCGCTTCTATCTTCTTCATCTTCTTTTGTTACCATGCCTCACTTTGATAATGGCAGTGTTGACCATCTCCAGGAGGGCGACTTCTCGATCCTTGCTCATGGGAAGAGGGTTCGAGAAGTGGATAGCGGTGAAAGCAATGTCTCATAGCTATAACATTGCCAATACCTTAAAATATCTATGTGATCATATTCTACTCTCATTTAATAAATGGAGCCACGATGTCCATATCTATAAATGAAGTCCTCTATCGATTAACAAATGAAAACCACCAAAATATCGAGGATAGACTATGCTATATAATCGTACTCATTGATAGCTCAAATGATAACACTTGCAACCGTAAGTCCATCATATATCTCAGGATTGAGATAGAATCTCCGATTGTCTTCAAATGAAAAGGTTTTATCCATTGACGGTTCTAGATAAAGTATTTCATTGTGATCTAATTCAATACACCCAGTGCACTAGATTATTTTGTCAAAAGACACCACACTTTGATGATTTTAAACTCATCATAACATATTTGATCCCACTCAAATGCTAGCAAAAGAATCTACAACTTTAATAAGGTAAAGGCGCCTAACCTTTTATCTTAAGTTGTGAATATTATTCCAGATTAACTAAAGAATTGTGTCTACCTAATATATATCTAGATGTATGAGCAAATCTTCTTTTCTCATAGTCTTTTGACCTTATGATTATTTACTTTTGACAATTATAATAATTAAACTACAAACGCTATAAGATATGTTAAACTAGAAATCACCTAATTAATATGAAAAGATTGTCAAATACATTATTACACTCTTGCTATCGAGAATAATCCCAACAATCTCCCACTTACTCTATAGCAAATGTGTCATATCTCTTATCCCTATGTTCTCTTGATGCCTATCAAAACACTTTTATAGAAGAGGCTTTGTAAAGGGATCCGCTAGATTATCTGCTGACGCGATCTTGGTAATCGTCATGTCATCCCTATGCACAATTTCCTTTAGAAAGTGATCCTTTCTTTCAATGTGTTTCCCTCTCTTATGACTTCTAGGTTTTCTCAAATTATCCACTGCTCCACTATGGTCACAATAGATAGTGATCTGCTTATTCGCATCAGGAACTACTTCCAAGTCAATCAAGAATTGGCGGAGCCAGACAGCCTCTTTAGCAGCCTCGCATGCAGCAATATACTAGGCTTTCATGGTGGAATCAACAATACAAGATTGATTGATACTCCTCCATATGACTGCCTCTCTTTCAATAGTAAACACAGATCCTGATGTTGATCTCCTAGAGTCAGAATCTGGCTGAAAATCAGAATCTGTATACCCAATGGGAATTAAATCACCTCCAGAGTGTACAAGCATATAATCTCTCGTTCTCCTAAGATACTTGAAAATAAGCTTGACAGCCGTCCAGTGATCAGGACCAGGTTTCGATTGAAACCTGCTAACTATACCTACAACAAAATAAATATCCGGTCTAGTACAGAGTATTGCATACATGAGACTTCCAATTGTCGATGCACATGGAACCCTACTCATGAATTGCTCTTCATGCTCATTCTTAGGAACTTGTTCCTTAGAAAGTTTGATTCCATGTCTGAAAGGTAACATACCTTTCTTGGAATCTTGCATGGAAAACCTAGACAAGATTTTATCTATGTATGAAGCTTAGGATAATGCAACCGTTATATTCTTTTTATTCCTTATGACTTGGATGCCAAGAATATAACTTTCTTCCCCTAAGTCCTTCATATCAAATTGTTTTGCTAACCATTCTTTTATTGATCTCAATACACCTACATCATTTCCGATGAGCAGTATATCATCAATGTAAAGAACTAGGAAAACTAACTTGTTGCCTTTAATCCTTTTGTATACACAAGGTTCATTAATGTTTTGAATAAATCCAAAACTTTTCACGGCTTGATCGAACCTTATGTTCGAGGATCTGGATGCTTGCTTCAATCCATATATGGATCTTTGCAACTTGCATACCCTTTCTTCTTGGCCTTTTTCAATGAATCCTTCTGGTTGCATCATATAGATGCTTTCATCAAGAATTCTATTAAGGAAATCTGTCTTGACGTCTATTTGCCAAATCTCTAGGTCTAGAGATGCCGCAATGGATAAGAGTATCCTAATGAATTTAAGCATGGCCATAGGAGAGAAGGTTTCTTCATAATCGATACCTTCTTTTTGTGTATAACCTTTAGCTACCAATCTAGTTTTAAAGGTTTCCTCCTTTCCATCCATTCTTCTTTTCCTCTTGTATACCCACTTGCACCCAATGGGTTTTATCCCTTTAGGCAAGTCTACAAGAGACCAGAGTTTGTTTTTGAACATAAATTCAATTTTGGATTGCATTGCCTTTTGCCAATGGCGACAATCAACATCTTCTATTGCTTTCTTGTATGTCTAGGGATCATCGTCGTCCAGGAGATTCTCTACAGATTCTTCTAGACCAATGTATCTTTCGGGTTGTTTACTAACCCTTCCACTACGATGAGGTATGATAGATTGTTGATTTTGTGTTGGTACGAAACTTACAATTGGGCTTGGTTGTGAAACTTCTTATGGAATTGTATCTTCTGAAAGCTCATTCAGAACAATTCTACTCTTAGGCACAAAATTATTCATATAGTACTCTTCCGGGAAATTTAACATTTGTAGAAACAAATACTTTAAGATCTGAAGGACTATAAAAATAATATCCTTTTGTTCCTTTTTGATACCCTACAAATATGCATATTTCTGAACGGGACTCCATCTTTTCTAGCTTTCCTTTTAACACGTGTGCTTGGCATCCAATTATCCTTAAGTGTTGTAAACTAGGCTTTCGCCCTGTCCACAACTCATGCGGTGTTTTAGGAACTGACTTATATGGTATATCATTTAGAATGTACATTGCGGTTTGTAAAGCATATCCCCAAAAAGAATTAGGGAGCATTGAATAACTCAATATAGATCTAACCATGTCTAAAAGAGTTCTATTTCTCCTTTTTGCCACCCCATTTTGTTGAGGTATGCCTGGTGCAGAAAACTGATAAATTATCCTATTATCAATAAAATATTGCTGAAACTCGCCAGATATATATTCTCCACCACGATCGGATCTAAAGATTTTTATACGTTTTTCAAGCTGATTTTCAACTTCAGCTTTAAATGCTTTGAACATGTCAAAAGCATCCGACTTATGTCTTATGAGATACACATAGCCAAATCTTGAGTGATCATCCGTGAAAATGATGAAGTACTCATATCCACCTCTAGCTTGAATTTTGGTCATTTTGCCTTCCAAACAAGATTCACACGTTGGTAGATCATCAATATTTAAGTCACTTAGAGGTCCATCACTAACCAATCTTTTAATCCTATTAAGTTTAATATGACCTAAGCGCAAATGCCATAGGTAGGTTTCATCTTTTGATAATTTTACTCTTTTATTATTACTTTCCGTTGATTCCATGTCTAACAAGTGAGAGATATTTCCATACAAATAGAATAAACCGTTTTCCAATGTACCTTTGCAAATAATTTTGTCATTCTTACTAATAATAAAAGCTTTATTAAAAGTAACCGAATAACCAAATTTATTTAAACAAGAAACTGAAATTAAATTCCTCTTGAATTGAGGTACATAATAAGCGTATATTAAATCTAAATGCCTATAAGAATTTAAATTGATTCTAATGTCTCCCACTACACAAGTATACACCAACGCTCTATTGCCTAAATGCAAATTGAATTCATTCTTATTCAGTCTATTCCTTTGACCCTTTTCACCACAAAGGAAACACTTCCCTTTAATCTTGGTTACTTTCTTGGTCTCCTTCCAAGAAGGCTCAAGTTGCTTTTTCTTCTGTTGTCTCTTGACCTTCTTACAGGTCTTTATCAATAGCAACTTACCAAGCATATGAATCTCTTGACCCTTGCCTTTCACAAGGATTTTCTTGGTGTTTTGAACATCTTGCATCAGGCCTTGCAAGGTGTATTCCTTATTATTCAAGGTGTAGTCCAACTTGAATTGATCAAAGGAATCTGATAGTGAGTTGACAATCATGTCAATTTTGGTCTCACCATCTATCTCAGCACCATTCAGTTCAACAATATTGAGATGTGCTATGACTTTCATCATGTGATCTTTCACAGCCTATATAGGTTTCATCCTAAGATTCATGAAAGCAGTCACTGTCTTTCTCTTAGTCGTCCTAGACCTTATAGCTAACATCTCCTATAGAGACATCATTATATCGACAGCAGTCTTCATTCCTTCATGTTGCTGTTGCAACACGTCGGAGATGATGGACATAATGTAACATACATTTAGCCATCTCATCTGAAGACTTCCATTATTGATACATATCTCTGTGCTCCTGAGTAGATTCATTAGTTTGTTGGTTAAGGAATAGATATAATGAATTTATGTTTTTTAGCTTGCAATAACAATCCAATTTTCCTTTTCTATGTGACATAATTATCATCAGTTAAAGTATTATCTTTTAGGATGTTGATTAGAGATGGGGTCATGATTTCTTTTTTTTTTTAATAACAAAAATTATATAAGTAAATAATCATGATAAAGCTCTTTTGAATATTTATCTTGAATAAAATAAAATAATTCAATCGTAAAATTCAACGGTGATCCAACACCCTTAAATGTCACACCTCATTTAGGAGTTCGCACCATTTACTAGTTGGACTAGGTCCCACCTAATTGTTAACATAACAACCAGTGTTTTTAATTTTAGCCTTGCAATTTTATTAACAAGAACTCTTGGGAGTAGATATAGTTTGGGCCAATTGTCTAGTCTATCATTGTAAGGAAGTATCTTGCTAAATTCCATTCATGAATACCCATTGGGGGGTTATTACATGAAACATAAAGCTCAACTAAACTTGAAAGCCGTATGTGTTCCAAAACATCTTCTCCCACTCAATTATTTAAGGCGTGAGATCTATTTCCAAAGAATGATTTACCAAGTTATCTAGATGCCAATTAGATACCTAAACCATTCAATGCATGTTCATACCAAAAGAGATATATGAGTGGCACTCCTATTTTATATGACATGTTATCAAACATCGACAAACATTGCAATATTTACAAAAATATAAATAGCTACAATTTTGGTAAATTCTAGAAAACCAAGTAAATTACATGTCTTGGAATACAAAAAAATCCTTTCTTGGCGGACAAGTCTTCAAGAGACCTTCGTCATTTGGACTCCCTCGGCTGCCTCCTATGGGCGTGCGCACCCTTGGATCCCTACCCATGGGCATGTGCATGCCACAACCCCATAAAGGGCTGCCATGTGCAGCCCATGTCTTCAGCTGCCGTGCGCAGCCCATGCCACAACAAAGGTGGCTGCGTGCTCTTCGCACGCACGTTTGTTGCTACAGCTCGCAGGATCCTAAACTTGTTCCGGTTGCTTCCAATTCTTCAAACCTTCAAGTCTTCGATACTTGAATGTATTACAGAATAATTTTTAAAAATATTGCAGATTTTTTATTCATTACAACAACAGAATAAAAAAAAAAACTTAGCAACTACCAAGAAGGAAATTATGGCGATGATAGACCTCCCTTCTTGTTTCAATCCCAAAACAAAAAATATATTGAAATTCTAGGACCAAAATTGACCAATAACAAACCACATATAAAACATATATATATATATATATATATATATATATATATATATATATATCCATACATTCTATTGTAAATGTATATGCGAATACCTAGAGTGCCATCTCTTTCGAAAACATGCATATATACAATAAAAAGAAAAAGATTCACGAACACATACAACAATTAATCAAGGGTACAACCAGGCTCTGATACCAATTATAGGAAAAATCCGCCCAACGGAAGCGTGAAAATTTAATAAATTAGGGTTTCGGTATAATTTTTTTTTTCCATTTTTAATAACAAGAACCTTAACCCTAGATTAATTGATATATATAAAAAGTATCGTACATTTTTCTCGTGACGATTGAACAAGCGCCGAATTAAATCCGTAAGATCTTCCAATCCAATCATGAACGTGAATCACCTAGGAGTGTGGGTTCCTTTCTTTAAATTGTATACCTGAGGATGGAAACAAACAAAATCTTTTTCTTTGTTAGTTACAATTATCCTCCAAGAGAAAATCCAAGAACTTCTAGTCACTTGTGAATTATCAATCTGCTCGATTGAAACTCGCGTGAATCCGAATTGATTTTGTACACAAAACCACCCTTTTTGATGTAAAGGATCTAGTTTACTATCAAAAACAAAAGCGCTCCCCTTTTTTCTCTTCTTGGCTGAATTGACACCCTATATCTTAGAGTTGATTGAATTTTGTCTAGAGTAAAATACTAAAATTTTCTCTCTCAAAATTATCTCTTGCTAAGCAAAATTCTCTCTTAGAAAATACTTAGGTTGGCCGAAATTTTTACTCTAAGAACCATTGGGCTGGCCGAATTCATCAAGGGGATATATATAGGATCACAAATCCTGTCCTAAGAAGGATTTACTTGGTTGGCAAGAACTCTTTCCTTAGGTGGATTTGCTTGGTAGTTAAGAATCCTTTTCAAAGAAAAATTCTACTTTACACCAAGACTCCTAATACAACTCATTGGAGTATTTGTAACCATATTAAAGATTTCCTAATTTGATTACATAAATAATTTCTTTTATTTATCTACTTATCAAGTATAATCTTTAATATTAATTATACTACCAACAATATTATAATTTTAGGAGACCATCTCCTACTAGGAAAAAGATTTTGACTTTTAATTAAATAATTAATTAATCAACAAATTAATTAATTTCAATTTAATTAAATAATAAAATAAAAAATAATATATTTAGGCTTTTATACATTAGCCTTGCCACCTATAACAACATATATGTATATATATATATTTTTTCTTATTTCATTAAATCCATTGGACCTTAATAAAAAGTTCACACGTGAACTAGGCCCATTCTTACAAAAAGAAACAAGTCCACATGCCTCAAAACAATTCTAGATAGACCCCTAAATTAGTCCGGTAGAATATATCAAGTGATCCATGCAAATTCGTGTGGATTGGGGATCCTGGCGGGCTATCTAAATTTAAGCTCCAATAGACACAACCCAATCACAATCAACAAATGATTCACTTAGGTCCGATCTATTAATTTTAGTTCATTCCACCAAAGAACTAAAATTGGACTCTTAAATAATGATAGAATAAGTTAATATTCCTCATTCATACCCTAGACAATCTTAATGGAGAAAGTGTATCCGCGTGAAGAATATCAGTAATCGCCAAGAGCTCATAGACTGCCTATAGCTCTCCAAGTTACCATATTTACTCATATGACCACATTTTGAACTTGGATATTTTGACTTGTCCAAAAGCCATGTTTCAATAGACACTATTGAAAACTTAACGTTAAGATTTAATATCCAATACCTCAAAACATCCATATGATGATATTCTACTCTCATTTAATAAATGGAGCCATAATGTCCATATCTATAAATGATGTCCTCTATCGATTATCAAATGAAAACCACCAAACTATCGAGGATAGACTATGCTATATAATCGTACTCATTGATAGCTTAAATGATAACACTTGCAACCATAAGTCCATCATTTATCTCAGGATTGAGATAGACTCTCCAATTGTCTTCAAATGAAAAAGTTTTATCCATTGACGGTTCTAGATAAAGTATTTCATTGTCATCAAATTCAATGCACGCAGTGCATTAGATTCTTTTGCCCAAAGACACCACACTTTGATGATTTTAGACTCATCATAACACATTTGATCCCACTCAAATGCTAGGAAAAGAATCTACAACTTTAACAAGATAAAGGTGCCCAACCTTTTATCTTAAGTTGTGAATATTATTCAAGACTAACTAAAGAATTGTGTCTACCTCATACATTTCTAGATGTATGAACAATTCTTCTTTTCTGATAGTCTTTTGACCATATTATTATTTACTTTTGACAATTATAATAATTGAACTATATATTCTATAAGATTTGTTAAACTAGAAATCACTTTATTAATATGAAAATAAAGTCAAATACATTATTTCACTCTTGCTATCGAGCATAATCCCAACAGTTTTTCTACTATAAAATGAGCAGTGCGAGAAAAACGATATCCACAGGGAACCAGGACCAGAGGAATTGAAGTATGTCTTCCAGGTTGCTGCTAACTCTTTTGGCCCAAAGGAACAATTCTACTCCAGAACGATGAATAATTTGAATTTTATTGTCCCTTGTTCCACTAAGAAGGACTCTCACCGGAAGGAAGAGTGGGTCATGGTAGGTGGCAGTTGGGGTAGCTCGGTTCATATCGGTTGTATTGAGTATAGGGTCCCTACCTAATTTAGCGGTAAACCAGTCTAGGAGAAGGTTACCCTTTCTACATAATCAAGGTCGATCCTGAAGGCTATCGCTGACTGATCCTTCATCAACTTACAGTACCCTACCTCATACCCCTTTGATGCTAGTAGGGTGAATCACTACATATGTATCTCTATTGCTTCCCTAGGTAGATGAAATTCCCTGTTTATTCTTTATTGTACTTTTAACTGGTCCTGGTTGATTTTATCTTTATCTTTTTTCTTATAGTTTTCACGGTCCCTCTATCGGTCTAGCGAGAGCCTAATCCTTCCGATGATCTTTCTTTTTCTCTCCATCCTTCTACTCAAGAGCCTCTATTACTTGGTGTTAAATATATACACAAGTTATAAAATAAACAACACAACAAGAATGAATTAAACTTTTCCTTTTTTTATTTCATAAATCCGTTTACAAATTACATCTTTAGGGCATAAACCCCAACAATCTCCCACTTGCACTAAAGCATGTGAGGCATGTCTCGTAACCCTAGACCATCTAGGTGACTCAAAAACTCTTTAGCCGGTAAGGTCATCGAAAATGGATTAGCATGATTGTCTTGTGAGGCTATCTTGGTGACGATCACATCTCCTCTCTGCACTATCTCCTAATGATATGATACTTTCTCTCTATATGCTTCCCTCTCTTGTGGCTTCTTGGTTCTTTGGAATTAGCCACAACACCACTGTTATCACAATAAAGTGTGATGTGCATATCCAAATCTAGAACAACTTCCAGATCATTCAAGAACTTATAGAGCGAAATAGCCTCTTTAGCAGTTTCACAAGCGGCTACATATTTGGCTTCCATGGTGGAGTCAGTAATGCAAGATTGCTTGATACTTCTCCACACAATGGCTTTACCACCCAAGGTGAATACTGATCCAGATGTGGATTTCCTAGAATCCCTGTCTAACTGAAAATCAAAATCCGTGTATCCTAATGAGATCATATCCTGCCCTGAATACACTAGCATATAGTCTCTCATTCTCTGAAGATACTTGAGAATTGTCTTGACAGTAACCCCGTGATCCAATCCTGGGTTGGACTGGTATCTGCTGACTATTCCCACTGTATAGCAGATGTCCAGTCTCGTGCATAACATATCATACATGAGACTACCTACTGCCGATTCATAGAGTACATGTCTCATATCCTCAGCTTCTTGAGGTGTCTTAGAACACTGTTCCTTAGACAAATGAACTCTATGCATAGAAGGTAAATTACATTTCTTGGAGTTTTGCATCGAAAATCGCACAAGAATCTTATCGATATATGATGCCTAAAACAGTGCTATTAGTTTGTTCTTACGATCCCTTATAAGTTGGATATCTAGAACATAACCCGCCTATCCCAAATCTTTCATTTGGAATTGGCTAGCCAGTTAGCCTTTTACATTAGACAACACTCCCATATCATTCCCAATGAGTAGGATATCATCTACATATAGGACCAAGAAAATTACTTTCTTATCAATGATGCGCTTATAGACACAAGGCTCATCGATGTTCTGCTCGAAGCCATAGGTTTTGATCACATCATCAAACCTAATGTTCCAAGATCTAGATGCTTGCTTCAGTCCATATATGGACCTTTGCATCTTGCAAACCTTTTGCTCTTGATCTGGAGACACGAATCCCTCTGGTTGCATTATATAGATGCTCTCATCAAGATTGCTATTCAAGAATGCAGTTTTGACGTCCATTTGCCAAATTTCATAATCGAAATAGGCAGTAATGGATAAGAGAATCCTAATAGACTTAAACATGGCTACTGGCGAGAAGGTCTCTTCATAATCGACCCCCTCTTTCTACGTATAACCCTTGGCCACTAGCCTTGCCTTGTAGGTCTTTACCTTCCTGTCTACTCCTCTCTTTCTCTTGTAGATCCACTTACACCCTAAGGGTTTTACCCCATCCGGTAAGTCTACAAGATCTCAGACTGAGTTAGAGTACATGAACTACATCTCGAGATTCATGGCTTTAAGCCATTCCTCTTATATGCACAAGATTCTATATAAAGAAGATGCAAAGCCCTCTAGAGAAACTCATTGAAGACTCAATCAAAACTTGAAAGAAGTTGTTAGGGAAGAGGTCATGAAGCTACTGAAGGTAGGTATCATATGCTCAATATCCGATAGTAAGTGGGTGAGTCCGGTACATGTTGTTCCAAAGAAGTTAGGAATCAGTGTGGTAGCTAATGAGAACAATGAGTAGATTCCCACAATAAAGACAATGGGATAAAGAATGTGCATAGACTACCGCAAGCTTAACATGATAACCATAAAGGATCACTTTCCTTTGCCATTCGTTGACTAGATGCTCGAGATCTTGGTGGGACATGCTTATTATTGCTTCCTGGATGGATTTTCAGGATACAATCAGATTGCCATTGCTCTAGAGGACCAAGAAAAGACAACGTTTACATGCCCCTTCGGCACCTTTGCATATCAAAGAATTCCTTCCGGGTTGTGTAACATCCCTGCCACCTTTCAGAGATGCTTGATGTCAATCTTCTCTGACAAGTTAAAGAAATTCATTAAAGGTAGGTATCTTATCCATGGTATGCAGACATTGTGAACTACCTTGCAAATGGAATCATACCATCTGATATGAACCCACAAACAAATAGAAGATTCCTCTCCAACACCAGGCAGTATTTCTGGAATGAGTCGTACCTTTTCAAATTTGGCACCGACCAAATCATTCGAAGTCGACCAAATCATTCGGAGATGTGTTCCAGAGGAAGAGCAGCAGGATGTGTTGAGATGTTACCAAAATCTTCATTATGGAGGGCACTTTAGTGCTAAAAAGACTGCTCTAAAAGTTCTTCAATCAGGTTTCTTCTGGACCTTATTATTTAAAGATGCTTATTCTTTTTGTTTTCCTTGTGATAGGTGCCAGAGAACGGGGAACATTGGAAAAAGGATGAGATGCCATTATCAAGCCAAATGGTGATTGAGATATTCGATGTATGGGGAATCGATTTTATAGGACCGTTTTCATCTTCATATGGGTAAAATCACATCTTGGTTATTGTGGATTATGTTTCAAAGTGGATTGAAACAATTGCAACCAAGATGAATGATAGCTAGGTGGTGGTAAAGTTTATCAAAGAGAATGTTTTCACTAGATTTGGGACTCCTCGTGCAATAATAAGTGACGGTGGAAGCCATTTTGTAACAATGTTTTTGCTTCATTAATAAAAATATAGTGTCAAGCACAAGGTGGCAACCCTGTATCATCCCTAGACATTAGATAGGTAAAAGTGAGTAATAGACAGATTAAGCAGATCTTAAAGAAGGTTGTGCAACCAAATTGGAAGGATTGGTCACTCAAGCTTAATGATGCATTGTGGACATATATAACTACTTACAAAACTCCGATTGGGATGAGTCCTTACCAGATCGTCTTTGGGAAAGCATGTCATTTGGCAGTGGAATTGAAACACAATGCCTATTAGGATTTAAAGAAATTAAGTTTTGATTTATGAAAAGTTGAAGAAGAAAAGAGTTTCAAATGAGTGAGCTGGAGGAGCTTTGGAATAATGCTTATGAAATGTAAAGATATACAAGGAGAAGACTAAAGAGTTACATGATAAGAAGATTCACCCAAAGGAATTCCATCAGGGAATGTTAGTCCTCGTATAATTCATGTTAGAAGTTTTTTCCAGGGAAGTTGAGATCGAAAAGGATGAGACCATACCAAGTTACTAAATCTTTCCTAAAAGGGCAGTAGAAATAGAGTTTCCGAAGAGCGGAAGACCATTCAAGGTCAATGGCCACAGACTGAAACCTTATTTGGGAACATCAACAGATAGTCGTGCCATTAAATTGCTAGAGCTCAAAGAACTGTAGTGCTCTCATCCGTCTCGCCTAGACGTTAAATAAAGCGCTTATTAATTATTTTATTTTTGTTTTTGTTTTTATTTTTCTTTATTTTTGAGTCATAATTAGTGTGTGTCGCAAGAACCTTTGTAGCTAGAATTGAATATTGTCACATTTTTAGTCTTGTGCTTAATTAAGAGACATTGTTTAATTCAGGTTTGGGGGTATCTTGAAGTTTTGGTTGACAAGAACATGTGCTTCTAATGCGTGCATATTTGAGTTGTGCAGATGAAGTCTAGGAAAAAATTTCGTTCAACCACCGCTGGCCAGACCGCTCTCCAGACTTTTTTCTGGACCACGATATTCAAAGCATGAAGACTCTGCCAATCACCACTGGGTGGTTCGCTCTAGAGGAGTGTCGTCTGCACCGTGATCCAGCAAGTAAGTACCCACTGGAATTCTTTGTGGCACAGATTGCTCTACCGATAATGTATCCGTACCGCGACACATAAAACATTGATCCTCTGTGAAACACCGCTGGACTGACCGCTGAAGTTTCAGGTAAGCAAATATAGGCATCAATGCTTCCCAGATCGCAGCCTCGACTGCGGTAGGGCATGATTTTACGTACCTATATAAGAGCGTTGTTTGGGTCTCTATCTCTCTATTTCATTTCTTTGCTACCGACAGTTTTCCCCCATTTCTTATTCTTCTTCTTCTTCGACTCTTTCCTCTTTCTTTATTTTTCAAATTCTCTTCGCACTATTTCATTCAAAATCCACTTGCTTGCATCAAATATCAAAGATATGTCCTTTTACACTCTATTTCATAGATTATTTTACTCATGTACAGTATTTGACCTAGATTTTCAAAGAATGAGTTGATTTTATGATATTATGTGCTTAATTTCGAAAGTTATGTTTATTTGATCAATGGGCTTTGTTTAGAATATGTTAATGTTTCTAATGATGCCTAGTTTGTTGGATTTCTATTTTACTGCAAATGGAATTTTAAAATTGATAGGAATAGGATCTGTTGAACTTTGTTTAGATTTTATGATTCCATGGTGATATTACATGAGTTTTAATGATCGATGGCATTGTTTTGACCTTGGAATAATTTAATATTATCTAATACGGGACCAACAAATTAAGTTGAACTGCTGTCAAATTTTAGCCACACACTTCACTTAATTTGGGTTGTTTGTTTGTTTCCTGTGTGTAGATGGCTAAAACCCATTTGGGTAAGGGACCGCCTGTAGGTGGCACTTCTAGAGGTAAATGCCTTGCTTCTTCATTCCCATCTCAAAACAAGGATTTTAGGGACTGAGTTTCAAAGTTTCAAGCACAAGTGTGGATTGTGGAAAAAGGGATTGATGTCCAAAGTGTGATAGAGACATCAATTTCTGGGGTGGTAAATGCCCGCCAGTGGGGGAGATTTGTTCAAGGCCTGTGAAGCCTAATAGGAGCATTGTATCCCAGTTCTATGCAATCATGATACCAGAGAGATTTCTCAATGGAGGTTTGGTTTTGATCCAAGGGATTGAAGTCCTTATATAGCCGGGTGCAATTAACTAGTATTTTGCTACTCCAAAGGTGCTAGTCAACAATAATTTTGGGATAGATACGATTGCCGACATTGATCATCACCTAGAGAGGTTGGCTATCATACTTAGGATGGATGGCAGGGAGGAGTGGAACTAGAAGGTTCACCTGTATCAAAGGGATTTGAGAGTGGATGCTGCATTTTGGAACATCTTCATATCAAACTCCTTAAGACCTATACAATATCGTACTGAGTTATTCTTTGAGCCCACCCGGCTATTGCATCGTCTTGTGACTGACCGGCCAATTAATATTGGTTGTATAATTTTTAGAATTTACAATAGTGGTTGTGAGGATGGGTTATCTATGGTATTTCCCCATTTAATTACAGCTTTTTGCAGAATGGCGGGTATTCAAGTGGATGCAGGATTGGAGGAACAGGTGCCTTGTATGTTGGTCTTGACGGTGTGGAACAAGCTGAGTCATAATCGGGGATTACCTATGATAGGGCAGTATGGAGAGTGACGACATTGCCGTGAGGTGCGAGAAGCTTAGGAAGCCTAGGCACAAGAGGATCATGCAGCCTAGATGCGAGAGGTACAGTTACAGATGGAGGTTGTAGATCCTATTCCTGATGCTTGTACAGATGTTCCACCAGCTACTCAGCCAAAGGCCGTTCAACTAAGAGGTACATATTTTGCTTCTATGTTTCAGGCTATGAGGGAGCACATGGATGGTCAATTTAAAGGATTGGATGAGCGAATGAACTCGCATTTTGACACTGTTGAGGCTAGTATTACTGAGCTGCATATGATGGTTAGCCTATTTTCTGTGGCTGTCGATGGTAGTGTGCGTTTCCAGCCTCCAATTCCCCCACCTGAGTTTCAGGCCTAAGGCATCTCTTGGTTTGATCTGCCTATTTTCGACAGTGGAGCCTCTATGGAGCTGCAACATCGTGATAGTGATTCGGACTAGGAAACTGAGATTTTGCACATTTCGGATAAGGACGAACGACTTTAGAGGATATGCACCTTTCTTTCTTTTTCTTGTTTTATTTTTCTTTTTGAATTATTGTCATATTTATTTTAACTTTCTGTTTATTTTCTTTATATTTTTATATTTAACTTGGATTTTGAGTTAATTGGTATTTCTCTTTTGATTTTTTTTTCTACTCCTTTCTTTTCTCGCTTGTCACTATTGGAGGAAATTTTGAGTTTAGGTTTAGGGGTGTGATTCATGATATTATAATTTGATCTGTGCCTTAGAGATAATATGCATTAATCATAGAGTTTACACTAACTTCTTGCCACTTAGAGTAGTGCATTGCATTTTTCAAAATTTTATAACATACTCTTGATGTGATAGTGGATAAGAAGCTTAGTTGAATTACAATGATTAATAGTGGAGACTACCCTTGTGATTTCACCAAGCTAAAAAGCGTACATATATGACATACTTTTGTTTCTACTCCTAAACACTCAGTAGGTTCTTAGCACTAGATTTGATCTCTATAGGTTATACATTGAGCATTATAGAACTTTCATCTTTAAAAGAATTCACATGTTTATTTTGATCTTGAGTACGTAGAACTAGTGGAAGTGATGATTATATTATGTGTGCTTGAACTACTTATAAGGCCATAAATATTTCCTAGCAGTGTGTTGTGTGCTCCATAGCTCTGTTTGAAGTCAAACATTGAATTAGCCTTTTTCTTTCTTCACCACATTAACCGTAACCCAATGAGCCATAATTTAGCCATACCTTATAACTTGGGATCATGATTTGAGAATGTGAATAAGATGTAATAGTTTTACACGTGATTGTTGTGCATATTTCGATCAGAGGCCAATGAAGGAAAAGAGCTGCATTCAATCCAAAAAGTAAGTTTGATAATTGTGATTTCCATGTAATTCTTGATTTCAAAACAAAAAAATAAAATAAAAATTAAAAAATTATAAAAGGAATCAGAGAATAGATTTTTATGAATCTAATTAAGTCAATTAGAGTGCAAAGTTGTATCTACTCGAAATGAGTTTTTGACATGAAGAGAATGGTGAATTTTTGAAGAATAGGACGATGGGTAGTGTAGTTATCTCACTCAAAATAAAGAGAGAAATTTGCACAAAGTCATAAAGGTTATTGAAGGCTCTCATGGTATGGTCCTAGGTTTTTGAATTCCTAATTTCCCATTCTTTCTTAACCTTCACCCAATGGCCCCATTACAACCTCAATGAAAGTCTAACTGATCTGCTGGTTATCTTTACTATGAAAATAGAAGTGAATCGTGTGCCTATCGTGCTCATAATGCTTGATTCTTTCGTGAGATATTTTGCATATCAAATTAAGCATTCTTTCTATTATTTATTCATATGCGACTATATCTTGAAATTTCTTATGCATAAATTCTATCGTATATGCTTGTTGAGTGTATTTGACCAGGTTCTGTGTGAAATAATGAGAGACATCCTGTAAGGATTAGAATCGAGGTGAATTACATCTATGGTCTTTAGCGAATGTGACTTTGAAACTTGAACGTCTTGAGAATAGGCTTTTCATTAAAATTGAGCCATGCATTCAGTTTTGTGACGTAACTTTATTCCTTACTTACTGACTTTTGCATGCATTGCTTCAACGTGGTCACATTTCAAATGCATTTTAGGTGATTGGTACTTTAAAGGCTTGTAGCATGTGCTCAATGCTATCGTGTTCCCTACAAAAGTGGCTTAACTAGGATTTTTATTTTTAGTTTTTAGTTTTTGCTTTCTTAGTTTTGCTCGTGGAGTACCCAAAGATAGGTTTGGGGGTATTTGATCGATTATTATTTGTATATGTTTTTATCCCCATTCCTCATATTAATTGCTTTTTTCTTGAGCCTTTTAGGTATTTAATTTGTGTGTTTGAGCATTTTTTAGGACATTGGATCTTAATGCTATGTTTGGAAGATTTGAAGCTAAAAGGGACAATTTTGTTAATTGCCCTGCCGAGGTCGCTGCCCAAGCAATGCCTCAACCGCACTCTGTTGAGCGGATCCCAGACAAGCCATCTTTCATAGCCGCAGTCTGTACTATTGTCCAAGACATGTCTCCTCAGCGGTCTCCACAACGTAACTTCTCAGAGAGCACAATGCCTTATGTGTTGCGATCTGTGCAAGCTATCCGTACTGCGGTATAGAGAGCGGTCGTGTGTGCTCCTTATTTTCGAAGGAATTCTGAAATCCTATTTTTGAAGAGAACCTATATAGACGTCTTTTATTATTATTTTTCAAAGACATTCTAGCATACAACATCTTTTCCATACTTTCAAATCAAACACAAATTCCATTCATCTTTGCACATCCGAAGATTCCAAGACAGAGAAGATTCTAATCGAAGATTTGAAGAATCCGTTTGAGGCCTCAATGGGTTTTTTCTTTTCTTTCTATTGTCCTTATATTTTTATGATGTGTAACTAATTCCATAACTAGGGAATCAATGTGAACCTTTTGTGAATGCACATGTTTGGATTAATATTATTTCATCAATTCAATTCTTGATTTATTCATTGTTCTTAACTGCTTAATCCTCATTAATTATAATTTTTGTTCACACCTGGATCAAAGGGTGAACGATTATTTGGCATGATTTTAGGATTAAGACTATCTAAGAATTAGGGTTAGAGTGGACCAAACTTAATTCTAATTAATGATCTTGTGAATGAATGAATTTTATCTTTAGCTGGACCAAGGCAAAGTAGTAGAATTTGGTTCTTATTTCTTACACTTAATGGGTTTCCGATCATTATTCACACTTGGATCAAAGGGTGAATAGAGGTTGGGAACACGTGACTCAACCCGCGGCCGAATAGTAACAATCACATTAAAGATAAAGAATGAACCTTTGAATTGGTTGAATCTTGTTTACAAATTATATCCAAACATTGAATGTTCATAATTAAGGATCATTGATGACCTAGTTCTTTCTCTTTTGATCACAAACCAATATTCTCAATTGTTTTCTTTAGTTTAATTTAATTTAGTTGTTAGTTTAAATTAATTGTCATCAATTCCTGGTTACTTTAATTTTGATTTAATAGAACTAGTTTTCAATCGGTAAATCTATAGTCCTCATGGGAACGATCCTTACTTGCCGCTGTACGATATCTTCAATATTCATGCACTTGAGAGTATTGTTTTTATGAGCACGATTTCACACATCAACATGCGCCACTTCCCATTAGCCATGGTGACCATTACCACATTCGCGATACATTCAGGGTATTGGGATTCCTTGATGAATCCAGTTTTGGTAATTGGTCGACACCTTTTGAGCTGTGGCATTTCTTTTGGGGTTGAAATGTCACCTCTTATGTTTGACCGGTTTGAAGGTGGGGTCGACCGCTAACCTTTGAGCTGCCAATGAGATAAGGATCCCTAACATCTGTTGGAACCCCGATCACTGGTCACGCAGCGAAAATAGGTTTTAATTTTTTTTTATACAAATCATAAATGATCTGGGACAAGTGAACTTTGGATCGTAATTTTTCAGAACTTATACATATAAAGTTATTACAATAATAAAGTATACGTATACACAAGAAATTGAAATCAATATAATCAGAAGAAGATATTAGAGCCTTACCGATGTTTGGAGGCTCATTCACTTCTTGCAATGCTCCTGGTCATTACCACTCAATCTTCCTCGCTATATCCCGGGATTGGTAATTATGTGCTGGCGTTTCATGGCATCAGGAACTTAAATGGATGAAGAGAAAAGATGAAGACGCTATTTCTTCTATGTATTTCAAAAACACAAAAGCATGAATCAAAATATTAATTTTCTTTTCCTGTTTACTGTGCACGATGCATAATAGAAAAAATATATTTTATGTTTGTTGTGCAACTCTTGCCCATTCTTCATGATACACACACCAAAATTCGATTAAGTGTGTTTTTCTTTTCTCTTTTTTAAATCATGCACACTTGCACGTTATCACAAAAAAAAAAAACCGATGTGTTTTTCTGTATCTTTGGTTAGATGCATACATATCAAATATATGTCATTAACATATCAATTGCAACTCTTTCAACTGATGCGTATTTACTTTTAATGTGTGTTAATGCTTTTCATTTTTTATAACTCATATAATTTTTTTCAAAGACAGTATATATATCCAATATATATTCAATTATCTTTTAAAAAACTCATAATGTATTTATTTGATTTTCAAACCTTTTTAAAATATCTCATATCTTTAAAAGATAATTAAATATTTGTTTTTGAATTTAAACATTTTGAATTCAATTTCAAATATTTAATTTCATAAAATAAAATAATCATATTATCTTATTCAATTTAAAATCAAATATCAGCTAACACCCTCGATTTAGAGATTAATAACATAATTAAATAATCATATTATTTTATATATTTAATCACCATTATTCAATAATAAAATAATCTCACTATTCAATTAATTCCTGAATAAATACGTGTCACTTTCGTAACACAATTAATTGGACAATCCAATCAATTAACCGTGACCATTGTTACATAAATCGATTGGGCTAGCAAGGGACCTAATAGACCCACAGTATTTTAAGTTCCAATAATCCTCTGAATCATTAATTAAACTATTTAATTAATATTCCTTGATTATTAACTCTAGTGTTATTGCACTAAAAACATGAAGATGCACTCTCTCAACTGTAAACGCTTTTACACAGACTGATAATGTTAGGTTTTAGATTGTGTTGGCATTAATTCCATATCAAAATGATGTTTACTTTTAATGATTTAGTTGTTTAGATTCATGATGATCCAAGCTTCAAAGAAGAATGAACAACAAGTCAAAGCAAATTCAAAGTCTTCAAAAAGAAAGGATGCAATATGGTTCTACAAGGGTATACTAAGACATTATCTTTCTCTTACAAGGCTTAGGCACATACATACAATTCATTTATATGTGTCCCTATATCATTGAGCACCATGTATAACACATTCACACACTTGAAGATGAATGCTCATGCATTGGTATGGAAATAACATGTTTTTGAAAATGCATGATTAGAGACTATCTCTGTAGTTTGCATTCTAGTGTGAATTATGTTTGTATATGTATATGTTTGTATAAAATGGATATTGAACTTGAATTTAGTCTTAAATCATTCTTTATTGAGTTCTGGTCATTTTGGTTACTCATACTATTGATTTCAAGTTCTAAGTCAAAAGATACTACACTTTCAACTCATGTTGCATACATTGTCTTCGTCTTCATATATCGAGTCGAATTATTATTTTTTGGGTTGAGTATCTTATATGTCCATGTCTGTGTGAGAGTTATGGTTCGTAATCCACAAACAGATTCAAATTCTGAGTTCGGAGCCCGGAGAACGGTCGAAGAACGCGAAGGAAGGTCGAAGGAGAAAGAAGCAAGCAAACACTTCTTTCCCGAGATGGCGCGTGGCCATCTCGGGACAGAATGCTTGCTGCCCTGAGGTGCCCAAGTGCCATCTCGGGCAGCAAGCATGCTTGGTGCACTTAAGGGTATTTTGTTCCTTTTGCTTCTATTCTTTCCCTCTTCTTTATATTTCCCTTCCCTCTCACATTTCATTCTAAGAAGAAATTTAAAAACTTGAGTGCAGAATTTTCTCTCTACATTTCTTCACCTTCCAAACACCATAACTTTTTCATTTGAACTCCGATTTGAGTGATATAAGTTGAGAGTGTTTGTTTGTTCATCCTACATCTTGTTTATGAAGGTTTGAGTGAGTTTTATTGCTGTTTTCAGAGTTTAAACTCATAAAAACGGGACTGCACCAAAATCAACTAATGTATTGATTTTCTCTCAAAGTTTTCTTTTAAAACTTGGTCAATTGCCTTGGGTTTTCTTCTTCAACATATATATGTATGTTGTGATAGTTTCAATTTGAGTTTTGAACTCATTTAAAGCTAAATTGAGTTTCAATTGAAATCTCACATGTTGAGTTAGGTTTTGATTTTTCCTATGTTTTCACATGTTTGGGATTGTATTGTGCTAGCTTTGATTCTAGGACTATTTGATGATCTTAGATTGATTGATTTTGTGAAAAATAGTTCCTCACATGTATTAGGCTCTCTTTGGCCGATTTCTCACAATGATACATGTGTTTTGAGCTCTTTTGAGCTTTAATCTAAATGACTTTGTCATATGATTTTAGCATGTTTTTGGTTTATGAGATTTATACTTGATTATCTGTTTATTGAACATATCTTGTGATCAAGTTTTAGATCTATGCATGTATCTAGGTTGTAATTAATGTTGAACATATCTTATATGATCTAGATGGATTAAACATGCATGATTGACTAGACTACATTTGATTTGTGCATTCATGCTCATGTCTAGTATTTTCCATAGGATGTGTTGATCATAAAATTCTATGTTGCGTTCTTGTTTGCGTTTTGCATAGGTGTCTTGTGAGAAGGAAGTATTGACAATAGGGGGGAGACCTATATTATTGAGCAAGAAAGTCTTGACAAGAGGTGTGAAACCTTGGATTGTCAAGCAAGGAAGTCTTGACTAGAGTCGGGAGGACTCGGATAGTCGAGCAAGAAGTCTTGCCTAGGATCGTGAGGATCCGAAAGGGTGAGCGAGGAAGTCTTGACTAGAGTTGGGAGGACTCAGATAGTTGAGAAAGAAGTCTCACTTAGAGTCGTGAGGATCCGGAAGGGTGAGCAAGGAAGTCTTGACAAGATGTGTGAGGCCTCAGATTGTTGAGCAAGAGGGCGCCATCTTCATGAGTAGGATATGAGGGTAGTTTCTAGGTGAAGGGGGTCACTTGAGAGATTATACTTATCTTATCTACTAATGGATTTTGTTTAACGGTGGTTGCTAACTCGTGGATGTTTCCTCTTTGGAGGTTTACCACTTTATATCTTGTGTCAACTTTTCTGTATCCCTATCCCTCTTATATTTTTATTTGTTATTTGAATACTATGGATAGAACTCTTTATGTAAGTTGACTTCCTTTCTATAATATAGATTGTGTATGTGTTACAATTACTTGTTTGTATCACACTTTACTTGTTTTATATATTGATTAAGTGTCTTTAATTGATATATATATATATATATATATTGTGATATAAGCAATCTAGAAGGACAAACTTTTGTTTGTTTCTAAGGGAGTCGGAAAAGGTGTCTAACCTATTCACCCCCCTCTAGGTTAGCCTTGAGCATTTAACCGTGTTTGTATTTTCAATTGGTATCAAAACAGGACACTAGATTATACTTAGTGAGAGTCCAAGTGATACATTCACGGTTTTTCCAAAGCTTTTGAAGTCATGGGTTTACAAGATGATGTAATGGCGGAAAGAGCCTCAAATACTAGGCCACCATTACTTAGAGGCACTAACTATGGGTATTGGAAGTTGATGATGAAAGCCTACATCCGCTCTATTGATGAAAGGGCTTGGATGGTAGTGGAAGAAGGTTATAGTCCTCCTACCAAGGTTCAAGAAGATGGAACCATGATACTCAAGCCAAGGAGTGAATGGACAACGAATGAGTTTGAGGTTGCTAAATGGCACCAACGTGCTATGAATTTGGAGGAGTTGATGGGCATCAATTCTCCTACATTCAAAATCTTGAATCCGTAAAGGAATCTTGAGATACTCTCCAAGTTACTAATGAAGGAACCTTAGCAGTGAAGAAATCGAGGCTTCAAATGTTGGAATCACAATTTGAAGGTTTAAGTATGGGTGAAGAAGAAAAGTTTGAAGACTTCCAATTTCGGCTTCTTAATATTGCTAACTAATGTCAAGCACTTGGAGTACCTATCTCAAAAGAGCGTTTAAATTGGAAAATCCTTAGGTCTCTTCCTAAGAGAATCAAATCAAAGGTGACGGCCATTGAGGAAAGCAAGGATGTGGATAGCATGAACATTGATGAGTTGCTTGTGTGTCTCCAAACTTATGAGATGTGCTTGAAGCCAAGGATTAAGAGTAAGGGAATCACTCTCAGTGCTATTGAGGAGAGTGATGATGAAATTGAAGAGATGACTCTTTTGGTTAGAAAGTTCAAGAAGTTTCTAAAGAAGAATGCCAAGTCTAGAGGCAAGTCTTCTAAGGGAAAGGGAGTTAAGAAAACATCATCTTTAAGGAATGAGAAGAATAGTCAAGCCATATACAAGAAAGATGTTCAATGTTACAATTGTCATGGTGTTGGTGACTTTGCTAGTGAGTGCACCAAAAAGCCATCTAAGAAAGAAAAGAAAGGCAAAGTGTTGTCGGCTACTTGGAGTGATGATAATTCTAGTGATAATGAGAGCTCTAGTAGTGAGTTTTCAGGTGATGAAGAGTTGGTGAGCAACTTTGTAGCTCTAACGACTTCTCATTCTCCACTAGATCTTGATGGTACAATATCTTTGAACAAGAAATTTGATGCAAATCATCATGGAAGCTCTAGTTCCATTCCTACTACTCTTGAGTTGTTGGACAAGATAGAAAAGCTTGAAGAAGCTAGAGATAATGCTCTAAGAGAGGTAGTTGAGAAGGATGATTTGATCAAGAAACAACTAGATGAGTTTGTGATTGTCACTCGTAGACCTCTTGGTGAGAAAGGTGATATTATGAAGAAGTTTAGAGAACTTGAAAAGATAAACCTTGATAAGGATAATGTGATATCTTCTTTAAAGAAGAGAGAACAAGAATTAATGGAAGAAATAGACACGGCTAAGGAGGCCAGCAAAGACTTAGTGAATGATTCGGTAAGTGTGTCTAGTGTTAGGAATCTTGTTAACTCTCATAGTGGTGAAGCCGACTTGGTAGTTGAAGAGGAGCTCTTGGAAGCACCACTTCCTACTCACTTGGATGAAGTCATGTTTGATAATAAACCACATAAGAAGAGAAGATCAAAAGCCAAGAAGAAGTTGGCGAATAAGGTATCTTTGCAAACTCCTAGTGAAGCTTGTTCAACTCCAAAAGGTACACTCTCATATTTTATTCCAATTTGCCATTATTGCAACACAATAGGTCACATTAAGCCTAGGTGTTATAAATATATTGAAAAATGCAAATTAGGGAATGAATCTAGAGATAAGGAGATTAAACTTCAACTTGAACGTGCTAAGGATTTGAAAATTGAAGAACATGATAATTTTGCTAAGCATGAATAGAAGTTTTGGAATAGAAAGAAAACTAATCTTGTTCAACTTGACAAAGCTTATGTTGAAAATGTTAAGGAAGAGTGTGTTAATGATATTCTTGTTAATCAAGTCATTGAAGGACTTTACTCTAGATTTAACATTGTTGTCAAGGATGATATTGGAAATGTTTGTGTAGGTACACCTGAGAACAAGTGGTTCAAGGGTGAGTGCTCTTATCACTAATATAAGAAGCACATGTGAGATAACTTTGAGGCAATATATCAATTGTGTTGAGAATTCTTGCTTGCTAGCTTTGAATACTCCATGTATTGATATGAACTTGGTTATCTCACATCATGTTTGTTATGATGGTCAAAATTTGTTGATTAACTTTAAAGAAGTTATTTTAATATATGTGTTGATTGAGTTGAGATATTATGCTTTTTATACTCTTATTGTGAAACATCGTCAACTTGGTGTCATAAGGGCATTCAAGGTAAGAGTGCTCATAAAAAGGGCGGAAGTATGATATTTGGTGAATATAATGTGCAAAAAGGTATCTCTATACTCTAATGCATGTTCTCTTAGATATTTATCTTTTGACTCAATTTTTGATATACATCTCATAGCATGTCATATTAGAGAATTTTGTATAGCATACATATGTTTTTCATTGACATTTGCGATTTTATGATCTAATAGTGATATTGTTCACATTGATCTTAACTTTGATGATTGTTTGTGTATAGTATATTGAGTGACATTACTTTTGAAAATATGAGTTTCATATTCTTTGAAAGCTACTCATTAGAGAAGTAATGATCTGGAATAAGTCTCTACTTATTGCTCTTAGATCATGTGCTTATGAGCCATAAAATCTTGGTTTTCTAAAATTGTACCTTGCTTCTCTTATATGTTTTGCTAGTAGGTTGAGTTTACTAATATGTAAACTTTGGATACACCTTGAAGTTTTTGTGCTTAAGTACATTTAAAATGACCTATGGTTAGTATCCATTTTGCTTCGACAAATACATAGAACTCAACGAGCACCTTCATGGAAAGGGCTACACACATTGGTTGTGAAAGCTACCCAATGTTGGAAAGAGCTACACCATTGTGATGAGTGAAAGCCACCATGAAGTGAATTTTGTTTATGTTAAAAAAAAAGGAAAAATCAAAGAATTGTTGAAATGGAATCATAAAAAAAATCTTTGATTCAAAGCCTAAAAAGAAAAGGAGGAAGACTTAAAAAGGAGTATAGTTGAAAATCAAATGAGCTCGGGTTGAAAAATAGAAATGGGATGATGAGCCACATGCACACACACGTTCATATGTTGAAATCTATTCTCTAAAAAGAAAAAATTCCGGATGATAATCGGTTTGACTTTTTATGGAAAAAGCTTAAGATGAACAATTGTTGGAAATTGTTTGCATGTTGATTATCAAACTACTTCTTGATATATATTTGAAGCATATCTCTCAAACACACACTTTGTTTATGAGTATGATGATATTTTAGTAATTGTTGAAGAATTAAGAGAGAACTTGAAAAATCTTTGTGTATCTCTCTTAGCATATGAAGCTTATTTTGTTGATATTTCTTCAAATTGCTTGAATGTGTGATTGTGTGAACATCTTTGTGAATTTTATGCTATCATTGATTTTAGTTATAGCATTTATCAAGGGGGAGCATTCTATGCTAGACATTGATCTCTTTTATGATATGTTCACATGCTTCATTTTGTCACATGTTGGCATATTTTTGACTTAATAATACTTGTAAGATATTACTCACTATCTTTGTCTTGCATGATTATTCATTCTTAAGTCATATGTCTTTGTTTTTATATATTTGTGACTAATATGCTTGTTTTGTCTTCCATTCACTTTTGTTGTATGTATATAGCATCTTATAACACAAGAACAAATGGGAAGAACTAAGATTACCGGAAGTGGAAATCAATTGAATCTCGTTGTGAAAGCCAAGTCTACCTTAAAAGGATCCAAAGCTTTAAGGACAAAAGATTTAGGGATCTTTGGAACAAAGAAGATATTTCAAGAGAGAGGCATTGACTTAGGTAAGTGTAAAGATTCTTATGTTCTTAAGTGCTTAAAGGATAGAAATTGGGAATCTTGGGTGGGCTTGTTAGGAATTGTGAATGATTCTCTTGTTAAAGTGTTTTATCTTGAGTATAGAGAAAGTGCCACCTTATTGGATGCTTTGATGGAGATTAGGGGTGTTGTGTTTAGAGTTAACCCAGAAAACATTAACAAGTTTCTTGGGCTATCTAATGATATAGATTCTAGTTTTCTAGATGTGGATGTCATTGAGAATCTTAATATCATGGGTAGAACTTTTTGTGACAATGCTTCTTTTGAGTGGAAAGGTAGAGCATATAATAGTCAACATGAGTTAAGTAAGGCTAGTGCATTTTTACATCTATTCATTTGGACTAACATTATTGGATCTTCGAATTGAACCGAGTTGAATAAGGACAAGATCAAAATAGTGTATGCCTTAGTGACTAATCAACCTATAAACCTTGGAGATCTTCTCATGTATTATATTGATAGTGCGGCTTTCTCTACTAGAGATGATAAAAATCTTGCATTACTGGGGCTTATTACTTCATTATGTTTAGCTCGTGGGGTTAAAAGTAGAGAAGATGATGTGTTAGTTCAACCCTTGGAAAAGTATTGTGATAAACGTGTGTCATACATGTCATATAAGAATAAGGGTAAGACTTGTGATACTTTTGGACTATTTAGTAGTTCTCAAGTTGATAGTCATGTGATTAGCACAAATATTCTTCCGGATTGGGCTATATGATTGAAGGAGAAAGTTGATGAACTTAGTGCTATAGTTGTTCAACAAGATGCTAGGATAAAAGAATTGGAGAAATGTATTGCTTCAAGTTCAAGACCACCTCTCAAGCATTATGTTAGATCAACTACTTGCACAACTTTCTTTGGTGGACCAAGTAGCTAGTATTTGAGTCTTGTGGTATATTTCTTAACTTTTGGCATCATTTCATGTCAAAAAGGGGGAGAAATAGATTCTAGTTACTTAATTTCTTTTTATGTTGTTTTTGTAAAATTTTGAACTTTCAATGGAATGTAATAATTAGTCTTAAGATTTGTTTAAGAATTCTTGTGTTTTGGCATGTATTGAGGGGGAGATACATGTATTTGTGGACTTAATTGTATATTCTTATCCATATTATATGTTGCCATTTGTTGTTGTTCTCTTGTATATGCATTGTGCTTTGAGATGATTTGTAGGTTGCTTCAAAAGAAGATTAAGATGAAGTTCAAGAGTTGATGAAGATTAGTTATAGGAATCTTACTCATTGTAATGTGAGGGAGTGACTTTGTGAACTATCTTTATTTTTATATTTGTAGTAAATGTATAGGTGTTTTGAAATGAAATTTGCAAAAGGGGGAGATTGTTAGGTCTTAGATTGTGTTGGCATTAATTCCATATCAAAATGATGTTTACTTTTAATGATTTAGTTGTTTAGATTCTTGATGATTCAAGATTCAAAGAAGAATGAACAACAAGTCAAAGCAAGTTCAAAATCTTCAAAGAGAAATGATGCAATATGGTTCTACAAAGGTATACTAAGACCTTATCTTTCTCTTACAAGGATTAGACACACACATACAATTCATTCATATGTGTCCCTGCATCATTGAGCACCATGTATAACACATTCACACACTTGAAGATGAATGCTCATGCATTGGTATGAAAATAACATGTTTTGGAAAATGCATGATTGGAGACTATCTCTATGTAGTTTGCATTCTAGTGCAAATTGTGTTTGTATGTGTATATGTTTGTATAACATGGATATTGAACTTTAATTTAGTCTTAAATTATTCTTGATTGAGTTCCGGTCATTTCGGTTACTCATACAATTGATTTCAAGTTCTAAGTCAAAAGATACTACACTTTCAACTCATATTGCATACATTGTTTTCGTCTTCATATATCGAGTCAAATTATTATTTTCTGGGTTGAGTATCTTATATTTCCATGTCTGTGAGAGATTTATGGTTTGTAATCCACAAACGGATTCAAATTCCGAGTTCGGAGGCCGAGAACGGTAAAAGAACGCGAAGGGAGCGCTGGAGGAAAAGAATTGCAACGAAGCACTCTTTCCCGAGATGGCGCATGGCCATCTCGGGACAGAATGCTTGCTGCCTCAAGATGCCCATGCGCCATCTCGGGCAGCAAGCATGCTTGGTGCACTTAAGGGAATTTTGGTCTTTTTGCTTCTATTCTTTCCCTCTCTGTTATATTTCCCTTCCCTCTCACATTTTATTCTAAGAAGAAATTTAAAAACTTGAGTGCAGAATTTTCTCTCTACATTTTCTCACCTTCCAAACACCATAACTTCTTCATTTAAACTTCGATTTGAGTGATTAAAAGTTGAGAGTGTTTGTCTATTCATCCTCCATCTTTGCCTCGAAGGTTTGAGTGATTATTGCTGTTTTTGGAGTCTAAACTCATAAAAACGGGACTGCACCAAAATCATCTAATGTATTGATTTTCTCTCAAAGTTTTCTTTTTAAACTTGGTCAATTGCCTTGGGTTTTCTTCTTCATCATATATATATATATGTATCTTGTGATATTTTTTATTTGAGTTTTGAACTCATTTAAAGCTAGATTGAGTTTCAATTGAAATCTCACATGTTGAGTTAGGTTTTGATTTTGCCTATGTTTTCACATGTTTGGGATTGTATTGTGCTAGCTTTGATTCTAGGACTATTTGATGATATTTGATTGATTGATTTTGTGAAAAATAGTTTCTCACATGTATTAGGCTCTCTTTGGCCGATTTCTCACAATGATACATGTGCTTATGTTCTTTTGAGCTATTCATGTGTTTTGTTGAATCTATGAATAGGAATATGCTCTAGAACTTTAGCTTTAATCAAAATGACTTTGTCATACGATTTTATCATGTTTTTTGTTTATGAGATTTAAACTAGATTATGTGTTAATTGAACATATCTTGTGATTCAAGTTTTAGATCTATGCATCTATCTAGGTTGTAATTAATGTTGAACATATCTTATATGATCTAGATGGATTAAACATGCATGATTGACTAGACTACATTTGATTTATGCATTCATGCTCATGTCTAGTATTTTCCATAGGATGTGTTGATCATAACATTCTAAGTTGCGTGCTTGTTTGCTTTTTGCATTCATGATCACCTAGATGCCTTGTGAGAAGGAAGTCTTGACAATATGTGTGAGACCTATGTTCTTGAGCAAGAAAGTCTTGGCAAGAGGTGTGAGACCTTGGATTGTCAAGCAAGGAACTCTTGACTAGATTCGGGAGGACTCGGATAGTCGAGCAAGAAATCTTGCCTAGGGTCATGAGGATCCTGAAGGGTGAGCGAGGAAGCCTTGACTAGAGTCGGGAGGACTCGGATAGTTGAGCAAGAAGTCTTGCCTAGGGTCGTGAGGATCCGGGAGGGTGAGGGAGGAAGTCTTGACAAGAGGTGTGAGGCCTCAGATTGTTGAGCAAGAAGGAGACATCTTCATGATTAGGATAAGAGGGTAGTTTCTAGGTGAAGGGGCCACTTGAGAGATTGTACTTGTCTTATATATTAGTGGATTTTGTTTTCTTGTGGTTGCTAACCGTGGATGTTTCCTCTTCGTACGTTTACCATGTTATATCTTGTGTCAACTTTTCTCTATCCATATTTCTCTTATATTTGTATATGTTATTTGAATACTATGGATAGAACTCTTTATGTAAGTTGACTTCCTTTCTATAATATAGATTGTGTATGTGTTACAATTACTTGTTTGTATCACACTTTACTTGTTTTATGTATTGATTAAGTGTCTTTAATTGATATATATATATATATATATATATATATATATATATATATATATATATATATTGTGATACAAGCAATCTAGAGGGACAAACTTTTGTTTGTTTCGAATGGAGTCGAAACAGGTGTCTAACCTATTCACCCCCCTCTCCCTTTATGTTAGCCTTGAGCATTTAACCGTGTTTGTATTTTCAGATACTACTCGGTATAGCTATTAGACATGGTGTGATCCTCCACAGTAGTTCATAATTAGAGCTAAAATTCCATTGAAAGTGTGTATGTCTATACCTAGAGGGGGGGGGGGGGGGGGGGGTGAATAGGTTTTAATCGAATCAATTACCAACTTTTTGATCAATCAATATTCCAAATATTGCCACAGATTATAAAGCATTCAATTAAAACTAATTGTGCAAAAAACAATAAAAGCTTTGACAAGGGAAAAAACCACGGGCTATCCTTCTAGCCACATCCGATCCTCAAATCCACTATTGAATGAAAGTTTACAATCTAGGTTGACCTCCTGTCACACCGTACACGGTTACTAACCCTTTCACTCTACCCAACGGACCTTTGATAGTGATTCTTGACCTATTTGCTTGTGCACTAACCAATTAGTCACAAGACTTAACCTCAATGAAGAGTCAAACAACCTAAGTGAATATGATAGAATATTCAAACATACAAGTAGTGCCAGGCTACACTAAATGCTTATCTAGGATTTCAAAGAAGTCAATAAATGCAATTCCTAGATATCAATGTCTAAATGCAAGTGCAAGAAGACTTAACCAGATATAGCTTTGAGAGACTTATATCCAATTATCAAACAAAGGTCATTCAACAAAAGTTGTCATATAACATGGCAAAGAACAATCAATGCAATTAACAAATACAATCAATTAGACCTAAACAATATCTAAATGTAAAGCATATAGATTTAGCTAGAAAGGTAAAATAGTCCTAAATTCTAGCTATCACAAAACAAAATACTCAACCAACAACCAACATCACAAGCATGTCATAAAAGCTTTTAAACACAAGAACATGCATTTAATTTGCAATAAAAGCTAAAACCTAGGCATACATGTCATAGTAATGAAATAATGAAGTCAAAGACATGTAGAGATTACCTAGTCATGAAACATATGAAGACTCATGCTTGAATGATGAAGAATGATGCTAGATGTTCATGGATTTAAGGTTGGTTGAGTCAAGAAGTGTTTTTGGGAGCTTCTCTTGCTAAGAAATCTTTTCTCACACTAAAATAGGGTTTGGAAGCTCTTAAAGACGAGTGTAGAAGAAGATGGCATGTATATATGAGCCATAGAGCAAAACTATATTGTTTTGAAAAATACCTGAAATTTACTCAGTGATCTGGTGAGCTGCGTTGGTCAACAAGCTCCACATCAGCGCACACCTGCTATCCAAGAGGCGCTAGTGAGGGCTTGTGGACCGGCGCATCCACAACAGCGTAACAGCCTGAGATTCGAGCGACCCAAAACGTGACCAAACGACATCAAAACCTTTCATAAAATATACCGTTGGAAAGGTATGAAGTCTAATTTCTACCCCAATTTACAAAACATGATTTGAGTGTTTGTAGAAAGAGTTATGGTCATTTGAGTGACCAAAGGTCAGAAACGGACAACAACAGAGTTGCCCTATTTTTATGGTCACTTTGGAGATTTCAAAACCAATCCAAACGATCATGAAATATTATAAATAATATACCGTTGGACAGGTATGGTTGTATAATTTGTACTAAAATTTTCAAACTCATTTTGAAGTATTGTATAAAATGATATGGTCATAAGACCATGCAAATGTCAGTTTTGAAAAACATTTAAACCATTGAAATCCACTCTTTCGAAACTAGACACATTACTCCAATTAACCAAACCAAAAGAAGAATGAGACCTTCTCAAATGGCCACTCAACACGCTAAGACAAGCACACCATCATGCAAGCATGGACACAACACAACCATACCACACAAAACCACACTTAAATCTAGAAATGAAGTGCAAGTATCATGTGAAGGAATGCACACATGAGTAACAAGGAACACAACAAAAAAAAAGGTCATTTCCGACAGCTAAATGCCGTCGGAAAAGGCTATTTCCCGTTAGAAATACACTTTTCCGATCGAAAAAAGTCATTGGAGGCCGTCACAAATGTGCTTGTCACAAATAACCATTTACCGACGAGCCGTCGCAAATAATCATTTACTGACGAGCCGTCACAAATAAGACCATTTCTGACGGTCAGGGCTGTCGAAAAAAGCAAACATGCAGTCGATAATAGTAATTAAAGGTGGTCAAAATTACTAGTAATTCCGACGGCTTACCTTTATTTCTAACGGTAAATTACCGTCGGAAAAAGTTTAATCATAAAACAAAATGACGCGTGCTGCATCACCCCATCACCCAAGCTAATTCCATGCGTTTGTGTGGCTCGAACCCTTGACCTTAGTGATAGATAGTGAATGTTGCTCTTACCGCTCTACTATAACTTTATATCTGATATCTTTTGCATACTATTTATATATAAGCTATTTATATCTTTGAATACTATCTAATTAAATATATATTTTTTTGTATAATATTTAATTATAACTACTGACATTGTTTTTTAAAATATCATTTTTATTAAAATATTTTCCTTATATGATAGGAAATTACATTTTACTACTTTATCTTGAAATAGGATACATATATTATAGTCTTTCATGAGCAGTCTCTAAGATCTCCCAAGCCTCCTTAGCACTTTTAGTTGTTTGAAACAACTTGTACTAGTTATCATCTATAACACACAAGACGACATGCATTGCCTTATGATTACACTTAGAGGCTTCAAATTCTTGTGTGCTCCATTGGGACTTAGGCTTGGAGACAACATTTCCATCTTCAGTGGTGATTGTTGTAGGAGTATAGCAATTCTCTGCCACCATCCATGCACGGTCATCTATTTGGAAAATGTAGGACTCCATCTTGCCTTTCTATGCGGCACAGTTCACTCCATGAAGTAAATGAGGTCTTATGCTCGATGCTCCCTCTCTACTTATCCCAATCTCACTCATTGTGTTTGGGTTATAAATGATATGCAAATGTAATGCAAATGCAATGTCACACAACAAAAAAAATCAAACAAAATGCACCAAACAAGACACACAAAGAGCACGGATCACCTATGTATATCTAGCACCAGCTCTGATATCAGTTAAAAATTCCCTAAGAAGTGTGTGTCTAATAACCTAGAGGGGGGGGGGGGGGGGTGAATGGGTTTTAATCGAATAAATTACCAATTTTTTGATTAATCAATAGTAATACAAATTATCCTAAATAAACAAGCATTCAATAAAAACTAATTATGCTTAAAACAATAAAAACACACGATATTTACGTAGAAACATGAATGCAAAACCTAGATATCAATTATCTAAATGCAAGTGCAAGTAGATTTAGCTAGAAGGGTAAAATAGTCCTAAATGCTAGCTATCATAAAAACAAACATCTCAGCCAACAAACAATAACTCAAGCATGTTATAAATGCAATATAACATAAAAGCATACATTCAATGAGTAATTAATGCTTTTTCCAGGTAAACATTAATTACCTAAGTAATAATAAATTCTAGGTCATGTAGAAATTACCTAGTCAATAAGAACAAGAGAAATCCATGCTTGGAAGATGCAAGAAGATGCTAGATGCTTATGGATTGGAGTTTGGTTGAGTCAAGATGAGTTCTTGGGAGCTTTCTCTCTCTTGGAGTCAATTTCTCTCTCAAAGAAAGACTTGAACAATAAAAATGGTTTCTTGAACTCCCAAGCCAAATAGAAGAGAAGAGAACATATATATATTGTACCCTACACGAAACTGCTTTGTTTTGGACAAAGGACAACTAATTCCCGACATGACCGTTGTGCGTGCCGCAGCCTAGGCAAGTGTCCAGAACGCGGTCCATGCAGCAAGGAATGACTGGACATTACTGCTGCCTAGGTCACTGGCTAGGCATGTGCAACAAAAGTGGTCTAGACCGCGGTACACGCCTGGGAACCTCCGCTTGGGAGACCGCTGTGCATGCAAGATACACAGACCGCGGTAGAAGCAACGTGCAACGCCTAGAGAGATGTAGGGAAAAACGGGTTCAAAACGCAACGGAACAAGAGAAAAAATGAAATTAGGGTTTGCATATATAAAAAAATATTTCCCTTTATGCAACGAGAACCATAACCCTAGATTAATTGATATAACTAAAAGTATAGTACATTTTCCGTGACGATTGAACTAGTGCCGAATTGATTCCGTAAGATCTTCCAATCCAATCATGAAAATGAATCACCTAGGAGTGTGGGCTCCCTTTCTTTAAATTGTATATCTAAGGATGGAGACAAACAAAATCTTTTCTTTTTTAGTTATAAATATCCTCCAAGAGAAAAATCCAAGAACGTCCAGTCACTAGTGAATTAACAATCAATTTGATTGAAACTCGTGTGAACCTTGATTCGATGTTGTACACAAAACCCTTTTGATGTAAAAGATACTAGTGTACTATCGAAAACAAAAACGTTCGCTTTTTCTCTTTTCTCCTTGGCCGAATTCCACACCCTTTATCTATGAGTTGATCGAATTTTGTCTAGAGCAAAAACAAAATTTTCCTCCCTCAAAATTCTGTCTTGCTATACCAAATTATCTCTTGAAAATTACCTAGCATGGCCAAAATTTTCATCATAGAATCTTAGGGCTGGCCAAAAATCACACACACACACACACACACACACACACACACACACACACACACACACACACACACACACATATATATATATATATATATATATATATAGGATCATAAATCCTTTCCTAAGAAGGATTTACTTGGTTGGCAAGAATCCTTTCCTTAGGTGGATTTATTTGGTAGTTAAGAATCCTTATCTTAAAGAAATTCTATCCTTTGGTATATAGATATGGGCTGGCCAAATTTTATATGATATAGATTAGGATCATAAATCCTTTCCTAAGAAGGATTTACTTGGTAGTTAAGAATCCTTTCCTTAGGTAGATTTACTTGGTGGTTAAGAATCCTTTTCAAAAAGGAATTCTATCCTTAACCAAGACTCCTAATCCAACTCAATAATGTATTTGTAACCATATTAAAGACTTCCTAATTTGATTAGATAAATAATTCCTTTTATTTATCTACTTATCAAATATAGTCTTTAACATTAACTATACTACCAACAATATTATAGTTTTAGGAGACCATCTTCTACTAAGAAAAAGATTTTGACTTTTAATTAAATAATTAATTAATCAACAAATTAATTAAATTCCATTTAATTAAATAATTAAATAAAAATATTATATTGTAGCTATTCTTAATAGCCTTTGCCACCCATACCATATATAAGGGCCAAATATTATTTTTCTTATTTTATTAAATCCATTGGACCTTAATAAAATGTCCACATGTGAACTAGATCTATTCTTAAAAAAAGAAACAAGTTCTCATGCCCTAAAACAATTCAAAATGGACCCCTAAATTGGTCCAGTAAAATATATCTAGTGATCCATACAAGTTCGTGTGGAATGGGGATCTTGGCGGGCTATCTAAATTTAAGCTCCAATAGACACAACCCAATCACAATCAACAAACGATTTACTTAGGTCCAATCTATTTAATTTTAGTTCATTACACTAAAGAACTAAAATTGAACTCTTAAATAAAGATAGAATAAGTTGATGTTACTCATTCATACCCTAGACAACCTTATTAGAGAAAGTGTATCCTCGTGAAGAATACCAGTAATCGCCATGAGCTCATAGACCGCCTATAGCTCTCTAAGTTACCATATTTACTCATATGACCACATTTTGAACTTGGATATTTTGACTTGTCCAGAAGCCATGTTTCAATAGACACTATTGAAAACTTAACATTAAGATTTAATATCCAATACCTCAAAACATCCATATGATGGTATTCTACTCTCATTCAATAAATGGAGCCAAGATGTCCATATCTATAAATGAAGTCCTCTATTGATTAACAAATGAACACCACCAAACTATTGAGGATAGACTATGTTATATAATCGTACTCATTGATAGCTCAAATGATAACACTTGCAACCATAAGCCCATCATTTATCTCAGGATTGAGATAGACTCTCCAATTGTCTCCAAATGAAAAACTTTATCTATTGACGGTTTTAGATAAGTATTTCATTGTGATCCTATTCAATGCACCCAGTGCACTAGATTCTTTTTCCCAAAGACACCACACTTTGATTATTTTAGACTCATCATAACACATTTGATCCCACTCAAATGCTAGCAAAAGAATCTACAACTTTGACAAGATAAAGGCGGCCAACCATTTATCTTAAGTTGTGAATATTATTCAAGACAAACTAAAGAATTGTGTTTACCTCATACATATCTAGATGTATGAACAATTCTTCTTTTCTCATAGTCTTTTGACCTTATGATTATTTACTTTTGACAATTATAATAATTAAACTATAAATGCTATAAGATTTGTTAAACTAGAAATCCCTTTACTCATATTAAAAGATTGTTAATTACAATATTACACTCTTGCTATCGAGCATAACCCTAACAATCTCCCACTTACTCTATAGCAAATGTGTCATATCTCTCATCCCCATGTTCTCTAGATTCCCAACAAAACTCTTTTGAAGAAGAGCCTTTGTTAAGGGATCCGCTAGATTTTCTGTTGGCGCGATCTTGGTAATTGTCATGTCATCCATATGCTTAATTTCCCTTAGAAGATGATACTTTATTTCAATGTGTTTCCCTCTCTTATGACTTCTTGGTTCTCTTGAATTAGCCACTGCTCAACTATTGTCATAATAGATAGTGATCTGCTTATTCGCATCATGAACCACTTCCATGTCAATCAGGAATTGGCGGAGCCAGACAACCTCTTTAGCAGCCTCGCATGCGGTAACACACTCGGCTTCAATGGTGGAATTGGCAATACAAGATTGCTTGATACTCTTCCATTTGATTGCCCCTCCTCCAATAGTAAACACAAATCCTGATGTTGATATCCTGGAGTCAAAATCTGACTGAAAATCAGAATCTTTATACCCAACAGGAATTAAATCCCCTCCAGAGTATACAAGCATATAATCTCTCATTCTCATAAGATACTTGAAAATATGCTTGACTGTCTTCCATAGATCAGGACCAGGCTTCGATTGAAACCTGCTAACTATGCCCACAGCAAAACAAATATCTGGTCTAGTACAGAGCATTGCATACATGAGACTTCCAACTGCCGATTCATATGGAACCCTACTCATGAATTGCTCTTCATGCTCACTCTTAGGAACTTGTTCCTTAGAAAGTTTAATTCCATGTCTGAAAGGTTGTAGGGAAAATACGGTTTAGAAACACAACGGAAGCGTGAGAAAAATGAGATTTGGGTTTGCGTATAAATAAATAAAAATTCCCCTTTATGCAACGAGAACCTTAACCCTAGATTAATTGATGTATATAAAAGTATCGTACCTTTTTCGGGTGACGATTGAATAAGCGCTGAATCAATTCCGTAAGATCTTCCAATCCAATCACGAACGTGAATCACCTAGGAGTGTGGGCTTCCTTTCTTTAAATTGTATTCCTGAGGATGGAGACAAAGCAAATATCTTTTCTTTGTTAGTTACAAATATCCTCCAAGAGAAAAAAAATCCAAGAACGTCCGGTCACTTGTGAATTATCAATCAATTGATTGTAACTCGCGTGAACCTTGATTCTATATTGTACACAAAACCTTTTTGATGTAAAGGATATTAGTATACTATCGAATACAAAAACATTCCCTTTTTTTTTTCTTCTTGGCCGAATTCACACACTATTGTTTAGAGATGATGGAATTTTGTCTAGAGTAAAATCAGATTTTTCTCCCTCAAAATTCCTATGGTGGCCTAGACTTTCTCTTAGAAATATATGCTTGGCCGAAATTCACCTCCAATACCTTAGGGCTGGTTGAATTTATCATCCACATATATATAGGTTCATAAATCCTTTCCTAAGAAGGATTCACTTGGTTGGCAATAATCCTTTTCTTAGGTGGATTTATTTGGTAGTTAGAATCCTTATCTAAAAAGAAATCTATCCTATCCTATATAATACATGTGATGAACGAAATTCCCTTCTTTGATGTAGTTTAGGAGGGTTTAATCTTACCTAAGAAAGATTTCTTTATGGACAAGAATCCAATCTTTAGGTAGATTAACTTGGTGGTTATGAATCCTTTTCAAATAAGAATTCTACCACTAAGTAGTTTTACTTGGTGACCAAGAATCCTTTTCCAAAAAGAATTCTTTCCTACACCAAGACTCCTAATCCTACTCAATAGTGTGTTTGTAACCATATTAAAGACTTCCTAATTTGATTAGATAAATAACTCTTTTTTATTTATCTACTTATCAAATATAGTCTTTAACATTAACTATACTACCAACAATAGTATAGTTTTAGAAGACCATCTCCTAATAGGAAAAGATTTTGACTTTTAATTGAATAATTAATTAATCAACAAATTAATTAATTCCCATTTAATTAAATAATAAAATAAAATAATATATTAAAGCTATTAACTATAGCCTATGCCGCCCATACCTAGTATAAAGGCCATATATTATTTTTCTTTTTTTATTAAATCCGTTGGACCTTAAAAAAAGTCTACATGTGAACTAGACCTATTCTTAAAAAAGAAACAAGTTCACATGCCAGATTACAATTCTAGATGGACCCATAAATTGGTCCGGAAGAATATATCAAGTGATCCATGCAAGTTCGTGTGGATTGAGGATCTTGGCAGGCTATCTAAGTTTAAGCTCCAATAGACACAACCCAATCACAATCAACAAATGATTTACTTAGGTCCAATCTATTTAATTTTAGTTCATTCCACTAAAGAACTAAAACTAAACTCTTAAATAAAGATAGAATAAGTTGATGTTACTCATTCGTACTCTAGACAACCTTATTAGAGAAAGTGTATCCTCGTGAAGAATACCGGTAATCGCCAAGAGCTCATAGACCGCCTATAGCTCTCCAAGTTGCCATATTTACTCATATGTCCACATTTTGAACTTGGTTATTTTGACTTGTCCAGAAGCCATGTTTCAATAAACACTATTTAAAACTTAACGTTAAGATTTAATATCCAATACCTCAAAACATCCATATGATGGTATTCTACTCTCATTCAATAAATGGAGCCACGATGTCCATATCTATAAATGAAGTCCTTTATCGATTAACAAATGAATACCACCAAACTATCGAGGATAGACTATGCTATATAATCGTACTCATTGATAGCTCAAATGATAACACTTGCAGCCACAAGTCCATCATTTATCTCATGATTGAGATAGACTTTCCGATTGTCTTTAAATGAAAACTTTTATCTATTGACGGTTCTAGATAAAGTATTTCATTTTGATCCTATTCAATGCACCTAGTGCACTAGATTCTTTTGCCTAAAGACACCACACTTTGATGATTTTAGACTAATCATAACACATTTGATCCCACTCAAATGCTAGCAAAAGAATATACAACTTTAACAAGATAAAGGCGCCCAACCTTCTATCTTAAGTTGTGAATATTAGTCAAGACTAACTAAAGAATTGTGTCTACCTCATACATATCTAGATGTATGAACAATTCTTCTTTTCTCATAGTCTTTTGACCTTATGATTATTTACTTTTGACAATTATAATAATTAAACTATAAATGCTATAAGATTTGTTAAACTAGAAATCATTTTATTCATATGAAAAGATTGTTAATTACAATATTACACTCTTGCTATCTAGCATAATCCTAACAATCTCCCACTTGCTCTATAGCAAATGTGTCATATCTCTCATCCCCATTTTCTCTAGATGCCCATCAAAACTCTTTTGAGGAAGAGCCTTTGTAAAGGGATCCGCTAGATTTTCTACTAACGCGATCCTGGTAATCGTCACGTCACCCCTATGCACAATTTCCCTTAGAAGATGATACTCTCTTTCAATGTGTTTCCCTCTCTTATGACTTCTTGGTTCTCTGGAATTAGCCACTGCTCCACTAATGTCACAATAGATAGTGATCTGCTTATTTGCATCAGGAACCATTTCCAAGTCAATCAAGAATTGGAGGAGCCAGACAGCCTCTTCAGCAGCCTCGCATGCGGCAACATACTCGACTTCCATATGACTGCCCTTCTTCCAATAGTAAACACAGATCCTAATGTTGATCTCTTGGAGTCAGAATCTGATTGAAAATCAGAATTTATATACCCAATGGGAATTAAATCCCCTCCAGAGTATACAAGCATATAATCTCTCGTTCTCATTAGATACTTGAAAATATGCTTGACTACCGTCTAGTGATCAGGACCAGGTTTCGATTGAAACCTACTAACTATGCCCACAGGAAAACAAATATCTGGTCCAGTGCTGAGCATTGCATACATGAGACTTCCAATTGCAGAAGCATACAGAATCCTCCTCATGAATTGCTCTTCATGCTCATTCTTAGGAACTTGTTCCTTCGAAAGTTTGATTCCATGCCTGAAAGGTAACATACCTTTCTTTAAATCTTGCATGGAAAACCTAGACAAGATTTTGTCTATGTATGAAGCTTGGGATAATGCAATCGTTCTATTCTTTCTATCCCTTATGACTTGGATACCAAGAATATAACTTGCTTCTCCTAAGTCGTTCATATCAAATTGTTTTGCTAACCATTCTTTTATTGATGTCAATACACATACATCGTTTCCGATGAGTAGCATATCATCAACGTAAAAAATTAGGAAAACCAACTTGTCGCCTTTAATCCTTTTGTATACACAAGGTTCATCAAGGTTTTGAATAAATCCAAAACCTTTTAAAGCTTGATCGAACCTTATGTTCGAGGATCTGGATGCTTGCTTCAATCCATATATGGATCTTTGCAACTTGCATACCCTTTCCTCTTGGCCCTTTTCAATGAATCCTTTTGGTTGCATCATATAGATCCTTTCATCAAGACTTCCATTAAGGAAAGATATATTGACGTCCATTTGCCAAATCTCTAGGTCTAGAGATGCCGCAATGGATAAGAGTATCCTAATGGATTTAATCATGGCCACAAGAGAGAAGATTTCTTCATAATCGATACCTTCCTTCTGTGTAAAACCTTTAGCTACCAATCTAGCTTTATAGGTTTCCACCTTTCCATCCATTCCTCTTTTCCTCTTGTATACCCACTTGCATCCGATGGGTTTTATCCCTTTAGGGAAGTCTACAAGAGACCAGAAATTTATTTTTGAACATAGATTCAATTTTGGATTGCATTGCCTTTTGCCAATGGCGACTATCAACATCTTCCATTGCTTGCTTGTACGTATAGGGATCATCGTCGTCCGGAAGATTCTCTATAAATTCTCCTAGACCGATGTATCTCTCGGTTGTCTAATAACCCTCCCACTACGATGAGGTATGGTAGATTGTTGATCTTGTATTTGTACGGAACTAACAATTGGGCTTGGATGCGAAACCTCTTGTGGAGTTGTTTCTCCTAAAAGCTCATTTAGGACAATTCTACTTTTAGGCACAAAATTATTCATATAGTCCTCTTCTAGAAATTTGGCATTTGTAGAAACAAATACTTTAAGGTCTAAAGGACTATAAAAATAATATCCTTTTGTTCCTTTTGGATACCCTACAAATATGCATGTTTCTGAACAGGACTCCATCTTATATGTCTTTCCTTTTAACACGTGCGCAGGACATCCAAATATCCTTAAGTGTTGTAAACTAGGCTTTCACCCAGTCCACAACTAATGCGGTGTTTTCGAAACCGACTTAGATGGTACAACGTTTAGAATATACATGGCAGTTTGTAAAGCATATCCCCAAAAAGAACTAGGGAGCGTTGAATAACTCAACATAGACCTAACCACATCCAAAAGAGTTCTATTTCTTCTTTCTGCCACCCCATTTTGTTGAGGTGTGCCTGGTGCAGAAAACTGAGAAATTATTCCATTATCAATAAGATATTGCTGAAACTCACCAGATAGATATTCCCCACCATGATCAGACCTCAAGGTTTTTATACATTTCTCAAGCTGATTTTCCACTTCAGCTTTAAATGCTTTGAACATATCAAAAGCATCCGACTTATGTCTCACGAGATACATATAGCCAAATCTTAAATGATCATCCGTGAAAGTGATGAAGTACTCATATCCACCTCTAGCTTGAATGCTCATAGGTCCACACACATCAGTGTGTATCAATCCTAAACATTCAATGGCTCTTGTGCCTTTGGTCGTAAACGACCTTTTGGTCATTTTACTTTCCAAACAAGATTCACAAGTTGGTAGATCATCAACCTTTAAGTCACTTAGAGGTCCGTCACATACCAATCTTTTAATCCTATTAAGGTTAATATGACCTAAGCGCAAATGCCATAGGTAAGTTTCATCTTTTGATAATTTTACTCTTTTATGATTATGTTCCGTTGATTCCGTGTCTAACAAGTGAGAGATATTTCCATGCAAATAGAATAAACCGTTTTCCAATGTATCTTTGCAAATAATTTTGTCATTCTTACTAATAATAAAACCTTTATTAAAAGTAACCGAATATCCAAAAAATTTTAGACAAGAGACTGAAATTAAATTCCTCTTGTATTGTGGTACATAATAAACGTTTTATTAAATCTAAATGCCTATAAGAATCATAATTGATTCTAATATCTCCCACTACACTAGCAGACACCAACGTTCCATTGCCTAAATGCAAGTTGAATTCATTCTTATCCAGTGTATTCCTTTGACCCTTTTCACCATAAAAGAAAAACTTTCCTTTGAACTTGGTTACTTTCTTGGTATCCTTCTAAGAAGGCTCAAGTTGCTTTTTCTTCTATTTTCTCTTGACCTTCTAACGGGTCTTAACAGTAGCAACTTTACCAACCATATGAATCCTTGTCTAGAGACATCATAATATCGGCAGCAGTCTCCATTCCTTCATGTTGCTGTTGCAACACGTTGGAGATGATGGCCATAATGTAATGTACATTTAGCCATCTTTTCTAAAGACTTCCAGTACTGATACTCATCTCTTTGCTCCTGAGTAGATTCATTAGTTTTGGTGGTTAAGGAATACACAGAATGAACTTATACTTTTAAATTTGCAACAACAACCCAATAATCCTTTTCCATGTGACATAATTATCATTAGTTTAAAGTATTATCTTTTTAGGATATTGATTAGGGATGGGGTTATGATTTCTTTATATTAACAAAAAATATATAAGTAAATAATCATGATAAAGCACTTTTGAATATTTATCTAGAATTAAATGAAATAATTCAAGCGTAAAAATTCAACGGTGATCCAACACCCATAAATGTCATTCCTCCTTTGGGAGTACGCACCATTTACTAGTTGGACTAGGTCCCACCTAATTGTTAACATAACAACCAACGTTTTCAATTTTAGCCTTGTGATTTTATTAACAAGAACTCTTGGGAGGATATTAATAAACTCACATTGAGTGTGTTACCAAGTTATTGACCTTCAATATAGTCCCTCACGAATATCCCTCATCTGGGAGTAGATATCGTTTAGGCTAATTGTCTAGTCTATTCTTGTAAGGAAGTATCTTGCTAAATTCCATTCATGAATACCTATTGGGAGGTTATTCACGAAACATAAAGCTCAACTAAAATTGGAGGCCGTAGGTTTTCCAAAACACCTTCTCCCACTCAATTGTTTAAGGCGTGTGATCGAATTCGAAAGAATGATTTACCAAGTTATCTAGATGCCAATTTAGATACTTAAACCATTCAATGCATGTTCATACCAAAAGAGATATATGAGTGGCACTCCTATTCTATATGACATGTTATCAAACAATGACAAACATTGCAATATTTACAAAAATATAAATAGCTACAATTTTGGTCCATCCTAGAAAAACAAGTAAATTACATATATCTTGGAATACAAGAACTTCTTTCTTGGCGAACAAGTCTTCACGAGACCTTCGTCGTTCGGACTTCCTCGGCTACCTCCCATGGGCGTGCGCACCCCTTGCCCTTACCAATGGGCTTGCACATGTCACAAGCCCATAAAGGACTGCCATGCGCAGCCCATGGCTACCATAAGGGCTGCCGTGCGCAGCCCATGCCACAACAAACGTGGCTGCGCGCTCTTCGCACGCACGTTCGTTGTTACGGCTCGAACGGTCCCAAACTTGTTCCGGTTACTCTTAATTCTTCAAACCTTCGAGTCTTCGAAACTTGAATGTATTACAGAAGAATTTACATTACAAAATACTGCAGTTTTTTTTTTATTATTACAACAAAAAAAAAAAAAACTTAGCAACTACCAAGAAGGAAATTATGGTGATAATAGACCACCCTTCTTGTTACAATCCCAAAACAAAATTACATTGAAATTCAAGGACCAAAATTGAGCAATAACAATCCACATATAAAACATATGTATATCCATAGATTCCAATGTAAATATATATGCGAATACCTAGAGTGCCATCTCTTTCTAAAACATGCATATATACAATAAAAGAAAAAGATTCACGAACACATACATCAATTAATCAAGGGTACAACTAGCCTCTGATACCAATTGTAGGGAAAATACGGTTTAGAAACACAATGGAAGCGTGAGAAAAACAAGATTTGGGTTTACGTATAAATAAAAAAAAATTCTTTTTTATGCAACGAAAACCTTAACCCTAGATTAGTTGATGTATATAAAAGTATTCTACCTTTTTCGCGTGACGATTGAACAATCACTGAATCAATTCCGCAAGATCTTCCAATCCAATCACGAACGTGAATCACCTAGGAGTGTGGGCTCCCTTTCTTTAAATTGTATTCCTGAGGATGGAGACAAAGCAAATATCTTTTCTTTGTTAGTTACAAATATCCTCAAAGAGAAAAAAAATACAAGAACGTCTGGTCACTTGTGAATTATCAATCAATTGATTGTAACTCGCGTGAACCTTCATTCGATGTTGTACACAAAACCCTTTTGATATAAAGGATATTAGTATACTATCGAATACAAAACGTTCCCCTTTTTTTTTCTTCTAGGCTGAATTCACACACTATTGTTTAGAGATAATGGAATTTTGTCTAGAGTAAAATCAGATTTTTCTCCCTCAAAATTCCTATGGTGGCCTAGACTTTCTCTTAGAAATATATGCTTGGCCGAAATTCACCTCCAATACCTTAGGGCTGGTTGAATTTATCATCCACATATATATAGGTTCATAAATCCTTTCCTACGAAGGATTCACTTGGTTGGCAAGAATCCTTTTATTAGGTAGATTTATTTGGTAGTTAGAATCCTTATCTAAAAAGAAATCTATCCTATCCTATATAATACATGTGATGAACGAAATTCCCTTCTTTAATGTAGTTTAGGAGAGTTTAATCTTACCTAAGAAAGATTACTGGATGCACAAGAATCCAATCTTTAGGTAGATTAACTTGGTGGTTATGAATCCTTTTCAAATAAGAATTCTACCACTAAGTAGTTTTACTTGGTGACCAAGAATCCTTTTCCAAAAAGAATTCTTTCCTACACTAAGACTTCTAATCCTACTCAATAGTGTGTTTGTAACCATATTAAAGACTTCCTAATTTGATTAGATAAATAACTCCTTTTTATTTATCTACTTATCAAATATAGTCTTTAACATTAACTATACTACCAACAATAGTATAGTTTTAGGAGACCATCTCCTAATAGGAAAAGATTTTGACTTTTAATTAAATAATTAATTAATCAACAAATTAATTAATTCCCATTTAATTAAATAATAAAATAAAATAATATATTAAAGCTATTAACCATAGTCTATACCGCCCATACCTAGTATAAAGGCCATATATTATTTTTCTTATTTTATTAAATCCATTGGACCTTAATAAAAAGTCCACACGTGAACTAGACCTATTCTTACAAAAATAAACAAGTTCACATGCTATATTACAATTCTAGATGGACCCCTAAATTGGTCTGGTAGAATATATCAACTGATCCATGCAAGTTCGTGTGGATTGAGGATCTTGGCGGGCTATCTAAATTTAAGCTCCAATAGACACAACCCAATCATAATCAACAAATGATTCACTTAGGTCCAATCTATTTAATTTTAGTTCATTCCACTAAAGAATTAGGAAAACCAACTTGTCACCTTTAATCCTTTTGTATACACAAGGTTCATCATGGTTTTGAATAAATCAAAAACCTTTTACAGCTTGATCGAACCTTATGTTCCAGGATTTGGATGCTTGCTTCGATCCTTATATGAATCTTTGCAACTTGCATACCTTTTCCTCTTGGCCCTTTTCAATGAATCCTTCTGGTTGCGTCATATAGATGCTTTTATTAAGACTTCCATTAAGGAAAGATATCTTGACGTTCATTTGGAAAATCTCTAGGTCTAGAGATGCTGCAATGGATAAAAGTATCCTAATGGATTTAAGCATCGCCACAGGAGAGAATGTTTCTTTATAATCGATACCTTCCTCCTGTGTATAACCTTTAGCTACCAATCTAGCTTTAAAGGTTTCCACCTTTCTATCCATTCCTCTTTTCCTCTTGTATACCCACTTGCACCCGATGGGTTTTATCCCTTTAGGCAAGTCTACAAGAGACCAGACTTTGTTTTTGAAAATAGATTCAATTTCGGATTGCATTGCCTTTTGCCAATGGCGACAATCAACATCTTCCATTGCTTCCTTATACGTATAGGGATCATCGTCGTCCGTAAAGTTTCTCTACAGATTCTCCTAAACAGATGTATCTCTCGGGTTGTCTAAAAACCCTCCCACTATGTTTGAGGTATGGTAGATTGTTGATCTTGTGTTGGTACGGAACTTACAATTGGGTTTGGTTGCAAAACATCTTGTGGAATTGTATCTCCTAAAAGTTCATTTAGGACAATTCTACTTTTAGGCACAAAATTATTCATATAGTCCTCTTCTAGAAATTTGGCATTTGTCGAAACAAATACTTTAAGATCTGAAGACAATAAAAATAATATCCTTTTGTTCCTTTTGGATACCCTACAAATATGCATGTTTCTGAATGGGACTCCATCTTTTCTGTCTTTCCTTTTAACACGTGCGCAGGACATCTAAATATCCTTAAGTGTTGTAAACTCATCTTTCGCCCGGTCCACAACTCATATGGTGTTTTAGGAACCGACTTAGATGGTACATCGTTTAGAATATACATGGCAGTTTGTAAAGAATATCCTCAAAAAGAACTAGGGAGCATTGAATAACTCAACATAGATCTAACCATATCCAAAAGAGTTCTATTTCTTTTTTCTACCACCCCATTTTGTTGAGGTGTGCCTAGTGCAAAAAACTGAGAAATTATTCCATTATCAATAAGATATTGCTGAAACTCACCAGATAGATATTCTTCACCACGATCGGACCTCAAGATTTTTATGCGTTTTTCAAGCTGATTTTCTACTTCAGCTTTAAATGCTTTGAACATATCAAAAGCATCCTACTTATGTCTCATGAGATACACATAGCCAAATCTTGAGTGATCATCCATGAAAGTGATGAAGTACTGATATCCACCTCAAGCTTGAATGCTTATAGGTCCACACACATCAGTGTGTATCAATCCTAAACATTCGATAGCTCTCGCGCCTTTGGTCATAAACGACCTTTTGGTCATTTTACCTTCCAAACAAGATTCACAAGTTGGTAGATCATTAACCTTTATGTCACTTAGAGGTCCGTCACATACCAATCTTTTATTCGTATTAAGGTTGATATGACCTAAGCGCAAATGCCATAGGTTGGTTTCATCTTTTGATAATTTTACTCGTTTATGATTAGGTTCCGTTGATTCCATGTCTAACAAGTGAGAGATATTTCCATACAAATAGAATAAACCGTTTTCCAATGTACCTTTGCAAATAATTTTTGTCATTCTTACTAATAATAAAAGCTTTATTAAAAGTAACTGAATAACCAAATTTATTTAAACAATAAACTGAAATTAAATTCCTCTTGAATTGAGGTACATAATAAACGTTTACTAAATCTAAATGTCTACTAGAATTTAAATTGATTATAATATCTCCCACTACTCTAGTAGAAACCAACGCTTCATTGCCTAAATGCAAGTTGAATTCATTCTTATTCAGTCTATTCCTTTGACCCTTTTTACCACAAAAGAAACACTTTCCTTTGATCTTGGTTACTTTCTTGGTCTTCTTCTATGAAGGCTCAAGTTGCTTTTTCTTCTGTTGTCTCTTGACCTTCTTACGGGTCTTTAACAGTAGCAACTTACCAAGCATATGAATCTCTTTACCCTTGCCTTTCACAAGGATTATCTTGGTGCTTTGAATATATTACATCAGGCCTTGCAAGGTGTATTCCTTATTATTCAAGCTGTAGTCCCATGTGAACTGATCAAAGGAATCCGACAGTGAGTTGACAATCATGTCAATTTTGGTCTCACCATCTATCTTAGCACCATTCAGTTCAGCAATTTTGAGATGTGCTATGACTTTTATCATGTGATCTTTCATACCCTGTCCAAGTTTCGTCCTAAGATTCTTAAAAGCAATTACTGCCTCTCTCTCTTAGTCATCCTAGACCTCATAGCAAACATCTCCTCTAGCGACATCATTATATCGGTAGCAGTCTCCATTCCTTAATGTTGTTGTTGCAACACATCGGAGATGATGGCTATAATGTAATGTACATTTAACCATCTCATCCAAAGACTTCCACTACTGATACTCATCTATTTGCTTCCTGAGTTAGATTCATTAGTTTGGTGGTAAAGGACTATACAAAATGAACGTATACTTTTCAGTTTGCAACAAAAACCCAATATTCCTTTTTCCATGTGATATAATTATCGTTAGTTAAAGTATTATCTTTTAGGAATTTGATTAGGGATGGGGTCATGATTTCTTTATATTAACAAAAAATATATAAGTAAATAATCATGATAAAGCACTTTTGAATATTTATCTTGAATTAAATAAAATAATTCAATCTAAAAAATTCAACGGTGATCCAACACTCATAAATGTCACGTCTCCTTTAGGAATATGCACCTTTTACTAGTTGGACTAGGTCCCACCTAATTGTTAACATAACAACCAACATTTTCTATTTTAGCATTGCATCTTTATTAACAAGAACTCTTGGGAGGATATTAATAAAATTACATTAACAGTGTTACCAAGTTATCGACCTTCAATATAATCCCTCACGAATATCCCTCCTTTGGGAGTAGATATCGTTTGGGCTAATTGTCTAGTCTATCATTGTAAGGAAATATCTTGATAAATTCCATTCATGAATACATCTTAGGATGTTATTCACGAAACATAAAGCTCAACTAAACTTGGAGGCCGTAGGTGTTCCAAAACACCTTCTCCCACTCAATTGTTTAAGGCGTGTGATCGAATTCCAAAGAATGATTTACCAAGTTATCTAGATGTCAATTTAGATACTTTAACCATTCAATGCATGTTCATACCAAAAGAGATATATGAGTGGCACTCCTATTCTATATGACATGTTATCAAACAATGACAAACATTGCAATATTTACAAAAATATAAAGGGCTGCCGTGAGCAGCCCATGCCACAACAAAAGTGGTTGCGCTCTCTTCGCACGCACGTTCGTTGTTACGGCTCGTACGGTCCCAAACTTGTTCCGTTGCTCCTAATTCTTCAAACCTTCGAGTCTTCGAAACTTGAATGTATCACAAAAGAATTTACATAATAAAATACTGCAGTTTTTCTTTTATTATTATTACAACAAGAAAATAAAAAAATACTTAGCAACTACCAAGAAGGAAATTATGGCGAGAATAGACCACCCTTCTTGTTACAATCCCAAAACAAAATTACATTGAAATTCTAGGACAAAAATTGAGCAATAACAAACCACATATAAAAACATATATATATATATATATATATATATTTACATTGGAATGTATGGATATATATATGTGAATGCCTAGAGTGTCATCTCTTTCTAAAACATGCATACATACAATAAAAAGAAAAAGATTCACGAACACATACATCAATTAATCAAGTGTACAACCTGGCTCTGATACCAATTGTAGGGAAAAACAGGTTCAAAACGCAATGGAAGCGTGAGAAAAAATGAAATTAGGGTTTGCGTATATAATTTTTTTCCCTTTATGCAACGAGAACCTTAACCCTAGATTAATTGATATATCTAAAAGTATTGTACCTTTTCTCGTGACGATTGAACAAGTGCCGAATTGATTCCGCAAGATCTTCCAATCCAATCATGAACGTGAATCACCTAGGAGTGTGTGCTCGCTTTCTTTAAATTGTATACCTAAGGATGGAGACAAACTAAATCTTTTTTTTGTTAGTTACAAATATCCTCCAAGAGAAAAATCCAAGAACGTCCGGTCACTTGTGAATTATCAATCAATTTGATTGAAACTCGCGTGAACGTTGATTCGATGTTGTACACAAAACCCTTTTGATGTAAAGGATACTAGTGTACTATCGAAAACAAAAATGTTACCTTTTTCTCTTTTCTCCTTGGCCGAATTCCACACCCTTTATCTATGAGTTGATCGAATTTTGTCTAGTGCAAAAACTAAATTTTTCTCCCTCAAAATTCTCTCTTACTAAGCCAAATTCTCTCTTCAAAAATACCTAGCATAGCCGAAATTTTCATCATAGAATCGTAGGGCTGGCCGAAAATCACACACACATATATATAGGATCATAAATCCTTTCCTAAGAAGGATTTACTTGGTTGGCAAGAATCCTTTCCTTAGGTGGATTTATTTGGTAGTTAAGAATCCTTATCTTAAAGAAATTCTATCCTTTTGTATATATATATATATATATGGGCTGGCCTAATTTTATATGATATAGACTAGGATCACAAATCCTTTCCTAAGAAGGATTTACTTGGTAGTTAAGAATCCTTTCCTTAGATAGATTTACTTGGTGGTTAATAATCCTTTTCAAAAAGGAATTTTATCCTCAACCAAGACTCCTAATCCAACTCAATAATGTATTTGTAACCATATTAAAGACTTCCTAATTTGATTAGATAAATAATTCCTTTTATTTATTTACTAATCAAATATAGTCTTTAACATTAACTATACTACCAACAATAGTATAGTTTTAGGAGACCATCTCTTACTAGGAAAAAGATTTTGACTTTTAATTAAATAATTAATTAATCAAAAAATTAATTAAATAAAAATAATATATTATAGCTATTCTTAATTGCCTTTGCCACCCATACCATATGTAAGGGCCATATATTATTCTTCTTATTTTTTTAAATCCATTGGTCCTTAATAAAATGTCCACATGTGAACTAGATTTATTCTTACAAAAAGAAACAAGTTTATATGCCTAAATTGGTCCGGTAGAATATCTCAAGTGATCCATACAAGTTCGTGTGGAATGAGGATCTTGGCGGACTATCTAAATTTAAGCTCCAATAAACACAACCCTATCACAATCAGCAAATGATTCGCTTAGGTCCAATCTATTTAATTTTAGTTCATTCTACTAAAGAACTAAAATTGAACTCTTAAATAAAGATAGAATAAGTTGATGTTACTCATTCATACCCTAGACAACCTTTTTGGACAAAGTGTATCCTCGTGAAGAATACCAGTAATCGTCAAGAGCTCATAGACCGCCTATAGCTCTTCAAGTTACCATATTTACTCATATGACCACATTTTGAACTTGGATATTTTGACTTGTCCAGAAGCCATGTTTCAGTAGACACTATTGAAAACTTAAAGTTAAGATTTAATATCCAATACCTCAAAACATCCATATGATGGTATTCTACTCTCATTCAATAAATGGAGCCACGATGTCCATATCTATAAAAGAAGTTCTCTATCGATTAACAAATGATTACCACCAAACTATCGAGGATAGACTATGCTATATAATCGTACTCATTGATAGCTCAAATGATAAAACTTGCAACCATAAGTCCATCATTTATCTCAAGATTGTGATAGACTCTCCGATTGTCTCCAAATGAAAAACTTTTATCTATTGACGGTTCTAGATAAAGTATTTCATTGTGATCCTATTCAATGCACTCAGTGCACTTGATTCTTTTGCCCAAAGACACCACACTTCGATGATTTTAAACTCAGCAAAAGAATCTACAACTTTGACAAGATAAAGGCGCCGAACCTTCTATCTTAAGTTGTGAATATTATTCAAGACTAACTAAAGAATTGTGTCTACCTCATACATATCTAGATGTATGAACAATTCTTCTTTTCTCATAGTCTTTTGACCTTATGATTATTTACTTTTGACAATTATAATAATTATACTATAAATGCTATAAGATTTGTTCAACTAGAAATCACTTTATTCATATGAAAAGATTGTTAATTACAATATTACACTTTTGCTATCGAGCATAATCCTAACAAGAACACCGCTGTGTATACCGCGGCAGAGGCAATGCACCAAGAGCGGTCCCAACCATGGTCAATAGGAAAATCCTCTTCTAAGGGCAAATTAAATGCATCAAACACCAAAACAAGAGTTATGACAAAAAGAACACAAATTGATATATAAGCAAGCATGCAAGATGATCAAAAAGGATGCATGGGAGTGTGTGTGTGTGTACTAAAAACTCTTTAAACAAGGTTAAACAAGTGATTTACCTTTTTGAAGCTTGAGCTAGGTCTTGAGCAATGATGGTCTAAACTACCCTTACACATTTATCCCCAAATGTGGTTGTCAACGAAATGAGCCAATCAAAAACTAAGGAACTTACATATACCCTTGTTGATTTTAATTTTTATAATCAACATTTGAATAAAAACTTAATAATTTAAATTTATTTCAGAAAAATTTATAATTATTTTGTTTGATAAACAAATAGATATTAAAAAAATATTATTAGATTTTTTTTTTCCAAAAAATCTGATATAATAGCGTCATTAAACACAATTATAAATAACTAAGTAATTACAAGAATTTTATTACTAATAATTTTACAATATTTTATATTTATATAATTTAGTTAGATGTACACATAAAATAGACTACTTATTAATAACATTGTTTTGTCCCTAAAGTTTGGTCCCTATTATATAATTTTCTTGCAGTGATCGTCATAATTTTTATTTTATCTTAAATTATCTATGATATAGTTTTTTGAAAAATTCAAAATTAAACCAAAATATTTGGTGACATTTGTGTCAGAGTGATTTCTTTAAAAAAATAGTGATAAATAAAAAAATAACACATATAATGATACATTTAAAATATTGACCTACAAGTTACATATTTTTTTTGTAGTGTACAAATTGTCAAATACATTCCATTATAATTTATTAATTAATATTATAATAGTAAATAAATTATTTTTCTCCATGACAATGCCATAACAAATAATGTAGAAAATAGTACTACATTTTCGATACCGTAATTTCCATTTCCATTTCCATTAATTTGAATTAAATTTTATCATTTCCGACGACACTCTTTATGCCATAAGAAATGTGTGTAATATTGATTTTTTTTCATCATTTCTGACGGCACAAAAAATACCGTTGGAAATATGGACTAGGCCGTCGAAAATGTTGTATTACTTTTTCTATATTTCCAATGGCATAAAGACTATTTCCGATGGTTACTCGACCGTCGGAAATGTGGTATTTTATTTTTACTCATTTCTGATGGCTCTAATATGGCCGTCGAAAAAGGTACGATTTCCGACGGTAATTAGTGCCGTCATAAATAGTTCATCACTAATATGCATTTTTTTTTTGTAGTGGAATAAATGCATGCCAATAAAAATTCATGTAAGTGTGTGTGTGTGTGTGTGTGCAATGTGTAAATGATGCACACATATAAGCAATAAAGAACATAAATGCAAGGTGAAAAAAACATGCATGAAGTGTGTGTGCAACTAAATCTTTTCAAAGAGTTAAGCAAGTGATATACCTTAGAAGCTTGAGCTAGGTCACGAATAAAGCCGGCCTAAACTACCCTTACATTTTAATCCCTAAATGTGGTTTGTCAATCTAAATAAGCCAATAAAAAACCGAGGAACTTGCAAGAGCTGGGTCATAATGTCCGTTATAACCAGCTAATTACATATATCCGTTAACTAACGTTTATTCTCTAATGAACAATAAATCTTATTTCCTCACGGAATTAAGAGAGCGCTCAAATTATCCAAGCTCCGATTCAACCCTTAAGGGAATAACCATCTACTTCTCACAAGAAGGAGTGGATTCCAATATTGTGTACAAACCGTCCGAACCACAAGCCAAACAACAATCCCAACATAGGGAGCATATTGATCAGGAACTGCATCCGACCTCACCCATGGTATATCAAAGACCATGATCTAACCTGAAGGACTTGATAAGACACTCATGATTAAGATCATCCAAATATAGCCATCATTAGTTGATATACATGAATCTCATCTGTAAATGGATCTTGGTGAGAGATTCATATAGATCACGACCCAGTCCTATATGATCACAACGTATAAGGTGCCTCCATTCCCATACTTTCATATGAATGATTCAGGGTTGAATCACAATTCATTACGAAATGGGCCACAACTATAGATGAACAGTAAATAAAGCACCCAGCTTTATTTGCTATCTATGGACTCTTTAGATTGCACGACTCTTATTGTATACATTTGTATATGACACTTATATACACAGTTAGATATTACATCCGACAATTAAGGATGTTAATATGCATAAGTTATAAAATAAATAACACAACAAGAATGAATTGAACTTTTCTTTTATTTATTTCATAAATCCATTTACAAATAACATCTTTAGGGCATAAACCCCAACATTCTCCCACTTGCACTAAAGCATGTGAGGCATGTTTCGTAACCCTAGACCATCTAGGTTACCCAAAAACACTTTTACCGGTAATAAATGGGTCAGCATGATTGTCTTGTGAGGCCTTCTTTTTGACGATCACATCTCCTCTTTGCACTATCTCTCTAATGAGATGATACTTTCTCTCTATATGCTTCCCCCATTGTGGCTTCTTGGTTGTTTGGAATTAGCCATAGCACCATTGTTATCATAATAAAGTGTGATAGGCTTATCCAGATCTGGAACAACTTCCAGATCACTCAAGAACTTATGAAGCCAAACAACCTCTTTAGCAGCTTCATAAGCGGCTACATATTTGGCTTCCATGTTGAAGTCAACATTGCAAGATTGCTTAAAACTTCTCCACACAATGGCTCCATCACCTAGGGTGAATACTGTTGGGGTTTATGCCCTAAACATGTAATTTGTAAATGGATTTATTAAAGAAATAAAAGGAAAAGTTCAATTCATTCTTGTTGTGTTGTTTATTATATAACTTGTGCATTTATTTAACATCCAAGATTGTCGGATGTAATCTCAAACTGTATATATGAGTGTCATATACAGATGGATACAATAAGAGACGTGCAATCTAAATAGTCCATAGATGGAAAATAAAGCTGGGTACTTTATTTGTGGTTAAACTATAGTTGCGGTCCATTCCGTATTGTACGATGATTCTATCCTGAATCATTCATATGAGATATGAGAATGGAGGCACCTTGTATGATGTGATCATTTAGGACTGGGCCATGATATATATGAATCTCTCACCAAGATCCGTTTACCGATGAGATTCATATATATCAACTAATGATGGCTATATGTGGGTGATCTTAATCCTGAGTGTCTTATCGACTCCTTCAGGTTAGATCGTGGTCCTTGATATACCATGGGTGAGGTTGGATGGAGTTTTCGATCAATATGCTCCGTATGTTGGGATTACGGTTTGGCTTATGGCTGGGAAGGTTTGTACACAATAATGGAATCTGCTCCTTCTTGTGAGAAATAGATGGTAGTTCCCTTAAGAATTGATTCGGGGCTTGGACAATATGAGCGCTCTCCTAATTTCGTAAGGAAATAGGATTTATTGTCTATTAGAGAATCAATGGTACTTAAAGGATATATGTAATTAGAGGGGTATAATGGATATTATGACCCAACTCTAATTATGAACTATTGTGGAGGATCACACCATATGTAATAGCTATATCGAAGGACACCGAATTGTATCGATCTGTGTAAAAACGTCTACAGTTGAGAGAGTGCAGCTTCGGGTTTTTAAAGGAATAACACCGGAGTTAATAATCAAGGAATATTAATTAAAGAGTTTAATTAATGATTCCGAGGATTATTGGAGCTCAAAATACGGTGGGTTCATTAGGTCTCCTAGCTAGCCAGATCGATTTAGGTAACAAGGGCCACGGTAAATTAGTTGGATTGTCCAATTAATTGTGTTACAAAAGTGACACGTATATATTAGAAAATTAATTGAATAATGAGATTAATTTAATTAATAAATGTTAATAGTTAAATTAATTAATTAATTAGATTATTTAATTATATTGATAATTATGAATTATTAATTAACTATTAATTGGAGGGTGTTAGTTGATATGTGGATTTAGGTGAAGATAAATCTTACTAATTTTTTTATCTAAGTATTTGAATTTAAGTTTAAATTTAAATACTTATTATAACTTTTAATATATTAGATATATTTGAAAATGATAATTAAAAGATATATATCAATTATAACACAAGAGATTACATTGGATGTAAATTGGTATGTACACATATATAAGTGTTTGTATAGGATACAAACAAAGAGTATATATATATATATATATTTAACAGAGGTGTATATATATATTTTTTGTGTAAAGAAAGTGGAAGGATCAGTTAAAAAAATAAATAAAAAAGAGTTCTTTTATTTTTTTTTCCTTGAAAAGTCACACGCCATTATTAGGAATTAAAGAGTGTGCAATTTCTTTGTGAAAGAATTTTTCATGCGTACACCGATACCCGCGTTTATACATAGATTTTTTTTTTGTGTAAGTGTGTGCATTTAAAATAAAACCAAAGATTGAAGAAAGAGTTTCTTCAAATTTTCTCTACATCCTACATTCAAGCTCCTGGGACCGTGACGCGCCCACACGTAGTTACCAGATCCGGGAGATAGCGAGGAAGATCGAGTGGTTCAAACAAAAGCACATAGTATTTCAGACAGGAGCACATTGTAAAGTGAAGGAGCTTCCAAACGTTGGTAAGATTGGTTCAGACAAGAGCATAACGTAAAGTACGTTGGTATGTTCTTCTGATTTTATTGATTACAATTTCCTGTGTATACATATTGTATGTATTAGTTCTGAAAAATAATTACGATATATAGTTCACTGGTCCTAGATACAGATTATGATTTGTATAAAAAATTTAAAACCTAGTTCCGCTGCGTAACCGGTGAATGGGGTTCTAACAATTGGTATTAGAGCCAATTTATTTTTTTAGAACATAAAAGTGTTTTCGATGCCCCTGTATATATGAATGTGTAGGCACCATCTTTATGATTGTATGAATGTTTATAATTAAATTGTTTAATTTAAACATGGTTGATCGTAAATTTTTATGGTACTGTGTATTTAGGGGTTTATGGGTTGTATATATATATATATTATTATTATATATATTTTTTACTATTATTGTATTGTAAATAAAAAAAATTGTAACCTGTAAACGAAGAACTAGAAACACGCGCGAAGACGGTACTGTTCACCGGGTACTGTTCGCGCGGGTACTGTTCATGCGTTACTGTTCACGCACGGTTCCGTTGGCAAGTGTTGCCTAGTGCGTTCCGTGCAGATTTCCCGTTTCGGATTCATGAGATGAATCGGAGTGATCTGAAGAAACTGAAAGACTCGAAAATTACAAGAAGACAAAGGAATGCCTTGGGATTGTTTTTGTAATTTTAGATTCCAATTTTTTAGATTAAATAATCCACAATACTTGGTCAATTCATGTATGCTTTATATTATGTGATGATAAAAGTATTGTCATGCATACGTATGTCATTTAGATTAGATGTGCCTACACAAATATATTTGATATGTCATACATGAATCATAACCTGATATTTTATGTATTTTTTTTAATGTGATTAAAATGGGCAATATACATAATTGACTATGAATAATGAAATTAGTTTTTAATGGTTAGAAAACTTGGTAATTCTCATTAATATTAATCTAGTTATTAAAGAGTTTAATAAGTTAGATTAATAGGGTCATTTATTGTAATTAGGATTAATATGATTAATTACCTAATAATAAATGAACCGAATGAAGTGTTAGAGTTTTAATAGTTAAAATTTGGTAAACACTAACATAATAATCTGACCTTAGTAAATAGTTTACAAAAGCTTAGATTATTCACTAATAGATTAGATTTTTAATTGTTAAAAATCATTAATAATTTATTAGTTAATTAGAATTTGTTTCTAATTAGTTAATGCACTAGATAACTTGATTAAAGTTAATCGTTTAATCCTTTAGAATCTAGGTGCATTAACGGTTAATAGAAAACCCTAATTTTAAAATAGTGAGTGGGAGAGGGACATATGACATATATATCCCGCGGTCTCCATCATTAGTTCAACACCGTGAGATCCGAGTGGGGTCTCGTGACGGATTTTCTTTCGTCCTCCCTAAGGAGGGTTTCCACAAATGTCAATACCAAGGTTGACTTCCTAACGGATAGAATTTCTGAGGGTATTTCAGGATTGATCGACCCTAAGGCGGCAATTCTTGAGTTAAGCTCGTGAGATCTGAAATGGTGGGTTACACTCATGAAGGTTTTGATTAAGTTTGTTACTTAAAAACCTGATTGATTGAACGATGGTTGAATGATATGGAATAAAAGTTATTCTAGAATATCATTTGATTGAGAATGTCTCGGTCAAACATGCAAATACTTGACCGACCCTAAGGCGGCACTTCTTTGTGGTATATTGAATTGTTGTGGTATAATAACTAGTTTTAGGGTAGTTCTAGTTCGTTAATCATGTGCATGCATCATGTTTAAATTTATGCCAAAGCACTCGCACTTGTTTTAAATAAATGACTGAATGAATGTTTTATTTATTTCAGCAATAATGTATTTTGCATTACTTCAAATTCTTGCAAACGACATATTAACTGGTGATAACTACACTAAGTGGAAACTTAACATTAATGCAATATTGGTCACCAAAGACCTCAAGTTTGTGCTTACGGAGGAATGTCCTCCAACGCTTGCTGCCAATGCCACACGAACTGTTCGAAAGGCATACAAGCGAAGGGTTAGCCCAAACATAAGAAAGACCAAAGCTAGAAGAATTCCAAGAAAAGTAAATATGATTTACTTGTTCTTGAGTCGTGTTTAGTAGAAGATGATTCTTCACCCTAGATAGTTGATTCGGGGGCCACTAACCATGTTTGTTCTTCTTTACAATGGACTGATTCTTGGACACAGCTAGAGGAGCAAGCCTTCTCAATACGTGTGGGGTCAAGGGATGTCGTGTCGGTACGAACAGTGGGCGTAATTAGATTACGTTTTTGTAATAATTATATATTGTTGGACAATGTATTTTATATTCCTGGATTTACACGGATTTTGATTTCTGTTTTTAAGTTGTTAGAACAAAAATATTCTTTTTCTTTTAATAATAAGTCTTTTTATTAAAAGAAAGAATGGTCTGAATATTTGTTCAGGAATTAATGAAAACATTTCGTATGTGTTAAAACCGTTAATACATACTACACTACTCAACACCGAAATGTTTAAGGTTGAAAAACTAAAAACTAAACGGCATAAGATTTCTCCAAATATTGACACGTATCTCTAGCATCTAAGGCTTGGTCATATCAACCTTGACCGAATAGTCAGACTAGTAAAAAGCAGACCTTTAAGTGAGTTAAAGGTTGGCAACTTACCTGTCTGCGAATCTTGTCTGGAAGGTAAGATAACTAAGAGAAGTTTTACTGGAAAAGGTCTTAGAGCTAAAGAACCACTAGAGCTTATACATACAGACGTCTGCGGACCGATGAATGTTAAAGCTAGAAGTGGTTATGAGTATTAGGTCACTTTTATAGATGACTACTCAAGATACGGATATGTCTACCTAATGCAACGGAAGTCGGAAACAATTGAAATGTTCAAAGAGTTTCAAGCTGAAGTTGAGAATCAATTAGGTAGGACTATCAAGTCACTGTGATCGGATCGTGGAGGTGAGTACCTTGACCAAGAGTTTGAAGACTTTATGGTCGAGCATGGGATAGTCTCCCAACTCACAGCTTCCGGTACACCTCAGCAAAATGGTGTAACGAAGAGGATAAATAGAACCCTAATGGAAATGGTGAGATCTATGATTAGTTTCTCATAATTGCCAAATTCCTTCTGGGGATATGTGTTACAAACAACGGCAAACATTTTGAATGTGGTGCCATCCAAATATGTTCCTAAGACTCCCCTAGAGTTGTGGAATGGTCGTAAAGCTAGTTTGTGACATTTTCGCATATGTGGGTGTCCAGCACACGTGCTAAAGAACAGAACTGGAAAGCTAGACTCCAAGTTCGTGGTCTGCCTGTTTGTAGGATACTCCAAGAAGACCAGAGGTGGACACTTCTATAGTCCATGAAGATAACAAAGTATTTGTATCGACAAATGCAACGTTTCTTGAGGACAGTTATATTAGTGACCATATGAAATTCCCTTTATCTTTATAGTGTGAGTATACCTAGAGGGGGGGTGAATAGGTATATGCTCCAATTTTTATCTTCTTTTAAAAACATTGCATTTCTAATAATGCTTAATGAAAATTGCAAACAATGACACACAATATTTACATGGTAAACCTCCGAAGAGGAAACATCCATGGGTTGGTACCACAACCACCGGCAAAAGCAAATCCACTATTTCAAATAGAGTTACACACTCAAGCAATCACACATGCTCTACAAGCTATCACTCTCACTCTATCCTTGAACCTAGTAATCTACTAAGCCAACTTCCTATCCAAGACCCCCTGTCTCTAGGAAGATTCCTTGCTCACCTATAAGGATCCTCCCGACCCTAGGCAAGACTTCTTGCTCAACTATCCGAGTCCTCCCGACTCTAGTCAAGACTTCCTTGCTCAACAATCCGAGGTCTCACACCTATTGTCGAGACTTCCACTTGCTTAGCTATCCAAGCCCTCCCGACTCTACCTAAGACTTACAATTGCTCAAATCAGAGAATCACTCTAAGATATGAGACTTTCTACCTGTTCACAAGGCATCTAAGTGATCATGAATGCAAAACGCAAACAAGCACTCAACATAGAAAATGATGATCAACAAATTCTATAGACATGCAAATAGATAGCTAGATTATGCTTTCAAAGAACAATCACAAATGCATCTAGACAACCTAAGCATGTTATCAACTAAGAACATAGATATGAAGATATAGACACCAATTGAAACACAACCTAGTTCTTAGAAAATGAAATTAGATCTAGAAACAACCAATCAAGCATAAGAACAAAAGATTTCTAGAAACAATCTCATGTTTATCATGTTTAACATAAATCACTCAATATATCACAAATCTGGCTAAACTTGAAAATCAAATCAACAAACCACAAAATGATATCAAAATCATCCTAGTCATGCTTCTTAATCAAATAACATCAATCAATAAGAAGATCTAAGAAGAAAACTAAGAAGATGAGGATTTTACCAACAAGGATACAAACCATGAACTGAAGATCAGATCACAACGAAACATGTAGACATCCTTTGTTTCTAGAAATCCTTGGGGTTTGTATAACTCTTCAAGACACTGAAAATAGGTTTTTGAATCAAGTGATGTGGAGTAGAAATGAAGAAGTTATCACAAAAACAAAATTAAAAAATGTTGAGAGAAAATTTCTGCACCTGTTCTTCAATTTTAATTTTCTCAACTTGCAATGAATGAGAGGGAAGGAGATGTTTTAAAGAGAGAAACGCCATCACCATGCCCATATCCCGAGATGGCATATGGGCATTATGGGGCAGAGCACTTTTGGGGCCGAGATGGCCACGCGCCATCTCGGGATGGTGCATGGTGATGGCTTTAAGCCATTGCACCTCACCCATTGCGCTCCTCTCGCTTTCTTCAACCGTTCTTTGGTCTCCAAACTCTGAATTCGAATCCGTTTAAAAATTACCAACCGAGACTCTCTAACGGAAATGCAAATGGAAATATAAGATAATCAACTCAGAAAATAAGAATTCGACTCAATATACGAAGATGAAGACAATATATGCAACATGAGTTGAAAGTGTAGTATCTTTTGACTTAGAACTCGAAATCAATAGTATGAGTAACCGAAATGACCGGAAGTCAATCTTGAACAATCTAAGGCTAAAATCAAGTTCAATATCCATGTTATACAAAAATATACACAAACAAACACATTTCACACAAGAATTCAAACTACATAGAGATAGTCTCCAATCATGAATTTTCTAAAACATGCTACTTTCATACCAAATGCATGAGCATTCAACTTCAATTGTGTTAAAGTGTTATACCAAATGATTCACTATGATGCAAAGACACAAATGTATGAATTGTGTGTGTACGCATATATTGATGCACAACTAAGCAGGGACACATATGAATGAATTGTGTGTGTGCGCATATAATGATGCACAACTAAGCAGGGACACATATGAATGAATTGTGTGTGTGTGTGCGCCTACGCCTTGCAAGAGGAAGAAGGATCTCGATACCTTAGCATCCAAGAATAGTACCAATCCTCTTGAAGACGAACTTTGCATCATGAGAAGTTTCTTTTCTTCCTTGAAGCTCTTATCAACACGAACAACTTAAGCAACTAAGCATTACAAAGAAATGAAGTTTTTTTATGGAATCAAGCCAACACAAATCTAGAACCTAACAATCTCCCCCTTTAGCTATTCCATGACAAAACCTCTACCTCACCATACAATGATCTCTTATAATCAATGTTGATTGCATTCTCACATCCTCACATTACAAAGAGATATTTCTAGACTAAAATATCTTCATGAGTCTTCAAGAATATCTTCACACATTCAAAGCACCTGTGAGACAAGAACAACCAAAAGAAATCTTCTACAAAGAAGATAGGTGAGATAAACAAACAATATACAAATACCAAACAAAAGATCCCTTAACACTTCTTATCTCATGCAAACACAAAAAATTTCTCCCCCTTACTTTCTCCCTCTTAAGACAAAATTTCTCCCCCTTAATGGATTGTCTCCCCTTTATATCAAAAGCAAGTAACATGGTGAGAAAACACTTTCTCCCCCTTTTTGACAAGGAATAGACAAAAACATATTACACAACCTAGAGAGAGATAAATGCTAAGTGAAAATACCTACAAGGGTATAAGGGATGCACAATGAAATCATGAGATAGTGAGCAAACAAGTTGTATAGATAACTAAGTTTAATAAACTAAGCTCCCCCTTAAAATATGCTCCACATATTAAAAAGCAAGTTAACTTGTTCACAAGGGAATCATACAATCACACATTTCAAGCAATAAAAGATAGTAAACCATTATTGTCCAAAATTAATAAGAGAATCATAGATTTTCATTACTCTTTCAAAGATAATCTCTCATTGCTAATGAATCAAACACATTAAGCAAAACTGTATGTGTGTGAAAATGCTTCAAGCATATATAAGAAGAGTTATTGTGATATCAACATGCAAACTATTTCAACACCTATCCATCTAAAGCTTTTGCAGTCAAGGTCAAACCGATTATCATCCGGATTTTTTCTTTAAAGAGAATAGATTTCAACATATGAGCGTGTGTATGCATGTGGCTCGTCATTCCATTTCTGTTTTTCAACCCAAGCAATCACAATTTTCAACTATACTCCATTTTAAGCCTTCCTCCGTTTCTTTTTAGGCTTAGAATCAAAGTTTTTTTTTAAATGGTTCTTTTTCAACACTTATTTGATTTTTCTAACATAAACATATACTCTTCATGACGGCTTTCACTACTCACAATAGTGTAGCCCTTTCCTACATTGGGCGGCTTCACAACCAAGGTGTGTAGCCCTTTCCATGAAGGTGCTCGTTGAGCTCTATGTAGATGCCGAAGCAAAATAAATACTAAACATAAGTCATCTATCATGTACTAGACAATGAACTTTAAGATGCATCCATAATCTACATGCTTTCAAACTCAATTACTCAAACTTAAACATATAAAAGAAGCATTTGTGCACTTTTTAAATAAAAAAACAAGATTTACAAAGATTTAAGTGCATGATCTAGAAGCAATAAAAGCTATTTTATCAAGATCATTACTTCTCACATGAGTAGCTCTCAAAGAAATAGATATACAACATAGTTTTGCTTATCAAGCCACTCATAACCACACACAAGCATTAATCAACACAAATCATGCCAATGGATCTTCTAAGAGATACAAATCTCTCTTTGTCCAAAGTCTTTGTGAACAAGTCCGCAAGTTGATTCTTAGTATGCATATGTTCAAGAGTTACTATTGAATGTTCAACAAGTTCTCTAATGAAATGATGCCTAATGTCTATATGCTTTGTGCGTGAGTGTTGAACCGGATTTTTAGAGATATTAATGGCACTCATATTATCACAATGGAGAGTCATTTTACCTTGATCAATCTCATAATCCTTGAGAATTTGTTTCATCCATAGAAGTTGTGTGCAAGCACTTCCGGCCGCAATGTACTCTGCTTCGGATGATGAGCGAAATTTTGCTTCTTGCTTAGCCAAGCAACCAAATTATTCCCCAAGTAAAAGCAACCGCCCAATGTGCTTTTACGATCATCAATGTTTCCTGCCAAATATGCATCACAATAGACAAGAATATCATTAGTATCAAAGGAATAGAATAAACCAAGATTATGTGTTCCTTTTATATACCTAATGATTCTTTTAACAGCTTTCAAGTGAGATTCTTTTGGATTAGCTTGAAACCTAGCACACAAACTTACACTAAAACATATATCCGGCCTACTAGCCGTTAGGTAGAGAAGGCTACCTATCATGCTCCTATAGAGACTTTGATCAACATTTTTTCCTTTTTCATCTTTGTCAAGTTTTAAAGTTGTACTCATAGGTGTTTCAAATTCTTTTCCACTTTCAAGGCCAAATTTCTTAACAAGATTTCTAACATATTTAGATTGAGACAACATGATACCATTGCTAGATTGTTTCACTTGCATGCCTAGAAAGTAATTGAGTTCACCTACAATACTCATTTCAAATTCTCTTGACATAACATTCACAAAATCATCAACCTTGGTTTTACATGTAGAACCAAACACAATATCATCAACATATATTTGTGCAACAAAAATGTTATTTTTATAATGCTTGACAAATAATGTTCTATCAATATCACCTCTCTTATATTGGTTGTCAATATGATATTGAGTCAACCTATCATACCAAGCTCTAGGAGCTTGCTTAAGGCCATAAAGAGCCTTTTTAAATTTAAACACATGATTAGGAGAGTTTGGGCTACAAAACCCTTAGGTTGTTCAACATACACTTCTTCTTGAAGGTATCCATTGAGAAAAGCACTTTTGACATCCATTTGAAACAATTTGAATTTTTAAGACATGCAATAGACAACAAAAGTCTAATGGACTCAAGACGTGCAACGGGTGCAAAAGTCTCATCAAAGTCTACACCCTCAACTTGAGTGTATCCTTGAGCCACTAGTCTTGCTTTAATTCTCACAATCTTTCCACATTCATCGGTCTTATTCCTAAACACCCATTTTGTACAAATCACATTGATATCTTTTAGTCTGGGAACTAAGGACCATACTTCATTCCTCTCAAATTGATTTAGTTCTTCTTGCATAACATTAACCCAATATTCATCAATAATTGCTTCATTAATATTTTTGGGCTCAATTTGAGAAGTGTAGCAAGCATATGAAATTTTGTTAGCTAGTTGCCTTCTAGTTCTAACCCCTTCATTCAAATCACCTATGACGTCTAGTTGGTAATGCATGTTCCTAAGTCTAGAATTAGAATTTTCAATATCTTGTTGGTTATCATTCAAACCATTTTCTAACTCTTGACTTTCTTCTCTAGCAACACTACCATTCTCATCATTATGACTAGACTCACTTTCATCACAACTAGTCATATCAATAGGTGCTATTCAACAAATATTCTTTAGGTTTATTGACACCATAGTTATCACACAAGTCAAGCATGCTAAGATCATCTATTTTCACATTAATAGACTCCATAATAGTCTTAGTTTTCAAATTGAACACTCTATATGCACGACTATTATTAGTAGCATACCTAAGAAAGAGACCAATATCACTTTTAGCATCAAACTTTCCTAAGTGATCTCTATAATTCAAAATAAAACACTTACTCCCAAAAGTGTGGAAGTGACTCATATTGGGCTTCTTGCCCTTCCAAAGTTCATAGGAGGTTTGTTTTGTGCCGGGCCTTCTAAAAACTCTATTAGTGACATAGCATGCAATATTGACCGCTTCGGCCCTAAGATTTCTGGGGACTTTCTTGCTATTGAGCATTACCCTAGCCATCTCTTGCAAGACACGATTCTTCCTCTCAACAATACCATTTTGTTGAGGAGTTCTAGGAGCCGAGAACTCATGTGAAATCCCATAATCATCACAAAACTCACTAAATCTAGCATTTTCAAATTCACTCCCATGATCACTCCTAATGCGACATATTTTCTTGATTCCAAGACCTTTTTCATTTTGAACTTGATTACAAAGCTTCTTAAAGTAACCAAAAGTTTCGGTCTTGTTTCTAAGAAAATATACCCAAGCAAACAGAGAAAAATCATCAATATATACAAAAATGTATTTCTTTCCATTTATGCTTTCGGTTTGAATTGGTCCCATTAGGTTCATATGCACAAGTTCTAAGGGCTTCTTGGTAGCAAAATTAGTGTTATTTTTATGAGACACTTTGGTTTGTTTACCTAACTGACAAGGTTCACAAACACCATCAAGCTTTTTACCAAGACTAGGAAGACATCTAACAATGTTATATTTCTCAAGCTTCTTTAAATCTTTATAATTCATGTGGCCCATTCTTTCATGCCATAATTTTAAGTTTGTTGCACTCATGTGCCATATTACATGTTAGTGGATCAACCTCTAAACAATAGCAATTGTCCGAAGACCTTTTGACTTTCAAAACAATTTTGCCATTCTTATCAATTATCGTGCACACATCCTTGTTAAAGCTAACTTCTTTAAAAATTTCACACAAGTGAGTGATGCTTATTAGATTAGCTTGTAGACCATCTACATACAAGGTGTCACGAAGTTTAGGCAATCCGGGGATACAAATTGTTCCCTTGCCTAGAACTTGCTTTTTGGTGCCATCACCAAATGTAACCCATCCACCATCATTCATAACAAGATTTTTAAAGAATTCCTTGTTACCGGTCATATTCCTAGAGCAACCGATATCTAGGTACCAACAATAGGATGAATTAGCTCTTAAAGCATATTGTGCAACCAAAAATTGTGTTGTGTTTTTCTTAACCCAAACTTTCTTGACAAGTTTCTCATTCCTACTTTTATTAACATGCTTTGACTTGTTTTTAGGCACATTTACTCCATTAGTCACTTTTTCAAACAAATGAAACAAAGCATTATCAACTTTCTTATGCATAGTAGAACGAGGCACAACACAAGATTTAACAAACAAATCATCAACACATTTATTCTAAACATGCTTTTCCAAGGTCTTCTTAGGTATAATTCTAGATCCATATGTGGATGATTGCCTTGGACCATTCAAAGACATATCATGCAAATCATTGGCAATTCTACATTTACGAATGTATTCATTACATCTAGGTCTTCTGTGTCCTACCATGTTGCAATAATGACAAATAGGTATGAATTTGAGAAGTTTACCATTTGCTTGAGCATTCAACTTATTTTGCCTTCTCACATTTTTACCTCTTTGGCGAGAAATACTAGATGTCTTGCCTTTTGCATTTGATGATGATGTAGCTTGTCTTTGGCATTATTGAGTCTTTTCCTTGACTTTCCTTGTTGATGTTGAGGCACCTCCGATAGCATTCATGGCTTTACCATTAGAGAGTGTACCTACATTTAAATTTCTACAAGCTTTGACAAAAGTAGAATTATTAGATGAAGGAGTTGATTTTTCATTAATATATCCTAAACCTCTTTTGTCGCTTGAAGGCTTTCCAATCTTAATGAGAGCTTTCACTTTGTTAGAGCTAGATAACATCTTGTTAATCATCTCTTCAGCCTCATTAAGTTTTTCATTAAGCACTTTCTCTTGATTCTCATGCTCATTTAGTTTTGCTCTAAGAACATTTTAAATTCTCCTAGCACGATCAAGACATTCATCTCTTTGCTCAATTTCATGCTTCAAAATACTTAATCTATCATTGTTATCAATCAAGTTTTTCTCAAGATTAAGAATTTTGTCATTTAGATCAATAACACATTTTGAGCTACAATCATGTTTTTCTAACTTCTTAGTGAGAGACTTATTGATCTTAGAGATCCTTTCATTTTCTTGAATAAGATCTTTGATCTTTTGATCATCTAAGTCAATAAACTCACCTTCAATAAAAGAAGCCACAAAAGAATACATTTCTTTAATCATGATGAAACAAACGAAGATAACAAACACTACAAAGAAGATCTATCTAAGTCCGTCTAGACACCGGCTCTGATACCAATTGAAATTCCCTTTATCTTTATAGTGTGAATATACCTAGAGGGGGGGTGAATAGGTATATGCTCCAATTTTTATCTTCTTTTAAAAACAATGCAATTCTAATAATGCTTAATGAAAATTGTAAACAATGACACACAATATTTACGTGGTAAACCTCCGAAGAGGAAACATCCACGGGTTGATACCACAACCACCGGTAAAAGCAAATCCACTATTTCAAATAGAGTTACACACTCAAGCAATCACACATGCTCTACAAGCTATCACTCTCACTCTATCCTTGAACCTAGTGATCTACTAAGCCAACTTCCTATCCAATACCCTCTGTCTCTAGAAAGATTCCTTGTTCATCTATCCGGATCCTCCCGACCCTAGGAAAAACTTCTTGCTCAACTATCTGAGTCCTCCCAACTCTAGTTATCACAAAGACAAAAATAAAAAATGTTGAGAGAAAATTTCTGCACTTGTTCTTCAATTTCAATTTTCTCAACTTGTAATGAATGAGAGGGAAGCCAAAAGACCAATTTGCCCCATTTCTATAGTGTCTCCCTGAGATGGCGTGTAGGTATCTTGGGGCAGAGCACTCTTGGGGCCGAGATGGCCACGTGCCATCTCGGGATGGTGCATGGTGATGGCTTTAATCCATCGCACCTTACCCCTTACGCTCCTCTTGCGTTCTTCGACCATTCTTTGGCCTCCGAACTCCAAATTCAAATCCGTTTGAAGATTACAAACTGGGACTCCCTCACGGACATGGACATATAAGATAATCAACCAATAAAATAAGAATTCAACTCAATATATGATGACGAAGACAATATATGCAACATGAGTTGAAAGTGTAGTATCTTTTGACTTAGAACTCGAAATCAATAGTATGAGTAACCGAAATGACCGGAACTCAATCATGAACAATCTAAGGCTAAAATTAAGTTTATTATCCATGTTATACAAACATATACAAAAACAAAAATATTTCACACAAGAATGCAAACTACATAGAGATAATCTCCAATCATGCATTTTCCAAAACATGCTACTTTCATACCAAATGCATGAGCATTCAACTTCAAGTGTGTGAAAGTGTTATACCAAATGATGTGCTATGATACAGAGACACAAATATATGAATTATGTGTGTGTGCGCATATAATGATGCACAACTATCCAGGGACACATATGAATGAATTATGTGTGTGTGCGTATATAATGATGCATAACAAAGCATGGACACATATGAATGAATTGTGTGTGTGTGCACCTTGCCTTGCAAGGGGAAGAAGGATCTCGATACCTTAGCATCCAAGAATAGTACCAATCCTCTTGAAGAAAAACTTTGTATCATGAGAAGTTGCTTTTCTTCCTTGAAGCTCTTATCATCACGAACCACTTAAGCACCTAAGCATTACAAAGAAATGAAGTTTTGTTATGAAATCAAGCCAACACAAATCTAGAACCTAACACCATAAACCTCATTCTAAGATTGTATTGAATGAGTTGTAGCCTGGTGAGACTAGTGCTTCATCAACAAGAGTTGTTGATCCACAAACATCTGAGAGTCAGATGGTTCATAATCCGGATACACTACCACCTAGGCGTAGTGAGAGGGTTGTGAGACAACCTGAAAGCTATTTAGGTATAGGTAAGGGATAAGATGTTCTCTGCTAATAGTGTTAATGATCCATTGACATTAAAGAATGCAATGGAAGATCCTGATAAAGAGGAATGGTTTAAAGCCATGAATCTCAAGATGGAGTCCATGTACTCTAACTCAGTCTGGGATCTTGTAGACTTACTGGATAGGGTAAAACCCATAGAGTGTAAGTGGATCTATAAGAGAAAAAGAAGAGTAGACGGGAAGGTAGAGACCTTCAAGGCAAGGCTAGTGGCCAAGGGTTATACCCAGAAAGAGGGGGTCGATTATGAAGAGAACTTCTCATTAGTAGCCATGTTTAAGTCTATTAGGATTCTCTTATCCATTGCTGCCTATTTCGATTACGAAATTTGGCAAATGGACGTCAAGACTACATTCTTGAATGGCAATCTTGATGAAAGCATCTATATGATGCAACCAGAGGGATTCGTGTCTCCAGATCAAGAGCAAAAGGTTTGCAAGATGTAAAGGTCCATCTATGGACTTAATCAAGCACCTAGATCTTGGAACATTAGGTTTGATGATGTGATCAAAACCTATGGCTTTGAGTAGAACGTCGATGAGCCTTGTGTCTACAAGCGTATCATTGATAAAGGAGTAGTTTTCTTGGTCCTATACCTAGATGATATCCTACTCATTGGGAATGATGTGGGAGTGTTGTCTGATGTAAACGGCTGACTGGCTAGCCAATTCCAATTGAAAGATTTTAGAGAGGCGAGTTATGTTCTAGATATCCAACTTAAAAGGGATCATAAGAACAAACTCATAGCACTGTCTCAGGCATCACATATCGATAAGATTCTTGTGCGATTTTCGATGCAAAACTCCAAAAAAGGTACTTTACCTTCTAGGCATGGAGTTAACTTGTCTAAGGAATAGTGTCCTAAGACACCTCAAGAAGTTGAGGATATGAGACCTGTACCCTATGCATCGGCAGTAGGTAGTCTCATGTATGCTATGTTATGTACGAGACTGAACCTCTGTTATGCAGTAGGAGTAGTCAGTAGATACCAGTTCAATCTATGATTGGATCATTGGGTTTATGTCAAGACAATTCTCAAGTATCTTCGAAGAACGAGAGACTATATGTTAGTGTATTCCGGGCAGGATTTGATCCCATTAGGATACACGGATTCTGATTTTCAGTCAGACAGGGATTCTAGGAAATCCACGTCTGGATCAGTATTCACCTTAGGTGGTGGAGCCGTTGTGTGGAGAAGTATCAAGCAATCTTGCATTGCTGACTCCACCATGGAAGCTGAATATATAGCCGCTTGTGAAGCTGCTAAAAAGGCTGTTTGGCTCTGTAAGTTCTTGAGTGATCTGGAAGTTGTTCCAGATTTGGATATGCGTATCACACTTTATTGTGATAACAATGGTGTTGTGGCTAATTCCAAAGAACCAAGAAGCCACAAGAGAGGGAAGCAAACAAAGAGATAATGTAGAGAGGAGATGTGATCGTCACAAAGATAGCCTCACAAGACAATCATGCTTATCCATTTACGAAGACCTTACCGGCTAAAGTGTTATCGGGTCCCCTAGATGGTCTAGGTTTACGAAACATGCCTCACATGCTTAAGTGCAAGTGGGAGATTTTGGAGTTTATGCCCTAAACATGTAATTTGTAAATGGATTTATTAAATAAATAAAAGGAAAAGTTCAATTCATTCTTGTTGTGTTGTTTATTATATAACTTGTGCATTTATTTAACATCCAAGATTGTCGGATGTAATCTAAAGCTGTGTATATGAGTGTCATATACAGATGGATAAAGTAAGAGACGTGCAATCTAAAGAGTCCATAGATTGCAAATAAAGTTGGGTACTTTATTTGTGGTTAATCTATAGCTGCGGTTCATTCTGTATTGTACGATGATTCTATCCTGAATCATTCATATGAGATATGGGAATGGAGGCACCTTATATGATGTGATCATATAGGATTGGGCTATGATCTATATGAATCTCTCACCAAGATATGTTTACCATTGAGATTCATATATATCAACTAATGATAGCAATATGTGGGTGATCTTAATCCTGAGTGTCTTATCTACTCCTTTAGGTTAGATCGTGGTCTTTGATATACCATGGGTGAGGTCGGATGAAGTTCCCAATTAATATGCTCCGTATGTTGGGATTACGGTTTGGCTTGTGGTTGGGAAGGTTCGTACACAATAATGGAATCCGCTCCTTCTTGTGAGAAGAGATGGTAGTTTCTTTATGGGTTGATTCAGGGCTTGGACAATATGAGTGCTCTCCTAATTCCGTGATGAAATAGGATTTATTGTCTATTAGAGAATCAATGGTGCTTAAATGATATATGTAATTAGAGGGGTATAACGGACATTATGACCCAACTCTAATTATGAACTATTGTAGAGGATCATACCATATGTAATAGCTATATCGATGGACACCGAGTTGTAACGGTCTGTGTAAAAATGTCTACAATTGAGAGAGTGCAGCTTCGGGTTTTTAGTGGAATAACACCGGAGTTAATAATCAAAGAATATTAATTAAAGAGTTTAATTAATGATTCAGAGGATTATTAGAGCTCAAAATACTGTGGGTCCATTAGGTCCCATTGCTAGCCCGATCGATTAAGGTAACAAGGGTCACGGTAAATTAATTGGATTGTCCAATTAATTGTGTTACAAAAGTGACACGTATATATTCGAGAATTAATTGAATAATGAGATTATTTAATTAATGAATGTTAATAGTTAAATTAATTAAGTATTTAGATTATTTAATTATATTGATAATTATGAATTATGAATTAACTATTAATTGAAGGGTGTTAGTTGATATATGGATTTAAGTGAAGATAAATCTTACTAAATTTTTTATCTAAGTATTTGAACTTAAGTTTAAATTTAAATACTTATTATCACTTTTATTATATCAGATATAATTGAAAAGGATAATTAAAAGATATATATCAATTATAACACAAGATATTGCATTGGATATAAATTGGTGTGTACACATATATAAGTGTTTGTATAGGATACAAACAAAGGATATATATATTTAATAGTGGCGTGATATATACATATATATTTAACAGTGGCGTTATATATATATATATATATATATATTTAACAGAGGTGTATATATATATATTTTTTTGTGTAAAGAAAGTGGAAGGATCAGTTAAAAATAAATAAAAAAGAGTTCTTTTATTTTTTTTTTCTTTGAAAAGTCACACGCCACTATTAGGAATAAAAGAGTGTGCAATTTCTTTGTGAAAGAAATTTTCATGCTTACACCGATACACGCGTTTATACATAGATTTTTTTTGGTGCAAGTGTGTGCATTAAAAATAACACTAAAGATTGAAGAAAGAGTTTCTTCAAATTTTCTCTACATCCTCTATTCAAGTTCCTGGGACCGTGACGTGCCCACACGTAGTTACCAGATCTGAGAGATTGCGAGGAAGATCGAGTGGTTCAGACAGGAGCACATGGTATTTCAGACAGGAGCACATCGTAAAATGAAGGAGCTTCCAAACGTTGGTAAGATTGGTTCAGACAGAATCATAACGTAAAGTGAAGGAGCCTCCAAACGTTGGTATGTTCTTCTGATTTTATTGATTACAATTTCCTGTGTATACATATTGTATGTATTAGTTCCAAAAAAAATTACGATCCAAAGTTCACTGGTCCCAGATACAGATTATGATATGTATAAAAATTTTAAAACCTAGTTCCGCTGTGTAACCGGTGAACGGGGTTCTAACAAATACTGATCCTGACGTAGATTTCCTAGAATCCCTGTCTGATTGAAAATCGAAACCCATGTATCCTAACGGGATCAATTCCTGTCCGAAATACACTAGCATTTAGTTTCTCGTTCTCTAAAGATACTTGAGAATAGTCTTGACAGCAACCCAATGATCCAATCTTGGGTTGGACTGGTATCTGCTGACTACTCCCACTACATACCAGATGTCCGGTCTCATGCATAACATGTCATACATGAGACTGCCTATTGTCGATGTATAGGGTACATATCTTATATCCTCAATTTCTTAAGGTGTTAGGACATTGTTCCTTAGACAAGTGAACTATATGCTTGGAAGGTAAATTTCCTTTCTTGAAGTCCCTATATCATAAATCGCATAAGAATCTTGTCGATATATGATGCTTGAGGCAGTGCTATAAGTTTGTTCTTATGATCCCTTATAAGTTGGATCCCTAGAACATAACTCGCCTTTCCCAAATCTTGCATTTGGAATTGGCTAGACAACTAGCCCTTTACCTCAGATAACACTCCCATATCATTCCCAATGAGTAGGATGTCATCCACGTATAGGACAAAGAAAACTACTTTCTTGTCAATGATACAATTGTAAATACAAGGCTCAACGACATTTTGCTCGAAGCCATAAGTTTTGATCACATCATCAAATCTAATGTTCCAAGATCTTGATGCTTGCTTAAGTCTATAGATAGACCTTTGCAGCTTTCAAACCTTTTGCTCTTGATCTAGAGACACAAATCCCTCTAGTTGCATCATATAGATGCTCTCATCAAGATTGTCATTCAAGAATGCAGTCTTAACGTCCATCTACCAAATTTCATAATTGAAATAGGCAACAACGGATAAGAGAATCCTAATAGACTTAAACATGACTATTGATGTGAATCCTCTCCACTTACACCCTATGGGTTTTACCCCATTTGGTAAGTCTACATGATCCCAGACTGAGTTAGAGTACATGGACTCTATTTCCAGATTCATGGCTTTAAGCCATTCCTTTTTATCAAGATCTTCTATTGCATTCTTAAACGTCAATGGAGCATCCATACTATTAGCAGAGACAACACTTTATCCCTCACCTATACATAAATAACATTTTGGTAGTCTCATAACCCTATCACTACGTCTAGGTGGTAGAGTATCCTGATCAAAAACCATCTAATTCTTAGATGTTTGTGGATCAACAACTCTTGTTGATGAAGCACTAGTCTCACTAGGCTTCAACTCATTCAATACAATCTTAGAATGAGGTTTATGGTTATTAATATAATTGTTCTCAAGAAACGTTGCATTTTTCTATACACATACTTTGTTAACTTTGGGACTACATAAGTGTCCATCTCTGCTCTCCTTGGAGTATCCTACATACAGACAGACCATAGACTTTTAGTCTAGCTTTCCACTTCTATTCTTCGATATGTGTGCTGGTCACCTCTATATGCGAAAATATTGTAAACTAGCTTTAGGACCATTACACAACTCTATGGGAGTCTTAGGAATATATTTGGATGGCATTACGTTCAAAATGTATGCCGCTATTTGTAATGCATATCCTTATAAGGAATTTGGTGCTACACAATTTTATCGAGGTGTACCAGAAGCTGTGAGTTGGGAAACTATCCCATGCTCGGCCATGAAGTCTTCAAACTCTTAGTTAAGGTAATCACCTCCACGATTCGATTGTAGTGACTTAATAGTCCTACCTAGTTGATTCTTAACTTTAGCTCGAAATTCTTTAAGCTTTTCAAATATTTCCGACTTTTTGTTGCATCAGGTAGACATATCCGTATCTTTAGTAGTCACCTATAAAGGTAACGTTAAACTCATAACCACTCCTAGCTTTAACATTCAACGGTCCACAAACGTCTGAATGTATACGCTCTAGTGGTTCTTTAGCTCTAAGCTCTTTTCCAGTAAAAGGTCTCTTAGTCATCTTACCTTCCAGACAGGATTCACAGACAGGTAATGTGTTAACCTTTAACTCAATTAAAGGCCCAATTTTTACTAGTCTGTGAAAATACAAACACGGTTAAATGCTCAAGGCTAACCTAGAGGGTGGGTGATTAGGTTAGACACCTTTTTCGACTCCCTTAGAAACAAACAAAAGTTTGTCCCTCTAGATTGCTTGTATCACAATATATATATATATATATATATATATATATTAATTAAAGACACTTAATCAATATATAAAGACAAGTAAGGTGTGATACAAACAAGTAATGATAACATATACACAATCTATATTATAAAAAGGAAGTCAACTTACATAAAGAGTTCTATCCATAGTATTCAAATAACAAATACAAATGCTAGAGAGATAGAGATAAAGAGAAGTTGACACAAGATATAACGTGGTAATCCTCAGAAGAGGAAACATCCACGGGTTAGCAACCACCGGCAAACAAAATCCACTAGTAGATAAGACAAGTACAATCTCTCAAGTGACCCCTTCACCTAGAAACTACCCTCCTATCCTACCAATGAAGATGTCGCCCTTATGCTCAACAATCTGAGGCCTCACACCTCTTGTTAAGACTTCCTCGCTCACCTTACCGGATCCTCACGACCCAAGGCAAGACTTCTTGTTCAACTATCCGAGTCCTCCCGACTCTAGTCAAGACTTCCTCGCTCACCTATCCAGATCCTTACGATCCTAGGCAAGACTTCTTGCTTGACTATCCGAGTCCTCCCGGCTCTAGCCAAGACTTCCTTGCTTGACAATCCAAGGTCTCACATGTCTTGCCAAGACTTACCTGCTCAACAACATAAGTCTCACACCTATTGTCAAGACTTCCTTCTCACAAGGCATCTAGGTGATCATGAATGCAAAACGCAAACAAGCACACAACATAGAATGGTATGATCAACACATCCTATGGAAAATACTAGACATGAGTATGAATGCACAAATCACATGTAGTCTAGTCAATCATGCATGTTTAAATCATCTAGATCATGTAAGATATGTTCAACATTAATCACAACCTAGATACATGCATATATCTAAACTTGAATCACAAGATATGTTCAATTAATCACAAAATCAAGTTTAAATCACATAAACCAAAAACATGCTAAAATCATATGACAAAGTCATTTAGATTAAAGCTAAAGTTCTAGAGCATATTCCTATTCATCGATTCAACAAAACACATGAATAACTCAAAAGAACATAAGCACATGTATTAATGTGAGAATTGGGCCAAGAGAACCTAATACATGTGAGGAACTATTTTTCACAAAATCAATCAATCAAAGATCATCAAATAGTCATAGAATCAAAGCTAGCACAATACAATCTCAAACATGTTAAAACATAGGCAAAATCAAAACCTAACTCAACATGTAAGATTTCAATTGAAACTCAACCTAGCTTTAAAAGAGTTCAAAACTCAAATCAAAACACTCATAATACACATATATAAGTTGAAGAAGAAAACCTAAGGCAATTGACCAAGTTTTAAAAGAAAACTTTGAGAAAAAAACAATACCTTAGTTGATTTAGGTGCAGTCCCGTTTTTGTGTGTTTAGACTCGAAAAGGAGCAATAAAAATCACTCAAACCTTCAGAGAAAAGATGTAGGATGAAAATAAAAACACTCTCAACTTTGAATTACTCAAATCAGAGTTCAAATGAAGAAGTTATGGTGTTTGGAATGTGAGAAAATGTAGAGAGAAAAATTCTGCACACTAGTTTGAATTTCTTGTTAGAATGAAATGTGAGAGGGAAGGAAAATATAAAAGAGGAGGGAAAATTAGGCATGTGAAATGACCAAGAGGGGCAAGAAGCAGCCAAGCATGCTTGCTGCCCAAGATGGCGCGTGGGCATATCGGGGCAGCAAGCCTTCTGCCCCGAGATAGCCACGCACCATCTCAAGAAAGAAGTGCTTTGCTGACTTCTTTCTCCTTCGACCTTCCTTCGCGTTCTTCGACCGTTCTTCGGCCTCCAAACTCAGAATTAGAGTTTGTTTATGGATTACAAACCATAACTATCACATGGACATAGACATATAAGATACTCAACCCAGAAAATAATAATTCCACTCGATATACGAAGACGAAGACAATGTATACAACATGAGTTGAAAGTGAAGTATCTTTTGACTTAGAACTTGAAATCAATAGTATGAGTAACCGAAATGAGCAGAACTCAATCAAGAATGATTTAAGACTAAAATCAAGTTCAATATCCATGTTATACAAACATATACACAAACAAACATAATTCACACAAGAATGCATTTTCCAAAACATGTTATTTCCATACCAATGCATGAGCATTCATCTTCAAGTGTGTGAATGTGTTATACATGGTGCACAACGATGCAGGGACACACATGAATGAATTATATGTGTGTGCCTATAATGGTACACAATAATGCAGGGACACAAATGTATGAATTGTGTGTGTGCCTACGCCTTGTAAGAGAAAGATAAGGTCTTAGAATACCTTTGTAGAACCATATTGCATCCTCTCTCTTTGAAGACTTTGAACTTGTTTTGACTTGTTGTTCATTCTTCTTTGAAGCTTGAATCATCCTGAATCTAAACAACTAAATCATTACAAGTAAACATCATTTTGATATGGAATTAATGCCAACACAAACTAAAACCTAACAGTCTGCCTATCTGGTCAAGGTTAATATGACCAAGCATTAGATGTTATAAATACGTTTAATTTTCTAGAGAAATCTTATGTCATTTGGCTTTTGGTTTTTTTAACCGTGAACATTTCGATGTTGAGTAGTGTTGTATGTATTAACGGTCTTAACACTGATAAATTGTTTTCATTAATTCCTGAACATATATTCAGACCATTCTTTGCTATAATAACAGATTTACTATAAAAAACAGAATATAATTGTTCGAACAACTTAGAAACGGAAATTAAATTCCGTGTGAATCCTTGAATATAAAATAAATTGTCCAACAATATATAATATTACAAAAACGTAATCTAATTACGCCCACTGGTCATACCGACATGACATCCCTGACCCCACATACATAGAGAAGGCTCATTTCTCAAGTTTTGTCCAAGAATCAGTCCACTGCAAAGAAGAACAAACGTGGATAGTGGCCCCCGAATCAACTATCCAAGGTGAAGATTTATCTTCCACTAAACACGACTCAAGAACAAGTAAATCATATTTACCTTTCTTGGACTTCTGTTTGGTTTGGACTTTCTTGGGCTTGGGCTTACACTTGGCATACCTTTTCCTATTCTTATTATTGAAAGAAGATGGTTCGACAATATTTGCCTCACTGGTCTTGCCCTTGTAGTTCTTAGTCAAGGACTCAAAGGTAGTGAGCTCATTTGGCAACTGTGTGAGACTGAACTTAAGTTTGTTCATCCCATATTTACTTTGGAATTGATTAAAAATCTTTGGAAGAGTCGTCAGTATGATGCTTACCTGACTGGGTTCATCAATGGTCCGCCATTGATATTTGACGTGTTGAAGAAGGACATCATGTTCAGGACATGTTCTCGAACTGATGAACCCTTCTTCATAGGCACGAGCATAGCAGAACGAACAGCTACATGTCGCTTTTGCTTAGAGGGTTGTCCGAACATAGCTTGCAATGACTCAATTATTTCGATACGGATGTCATTGCTTCATGCTTTATGACAAGCACATTTGTTATAGAAGCTAACATATATGTTCGTGCCTTCTCATCAGATGAGGCCCATCGCTCATATGCCCATAAACTCTTTGTGAGGCATTGACGGCAGACCCTGGAGGACATTCCTCCGTAAGCACAAACTTAAGGTCTTCAGTGACCAATGTTGCATTAATATTAAGTTTCCATTTATTGTAGTTATTACTAGTTAATTTTTCATTTGTGAGAATTTGTATTAATGCAGAAGACATAATTGCTGAAATAAATAAAATATTCATTCAATCATTTATTAAAAATAAGTGCGAGTGCTTTGACATAAATTTAAACATGATGCATGAACATGTTTAACGAACTAGAACTACCTTAAAACCAGTTACTATACCATGAAAACCCAACATACCACAAAGAAGTGCCGCCTTAGGGTTGGTCAAGTCTTTGCATGTTGGACCGAGACATTCTCAATCAAATGATATTTTAGAATAAATCTTATTCCATATCATCTTATTCCATATCATTCAACCATCATTTATTCAGTCAGGTTTTTAATTAACAAAACTTAATCAAAACCTTCGTGAGTGTAACCCACCATTTCAGATCTCACGAGTTGAACTCGAGAATTGTCTTCTTAGGGTCGGTCAATCCTAAAATACCCTCAGAAATCCTATCCGTTAGAAAGTCAACCTTGGTATTGATTTTTGTGGAAACCCTCCTTAGGGAGAACGAAAGCAAAGCCATCATGAAGCCCTACTCGGATCTCACGATGTTGAACTAATGATGGAGACTGCGGGATATATGTCATATATCCCTCTCCCACTCACTATTTTAAAATTAGGATTTTCTATTATCTGTTAATGCACCTAGACTTTACAGGATCAAAGGACTAACTTCAATCAAGTTATCTAGAGCATTAACTGATAAATTATTAAAAAAAATTAACTATTAAAAATCTAATATGTTAGTGAATAATCTAGGTTTTAGTAAACTACTATTGCCTAAGGTCAGATTATTATGTTTGTGTTTTCCAAGTTTTTACTATTAAAACTCTAACACTTTATTTGGTGCATTTATTATTAGGTTATTAATCATATAAATCCTACTTACAATAAATGACCCTATTAATCTAACTTATTAAACTATTTAATAACTAGATTAATATTAATGAGAATTACCAAGTTTTCTAACATTAAAAAACTAATCTCTATTTCATAGCCAATAATGTATTTACTTATTTTAATCATGTTAAAAAAAATACATAAAATATTAGGCTATGATGCATATATGACATATCAAATATATTTGTGTAGACACATCTTATCTAAATGACATACATATGCATGACAATGCTTTTATCATCACATAATATAAAGTACATAAGAATTGACCGAGTACTGTGGATTATTTAACCTAAAAAAATAGGAATCTAAAAGTACAAAAATATCCCAAAGGCATTCCTTGGTTTTCTTGTAACTTAAAAAAACTTCTAGTCTCTTTAGGTCACTCTAATCCATCTTATGAATCTTTCATTGTGATTTTTCTAAGTCATCACTATAGGTTACAATTTTTTTTTTTATTTACAATACAATAACAGTTTAAAAGTTTTAAAAAATTATACAGCCTATAAACCCTAAATCTACAGTACCATATCATTAACGATTAATCATGTTTTGTATTTTTTTTTTAAATATACATACAAAAACATCATACAATCAATTTAAACAGTGTATACACAATCATACAAACAGGAGCATCAAAATTAGTTTCCTGTTTCAATTTTTTTTGGCTCTTATACCAATTGTTGGAACTCCGCTCACTGGTCATGCAGCGGAAATAGGTTTTCAAAATTTTTATATGATCTGGGATGAGTAAACTTTGGATCATAATTTTTTGAAACTTAAACATCTAAAATGTAAGAACCTCGGTTTTATGATTGACTTATTTAATGACAAATCACATTTGGGATTCAATGTGTAATGTGTAGCTTAGGCTTTCAATGGCAAGCTCCAAAGATCCCGGTGAGCTTCAAGCGATAGTTCACTTGTGCCTAATTCTTAGTGAAGTGATTTTGTTGCACACACTCATATTTCATATAGATGCATTTACATTGACATGCATTTTTTATTGTACACACACACTTCATGTTTTTGAGTTGTTGCATGTGTTATCATGCATTTCATTCTTAGTCTTAAGTGTGGTGATTGTTATGTTTTTGATTTATTTTCCGTTGTCTATTCACAAATGTTCATGCTTGCACGATGGTGTGCTTGTCTTAGCATGTTGAGTGACCATTTGAGAATGTCTTGTTCTTCTCTTGGTTTGGTTATATGGAGTAAGGTGTCTAGTTTCAAAAGTGTGGACTTCAAAGATTTTAATGATTTTCAAAACTGACCTTTGTATGGTCGTGTGACAATAACATTTTTTAAATTATTTCAAAATGAGTTAAAATTTCTATACAAAATAGACACTCATACCTTTCCAACAGTATATTATTCGTAATATTTCATGACCTTTTGGATTGGTTTTAAAATCTCCAAAGTGACCATAAAAACAGGGCATCTATGTTGTTTTCTGTTTCTGACCTTTGGTTACTCATTTAACCATAACTTTTTCTATAGTCATCCAAATCACATTTTGTTAGTTGGAGTATAAAGTAAACTTCCATACCTTTCTGATGGTATATTATACGAAAGGTTTTAAAGTCGTTTGGTCACGTTTTGATACGCTTGAATTTCAAGGTGGAGTGTTGAGAGCGGATTTCGCTCCATAACTTTTCACCCCCTCCTGGTGCGAAACATGTAGAGAAACTTATGACAGTGATTTTCGCTCCATAACTTTTAGCCCCCTACTAATGCGAAACATGTAGCGAACAAACTGATTTGGGCTAAATCATCTTTTCTTGTGCAACTCATTTTTACACCTAATATATATCATCTTCTTCCCAAATCAGACCTAGGGCTATAAAATTAAATCCTCATGAGAAAGAAATTGACTCCTAGAGAAAGAGAGCTCTAAGAACACTTTTTTACTCAACCAAACTCCAATTCATGCACATCTAGCATCATTCTTCATCTTCCAAGCATGGGTCTTCATATGTTTCTAGACTAAGTTGTTGGGATTATGCTCGGTAGCAAGAATGTAATAATGTAATTGACAATCTTTTCATACTAATAAAGTGATTTCTAGTTTAACAAATCTTATAGCATTTATAGTTTAATTATTATAATTTTCAAAAGTAAATAATCATAAGGTCAAAAGACTATGAGAAAAGAAGAATTGTTCATACATCTAGATATGTTTGAGGTAGACACAATTCTTTAGTTAGTCTTGAATAATATTCACAACTTAAGATAAAAGGCTATCGCCTTTATCTTGTCAAAGTTGTAGATTCTTTTGCTAGCATTCGAATGGGATCAAATGTGTTATGATGTATCTAAAATCATCAAAGTGAGGTGTCTTTGGGAAAAAGAGTCTAGTGCACTAGCTACATTGAATTGGATCACAATGAAATATTTAATCTAGAACTGTCAATGGAAAAAAGTTTTCATTTGAAGACAATCGGAGAGTCTATATCAATCCTGATATAAATGATGGACTTATGGTTGCAAGTGTTATCATTTGAGTTATCAATGAGTACGATTATATAGCATAGTCTATCCTCGATAGTTTGGTGGTACTCATTTATTAATCGATAGAGGACGTCATTTATAGATATGGACATCGTGGCTCCATTTATTAAAAGAGAGTAGAATACCATCATATGGATGTTTTGAAGCATTGGATATTAAATCTTAACGTTAAGTTTTCAATAGTGTCTATTGAAACATGGCTTCTCGACAAGTCAAAATATCCAAGTTCAAAATGTGGTCATATAAGTAAATATGGTAACTTGGAAAGCTATAGGCGGTCTATGAGCTCTTGACGATTACAGGTATTCTTCACAAGGATACACTTTCTCCAATAAGGTTGTCTAGGGTATGAATGAGTAACATCAGTTTATTCTATCTTTATTTAAGAGTTCAATTTTAGTTCTTTAGTAGAATGAACTAAAATTAAATAGATCGGACCTAAGTGAATCATTTGTTGATTGTGATTGAGTTGTGTCTATTGAAGTTTAAATTTAGATAGGCCGTCAAGATCCTCAATCCACACGAACTTGCATGGATCACTTGATATATTTTACCGGACCAATTTAGGGGTCGATCTAGAATTGTATTGAGACATGTGGACTTGTTACTTTTTGTAAGAATGGGTATAGTTCACATGTGGACTTTTTATAAAGGTCAAATGGATTTAAAAAAATAAGAAAATAATATATTTGCCCATATATATGGTTTGGGTGGCAAGGCTATTAAGAATAGCTTTATTTTATTTTATTATATTATTATTTAATTAAATGGAAATTAATTAATTTGTTGATTAATTAATTATTTAATTAAAAGTCAAAATCATTTTCCTAGTAGGAGATGATCTCCTAAAATTATACTATTGTTAGTAATATAATTAATATTAAAGACTATATTTGATACGTAGATAAATAAAAGGATTTATTTATCTAATCAAATTAGGAAGTCTTTAATATGGTTACAAATACACTATTGAGTTGGATTAGGAGTCTTAGTATATGATAGAATTCCTTTTTAAAAAAGATTCTTAACCACCAAGTAAATCTACCTAAGGAAAGGATTCTTAACTACCAAGTAAATCCTTCTTAGGAAAATAATTAAGTCTCCTAATTATATTCTATGAAATTTTGGCTAGCTATGTATATATAAGAGGATGATAGAATTCCTTTTAGACAAGGATTCTTAACTACCAAATAAATCCACCTAAGGAAATGATTCTTGCCAACTAAGTAAATCCCTCTTAGGAGAGGATTAATCATCATATATATATATATATATGTATATATATATAAATATATATATATATTCGTGTGTGTGTGTGTGTGTGTGTGTGTGTGTTTTAAATTCTTCAAGCCCATAATTGCAATTGCAAGAATTATTTTCGACCAAGCTTGGGATTTTCAAAAGAGAGAATTCGGCCAAGCAAGAGAGAATTTTGAGGGAGAAAAAATTTGGTTTTTATTTTGGACAAAATTCGACTAACTCATAGAGATAGTGTGAATTCGGCCAAGAAGAGAAAAAAAGGGTAACGTTTTTTTTTTCGATAGTACACTAGTATCCTTTACATCAAAAGGGTTTTGTGTACAACATCGAATCAAGGTTTACAGGAGTTTCAATCAAATTGATTGATAATTCACAAGTGGCCGGACGTTCTTGATTTTTTTTCTTTTTAAGGATTATTGCGACTAACATGGAACAAGATTTTGTTTGTTTTCATCATCAGGTATACAAGATAAAGAAAGGGAGCCCACAATCCTAGGTGATTCACGTTTGTGATTGGATTGGAAGATCTTACGGAATCAATTTGGCGATTTTTGCATCTTTGCGCGGGTGCAGCAGCGTAACTCATTGGCGCAACACATCTACAATCCACTGGAATGTTGCGCTGGTGAGGTGCACTGGTTGAGAAGCGCACCACCAACGCAATGCCTATTTTCAACACTCAAACACACAAAATCAATAAGTTCAGGAGTGATGAAAATTGCATCATATTCTAATGCCAAACATGACATAAAACATTTAATTACAAGATGCAAATAAATCAACAAGAGTCATTTAAACCAAAATGCACACAAGAATAAACACACAACATATATGAATAAGAGTTATGCATGAATTTGTGAGTGTGTGCAGCTATCTCTTCAAAGCAAGTAAGCACAAGAATTTTACCTTCGGTGCTTCTCCTCATAAGGTCTTGAGAGCCTAAGCTACCCTTACATAACACTCCATAAATGTGGTTTGTTAACGAAATAAGTCAATCAACAAATGAGGTCTTTACAATCTCCCTATTTGGCAATTTCATGACAAAACCACCACTTACATTGATCCTCACAAAACAAAATAAAACACTGGGAAGATATTCTACATTACAAAGAGATAAACATAAAAAAAAACTTCAAATCTTCAATTTCTTGTAGAACTATCAACCCTACACACAAAGCAAGTACAAATACACTTTCCAACCAAGTGCATGTGAGATAATCAAGTGAATATAAAACAAAAGCAATTGCATTCAATAATGTGAGTATAACATCGTGAAATGCTCATGCAATGATCCCCATCAACGGGTTACTCCCCGTACATGTAATCTACCCCTTAAACAAGTACTACTCCCCTTAAAGTAGTATTACTCCCCTTAAAGCCAACACATGCTACCACATACCTAACACATGCTACTCCCATAACACCACAAAGCTAGGTCAATGCTACTCCCCTTTTTGTCATGATATAGGCAAAGGAGAAGTCCCCAACCGAGTCACTCAAGGCAAAGAAAGCAAGGAGCATACAAGATTGTTACATAATTATATAAGCCACATTTATGCAAATCTATTAATAGGAGAGAAACAAGGAGATTTATTTGAAGAAATTGTGTGAATCAAAAATGCTTTGCATACAAGACATGTTGCATTAAAGTCCAAAACAATGTTATTTGGCAAAGTAAATGACAAAGGATTCCAGTATAATTCAAACCAATTTCACCATTTGTCATGAGAGAAGCAAGGATATAAAGTTTTTATAGATATCAAATTTTAATGGCACTATATCCAACTTTATAAGCTAAACATGACATGAGCAACTTTGCACCCTATTTGATTTTTCTGGGAGGATACTGTATGATAGTAGCCACGTTCAACTAATAAAGAAAGAGAGACATTGATGAAACATTTTAGTCTCACTAGCTTTTTCACACAATATTTTGCATTCAACAATTGCAATCATCAAATCATGCTTTAACATTTTTCATTAGCATGTCATTAATGAATCATCATGTCATGGAGATAATTATAGGTCATTCAACATGTACTTCCTATGTAGATCTCCTAGTCAAAAAATGCATGTTTGAACATAAATATGGCATGGATTGTAATCAAAGCAAAGTTCACACTTATTGAAGAAAATACAATATACTATAATAAGTGCAACCAAGCTACTCAAGCAATCAATAAAGGAGCAAAAATTTTTTAAAAAAAATTGCATGCAACAGTATACAATAGCTCTCTTTGCTTGAGTTCCCCTTATGGGGTCAAAGACTCCAACTCATCACTCCGTTAAGCAAATCCCAATAGATCTACTAAGAGTTTTGAATCGAGTAGCATCTAAGGGTTTAGTGAATAGATCCGCTAGTTGATCATTAGTAACTACATGCTCAAGTACTATGCATTTGTTCTCAACTAGTTCTCTAATGAAATGATGATGGATGTCAATATGCTTAGTTCTAGAATGTTGAACCGGATTCTTGGAAATATTAATTGCACTTATGTTATCACAAATGCCCAATGTACTTTTCCTATCATCACAATTTCCTGCTCAATCTGCATCACTAAAGCCTACAAGACTAGCAATAGTGTCAAAAGAGTACCAAATTCCATAGTTAGATGTCCCATTCATATAACGAATGATTCTCTTAACAGAAGATAGATGGGACTCCTTAGGATCCGATTGGTACCTAGCACACACACCCATACTAAAAGAGATATCGGGCCTATTTGCGGTCAATTAGAGCAAGCTACCAATCATGCCACGATACAAAGTTTGGTTCACACTTTTACCACTAGCATCCTTGCTTAGCTTCAAAGTGGTGCTCATGGGTGTATCACAATGTTTGGCACTTTCAAGGCACAAATTTCTTCACTAGGTTTTTGGCATACTTAGCTTGTGATATGAAAATCCCATCATCCATTTGCTTAATTTGTAAACCTATAAAGTAACTTAGCTCACCAACAAGACTCATCTCAAATTCATGAGACATGACATCAACAAATTATTGGACTTTGGTGTCATTTGTGGAGCCAAAGACTATATCATCAACATAGATTTGAGCTATAAAGAGCTCATCTTTGTCTTTCTTGATGAATAGAGTCTTGTCAACACTACCCCTAGTGTAGTCATTGCATACGAGATATTAGGTGAGACACACATACCAAGCCCTTGGTGCATGTTTCAACCTATGTAAAGCTTTCTTGAGATGATAGACATGATTAGGGTGGTGAAGACCCACAAACCCTTTGGGTTGCTCAACAAACACTTCCTCTTGCAAGAAACAATTGAGGATGACACTCTTAACATCCATTTGATATAATTTGAACTTGTGCAAACAAGAAATGGATAAAAGAAGCCTAATAGGCTCAATCCTAGCAACGGGAGCAAAGGTCTCCTCAAAGTCAATACCCTCAATTTGAGAGTACACTTGTGCTACAAGCCTAGCCTTGTTTCGTACAATGTTGCCATCCTCATCGGATTTGTTCCTATATACCCACTTGGTGCCTATCACATTCGTGTTTGGGACAGATTACATGTAGGGGTAGTAACCCATTGAGGGGGAGCATTACATGAGCATTTCACGATGTCATACTCATATTATTGAATGCAATTGCTTTTATTTTATATTCACTTGATCATCTCACATGCTCTTGGTTGGAAAGTGTATTTGTGCTTGCTTTGTGTGTAGGGTTGATAGTTCTACAAGAGATTGAAGATTTGAAGTTTTTCTTATGTTTATCTCTTTGTAATGTAGAATATCTTCCCAGTATTTTATTTTGTTTTGTGAGGATCATTGTAAGTGGAGGTTTTGTAACGAAATAGCCAAAAAGGGAGATTGTAAAGTCCTCATTTGTTGATTGGCTTATTTTGTGAACAAACCATATTTATGGGGTGTTATGTAAGGGTAGCTTAGACTCTCAAGATCTCATAAGGAGAAGCACCGAAGGTAAAATTCTTGTGCTTACTTGCTTTGAAGAGATAGTTGCACACACTCATAAATTCATGCATAACTTTTATTCATATATGTTGTGTATTTATTCTTGTGTGCATTTTGGTTTAAATGACTCTTGTTGATTTATTTGCATCTTGTAATTAAATGTTTTATGTCATGTTTGGCATTAGAATAGGATGCATTTTTCATCACTCTTGAACTTATTGATTTTGTGTGTTTGAGTGTTGAAAATAGGCATTGCGATGGTGGTGCGCTACTCGACCAGCGCACCTCACCACAAAATTTCAGTGGATTGTCGCATGTGTTGGGCCATTGAGTTGCATTGTTGTACCAGTGCAAAGATGCAAAAATGGGCACTGCGCTGGTGGTGTGGGGTTAGGACATTTCTTAGATTCATAAGCTAGAAGCCTCCTAATCACTTCACTCAGCTTCATATCCTTGTAACCATTATTTTCTTCTAAAGCCATCACCTTAGACTCAAATCTATCAGGTAGATATCTCATAATCTTCTGGTTGATCTTCCTATCCGAATAAGGATCACCAAGTTGATGACTTTGGTTCACAATGTCCATCAACCTCACTTCAAAGTCATTGAAGCACTCGTTCTCATCCATCTTGAGCAATTAAAATTTTGTTTAGAGAACTTGAAGCTTCGATTTCTTAACCACATCGATTCCCTCATGTGTAACTTCTAGGATATCCCATGCCTTCTTAGCTATCCTAGTATTTTGAACCAACTTGTACTGGTTCTCATCCATTGCACATAGGATGGCATGCATTGCCTTGTTATTCCACTTCGATGCCTCAAACTCTTGTGCATTCCACTGTGCCTTTGGCTTGAGTACATCATCTCCTCCATCTGTAGGAGTCATCATGGGTGGAGTGTAGCCATCTTCAACCGCCATCCATGTCCTGTCATGAATTTGGTAAATATACGACTCTATTTTGCCTTTCCAAGAGGCATAATTCAATCCGGTGAGAAGTGGAGGTCTAGTGCTAGAAGCTCCCTCGTTGCCACCGTTTCCACTCATTGTGTTTAATGAATGAATGATATGAATGCAAGTGTATGAATGATCAATACACACAAAAAATGCAACACACACCAAAATGAGAAAGGATCACCTACGTATGTCTAGGAACCTGCTCTGATACCAATTGAAACAAATATTATGGTGTGTATAATATTAATCTAGAGGGGGGTTAATAGATTTTAAACAAATTTACCTAATTTTCGTTAAAGGTCAAGTTGACAAAAATACCCCTAGCTAGTTATGACAAAATCACAAGTGTAAAGATTACAAAAATATTAAAGACACTTGAGATATACGTGGAACCCTCCAAATGGAAAAACCACGGGCTGATGAGTGCGCCACACTAGAACCTCGAATCCACTAATGGCAAGGAATTACAACCTACTCCTGATTTAAATCCACCACCACTACTTACTCAAGGTATAAGTGAACCTAGTCCATCTTGCTTGCGATTTAAGCTACCTACTCTCGGAAGCAACACAAGTCTTACTTCTCAATGAAGAGATAAAATGTCCTATGTGAATATATGATGATATTCAATGAACAAACAAGGCTTAAAAACCCTATATGCTTATCTAGGATAATAAGATGATAATTAGTGCAATCCTAGATATTATGAGCTAAATGACATGTTCAAAAAGCTTAGCTAAACATAGATCAAACAATCCTATAAAGATATCACAATGCAACACCCAATCATGTCATTACAACAATCTCTAATTTGTATCTAGAATATGTTATAAGAGCATAAAATAATTAAAGAGATGGCTTAGCAAGTAAAACACTTAACTTGTAAGAAGATAGTGAAAAACTTACCAAACAAGATGTGATGAAGTAAACCTATCCGTCGATGCACTCTAAATGAACTTAGATGATGTAAGATAAAGTTTTTATGCACATGGGAATGCTTTGAGTGCTTAAAGATGAGTTCTTGGAAGACTTTTTTCCTTTGAAATGCGTTCTAAGGAAAATATGTGATGTTCTGAACTCTTACACGACCTTAAAACAAAGAGTTATATATATATAAGATCCAAACAACGTGAGGTTGTTTTGGAAAAAAATGTTCCAGCTTCCTCTATGTGCGCTGGTGACATGCGTTGGTCTAGTAGCGCACCACCAGCGCACAACCTAATTTTTTCAATAGGCGATGGTCGATTGGCGCAGCTCAGTGGCACAACACATGCGACAATCCACTGGAATGTTGAGCTGGTAAGGATCGCTAGTCGAGTAGCGCACCACCAGCGTAGTGCCTATTTTTGCATCTTTGCGTGGGTGCAGCTGAACAACTCAGTGGCACAACACATGCGACAATCCACTAGAATGTTGCGCTGGTGACGTGCGCTAGTCGAGTAGCGCACCACCAGCCTATTTTCAACACTCAAACACACAAAATCAATAAGTTCAAGAGTGATGAAAAATGCATCCTATTCTAATGCCAAACATGACATAAAACATTAAATTACAAGATGCAAATAAATCAACAAGAGTCATTTAAACCAAAATGCACACAAAAATAAACACACAACATATATGAATAAGAGTTATGCATGATTTTTTGAGTGTGTTCAACTATCTCTTCAAAGCAAGTAAGCACAAGAATTTTACCTTCGGTGCTTCTCCTCATAAGGTCTTGGGAGCCTAAGCTACCCTTACATAACACCTCATAAATGTGGTTTGTTCACGAAATAAGCCAATCAACAAATGAGGACTTTACATTCTCGTTGCGTAAAAGGGAAAAAAATTTATTTATACCGTTGCGGGTTTTATTTTCCCTACAATTGGTATCAGAGGCTGGTTGTACCCTTGAATAATTGATGTATGTGTTCGCGAATCTTTTTCTTTTTATTGTATGTATGCATGTTTTAGAAAGAGATGGCACTCTAGGCATTCACATATATATATTTACATTGGAATGTATGGATATATATATATATATGTTTTTATATGTGGTTTGTTATTGCTCAATTTTTGTCCTAGAATTTCAGTGTAATTTTATTTTGGGATTGTAACAAGAAGGGTGGTCTATCATCGCCATAATTTCCTTCTTGGTAGTTGCTAAGTTTTTTTTTTGTTTTTATAATAATAAAAAAAAATGCATTATTTTTATTTATAATTCTTCTGTAATACACTCAAGTTTCGAAGACTCAAAGATTTGAAGAATTAGGTGCAACCAGAACAAGTTTGGGATCGTGCGAGCCGTAGCAACGAACGTGCGTGCGAAGAGCATGCATCCACATTTGTTGTGGCATGGGCTGCGCACGGCAACCCTATGGAAACCATGGGTTGCGCATGGTAGCCCTTTATGGGTTTGTGGCATGCGCATGCCCATGGGTAAGGGCCAAGGGTGTGCACGCCCATGAGAGGCAGCCGAGAGAGTCCGGAAGATGAAGGTCACGTGAAGACTTGTTTGCCAAGAAGGGAGTTTTTTGTATTCCAAGACATGTAATTTACTTGCTTTTCTAGGATGGACAAAAATTGAAGCTATTTATATTTGTTGTAAATATTGCAATGTTTGTCATTGTTTGATAACATGTCATATAGAATAGGAGTGCCACTTATATATCTCTTTTGGTATGAACATGCATTGAATGGTTTAAGTATCTAAATTGGCATCTAGATAACTTGGTAAATCATTCTTTGGAATTTGATCACACGCCTTAAACAATTAAGTGGGAAAAGGTGTTTTGGAACACCTACGGCCTCCAAGTTTAGTTGAGCTTTATAATTTGTGAATAACCCCCAAAGGGGTATTCATGAATGGAATTTAGAAAGATACTTCCTTGCAAGGATAGACTAGAAAATTAGCCCAAACGATATCTACTCCCAAAGGAAGGATATTCGTGAGGGATTATATTGAAGGTCGATAACTTGGTATTACACTCAATGTAATTTTATTAATATCCTCCCAAGAGTTCTTGTTAATAAAAATTACAAGGCTAAAATTGAAAACGTTGGTTGTTATGTTAACAATTAGGTGGGACCTAGTCCAACTAGTAAATATTGTGAACTCCCAAATTGTGCGTGACATTTATGGGTGTCGGATCACCGTTGAATTTTTACGATTGAATTATTTTATTTAATTCAAGATAAATATTCAAAAGTGCTATATCATGATTATTTACTTATATAATTTTTGTTAATATAAAGAAATTATGACCCCATCCCTAATTAAATTTCTAAAAGATAATACTTTAACTGATGATAATTATGTCACATGGAAAAAGGAAAATTGGGTTGTGTAAGTTGAAAAACCATAGGATCATTCTGTCTATTCCTAAACCACCAAACTAATGAATCTTACTCAAGAGCAAGGAGATGAGTATCAGTAGTGGATGTCTTCAGATGAGATGGCTAAATGTACGTTACATTATGGCCATCATCTCTGACGTGTTGCAACAGCAACATGAAGGAATGGAGACTGATGCCGATATAATGATGTCTCTATAAGAGATATTAGCTATGAGGTCTAGGATGACTAAGAGGAGAGGCAGTGTCTGCTTTCATGAATCTTAGGTTAAAACCTGGACAGGCTGTGAAAGATCACATGATGAAAGTCATAGCACATCTCAACATTGCTGAACTGAATGGTGCTAAGATAGAAGGTGAGATGAAAATTTGACATGATTGTCAACTCATTATCGGATTCCTTTGGTTTGTTCAAAGTTTGACTACACCTTGAACAATAAGGAATACACCTTGTAAGGCCTGATGTAAAATGTTCAAAACGCCAAAATGATTCTTGTGAAAGGTAAGGGTCAAAAGATTCATATGGTTGGTAAAGTTGCTACTGTTAAGACCTGTCAGAAGGTCAAGTAACAACAGAAGAAAAAGCAACTTGGGCCTAACTAGAAGGGGTTTCGGGAAAGGAAAAGATTGAATGAGAATGAATTCAACTTGCATTTAGGCAATAGATCGTTGGTGTCTACTAGTGTAGTGGGAGATATTAGAATCAATTTAGATTCTAATAGGCATTTAGTTTTGATAAACGTTTATTATGTACCACAATTCAAGAGGAATTTAATTTTAGACTCTTGTCTAAATAAATTTGGATATTCGGTTACTTTTAATAAAGGTTTTATTATTAGTAAGAATAACAAATTTGTTTGTAAAGGTACATTGGAAAATAGTTTATTCGATTTGTATGGAAATATCTCTCACTTGTTAGACACAAAATCAATGGAACCTAATCATAAAAGAGTAAAATTATCAAAAGATGAAACTTACCTTTGGCATGTGCGCTGAGGTCATATTAACCTTAATAGGATTAAAAGATTGGTAAGTGATGGACCTCTAAGTGACTTAAAGGTTGATGATCTACCAACTTGTGAATCTTGTTTGGAAGGTAAAATGACCAAAAGGTAGTTTACGACCAAAGGCACAAGAGCCATCAAATGTTTAGGATTGATACACATTGTTGTGTGTGGACTTATGAGCATTCAAGCTAGAGGTGGATATGATTACTTCATCACATTCATGGATGATCACTCAAGATTTGGCTATGTGTATCTCATGAGACATAAGTCAGATGCTTTTGACATGTTCAAAGCATTTAAAGCTGAAGTAGAAAATCAGCTTGAGAAACGTATAAAATTTTTAAAGTCTGATCGTGGTGGAGAATATCTATCTGGTGAGTTTCAGTAATATCTTATTGTTAATGAGATAATTTCTCAGTTTTATGCACCAGGCACACCTCAACAAAATAGGGTGGCAGAAAGGAGAAATAAAACTCTTTTAGACATGGTTAGGTTTACGTTGAGTTATTCAACGCTCCCTAATATTTTTTAGGGATATGCTTTACAAACCGCAATGTACATTCTAAACGATGTACCATCTAGGTCGGTTCCTAAAACACTGTATGAGTTATGGACCAGATAAAAGCCTAGTTTACAACACTTAAGGATATTTGGATGTCCTGCGCACGTGTTAAAAGGAAAGACAAAAGATGGAGTCCCATTTAGAAACATGCATATTTGTATGGTATTCAAAAGGAACAAAAGGATAATATTTTTATAGTCCTTCAGATCTTAAATATTTGTGTCTACAAATGCAAAATTTCTGTAAAAGGACTATATGAATAATTTTGTGCCTAAAAGTAGAATTGTCTTGAATGACCTTTCAGGAGATACAATTCCACTAGAGGTTTTACAACCAAGCCCAATTATAAGTTTCGTACCAACACAAGATCAACAATCTACCATACCTCATCGTAGTGGGAGGGTTAGTAGACAACCCAAGAGATACATCAGTCTAGGAGAATCTGTAGAGAATCTGCTAGACGACGATGATCCCTATACATATAAGGAAGCAATAGAAGATGTTGATTGTCGCCATTGGCAAAAGGTAATGCAATCTGAAATTGAATCTATGTTCAAAAACAAAGTCTGGCCTCTTGTAGACTTGCCTAAATGGATAAAACCCATCGAGTGCAAGTGGGTATACAGGAGGAAAAGAGGAATGGATGGAAAGGTGGAAACCTTTAAAGCTAGATTGGTAGCTAAAAGTTATACACAGAAGAAAGGTATCAATTATGAAGAAACCTTCTCTTCTGTGTCCACGTTTAAATCCATTAGGATACTATTATCCATTGTGGCATCTCTAGACCTAGAGATTTGGCAAATGGACGTCAAGACAACATTCCTTAATGGAATTCTTGACGAAAGCATCTACACGATGGAACCTGAAGGATTCATTGAAAAAGGCCAAGAGGAAAGGGTATGCAAGTTGCAAAGATCCATATATGGATTGAAACAAGCATCAAGATCCTGGAACATAAGGTTCGATCAAGCCATGAAAAGTTTTGGATTTATTTAAAACCTTGACAAACCTTGTGTATACAAAAGGATTAAAGGCGACAAATTGGTTTTCCTTGTTCTTTACGTTGATGATATACTACTCATCGGAAACGATGTAGGTGTATTGACATCAATAAAAGAATGGTTAGCAAAACAATTTGATATGAAAGACTTAGGAGAAGCAAGTTATATTCTTCGTATCCAAGTCATAAGGGATAGAAAGAATTGAACGATTTCATTATCCCAAGCTTCATACATAGATAAAATCTTGTCTAGGTTTTCCATACAAGATTCCAAGAAAGGTATGCTACCTTTCAGACATGGAATCAAACTTTCTAAGGAACAAGTTCCTAAGAATAAGCATGAAGAGCAATTCATGAGTAGGGTTCCATATGCATCGGCAGTTGGAAGTCTCATACATGTAATGCTCTACACTATACTAGATATTTGTTTTGCTGTGGGTATAGTTAGCAGGTTTCAATCGAAACTTAGTCCTGATCACTGGACTACAGTCAAGCATATTTTCAAGTATCTTAAGAGAATGAGAGATTATATGCTTGTATACTCTGGAGGGGATTTAATTCCCATTGGGTATACAGATTCTGATTTTTAGTCAGATTCAGACTCCAAGAGATCAACATCAGGATCTGTGTTTACTATTGGATGAGGGGTAGTCATATGGTGGAGTATCAAGCAATCTTGTATTGTTGATTCCACCATGGAAGCTGAGTATGTTACCGCATGCGAGGCTGCTAAAAAGACTGTCTGGCTCTGCCAATTCTTGATTAACTTGGATGTGGTTCCTGATGCGAATAGGCAGATCACTGTCTATTGTGACAATAGTTGAGCAGTGGAAAATTCGAGAGAACCAAAAAGTCATAAGAGAGGGAAACATATTGAAAGAAAGTATCACCTTTTGAGGGAAATTATGCATAGGGGTGACGTGACGATTACCAAGATCGCATCAGCAGAAAATCTAGCAGATCCCTTTACAAAGGCTCTTACACAAAAGAGTTTTGATGGGCATCTAGAGAACATGGGGATGAGAGATATGACACATTTTTTATAAAGCAAATAGGAGATTGTTTAGATTATGCTCGATAGCAAGAGTGTAATAATGTAATTGACAATCTTTTAATATTAATAAAGTGATTTCTAGTTTAACCAATCTTATAGCATTTATAGTTTAATTATTATAATTGTCAAAAGTAAATAATCATAAGGTCAAAATACTATGAGAAAAGAAGAATTGTACATACATCTAGATATGTATGAGGTAGACACAATTCTTTAGTTAGTCTTGAATAATATTCACAACTTAAGATAAAAGGTTGGGTGCCTTTATCTTGTCAAAGTTGTAAATTCTTTTGCTAGCATTTGAATAGGATCAAATGTGTTATGATGAGTCTAAAATCATCAAAGTGAGGTGTTTTTTGGCAAAAGTGTCAAGTGCACTGGGTGCATTGAATTGGATCACATTGAAATACTTTATCTAGAACCGTCAATAGATAAAAGTTTTCATTTGAAGACAATCGTAGAGTCTATCTCAATCCTGAGATAAATGATAGACTTATGGTTGCAAGTGTTATCATTTGAGCTATCAATGAGTACGATTATATAGCATAGTCTATCCTCGATAGTTTAGTAGTATTCATTTGTTAATCGATTGAGGACTTCATTTCTAGATATGGACATCGTGGCCCTATTTATTAAATGAGAGTAGAATACCATCACATGGATGTTTTGAGGTACTGGATATTAAATCTTAACGTTAAGTTTTCAATAGTGTCTATTGAAACATGGCTTCCTGACAAGTCAAAATATCCAAGTTCAAAATGTGGTCATATGAGTAAATATGGTAACTTGGAGAGCTATAGGCGGTCTATGAGCTCTTGGTAATTAATGGTATTCTTTACGAGGATGCACTTTCTCCAATAAGGTTGTCTAGGGTATGAATGAGTAACATCAACTTATTCTATCATTAATTAAGAGTTCAGTTTTAGTTTTTTAATGGAATGAACTAAAATTAAATAGATTGGACCTAAGTGAATCATTTGTTGATTGTGATTGGGTTTTGTCTATTGGGCTTCAATTTAGATAGCCCGCCAAGATCCTCAATCAACACGAACTTGCATGGATCACTTGATATATTCCACCGGACCAATTTAGGGGTCCATCTAGAATTGTATTGAGACATGTGGACTTGTTTCTTTTTGTAAGAATGGGTCTAGTTCACATGTGGACTTATTATAAAGGTCAAATGGATTTAATAAAATAAGAAAATAATATATTGGCCCATATATATGGTTTGGGCAGCAAGGCTATTTAGAATGGCTTGATTATGTTATTTTATTTTATTATTTAATTAAATGGAAATTAGTTAATTTGTTGATTAAATAATTATTTAATTAAAAGTAAAAATCTTTTTCTTAGTAGGAGATGGTCTCCTAAATTTATACTATTGTTAGTAATATAATTAATATTAAAGACTATATTTGATATGTAGATAAATAAAATGAGTTATTTATCTAATCAAATTATGAAGTCTTTAATATGGTTACAAATACACTATTGAGTTGGATTAGGAGTCTTGGTGAAGGATACAATTCCTTTTTGAAAAGGATTCTTAACCACCAAGTAAATCTACCTAAGGAAAGAATTCTTAACTACCAAGTAAATCCTTCTTAGGAAAAGAATTAAGTCTTCTTATTATATTCTATGAAATTTTTACCAGCTATGTATATATAAGAGGATGATGGAATTCCTTTTAGATAAGGATTCTTAACTACCAAATAAATCAACCTAAGGAAAGGATTCCTGCCAACCAAGTAAATCCTTTTTAGGAGAGGATTAATCATCCTATATATATATATGTGTGTGTGTGTGTGTGTGTGTGTGTGTGTGTGTGTGTGTGTGTGTGTGTTTGAAATTCGGCCAAAACATAATTGCAATTGCAAGAATTATTTTCGGCCTAGCTTGGGATTTTCAAAAGAGAGAATTCGGCCAAGCAAGAGAGAATTTTGAGGGAGAAAAAATTTGATTTTTACTCTGGACAAAATTCGACCAACTCATAGAGATAGTGTGAATTCGGATAAGAAGAGAAAAAAAGTGGAACGTTTTTTTTTCGATAGTACACTAGTATCCTTTACATCAAAAGGGTTTTGTGTACAACATCGAATCAAGGTTCACACGAGTTTCAATCAAATTGATTGATAATTCACAAGTGGTCGGACGTTCTTGATTTTTTTTCCCATGGATGATTATTGTGACTAACAAGGAATAAGATTATGTTTGTTTCCATCCTCAGGTATACAAGATAAAGAAAGAGAGCCCACAATCCTAGGTGATTCACGTTTGTGATTGGATTGGAAGATCTTGCGTAATCAATTTGGCGCTTGTTCAATTATCATGAGAAAAAGGTACGACACTTTTTATATACATCAATTAGTCTAGGGTTAAGGTTCTCGTTGTGTAAAAGGGAAATTTTTTTAGTTATATCGTAACCCTAATTTTCATTAAATTTTCATTAAATTTTCTCACGCTTCCGCTGCGCTGGTTTTATTTTCCTTACATAAGTAACTTTTACATGTTCTAGATTGCCTCTTTTCATTCTTATGATATGTATGGCTAGGTTTAGCTTTTATTGTTAATTAAATACATGTTCTTATGTTTGATTGCATTTATCACATGCTTGTGTTGTAGGTTATTGGTTGTTGGTTGAGAGTAGTGATTAGTGATAACTAGCATTTAGGATGATTTTACCCTTCTAGCTAAATCTTTATGCTTTGCATTTTGATATTGATTAGGTCATATTGATTGTACTTTGACGATTGCATTTATTGACCATGCCAAGCTTAATGACAACATTTGTTGAAATGGCTTTGTTTGATAACTAGATTGTAATATTTCATATCCATATCTAGTTAAGTCCTTATGATCATTCATTTAAACATTGATGTCTAGGAATTGCACTTAGTGACATTCTTTAATTCCTAGATAAGCATTTATTGTTGCCTTGTATTATTTGCATTGAGAATATTTTTACATATTCACATAGGTTGTTGATCTCTTCATTAAAAATTAAGTCTTGGGGCTACCGGTGTGTAGTGCACAAGCAGTTCAAGTCTTGCAACCAAATGAAGGGTCGGCAAGCAATTGGTCGGGTGCCACTATAAAAGGCCCAAGGGGGTAGAGTCCGAGGTGTTCACACCAAGAGTAGTGTATAAGGGGATATCACTAGGGATTAAACCAAGAGTGGTGAGTGGCGGTGTCCATTGTCTAAGGTTGTCGAGAGTGAGAGTGTGAGAATCACTTGAGGGTGTAACCTTTGCTCATATAGTGGATTTCTGCGGTCGAGTGTGGCGCACTTAACTGCCCGTGGTTTTTTACCCGTTTGAAGGGTTTTCCACGTATATATATTGTGTTGTTTATATTTCTGCATTTTTACACTTGATGTTTTATGTTAATTTTATAGGGTGAATATTGAATATTGACTAATCAAGAAAAATTGGTAATTGACTTGTCTAGGTTGTAGACACGTGTTTTAAGGGTTATTTTCATAAAATTATTGCAATAATAAAGTATATGTATACATGGTAAATTGAAATCAATGCAATCAAAAGAAGATATTATAAAATTATTACAATAATAAAGTATTGTATCCCGGTACTATCAATTGCGTATGGGCGTGTCACGGTATCTGGAACTTAAATGGAGGATGTAGAGAAAAGGCAAAGAAACTATTTCTTCAATGTGTTACAAAAACACGAAAGCATGAATCAAAATATTCTTTTTCTTTTCCTGATTACTGTACACAATGCCCAAAAGAAAAATTATATTTTATGTCTGTTGTGCAACTCTTGCCCAGTTTTCATGATACACACACCAAAAGTCTATTAAGCGTGTTTTTCTTTTTCTCTTTTAACACATGCACACTTGCACGTTATCACAAGCAAAAAAAAACCCGATATGTTTTTTTGTATCTTTGGTTCAACACATACACATCAAATATGTCATTAACACATTAGTTGCATCTCTTTCAACTGATGCGTTTTTACTGTGTTTTCAATTTTTATATCTCATATCATTTGTTTTTTTTCAAAGACAATATATATAAAATTATCTTTCATAAAATACATAATATCTTTATTTGATTTTCAAACCTTTTAAAAATATCTCATATCTTTAAAAGATAATTAAATATTTGTTTTTGAATTTAAACATTTTAAATTCAATTTCAAACATTTTATTTAATAAAATAAAATAATCATATTATCATATTCAATTTTAAATCAAATATCAACTAACACCCTCTATTTAGTGATTAATAACATAATTAAATAATCTTATTATTTAATATAGTTAATCACCATTATTCAATAATTAAATAATCTTATTATTCAATTAATTTCCAGATAAATACGTATCACTTTTGTAAAAAAATTAATTGGACAATCCAACTAATTTACCGTGACCCTTGTTACCTTAATCGATCTGGCTAGCAAGGACACCTAATGGACCCATAGTATTTTGAGCTCCAATAATCCCTGGAATCATTAATCAAACTCTTTAATTAATAATCATTAATTATTAACTCTGTTGTTATTCCAGTATAAACCCAAAGCTACATTCTCTCAACAGTAAACGTTTTTACACAGACCGATACAACTCGGTGTCCATCGATATAGCTATTACACATGGTGTGATCCTCCACAGTAGATCATAATTAGAGCTGGGTCATAATGTCCGTTATACCACTCTAATTACATATATCCTTTAAGTATCGTTGATTCTCTAATGAATAATAAATTCTATTTTCTCAGGAAATTAAGAGAGTGCTCATATTGTGCAAGCACTGAATCAACCCTTAAAAGAATTCCATCTACTTCTCACAAGAAGGAGTGGATGCATTATTGTATATAAACCTTTCCAGCCACAAGCCAAACCGTAATCCTAACATACGGAGCATATTAATCAAGAACTTCATCCGACCTCACCCATGATATATCATCTAACCCGAAGAAGTCGATAAGACACCCAGGATTAAGATCAAACACATATAGCCATCATTAGTTGATATATATGACTCTCATCTTTAAACGGATCTTGGTAAGAGAATTATAAAGATCACGACCCAGTTCTATATGATCACATTATGTAAGGTGCCTCTATTCCCATATCTTTGTATGAATGATTTTGGATAGAATCACTGTACATTATGGAATGGACCGTAGCTATAGATTAACTGTAAATAAAGTACCCAACTATATTTACTATATGAATGATTCGAGATAGAATCACTGTATATTACGGAATGGACCACAACTATAGATTAACCACAAATAAAGTTCCTAGCTTTATTTGCTACCTATAGACTCTTTAGATTTCTCGTCTCATACTGTATCTATTTGTATATGACACTCATATACACAGTTCGAGATTACATCTAACAATCTAGGATGTTAATATGCACAAGTTATAGAATAAATAACACATCAAGAATTAATTGAAATTTTCTTTTTTTTTATTTCATAAATCCATTTACAAATTATATCTTTAGTGTATAAACCGCAACAACATCTAGTCATGACTCCAGTCAAAGATGTCATTGTATTCACGGAGCATCCTGATCAAGCCTTCCTTCACTCTTTCATCTAACTCGGCTACAGATACTTCCTCTAACACTTCAACTGGATGGCCATTGACCCACCCCTGTCATCCTCCATATTTTCCTCCACTAAGATTTCTGCTTCTGGTTATTCTTCTACTATTTTGGCTTTTCCTATGGTATCTAGAATTTTAAGATCCCTTTCTGATCGTTCCCGCATGACAACTACCTATACACCTTGCGCGGCCAATGCTATTGGATTAGCTGATATGGCGTAACACTTATGGGTTACCTGCTTGTCACTACGTATCTCGCTTACCTGATCTTCTACTGAGAATTTCAGGATGTTGTAGTAGATAGATAACACACTCGTCTCCCTAGGATTGCGTTGTAAGTTGATAGGGTGTCGACCACCATAAAATCGATCATGAGATTCTACTAAAGAGGAGCATTCCCAACGATGACTGGTAAAATCTTGGATTTGACCGGTACAATTGAGTCCTCGATAAATCCGTATAGTGGGGTGGTGCAACTATTATAGAAGCACTGCTTCAGATTGAACCTCTCAAAGGTATCTCTGAAAAAGATGTACACGCTGCTACCAGTATCTATCAATATGCGGTGGATAAGGTATTTGTCAATCTGGACCATGACTATAATAGGATCATCGTGCGGTTGCACGTTATTATATACATCGTCTTTAGTAAATATTATTTGATCTGAACGAGAGGCTCCTGCTAGTCCCTAGGTAACTTTGAAAATATCTCGCTCTTCAACCCGAGGCACTTTCCTAGCATGGTTCTTCATTGAGTTATTGGAAGTCCAAACTAGTGTAGATCCCCCGCTGCTAGTGTGTATGACATGGATCTGTTGCATCAAGTCTTTTCCCTTCACTTTCCTTCTCTCTGCTTCTTGTCTGATTTCGGTCTGTACTTCCTTCCCCATGTGGCTACTATCCCGCACCTGATATAGTAATACAACCACCTCTCGCCAGAGCCTTAATCTAGTTGTGCAGGTTTTAACATTCCAAGGTGTTATGTTCGAAATCCTTAGAAAGTCACAATATTTATAGCGATACCTTGTGTCAGCGGTGCTTTCATGGGACTGGGTTTCCTGAGTAGTCTATTGTCATGAATGGAAAGGTAGATCATCTCACGAGATGCATTGATGGGGGTGTAGTGGTGGTACCCCATTTCTTTCCGGTCTATCGAGGCTACCTCTCTAGAAGAAGGCAAAGCCTGTGGTGGGGTACTCCTTGCTGGAACCCGCTCCCACTGAGGTTGGAAAGGTGGATAGCGGTATGTGGACCGATTAAGAGGTTTATTCTGAGCCTTCTAGACTGGTACTAGCTTGGGTGCTTTTTCTTTTAACGTTTTCTAGCCCTTAGGTCGTCGTGCTCAATCTTGACCCGGAGTTGTTCATCTCCCTCCACTTGTTCAAGTGCCCCGTCATAGGCCTCATGGTATGTCTCCGGTGGTCGCTTGGCGAATGATCAAAACAACATGCCTGCTTAGAGCTTCCTTCTGAAGTTGGCTAGGGTATCCTTTTCTACGAAGACTCCTATCTAGATCACCTCATTATGGAACCTCTTCACAGAAGATCTGAGTGACTCTTTTTGCTTCTAGACTATGTACTACAGATGGATGGGGTCCTTTGGATATGGCTTGATTCTTTAAAATTGTGTATAGTGAATGAATCAACACTACCTGCCGGTAACTTTCGGAACCACATCATAGCATAGTCGATTAACGTGGTGGGAAATATCATGTACATGGCTGCCCTGGGAGCATTCTGGACCTTCATCTGCTGCACGAAACTCTCTAGGTGGTTCAAAGGATCTTCTATCCCTGAATACTTATCACCAAGCATCTTAAATTTAAGGAGAAGTTCTGCTTCCCTGATCCTTCTGGAGAAGGGGGCATTCATCTCGCCTAATGGATCTTTCCAGTTCTCCCGGTGTTTCCTCTTCTTCAGTTCTTGGAGTTCTTTTTGTTGGGATTATACTCAATAGCAAGAGTGTAGTAATGTATTTGACAATCTTTTCATATTAATAAAGTGATTTCTAGTTTAACAAATCTTATTGCTTTTATAGTTTAATTATTATAATTATCAAAAGTAAATAATCATAAGGTTAAAAGACTATGAGAAAAAAAGAATTGTTCATACATCTGGATATGTATAAGGCAGACACAATTCATTAGTTAGTCTTGAACAATATTCACAACTTAAGAGAAAGGTTAGGCACATTTACCTTGTTAAAGTTGTAGATTCTTTTGCTAGCATTTGAGTGAGATCAAATGTGTTATGATGAGTCTAAAATCATCAAAGTGTGGTGTCTTTGGGCAAAAGAATCTAGTGCACTAAATGCATTGAATTGGATCATAGTGAAATATTTTATCCAGAACCGTCAATGGATAAAAGTCTTCCCTTGAAGACAATCGGAGAGTCTATCTCAATCCTGAGATAAATGATGGACATATGGTTGCAAGTGTTATCATTTGAGTTATCAATGAGTATGATTATATGGCTTAGTCTATCCTCAGTAGTTTGGTGGTATTGAATTGTTAATTGATAGAGGACTTCATTTATAGATATGAACATCGTGACTCCATTTATTAAATGTTAGTAGAATATCATTATATGGATACTTTGAGGTATTGGATATTAAATCTTAACGTTAAGTTTTCAATAGTGTATATTGAAATATGGCTACAGGATAAGTCAAAATATCCAAGTTCAAAATGTGGTCATATGAGTAAATATGGTAACTAGGTGAGCTATTGGCGGTCTATGAGCTATTGGTGATTACTAGTATTCTTTACAAGGATACACTATCTCCATTAAGATTGTCTAGGGTACGAATGAGGAACATTAACTTATTCTATGTTTATTTAAGAGTTCAATTTTAGTTATTTAGTGGAATGAACTTAAATTAATAGATAAGACCAAAGTGAATCATTTGTTGATTGTGATTAGGTTTTCTCTATTGAAGCTTAAATTTAGAAAGCCCGCCAAGATCCTCAATTCATACGAACTTGCATGGATCACTTGATATATTCTAATGAACCAATTTCCGCGTCCATCTAGAATTTTTTTTTTTCAAAATCCAAAAGCTTTGAAGTGGTGCGGTCATGTGTGACCAAGAAACGCGGGAACTCTTCAAGATACCTGGATTGGGCTGCTAAAGATGTGGGATTCCTTAAAAGGCCCTTATTGGGTGTATTAGCATTTCATTAATACAGTAAGAATATAATTTGCACATTTTAATTAAATGGGCAGTTTAAATTATATTAATGTATTAATTTGAGGCATATGGACTTGTTTCTTTTTAGTAAGAATGGGTCTAGTTTACATGTGGACTTTTTATTAAAGTCCAATGGATTTAAAAAAATGGAAAAAATGATATTTGGCTCATGTTTAGGCTTGGGTGGCTAGGGCTTATAAAATAGACTAATATATTGTTTTTATTTTATTATTTAATTAAATGGTGTTAACGGGAAATTTGTTTAGGATGAGAAATCCCTGTTAACACCCTCGAGACCACTACCACGGAGGTGGTGGCCGGGGTTGGTATCGTTGATACCTAACCTGATCTTGTATGAATATGAAGGAGGATGAAACAGGAGGTAGGAGATAAGCCATCCCGCCCGTCGGGCTTTGTGCTTATGTAGTAGATATGGGGAGCTCGAGGAGACAAGCCACCCCGCCCATCGGGCTTCGTGCTTATAAAGTAGATATGGGGAACTTGAGGTTTTCTTGCTAGTGTTTGATCTTGGTCCTGGTCCTGGTCCTCGATCGGGGTCTGAGCCCGTAATGGTACCTGGAGCCCGGTTCTGGAGCCCGATTCCTTCCTATAATTCCCCGACCAATATAGCAAGTAACAAGGGGGCTTATCTAGCTCCAATGTCGAAGAGCTCAATTTCTGCCATAGAGATGATGCAGGAGAGCCCATCGACTTCCTTCAAGCTGGACTAGGTGGTTTCTCTCATCTTGATATGCGACTTTAGCATGTAGATGGGAAGATAAGAGCACTAGGTTCAGCAAGGTAGGAATCTAGCTAGCTCTCATATACGCATGCATTACACAGGACACAAGTAAGAGAAACATAAATCTTTTGTAGAGGGAGGTGGACTGATCAAGGGGGAAAAAGCATCACGAATGATCATATGCGGAAAAACCCCAAGGCAGTATCTGGAGGAAGGGGGAATACCCTACCTTATATATATATATATATATATATATATATATATATATATATATATCAAAGGATGCTCTAGGGAGCTTATAAGAATGGTGAAGTAATACAACGTATTCGCTCCGGAGAGCTTACAATGTTGGTCGAATGTAGACCAATACCGGTATATTCTAGGTAAAACTAACACATACATTGATGATGTCGAGAGAACTCTAAACGAAGCATGTATCTTCTATCACTGATTGGAGCCTAATACAAGATGCCTTTTACAGGCATATTTATACATGATGACCATCTTGGTGTGCAAGTCCAAGACTCTTCAATTAGTCTTTGTTTCCTTATCGAATACGATCCTTCCTTTAATGTAGTTGATCAGCTTGTAGCTATTATCTCGGAGAAGATATGATTGTTTCCTCTTATGACTCTTCCTTCCTTGATAGGCGAGATTTTCTGTTCTAGTTTACCCCCAATAATCGGTTGTGGAGGATATCTTGGAGGAAAAGGTATTTGTTTCCTCTTTGGACTCTTTCACTAATGATGGCCATTAAAGAGTTGAATATTCTCTTATTAATGGTGTTGATCATGTCATTAACTGGGTTGACTGCCTCTATTAATACGGTTGACCTCATTAATGGTACTTTAAATGTCATGGAAGTCAATCATCTCTTCCTACGTTGCCGAGATGAGAGCTCTAGTTCTGCATGTCACCTTGGAGAGGTACTTTATGGAGGTTACCTGAGGTGACATTTGATATTCCTTAAGGGTGGGGTACCCTAAGATCTAGTACAGTGGCAGGGTTCCCCGGGGACCTCTCTATTGTCACGGAGCTAAATTTTGGTCTTCTCATGGAGCTTATGCTAACCATTTTAGAGGTAAAATATCCCATTGGGTTCCAACCTTGTAGTAGGGAGCTTGGTTCAGTTACGCCGAGCTTTATCATGGAGCTTGACCTAATTATACAGGCATCCTAGCGGGGTAGCGGGCTTGGCTAGCAGGCCTTGGTAAGGTGTTTTCCATAAACAGGCAACCTTGGCTCGCTTTTGGAAAGGTGGAGAGGTACGCTCTAGTACTGCTTTTGCTACTTAATTTAACCATACCAGGATCTACAGTGGATCTTGGCACTTTTGGTGACGACGGGGCTTTACGGTCTTCTTCCTTTTATGCTCGGACAGGTCAAGATTGTACCTTGACGAGGCAGGAGTGCCTTTACAAGACAAGTTTGTCACCTTGAAGGTCTCCTAGTGAAAGTAGAGATAGTAGCAAGCTCTAGGAGAGTGTCACGAGATACCTTGATGTCGGGACGTCGACCTAGCTTTGGGCTTTATCCTGGTATAAGAAGCTTGACGCGGTGTCGTCGGGCTTTATTTGGTAAGCCTGGACACGTGCGAGATGCTCAGATAGTATGGAGGGTCTCGCCTTGCTCCTGTAGGATCGCATGGTAGATCAACCTCGGGGACCTTGACACCCCGTCATATAAGCCCGAATTCGGACCCTTGTAGGAAGGCTGGGAAGTGGAAAATTCTTTTTTGATCCCTAGCCAAATTTTTCTATTAACAGAAGTCCCCTCTGACTTGACAACCGGTAAGTATTTGGGGTTAGAGTCAGAATCTTGTACTACATGAAGAATTTTGCTTGAACCTTTTTATTGGTAACCAGTATCGTTCCTAGTGATTGGTTTAGAGAACTTAGGTACTATTCATTCCTGCAAAATAAATGAGCGTATTGCTCGATCATGTCGGATGAAGCTTCTGTGGTTAATATGGGTACCTAGAGTTCCTTTTCCAGGAATCACGGTATTTAGATGAGCTGGCGAAATGATTCTGGTAGGCAACTATGCGATTTAGATCCTTCCTAGCGGGGTTAGCCAGACCAAGGCAGCAGGATGACCTTTTGGTTGTTCTGATCTCGTGATCTAGCAAGTAACTATGCTCCTACACTTAGATTCTTCTTAGAGGTCGTAGCCCGACCAAGGCATCAGAAGCGCTATCTAGCTATATCTTGGTATCGAGATCTGGATGGCAACAATGCTCTTTTACTCAAATCCTTCTCGGGGGTTGTATCCTGACCAAGGCATCATGAGCGTTATCTAGCTATTTCCTGGTCTTTTGATCCGGATGGCAACTATGCTCTTACACTCAGACCCTTCTTGGGGGTCGTAGCCCAACTAAGGCATCAGGAGCGCTATCTAGCTATATCCTGGTATCGAGATCTGGATGGCAACAATGTTCTTACACTCAGACCCTTCTTGGGGGTCGTAGCCCGACCAAGGCATCAGGAGCGTTATCTAGCTATTTCCTGGTATTTCGATCCGGATGGCAACTATGCTCTTACACTTAGACCCTTCTTGGGGGTCGTAGCCCGACCAATGCCTTAGGAGCCCTATCTAGCCATATCCTTGTATTTTGATCCGGATGGCAATTATGCTCTTACACTCGGATCCTTCTTGGGGGAGGTCACCCGACCAAGGCATCGGGGGTTATGAGGGGGCTTCCCTGATCAATCCCTGGTCTAGATATCTGGATGGCAACTATGCTCTTACACTCAGACCCTTCTTGGCAGCGGGTGGTGCCCTGCTGAGTCATCATGAGCTCTATCAAGCTATTTCCTGGTCTGGAGGCGATCATTGTCGAATTACTATGACGATCCTCCTGGAGGGATTAATCCAGCCCGGGGCATTAGGAGGGCTATCTATCTCTCCTAGTCAAGGTGATCCTTCTGGAGGGATTCAATCCGGTCTAGAGCATTAAGAGTGCAGTGTAGCTCTCTTGATAATGGCGATCCTCCTAGAAGGATTTATTACAGATACCAAAGTCGAAAGAGATGCAAACTCATGGCGAGCTGATACGAAGTTGTGTCGATGCATGGTGGTATCAGTTGATAACCAGTCTCGCTCTAGGAGTTTTTTAACGAGTAGAATCTTTTGAAATGATATGCTTTATGAGTGTAGATAGTAGAATGGCTCTCCGTAAAAGACGTTTTTTTTTACGAACCAGAGGAAATTGTCTCACGCTAGGGTCATCGCCCCTCTCACTTGAGTATTGAGAAAATATTAAGCTTCTAGTCTCCAAGTTATGTAACCAGTTTGGAAGTCCGCTTAGGGTAGATAAGAGTCTTCAACAATCGTAATGGAGCTCGAGACCCCACTGTGAACGGATCAGGACCTTTGGGTGCTCCCCGAACGGATCGAGACCTTAATGGCTCACTAGAGCATTGGAAGGCCCCGTACAAATGGAGATGAGCCATCAGTATGATAATCTCCGAGAGCAAGCTGGTGTTTTCTAAGGTAGAGCTCGTGCCAGCCAAGGAGGATGGTTGCTTCTTCAACCCACGACCACATGGTGGGGGTGGTTTAAACTCTGCATGGCAGCGTGGCTACCTTGGGAGCCAATGTGGGTGCTTCATTTTCTGAAAGACGCTTCTGTGTTGCTTGCTAGGCAGCTCGAGCTCTTCTTCCCTCTGACCTGATCATCATTGGAGGATGGATACCTTGAATAGATCACAGAGAAAGATGAGAGTTACTGGGTCTGCTCTGACTGAAGCTAGGAATTATTGAGATGATGGATGCGCAGATGATGAGGAGGACTTGGTTCCCATTTCTGCTTTCATATCTAGTCGTGTTGAGGTAGGAACTACCTTAAAGTCCTCTGCTGCTGCAGATGAATGGGCGGCTTCAAGCCTGCCTACCTTTCTATCTGAATCTATCAAAGTAGAGGTCCAGATTGGTGTTACTAAGGTAGGAGAGGTAAGAGAGATCTCAATTGATCCAACTAATGAGATGAAGGTCAAGGCTGATTGAAGTTGATCTAACCAAAGTGGTGGAAGCTGGATTTGAAGTAGCAGTGTTAAGGGATGATGACCCGTCCTTCAACCAAGCAAAGAGACTAAAGAGGAAGAAGTTGTTACTGTTGAGGAGACTAACCAGAGAGGTAGATCGGGACCAAGGTAGCTCGCTAGGGCGATGAATGGCCCCATACAAGTGGAGAGGAGACACCAGCCTAGTAACTGTTTGGAGACATGCTTGGGATTCTAGAATTTTCCTGCGACGGAGAGAAGACTTTGGACACCTCCAGGATTAGTGGTGACACACTTGAGCATTGAATGACCCTATATGAATGGAGATGGGCTACCTGTCTAGTACCGATCTAGAGGCATACTTAGGATTTCAAGGAGCCCTCAACAACTAAGAGAAAGCTCTGGACCCTCCTGGAATGAACCAAGAATTTAGTGGCTCACTTGGGCGTTGACCGACCCGGTGTAAGAAGTGAGGAGCCACTTGGCCTTACAGTGAGGCTGCTGCTCCAGAGGTTAGCTTAGGTATGTAGAAGGCCTTACAAAGAGTGGGAAAGCTCTAGGCTCTCCCCGATCAGATCGGGCTTTGGTGGCTTGCTAGGGTGATGAATGACCCGGTACATATAGAGCAAAATCCAACGGTCTGGTACTGGTCCAGAAGCATGTTTTGGATCCTAGAAGTCCCCAGCAACTGAGAGAAAGCTCTGGACCCTTCTGGAATGAATCAGGAGCTCAGTGGCTCACTTGGGCGTTGACCTGCCTTGTACAAGAAGTGATGAGCCACTTGTCCTTACAGTGAGGCCGCTACTCCAGAGGTTTACTTAGGCCTGTAGGAGGCCTTACCAAGAGTGGGAATCCTCTGGGCTCTCGTCGATTAGATCGGGCTTCAGTGGCTTGCTAGGGTTATGAATGACCCGATACATATAAAGCAAAGCCACCTATATAGTACTGGTCCAGAAGCATGCTTGGGATTTTTGGAGTCCTCAGCAATTTGAAAGTAGGCTCTGGACCATGCTGGAATGGATCGGGGTCGTAGTGGCTCACTTGAGCATTGACCGACCCTGTACAAGAAGTGAGGAGACACCTGGCCTTACAGTGAGGCTGCTACTCCAGAGGTTTGCTTAGGCATGTAGGAGGCCTTACCAAAAGTGGGAAACCTCTGGGCTCTCCTCAATCAGATTGGACTTCGGTGCCTTGCTAGGGCGATGAATGACTCGGTACATATAGAGCAAAGCCACTGATCTTGTAGTGGTGCTACCGCTCTAGAAGCTTGCTTAGGCACGTAAGAGCCCTTTCCAAATATGGGAAGCTTCTAGGTTGTCCTCGATCATATCGGGCTTCGGTGGCTTGCTAGGATGGTGAATGGCCTGGTACACATGAAGCAAAGCCACCAGTCTGGTACTGGTCCAGAAGCATGCTTGGGATCTTTGGAGTCCTCAGTAATTTGAAAGGAGGCTCTGGACCATTCTGGAATGAACCGAGAGTTTAGTGGCTCACTTGGGTGTTGACTGGCCCGGTGTATGAGGCGTGGAACCATTAATCTTCTACAAGTCGTGCTGCTCTAGAAGCTACACAGCTGAGTTGGCTTCTTAGATTCATGGGTCTACCTGCTACCTCTACCTAGGAGCTTAGTGGATCTGCTGGATAAGTGATACACTGGTGGCGGAGCGAATCTGCTGCAGAAGAGCAGGAGAGGTGCATTCCTACTGTATAGGAGCTCTCGATGTATCAGAATGGTTCAGCTATATAGGAGATCTTCAACCGGGGAGCTACTGTATTGGAGCTCCATGACTATCTGAGCAGGTCACTTCATAGGAGCAACATAATGAATTGGTTCCACCAGGAATCCCACATACCATATTTGCTCTACAATGAACGAAACTCATTAAATGATAAAATGAGCACCACATGCGATGCATAGGCGATATAGATAAGTATAGAGAAAAGACATCGTATATAGTAAATGATATTCCATGAATAATGAATCTGTTACCTCGATAGTATAATGATACTCATGTTGAGACACAGAGGCTTTCAAAAGGGGTGTGGAAATTCCCCACAGACGGCTCCAGAAAGTGTTAACGGGAAATTTGTTTAGGATGAGAAATCCCTGTTAACACCCTCGAGACCACTACCACGGAGGTGTTGGTCGGGGTAAGTATCGTTGATACCTGACCCGATCTTGTATGAATATGAAGGAGGATGAAACAAAATGTATGTGACAAGCAATCCCGCCCATCAGGCTTCGTGCTTATGTAGTAGATCTGGAGAGCTCGAGGAGACAAGCCATCCCGTCCTTCGGGCTTCGTGCTTATGAAGTAGATCTAGGGAGCTTATGGTTCTCTTGCTGGTGTGAAGGGGTTGATCTTGGTCTTGGTCCTGGTTCAGGTCCTGGTCCTCGGTCAGGGTCAGAGCCCGTAATGGTATTTGGATCTCAGTTCTAGAGCCCGATTCCTTCCTGTAATTCCCCGACATAGATAGCAAGTAAAGAGGGGGCCTATCTAGCTCCAGTGTCATAGAGCTCGATTTCTGCGATAGAGATGATGTAGGAGAGCCCATCGACTTCCTTCAAACTGGTCTGGGTGGTTTCTCCTCATCTTGATATGCGACATTAGCATATAGATGGGAAGATAAGAGCGCTAGGTTCAGCGAGGTAGGAATCTAGCTCGCACTCATATACATATGCATTACACAGTACACAAGTAAGAGAAACACAAATCTTTTGTAGAGGTAGGTGGACTTATCAAGGGGGAAAAAGCATCACGAATGATCCTATGCTGAAAAACCCCAAGGCAGTATCCGAGGAAGGGGGAATACCCTTCCTTATTTATATATCAAAGAATGCTCCGGGGAGCTTACAAGAATGGTGAAGTAATACAACGTAGTCCCTCCGGAGAGCTTATAATGGTGGTCGAATGTAGACCGATACCGATATATTCTAGGTAAAGGTAACACATACATTGATGATGTCGAGAGATCTCTAAACAAAGCATGTATCTTCTGTCATTGATTGGAGCCCGATACAATATGCCTTTTATAGGCATATTTATACATGATGACCACCTTAGCGTGCAAGTCCGGGACTCTTCAATTAGTCTTTGTTTCCTTATCGAATACGATCATTCCTTTAATGTAGTTGATCGACTTGTAGCTATTATCTCAGAGAAAATATGATTGTTTCCTCTTCGGACTCTTCCTTCCTTGATTGGCGGGATTTTCTGTTATAGTTGACCCCCAATAATCGGTTGCAGAGGATATCTTAGAGGAAAAGGTATTTGTTTCCTCTTTGGACTCTTTCACTATTGATGGCCAATAAAGAGTTGAATATTCTCTTATTAATGGTGTTGATAATGTCATTAACTGGGTTGACTGCCTCCATTAATGCGGTTGACCTCAGTAATGGTACTTTTAATGTCATAGAAGTCAATCCTCTATTCCTACATTGCCGAGAGTAGAGCTTTAGTTCTGCATGTCACCTTGGAGAGGTACTTCATGGAGGTTACCTGAGGTGACATTTGATATTCCTTGAGGGCGGGGTACCCTAGAATCCAGTACACTGGCGGGGTCCTTCGGGGGCCTCTCGATTGTCACAGAGCTAGATGCTGGTCTTCCCATGGAGCTTATGCTTACCATTTTAGAGGTAAAATATCCCATTGGGTTCCAACCTTGTAGTTGGGAGCTTGGTTCAGCTACGCCGAGCTTTATCATGGAGCCTGACCTAATTATACAGGCTTCCTAGCAGGGTAGCGGGCTTGGCTAGCAGGTCCTGGTAAGGTGTTTGCCATAAACAGGCAACCTTGGCTCACTTCTAGAAGGGTGCAGAGGTAAGCTCGAGTACTGCTCTTGCTACTTAATTAAACCATACCAAAATCTACAGTGGATCTTGGCACTTTTGGTAACGACAGGGCTTTACGGGCTTCTTCCTTTTAGGTTCCGACAGGTCGAGATTATACCTCGACGAGGCAGGAGTGCCTTTGCAAGGAAAGTTTGGCACCTTGAAGGTCTCCTAGTGAAAGTAGAGATAGTGGCAAGCTCTAGGAGAGTGTCACAAGATACCTTGATGTCGGGGGACCCTGGTCCTTTCAAGTTTACCTAGCTTCGGGCTTTATCCTGGTATAAGGAGTTTGACAGGGTCTCGTCGAGCTTTATTTGGTAAGCCTGGACACGTACGAGATGCTCATATGGTATGGGTGGCCTCGCCTTGCTTCTATAGGATCGCGTGGTAGCTCGACCTCGGGGACCTTGACACCCAGTCATATAAGCCCGAATTCGGACCCTTGCAGGAAAGCTGGGAAGTGGAAAATTTTTCTTTGATACCTAGCCAAATTTTGCTATTAACAAATGGAAATTAAATAATTTATTTATTTATTTATTTATTTATTAATTAATTAAATGATAAAATCTTTTTCCTAGTAGGATAAGGTCTCCTAGTGTCATATTGTTGTTAGTAGTATGATAAGTATCAAACACTTTACTTGATAAGTAGATAAATAAAAGAAATTTATTTATCTAGTCAAATTAGGAAGTATTTGATATCTATCAAAACTCTATTCGACTATTGGTCAAATTAGGAAGTATTTGATATCTATCAAAACTCTAATTGACTATTAGTCAAATTAGGAAGTTTTTGATAAACTCATAACTTAATTTATATTCAAAAATTGGTTATTGATTAAATACACTATTTAGTTGGAATTAAAGTCTTGGTGTGGAAAAGAATTATTCTTTGAGTGAGGATTATTTGTTAGGATTATGCTCTATAGCAAGAGTGTAATATTGTAATTAACAATCTTTTTTATATGAATAAAGTGATTTCTAGTTTAACAAATCTTATAGCATTTATAGTTTAATTATTATAATTGTCAAAAGTAAATAATCATAAGGTCAAAAGACTATGAGAAAAGAAGAATTTTTGATACATCTAGATATGTATGAGGTAGACACAATTCTTTAGTTAATCTTGAATAATATTCACAACTTAAGATAGAAGGTTGAGCGCCTTTATCTTGTCAAAGTTGTAGATTCTTTTGCTAGCATTTGAGTGGGATCAAATGTGTTATGATGAGTCTAAAATCATCAAAGTGTGGTGTCTTTGGGAAAAAGAATCTAGTGCACTGGGTGCATTGAATAGGATCAAAATGAAATACTTTATCTAGAACCGTCAATGGATAAAAGTTTTCATTTGAAGACAATCGGAGAGTCTATCTCAATCCTGAGATAAATGATGGACTTATGGTTGCAAGTGTTATCATTTGAACTATCAATGAGTACGATTATATAGCATAGTCTATCCTCGATAGTTTGGTGGTATTCATTTGTTAATCAATAGAGGACTTCATTTATAGATATGGACATCGTGGTTCCAATTGAAGAATGAGAGTATAATACCATCATATGGATGTTTTGAGGTATTGGATATTAAATCTTAACGTTAAGTTTTCAATAGTGTCTATTGAAACATTTCTTCTGGACAAGTCAAAATATCCAAGTTCAAAATGTGGTCATATGAGTAAATATGGTAACTTGGAGAGATATAGGCAGTCTATGAGCTCTTGGCGATTACTGGTATTCTTCACGAGGATACACTCTCTCCAATAAGGTTGTCTAGGGTATGAGTGAGTAACATCAACTTATTCTATTTATTTAAGAGTTCAATTTTAGTTCTTTAGTGGAATGAACTAAAATTAAATAGATCGGACCTAATTGAATCATTTGTTGATTGTGATTGGGTTGTGTCTATTGGAGCTTAAATTTAGATAGCCCGCCAAGATCCCCAATCCACGCGAACATGCATGGATCACTTGATATATTCTACCGGACCAATTTAGGGGTCCATCTAGAATTGTATTAAGGCATGATAACTTATTTATTTTTGTAAGAATAGGTCTAGTTTACATGTGGACTTTTTATTAAGGTCCAATGGATTTAATAGAATAAGAAAAATAATATATGGCCCATATATATGGTATAGGCGGCAAGGCTATTAAGAATAGCTTAAATATATTATTTTTATTTTATTATTTAATTAAATGGAAGTTAATTAATTTGTTGATTAATTAATTATTTAATTAAAATTCAAAATCTTTTTTCTAGTGGGAGATGGTCTCCTAAAACTATACTATTGTTGGTAGTATATTTAATGTTAAAGACTATATTTGATAAGTAGATAAATAAAAGGAATTATTTATCTAATCAAATTAGGAAGTCTTTAATATGGTTACAAACACACTATTGAGTTGGATTAGGAGTCTTGGTGTAGGATAGAATTCCTTTTTGAAAAGGATTCTTAACCACCAAGTAATTCTACCTAAGGAAAGGATTCTTAACAACCAAGTAAATCCTTCTTAGGAAAACAACTAAGTCTCCTAATTATATTAAGTGAAATTTCGGCCAGCTATGTATATATATGAGGAGGATAGAATTCCTTTTGAAAAAGGATTCTTAACTACCAAATAAATCCACCTAAGGAAAGGATTCTTGCCAACTAAGTAAATCCTTCTTAGGAGAGGACTTATGACCCTATATATAGGTTTGGAAATTTCGGCCAGCTCTAAGGTTTTTTATGAGAGGAATTTCGTCCATGCTAAGCTATTTTCAAGAAGAGAATTTGGCCTAGCAAGAGAGAATTTGGCCTAGCAAGAGAGAATTTTGAGGGAGAAAAATTTGTTTTTTACTCTGGACAAAATTCGACCAACTCATAGAGATAGTTTGAATTCGGCCAAGAAGAGAGAAAAAGAGAACGTTTTTGTTTTCGATAGTACACTAGTATCCTTTACATCAAAAGGGTTTTGTGTACAACATTGAATCAAGGTTCACGCGAGTTTCAATCAAATTGATTGATAATTCAAAAGTGACCGGACGTTCTTGGTTTTTCTCTTGGAGGATTATTGTAACTAACAAAGAAGAAGATTTTGTTTGTTTTCATCCTCAGGTAAACAATTTAAAGATAGGGAGCCCACACTCCTAGGTGATTCACGTTCGTGATTGGATTGGAAGATCTTGTGGATTCAATTCGACGCTAGTTAAATCGTCATGAAAAAAAAAGGTACGATATTTTTTATATACATCAATTAATCTAGGGTTAAGGTTCTTGTTATTAAAAGGGAATTTGTTTTTTATATATGCAAACCCTAAATTTTCGTTTTCTCACGCTTCCGTTGCGTTTTGAACCATTTTTTCCCTACAATTGGTATCAGAGCCTGGTTATACCCTTGATTAATTGATGTATTTGTTCATGAATCTTTTTCTATTTTTGTATATATGCATGTTTTAGAAAGAGATGACACTATAGGTATTCGCATATATATTTACATTGGAATGTATATATATATATATTTATATATATATATATATATATATGTTTTATATGTGGTTTGTTATTGCTCAATTTTGGACCTAGAACTTCAATGTATTTTATTTTGGGATTGTAACAAGAAGGGTGGTCTATCATCGCCATAATTTTCTTCTTGGTAGTTGCTAAGTTTTTTTTATTTTGTTGTTCTAATAAAAAAAAACTGCACTGTTGTAATAAAAAAAAACTGCAGTATTTTATTATTTAAATTCTTCTGTAATAAATTTAAGTTTCGAAGACTCGAAGGTTTGAAGAATTAGGAGCAACCAGAACAAGTTTGGGACCGTGCGAGCCGTAACAACAAACGTGCGTGTGAAGAGCGCACAACCACGTTTGTTGTGGCATGGGCTGTGCACGGCAGCCCATTTGGTATCCATGGGCTGCGCATGGCAACCCTTTTTGGGTTTGCGGCATGCGCACGCCCATGGGCAAGGGCGAAGGGTGTGCACGCCCATGGGAGGTAGCCGAGGGAGTCCGAACGATGAAGGTCGCGTGAAGACTTGTTCGCCAAGAAAGGAGTTCTTGTATTCCAAGATATATGTAATTTACTTGTTTTTCTAGGATTGACCAAAATTGTAGCTATTTATATTTTTGTAAATATTGCAATGTTTGTAATTGTTTGATAACATGTTATATAGAATAAGAGTGCCACTCATATATCTCTTTTGTTATGAACATGCATTGAATGGTTTAAGTATCTAAATTGGCATCTAGATAACTTGGTAAATCATTTTTTGGAATTCGATCACACGCCTTAAACAATTGAGTGGGAGAAGGTGTTTTGGAACACCTACGGCCTCCAAGTTTAGTTGAGCTTTATGTTTTGTGAATAACCTCCCAAAAGGTATTCATGAATGGAATTTAGCAAGATACTTTCTTACAAGGATATACTAGACAATTAGCCCAAACGATATCTACTCTCAAAGGAGGGATATTCGTGAGGGATTATATTGAAGGTCGATAACTTGGTAACACACTTAATGTAATTTTATTAATATAATCCCAAGAGTTCTTGTTAATAAAATTGCAAGGCTAAAATAGAAAACGTTGATTGTTATGTTAACAATTAGGTGGGACCTAGTCCAACTAGTAACTGGTGTGTACTCCCAAAAGAGGCATGATATTTATGGTTGTTGGATCGCCGTTGAAATTTTATGATTGAATTATTTTATTTAATTCAAGATAAATATTCAAAAGTGCTATATCATGATTGTTTACTTATATAATTTTTGTTATTAAAAAGAAATCATCACCCCTAATCAATATCCTAAAAGATAATACTTTAACTGATGATAATTATGTCACATGTTAAAGGAATATTGGGTTGTTGTTGCAAGTTGAAAAGTATAAGTTCATTCTGTATATTCCTTAACCACCAAACTAATAAATCTACTCAGGAGCAAAGAAATGAGTATCAGTAGTGGAAGTCTTTAGATGAGATGGCTAAATATACGATACATTATGGTCATCATCTCCAACGTGTTGCAGCATCAATATGAAGGAATGGAGACTGCTGCCGATATTATGATGTCTCTAGACATGGATTCAAATGGTTGGTAAAGTTGCTACTATTAAGACCCGTTAGAAGTTCAAGAAACAATAGTGGAAAAAGCAACATGAAAAATGAAATACTTTATCTAGAACCGTCAATGGATAAAAGTTTTCATTTGAAGACAATCGGAGAGTTTATCTCAATCCAGAGAAAAATAATGGACTTATGGTTGCAAGTGTCATCATTTAAGCTATCAATGAGTACGATTATATAGTATAGTCTATCCTCGATAGTTTGGTTGTATTAATTTGTTAATATATAGAGGACTTCATTTATAGATATGGACATCGTGGCTCCATTTATTGAATGAGAGTAGAATACCATCATATGGATGTTTTGAGGTATTGGATATTAAATCTTAACGTTAAGTTTTCAGTAGTGTCTATTGAAACATGGCTTCTGGACAAGTCAAAATATCCAAGTTCAAAATGTGGTCATATGAGTAAATATGGTAACTTGGAGAGCTATAGGCGGTCTATGAGCTCTTGGCAATTACTGGTATTCTTCACGAGGATACACTCTCTCCAATAAGGTTTTCTTGGGTATGAGTGAGTAACATCAACTTATTCTATCATTAGTTAAGAGTTGAATTTTGGTTCTTTAGTGGATTGAACTAAAATTAAATAGATCGGACCTAATTGAATCATTTGCTGATTGTGATTGGGTTGTGTCTATTGGAGCTTAAATTTAGATAGCCCGCCAAGATCCCCAATCCACACAAACATGCATGGATCACTTGATATATTCTACCAGACCAATTTAGGGGTCCATCTAGAAGATCCAATGGATTTAATAAAATAAGAAAAATAATAGGTGGCCCATATATATGGTATAGGCGGCAAGGCTATTAAGAATAGCTTAAATATATTATTTTTATTTTATTATTTAATTAAATGGAAGTTAATTAATTTGTTGATTGATTAATTATTTAATTAAAATTCAAAATCTTTTTCCTAGTAGGAGATGGTCTCCTCAAACTATACTATTGTTGGTAGTATAGTTAATGTTAAAGACTATATTTGATAAGTAGATAAACAAAATGAATTATTTATCTAATCAAATTATGAAGCCTTTAATATGGTTACAAACACACTATTGAGTTGGATTAGGAGTCTTGGTGTAGGATAGAATTCATTTTTGAAAAGGATTCTTAACCACCAAGTAATTCTACCTAGGGGAAGGATTCTTAACAACCAAGTAAATCCTTCTTAGGAAAAGAACTTAGTCTCCTAATTATATTAAGTGAAATTTCGGCCATCTTTGTGAAAATACAATCACGATTAAATGCTCAAGGCTAGCCTAGAGAGGGGGGGGGGGGGGGGGGGGGGGGCGGGTAAATAGGTTAGACACTTTTTTCGACTCTTTTAGAAACAAACAAAAGTTTGTCCCTCTACATTGCTTGTATCACAATATATATATATATATTAATTAAAGACAATTAATCAATATATAAACACAATGAAAGTATAATACAAACAATTAATTGTAACACATACACAATCTATATTATAAAAAGGAAGTTAACATACATAAAGAGTTCTATCCACAATACAAATAATAAAGAGATAGGGATAGAGAAAAGTTGACACAAGATATAACGTGGTAAACCTCCGAAGAGGAAACTTCCACGGGATAGCAGCCACCGACAAACAACATCCACTAGAAGATAAGACAAGTATAATCTCTCATGTGACCTCTTCACCTAGAAACTACCCTCCTATCCTACTCTAGAAGTTGCCGCCCTATGCTCAACAATCCGAGGCTTCACACCTCTTGTCAAGACTTCATTGCTCACCTTATCCGGATCTTCACAACCCAAGGCAAGACTTCTTGCTCAACTATCTGAGTCTTCCCGACTCTAGTCAAGACTTTTTTGCTCACCTATCCGAGTTCTCCCAACTCTAGGCAAGACTTCTTGCTCGACTATCCAAGGCTTCACACTTCTAGCCAAGACTTCCTTGCTCGATAATCCAAGGCTTCGTACCTCTTGCCAAGACTTCTTGGTCAACACCATAGGTCTCACACCTATTGTCAAGACTTCCTTCTCACAAGGCATCTAGGTGATCATGAATGCAAAACACAAACAAGCATGCAACATAGAATGCTATGATCAGTACATCCTATGGAAAATACTAGACATGAGCATGAAGGCACAAATCACATATAGTTTAGTTAATCATGCATGAGTAGTCAATCTAGATTATGTAAGATATGATCAACATTAATCACAAACTAGATTCATGCATATATCTAAACTTGAATCACAAGATATGATCAACAAATCACAAGATCAAGTTTACATCATAAAAACCTAAAACATGCTTAAATCATATGACAATGTCAAATAGATCTAAGCATAAGTCCAAGAGCATATTCCTAATCATAGATTCAACAAATCACATGCATAGCTCAAAAGAACATAAACACATGCATTATGTGAGACATTCGGCCAAGAGAGCCTAATACATGTGAGGAACTATTTTTCTCAAAATCATTCAATCAAAGATCATAAAATAGTCTTAGAATCAAAGCTAGCACAATACAATCCCAAACATGTGATAACATAGGCAAAATCAAAACCTAACTCAACATTAATGATTTCAATTGAAATTCAATCTAGCTTTGAAAGTGTTCAAAACACAAATCAAAACACTCACAATATACAAATATATGTAGAAGAAGAAAACCCAAGGCAATTGACCAAGTTTTAAAAGAAAACTTAGAGAGAAAATCAATACCTTAGTTGATCTAGGTGCAGTCCCATTTTTGTATGATTAGACACCAAAAAAAGCAGCAAAATAAACTCAAACCTTCAGAGAAAAGATGGAGGATGAATAGATAAACACTCTCAACTTTGAGTCACTAAAATCGAAGTTGAAATAAAGAAGTTATGGTGTTTGGAAGGTGAGAAAATTTAGAGAGAAAATTTATGCACACTTGATTTGAATTTTTTCTTAGAATGAAATGTGAGAGGGAAGAAATTAAAAAAGAGAGGGTTAAGAATGAATTATGAAAAGACCAAAACACCCTTAAGATCCCAAGAATGCATGCTGCCAGAGATGGTGCATGGTCATCTCGAGGCAGCAAGCATTCTGTCTCGAGATGGCCACGCGCCATCTCGGGAAAGATTGCTTGGATGCAATATTTTCCCCTCGCGCTCCCTTCGCGTTCTTCGACCGTTCTCCGGTCTCCGAACTTGGAACTTGAATCTGTTTACAGATTATGAACCATAACTCTTACACGGGCATGGACATATAAAATACTGAACCCAGAAAATAATAATTTGACTCAATATATGAAGACGAAGACAATAAATGAAACATGAGTTGAAAGTGTAGTATATTTTGACTTAGAACTTGAAATCAATAGTATGAGTAACCGAAAATGACCGGAACTCAATCAAGAATGATTTAAGACTAAATCCAAGATCAATATCAATGTTATACAAACATATACACACACAAACATAATTCACACTAAAATGCAAACTACATAGAGATAGTTTCCAATCATGCTTATTCCAAAACATGTTATTTCCAAACCAATGCATGAGCATTCATCTTTAAGTGTGTGAATATGTTATACATGGTGCACAACGATGCAGAGACACATATGAAAGAATTGTATGTGTGTGCCTAAGCCTTGTAGTAGAAAGATAAGGTCTTAGTATACCTTTGTAGAACCAAATTGCATCATTTCTCTTTGAAGTCTTAGAACTTGCTTTGAATTGTTGTTTCTTCTTCCTTGAAGCTTGAATCATCATGAACCTAAACAACTAAGTCATTACAATGTAAACATCATTTTGATATGGAATTAATGCCAACACAAACTAAAACCTAACAATCTCCCCCTTTGGCAAATTCCATATCAAAACACCTATACATTTACTACAAATATAAAAATAAAGATAGGTCACAAAATCACTCCCTCACATTACAATGAGTAAGATTCCTATAACTAATCTTCACCAAATCTTGAACTTCATCTTGATCTTCTCTTGAAACAACCTACAAATCATCTCAAAGCACAATGCATATACAAGAGAAAAACAACAAATGGCAACTTATAATATGGATAAGAATATACAATTAAGTCCACAAATACATGTATCTCCCCCTCAATACATGCCAAATACAAGAATTCTTAACCAAATCTTAAGACTAATTATTACAAGCCATTGAAAGTCTAAAAGTTCACAAAAATAATATAAAAAGGAAACTAAGTAACTAGCAATTCATAACAATTCTTTCTCCCTCTTTTTGACATGAAATGATGCCAAAAGGTAAGAAACATACCATCAGACTCAAATACTAGCTACTAGATCCACCAAAGAAAGATGTGCGTGTAGTTGACCTAACATAATGCTTGAGAGGTGGTCTTGAACTTTATGCAATACACTCCTCCAAATCTTTTATTCTAGCATCTTGTTTTTCAACTGTAGCACTAAGCTCATCAACCTTCTTCTTCAAATGTAAATCCCAATCCGGAAGAATGTTCATGCTAGTCACTTGACAATCAACTTGTGAACTACTAAATAGTCCAAAAGTATCACATGTCTTACCCTTATCCTTATATGACATGTAAAGCACGCGTTTATCACTGTACTTTTCCAAGGGTTGTACCAACATATCATCTCCACTACTTTGAACACCACGAGCTAAACACAAAGAAGTTATAAACCCCGGTAATGCAAGCTTCTTATCTACTCTAGTTGAGAAAGCCGCATTATCCAAATAAAACATAAGCAAATCCCCAAGGTTATAGGTTGATTAGTCACTAAGGCATATACTATTTTGATCTTGTTTTTATTCAACTCGGTTGAATTCGAAGATCCAATAGTATTTGTTCAAATGAAAAGATGCCAAAATGCACTTGCCTTAGTTAACTCATGTTGACTAATATATGCTCTACCTTTCCACTCAAAAGAAGCATTGTCACATAGAGTTCTACCCATGATATTAAGATTCTCAATGATATCAACATCTAGAAAATTTGAATCAATATCACTAGATAGCCTGAGAAACTTGTTAATGTTACCAGGTTAACTCTAAACAAAACACCTCTAATATCCATCAAAGCCTCCAATAAGGTGGCACTCTCTCTATATTCATGATAAAATTCTCTAACAATAGTGTCATTCACTATTCCTAGCATGCTCACCCAAGATTCCCAATTTCTATCCTTAATGCATTTAAGAACATAAGAATCTTTACATTTACCTAAGTCAATGTCTCTCTCTTGAAATATCTTCTTAGTTGCAAGGATCCCTAAATCCTTTGACCTTGAAGCTTCGGATCTCTTTGAGGTTGACTTGGCTTTCACAATGGGATTCGATTGATTTCCACTTCCGGTAACTTTAGTTCTTCCCATTTGTTCTTGTGAAATAAGATACTATAAACATACAAAAGTGAGTGAAAGACAAAACAAGCTTATTAGTCACAAATATATAAAACAATGACATATGACTTAAGAATGAATCATCATGCAAGACAAAGATAGTGAGTAATATCTTACAAGTATCATTAAGTCAAAATATGCCAACATGTAACAAAATGAAGCATGTGAACATATCCTAAAAGAGAACAATGTCTAGCATACAATGCTCCCCCTTGATAAATGCTATAACTAAAATCAATGATAGCATAGAGTTCACAAAGACATTCACACAATCACACATTCAAGCAATTTGAAGAAATACCAACAAAATAAGCTTCATATGCTAAGAGAGATACACAAAGATTTTCAAGTTCTCTCATAATTCTTCAACAATTGTAAAGATATTATCATACTCATAAACAAAGTGTGTGTGAGAGAGATATGCTTCAAATATATATCAAGAAGTAGTTTGATAATCAACATGCTAACAATTTCCAACAATTACTCATCTTAAGCATTTTCCATAAAAAAGTCGAACCGATTATCATCCGGAATTTTTGCTATTAAGAGAATAGATTTCAACATATGAGCGTGTGTGTGCATGTGGCTCGTCATTCCATTTTTGTTTTTCAACCCGAGCTCATTTGATTTTCAACTAAACTTCTTTTTAAGCCTTCCTTATTTTCTTTTTAGGCTTTGAATCAACGATTTTTTTATGACTTCATTTCAACACTTCTTTTATTTTTCCATTTTTTTTTTACATAAATAAAATTCACTTCATGACGGCTTTCACTCATCACAATGGTGTAGCTCTTTCCAACATTAGGTAGCTTTCATAACCAATGTGTGTAGCCCTTTCCATGAAGGTGTTCGTTGAGTTCTATGTAATTGCCAAAGCAAAATGGATACTAACCAAAGGTCATTTTAAATGTACTTAAGCACAAAAACTTCAAGGTGTATCCAATGTTCACATATTAGTAAACTCAACCTACTAGCAAAACATATAAGAGAAGCAAGGTGCAATTTTTAGAAAACCAAGATTTTATGGCTCATAAGCACATGATCTAAGAGCAATAAGTAGAGACTTATTCAAGTTCATTACTTCTCTAATGAGTAGCTTTCAAAGAATATGAAGCTCATATTTTCAAAAGTAATGCCACTCAATATACTATACACAAACAATCATCAAAGTTAAGATGAATGTGAACAATATCATTATTACATCCTAAAATAGCAAATGTCAATGAGAACCATATGTATGCTATACAAAATTCTCTAATATGACATGCTATGAGATGTATGTCAAAAATTGAGTCAAAAGATGAATATCTAAGAGAATATGCATTAGAGTATAGAGATACCTTTTTGAACATTATATTCACCAAATATCATACTTCCGCCCTTTTTATGAGCACTCTTGCCTTGAATGTCCTCATGACACCAAGTTGACGATGTTTCACAACAAGAGTATAAAAAGCATAATATCTCAACCCAATCAACACAAATAACAAAAGAACTTCTTCAAAGTTAATCAACAAATTTTGACCATCATAACAGTCATGATGTGAGATAACCAAGTTCATATCAATACATGGAGTATTCAAAGCTAGCAAGCAAGAATTCTCAACACAATTGATATATAGCCTCAAAGCTATCTCACATGTGCTTCTTATTTTAGTGATAAGAGCACTCACCCTTGAACCACTTGTTCTTGGGTGTACCTACATAAACATTTCCAATATCATCCTTGACAACAATGTTAAATCTAGAGTAAAGTCCTTCAATGACTTGATTAACAAGAATATCATTAACACATTCTTCCTTAACATTTTCAACACAAGCTTTGTCAAGTTGAACAAGATTAGAATTCTTTCTACTCCACAACTTTTTCTCATGCTTAGCAAAATTATCATGTTTCTCAACTTTCAAGGCCTTAGCATGTTCAAGTTGAATTTTAATCTCCTTATCCCTAGATTCATTTCCTAATTTGCATTTTTCAATATATTTATAACACATAGGCTTAATGTGACCTATTGTGTTGCAATAACGGCAAATTGGAATAAAAGATGAGATTGTACCTTTTGGAGTTGAACTAGCTTCACTAGGAGTTTGCAAAGATACCTTGTTCGCCAACTTCTTCTTGGTTTTTGATCTTCTCTTCTTGTGTGGTTTCTTATCAATCACGACTGCATCCAAGTGAATAGGAAGTGGTGCTTCCAAAAGTTCCTCTTCAACTACCAAGTCATCTTCACCACTATGAGAGTTAACAAGATTCCTAACACTAGACGCACTTACCGAATCATTCACTAAGTCCTTGATAGCCTCCTTAGCCGTGTCTATCTCTTCCATCAATTCTTGTTCTCTCTTCCTCAAAGAAGATAACACAATATCCTTCTCAAGGTTTATCTTTTCAAGTTCTCTAAACTTCTACATAAAATTACCTTTTTCACCATGAAGTCTACGAGTAACAACCACAAACTCATCTAGTTGCTTCTTGATCAAATCATCCTTCTCAACTACTTCTCTTTGAGCATTGTCTCTATCTTCTTCAAGCTTTTCCATCTTTTTCAACAACTCAAGATTAGTAGGAATAGAACCAGAGCTTCCTTCATGATTTGCATCAAGGTTCTTGTTCAAAGATATTGTACTACTAACACCTAGTGAAGAATGAGAAGCCGTTAGAGCTACAAAGTTGCTCACCAACTCTTCATCACTTGAAGACTCACTACTAGAGCTCTCATTGTCACTAGAATTATCATCACTCCAAGTAGCCGCCAACACTTTGCCTTTCTTCTCTTTCTTAGATGGCTTATTGGTGCACTCACTAGCAAAGTGATCAAAATCTTAACAATTATAGCATTGAACCTCTTTCTTGTTCATGACTTGACTATTCTTTACAATCCTTGGAGATGATGTTCTCTTGACTCCTTTTTCCTTAGAAGACTTGCATTTAGGTTTGGCATTCTTCTTTAGAAACTTCTTGAACCTTCTAACCAAGAGTGCCATTTCATCATTTTCATCATCACTCTCCTCCTTTATAGCATTGAGAGCGATTCCCTTACTCTTGATCTTTGGCTTCAAGCACATCTCATAAGTTTGGAGAGACCCAAGCAACTCATCAATATTCATACTATCCATATCCTTGCTTTCCTCAATGGCCGTCACCTTTGATTTAAATCTCTTAGGAAGAGACCTAAGGATTTTCCAATTTAAATGCTATTTTGAGATAGGTACACCAAGTGATTGACATTGGTTAGCTATGTTAAAAAGCCGGAATTGGAAGTCTTTGAACTTTTCTTCCTCACTCATACTTAAACCTTCAAATTGTGATGCCAACATTTGAAGCATCGATTTCTTCACCATTAAGGTTTCTTCATTAGTAACTTGGAGAGTATCCCAAGCTTCCTTTACGGATTCAAGATTTTGAATGTAGGATAATTGATGCCCATCAACTCCTCCAAAGATGGCATTCATAGCATGATGGTGCCATTTAGCAACCTCAAACTCATTTGTTGTCCATTCACTACTTGGCTAGAGTATCATGGTTCCATCCTCTAAAACCTTGGTAGGAGGATTATAACCTTCTTCCACTACCATCCAAGCCCTTTCATCAATAGAGCGGCTGTAGGCTTTCAAAGTATCCAATAAGGTGACACTCTCTCTATATTCATGATAAAATTCTCTAACAATAGTGTCATTCACTATTCCTAGCATGCTCACCCAAGATTTCCAATTTCTATCCTTAATGCATTTTAGAACATAAGAATCTTTACATTTACTTAAGTCAATGCCTTTCTCTTGAAATATCTTCTTAGTTGCAAACATCCCTAAATCCTTTGACCTTGAAGCTTTGGATCGCTTTGAGGTTGACTTGGCTTTCACAATGGGATTCGATTGATTTCCACTTCCGGTAACTTTAGTTCTTCCCATTTGTTCTTGTGAAATAAGATGCTATAAACATACAAAAGTGAATGCTATAAGATTTGTTAAACTAGAAATCATTTTATTAATATGAAAATATTGTCAAAAATATTATTATACTCTTGTTATCGAGCATAATCCTAACAACAAGCATCAAGATCCTTGAACACAAGGTTCGATCAAGCTGTAATTTTTTTTGGATTTAGTCAAAACCTTGACGAACCATGTGTATACAAAAGGATCAAAGGCAACAAGTTGGTTTTCCTAGTTCTTTACGTTGATGATATACTAATCGAAAACGATATTGGTTTATTGACATCAGTAAAAGAAAGGTTTGGAAAACAATTTGATATGAAGGACTTAGGAGAAGCAAGTTATATTCTTGGTATCCAAGTTATAAGGGATAAAATTTTATATAGATTCTCCATGCAAGATTCTATGAAAGGTATGTTACCTTTCAGACTTGAAATCAAGCTTTCTAAGGAACAAGCTCCTAAGAATGAGCATAAAGAGCAATTCATGAGTAGGGTTCCATAGGCCTCGGCAGTTGGAAGGAGGGGCTATCATATGGAAAAGTATCAAGTAATCTTGTATTGCTGATTCCACCATGGAAGTTAAGTATGTTACCTAGGCTATCTTGCTCTGCCAAGTCTTGATTGACTTGGAAGTGGTTCTTGGTACGGATAAGCATACCACTATCTATTATGATAATAGTGATACAGTGGTTAATTCGAGAGAACCAAGAAGTCATAAGAGAGGGAAACACATTGAAAGTAAGTATTATCTTTTTTGGAAAATTGTGCATAAGGGAGACGTGACGATTACCAAGATCGCGCCAACAGAAAATCTAGCCAATCCCTTCACAAAGGCTTTCCACACAAGAGTTTTCATAGGCACCATAAGAATAATGGGATAAGAGATATGACACATTTGCTATAGGGCAAGTGGGAGATTGTTGGGATTATGCTAAATAGCAAGAGTGCAATAATGTATTCGACAATCTTTTCATAGTAATAAAGTGATTTCTAGTTTAACAAATCTTATATCATTTATAGTTTAATTATTATAATTGTCAAAAGTATATAATCATAAGGTCAAAAGACTATGAGAAAAAAAGAATCGTTCGTACAACTGGATATGTATGAGGTGGACAAAATGCTTTAGTTAGTCTTGAAAAATATTCATAATTTAAGATAAAGGTTGGGCTTGTTAAAATTGTAGATTCTTTTGCTAGCATTTGAGTAGGATCAAATGTGTTATGATGAGTCTAAAGTTATCAAAGTGTGGTGTCTTTATGCTAAAGAATCTAGCGCACACAGTGAAATATTTTCTCTGGAATCGTCAATGGATAAAAGTCTTCACTTGAAGACAATCGGAGAGTCTATCTTAATCCTTAGATAAATGATTGAATTATAGTTGCAAGTGTTATCATTTGAGATATCAATGAGTATGATCATATGGCATAGTCTATCCTCGATAGTTTGGTGGTATTCAATTGTTAATCTATAGAGGACTTCATTTATAGATATGGACATCATGGCTCCATTTATTAAATGTGAGTAGAATATCATCATATGGATATTTTGAGGTATTGGATATTAAATCCTAACGTTAAGTTTTCAATAGTGTCTATTGAAATATGGCTATTGGACAAGTCAAAATATCCAAGTTCAAACTGTGGTCGTATGAGTAAATATGGTAACTATGATAGCTATAGACAGTCTATGAGCTGTTGGCGATTACTGGTATTTTTCACGAGGATACACTATCTCCATTTAGACTGTCTAGGGTACAAACGAGGAACATTAACTTATTACATCTTTATTTTAGAGTTCAATTTTGGTTCTTTAATGTAATGAACTAAAATTAATAGATATGACCTAAGTGAATCATTTGTTGATTGTGATTAGGTTGTGTCTATTAGAACTTAAATTTATATAGTTTGCCAAGATCCCCAATTCAAAAGAACTTGCATGGATCACTTGATATATTCTACCGGACCAATTTCTGGGTCCATCTAAACTTTTTGGATTTCGGAAACCAAAAGCTTTGAAGATGCGGTCATGTGTGATCAAGACACATGGGAACTCTTCAAGATACCTGGATTGGGTAGCCAAGGATGTGGGATCCATTGGGCAGCCCTTATTGAGTGCGATTAGCATTCCATTAATTAAAAATATAATTTGCACATTTTAATTAAATGGGCTGTTTAAATTACATTAATTATTAATTTAACGCATGTCGACTTGTTTCTTTTTAGTAAAATAGGTCTAGTTCACATGTGGACTTTTTATTAAAGTCCAATGGATTTAATGAAATGGAAAAAACGATATTTGGCTCACGTATAGGCTTGGGAGGCTATAAGCCTAATATATTACTTTTATTTTATTTTTTAATTAAATGGAAAGCAATTTATTTATTTATTAATTAATTATTTAATTAAAAGATAAAATCTTTTTCCTAGTAGGAGAAGTTCTCTTGGTGTCAAACTATTGTTGGTAGTATGATAAGTATCAAATACTTTATTTAATAAGTAGATAAATAAAAGGAATTTATTTATCTAGTCAAATTAGAAAGTATTTGATATCTATCAAAACTCTAATTGACTATTGGTCAAATTAGCAAGTTTTTGATAAAGTCACAATTTAATTTATATTCAATAATTGGCTATTGGATAAATACACTATTGAGTTGGAATAGGAGTCTTGGTGTGGAAGAGAATTCTTCTTTTAGTGAGGATTCTTGGCCACCAAGTAAATCCACTTAGATAGAGGATTCTTGTTCACCAAGTAAATCCTTCTTATGAGAGGATTTGGACACCTATGTATATGGCTATGTAGAATTAGGCTAAGCAATGAGAAATCCAAGAGAGATTTTGGCCAATAGAGGTTTTGGAATCTTAGAATTTTGAGTGAAGAAAATTCGGTTTTTGATCTAGATAAATTTGTCCTACTCTAAGAAAGGTGTATGTAGAATTCGGCCAAGCAATGAGAAAATAGGGAACATTTTTGTTTTTGATAGTTCACTAGTATCCTTTGCATCAAAAGATTTTTGTGTACAAAAATTGAATCGGGTTCACACAAGTTTCAATCAAATAGATTGATAATTCACAAGTTACTAAACGTTCTTGGGTTTTCTCTAAGAGGATTATTGCGACTAACAAATGATAAAGATTAGTTTGTTTCCATCCTTAGCTATACGTTTCAAAGAAATGGAGCCCACAATTCTAGGTGATTCACGTTCATGCTTGGATTGGAAGATTTTACAGATTCAATTCGGCCCAACTTTAATCGTCACGAGAAAAAGGTACGATACTTTATTATTTGTTAATTAATCAAGGGTTAAGGTTCATTCTTTTAAAGGAATTTTTTAAAAAAATATACCAAACCTATTTTTCTGCTTCTGCTGCATGATATTCCTACACTTTCAACATCCGGGCTACATGGCCCCTAGGCGCTCGTTCCTAGCTTTCTTGGACTCGACCTAGAAATCTTCATTACTGGACTCTTCTGATGCTACTGAGGCTTCTTCCTAGTTCTCCACCTAGGGGGGTGGGGTCTCTGGGGAACTTCTCTTGCTCCCTCTCGCAGCTGATCAAGGTTGCCTTTCAGCGGCTACCGATTTTACTGGTTGACTAGGTACCGTAAATGGGAGGTCGAGAGCTGAACTTACCTATCAGGGTTGGTCACTCGCCGGTCTTTTTGGTGTTTGGGTCACAAGCCCTAACCTACCCATAACTTATGGCAGGGGCTCTAGTCTCTCATGAACCAATACCGGTGATAGTGGTCCTAATCTATCAAAGACTGGTACCCTAGTACCTAGCCTACAGGTATCACCTCTGGCCTCTAACGCTGCAAGTTGAGGGGTGATACCTTCCACAACTAATCGGAAGCGTACACTTTCCACAAAGGTCGCGACTTGCTGCTCCCAAATAGCTTGGCCTAGCACGGGGGCAGTTAGGACCTAGGCTACGACTCGCATGGTAGCAGGAGGTGCTGGAGCAGGTTTATGGTTTTTTGACTTATTTCCTTTATTTTGATCCTTTTGTGACCTAATGCTTCAGATTATCCTTAAGAGGGTGAAAGTCTCATGATGTATGTAGTGAAAGTAAAATGTAATTTTGAAGGCTTTCAAAAGATGGGTGTGGAAAATTCCCACAGATGGCGCCAAAAGGTGTTGACCAAAAATTCGATCAACATGAGGAATATCAGTTAACACCCTCAACCCGCTACTAAGGTAGGCTGCAGAGGTAGCTACTTTGTACTAGGGTGATTTTGGGGTGATTTAGGAGAGATTAAAGAAAGAGGAAGGAATAGTGAGATTGCTAGTGGAGAACTGTTTTATTAATCAAATAGGTGATATGACTTTAATAGGGTACAATGATCACGGAAACGGTACAAGTCTGATCTCACTATGCTACCTCTCTCTATCTTTCTAAAAACTGTTGGAGATGGCGAATTCATACGTGTCGATAAGTGGTTAAATTCTCTAAGAAAAATAGCGAAGAAGCTCTGCCCTTTTTCTCTCTGTTTGTTGATACTCTGTCTAGATCCTAACGTTCCCTTTTAATCCTTCCTCATTGTCAATCAAATCCCTATAATTTAGACAATTTGATTGGCTGTGTTAACGGAAATGATTGGTGTTGATGGAGGAATCAAATTACGCAGGAATTACTCTTGTTGATTACGTCAGGTTTTCGTTTGGGTTGAAATTTGAATGAATTGTGAATCTGTTGACCTATCTAGTCACATTATGGTGCTTTACTGGCGAAGAAGTTAACTTTATAGCGTAGAGAAGAAATCATGATTCTGCTTATCAAATGGCGGGGTACCAGTCTGGTGGTGTGGCGTTTGACCGATCATTCTAGAGCTTTCTGGCTAACTTCCTTCTTACTTGATAGGCATGTCATGTACTTGGTAACTGGTGGTGGGATGGTATCGAGGTACTCAGTCGGACATCTTGGCGCTCTCCACAGATGCTGAAATCTCCCAAATGGTAGTATCGTGGTATTCTTGTACCAGGCTGACTGATCTGTTATCAAGGTAATAGGTAGGAGTTACCTCGCCGTTGGCTAGTCCCAATCTTAAGGTGGTGTAGAGGCTGGTATCTCAAAGTGGGTAGTAGCATGCCAGCCCTACCTCGTATCAAAAAGTATGTCCTACCAGGTACCAGGTGGCAGGAAAATTTCACATTGACCCTTTACCAAAAATGGCTATTAACAATGATTATTTTATTTTATTAAATTAAATTTTTAAATTTGAATTTATAGAGTTTGAACTCAAATCAAATCAAATAAACAAAATATTATTCAATATCTTTAAAGTTATTTGATATCTTAAAAGATTAGATTGGTTGGTTTTAATTATATATATATGATTTTGTTTTTTGAAAACCTAAGAAAAAACCGCACATAAAGGAAAACGATTCAAAGTTAATAGTAGAGAGAAAAAGAAAAAGAACCCTAGAAAGAGTTCTAGGTTTTGGTCAATAAGAAAAAAAAATTCTTCTTCTTCTTCTCTATTGTCCTCATTTTGTTCCTGAGTACCGTGATGTGCCTACACAGTTACCAATCCCGGGAGATAGCGAGGAAGATCGAGTGGTTCAAATCAGAAGCGTTGACGGTGATTTTTAGATTAACCTCCCATCACACAATTAATGAAAATAATAACTGATTACAGATCAAAGTGAACGAAAAATAAATAAGACGCAAAATTATACGTGCTAAAACTCTAATGTGGGGAAACGTCCACGGTTGCCAATAACGTTAAGAAGAATTCACTATGTTAAAGGCGATTACACACTCGATCCCTCTTACACTCTCACTAGTCGATTTGTATTCACCCATTTATGGATATTATAAGGGTCTATTTATACATGCATAGAACCCTAATTCTTGATGTACAAGTAAGGAAAATTTTTGTTATTTAATTAAACTTTGACTTATTAGAGTCGTGCTCTTCTTCTTTCTCGTTTCGAGTTGATTGAATTTCAATTGTCCTTAGATCTCTTCCCTAATATGGACTCTGATATCTATAAAGAAGTTTGTTTCCTTATCAAAGTGCGCTTCCAGAAGCCTTGTTCGAATCAGACTTTTTTTCTATATATTTGAGTCGAGATTCCATCGAAGCTGGGTGCTATCCACGTGTCACGCGTCCAATCGCCTGTTTTTCTCGATTAATCTTGTTTTCTCCGATCAGCGATTTTACCTGATCTTGACCTTGGCCCCGACTATCTTGACGACCTGATCAGATCTTCTAACCCCGATCGTTTGCATTATCTTGGTCGGGGAGACTGGTCAGGTCTTCTCTGACCTATTTGGGTCGATTCAATCTGATCGTCTTCCAGTGACATGGCACCCCCGACCCTTGTCTTTTGCTGACGTGTCACGTAGTCTAGGATTTGCTAATAACAACACCCCTTTAAACATACAAGACCGAGTACCTCGTTCCAAATAAAATCCACTCAGGCAAATGTGTTTAACTTAATCTTTTTTCTTGCCGTGGCATTCATTAATGTGCAATTAATGCTTCACAACTGAACATTAATGTCATTCACGCTCGTTTCAGCTGACACAATCATTCAACCACCTTTGCGAATTTCAAACGACGTGTGTTTTTCGTTTTGTGTGCACCTACTCTCACTCACGTCTGGTGACGTGTATGTGTTCTTATGACATCACCTGCTCCTATATATATTCTGAAAACCCTTCATTTTTCCTTCACAATTTCATAGAGATTCTCTTTCGAAAACCCTAGTTTTTCATCTTCTTAGGATTCTTGCTTTTCTTTGTTTTTAAACTTCTGTGTTTCTATTGCATTCACTTATATTCCAGGTATGGACCTAACTCTCCGTTATCGATATTTTGAACTTCTCATGCATGCCATTGAGGCTGGCGATAATGAGAATATTGCTAGGCTTGAATCCATACTTTGGGGTCATTTTCACACGTATACTCCTTCATCTCAACCTACCGCTTTGAATGTAGATTATTCTATGGCCCGTCCTGGGTTTGTTCCTTCCTCTGTTAATCCTCTTATTTCCACTTCTGTTGGTGTTTATTTAGATATGTCAGAGACAACAAAGCAAAATTCTAGAGCTTCTCCCAAAGAAACCACCCGTCTGGTGAATGACTTAAAGATAGTTTCACGGACATTAAAGATGAAGGATGTACCGAGGGAACGGTGGGCTCGTATGCTAAGATTTACGGTGGACCATCCTCGCACCTTTGACTTCGAGATAAATGTGGTAAAAGATGAGGAACTCATGAAGTTTAGGGATCGGTTCGACATCCTTCGTATGGTGCAATTGTCCTATAATGGTGAGCGCACAGTGTGGAATTCACCTATTGGTACGGTTACAATTTATGAGGGCATGCTGTCTTCTGAGGTCACTTTCCCCTTATAGCCTTTCTGTTAGGATTATGCTCGATAGCAAGAGTGTAATAGTGTAATTAACAATCTTTTTCATATGAATAAAGTGATTTCTAGTTTAACAAATCATATAGCCTTTATAGTTTCATTATTATAATTGTCAAAAGTAAATAATAATAAGTCAAAAGACTATGAGAAAAGAAGAATTGTATATACATCTAGATATTTATGAGGTAGACACAATTCTTTAGTTAATCTTGAATAATATTCACAACTTAAGATAGAAGGTTGAGCGCATTTATCTTGTTAAAGTTGTAGATTCTTTTGCTAGCATTTGACTGGGATCAAACGTGTTATGATGAGTCTAAAATCATCAAAGTGTGGTGTCTTTGGGCAAAAGAATCTAGTGCACTGGGTGCATTGAATAGGTTCAAAATGAAATACTTTATCTAGAACCGTCAATGGATAAAAGTTTTCATTTGAAGACAATCGAAGAGTCTATCTCAATCCTGAGATAAATGATGGACTTATGGTTGCAAGTGTTATCATTTGAGCTATCAATGAGTACGATTATATAGCATAGTCTATCCTTGATAGTTTGGTGGTATTCATTTGTTAATCGATAGAGGACTTCATTTATAGATATGGACATCGTGGCTCCATTTATTGAATGAGAGTAGAATACCGTCATATGGATGTTTTGAGGTATTGGATATTAAATCTTAACGTTAAGTTTTCAATAGTGTCTATTGAAACATGGCTTCTGGACAAGTCAAAATATCCAAGTTCAAAATGTGGTCTTATGAGTAAATATGGTAACTTGGAGAGCTATAGGCGGTCTATGAGCTCTTGGCCATTTCTGGTATTCTTCACGAGGATACACTTTCTCCAATAAGGTTGTTTAGGGTTCGAATGAGTAACATCAACTTATTCTATCTTTATTTAAGAGTTCAATTTTAGTTCTTTAGTGGAATGAACTAAAATTAAATCGATCGGACCTAAGTGAATCATTTGTTGATTGTGATTAGGTTGTGTCTATTGAAGCTTAGATTTAGATAGCCCCCCAAGATCTCCAATCCACACGAACTTGCTTGGATCACTTGATATATTCTACCGGACTAATAGGGGTCCATCTAGAATTGTAATAAGGCATGTGATCTTGTTTCTTTTTGTACGAATAGGTCTAGTTCATATGTGGACTTTTTTATTAAGGTCCTATGGATTTAATAAAATGAGAAAAATAATAAATGGCCTTAATACTATGTATGGGCGGCAATGGCTATGGATAATAGCTTTAATATATTATTTTATTTTATTATTTAATTAAATGGCAATTAATTAATTGTTTGATTAATTAATTATTTAATTAAAAGTCAAAATCTTTTACTATTAGGAGATGGTCTCATAAAACTATACTATTGTTGGTAGTATAGTTAATGTTAAAGACTATATTTGATAAGTAGATAAATAAAAGGAGTTATTTATCTAATCAAATTAGGAAGTCTTTAATATGGTTACAAACACACTATTCAGTAGGATTAGGAGTCTTGGTGTAAGAAATAATTCTTTTTGGAAAAGGATTCTTTTTGGAAAAGGATTCTTGGTCACCAAGTAAAACAACTTATTGGTAAAATTCTTATTTGAAAAGGGTTCATAACCACCAAGTTAATCTACCTAAGGATAGGATTCCTGTTTATCAAGTAATCCTTCTTAGGAAAGATTGAACTCTCCTAACCTATAAAAGACCAAAATTTCGTCCAACACAATACAGTTATGACCGGACGTTCTTGGTTTTTCTTATGGAAGATTATTATAACTAACAAAGAAGAAGATTTTGTTTGTTTCCATCATCAGGTATACAATTGAAAGATAGGGAGCCCACACTCCTAGGTGATTCACGTTCGTGATTGGATTGGAAAATCTAGTGGATTCAATTCGACACTAGTTCAATCGTCTCGAAAAAAAAGGTACGATACTTTTTATATACATCAATTAATCTAGGGTTAAGGTTCTTGTTATTAAAAGGGAATTTTTTTATATATGCAAACCCTAAATTTTTGTTTTCTCACGCTTCTGTTGCGTTTTGAACCATTTTTTCCCTACATTCTTGGCCACCAATTAAATCCACCTAGAGAGAGGATTCTTGGCCACCAAGTAAATCCTCCTTAGGAGAGGATTTAGACACCTATGTATATGACTATATAGAATTCGACCAAACAATAAGAAATCCAAGAGAGATTTCGGCTAAGAGAGGTTTAGGAACCTTAGATTTTTTAGTAAAGAAAATTAAGTTCTTTCTCTAGACAAATTCATCCAACTCTAAGAAATGTGTATGTAGAATTCGACCAAGGATAGAGAAAAGAGGGAACATTTTTGTTTTCGATAGTGCACTAGTATCCTTTACATCAAAAGGGGTTTGTATACCAAAATCAAATCGGGTTCAAGCGAGTTTCAATCAAATAGAATGATAATTCACAAGTGACCAAACGTTCTTACGTTTTCTCTAAGAGGATTATTGTGACTAACAAAAGAAAAAGATTAGTTTGTTTCCATCCTTAGGTATACAATTCAAATAAAGGAAGCTCACACTCCTAGATGATTCACGTTCGTGATTGGATTTGAAGATCTTATGGATTGAATTCGGTGCAACTTCAATCATCACAAGAAAAAGGTAAGATACTTTATTTTATGTTAATTAATCAAGGGTTAAAGTTCATTCGTTTTAAGGAATTTTTTTAAAAATATACCAAACCTATTTTTTCGCTTCCGCTGCGCCATTGTTTCTACAATTGGTATCAGAGTCTGGTTGTATCATTGATTAATTGATGTATATATACGTGAATTCATTTCTGTTTATTGTAATTATGCATGTTTTAGAAAGAAATGACACTCTAGGTATTCGTATATATATTTACATTGGAATGTATGGATATATATATATATATATATATATATATATATATATATATGCTTTTTATAATGTGATTTGTTATTGCTCTGGTCTTAGAATTTCAATGTATTTTTGTTTTGGAATTGTAACAAGAAGGGCGGCATATCATTGCCATAATTTCCATCGTGGTAGTTGCTAGGTTTTTTTATTTTATTGCTGTAATATATATATATATATATATATATATATATAAATATAAATATTCTGTTGTAATATATTCAATTTTTGAAAAATCAAAGAATTGAAGAATTTGAAGCAGAAAAAGTAGCAACGGAGTAACCCGGAGTAGCCGCACAAGGGTTCGGGAGCAGAAGTGCTTGGAGAAGAGACCTTTGCATGGTGCTCGTTTTTTTCTCACGCTTCCGTTGTGTTTCTAAACCATTTTTTTCCTACACTTTCATTACGCGGTTCTTGGCAAATAGGTGTTGCCCCTGCTAAGTTGACCCCCAACTTATACCAGGTGTTGATTAGCTTATGGAATTTATGGAAGTAGAATAGGGCAAAATACCTCCTGACCCCTAGGATATATATAACTTTTATACTTTTGGTCGATCTGATATGGGTGGGATTTTCTATCTCCTATCGACGTCACCGAATAGTTGGATTCCCCACGGTTACAAGGAAAAGCTTGCCTCTCCAACACATAAAGATGACAAAGATTTCATCTGGGGGTTTCCCTCTTCTAACAGGTACTAAAAGAATAATTTGTTCTTTATCAGTAGAGCTGAGGTGAGGTCGTGGTGGCAGATCTTGCCCATCGGCTTAACCGAAGTAATGTCCCTAGGCATTTCCGTAGCCTCAAACTATGGACAAGACTACACTTGCTATGACCAGGGAACATGCTAACACAGTCGTTAAGGTGGCTCAGACTCCTTGAGAGGTCAGGGATCACTGCATGCTATACTCAGAGAAGGAGTTGATTGAACTGGGACTCTTTCCTAAGATATCCACCCGACGCAGGCATCGTAAGTCTCTGTTTGTAAACTTCCTGGTGGTTGCTTATATTTTTTGCTCATTATTTTTCATGATGTCTTTCTTTTTAGATTATGAATTAGACATCGTCCCTGGCGAGCAGGTCGAAAAAGGCTAAAAATCTTGATCGGGCAAGTAGGAGAGCGGCTGCTGATCAAATGGCTCAAGGCATTGCTTCTCCTGAACATGACTTAATGGAGTGCGTATACGAGTTTGATCGTGACTTCCCGACGATTCCCAATGACCAACCTGTGGCAAACAGTCGTGATCCTCCTCCCCTTCAAAGTGGTCAGAGGGGGTCGTCTTGAGATAGGTCTGGTCGGGTGCAATCTTCCACTGAGAGATCTAACCGTGAACAGTCCAGCAGGGAGAGATTGAGTTGATATGAGTCCACCAGGGACCGACGAAGTCAGGAGGTGCCGACCAACGGCAAATCCTATAGGACTAAACCTAATGACAAGATCCCTGGCAACAAGGTGGCCAAAATAGTGGAGGGATCTTCTACCCACGAGGCCATCCATAAGAGGCGGAGGTTTTGAGTGATGCTGATCTGTTGCTATCTGGGTCGGAGGTAGGCCTCACATTGTTTTGGATGAATAAGATGAGGATGATCAAGGGACCCTAACTGAGTTGATTCTAAGGCGTAGCGGTCAAATAAAAGGGTTGATCAGAGGGTTTCAGTGTCTTTTTCTGTTGCATCTAAATCAACTAAGGTTGTCGATGCAGCAATGCCTCTAACTTGTCCCTCACCTTCTCAGATTTAACTCGATCGTTCCCTTACAGGGCTCCCAGCACATCGTCTAGGGAGGGCCCAATGGAGTTTTCTGTTAAATGCTAGATAGTCTTCATTGACTCCGACTGTGACTCTGATGATGGGTATTTTAACTCGGAAGAGTGATTATTAATGATGATCTGCCGACGTCTTAGAGGAGCATGCGTTTGGACCGGTGTTGAAGTCAATGACTTGTGATGCAGTTATGTTATTTAAGGATGCTTAAATAGCCTAGTCTGGGGATAATCCCCCTCTTACTCAATTCATGTCCCTCTCTAAGGATGGTGTAAGTGAAGGTCAAGCTCCTGAGAGGCAGAGTTTTGAAGCTCTTGTAACCGCCTCTCAAGCTGGTGAGGGTGATATGGTCTCAAAGTCATCAAAATGATTCCTACGACTACTTCTGCCTCTAGCCACGACCTATCCACTACATAATTGATTCCAAATGCTCCAATTTATAGGCCTTCCCATCCCCCTTGCTCTAGCAGTTCTCAAGCTAATCCCCTCTCCATGTTTCAATCAATATCGACTGGCGAGGGGTATATTGGCGATGGGTACTAGAGGGAAACCAAGGATACCCTCTTGCCTTGGCTGATCAAAAAAGGTAAGCTGTTAAGATATCTCAGTTGAATAAGGCTCTTACCGAAAAAGATGATGCCCTCAAGTCTTCCTCTGCTAGTGATTCCAAAGTTAAGCAATATGAGGAGCAACTAAAGGCCCATGCTACGACTGAGGTTGCCCTTAGGAAGACTATAGCCAACATCCAGAGTAAGGCTTTTGCAACTGAGGCAACCTTTAGGCAGCTTACCACGAGAAATGTGGAGTTAGAGAAGAGGGTTGCTAAAGTGGAGTTGCGGTGTGCTCAACTTGAGTCGAAGGATATCTTGGCTAAGGCAACGATGAATAAATCCTAGGAGGAGACTCGGCTTGCCCAATACACCTTTACCTATGCCCAGCAGATCACGCATGAATCACAGCAGGAATCTACAGAGGCTTGGATCCACCATGAGCACCTGGCCAAGAACTTGAAGCAATAGCAAGTTAGTATAAAGATGTTTTCTTAGGAAGCTAGATCGACCCATGAAGTCCAGAATATAGACCTCTACAAACGATCCCCAGCTTTTGATGTTCTCATGCTGATGGAATTCGAGAGGGGTCTAACCACCGCTCGAACTTTCTTAGGGGTAAGGGGAGGTCCTCAGAGAAGGCTTGTCATAAATGGGACAGAACTATCAAGAGACACAAAGATGAGTCCCTGGAAGCCAAAAGGAATCAGAGGATTCATTGGAGGTCCTACTGCAAATCCATTGGGAAGGATCCTTAGCCCATGCACTTAGAGCTTCCTTCAAAGTCTTCTCTGGTGGTTTTTCATACCTGTGAAGAAAGTGGCACCTTAATCAAAGGGGCTGATGTTGGTCCTTTACTGGGTATAGACTACTCCTCATTCATGGTCGATGAGCCCGGGGATGGTATCACTTGGCCAGATTTTGAAGACTTGAGCCATGACTATGGTGTTGATCTTTCTCCTGGAAGTTATGGGCTCGAAGTTCCTTCTAATGCCTCGGATGTTTAAGAGTCTCTTGCTTCGCTATCTCTGCCTTGTAATTGCTCCATTTTATAAATAAAATGAACTTTATTCTTTTTGTTGTTTCTACATAAATTAGTGACTTGATATGAATTGGTCATCCCACTGTGCATTAGTGATAACCCAGGCCCTAAGCTAGTAACAATAGTTATCTAAAATTTGAACAGTTTATGAATGGTTATGACCGCCTATTAACTTGAACCATTCATGTCGTGCCACACCTAAGTTAATTGTCTTGGTTGCGATCACATCCTCTCGCCTAGCCCAAATCTCCCTTGGTTGCTGCTACGAGTTAGCTTGGATTGTATGTCAGGCTGATTGACTTAATTGTGACCATGCTGGTGTAACTGGTCACGACCATTTCGTGGTCAACTGCTTGTTTGCTTTTGGTTGTGCTAGACTTGGATGCATTATCGCTAACCTAGTTTTTTTAATTTGACCAGGACTGTTTATTAACCCAAGCTATATTAAGTCAATTGTCTTGACTGTGATCAAGTAATTTCATATGACAGGGTTTGTAATAGTCCTTACATAGGTAGGGTCAAGGGAGCCGTTTGTGTCAGCCGATCGGTTACTCAAGCCGCCGATCATCTTACTGCTTTTATGTCAAGAAGTGTTCTTTTATAACCCATTTACATGGTATCTAATTTATAGACTCTTGTCTTTTATCTATCAACTAGGCCAATGGGACGTCTCCTAACAGTCTGTTGATCAAGATTCGTTGCAACGTGGCATCTTGTATTTTACTGATTTAGCAGGTGCTTTAACTGCTCATGTTTTTGAGTTAAATTACCTATCCCTTGTTCAAGTCTTGGCTCATCCCATCAGAGGCTTATGACCTGAAGGTGCCCTAACAACGCTTTATTGTGAAACAAATATAATAGTGTGTTTAATATATTAATCTAGAATGGGTGAATAGATTTTAATCACATTTTACCCAATTTTTGTTAATGGTCAATTAGATGAAATACCCCTAACTAGTCACAATAATATCACAAGTGTAATAAGTGCGGAAATGATAAAGACACTTGAGATATACGTGGAAACCCTCTAAATGGGAAAAACCATGAGCTGTTAAGTGCGCCACACTCGAACAACGAATCCACTGATGATAGAGGCGTTACAATCTACTCCCGGTATATAACCCACTACCATTACCAAATCCCGGTATTAAGTGGACCTAGTCCAATTTGCTTACGCTTGAAGCAACCTATTCCCGAATGCAACGCAAGACTTAATTCTCTTCAATGAAGAGATAAACACCCTATGTGAATATATGATGATATTCAAACAACAAACAAGGCTAGGGTACCTTATATGCTTATCTAGGATTATGAGATGGCAATAAATGCAATCCTAGATATCAAGAGCTAAATGACATGTCATCAAGCTTAGCAAAACATAGAACAAGCAATCCTATGAAGCTATCATAAAAGCCAAATTAACACATGTTGTCATTAAGCATGGCAAGGACTATAATGCAATCACTAAATGCAATCAATGAGTCCTAAACAATATCTAAATGCAAAGCATAGAGATTTAGCTAGAAGTTATCAATAACAACAATCCTATCTATCACAATACAACACTCAATCATGTCATCACAACAATCTCTAATTTGTATCTAGAATATGTTCTAAAAGCATACAAATAATTAAAGAGATGGCTTAGCAAGCAAAACACTTAACTTGTAAGAAGATAGTGAAGAACATACCAAACAAGATGTGATGAAGCAAACCTATCCATAGATGCACTCTAAATGAACTTAGATGATGCAAAATGAAGTTTTTATGCACATGGGAATGCTTTGAGTGTTTAAAGATGAGTTCTTGGAAGAGATTTTCCTTTGAAATGTGTTCTAAGGAAAATATATGAAGTTCTGAAGTCTTACACGACCTTAAACCAAAGAGTTATATATAAATGAGATCTAAACAAAGTGAGGTCGTTTTGGAAAAAACGTTCCAGCTGTGTGCGTTGGTGACGTGCACTGGTCGAGTAGCGCACCACCAGCTCACAACCTAATTTTTTTTTATAGAGGCCGGTCGACCGGCGCAGCTTAGTGGTGCAACACATGTGACAATCCACTGGAATGTTACGCTGGTGAGGCTGCGCTAGTCGAGTAGCGCACCACCAGTGCACTGCCCATTTTTGCATCTTTACGAGGGTACAGTAACGCAACTCAGTGGCGCAACACATGCGACAATCCACTAGAATTTTATGCTGGTGAGGTGCACTAGTTGAGTAGCGCACCACCAACGCAATGCCTATTTTCAACACTCAATACACACAATCAATAAGTTCAAGTGTGATGAAAAATGCATCATATTCTAATGCCAAACATGACATAAAACATTTAATTCCAAGATGCAAATAAATCAACAAGAGTCATTTAAACCAAAATGCACACATGTAAACACACAACATATAAGAATTAAAGTTATGCATGAATTTTTGAGTGTGTGCAACTATCTCTTCAAAGTAAGTAAGCACAAGAATTTTTCCTTCGGTGCTTCTCCTCTTGAGGTCTTAAGAGCCTAAGCTACCATTACATAATACCCTAAAAATGTGATTTGTTAACGAAATAAGCCAATCAACAAATGAGGACTTTACAATCTCCCCCTTTGGCTATTTCGTGACAAAACCACCACTCACATTGATCCTCACAAAACAAAATAAAACACCAGGAAGAAATTCTACATTACAAAGAGATAAACATAAAAAAACTTTAAATCTTCAATCTCTTGTAAAACTATCAACCCTACACACAAAGCAAGCACAAATACACTTTCCAACCAATTGCATGTGAGATGATCAAGTGAATATAAAATAAAAGCAATTGCATTCAATAATATGAGTATGACATCGTGAAATGCCATTGCAATGCTTCCCCTCAATGGGTTACTCCCCCTACATGTAATCTCCCCCTCAAACAAGTCTACTCCCCTTAAAGCCAACACATGCTACTCTCCTAACACCACAAAGCTAGGTCAATGCTACTCAACTTTTTTGTCATGATATAGGCAAAGGAGAAGTCCCCAACCGGGTCACTCAAGGCAAAGAAAGCAAGGAGCATACAAGATTGTTGCACAATTATATAAGCCACATTTATGCAACTCTATTAATAGGAGAGAAACAAGGAGATTTATTTGAAGAAAATGTGTGAATCAAAAATGCTTTGCATACAAGACATGTTGCATTCAAGTACAAAAAACAATGGTATTTGGCAAAGCAAATGACAAAGGTTTCTAATATGATTCAAACCAATTTTACCATTTGTCATGAGAGAAGCAAGGATATAGAGTTTATATAGATATCAAATTTAAATGGCACTATATCCAACTTTATAAGCTAAACATGGCATGAGCAACTTTGTACCCTATTTGATTTTTCCGGGAGGATACCCGTATGATAGTAGCCATGTTCAACTAATAAAGAAAGAGAGACATTGATGAAACATTTTAGTCTCACTAGTTTTTTCACACAATATTTTTCTTTAAACAATTGCAACCATCAATTCATGCTTTGTCATTTTTCAGTAGCATGTCATTAAAAAATCATCATTTCATGGAGATAATTATAGTTCATTCAATATGTACTTCCTAAGTAGATCTCCTAGTTCAAAAATGCATGTTTGAACATAAATATGACATGGATTGTAATCAAATCAAGGTTCACACTTATTGAAGAAAACACAATATACTATAATAAGTGCAACCAAGCTACTCAAGCAATCAGTAAAGGAGCATAAACATTTTTAAAAAAATGGGATGCAACAAGTATACAATAGCTCTCTTTGCTTGCGTTCCCCTTATGGGGTCAAAGACTACAACTCATCACTCCATGTGACAAATCCCAATAGATATACTGAATACATTAGACCTATCTGAGCTTATGGGTGAAAACTTAGCTCAGTGACAAGTGGGTTCATCCTTTTTAATCCACTTAGGTGACACATTGTCATTCCTAGTGGTCATGATCATCATATTACTTCTAGAATCATTAACAATAGCTTTCCTAGGCACATGCATATTGGCTCTACCTTTTTTTCTTTCAATCATGCTTTTAGTTCTACACATGTTAATGTACTTGAAGCAATTTAGTCTAATATGACCATCAACACCACAAAAATGATATGAAGGAATAAAATGAGGGGTCATACCATTCCTTTGTGAGGACAAAGGTGATTTCCCATGTCTTTGAGCTTTCCTTTGGTATGGTATTGATTATTCTCTCCCTTGTTGTTAAGTTGGAGAAGATTGCTTCCTTTGTTGAGCATGCAGGAAATGCTTCTTGGCTTGATGATTTTTAGTTTGAGGGATAGTTGCTTGAACTGCTCTTATTGGTTAAGCTTGAGCTTGACTTGTACATTTCTAGAACACTCTCCTAGTTCAATTTTCTTCTTAGAATGAAGTAGAGGAAGAGGTTCTTTGAAGTCCAAGCTCTTGACAAATATCGTCTAGCTAGGAGTTGAGGTCTCTTTGTCATCTTCAAACCTTAGACCTTTCTTGTCACTTGGCTTCTTCCCAACTCCCAACATATGGTCAAGCTTCTCCGTACTCGAAGTCATCTTAGCAATCAACTCTCTAGCTTCTCTAAGCTCCTCCTACAAGCTTTCTTCCATTTCTTCCATTCTTCACTTTCTCACTTAAGTGGGTCACTTCGGTTGATAGCTTGAGGTTCTCTTCCTTTAGCTTCCGAACCTCTTTCTTCATACACAACCTTGAGCTTTGAAAATGCTTAATGAACCCTTCAAGGTTCATACTCTCTACATTTCCATTTGTAGAGTGAGATGAAGAACTCTTATCACTAGAGTCATCACTAGTGTCACTTGTTGCCATGATGTCATCATCAATATAAGTAGCTTCACTTATCACTCTCTTAGCTACTTTTTCATCACATCTTTCTTCAAGGTTGCAAACTAAGGCCTTGTTGCCTTTTTCTACATCCTCCACAAAGGAGGCTCCAAAAGTCTTGTAATTAATAATAATCTCTTCATCACTAGAAGAATCATCTTCTTCATTGGAGTTATCACTTCCACTATCAATTAATGAGGTGGCCACCACCTTTCCTTTCTTCTTCTTCTTCGAATTAGCACATTCAGGGGCAAAGTGACCTATCCCACCACATTCATAGCATCAGGTCCCTTTCCTTTTGGTCTTTTCTTGCATAGGCTCAAACTTCTTGAAATAAGGCTTTTTCTTCAAGTCATTACCCTTGGATCTGAAACCTTTTCTCTCGGACTTGTAGAATTTCTTGAACTTCCTCATTAGCAAAGCCATTTCCTCATCCGAGTCATCATTTTCCTCTTTCTCAACTTTGGAGGCTTTCAAAGCAATTCCCTTTTGCTTTTTAGGAGATGTAGTGGTAAGACCCTTCCTAGATTCATAAACTAGTAGCCTCTCAATCACTTCACTCGGCTTCATATCCTTGTAAGCACTATTCTCTTCTAAAGCTGTCACCTTATACTCAAATCTTTTGGGTAGAGATCTCATAATCTTTTGCTTGATTTTCTTATCTGAATAAGGGTCACCAAGTTGATGACTTTGGTTCACAATGTCCATCAACCTCACTTCAAAGTCATTGAAGCACTCGTTCTCATCCATCTTGAGCAATTCAAATTGTGTTTGGAGAACTTGAAGCTTCGATTCCTTAACCACATCGGTTCCCACATGTGCAACTTCTAGGATATCTCATGCCTCCTTAGCTATCCTAGTATTTTGAACCAACTTGTACTGGTTCTCATCTATTGCACATAGGATGGCATGCATTGCCTTCCTATTCCACTTTGATGCCTCAAACTCTTGTGCGTTCCACTGTGCCATTGGCTTGATTATATCATCTCCTCCATCTATAAGAGTCATCATGGGTGGAGTGTAGCCATCTTCTACCGCCATCCATGCCCTGTCATGAATTTGGCAAATATACGACTCCATCTTGCCTTTCCAAAAGGCATAATTTAAACCGGTGAGAAGTGGAGGTCTAGTGCCAGAAGCTCCCTCGTTGCCACCATTTCCACTCATTATGTTTAATGAATGAATGATATGAATGCAAGTATATAAATGATCAATACAAACCCAAAATGCAACACACACCAAAATGAGCAAGGATCACCTATGTATGTCTAGGAACCCGCTCTGATACCAGTGAAACAAATATTATGATGTGTTTAATATATTAATCTAGAGGGGGGGTGAATAGATTTTAATCAAATTTTACCCAATTTTTGTTAATGGTCAATTAGACGAAAATATCCCTAACTAGTCACAATAATATCACAAGTGTAATAAGTGCGGAAATGATAAAGACACTTGAGATATACGTGAAAACCCCCCAAATGGGAAAAACCACGGGCTGTTAAGTGCGCCACACTCGAACAACGAATCCACTGATGATAGAGGTGTTACAACCTACTCCCGGTATATAACCCACAACCACTACCTAATCCCGGTATTAAGTGGACCTAGTTCAATTTGCTTACGCTTGAAGCAACCTACTCCTGGATGCAACGCAAGACTTACTTCTCTTCAATGAAGAGATAAACACCCTATGTGAATATATGATGATATTCAAACAACAAACAAGGCTAGTGTACCTTATATGCTTATCTAGGATTATGATATGGCAATAAATGCAATCCTAGATATCAAGAACTTAATGACATGTCATAAATCTTAACAAAAAATAGAACAAGCAATCATTTGAAGCTATCATAAAAGCCAAATCAACACATGTTTTCATTAAGCATGGCAAAGACTATAATGCAATCACTAAATGCAATCAATGAGTCCTAAACAATATCTAAATGCAAAGCATAGAGATTTAGCTAGAAGTTATCATTAACAACAATCCTAGCTATCACAATACAACACTCAATCATGTCATCATAACAATCTCTAATTTGTATCTAGAAAATGTTCTAAGAGCATACATATAATTAAAGAGATGGCTTAGCAAGCAAAGCACTTAACTTGTAAGAAGATAGTGAGGAACTTACCAAACAAGATGTGATGAACCAAACCTATCCATAGATGCACTGTAAATGAACTTAGATGATGCAAGATGAAGTTTTTATGCACATGGGAATGCTTTGAGTGTTTAAAGATGAGTTCTTGGAAGAGATTTTCCTTTGAAATGTGTTCTAAGGAAAATATATAAAGTTCTGAACTATTACACGACCTTAAACCAAAGAGTTATATATAAATGAGATCCAAACAAAGTGAGGTCATTTTGGAAAAAATGTTCCAGCTTCCTCTGAGTGAGTTGGTCGAGTAGCACACAACCTAATTTTTTTAATAGGCATTGGTCGACCGGCGCAGCTCAGTGGCACAACACATGCTTCGATCCACTAGAATGTTGCGTTGGTGAGGCTGCGTTAGTCGAGTAACGCACCACCAGTGCACTGCCTATTTTTACATCTTTGCACGGGTGTAGCAGCGCAACACATGCGACAATCCACTGGAATGTTACGCTGGTGAGGTGCGCTGGTTGAGTAGCGTACCACCAACACAATGCCTATTTTTAACACTCAAACACACAAAATCAACAAGTTCAAGAGTGATGAAAGTGAATCCTATTCTAATGCCTAGCATGACATAAAAAATTAATTACATGATGCAAATATATCAAACAAGAGTCATTTAAATCAAAATGCACACAAGAATAATCACACAACATATATGAATAAGAGTTATGCATGAATTTGTGAGTGTGTGCAACTATCTCTTCAAAGTAAGTAAGCACAAGAATTTTACCTTCGGTGCTTCTCCTCTTGAGGTCTTGAGAGCCTAAGCTACCCTTACATAATACCCCAAAAATGTGATTTGTTCACAAAGTAAGCCAATCAACAAATGAGGACTTTACATATTGCACCCAGTTAGTCTCAGTGGGTGTATAGTACCTTTGTGACATATGTTTTTTACCCCGCCACTGGGCCTCTCGGGCGGCCCCAACCAATGCTGAATGTTTTCTAGGTGCCCCGAGATTGATTATATATACGAAAGCAATGTTTTAGAACACTATTCTTGATTTCTGAAAATGTTCCCTTAAGGGGATTTTATTGAATGCTAAAAGGAAACATAAAACAATCAACTAACAAAGCGAATCAATCTTTAAAGAAAAAAACAAACAAACAAGAAAAACTGAGGGACCCATAGAGGTAGAACATCTTTAGGTATTGAACATTGCATGGCCTGGGTAACTCGCTTCCTTCTGGTCGGGCAAGGCGGTATGCCCCATGTCCTGGCCAACCCGACCATCTAGTATGGACCTTCCCATTTGTCCACCGAAGCCCTAGCTAACTTTTCTCTTGTACTGGGTGACACACAATTCTCAAAACTAGATCTCCATGTTGGAATCTCCTGATTCAGACATGTGAGTTAAAGTATCTAGCAGCCCTTTACTGATAGACCGTGGTCCTTACCCTCGACATATCTTTTTTTTCTTCCAACTCGTTTAACAACCGTTCCAGCATACCAGCGTTTGACTCGGGATGGAAAAGATGCACCCTTGGTGAGTTATGAATTACTTCAACCGGGATCACTGCCTTTGTCCCGAGAGCTAGTGAATAAGGGGTTTCTCCCATCAAAGTTCTTTATATGGTTCGATATGCCCATAGAACTTCATACAGCTTGTCTGCCTAGTTCCCTTTCTTGGCGTCTAGCTTTGCCTTCATGGTGTGCTTGATTATCTTGTTTACTGCTTCTTTCTGGCCATTGGTCTGAGGGTGGGCTGGTGTGGTATAATAAATATTTATGCCAAAATCTCAACACATGTTTTTGAAATTGTCACTGTCAAATTGAGTTCCATTGTCTGTGATTATCGTGTCTGGGACTCTGAACCGGTAGATGACATTTTTCTTGAAGAAACTCATCGTATTGGTCTTGGTAATATACACCAACGCTTTTGCCTCGACCCTTTTGGTAAAGTAATCTACAGCCACAATGGCGTGCTTCGTAACACCTTTGGTTGTGGCTGGCATCGGGCCAATCAAATCTAGCCCCCATATGGCGAACGATCAAAGTGTTGACAAGATCTTTAACTATTTGGGGGGTCTCTTTATGTCATTGGCTATCCTTTGGCAACCTCCACATTGGTCCACGACTGCTTGAGTATCTTGGAATAGGGTAGGCTAGAAGAAACCTTGTCTGAGAGTTTTGTGTTCCAGTATTTTACCTCTAGAGTGATTCCCACATACTCCTCCGTGGATGTTTTCTAATAACTTTCTGCCTTCCACTGGGTAGACATATCACTGTAAGGCCTTCGATAATCCTCTCCTGTATAATTCTCCTCCGACCATCGAGTACCTGGTAGCTTTATACCTAAGACATTTTGCTTCAATTACTTCTGTTTACAGTGTTCCATCCTCTAGGTATTCCTTGATTGGGGGTCATCTAAGTGGTCTACTCTCCTTCAATCACTCATATCTCCAATGTTTCTTCTTGGTCCTCGTTGCTTGGCCTTTTCAGATGAGCAGCTTGTATGGTCTTTGACTGTAAACTGATAGTAGCTGGCGCCAATTTTGATAAAGTGTCTACCTTCTCATTCTTTTCCCTCGGGATCTAGGTGATCCTATACGTCTTTAACTTTCCTAGCAGCATTTTGGCTACCCTAAATATGCAGCCATGTTGTTGTCATTGGCTTGATACTTATCCAAAATTTGGTTTACCACCATTTGCGAGTCACTGAATATTTCTAGCTCATCTGCCCATAAAGCAGTGTAAACTCTGAGCCCTGTCAAAAGTGCCTCATACTCGGTCATGTTGTTAGTGGCTTTAAAGTCAAACCGTAGGGCACATTCTACTTGATCACCTTCTAGAGTATATATGACTATCTCGGCCCCGCTGCTGTGCATGTTTGACGATCCATTTACATGTAGTTTCTATACAAACTCATTATTCTTCTTCAGCATCCTAATCACCTCAATGTTCGGTTCAGTGAACTCTGTGATCATGTCAGCCACGACTTGCCCCTTTATTATGGTCCTCGGTAGATATGATGTCTCAAACATGCCCAACTCTACAGCCCATTTAGTCAGTCTCCCGGACACTTCAGGTTTCAATAGAATTTGCTTCAACGGATAGTCTGTATAAACCTCGATCTCGTGGGCTTCAAAATATGGTCTTAGCTTCCCTGTTGTAGTTACAAGGGCCAATGACATCTGCTCGACTGGTGAATACCTTGTCTTAACTGGTAACAAATCTTTGCTTGTGTAATATACTGGCTTTGGTACCCCCTTATCTAATCTAACAAGTATTGAACCTGTTGCTACAGACGTTACAGACAGATACAAGTAAAGCACTTCTTTTTTAATGGGTTTAGGTAGAATCGGTGCTTTTCCTAGATATTCCTTGATCTTTCTAAAGGCCTGTTCACACTCATCAATCCATTCCACCCCTTACCCTTTTTAATTGCCTTAAAAAATGGAAGACAGTTGTCAGTCGATTTGCTTATGAATCGATTCAGATATGCCAAGCACCCTGTCACCCTTTGGATTTCCTTTAATGTTCTTAGAGACCTTATTTCCCCCAACACCTTTATTTTCTCTGGATTAACTTCAATTACCCTCTGGCGAACTTGGAATCCTAGGAATCTTCCTTAAGGTACTCCAAAGACACACTTTTTTGGGTTAAGCTTCATATCGAACCTTCATAGCACTCCGAATGTTTCTTGAGATCTCTTACATGTTCCTCTAACGTTATGCTTTCTGTCAACATATCATTCATATATACTTCCATGTTTCTATCGATCTGTAGAGTGAACATCTTATTTACCAGTCTCTGGTAAGTTACCCCGGCATTTTTGAGACCAAAAAGCATTTATTTGTAGCAATATATCCTCTGATCGGTAGTAAAGGATGTTTTGTCCTGGTCAGGTTTGAACATCTGGATCTTGTTATATCCGAGTATGCATCCTTGAAGATCGATAACTCATGATGGGCCGTTGCATCCACTAACTGGTAAATCCAAGGCAAATGGAAGCTATCCTTCGGGCATGCTTTATTGAGGTCGGTGAAATCCACACACATTCTTCACTGGCCATTCTATTTTTATACCAGCACCACATTGGCCACCCATTCAGGATAATTTACTTCCCTTATAGATCCTACTGCCAGCAGCTTCTCTAGCTCTTCTTTGATTGTCTTGCTTATCTCCGGGTTAAACCGTCTTCTTTTCTGGACAACTGGCTTACGCTCGGGGTCAACTGCTAAACAGTGTGAAATTATCTTTGAATCAATTTTTGACATATCCTTGTGTTTCCATGTAAACACGTCTTTATATTCCTTCAGTAAGCTGACTATCTCATCCCGTATTTACTTTTTCAACCGAGCCCTGAGCCTTACAGTCTTTTTAGGATGATGGTCATCAACTGTAACTTCTATGGTCGCTTTAGCTTCCTGGCATTTCCCATCTTTCGGAGGTGTCTCCTTCTAGTCCAGGTCAAAGTTTCCTCTCCAACCTCCACATCATCCATCTTCTGGTCTTCATACTTCGCAAGGGTGTACACTTGCATTACCCCCTACTCTGCTTTCTCTCTGTATATGGCCAAATTTGCCTTTCTCGCCTATTCCTGTGAGCTTCTCATAACTTCCACTCCTGCCTCCATTGGAAATTTCACTGTTTGTGCATAGGTGGCGGTCACAGCTTTCATCTTGTTTAGGAAAGACAGACCCAGTAAGGCATTTTATGGCCAGTTCTCTACATTCACGACCATAAAATCCAGTAATACTGTCTTGGTACAGGGAAAGCTTCCGATCTCTACAGACAACTTCATCGTCCCTAACGATCTCACTTCTGTTCCTCCATAGCCTCTAGTGGGACTTTAAATGGTTGGAGGTCTTTTCTTTGCAATTCGAGTTGGTCAAATACTTTCTCACTCGGAATATATGTTGAACTTCCATTATCGATCACTACCCTTCTTACTTCCCTATGCCCTACGCGAACAGATACAACAATCGCGTCGCTCGACCTTACTTCTGATGCATATGCGTCTGCTTTGGTGAAAATTATTGGGTACCAACCTTGTTAAGATTTCTTTTGATCGGCTCATAACAGATTCACCTTCGGGTTTCTCTGATCCTCTATAGCTTCTCTAACTTCGGACATCCTCTCTCTACTACTACTCTCGGTGTATGGCCCACCAAAGATGGTATTGATTGCTCTATTATCTAAATATCTCTTAGGGCTCCTATGACTTCTATCTCGCTTCTTGACTATGGTATTCTTACATCGGTAATCCCTACTACTGATGAACATGTCTTTGAGGTGTCCTTCTCTGATTAGCTTTTTGATATAGTCCCTCAGCTGATAACACATGAAGGTTTCATGGTCGTTCTCCCGGTGAAACCTGCAGTATTTGGTGGTGTCTTTTATGGAAAAACTTGACTGCTTAGGAGGTTTCTTTTACAAGTTCTTATCTTCTATCACATTCAAGATTTCTTCTTGCCCTCTAGCCAATGGAGTGTAATTAGTGTATTGTAGCTTGAATTGTTTACCACTTTTGTCACCATCCTTAATCTGTCCTTACCATATCCTCTACTGCCTTTCTGCTCCTCTTTACTTCTAATCTTTGGGTTAAAATCCTTGTGCTTTTGGCTACTTTAGGGTTGACCCCCGTGTATAAGCTCTCCACCATGGGCTAGTTGTTCTTCCTCTGCCATGGTGTACCCTCCGACATGGTCTACCATGCTTGCATGCGTGATCGGCCCCTTTGCATTAGACTTAGGGTCAAATGGTTATACTGTAAACTGTTGATGAATGCTGATACTACTGAATCTTCATTTGGATCTTGCACTTCTAACACCTCTTATGAGAATCTAGCTATATAGTCTTTAAACTTTTCATATTTCCCTTGCTTTAGGGCTGACAAGGCTGATATAGATTTCCTTCGCTGGATGTTTCCCATGAACTGCCTGGTGAATGCTTGTACTAACAATTCAAATTTCTTAATAGAGCCTACGGATAGCCATCCAAACCATCTGGATCATTGATCTCCAAACGTTTACGGGAACATCCGACACAAGATGGCATCATCATAATCATACTTCACCATCACACTCTGATAACTCCTTACATGCTCCTGAGGATCAGTAATGGTTTTGAATTACTCCACATGCGGCATTTTGAAATTCCTCTAAAAAATGGGTCTTTATTATAGAATCAGAAAACGAGCTTCCTGAGTTTTGATCAGTGAGTTTCCCAGGTTTTGCATTCGTTCAAGAGCTTTTATCCTCCTAAAGAGAATCTCTCGCTCCCCTTCAGGCTCTTCATGCTTGCCAAACCTATAACGAATAGTGAGCCCGTATGGGTTCTCAGGGACTCGTCCGCTGATCTAAGAACCAAAGGGGTCACACTTGACTGTAAGAGTTGACCCCCTTTCCCTTTTAGAGGCTATTTCATCATCAATTTTATGTGAGCGGGACCTTTTTCGTCGACCGTCATATCTGTGTGCTTATTCATGGTAGATCTCTGCTCCATTGTACCTCTCCACGTCCTCCCGCGAACTAGACTCTTAGTGTTCCCTCGTTTCCCGGTCTTCTCGGACACCTTTTCTATGTGAACACCCCAAGATGTTCCACGTTATTTCTTCTAGATTTCTAGGGCGCTCTTAGAGTGGTTGTTACTATCTCGGAGAGTATCTTGGGATCCAAGGCAATTATCGACGTGGAGAGTTGATACGGTGAAGTTAGGTTAGTCGTGGCTGATATGCTGATTCCCTGTCTAGAGGCATCCTTGATGACTTTTCGTAAGGACTCCTAGATCTGATTGAACGTTTCTGGGGAGATACCACTGGCTATACCCGTTGATGTAACAACGTCATGTCTGGTGGATGGCGGGGTCTATGAGGATAGGTCTTCTCCTGTAGTGCTGACATCAACAGGATTAGAGACATTGGCACCGGGTGAAGCGTCAACGTTGCATGGAGATGGACTTCTGTCTCTACCAGTGTCCATGGTGTTTCCTTTATCTAATTTATTTCAAAATTTATCAGGTAAACCAAATACTAGCGGATATTCATGCCCTCCTTCTAGCGCTAGTAGTTGACGGTGATTTCTGGATTAACCTCTCGTTACACAATTAATACAAAATAATAACTAATTATAGATCAAAGTGAACGAAAAATAAATAAGACATAGAATTTTACGTGGCAAAACCCCAATGTGGGGAAACGTCCACGATTGCCGATAATGGCAAGAAGAATTCACTATGTTAAAGGCGATTACACACTTGATCCCTCTTATGCTCTTGCTAGTCAATTTGCGTTCACCCCTTTATTGGTATTATTAGGGTCTATTTATACATGAATAGAACCCTAATTCTTGATGTACAAGTAAGGAAAGTTTTTGTTATTTAATGAAACTTTGACTTATTAAAGTCGTGCTCTTCAACTTTCCCGTTTCGAGTTGATTGCATTTCAATTGTCCTTAGATCTCTTGCCTAATCTAGACACTGATATTTATAAGGAAGTTTGTTTCCTTATCAAAGTGCGCTTCCAGAAGCCGTATTCGAATTAGACTCTTTTTCTACGTATTTGAGTCATGATTCCATCGAATCTGGGTGCTATCCACGTGTCACGCGTCCGATCGCCTATTTTTCCCGATCATTCTTGTTTTCCTCGATCAACGATTTTACCCTATCTCAACCTTGGCCCTGACTATTTCGACCACCTGATCATATCTTCTAACTTGATCGTTTGTGTTATCTTGGTCAGGGGGACTGGTCGGGTCTTCTCTGACCTACTTGGGCTGACTCAATCTTATCGTCTTCCAGTGATGTGGCTTCCTCGACCCTTGTCTTTTGTTGACGTGTCTCATAGTCTAGGATTTGCTAATAACAAGAAGCAAATCGTAAAGTGAAGAAGACATCAATAAAGGTATGAAGAAACTGTTTCTTGTATTTCTTTATTGTCATTTCATTACTGTTCTGAAAAGTAGATCATGTTTACCGGCGTAGTATTTCTTTATGAAATAAAATTTTCTTTTTAAAAAGTTCCTTTCGCTGCGTGATCAGTGAACTGGGGTTCCAATAATTGATATCATAGCCAATTTTTTGGAATAGGAGAATCGATTTCTATGTTCCTGTCTTGTATGAATGTTTCGGCAATATTTTTATGAGTGTATGATGTTATAATTAAATTGTTTAATTATTAGTTATAAACATGGTTGATCATAATTTTTTATAGTTCAAGGGTTTTAGGGTTTTGGATTTTAATTGTAATATTTTTTGTTGTAATATTAACTCCGAATTGTAATAATTTTATTTTATTTTTATTTCGGCTATAATCATTCTATATAAATCATATTTTGTAATATTGGACGTGTGTTGAACACACAAGCGGCATCACATGCGTACAAGGCATAAAGCTGCAAATGTTGCATAAATATGCATGTGCAACTGGTGAACTGATGCATGTGATGCATGGTGACCTATGTTGCACAATTATGCATGTGTTGTGCATGTGACGTTGTGTGCATGTGAAAGTTAATTGTGCATATGACGTTCCAAGTGCATAATATCAATTTTATTAATATTATACAATGTTTGTTGTTGTGCACAAGTTGTTGTGTGTTTGTGCATCAGCCAGATTCATTGAACATGTAAGCATTGTGACAAAAAAAAAATTATCAAAATTCAAGTTGGACTTGATTTTAGGTTCGAAAGATTCAAAAGACAACTTGATGATTGTAGAATTACAAGAAGATCAAGGAATGCCATGGATTTTTTATTTTTATTTTTGTAATTAGAAATTTTTAAGTTAGATAAACTCATTGTACTCGGTCAACTCATGTATGTTTTTTAATTATGTGATGATTGAAGCATTGTCATGTGTACACATACCATTTAGATTAGGTGTGCCTACACACAAACATACATACATATATATATATATATATCATACATGCATGTTAGCCCATTTTTATTATGCGTTTTATTTTTAATATGATTAAAATGGGCAATACACATAAATGGCTTCTATTAATAAGATTAGTTTTTAGGTGTAAAAACTTGGTAATTCTCATTAATTATTAATCTAATTATTAAAGAGTTTAATTAGTTAGATTACTAGGGTCCTTTAATTATATTAGGATTAATGATCGGTCTATTTCTATACATGTTTTAGGTCCCCATTTCCTATTATTTGTGATTTGTTGTTGGGTGAAGTTAGGTATTTTATGTGTTTGTTGAGCATGTGTAGGTCACGTTCCATTCAAGAGGTGTTGGATGTTATTTTGGAGAAAAAGAGCAAAAAGTTGATATTTGGAGCAATGCAGAACAGCTAGATTGCAGGGCCAATATCTCTCAGTTCCGATCGAATTGTTTGTTCTACTACCTATGGATTGAAAGCCCCGGGAGTCTAGTTTCCGGCGCACTTTACGGATCACAATTCCAATATTTCTAGAAGAAGTTATACGCAATTAAGTAACCAAAGGTCAGTGCTGGAAAGTCAACCGCGGGCTAGACCGCCGTCCAGGCACAAGACCTAGCCAGTGGTCTACGGAGCGGTACATGGCAGAGGAATTCCACGGTCTGGACCGCAGTGACCTCCGAAGTGACCCAGACCGCAGTTTGACAGATTTTTGGTAGAGAACCACTCTGAATTGGTCTAGAATTGTTCCAAAACTTCTCAAATCAAATTCTAATGATTTTAGAATACTAAAACATGTTTAATAAACTTCCTAAACTCAAATTATGAGTCAAACATCAAAAGAGGAAATTCAATTTAGGAAAGGATTCTCATTCCTTGTTTCATTATACTTTCCAACTTGAAGGATTTCCTAAACCTAAGAAGAATCGGGGGTTCACAAGGAAAAATCACCTATAAATACTTCATATTCTTTGCAATTCAAAAAGATACAAGCCAAGGGAGGTCCCAAGCCACCAAGGGGCCTGTCCCCCACCACTCCATCACCATACACCTTCCATTCATCTTTACACATCGAATATTCAAAGACGAAGAAGAATTATCATTGAAGACTTGAAGAACTCATTGAAAGCCAATATGGGTTTTATCTTTTCTTTCTCTTTTCTTTATATTTTCATGATGTGTAACTAATTCCATAGCTAGGGAATCAATGAACCTTTTGTGAATGCTCATGTTTGGATTGATAATATTATTTCATCAACTCGATTCTTGATTTCTTCATTGCTCTTAATTGCTTGACTCTCATTAGTTTTAATATTTATTCGCACCATAGACCAAGGGTGGATAATTATTTGGCATTATTTTAGGGTTAAGACTATCTGAGAATTAGGGTTAGAGTATAGACCAAACCTAACCTTGATTAATTCTTTTTGGAACGAATGAATTTTATCGTTAGCATAGACCAAGCATGGTATAGAATTTGGTTCTTATTTCTTACGCTTAACAGGTTTCCGATCATTGTTCACACCATAGACCAAGGGTGAATAGTGGTTGAGAATACTTGACTCATCGCATGATCATACGGTAATAGTCATATTAAAGATAAAGAATGAACCCTTGAATTGATTGAATTTTGTTTACAAATTAATCAATGCATTGAGTGTTCATAATAGGGGATCATTGATGACCTAGTGCTTTCTCACCCTTGACCACAACCAAATCCTTTCAATTGCTTTCTTTAGTTTAATTTAATTTAGTTTTAGTTTTAATTCAATCTTCAAACAATATTTTGGTTACTTTTAATATAGATTTAATTAGAATTAGATTTAATTGGTAAATCTCTAATCCTCGTGGGAACGATCCTTACTTGCCGTTGTACTTATCTTCACGATTTGTGCACTTGCGAGTATTGTTTTTATAAACACGATTACAACAATCAATTAATTCGATTAAATCCCTACTAAATGGACCTAATAATGTTTTAGTTTCAATAGTTAAAACTTGGTAACAAATGTTGAATAATTATAGCCTTATTAAATTGTTTATATATATTAGAATTATTACTAATAGATTATATTTTTAAATGTTAAAAATCATAATAATTTATTAGTTAATTAGAATTAGATTCTAATACATAAAGTTTAATGTGCTAGATGACTAGATTAAAATTAGCCATTTAATCTTGTAGAAATCTAGGTGCATTAATAAATACAGAAAAGCCTAATTATAAAATAATGAGTGGGAGAGGGATATATGCCATTATATCCCATGGTCTTCATAATTAGTTCAACACCGTGGGATTCGAGTGGGGCCTCGTGACGACTTTGTTTTCATCCTCTCTAAGGAGGGTTTCCACAAAGGTCAATATCAAGGTTGACTTCCTAACAGATAGGATTTCTGAGGGTATTTCAGGATTGACCGACCCTAAGGCGGCAATTCTCAAGTTATGCTCATAAGATCTGAAATGATGGGTTTACACTCATAAGGTTTTAATTAAACTTGGTTAATTAAAAACCTAACTGAATAAGCGATGGTTGAGTGATATTAGAATAAGAGTTATTCTAATATATCATATGATTGAGAATGCCTCGATCTAACAAGCAAGAATTTGATTGACGCTAAGGCGGCACTTGCTTTTGGTATGTTAGATTATCGTGGCGTAGTAACTAGTTTTTAGGAATGTTCTTGTTCACTAAACATGTCCATACATCATTTTTAATTTTATGCCAAACCATTCGCACTTGTTATGAATGTATGACGGAATGAATTTCTTATTTTATGTTTATCTCAACCATGTCATCTACACTCTTACAAATTCTTACAAATGATAAATAAATTGGTGATAACTTCATAAAATGGAAACATCATGTCAATGCAATTCTGGTCACCAAGGACCTTAAGTTTGTGCTTACGAAGGAATTTCCTCTCGTGCCTGTTGGAAATACCGCACGTACTGTTGGTGAGGCATACGAGAAATAGGTCTCACCTGATAAGAAGGCCCAAACATATATGTTAGCAAGTATGATAGACTTTCTTATCACAAAGCACGAAGCAATGCCATCCACATTCGAAATAGTGGAGTTATTGTAGGCTATGTTCGGACAGCCCTCTTAGCAAAAGCGAAACGAAGTTGTTTATTCCGCTATTCTCGCTCGTATAAAGGAAGGTTCATTAGTTCGGGAACTTGCCCTGAGCTTGATGGATTACTTTAACATGATAGAAATCAATGGTGAGGCTGTTAGGATTATACTCGATAGCAAGAGTGTAATATTGTAATTAACAATCTTTTCATATGAATAAAGTGATTTCTTGTTTAACAAATCTTATAGCATTTATAGTTTAATTATTATAATTGTCAAAAGTAAATAATCATAAGGTCAAAAGACTATGAGAAAAGAAGAATTGTTCATACATCTAGATATGTATGAGGTAGACACAATTCTTTAGTTAGTCTTGAATAATATTCACAACTTAAGATAGAAGATTGGGCGCCTTTATCTTGTTAAAGTTGCAGATTCTTTTGCTAGCATTTGAGTGGGATCAAATGTGTTATGATCAGTCTAAAATCATCAGAGTGTGGTGTCTTTGGGTAAAAGAATCTAGTGCACTGGGTGCATTGAATAGGATCAAAATGAAATACTTTATCTAGAACCGTCAATGTATAAAAGTTTTCATTTGAGAACAATCAGAGAGTCTATATTAATCCTGAGATAAATGATGGACTTATAGTTGCAAGTGTTATCATTTGAGCTATCAATGAATACGATTATATAGCATAGTCTATCCTCGATAGTTTGGTGGTATTCATTTGTTAATCCATAGAGGACTTCATTTATAGATACGGACATCGTGGCTCCATTTATTGAATGAGAGTAGAATACCATCATATGGATATTTTAAGGTATTGGATATTAAATCTTAACGTTAAGTTTTCAATAGTGTCTATTGAAACATGGCTTCTGGACAAGTCAAAATATCCAAGTTCAAAATGTGGTCTTATGAGTAAATATGGTAACTTGGAGAGCTATAGGCGGTCTATGAGCTCTTGGCCATTTCTGGTATTCTTCACGAGGATACACTTTCTCCAATAAGGTTGTTTAGGGTTCGAATGAGTAACATCAACTTATTCTATCTTTATTTAAGAGTTCAATTTTAGTTCTTTAATGGAATTAACTAAAATTAAATCGATCGGACCTAAGTGAATCATTTGTTGATTGTGATTGGGTTGTGTCTATCGGAGCTTAAATTTAGATAACCCGTCAAAATCCCTTATCCACATGAACTTGCATGGATCACTTGATATATTCTACCGGACTAATAGGGGTCCATCTAGAATTGTAATAAGGCATGTGAACTTGTTTCTTTTTGTAAGAATAGGTCTAGTTCACATGTGGACTTTTTTATTAAGGTCCAATGGATTTAATAAAATGAGAAAAATAATATATGGCCTTAATACTATGTATGGGCGGCAATAGCTATGGATAATAGCTTTAATATATTATTTTATTTTATAATTTAATTAAATAGCAATTAATTAATTGTTTGATTAATTAATTATTTAATTAAAAGTCAAAATTTTTTCCTATTAGGAGATGGTCTCCTAAAACTATACTATTATTGGTAGTATAGTTAATGTTAAAGACTATATTTGATAAGTAGATAAATAAAAGGAGTTATTTATCTAATCAAATTAGGAAGTCTTTAATATGGTTACAAACACACTATTTAGTAGGATTAGGAGTCTTGGTGTAGGAAAGAATTCTTTTTGGATAAGGATTCTTGGTCACTAAGTAAAACTACTTAGTTGTAGAATTCTTATTTGATAAGGATTCATAACCACCAAGTTAATCTACCTAAGGATAGGATTCTTGTTTATCAAGTAATCCTTCTTAGGAAAGATTGAACTCTCCTAACCTATATAAAAGACCAAAATTTCATCCAACACAATATAGTTATAGGAGTAGTTAGTTTTTTTTTTAGATAAGGATTCTAACTACCAAATAAATCCACCTAAGGAAAGGATTCTTGCCAACCAAGTGAATCTTTCTTAGGAAAGGATTTATGAACCTATATATATGTGTGAATAACTTCGGTCTTGACTAAGGTATTAGAGAGGAATTTCGGCCAAGCTTTATTTGAGAAAGAAAAAGTTTCGGCTATTATAGGAATTTTGAGGGAGAAAAATCTGTTTTTACTCTAGACAAAATTCGATCATCTCTAATCAGTAGTGTGTGAATTCGGCCAAGTAGAGAAAAAAGGGGAACGTTTTTGTATTCGATAGTATACTAATATCCTTTACATCAAAAGGGTTTTGTGTACAACATCGAATCAAGGTTCACGCGAGTTACAATCAAATTGATTGATAATTCACAAGTGACCGAACGTTCTTGGATTTTTCTCTTGGAGGATATTTGTAACTAACAAAGAAAAGATATTTGCTTTGTCTCCATCCTCAAGAATACAATTTAAAGAAAGGGAGCTTACACTCCTAGGTGATTCACTTTCGTGATTGGATTAGAAGATCTTGCGGAATTAATTCGGCACTTGTTCAATCGTCACGTGAAAAGGTACGATACTTTTATATACATCAATTAATCTAGGGTTAAGGTTCTCGTTGCATAAAAGGAAAAGAAAAAAATTTACACAAACCCTAATCTCTTTTTTTCTCACGCTTCCGTTGCTTTTCTAAACCGTTTTTCCCTACAATTGGTATCAGAGCCTGGTTGTACCCTTGATTAATTGATGTATGTGTTCATGAATCTTTTTATTTTATTGTATATATGCATGTTTTAGAAATAGATGGCACTCTAGGTATTCGCATATATATTTACATTGGAATGTATTGATATATATATATGTTTTATATGTGGATTGTTATTGCTCAATTTTGGTCCTAGAATTTCAATGTAAATTTTTTTTGGGATTGTAACAAGAAGGGTGGTCTATTATCGCCATAATTTCCTTCTTGGTAGTTGCTAAGTTTTTTTTTACTTTGTTGTTGTAATAAAAAAATACTGCAGTATTTTGTCATGTAAATTCTTCTGTAATACATTCAAGTTTTGAAGACTCGAAGGTTTGAAGAATTAGGAGTAACCGGAACAAGTTTGGGACCGTCCAAGCCGTAACAACGAACGTGCATGCGAAGAGCGTGCAACCACGTTTGTTGTGGCGTGGGCTGCGCACAGCAGCCCTTGTGGTAACCATGGGCTGCGCATGGCAGCCCTTTATGGGCTTGTGACATGCGCACACGAATTGGTAAGGGCAAGGGGTGCGCATGCCCATGGGAGGTAGCCGAGGGAGTCCGAACTACGAAGGTCGCTTGAAGACTTGTTCGCCAAGAAAGAAGTTCTTATATTCTAAGATATATGTAATTTACTTGTTTTTCTAGGATGGACCAAAATTGTAGCTATTTATATTTTTGTAAATATTGCAATGTTTGTCATTGTTTGATAACATGTCATATAGAATAGGAGTGCCACTCATATATCTCTTTTGGTATGAACATGCATTGAATGGTTTAAGTATCTAAATTGGCATCTAGATAACTTGGTAAATCATTCTTTGGAATTCGATCACACGCCTTAAGCAATTGAGTGGGAGAAGGTGTTTTGGAACACCTACGGCCTCCAAGTTTAGTTGAGCTTTATGTTTCGTGATTAACCTCCCAAAAGGTATTCATGATTGGAATTTAGCAAGATACTTCCTTACAAGGATAGACTAGACAATTAGCCCAAACGATATCTACTCCCAAATGAGGGGTATTTGTGAAGGACTATATTGAAGTTCGATAACTTGGTAACACACTCAATGTGAGTTTATTAGTATCCTCCCAAGAGTTCTTGTTAATAAAATCACAAGGCTAAAATTGAAAACGTTGGTTGTTATGTTAACAATTAGGTGGGACCTAGTCTAACTAGTAAATGGTGCGTACTCCCAAAGGAGGCATGACATTTATGGGTGTTGGATCACCGTTGAATTTTTACAATTGAATTATTTCATTTAATTCAAGATAAATATTCAAAAGTGCTTTATCATGATTATTTACTTATATAATTTTTTTTAATATAAAGAAATCATAACCCCATCCCTAATCAATATCCTAAAAAGATAATACTTTAAACTAATGATAATTATGTCACATGGAAAAGGAATATTGGGTTGTTGTTGCAAATTGAAAAGTATAAGTTCATTCTGTATATTCCTTAACAACCAAAACTAATGAATCTACTTAGGAGCAAAGAGATGAGTATCAATAGTGAAAGTCTTTATAAAAGATGGCTAAATGTACGTTACATTATGGCCATCATCTCCAACGTGTTGCAACAGCAACATGAAGGAATGGAGACTGCTGCCGATATTATAATGTCTCTAAACAAGGATTCATATGGTTGGTAAAGTTGCTACTGTTAAGACCCGTTAGAAGGTCAAGAGAAAACATAAGAAAAAGAAACTTGAGCCTTCTTAGAAGGAGACCAAGAAAGTAACCAAGTTCAAAGGAAAGTGTTTCTTTTGTGGTGAAAAGGGTCAAAGGAATAGACTGGATAAGAATGAATTCAACTTGCATTTAGAAAATGGATCGTTGGTGTCTGCTAGTGTAGTGGGAGATATTAGAATCAATTATGATTCTTATAGGCATTTAGATTTAATAAAACGTTTCTTATGTACCACAATACAAGAGGAATTTAATTTCAGTCTCTTGTCTAAATAAATTTGGATATTCGGTTAATTTTAATAAAGGTTTTATTATTAGTAATAATGACAAAATTATTTGCTAAGGTACATTGGAAAATGGTTTATTCTATTTGCATGGAAATATCTCTCACTTGTTAGACACGGAATCAACGGAACCTAATCATAAAAGAGTAAAATTATCAAAAGATGAAACTTACCTATGGCATTTGCGCTTAGGTCATATTAACCTTAATAGGATTAAAAGATTGGTATGTGACGGACCTCTAAGTGACTTAAAGGTTGATGATCTACCAACTTTAGAATCTTGTTTGGAAGGTAAAATGACCAAAATGTCGTTTACGACCAAAGGCACAAGAGCCATTGAATGTTTAGGATTGATACACACTGATGTGTGTGGACCTATGAGCATTCAAGCTAGAGGTGGATATGAGTACTTCATCACTTTCATGGATGATCACTCAAGATTTGGCTATGTGTATCTCATAAGACATAAGTCAGATGTTTTTGATATGTTCAAAGCATTTAAAGCTGAAGTGGAAAATCAGCTTGAGAAACGTATAAAAATCTTGAGGTCTGATTGTGGTGGAGAATATCTATCTGGTGAGTTTCAGCAATATCTTATTGACAATGGAATAATTTCTCAATTTTCTGCACCAGGCACACCTTAACAAAATGGGGTGGCAGAAAGGAGAAATAGAACTCTTTTGGATATGGTTAGGTCTATATTGAGTTATTCAACGCTCCCTAGTTCTTTTTGGGGATATGCTTTACAAACTGCCATGTATATTCTAAATGATGTACCATCTAAGTCGGTTCCTAAAACACCGTATGAGTTGTGGACTGGGCGAAAGCCTAGTTTACAACACTTAAGGATATTTGGATGTCCTGCGCACTTGTTAAAAGGAAAGACAGAGAAGATTGAGTCCCGTTCAGAAACATGCATATTTGTAGGGTATCTAAAAGGAACAAAATGATATTATTTTTATAGTCCTTCAGATCTTAAAGTATTTGTTTTGACAAATGCTAAATTTCTAGAAGAGGACTATATGAATAATTTGGTGCCTAAAAGTAGAATTGTCCTAAATGAGCTTTTAGGAGATACAATTCCACAAGAGGTTTCGCAACCAAGCCCAATTGTAAATTCCGTACCAACATAAGATCAACAATCCACCATACCTCATCGTAGTGGGAGGGTTGTTAGATAACCTGAAAGATACATCGGTCTAGGAGAATCTGTAGAGAATCTTACGGACGACGATGATCTCTATACGTACAAAGAAGTAATGGAAGATGTTGATTATCGCCATTGGCAAAAGGCAATGCAATCCAAAATTGAATCTGTGTTCAAAAATAAAGTCTAGCCTCTTGTAGACTTGCCAAAAGGGATAAAACCCATCGGGTGCAAGTGGGTATACAGGAGGAAAAGAGGAATGGATGGAAAGGTGGAAACCTATAAAGCTAGATTGGTAGCTAAAGGTTATACACATAAGGAAGGTATCGATTATGAAGAAACCTTCTCTCCTGTGGCCATGCTTAAATCCATTAGGATACTCTCATCCATTGCGCCATCTCTAGACCTAGAGATTTGGCAAGTGGACGTCAAGACAGCTTTCCTTAATGGAAGTCTTGACGAAAGCATCTATATGATGCAACCAAAAGGATTCATTGAAAAGGGCCAAGAGGAAAGGGTATGCAAGTTGTAAATATCCATATATGGATTGAAGCAAGCATCCAGATCCTGGAACATAAGGTTCGATCAAGCCGTTAAAGGTTTTGGATTTATTCAAAAAATTGATGAACTTTGTGTATACTAAAGGATTAAAGGCGACAAGTTGGCTTTCCTAGTTCTTTACGTTAATGATATACTACTCATCGGAAACGATGTAGGTGTTTTGACATCAATAAAAGAATGGTTAGCAAAACAATTTGATATGCAGGACTTGGGGGAAGCAAGTTATATTCTTGGTATCCAAGTCATAAGGGACAGAAAGAATAGAACGATTGCATTATCCTAAGCTTCATACATAGATAAAATCTTGTCTAGGTTTTCCATGCAAGATTCCAAGAAAGGTATGTTACCTTTCAGGCATGGAATCAAACTTTCTAAGGAACAAGTTCCTAAGAATGAGCATGAAGAGCAATTCATGAGTAGGGTTCCATATGCATCGGCAGTTGGAAGTCTCATGTATGCAATGCTGTGCACTAGACCAGATATTTGTTTTGTTGTAGGCATAGTTAGCAGGTTTCGATTGAAACCTGGTCCTGATCACTGAACGGCAGTCAAGCATATTTTCAAGTATCTTATGAGAACAAGAGATTATATGCTTGTATACTCTATAGGGTATTTAATTCCCGTTGGGTATACAGATTTTGATTTTCAGTCAGATTCAGACTCTAGGAGATCAACATCAGGATCTGTGTTTACTATTGGAGGAGGGGCAATCATATGGAAGCCGAGTATGTTGCCGCATGTGAGGCTGCTAAAGAGGATGTCTAGCTCCGCTAATTCTTGATTGACTTAGAAGTGGTTCCTGATACGAATAAGCAGATCACTATCTATTGTGACAATAGTGGAGCAGTGGCTAATTCGAGAGAACCAAGAAGTCATAAGAGAGGGAAACACATTGAAAGAAAGTATCATCTTCTAAGGGAAATTGTGCATAGGGGTGACGTGACAATTACCAAGATCGCGTCAGCAGAAAATCTAGCGGATCCCTTTACAAAGGCTCTTCCTCAAAAGAGTTTTGATGGGCATCTAGAGAACATGGGGATGAGAGATATGACACATTTGCTATAGAGCAAGTGGGAGATTGTTAGGATTTTGCTCGATAGCAAGAGTGTAATATTGTAATTAACAATCTTTTCATATGAACAAAGTGATTTCTAGTTTAACAAATCTTATAGCATTTATAGTTTAATTATTATAATTGTCAAAAGTAAATAATCATAAGGTCAAAAGACTTTGAGAAAAGAAGAATTGTTCATACATCTAGATATGTATGAGGTAGACACAATTCTTTAGTTAGTCTTGATTAATATTCACAACTTAAGATAGAAGGTTGGGCGCCTTTATCTTGTTAAAGTTGTAGACTCTTTTGCTAGCATTTAAGTGGGATCAAATGTGTTATGATGAGTCTAAAATCATCAAAGTGTGGTGTCTTTGGGCAAAAGAATCTAGTGCACTGGGTGCATTGAATAGGATCTAAATGAAATACTTTATCTAGAACCGTCAATGGATAAAAGTTTTCATTTGAAAACAATCAGAGAGTCTATCTTAATCCTGAGATAAATGATGGACTTATGGTTGCAAGTGTTATCATTTGAGCTATCAATGAGTACGATTATATAGCATAGTCTATCCTCGATAGTTTGGTGGTATTCATTGTTTAATCAATAGAGGACTTCATTTATAGATATGGACATCGTGGCTCCATTTATTGAATGAAAGTAGAATACCATCATATGGATGTTTTAAGGTATTGGATATTAAATCTTAACGTTAAGCTTTCAATAGTGTCTATTGAAACATGGCTTCTGGACAAGTCAAAATATCCAAGTTAAAAATGTGGTCATATGAGTAAATATGGTAACTTGGAGAGCCATAGGCGATCTATGAGCTCTTGGCGACTACCGGTATTCTTCACGAGGACACACTTTCTCCAATAAGTTTTTCTAGGGTACGAATGAGTAACATCAACTTATTCTATCTTTATTTAAGAGTTCAATTTTAGTTCTTTAATGGAATGAACTAAAATTAAATAGATTGGACCTAAGTGAATCATTTGGTGATTGTGATTGGGTTGTGTCTATTGGAGCTTAAATTTAGATAGCCCGCCAAGATCCCCAATCCATACGAACTTGCATGGATCACTTGATATATTCTACCGGATTAATAGGGGTCCATCTAAAATTGTAATAAGGCATGTGAACTTGTTTCTTTTTGTAAGAATAGGTCTAGTTCACATGTGGACTTTTTTATTAAGGTTCAATGGATTTAATAAAAAGAGAAAAATAATATATGGCCTTAATACTATATATGGGCGGCAATGGCTATGGATAATAGCTTTAATATATTATTTTATTTAATTATTTAATTAAATGGCAGTTATTTAATTGTTTGATTAATTAAATATTTAATTAAAAGTCAAAATTTTTTCCTATTAGAAGATGGTCTCCTAAAACTATACTATTGTTGGTAGTATAGTTAATGTTAAAGACTATATTTGATAAGTAGATAAATAAAAGGAGTTATTTATCTAATCAAATTAGGAAATCTTTAATATGGTTACAAACACACTATTGAGTAGGATTAAGAGTCTTGGTGTAGGAAAGAATTCTTTTTGGAAAAGGATTCTTGGTCACCAAGTAAAACTACTTAGTGGTAGAATTCTTATTTGAAAAGGATTCATAACCACCAAGTTAATCTACCTAAGGATAGGATTCTTGTTTATCAAGTAATCCTTCTTAGGAAAGATTGAACTCTCCTAACCTATATAAAAGACCAAAATTTCGTCCAACACGATATAGTTATAGGAGTAGTTAGTTTTCTTTTTAGATAAGGATTCTAACTACCAAATAAATCCACCTAAGAAAATGATACTTGCCAACCAACTGAATCCTTCTTAGGAAAGGATTTATGAACCTATATATATATGTGTGAATAATTTCGGTCATGACTAAGGTATTAGAGAGGAATTTCGGCCAAGCTTTATTTGAGAAAGAAAAAGTTCCGGCCATCATAGGAATTTTGAGGGAGAAAAATCTGTTTTTACTCTAGACAAAATTCGATCATCTCTAATCAATAGTGTGTGAATTCGGCCAAGTAGAGAAAAAAGGGGAACATTTTTGTATTCGATAGTATACTAATATCCTTTACATCAAAAGGGTTTTTTGTACAACATCGAATCAAGGTTCACGCGAGTTACAATCAAATTGATTGATAATTCACAAGTGACCGAACGTTCTTGGATTTTTCTCTTGGAGGATATTTGTAACTAACAAAGAAAAGATATTTGCTTTGTCTCTATCCTCAGGAATACAATTTAAAGAAAGGGAGCCCACACTCCTAGGTGATTGACGTTCGTGATTGGATTGGAAGATCTTGCGGAATCAATTCGGCGCTTGTTCAATTGTCACACGAAAAAGGTATGATACTTTTATATACATCAATTAATCTAGGGTTACGGTTCTTGTTGCATAAAAGGGAATTTTTTTTACGCAAACCCTAATATCTTTTTTTCTCACGCTTCCATCGCGTTTCTAAACCATTTTTCCCTACATAGGCCATTGATGAACCCTGTCAAGTGAGCATCATACTGACGACTCTTTCGAATTGTTTCAATCAGTTTAATTGTAACTATGGGATGAACAAACTTAGGTTTAATCTCACACATTTGCTCAATGAGCTCATTACCTTTGAGTCCTTGACTAGGGGCTGCAAGGGAAAGACTGGTAAGGTAAATGTTGTCGAACCATCTTTCTCCATTAATAAGAAGAGGATGCGGTCTACTGGGAAGGCAAATGGTAAGCCTAAGCCCAAGAAAGCCCAAGTCATGAAGAAGTCTAAGAAAAGTAAATATGATTTACTTGTTCTTGAGTCATGTTTAGTGGAAGATTATTCTTCGCCCTAGATAGTTGATTCAGGGGCCACTAATCATGTTTGTTCTTCTTTGCATTGGACTTGTTCTTAGACATAGCTTGAGGAGGGAGACTTCCATATACGTGTGGGGTCAGGGGATGTCGTGTCGGCACAAGCAGTGGGCATAATTAGATTACGTTTTTATAATAATTTATATTATTGGACAATGTATTTTATATTCTTGGTTTTACACGAAATTTAATTTCCGTTTCTAAATTATTAGAACAATTATATTATGTTTCCTTTGATAACAAATCTATTATTATTAAAAAGAATGGTCTGAATATTTGTTCAGGAATTAATGAAAATAATTTATATGTATTATGACCGTTAATACATACAACACTGCTCAACATCGAAATGTTTAAGGTTGAAAAACCAAAAACCAAACAACATAAGATTTCTCTAGAAAATGAAACGTAACTCTAGCATCTAAGGCTTGTTCATATTAACCTTGACCGGATAGATATACTAGTAAAAAGTTGACCTTTAAGTGTGTTAAAGGTTGGCACCTTACCTGTCTGAGAATCCTGTCTGGAAGGTAAGATGACTAAGAGACCTTTTACTAGAAAATTACTTAGAGTTAAAGAACCACTAAAGCTTATACATTCAGACATCTGTGGACCGATGAATATTAAATCAAGGGGTGGTTATAAGTATTATGTTACCTTTATAGATGACTACTCAAGATACAGATACGTCTATTGAATGCAACGGAAGTCGGAAACATGTGAAAATTTTAAAGAATTTCGAGCGAAATTTGAGATTCAGTTGGGAAAGACTATCAAGTCTCTACGATTGGATCATGGAGATGAGTATCTTGACTAAGAGTTTGAAGATTTCATTGTCGAGTATGGGATAGTGTCCCAACTCGCAGCTTCTGGTACACCCCAGCATAATGGTATCGCGAAGAGGAGAAATATAACCATAATGGAAATGGTGAGATCTATGATTAGTTTCTCAATATTTACAAATTCCTTTAGGGGATATGCGCTACAAATAGTGGCATACATTTTGAATGTAGTGATATCTAAATTTTTTCCTAATATTTCGCTATAGTTGTGGAATAGTGGTAAATCTAGCTTACGACATTTCTGCATATAGGGATGTCTAGCACACGTGCTGAGGAACAGTAGTGGAATGCTTGACTCCAAGTCTGTGGTCTACTTGTTTGTAGGATACTCCAAGGACACCAGAGGTGGACACTTCTATAGTTCTGAAGATAACAAAGTATTTGTATTGAAAAATACAATGTTTCTAGCTATATTAGTGACCATAAACTTTGTTCTAAGATTGTATTGAATGAGTTGGAGCCTAGTGAAACCAATACTCAGTCAATAAGAGTTGTTGATCCATTAACATATGAGAGTCAGATGATTCCTAGTCAGTATACACTACCACCTAGAAGTAGTGAGAGGGTTGTGAGACAGCCTGAAAGCTATTTGGGTATAAATGAGGGACACGATGTTATCTTTACTGATAGTGTGGATGATCCATTAACATTTATGAATTCAACGGAAGATTCTGACAAAGAGGAATGACATAAAACCATGAATCTCGAGATAGAGTCCATGTACTTTAACTTATTTTGAGATCTTGTAGATTTACTGAATGGGATAAAACCCATAGGGTGTAAGTGGATATACGAGAGAAAGAGAGGTTTAGACGGGAAGGTAGAGAACTTTAATGCAAGACTAGTGGCCAAGGGTTATACTCAAAAAGAGGGGGTCGATTATGAAGAGACCTTCTCGTCAGTAGCCATGTTTAATTCTGTTAGGATTTTCTTATCCATTGCTGCCTATTTTGATTAAGAAATTTGGCAGATGGATATCAAGACTACATTTTTGAATGACAATCTTGACGAAAGCATCTATATGATGTAACCAGAGGGATTCATGTCTCCAGATCAAGAGTAAAAGGTTTACAAGCTGTAAAGATCCATCTATAGATATAAGCAAGCATCTAGATCTTGAAACATTAGGTTTGATGATGTGATTAAAACATATGGCTTCGAGCAAAATGTCGATGGGCCTTGTGTCTATAAGCACAACATTGACAATAAAGTAGTTTTCTTGGTCTTATACGTAGATGACATCCTACTCATTTGGAATGATGTAGGAGTGTTGTATGATGTCAAGGGCTAGCTGGCTAACCAATTCCAAATGAAAGATTTGGAATAGACGAGTTATGTTCTAGGGATCCAACTTACAAGGGATCGTAAGAAAAAACTCATAGCACTGTCTCAGGCATTGTATATCGATAAGATTTTTATATGTATTTCGATGCAGAGCTCTAAGAAATGTAATGTACCTTCCAGGTATGAAGTTCACTTGCCTAAGGAACAATGTCCTAAGACGACTCAAGAAGTTAAGGATATTAGATGTGTACCCTATGCATCGACAGTAGGTACTCTCATGTATGCTATGTTATGTATAAGACAGGACATCTGCTATGCAGTGGGAGTAGTCAGTAGATACCAGTCCAACCTAGGATTGGATCATTAAAGAACGAGAAACTCTATGCTAGTGTATTCTGGACAAGATTTGATCCCGTTAGAAAACACAGATTCTGATTTTCAGTCAGACAGTGATTCTAGGAAATCCATGTCTAGCGCAGTATTCACCCCAGGTGGTGAATCCATTGTGTGTAGAAGTGTTAAGCAATCTTGCAGTGCTGACTCCATCATGGAAGCCAAATATGTAGCCGCTTGTGAAGCTACTAAAGTGGCTGTTTGGCTTCATAAGTTCTTGAGTGATCTGTAAGCTGTTCAAAATCTGGATAAGTCTATCACACTTTATTGTGATAACAATGGTGTTGTGGCTAATTCCAAAGAACTAAGAAGCCACAAGAGAGGGAAGCGTATAGAGAGAAAGTATCATCTCATTAGAGAGATAGTGCAGAGAGGAGATGTGATCATCACAAAGATAGCCTCACAGGACAATCATGCTGATCCATTTACAAAGACCTTACCGGCTAAAGTGTTTGAGAGTCGCCTAGAGGGTATAGGGTTATGAGATATGTCTTCCATGCGTTAGTGCAAGTGAGAGATTATTGGGGTTTATGGCCTAAAGCTTGTAATTTATAAATGGAATATTAACATAAATAAAAGAATAGTTTAATTCATTATTCTTATATCATATATTATGTATAACTTGTGCATTAAACATCCAAGATTGCCGGATGTAATCTCAAACTATGTATAGGAATGCCATATACAATTGGATACAGTACGAGACGTACAATCTAAAGAGTCTGTAGATAGCAAATAAAGATGGGTACTTTATTTTTGGTTAATCTATAGTTGCGGCCCATTTCGTAGTGTATGGTAATCACACCATGGATCATTCATATGGAGATATAAAAATGGAGGCACCTTGTATGATGTGAATATATAGGACTTGGCCATGATCTATATGATCTCTCACTAAGATCTGTTTAACGTTGAGATTTATTTGTATCAACTAATGATGGCTATATGTGGGTGATCTTAATCTTGAGTGTCTTATCAACTCCTTCAGGTTAGATTGAATTCTTTGATGTACCATGGGTGAGGTCGGAGTTGCATTCTTGATTAATATGCTCTGTATGTTGGGATTGCGGTTTGGCTTGTGGCTAGGAAGGTTTGTACACAATAGTTGAATCCACCCATTATTGCGAGAAGTAGATAGTAGTTCCCTTAAGGGTTAATTCTGGGGTTAAACAATATGAGTGCTTTTCTAATTCTGTAAGAAATGTGAGATTTATTGTTCATTAGAGAATAATGGTACTTAATGGATAGATATAGTTAGAGGGGTGTAACGAACATTATGACCTAGCTCTAATTATGAACTACTTGTAAAGAATCATACCATATGTAATAGCTATATCGATGGACAACGAAAGTTATTGGTTTGTGTAAAAACATCTACAGTGGGGAGAGTGCAGCTTTGGGTTTTTAGTGGAATAACACCGAAGTTAATAATCATGAAATATTAATTAACGAGTTTAATTAATTATTCCTAAGGATTATTGGAGCTCAAAATATTGTGGGTCCATTAGGTTCCTTGCTAGCCCGATCGATTTAGATAACAAGGGTCACGGTTACTTAATTGGATTGTCCAAATAATTGTGTAACAAAAGTGACACGTATTTGTTCGGGAATTAATTGAATATTTAGATTATTTAATTAACGAATAATGGTGATTAAATAAATTAAATAATGAGATTATATTATTATGTTATTAATCACTAGATGGAGGGTGTTAGTTGATATTTGATTTGAATAAAATAAGATAATATGATTATTTTATTTTTAAAATTTTTAAAGAGTTTGAATTCAAATCAAATCAAATAAACAAAATATTAATCAATATCTTTAAAGATATTTGAAATCTTAAAAGATTAGATTGATTGGTTTAATTGATTAGTTTTAATATATATATATATATATATATATATATATATATATATGATATTTTTTATTTTGAAAACCTAAGAAAACACCACACATAAGAGAAAACGATTAAAAATTAATCATAGAGAGGAAAAGAAAAAGAAAAAGAACCCTAGAAAGAGTTCTAGGTTTCGGTCAAGAAGAAAAAATAATTATTATTTTCTTCTTCTTCTCTCTTCTCCTCCTGTTGTTCTTAAGTATCGTGACATGTCCATACACAGTTGCCAGTCAGCCCTGTGAGATAGCGAGGAAGATCGAGTGGTTCAAATCAGAAGTAAATTGTAAAGAGAAAGAGCCATCAACGAAGGTATGAAGAAGTTGTTTCTTATATTTTCTTTATTGTCGATTTCGATTTCTTATTTTGTTACTATTTCGAAAAATAGATCCTAGGGTTTATCGATCGCAGTATTTCCTTTTAAAAATAGATCCAAGGGTTTATAGATCGGTGAACCGGGGTTCCAACAGGTTATAATTGTGGCATCGGCCAACTAGTCTATCCTTAGCAAAAGAAAAACTATCCTTCAAGCAAGCATTATTCAGATCAGTGTAATCCACACACATCTTCCATTGCTCATTCTTTATTAACCAACACCACGTTGGCTACCGATTCTAGGAACTAGATCTCTCTAATCGACCCTATAGCTAATAGCATAATGAATTCTTCCTTGATGGCTTCATTCCATTCTGGATTTAACCTCAATCTTTTTTGAATCACCGGTTTATGTTCGAGATCAATCACCAGATAGTGAGAGATCACACAAGTAACTATTTCTGACAGGTCTTCGTGCTTCCATATGAACACATCCTTGTAGTCCTTTAGCAAGCTGATCTTGTTGTTCTAGACTTGATCGGTTGATTGAGCCCCTACCTTGACAGTTTGATAAGATTCATTATTTTTGAGGATAACTTTTACCTCAGTTCTTCTTTCTATAGACCTTTCTCCTGCCTCGTAGACACTTATGTTGGGTTTAAATCAAAATCGATCAAGGTTTCCGCTTGGGACTCCTCCTCATATATTTCAAAACATTCTTCTCCCACCATGTTAACCTACATTACATTAGGGTTTGCTTTCACTTTATCACACATATTCCCACCTCAGTTAGGATTTTAACTGTTAGGGCGTAGGTGTTGTCACAACCTTGGACTTGTTCAGGAAAGGTCTCAATAGAAAAACATTATAGGGCTAATTCTTAACATCAACGACTATGAAATCAAGGAGTATAATCTTGTGGAAGGGTTAAGCTTTGATCTCAACCTGTAACTTGACTATCCCTAAAGATCTTACTTCAGCTGAGTTGAACCCCTTCAGTGGGATTGTTAGTGGATGCAAGTCTTTCCTTTGCAATCCTAACTGTTCGAACACTCTAGCATATAGAATGCCCATCGAGCTCCTATTGTCTATCAACACCTGTTTTACTTCTCGATGGCTGATGCATATCGACACTACGATCGCGACATTTGTCTACAAGTCCATACGCATCTGCTTCTAAAAAGATGATCGAGCCCCAAACCTTTTTGGCCCTTTTTAAATCAGCTCAACTTAGCTCACCCCATGCTCTTTTGGCCATTTATTACATCACGAACTTCTATCATCTTTTCTCTTCTGCTTCCCCCTATAAAGGGCCCATAAAAAATTGTGTTGATTACCCTCTTATATGCATTCCTCTTAAGGTTATCCCTTCTATTTTGGATACTCTCTAAGAGATTATCCCTTTGAAGATCCCTTAAATAGCTATCGTTACTCTTGAGGACTACATCTTTCAGGTATCCCTCTCTAATCAGCTTTTCAATGTACTCTTTTAGTTGAAAACATTTCGAGGTTTCAGGATAATTTTTCCGATGGATCTGACAGTACTTGAATATATCCTTTCTGAGGGTTTCTTTACAGGTTCCTATCCTCTATAATAGCCAGAATCTCCTTATTTTTTTTAGCTAAGGGAGTGATTTGTTGCCTTTCTAGTCCCCATCTCTAGGACCATCTCTATTTTTTCCCGAGTTGTTACTCTTCTAGTCCTTTTTCTAGTTACCCTTTGAGTTACACTCATTAGGCTTATGGCTCTTCTCTGGTGGACCACTGCGTTTGAACTCTCCTATATGGGCTATCATTTCCTCTTCTACCATCGCATATCCTCCCACAATATCCACCAGATGTGTATAAGTGGTTGCTCTCTTCTGCCTCAAGTTGTGCTGCAAACTGTTGATAAAGGCTAATGCCACGATGTCATCATTAGAGTGTTCAACCTCTGATACTTCTTGGGAGAACCTGTTCAGGTAATCTTTTAATTTCTTATTCTTTCTCTGCTTTAAGGTAGAAAGAATGGATATTGACTTCCTTCTCTAAATGTTCCCCATGAATTACCTAGTAAAGGCTTGTATCAACTCCTCAAAAATGTCAATCGAACCGATAATGAGGCCACCAAGCCATCTAGAGCTCTAATCACCTAAAGTTTATGGAAAGACCCTGCACATAAGTGCATTATAATAATCCTATTATGTCATTACACTTTGGCATCTCCTGACATGCTCATGGGGGTCGGTGTTTACCTTGAATTTTTCCACATATGTCATTCTTAACTTCTCAGAGAAACAAGCTCATCGAATTGAGTCGGAGAATGGACTATTAGAATCGCCGATCAACATATTATTCTGGCCTTGCCTACGCTCTAACATTTCTATCCTTCGTAATAAAACTTCTCATTCATCCTCTGATTCCCCCTTTTCATCAAACTTTTGTTGAATTGGTAATCTCATAAAGATCTCTTGGTACACTTCCTGTAATCTGAGCATTATGTTGGTTCAACCTAACTAGAGAGTTGGTAACTCGGTGTCTCTTAGATGAGGCATCATCAGTTGAGACCGATCGGAGTCTCCTTCGCTTACCTCCATAATGGTCTTCCTGGATGTATTATGCTCGACCACCGTTATATCTTCCTTCATTTTCCTGATGACTGGTCTTTCTTTGATCTCTTTTATCTCGGTCATCTCTTCCCTTGTAGCTCACAGTGCCTTGGTGACTATCTTTTCGGTGGTCCTAATCATCTTGACGATCAAATCTCTTTGGGAACGCTCTTATCTTTCAAGATGATCTGCCCTATCTCTAACAGCTTTGCGATGAGCACCCAGGGTTGTACCTACTATCTCTGAGCCACCTTAGGGTCTTAGGCTACTATAGGTGTGGACAACTGGTACGGGGAAGTCAGGTTTGCAGTCGCTGTTATTTTACTCCCTTGTCTGGCTGCCTCCTCAATAACTCTTCGTAAGGACTTTTGAGCACGCTGGAATGCCTCTTAGGAAATCCAATATGTGGTATTCGTGGGAGCTATCACGGCCTGGTCGTCTGTAATTGAGGTTCTAGAAAGTAATCTTCCTCCGGTGACAATGGCGTTCATCGAGCCTGAAACGTTTAAGTCACGCGGGGATTGGTTCCCATCTTAGCCTAAAGCATCTCAATCTCAGCTATTTGCCATGTTAGCTTTTCACAAGTTCTCATGGTGATTCTATAACACAGTTCTTTATCACCCCCTCCTTCTATCGCTAATTGTTGACGACAAGTTTTAGATGTTAGAAAATCAACCACGCGTCCAACAACATTAATGCAATTAATGATTGAATTATAAAGCAAAATAGAAAAACTTAATCACACAAAACACAAGATTTTACGTGGAAAACCCAAGAAGGGAAAAAATCACGGTTGCAGAGATGGCGAGGGAATGATATCAGTATGTAAAAACAAGTTACACAATGAATCTATCTTGCACTCTTACTTTTGTATATTTTTCATGTCATCTGCGTAATGGTATTTGGAGGTCTATTTATACATGCATAGAACCCTAATTCTTAAAGTACAAGTAAGGAAAGCTGATGAGGTTTAGTAAAACTCTAACTTCTTTTGGATATTCTACACATTTAGGTGGTGTTTGGTTACCATGGTAACTTCTTTTGCATATTCTACGCATTTAGGTGGTGTTTGGTTACCAAGGTGGAATGGTAATAAGAATGGGAATTGGAATGGAAATGAATGGAAAGGAATGGAAAGTTGATTTCATTGTTTGGTTGGGACTTTAGGATCAGTATATGAATCAGTACTATTATATTTGGTTAACAATTAAATGGAATGGAATTAACTGTATTTTGACTAAAATAACCCTAATTACAAAACATTTATTATAACATGATATATTGTGGATAATAATGATAAAATACAAAAGTATGTATAATATTATATATATTAGTATAACATATAACATATGTTATATATATATATATATATTGCAATAACATAATATATGTATTATAATATATATTATTATAATATATAATATATATACATATATTACATAATAATATATGTAATATAAATATTATTATATATAATTTAATATGCATTTATATATGTTGACGCCAATTTCTTGATGGTCAAGAAAGTCAACAATACTGGATTTTGTTATGACCTATTAAAAGAGAAGAGAAAAAGAATGCAATTAATATTGTTACGGCACGAGTATACGTGGTAAAACTCCGATGATCGGAGAAACGTCCACGAGTGGTTGAATGCACAACCAAGCCAAATCCACTATTAAATATTAAATTACACCACTCAATCTCTCTTGCCTCTCTTTTACAGTGATTTCTTTTCTGTTGATTGTTCCTCCCTTTCTACAGAGAGATTATAGGTCAATTTATATGTTCATAGAACCTCAATCTTTGTTCCACACGTAAGGAACGGTGATAATGTTTAATTAAAACTGGTTGCTTGTTGGAGTCGTATTTGTCTTCTTTCCTATTTCTGAGATCTAGTGGATCGAATATGAATCTTTATGGGATTCTAGTTGCACAGTCCGTTTAGGATTTATTTCCTAATCAGTGTGCAGTCTTCTAGAAGAGTAATTGTTTATTGATCTGGACTCATTTCCTATATGGTGTTTTGCCCTTCTGGAAAATCTTTAAAGTCTTTCCTCCTTTGATACGGGGGATGGAAATTAGGATGTTTTTGTATTGAAGTATGATTCTAGATTACTTCTTGAGCTTATTTTCTCGTGGATCACGTATTTGAATTCTTCACTCGGGCATCTCATGTTGTCTCGAGTAAAGCTAAATGTGCTAAGTATTCGAATTCGTATTCGGCCTTACTCAAATTTTTCTTGTTTCGGTGACACCTCCGATGGTGTTTCTGATGCCAGCTTCTTGGGGGGCTATCTTATCTGTCAGTGACGTGTACATTTAATGAAATATACATATAACAATACCCCATTAAAATGCTTTTGCCGAGTAGAATTCATTTTGGCGGAAGTATTTTAATTGCTTGAAATCCCAACTAGCTTTTTGTCTTGTCTTCCATTAATGCTTTATTAAAGTAGGAATAATAATCCTTAAATTAGTTCGCAGCATTAATTATGTGTCTTAATGGCAACCATGTACGTGCAATTTGTCTCTTTACGCGAAATCCCTATGATTGTGACATTCTAAAATTCTGATAGCTTGATCTGTTTTTGTCTCGAAGTGTGTCTTTCTATTGTTTGGTATACCTATTGGCATTTATGAGATACGACCCGCTGATTATCTGATACACCGTTTACGCCACCGAACATCCCCTCTTTTTTCAATCTTCTCGCCTTTCCAAACCTAGAGTTTCATGATTTAATTATTAAGTGACTTATTTAAATTGATGGGAGCTTTCTTATCGTTCATTTTTATGAAAAGAGGCAAAAGACCCAGGCTTTCTCCTCTCTTATAATGCACAAATTCATCTTGATTCTTCACTGAAACTTTTTTCAGTTTCTCTGCATCTGCTTTTAAGGTCAGTGTCCATGGATTCTATTACACGTCACCGTCTTTTTGTTATAGCCTTTGATAAGCTTGAGAGTGGAGATACTTATTTAGTCTCGCGCATTTATAAATTATTAGGGGAGTCACCCTCTGACCAACCTTATTTTTTCAATGTTGACGTTTATGGGCTTTACCCTGGTGTTCCTTCTAGTCCCAACCCTGAATCTTCTTCTAGCTCTGCTTCTTCCATTTCTAATCGTCACAGGTTCCTTTATGATCTAGGATGGGGAAGCATTGAAGTAATCACACGGTTCACAAACATGGTTCAAACGATATTCAGATTGGGAGGCAAGTGGTTAGTGAGAATGATGTTGAAGAAGAGCATCGTGCCTCTCGGATTCTCTTTTCTCTTGATCGCCCAAGTACGTATGATGCTGAACCGAACATGGTTGGGGACACGGAGATCGAGAAATATCATGATCATTTTGATCTAGATAAGTTTATCTCGATGATGGTTGCTGATGGCAGGGCCGCGTGGAATCCTCATCGGGGTATGGTTGCAATTTATGGATCCATGTTTAGTTGCGGGGTGACTATTCCCCTTCAACCTTTCATTGCTTGGTTCCTTGCCGAGGTGGAGATTGCTCCGGCATAGCTTGCCTCGAACAACTACATGATTCTGATATGCATGGGGCTCATGTGCAGCCGAATAAAGTTGTCACCGTCTTCCCCTCATGAAATAAGGTAATTTTATACCCATAGGCAGTCTAGTAAGATTGGGACTTATTTTCTTTTCTCCAACCATCCAGAAAACTGGATCCCTGAAGGAGTGAAGGTGAGTCAGAGCGTCGATAATTCCCTGGACGTTAAGAAAAAGGGTTTCATATGGGGTTTTCCAAATTCAAACAAATATTGGAAAAACAGTTGGTTTTTCATAGGAGGGAACTGAGGAAACCAGGTCAAGCTTTCAGTCGATGAAGCTCGGGAAGTATTGAAGGCTTCGCTACTTCTGCTCTCCCAATCGCTGGAACAAAACGCCACCCATTTTCACTGATGCTGAGTTGACTAACCTTGCTCGAGCGGTTGTGTGTACTTTGGGAAAAAAAAACAGGTCCTACCTTTTTTATGAGAAGAAAATGATGGATCTTGGATTCTTTGCTTAGATTTATGCTTGTCGCAGACGTTGTAAGTGAACTTTACTATTGCTTTCATTTTTGGTGTTTTTTGCACTTCTAACTCCTTACTCCTATCGGATTAAGTATATGATATGGACGTAGTCTGCGACGTTCAGGCCAGCCAGGAAAGGCGATTATTCAGGCGAGTCACAAGGATGCCTCTCGTCAAAACGAGGAAGAGATTGCCTCGCCTGATGACGAGTCGGATAAGAATTATGAAGGATCCGATGTGCAAGTTCTTGAGTATGTTCCTAAAGAGGTCGTTCAGCCGACCGCGGGGGAATCAAGTGGCCCGAGTGGCCCTATGGGATCTGATAATGACCAGGGGTCTGAGAATGAAGACGGGCAAGGTGGGCACCCTGGTGGTGTAACATCTGATGATCCTAGTTCCTCTGTTGACGAGTTGCCAATTGAGAAGTCTGTTGATAGAGGTGGAGTTAGGGAACCCCCTGCTAAATAGGTTAACCTTTATCCTGATCTTTTTGAACCCTTCCAAGATATTACAGAGGATGACCCTGCAGCTGACCTCGACCTCGACCTCAACCGCACTCGGGCTGAGAAAAGGAAGGCATTTAATTCTTTTGCTCAACCTCTTCCAAAAATTCCCCTAGTGGTGTCATTCATTGAATCAAGCAACGAAGATGCTAATACTAAGGACTCCATGAGTGCTCAAGTAGAGACATCTTTGGAAGGGGAGGATTCTTAAGTGAGTTTGAACAAAGAAGATTCTTTACCCCCAGGGGTTGAGAATATAGTAACGGGATCCTCGGGAAAGCCTAAGTGTCCCACCTCCCAGGATATACTGAGGACCATGTCGTCTTGCCAAGCTTTTATCGGTGATGACCATTGGAGCCGCTTCAGAAGTGGTTCCACAATAGAGCGTCTTCATAATATTTTCAATAGTGCGACCTATGTAAGTCCCCAACTGCATTTCGTTTTATTGTGCCTTAACGTGGAAATGTCTAACCCACTTCTCTACAGGTAGTTGCTGAGTTTGCTGAGGCTGTTCAGTTGCAGCAACACCAAGCTGATCGAATAAGGTGTCTAGAAGCTCAGTAAAAGGAGAGTGAGGATAACCGTGCTCGGATTGAGGCGGTCTATCAATAATAAGTGAGTTCTACCTAGGAGTTCATCGATTGCTGTTTAGCAAAGCAGATGGAGGCTGGGGAGAGGGCTTCTACTGTAAAAGAGAAGGCTAAATATTTTCAGGACTTGCTCTCCGTTGCCCAGGAATCAATGCTAAGGTCTGAACAAGAGGCTGAACAAGCAAAGTCATCCTATGAGTAAAAAATTGAAGATCTTGAGCGCTAGGCTTTGACGGTTGAATCCCTTTCGAAGAAAGCCAAGTTAGAACTTAAAGTTCAAAGGGTTGATCGCTCTAAGAAGGTCCCAGCTTATGATTCTTTGCTCCTTAGGGAGTTTCAGTGGGGGTTTGTTTTGGCTAGTAAGTTCTTTAAGGTCAAGAACAGGGCGACCGATAAGGTCTGAGCCAATTGGGAATATTCAATCAGAAATCACGTGGATCGGTCCTCAGAGGTTCTTCGGACTCAAATGAGGGAATAGAGGGCTTATTGTCGAAGCCAAGGTAAAGAACCTCATCCTATGCATCTGGAAGTCCCGTATGAGCATTCTTTTTCGACCTTTTATGCTAGTTAGGAAACTGGTGTGGACGGGTCAAAGCCTGATGTTAGATCAATCTCTGGAGTGGATTATATTGCTTGGATGGATGATATGGATGACATAATTGTTTGGCCTTTGAAGAAGAGCCTTCTTCAAGAATATGAAATGGTGTCTGATCCGAGCATCGGCAAGAGTTCTAAGTCCTCGGCCCTGTCTTAGATCTTGTAAAAATTTATATAATTAATGAAACTCCATATTTTGCGTGATTGTTTTTTGTCGTGAATTGAAACGCCAAGTATCTTATTAACTGGCTAATATCGTTGAGCGATATAACTTTTAAGTGCCAAGTATATTATTAACCGGCTAATGTTGTTGCCCGAGTAACTTCTTTAAACGCCAAGTATCTTATTCAACTGGCTAATATTATTAACCGAGTAATCTTAAAACAAAGGCTAATAGACTTGCACTTTGTATTTCATACTCGGTTGCTGCCCAAACGGTGCATCGAGGCTCACCATGATCATACATTCGAGTCCTTGTGCATGTCACGGAGGACGTCTCCTAGTTTTGTCTGTGCAAGGGCTTACCAAACCGTTAAGCTCTGAATTGCTTAACACATCTGCGTAACTCACCAGGATTTAACCGACGGTGCCCCGAGCCATTTTCCAGAATCCGGTGCATCGGGATTACCTTTTGGTTAAGGTCTTTATTGACCTTGTTCGGCTGGCATGCTCTTTTGAGCTTCTCCGCCCATTCAGGATTTTTGCCAAATTAGTGGCCCATTTTAGTGCCTGTTAATTCTCATATGTTCTTAATATCATATGCTCAATCTTTTCATATGTTCTTATTATCATATGCTCACTCTTTTCATATGTTCTTATTATCATATGCTCAATTTTTTCATATGATCTTTTTATCATATGTTCTTATTGTCATATGCTCAGATTTATGGGAATCCAGTTGTTGGATTTTTTATTCATAATTCTGCAAAACTAACAATATGAAAAAAATAAAATCAAGGATTTCTAAGAATAAATCACTAAAAAATATCCTGACTAAAAGGTGATAAAGCGAATTTCAAGGATAGAAAATCTTTAAATATTGGGCGTTGCATGGTCGAGTAAGACCCCTCTAACTGATCATGGCCAGCCATCCCTTCAATCTTGTATGGGCCTTCCTATTTGCCAGCTAATAAGCCCGTGGCCTTATTTTTTATGTTCAACAATACTTTTCTAAGCATTAACTCTCCTATTTTGGAACCTCCTAACCCAGACATGAGAATTGTAGTGCCTAGCCGCTCTTTGCAGATATGCCGCATTTCACACTCGAGACTTTTCCCTTTTTTCTTCTAACTCATCTAGGCCTCGTAATAACATATCAACATTATGGTATTTATCATATAACCTGACTCTAGATGACATATATGATGTTTCTATCGGGATGATAGCCTCTGTTCCGAATGCCAAGGAAAACGGTGTTTCTCCGGTACAAGTCCTTGTTGTTGTTCGATAAGTCCACAATACTTCAGGAAGTTTTGTGACCCAACTGCCCTATTTTGCATCTAGCTTCGCTTTGAGCGTGTGCTTGATGACTTTGTTCACTACTTCAGCTTGTCCATTTGATTTAGGGTGGGCGGGTGTGGCATAATAATTTGCAGTCTGGTACTCATTACACGGCTGCCTGAACTTTTGATTGTCAAATTGGGTGTTGTTATCAGCGATAATAGTATTTGGGAATTCAAACCTATAGAGTATGTTTTTCTTCGCAGAGTTTGTGGTGTTTGCTTACGTGATGTGCACTTGCACTTTAGCTTCCACCCACTATGTGAAATAATCAATAGCCATAATTACATGCTTAGTTCCACCCCTATTCCTGCTGGTATTGGACTGATTAAGTCCAATCCCCACATGGAGAATGGCCATGGGGATGTAAGGCTTCCAAGGTGTTTAGGGGGTTGCCGAATGACATTGGTGATCCTTTGGCAAGCATTGTAACTTTCTGAACATCACTGTGCATCAGAGAAAAAAGAAGGCCAATAAAAACCTTGCCTGAGTTCCTTGTGTGCCAAACTTCTGCCTCGTGTAAAATTCCCGCAAACTCCACCATGGATTTCCTATAGTATCCGGTGTGCATCCTCCTCTAACACGCACCTTATGAGTGTTCGGGAGAACCCTCTTCTGTACAGTTCTCCTCCAATCATAGTGTATTTTGCTAACACGTACCTGGCGCATTTTGCTTCCAAGGGGGCTTCTAGGAGTATATCTTCTTCCAAGTACTTTTTTAGTTGAGTCATCCAACCATCTAACAGAGTTCAGATTTCTAAGACATCAAAGTCTTTTGGCTCAACTATATTAGGCCTGAGAAGATGTACGATCGGGGATATTCTTTCGCCTGATTGTGGTTGTTGTTGATGCTAGTTTGGACAGAGCATCTGCTTTTTCATTTTCTTCCCGAGGGATTTGGACAATCCTATATTCCTTGAATCGTTGAAGGATATGTTTTTCTATGCCCAAATAAGCCATCATACTTTCATCCCTGGCCTGATATTCATCTAAAACTTGGTTGGCGACTACCTGTGAGTCACTGAGAATTTCAACTTCATCTGCTCCGAGTGCGATACAAACTCTAAGTCCTGCCAGCAGTGCCTCATACTTGGCTTGGTTATTTGTTGCTTTGAAGTCGAATCTCATGGCACACTTGACATCATCTTCTTCTGGGGTGTATATCACGATCCCTATCCCACTACCATGAGTGTTCGAGGAGCCGTCAACATATAACTTCCATGAGAAGCTCCTACCCAACATTCTTTTCGCTTCTAGATTAGGCTCTATGAATTCTACTATGAAATCTGCCACTGTTTAGCCCTTGAGTGATGTCCTGGGCACATATTTAATATCGAATTCACTCAGCTCGATCGCCCATTTGGTTAATCTCCCTAAAATCTCATGTTTCTGCAGAATTAACTTAAGCGGGCAAACGATGAAAACCCTGATTGCATGTGCTTGAAAATACGGCCTTAACTTCCTTGCTGCCAAAATTAATGCTTAAGCCATCTTTTCTGCTTACGAATATCTGATTTCAGCCGGAAGAAGAGCCTTGCTGATATAGTATACTGGCTTTTGTATTCCATTCTTTGTTCGGATCAGGGCTGAGCTTACTGCTAATTCTGTAAGTTACAAGTACAGGTAAAGTATTTCTCCTTCCTTCGGTTTCGAGAGGATAGGTGCATGTCCTAAGTACTCTTTTATCTTCTGAAATGCCTACCTACATTCTGCATTCCGCATTCCATTCAAGTCTCTTCCATTTTCTGATAATTTTGAAAAATGGAGCATATTTATCGGTAGCCTTAGATATGAACCTACCAAAGGAAGCTAGGCATCCCGTTGAATGTTGTACCTCCTTTAAGATTCTCAAAGAAGTCATTTTCTAAAGGGCTTCAATCATCTCGGGATTTATTTCAATCCCCCTTTGGTGCACTAGAAAACCGAGAAATTTTCCATAAGGAACCCCGAATAGGCACTTGTTCGGATTCAACTTTATCTGGTACCTTCTCAGGACATCAAATGTTTCACGCAGGTCCGAAACACGTCGTTCTATCGAGATACTTGTAGTTAACATGTCTTATATGTAAACTTCCATGCTTCTTCCTATTTGGCGGGTGAAAATACCGTTGACCAATCTTCGATAAGTAGCCCTAGCATTTTTTTAGCCAAAAGGGCATCACTGTATAATAGTACGAACCTTGATCGGTCATGAATGCTGTTTTATCTTCATCAGCTTTGTTCATCCATATCTAATTGTATCATGAATAAGCATCCATAAAACTGAGCAGTTCATGACCTGATGTAGCATCAACTAACTGGTCTATTCTAGGAAGTGAAAAACTATCCTTTGGGCATGCTTTGTTTAAATCTGTGAAATCCACACACATTCTCCATTGACCATTTTTCTTCTGGACTAATACTACATTTGCTTCCCACTGAAGGTAGTTGATTTCTCTGATTGATCCTACAGTGAGTAACTTTTCTACCTCCTACTTGATTGCCCGACTTCTTTCGAGGTTGAAAGATCTTCTTTTTTGTATCACAGGTTTTACGCTCGGATCCACCACCAAGTGATATGATATCACTCGTGCGTCTATCCCCACCATGTCTTCGTAACTTCATGCGAGCACGTCTTTGTATTCTCTGAGTAAATTGATGAGATCTATCCTGACCTTTTCTTTTAGATTAACTCCGATTTTAACCTTCTTTACTGGTTCATCTTCTTTTAAGACTACTTACTCTGCTGGCTCCTCTGATGTTTCGAGTTCCTCCATTGGGTCGAACTCGAACATTATTGATTCTCCATACTTAGTTTGATCAGATTGGGTCAAAGCACACACTTGGTGTTCGCTGTTATCTATGTCCTTGTAAACTGAGAGATTAGCTCTTCTAGCAATTTCCTACGAACCCTTGATCGTTCTTCCCCATTCTATCGAGAATTTGATAATTAAAGCGTAGGTTATCGTTACTGCTTTTTTTTTGTTCAAGAAAGGTCGACCCATTAAGGCATTATAAGGCTAGTTCTCTATATCCACCACTCCAAAGTTGAGTAGCAACATTTTCTGGCAAGGCGCCACTCCAATCTTCACGGGCAATTTCACCATTTCAAGAGACCTAACCTCAATCCTCTGAACCCTCTGAGTGGGGTATTAAAAGGTTGCATGTCCTTTCTATCTAATCTCAGTTGATCACAAACAGCCACACTGAGGATGTCTGCTAAGCTACCATTGTCCATTAGTATCCTCATTACTTCTATATGGCCAATTCCGGCACTAATGACGAGAGCTGAAATTCCCAAGAAAGTGTGTGTCTATAAACCTAGAGGGGTGAATAGCTTTTAATTCGATTGATTACCAATTTCGTGAATTAATCAATATTAGTAGAACTACTTCATTCTTCCAAGTGTTCAAATAAATGACAATAAACATAAAGCAATAACAACAAGCAATATATACGTGGAAACCCTCCAAATGGAAAAAACCATGGGTTGTTCAGTGCACCACACTCGATCCTCAAAATCCACTACTGAATGAAAGTTTACAACCTAGGTTGACCTCCCGTCACACCCAATACGGTTACTAACCCTTTCACTCCATCCGACTGGCCTTTTATAGTGATTTTGGATCACCAACCTTATGCACTAACCACTTAACCACAAGCTTAATCAACAATGAAGAGATAATGGCAACCTAAGTGAATATGCAAGAATATTTTATTTGCAAAAATGCTTTCATGCTTATCTAGTATTAAAAATGACAAGAAAAAAAATCCTAGATATCAATGTTCTAAATGCAAAGTCAAGAAGAATTAGCTAGAAGGGTAAAATTGTCCTAAATTCTAGCTATCACTAATCAATGCTCTCAACCAACAATCAAGACCACAAGCATGTCATAAAAGCTATTAAGCACACAAGCATGCATTTAATTTGTAATAAAAGCTAGAACCTAGGTATACATGTCATAGTAATGAAACTATAAAGTCTATAGCATGTAGAGAATACCTAGTCATGAACAAACAAGAGACTCATGCTTGAACGATGCTTGATGATTATGTTTTGAAGTTTGATTGAGTAAAAATGGCTTCTTGGAGCTTTTCTTACTAAGAAAACCTTATCTCTTAAAATAGGTTTGGAAGCTCTTAAAAAACGAGTTGGGGAAAAGATGACATATTTATACAAGCCCCTAAACGAAACTACGTTGTTTTATAAACATAGCCAAAAAGGTTGTAGTGTGCGGGTCCATACCCGCACAGTGACCAGCTCATATCAGTGCATGATTATGTATACTCGCGTAAATGTTCGCGCATGGCTGGAGACCGAGAGATGAAAAAATCATCACCCAGTGCAATGTAAGGGTCCCAAACCGCGCAAGTGTCCGCGCATTGACCTGACACCGAGAAGCAACATATTGTCACCCAGCCTACTGCGTAAGTACTACACGGGTAGCCACCCACGCAAAACCCGTGCACTTCCCTGTTAACAGAGGGATCAAAGAAACACAAGCAAGATCAAACACAAAGCAATCCAAGCAAGCAAGAGATAGACAAATAAAGCACACACAATGTAAAATAAGCACTAATGCAAGGTAATTAAGACATGCATGAGAGTAAGTGTGTGCACTATAAACTCTTCAAAGTGATAAAGCAAGTGATATATCTTTGAAGCTTGAACTTAATCACGAGAAAAGCTGGCGTAAGCTACCCTTACATATTTATCTCCAAATATGGTTTGTCAATCGAAATAGTCAATCAATAACCAAGGAACTTATAAGAGCATCGTTTGGTCGGACGTCGACCCCATGTGAGTCAGCTTCAGTGAATATTATCGGGTCCCATCCTTCCTTTATTCTCTTCAAATCAGGCTTGATGGAATTAATGTCAAAATTCTGTCTTGCTTCCACTGCTTCTCAGATTTCCTGAATCCGCTCTTGGTTACTTCTCCCAGATGATAGTCCTCCAAAGATAGTCTATATCGCTCCACTCACCTCAGAACTGGCCTTTTTATTTAATCCTGATTTATGATCTTCTGGCTTGGTTTCTTTCCGAGTTTCTGACTTCTCATCTTTCTTTAAGATTATATCTTACAGATGTCCTTCTCAGATGAGGATTTCTATATAGTCTCTGAGATGGTAACATTTAGAGGTCTCATGACCGGTTTCTTTATGGAATCTATAATACTTTGTCGTGTCACGTTGGGAAAATTATGACTGCCGATGTGGCTCCTTCACCAGATTCTTCTCTCTCAGTATTGTCAGGATCTATTCCTGTCTTTTTTGAAGCGGAGTGTAGTTTGTATATTTTCATTGGAACTTTTCCTTGGCTTGGTCAGTATTATGTCCACTTCCCCCATCTTTGCTTCTTTCCTTGTTATTTCCTTTCTGTCTTTGACTCAACATCTTTTTGTTTGGGTCTCCCTCCATGCATGTAACAACCTCCTGTTTCCAACTCTTCTTCTTCAGCTAATGCATATCCTACGACCATATCCTACTACCATATCCATCATGTCTGCATATCTAGTTAGTCGAGCTCTTCTTAAGTCGAAAGATAATCGCCCGTTCTGTAGGTTGTTTTTGAATGCAGCGATTATTGCTTCATCATTTATACTGCCGAATTCTGAGACTGCTTGGCCGAATTTTCCCAGATACTTTTTTAACGACTTATCTTTTCCTTGTTTTAGTTGAGAAATGTATGTAACTGATTTTTTTGTGTACGATCCCCAGGAACTGTCTTGAAAAACTTTTGCTCAACTCACCAAAACTCCTAATACTTGCCAGAAGCAATATCCCAAACCATCTTGAGCCTGTATCCTTAAGAGTTTGTGGAAAGTTAAGACACAACAAAGGATCGCTATGGGCATATTGGGCCGTAGCATTTTTATACCATCTGACATGCTCATTCAGATCTGTATTCTTTTTGAATTGTTCCACGTGGGGCATCCTGAATCTCTCCGGGAACAGTGTTCATGGAATATCTCTAGTGAAAGGGCTATCAGAATCATTGTCAGACAACTCATTGTACCTATACTGCCTAATCAGCGGGTCCATTTGGTGCTTGTTATTCTCGACTTCTCAGGTCAGGCTCTTGATTACGATATCTCTATCACCCACCGGCTCTCCCCGATGGTCGACCCGTCGTGTGACAGTCATACCTGTCACCATCTTTTCTTCATCCTGCCTTAAAGTCTCATGAGCCAATCCTTGTAAGTGTATGGTTCCACAGTGACGTTTACGATTACGACGGTCACTGTCTTCTAATGATGACATTCGATCCCTTCGCCGATCGTATTTAAGGTATCTACTGTACCCCGTTTGATCATGGCTTCATCTTTGGGGGGTTATTATTTTATAGGTATCTCAGGATCCTGGTCACACAATGTGCCCCTAGTTAGATTGACAAGATCTGAACTCCTGACCGGCACTAACGCATTTGGTTCTGGTCTGACTATAGTCGATCGAAGCCTAGAGGGTGATTATGGATTTGGCAGATTTTTCCCTCCCGCAGCTAGTAGATTTATTCCTTCCTCTGCTGCATCTGCCAATAACTATTGTAATTCATCCCTGAAACGATACGTAATGCCCTCGCCGGTCGGAGGGACTAGCTGAATGCCAACCAGGGATACCGGTTGATTCCCAATGGTTGTTGTGGGATCCTGAGTGGTCCCCTTCATATGAGCATTATCTGGAGATTTTCGAGTATCCCTAGAACTGTCCTTACTTCCATTAACAGACATCTTTTAAATAGATCGAAGGTTCCACCCCCTTCCTCTAGCGCCAATTGTTGACATCATTTTCTTGATAGTCAAGAAAGTCAACAATACTGGATTTGGTTATAACATGTTAAAATAGAATAGAAAGAGAATGCAATTAATATTGTTACGACACAAGTATACGTGGTAAAACTCCGATGATCGGAGAAACGTCTACGGGTGGTTGAATGCACAACCAAGCCAAATCCACTATTAAATATAAAATTACACCACTCAATCTCACTTGCCTCTCTTTTACAATGATTTCTTTTCTATTGATTGTTCCTCCCTATCTATAGAGAGATTATGGGTCTATTTATATGTGCAGAGAACCCTACTCTTTGTTCCACAAGTAAGAAACGGTGATAGTGTTTAAATAAAACTGGTTGCTTATGGATCGAATATGAATCTTTATGGGATTCTAGTTGCGCAATCCGTTTAGGACTTATTTCCTAATCGGTGTGCAGTCTTCTAGAAGAGTAATTGTTGCTTAATCTGGACTCATTTCCTATCTGGCGCTTTACCCTTCTGAAAACTCTTTAAAGTCTTTCCTCATTTGATACAGGGGATGGAAATTAGGATGTTTCCGTATTGAAGTTTGATTCTAGATTCCTTCTAGAGATTAACTTCTGGTCGATCAAGTATTTGACTTCTTCACTCGGGTTTCTCATGTTGTCCTGAGTAAAGCTAAATGTTCCGAGTATTTGTATTTGGCCATACTCGGATTTTTCGTGTTTCAGTGATACCTCCAATGGTGTTTTTGATGCCAGCTTGGATGCTTATCTGGCAATCTTCTTGGGAGGGCTGTCTTATCTGCCAGTGACGTGTACATTTAATGAAATATACATATAACAATATATAATATATAATATATACTATATGTTAGTAATATTAATATTATAAAATATATAAAATATACATATATTTCATAATAATATATATAATATAAATATTATTATACATATTTCAATATCTATTTATATATAATTTAATATATATTATGTATTAGTAATATAAATATTATTGATATTAATATTATTATATATTATAATGTATATATATATATATATAATATGTATATTATATTATATATAACATAATATAATATATAATACGTACATTGTTGGAAAAAGTGCCGTAAGAACAAATGTGGTTAGTTTTTTGCTGAAATAATAATTGGATTGACATTTTAGTTTATATTTGTGTACATTAAATGTTATTAATATTGTATTAATAACATAAAATTCCATGATTATTAACTGTACTATTAAACGTAGTATATAAGTTGTTATATACATGAGGATTATGTTTAATATAATAATTTTAATTGTCTATAATTGATAATTAAAGTTGGGATCTTTAATTGATTAAAATTACTAGTACGGTTCATTCCCATTAAGAATGGAACAGGTTTATCCGAACTGTTAATGTGGTGACATTAGAATGAATGTACTTTGTAAAATAAGATTATACAAGACATGGACAAGATAAATTGGAATCTTAAATAATCTCCGTCTTAAAACAAAGTTTTCCCATTTATCAAAAAGATGGTCATATATGGAACGATCTTAATCCTGAGTATTTAAACCTAAAATCTTCTAACTTGGAGACATAATGATATATTTAGCTGGGAATGATAATATACAAGATGGAATCCATTCCTTCTTAATTGAAGCAGACAAACAGTTCTCCGAAGTAAATGATTCGGATCTTGAACAATAGAGCACTCAATTTATGATAAGATCATAATTAATTGTTCATTAGAGATTCACGGGCACTCAAGGATAAAGATGTATTTGAGAAGTCAATGGATTTGAACCTAGCTCATATTACAAACTGTTTATGGAGGATTGATCTGTATGTAATGATTATATCAACGGATTGTTCAATTCCTATTCGAGTAATTAATTCTATAATGACAGGAATGCAGTTCCAGTTTTTTAGTGGAATAAATCTGGAATTAATAAATCTAATATTTAATTAAAGAGTTTGATTAAATATTAAAGATTTATTGGAGCTTGAAATTATAGGTTCATGTGTCCCCATGCCATCTCCATAACACTGTATTGAATATTGAGGTATAATGACTAATGAGGCTCAGTGATTAATTTAGAATTAATCATCTTTACATAAATGAGTTTATGTATTGTTTTATTGAATAAATAATATTTGATTTTTAATTATATAAATAATATAATAATTAGATTATTTCTTATATATATAAAATAATAATTTAATTATTTAATCTACAAATTTTCTTTGTTAAGTTGGTGGCGTGGTGACTTTGTGCACCACCCACCAACAAGTTTTTTTTAATTATTTTTGGTTATAAATAGCAAACATGAAGTCTTCATGCCTTGACCATGAAAAGAGTTTTTGTGTTGTTTTCTGTACACACGTTTAAACCAAGTTGAATTGAAGCTCCTATTTTATGCTTCTTTTTGCCACCCACCACCCCCAGCTCTCTCTTTCGTTTTATAAAGACCACAAAAGAAGAAAGATAAAAGTGTGTTCTTGTAATTTTTACAAGGGAGAGAGAGAAACAAAGAAGATTTCCTAGTTCAAATCTAGTTCATTGTAACGAGAGAAATATAAAGAAAGGAAAATAAAATAAAAATTTAACTATAGCCTCTGCAGAATATTGTGAGAGAGTCTCTTAATATTATTCTTGTTGTCTCAAGAGTTGAGTACACAACTTGAACATCAATTTGAGAGTCAAAATTTTCTGTTGAGTACAGAGATGCCTACCCGTCGGTTCTTTTGTGTTTAAGATTCGGTGTGGAAGAACTTGGTTCAAGAGAATCACGAAGATCCTGAAGTGGAAGAACTCGGATCAAGGGAATCACGAAAAGTCTACTAGGGTAACGATTTCTTTCCCTAATATTTTTAGTTAAATATTAGAATCAATATAATCACAACGATCCAGCTAAAATGGTTTTGTTTTTTTGAAAACTTTTGAAACGGAACCCACCGCCCTTTAGCTACGCAGATGCTAGTTTTTGATTTCCAGAACCAACAATCGGTATCAGAGCCTCGTTATAATTCATATTATTTCTAATATTAGAATTGATTCCGGTAGTAAGCACTTTGCATTAGATGTGATTTAATGATTATTTTTATCTATGTGATGCATAGTAAATAAAATGATTTTGGTCGTTAATTATATGGTTCCTTTGGATTTATTATTAATTTTAATTGTATATCGTTTCTTCAATTTTTAGATAAAAATTTGTAAACCCGATGTGGTATAGGATTTTTTTTGTATAATTTAAAATTGAAGAAGACGGTGTTATCAGCAAACCGATGAGATTGGATCGCATCAAGGATGAATATTACAACAAGACCAAATTTGTAATTTGATTAATTTTTGGGTTGTAATTTAAATATCCAAAGGAACTCGGCTAAAATTCATTTCGTTTTTATTTTCTTTTCATATTATATTATATGTGATAATTGTACAATATGTTCATGCATATAATATGTCATCTATAATAATTAGTGCCTACTGGAATCGTTATGACATGTCATGCATACATATTCTATTCTAAAATTGTTTTAGATTATAAATAGATTTGTATTTGTTAAAAATTTTACTATTACATAATATTAGATATTTTGTAATTAAAATACAACAATTTAAAATATTGAGTGGTAGTGGGTAATATGACAATATTACCCATAGTCTCTACCATTAGTACAACATCGTGAGATTTAAATGGCGCCTCAAGATGCTTTGATTTCATCCTCCATACGGAGGGTGTCCATTTGAGTCAATAGCAAGGTTGTTTTCCATGCGATAGGATTTTTAGATGTATTTAAAAATTGACCTACCTCACGAAGGCAATTTTGAGTTAAGTCTGAAAAATCTGAATGGTAGGTTACACTCAAAAGATTTAATTAAGCTAGTTAATTACAATTCTTGACCAAATCCAATGGTGGTTAATAAAAGTTGAAAATATGAGATATTTTTATTTAACTTTTGTTAATTGAGAAAGTATGAATTCAGTTATCAAATACATGACATATCCTACGACGACACGTTATTTGTGAAAATTGAATTATCGTTGTAATTGAGTAAATAGTTTTTCTATATTTTTAACATCCATCATATTTACATTACCAAAGTTTATATATGTGATATATACATATTTTGTGGACACAAATTAAATATGAATGATTGTTATTTAATTTCAGCAAACCAAACATGTCTAATCCAATAATCAAGATGCTCGCTACTGAAACACTAACTGGTGAAAATTTTATAAACTGGAAAAGTAACATGAACATCGTGCTTGTATGTGAAAACTTCAAGTTTGTCCTAACGGGAGAATGTCCTCCACACCCTCACGCCAAGTCATCAACAAATGTTATTGAGGCATATGATCATTGGCAAAATGGCAAAAACAAAGCTCGATGCTACCTGTTAGCAGGCATGTCTGATGTGCTTAGGTTTAAGCACGAAGCGGTTGAAATAACTAACGGGATTATGGACTCCCTACAGGCAATGTTTGGGAGCCTTTCTGAACAGTCTCGTCATGAGACTGTTAAGGCACTTATGAACGCCAGAATAAAAAAAAAGGTACTTCAGTCCGTGTGCACACGCCATAATGATTAAGCACATAAATGAGGCTGAAATTCATGGCATTAAAATCGATGAAGCCACACAAGTGGGGATGATTTTAGAAACACTATCCCCTAAGTTCCTTCAATTTAAAAACAACAATTTCATGAATAAATTAACATACTACATGACTCAGTTGCTTAATGAGCTTCAAACCTTCGAATCCATTTTGAATGAAAAAAGAGGTGAGGTAAATGTTGCAGAAGCTACAACTTCCTTTTCTGGAAAGTCCAAAAAGAGGAAGAATAAGAATGAAGGAGGTGGCAAGTTGAAAAATAAAAACGGCAATTTCAAAGCTAAGAAAAACAACAACAAAACAGCAACAAGGCAAGGAGCTATGACAAAAAAGTCAAAGGAAAATGTTTCCATTGTGGCATAGATGGTCACTGGAAGAGCAACTGTAAAAAGTATCTCTAAGAGCTCAAGATTAAAAAGAAAGGTAAATCAAATTTACTTGATCTAGAAGCTTGTTTAGTGGAAGATGATATGTCTTCTTGGATAATTGATTCAAGAGTGACTAACCATGTTTGTTATTCTATGTAGATGCTTAATTCTGCAACAGAGTTAGCTGATGGGGACAACACGATGAGAGTGGGTAATAGGGCTATAGTGTCAGCTAAAGCAGTGGGAGAAGTGCGACTTCTCTTTAATAATAAATTTCTTGTTTTGAACAATGTTTATTATATTCCTGGTTTTAGTAGAAATTTGATTTATGTTTCGAGATTGCATGAACAATTATTTATGGTTTCTTTTAATAATAAAGTCGTTATTATTTCTAGAAAAGGTTTAAATAATTGTTCTGGAACTTTAGAAAATGGTCTTTATTTCTTAAGACTAACTTCTAATACACTGCTTAACACTGAAATGTTCAAAGTCGAACAACTAAAGTCTAAAAAGTAAAAGATTTCTCCTGATGATAATACAAACCTATGGCATCTTAGACTGGGTCATATAAACCTAAATAGGATTGAAAGACTGGTAAAAGAAGGTCCTTTTCGAGAGCTAAAAGTTGGCACTTCTCCAGTTTGTGAATTTTGTCTGGAAGGTAAAATGACAAAACGATCTTTTTTGATAAAAGGTCAAAGAGCCAAAAAAAAACCCTCTTGAATTGATACATTCTGACATGTGCAGTCCGATTAATGTACAAGCAAGAGGGGGTTATGAATATTTCATCACTTTCATTGAAGATTATTCTAGGTATGGTTATATTTATTTAATGCAAAGGAGATTTGAAACTTTTGGAAAGTTTAAGGGATTCCAAGTCGAGGCTGAAAAGCAATTACATATGTTGATTAAAACTCTTCGATCAGATTGAGGAGGTGAATACCTTGATACAGAATTCTTGGATCAATTAATCGAACATGGGATTTTGTCCCAATTGACTGCACCTGGGTACCAAAACAAAATAGTGTCACAGAAAGGAAAAATAGAACTTTGCTTGATATGGTGAGATCCATGTTGAGTTACTCATCATTGCTCATGTCATTCTGGGATATGCACTACAGACTTCTGTATACATACTTAATTTAGTTCCATCTAAGTATATACCTAAGACACCCTTAGAGTTATGGAATGGTAACAATGTTAGTTTGCGACACATTCGCATATGGGGATGTCCTGCACACGTACTTAAAGGTAAGACTGGAAAGTTGGAACCTCGATCTGAAATATGTATATTTGTAGGATATCCAAAGGGAATGAGAGGAGGTTTGTTTTATAGTCCTCAAGATAATAAAGTATTTGTATGGACAAAAGCAACTTTTCTTGAAAACAACAATGTGACAAACTTCAAACCTCAAAGTAAAGTTATACTTGACGAGTTAATTTCTGATGAGATCATACAAACAACGACAACTATTGTCGAACGACAAAGTGAGAAGACCACAACTCAAAATCAGATTGATTTACCACCACGTCGTAGTGGAAGGGTTGTGAGACAACCTTTTTGCTATGAACAAATCGGGGAAGCATAAGTTACAATTTTTGATCTTGGTAAAGATGATCCATTGACATATCGATGTGCAATGGAAGATTCTGACAATGAAAATTGGTAACAAGCAATGAATCTCGAGATGGAGTCAATGTACTCCAACTCAGACCGAAAACTTGTAGACCTACCGATGGGGTTAAACCTATTGGTTATAAATGGATCTATAAGAGAAAGCGAGGAGTGGATGGGAAAGTGGAAACTTTCAAATCTAGGCTAGTGGTAAAGGGTTTTACTCAAAAATAAGGAGTTGACTATGAAGAGACATTTCTCACCAGTAGCTATGCTCAAATCCATTCCATACTCTTGACTATTGTTGCATATTATGACTATAAAATATGGCAAATTGATGTCAAGACGACGTTTCTGAATGGCCATCTTGACGAGAGCATCTATGTGGTGCAGCCAGAGGGGTTCATAGTTAAAGGCCAAGAGAAAAATGTTTACCAATTATAAAGGTCCATTTATGGACTTAAGCAAGCTTCTCGGTCTTGGAATATTAGATTTGATGAAGCGGTTAAATCATATGGATTTGATCAAAATGTTGATGAACCTTGTGTCTACAAGTACATCAAAGAAAAGAAGATGGTCTTCTTAGTTCTTTACGTTGATGATATTCTTCTCATTGGGAATGATGTAGAATCTTTATCTAGTGTAAAGAGATGGTTGGCTAACCAATTCCAAATGAAAGATTTAGAATAAGCAGGCTATGTTCTTGGGATCCAACTTATACGAGATCATAAGAACAAGCTGTTAGCGTTGTCTTAAGCATCGTATTTTGATAAAATGTTAATCAAGTTTGCGATTCATAACTCAAAGAAAGGTAATATGTCTTCTCGTCATGGAGTTACTCTTTCTAAAAAGCAGTGTCCCAAAACACCTCAAGAGGAAGAAAATATGAGACACATTCCCTATGCTTCTGCAGTAGACAGTCTTATGTATGCTACGTTATGTACTATACCTAACATATGCTATCCAGTGAGAGTAGTCAGCCGGTATCAGTCTAACCCAGGATTAGATCATTGGGTAGCAATTAAACACATTCTTAAGTATCTTAGGAGAATGAGAAACTATATGCTAGTGTATTCTGGTGGGGATTTGATTCCTATTGGCTACACTGATTCTGATTTTCATTCAGACAAAGATAGTTGAAAGTCGACGTCTGGATCAGTGTTTACCATTGGTGTTGGAGCCGTAATTTGGAGAAGCATCAAACAACCATGTATTGTTGATTCTACTATGGATGCAGAATACGTGGCTACTTGTGAAGCAGCTAAATAAGCAGTCTGGCTCTGAAAGTTTTTCCGGATATGGAAAAACCCATGACACTTTATTGTGACAACAGTGGGGTCGTAACTAATTCGAAAGAACCTAAACGACACAAAATAGGAAAGCATAGCGAAAGTACCACCTAATTAGGGAGATTGTTCATCGTGGCGATGCGTCTGTTCTAAAGATTAGATCTGAAGATAACCTCACAAAGACTCTTGCTGCAAAGTGTTTTGAAGGCCATCTAGAAGGACTAGGGTTGAGAGACATGTCTCATTAGCTTTAAGGCAAGTGGGAGATTGTTGGGAAATGTGTCCTAAGAACAAATGTTGTTAATTTTTTGTTGAAATAATAATTGGATTGACATTTCATTTTATATTTGTGTACATTTAATGTTATTAATATTGTATTAATAATATAAAATTCCATGATTATTAAATGTAATATTAAACATAGTATATAAGTTGTTATATACATGAGGATTATGTTTAACATAATAATCTTAATTGCCTGTAATTGATAATTAAAGTTGGGATCAATTGATTAAAATTACTAGTACGGTTCATTCCCATTAAGAATGGAACATGTTTATCCGAACTGTTAATGTGGTGACATTAGAATTATAGTACTTTGTATAATAAGATTATACAAGACATGGACACGATAAATTGGAATCTTTAATAATCTCCATCTTGAAACAAAGTATTCTCATTTATCAAAAAGGTGATCATATATGGAACGATCTTAATCCTGCGTATTTAACAGACTCCTACTTGTAGAGTTGTGTCTTTTGACTTACTTGGTATGGTTTGCTCATAATGCCAAACCTAAAATCTTGTATCTTGGAGACATAATGATATATTTAGATGGGAATGATAATATACAAGATGGAATCCATTCCTTCTTAATTGAAGCAGACAAACAGTTCTCCGAAGTAAATGATTCGGATCTTGAACAATAGAGCACTCAATTTATGATAAGATCATAATTAATTATTCATTAGAGATTCACGGGCACTCAAGGATAAAGATGTATTTGAGAAGTCAATGGATTTGAACCTAGCTCATATTACGAACTGTTTATGGAGGATTGATCTGTATGTAATGATTATATCAACGGACTGTTCAATTCCTATTCGAGTAATTAATTCTATAATGACAGGAATGCAGTTCCAGTTTTTTAGTGGAATAAATATGGAATTAATAAATCTAATATTTAATTAAAGAGTTTGCTTAAATATTAAAGATTTATTGGAGCTTGAAATTATAGGTCCATGTGTCCCCATGCCATCTCCATAACACAGTATTGAATATTGAGGTATAATGACTAATGAGGCTCAGTGATTAATTTAGAATTAATCATCTATACATAAATGAGTTTATGTATTGTTTTATTGTTTAAATAATATTTGATTATTTAATTATATATATAATATAATAATTAGATTATTTATTATATATAAAATAATAATTTAATTATTTAGTATATATATTTTTTCTTTGTTAAGTTGGTGGCGTGGTGACTTTGTGCACCACCCACCAACAAGTTTTTTTTTAATTATTTTTGGTTATAAATAGCAAACATGAAGTCTTCATGCCTTGACCATGAAAAGAGTTTTTGTGATGTTTTCTTTACACACATTTAAACCAAGTTGAATTGAAGCTCTTATTATATGTGTTGATGTTGATTTCTCGATGGATCAACAATGTTGGATTTGGTTATGACTTGTCAAAAGAGAAAAAGAAAGAGGATGCAATTAAAGTTATTAAGACACGAGTTTACTTGGTAAGACTCCGGTGATCAGAGAAACGTCCACGGGTGGCTGAATACACAACCAAGCCAAATCCACTATTTTAATGAAGAATTACACCACTCGATCTCTTATGTCTCTCTCTTGTAGTGATTTTTTCTGTATGGTTCGTTCTATATATCTTAACAATGAGATTATGGGTCTATTTATACATGCATAGAAACCTAATCCTTATTGTACAAGTAAGGAAAAGAATTTGTATTTAATTACGATTGGTTGCTTGTTGGAATCGTCTTTATCTTCTTTCCTCTTCCGGAGATCTTTTGAGTTGAATCTGAATCTTCGTGGGACTCTAATTACAGAATCTGATTTAGGATTTTATTTTCCTAATCTATGTGAAATCTTCTAGAATGGTAGAGCCGTTGCCTGATTTGGACTTGCTCCCTGTTTGGTGTATTATCTTTCTGGAAACTCTCTTTGATACGGATGTCTTGCGTATTGGAGCATGATTCTTGGTTCACCCATGTGTGAATCGTGTGCTGAATTTCTTTATTTGGGTTTCCCGTATTATTGTCCCAAGTAGAACATAATGTGCTAAGTACTCTGTCCTGAGTAGGACATAACGTGCCAAATACCTGTGTTCAGACTTACTCGGGTTCTTATTCCTTTGTGATGTCTTAAAGGTATCTTCTAGATGCCAACTCGAATGTCCATCTAGCAAAATTTTTTTAATAGATTGTCCTACCTGTCAGTGACGTGTTCATTCGACAAAATATACAAATAACAATACCCCCTTAAAATATTTTTATCGAGTAAAATTTTGTTCTTGGTAAAAGTATTTTAATCGACCTTCTGACCTTTTATGCCTCATTAATACAGGAATAATCCTTAAACAACACTTCACATGATGTGTTTTAATGGTTACCACGCATGTGCAATTTGTCCCTTCACGCGAAATTTGAGTAATTATGACTTTTTTGAAATTCTGACGGCTTAGTCAGTTCTTTCCATGACACATGTCCTTCAACTGCTCAATTTCTCTAGTAACATTTATGAGAAACGACTTATGGGTCACTTGATACGCCGCCTACATCACCAAATCCTTCTTTTTGATTTTTCCCACTTCTCAAAACCCTAGGGTTTCGTATCCTCAACCATCGAATGGTTTATTTAAACTAAAAAAAAGGGCAGTTTCGTTGTTCATTTTTTGCAGAAAGGAAAAAATAACCTAGGCTTGCTTACTCACCAATTTATCTTATACTTCCATCGAAGCTTTTCCTGGTTTCTTCGCATCTGCCTTAAAGGTCAGTGAAATTCCCTATAAAGTGTGTGTCTAATAACCTAGAGGGGGGGTGAATAGGTTTTAATCAAGTTAATTACCAATTTTTCTTGATTAGTCAATATTCAAAATTCACCCAAAAAAACAAACATACAATATCAAGTATAAAGTGCGGAAATCTAAATAGCATTCGATGTTTACGTGGAAACCCTCCAAATGGAAAAAACCATGGGCTATTCTGCTAGCCACACACGATCACAGAAATCCACTATATGAGAAAAAGGGGTTACACCCTCAAGTGATTCTCGGATTCTCAGTCTCGACAACCTCAGGCTATGGACACCGCCACTCACCACTCACCACTCACCACTCACCACTCTTGGTTCAGTCCCTAATGATATCCCCTGATACACTACTCTTGGAATGAGCACCTCCTACTCTACCCCTTGGGCCTTTTACAGTGGATACCCGACCAATTGCTTGCCAACCTACCCTTGGTTGCAAGACTTGACTTGCTTGTGCAACTTCACCTAGAAGCCACAAGACTTTGACTCTATGAATAGTATAAGGTCTAAATGAACAATCAACGAATGCTCAATGCAAAATATTTTAGACCAAACATATAATGCTTAACTAGGTGTAGATAATGCAATACAATAATCTAGTTATCAAACAATGCCTACATGCCCATACATAAGGACTCAATTAGATACAAAGGAATCTAGCAACCTAATTGTCAATAAAAGTCCAACCAACACAAGTTGTCACAACATATAATCAAGGGCAATTTTGCAATCAATAATTGCGATCAATGAGACATAAACAATAATGTCAAAATGCAATGCATAAAGACTTAACTAGATATGGATATGCAATATTACAATCTAGCTATCAAACAAAGCCACTTCAACACAAGTTGTCAATAAACATGGCATGGTCAATAAATGCAATCAATATGACCTAATTAGCTAGAGAGCAAATATGTCATAAAAGCTAGTTATCGACAAACAAACCCAATCATGTTATCAAGACTCATAAATATATGAAATAAACTAGAGTCTAGGTATTTAATCATGCAATAAACACATAATCTAGAGTAAGAAGAACAATAAAGAAGTTCAATGAAGTTCTTACTTACCTAGTCATGAAACCAAGAGCACCCATGCTCATATGATGAAGAATGATGCAAAATGGAGATGGGTTTTGGGTTTGGAGAGTCAAAGAAGCAAGCTTGGTGCTTTCTCTCACTAGGGGAACTCTTTCTCTCACTAAGATCTGGAAATTCTTAGTTCTAGGTCGAAATGGGGAAGAAGATGAAGTATATATATGATCCAAATCAAACTAAGATGTTTTGGGAGAGAAAAAACTGATTTTCAGGTGTCAGAAGCGACCTTAGGGCGACCTAGAAGTGAGGTCACCTTGAGGTCGCTATGCTCTCGGGAAAAACGCGACAGCACAACAGCTTGAGCTTCAAGCGACCCGAAACATGACCAAACGACATCCAAACCTTTTGTATAATATACCATTAGAAAGGTATGGAAGTCTATTGTCTACTAAAATTTATAAAACAAGATTTGGACATTTGTAGAAAATGTTATGGTCATTTGAGTCACCAAAGGTCAGAAACAGACAACAACAGAGATGCCCTGTTTTTGTGGTCACTTTGGAAATTTTAAAACCAATCCAAACGGTCATGAAATATTACGAATAATATACCGTTGGAAAAGTATGGATGTCTAGTTTATACAGAATTTTTCAAAACTCATTTTGAATCTTTTTTTAAAAAGATATGGTCACAAGACCATACAAAGGTCAGTTTTGAAAAACATTTAAATCATTTAAATACACTCTTTTGAAACTAGACACCTTACTCCATATAGCCAAACCAAGAGAAGAATGAGACCTCCTCATATGGCCACTCAACGCGCTAAAACAAGTACACCATTGTGCAAGCACGAACACAACACAATTCCACACTTAAATCTATAAATGAAGTGCAAGTGTGATTGTGAAGAGATGCACACATATAATCAATATCAACACAAATGCAAGATCAACAAAGCATGCATGAGTTGTGTGTGTGCACCTAAACTCTTCAAGAGGCAAAGTCAAGTGAATATACCTTTTTCTCTTGAAGTCATGGAGATGCATAGAAGCTTGCCAATGAGGACCTAATCTACCCATTACACAATCATCCCCAATGTGGTGTGGTTTGTCATGAAATAAGTCAATCATAAAATCGAGGTCCCTACAGTCAGTTTAGATGGATCCTGTTTCACGGCATCGTCTTTTTGTTATAGCTTTCGAAGCACTTGAGCGTGGAGATTTTCAATTTGTTTCTTGTGTTCATAGGTTATTGGGGGAAATCCCTCTTGATGAGCCTAGTGTTTTAGTTGTTAATGTTTTAGGGCTTTATCCCGACGTTCTGAATCACCTTCCAATTCTGAATCTTCTTCCAGTTCTGAGTCTCTCGTTTCTGATCACAGGAACCCTCTTCAATCTAGGATAGGAAAGCATCAGAGTAACCGTGTAGTTCATAAACATGGTTCAAGCGGCATTCAAATCGGGAGGTAAGTAGTTAACGAGAAGGATGTTAAGGAAGAGCATCGGGCTTCTCGGATCCCATTTTCTCTTGATTTTTTGAGTGCGTATGATATCGAGCCGAATATGGTCGGGAAAGAAGAAATTGAGAAGTATCGTGCTCGATTTTATATGGACGATTTAGTTTTACTGGCTCCTGTTGGTGATATAGCCGCTTGGAACCCTCCCCAAGCATGGTAGCAATTTATGGGTCCATGCTCTGCTGTAGTGTGACTCTTCCCCTCCAGCCTTTTATTGCTTGGTTTCTTACCGAAGCGAGAATTGCTCCAGCTCAGCTTGCCCCTAGCAACTATAAGATCTTGATGTGTATGTGGCACATGTGGAGCCGGATGAACTTGCCACCGCCTTCCCTCGTGAAATTAGACTTTTTATACTCTAAGGCAATCTGGTCGAACTGGGACTTACTTTCTTCTATCTAGTCAGCTATATAGCTGGATTCCTGAGGGGACGAAGGTGAACCGGGGAGTTGATATTTTCTCGGACACTAAGAAGAAAGGCTTTGTGTGGGGTTTTCCTACCTCGAATAAGCACTTAAAGAATAGCTGGTTCTTTGCTGAAGGGAACTTGGGACTTGAGGTCGAGCTCTCAGCTGGGGAAGATCGGGAAGTGTTAAGGGTTCCCTATTTTTTTGATCTCTTGATAGCTGGAATAAGTCACGACCTGTTTTCACTAACACCGAGTTGACTAGACTTGCTCGAGCAGCCGTGCATACTCTTGAAAAAAGGAGCAAGTCATATCTTTTTAATGAGAAAAAAATGATAGAACTTGGCTTCATTACTCAGATTTCAGATTATCGTAGACGACGTAAGTAGAATTTTCTCGTTCTTATTTTTCTCATCTTGTTCTCTTTTCTAACCCATTTGTATTCAGTGTATGATGTAGACATCGTCTGCGATGTCCAGGCTCGCTAGGTGAAATCGATTGTTCAAGTGAGTTGCAAAGAAGGTTCTTGCTAGAATAAGGAAGGAATTTTTTCACCTGATGTGTCGGATGAATATTCTAATGAAACTGATAAGCAATTTGCTGAATATATTTCTGAAGAGGTCATTCAGCCGACTGCAGGGGAGTTAGGTGGTCCGAGTGACCCTATTGGAGTTGATAATGCTCAGAAGGTGTCTGGGGTTGAAGGCGGTCATGGAGGGTACCCTAGTGCAGAGTCTGGTAAGCCAAGTTCCCTGGTCGATGAAATGTCTGTTGAGCAGTTTGCTGTTGGGGATGAGGGAAGAGTCAGAGTACCCCCTGATGAGCATATTAACCTTCATCCTGATCTTTTTGGATCCTTTCAAGATATTACTAAAGATCAGGAAGATCTTATGGCTGACCTCTGCTTCCACCGTACTCGGGCTAAAAAAAAAAAGGTAGTTGGCTCTCATGCTCATCCTAAAAAGGTTCCTCCGGTGGTGTCATTTATTGAATCCAGTGACGATGATGCTAATGTTAGAGTTTCCTCGAGTGCCCAGGTTGAGGCACCTTTAGGGGGAGTAAAAACTTTGGATAATCTGAACAAGGATTCTTTCCCCCCTAAAGTTGAGGACATAGGGATAGGCTCATCGGGTGATCCTACATGTCCCACTCCCTAGGATATGTTGAGGACAATATCAATTGGTTGGGCATTTATTGGGGATGACCATTGGAGCCGCTTCAGGAATGGTTCCCTAACAGATCATCTTCAGAACATTTTCAAGAGTGCGAGCTACGTAAATCTTTGTTCCTGAACTTCGTCTTAGTGCTCTTTTGACTTAGATTTTTAACTTACTCTTCCCTGTAGGTAGTTGCTGAGTTTGTTCAGACGCAGCAATATCAAGTTGATCGAATAAGATGTCTTGAAGCTCAGTTGAAAGAGAGTGAAGACAGCCGTGCTTGGATTGAGGCGATCTATCTAAGGGAGGTGAGCTCTACCCAAGAGTTTACAGACCATTGTTTGGCTAAGCAAATGGAGGTTGAGGAGAAAACTTCTACAGCGGAAGAGAAGGTTGTATCCTTCCAAAATTTATTATATACCGCCTAGGAGTCGATGCTCAAAGTTGAATAAGAGGCTGAGCAAGCCAAATCATCTTACGAACAAAAAATTTAAGATCTTAAGCATCAGACCTTGACTGTCGAATCTCTTTCGAATGAAGCCCGGCTAGAACTTGAAGTCCGAGGGGTTGATCGCTTCAAAAGGTCCCTATCATATGATGCCTTACTCCTCAAGGAGTTCCAACGGGGACTGATCTCGACTGGTGAATTCTTTAAGGTCAAGAATCAGGCAACTGATAGAGCTCGGGCCAACTAAGAGCTATTAATTAAAAACCATGTAGACTGGTCCTTGGAGTCTCTTCGAACTCAAATGAAGGAATGGAGAGCTTACTGTCGAAGTCAAGGCAAAGAGCCCTATCCTATGCATTTGGAGGTCCCCTCGAAGCATTCCCTCTCGACCTTTTATGCTAGTCAAGAAGCTGGTGTGGATTGGTCTAAGCCTGACGTTGGACCGGTCCTAGGAACGGATTACAGTGAATGGATGGATGACTCGATTGACTCAATCGTCTAGCCTTCTAATGAAAGTCTTCTCCATGAATACGAAATGGTACCAGACCCGAGCATTGGCAAGAGCTTTAAATCCTCATTTCAGCTTTAGGCGTATTCAAAAAGTTTTGTATTTGTAAAAACGAATTATGATCAATGAAGTTCCATATTTTGCCAAGCTTTGTCGTGAATTTGAAATGCCAAATATCTCAACTGGCTATTGTTATTAACTCCTTTAATCGCCAAGTATCTTCTCTTAGCTGGCTAACTCTGTTGCCCGAGTAACTTAACCAAGTATCTTATTTAATTGAGTAGTTTCGTTACCCAAGCAATTTCTAGCGCCAAGTATCTTATTAAACTGGCTAACACGATTTCATATGCCCAGTAAATTATTAAACTGGCTAACACGATTTCATGTGCCAAGTATCTAATTAAACTGGCTAATGCGATTTCATATGCCAAGTATCTTATTAAATTGGCTAATATTATTAACTGAGTCATCTTGAGGCAAGGAAGTAGGTTTATACTCACGCCTCATACTCGGTTGCTACCCGAACGTTACATCGAAGCTCACCATGATCGTATGTTCGAGTCCTTACGCAATTCACTGAGGACGTCACCTAGTTTTATCTGCGTAAGGGTTTGCCAAATTGTTAAGCTTTTAAATTGCTTAACACAGCTGTGCATCTCACCCGAATTTTTCCCAACGTCATCCCGAGCCATTTTCCAGAATCTGGTGCATCAGGTTTTCCTTTTGCCTAAGGTCGACTGACCTTGCTCGGCTGGCATGCTCTTTCGAGCTTATCCGCCCATTCGGGAATTTTTCCAAATTAATGGTCCCGAGCATTTTATCTTTTTTGTATGTGGTTATGAAATGCTTATCTTTTATCATTCTTCTTTTTCACATGTTCTTATTATCATGCTTCTTTTTCGCTTGTTTATTATCATGCTCGTCTTTCATATATTCTTATTATCATATGCTTAGATTTCTGGAATCCCATGTCGGGTTTTTATTCATAACTGCAAAACTGACGATGTAAATCTAAGAATTGCTAAAATTTAAAAATATCCTGGCTAAAAAAAAATTGAAAGCAAATTTCAAGGACAGAAAATCTTCAAATATTGGGCATTGCATGGCCAGGGTAAAACTCCTCCATCTGGTCGGACAATCCAATATGCTCCATGACCAGTTATTCCTTTAATCTTGTATGGGCCTTCCCATTTGTCGGCCAACGTGCCTGCAGCTTTGTTCTTTGTGTTCAGCGATACTCTTTTGAGCACCAAGTCTCCTAACTGGAACTTTCGAATCTGAACATGAGAATTATATTGTCGGGCTGCTCTTTGTTTATATGTCACGTTTTGTACTCGGGATTTCTCCCTTTTCTCTTCCAACTCATCTAAGCTTTGTAATAGCATATCAACATTTTAATCTTCATCATATAGCCTGACCCTAGGTGACATGTACGATGTTTCTACCGGGATAACAGCTTCTTTTCCGAACGCCAAAGAGAAAGGAGTCTCTCCTGTAGAAGTTCTTGTTGTCGTCTGATACGCCCATAATACTTCAGGAAGTTTCTCAACCTTACTGCCTTTCTTGGCATCTAACTTTGCTTTGAGTGTGCGCTTGATGATTTTTTTTACTGTTTCAACTTGTCCATTTGTTCAAGGGTGGGCAGGTGTGGCCTAATAATTTGTAATTTGGTACTCGTTGCATAGTTTCCTGAATTTTTTATTGTAGAACTAGGTGTCGTTGTCAATGATAATAGTATTTGGGACTCCAAATCTGTAGAGTATATTTTTCTTCACAAATTTTATGGTATTTGTTTCCGTGATATGTACTAACGTTTCAGCTTCTACCAACTTTGTGAAATAATCAACGGCCACAATTGTGTGCTTAGCTCCATCCTCTGTTCCTGCTGGCATTAGACCAATTAAGTCTAGTCCCTACATGGTGAATGGCCACGGGGATCTGAGGCTTCTAAGTTGTTCAGGAGACTGCCGAATATCATTGGCGATCCTTTGGCAAGCACTACAGCTTTCTGAGCATCGCTATGCATCCGAGAACAAAGAGGGCCAATAATAACCTTGCATGAGTACCCTGTGTGCTAAAATTCTGCCCCTAGTATGGTTTCTGCATACTCCGCCATGGATTTCCTATAGTATCTGATAGGTATCTTTTTTTGATACATATCTTTGGAGTGTTCGGGAAAACCCTCTGTTGTACAGTTCTCCTCCAATCAATGTGTATCTTGATGACCGGTACCTGCTGCGTTTGGCTTCTAAGGGATCTTCCGGGAGTACACCTTCTTCCGGATATCTTTTTAACTGAGTCATCCAACCATCTAATGGTGTTTAGATTTTTGAGACTTCAAAGTTTTTCAGCTCAATTATACTCGGTCTGAGAAGATGTGCAACCGGAATATTTTTGGCCTGATTGTGGTTGTTGATGATGCTAATTTGGATAAAGTGTCTGCCTTCTCATTTTCTTCTCTAGAGATCTGGACAATCCTGTATTCCTTGAATTTTTGTAAGAGTTGTTTTGTTATGCCCAAATAAGCCATCATACCTTCATCTCTGGCCTGATACTCGTCTGGATTTTGTTGACGACTATCTTTGAGTCACTGAATATCTCAACCTCATCTGCCTCGAGAGTTATGCAAACTCTAAGTCCTGCTAGCAATGCCTCATATTCATCTTGGTTATTTATTGCTTTAAAGTCGAATCTCATGGCACATTCAACATCATCTCCTTTCGAGGTGCATACCATGATCCCTGCCCCGCTGCCATGAGTGTTCGAGGAACCATCAACATATAATCTTCATGAGAAACTCTTGCCCAACATCATTTTTGCTTCCAGGCTTGGTTATGTGAATTCTGCTATAAAATCTGTCACTGCTTTGCTTTTGAGTGATGTCCTGGGGATGTATTGAATATCGAATTCACTCAGCTCGATTGCCCATTTAGTTAATCTCCCCGAAATTTCTGGCTTCTGTAGGATTTGCTTAAGTGAGCAATCGGTGAGAACCTGGATCGTATGAGCCTGAAAGTATGGCATCAGTTTCCTTGCTGCCGAAACCAATGCTATAGCCATTTTTTCTGCCTGTGAATACCTGGTTTCAACTGGAAGAAGAGCCTTGCTGGTGTAGTACACTGGTCTCTGTACTCTGTCTTATGTCCTGACTAGAACCGAGCTTGCTGGTAATTCTGTAATGGATAAGTACAAGTGGAGTATTTCTCCCATTTTAGGTTTTGAAAATATGGGAGTCTGCCCTAAGTACTCTTTGATTTTAAGGAATGCCTGCTCGCACTCTTCATTCCATTCTAGTCATTTCCCCTTTTTGATCACTTTGAAAAAGGGAGCACATCTATCTGTGGCCTTTGAAAAAAATCTGTCCAAGAAAGCTAAGCATCCTGTTAAGTGTTGCACTTCTTTTAGCGTTCTTGGCGAAGTCATTTTTTGAAGAGCCTGGATCTCCTCAGGGTTCACTTCGATTCCCCTCTGGTGAACTTGGAAACCAAAGAACCTTCCTAAAGGAACCCCAAATAGGCACTTGTTCGGATTTAACTTCATCTGATATCTTCTCAAGACATCGAATGTTTCCCGCAGGTCCGAAGCATGTTCATCTGCCGAGACACTTTTGGTTAACATGTCGTCTATGTAAGCGTCCATGTTTCTTCCTATTTAACGAGCAAATATCCTATTGACCAATCTTCGGTATGTTGCTCTAGCATTTTTTAACCTAAAAGGCATTACTGTATAAAAGTATAAGCTTTGATCGGTCGTGAATGCTGTTTTTTTCTTCATTGGCATTATTCATTCGGATTTGATTGTATCCCTAGTAAGTGTCCATGAAATTGAGTAATTCATGACTTGATGTAGCATCGACCAGTTGGTCTATTCTCGAAAGTGGAAAACTGTCCTTTAGGCAAACCTTGTTCAGGTCCGTGAAGTCCACGCACATTCTCCACTGGTCATTTTTATTCTAGACCAGGACCACATTTGCTACCCACTGAGGGTAGCTGATTTCTCTTATCGACCCTACAGCGAGTAACTTCTCCACTTCCTGCTCAATTGCCCGACTTCTTTCGAGGTTGAATGACCTTCTCTTTTGTATTACTGGTTTGGCATTTAGATCCATCGCCAAATGATATGATATTATTCGGGCATCTATTCCTACCATGTCTTCATGACTCCAAACGAACACATCTTTGTATTCTCTAAGCAAATTAATAAGGTCCTGCTTAACATTTCCTTCTAAATTGGCCCCAATTTTGATCTTCTTATCTGGTTCATTTTCCTTTAAGACAACCTCTTCTATCGGTTCACATTTAGATACCTCCTATTCTTCCCTTGGATCGAACTCAAACAACAGTGATTCCTGCTCGATCTGATCTAGTTGTGTTATGGTGCATACTTGCTCACTATTGTCTCTGTCTTTGTAAACCGAAAGATTAGCTCTTCTAGCCATCTCCTGAGACCCCTTGATTACTCCTACACCCCATTCAGTTTGGAATTTGATTATTAGAGAGTAGGTAAATGTTACTGCCTTGGCTTTATTCAGGAATAGCCGACCTAATAGTGCATTATAAGGTCAGTTGTCTAGGTCTACCACTACAAAGTTGTGTAACACTGTTTTCTGACAAGAAGCTACTCCGATCTTTACGGGCAGCTTCGCTGTCCCGAGAGACCTGACCTCGACTCCCCCGAATCCTCTGAGTGGGGTATGAAAAGGTTGCAAATCCTTTCGATCCAACCTAAGCTGATCATAAACAACCACATTGAGAATATCGGCCGAACTACCATTGTCTACTAAAATTCTCCTGACTTATGTGACCAATTTGGGCACTTATGACGAGAGAGTCATTTGGTCGGACGTCGACCCACTGTGAATCAGCTTTTATGAATATTATCGGGTCACATCCTTCCTTTATTCTTTTTCAGATCTGGTTCAACGGAGTTGACATCAAAATTTTATCTTGCTTCCACTGCTTCTCTAACTTCCTGAGTCCACTCCCGGTTACTTCTCCCAGTTGATTGTCCTCCAAAAATATTTTTTATTACTTCATTCGCCTAGAGACTGGCCCTTTTGTTCCGACAAAAATTATGATCGGTCTTGGTCTCTTTCTTAATTTCTGACTTCTCATCTTTCTTCAGGATTATATCTTGCAAGTGTCCTTCCCGAATGAGGGTCTCTATATAGTCTCTAAGCTGGTAACATTTGGCGGTCTCGTGACCAGTTTCCTTATGGAATCTATAATATTTCATCGTGTCTTACTGAGCAAATTGAGATTGCCGATGTGGCTTCTTCACCAGATTCTTTTCTTCTAGTATTGCTAGGATTTCTTCCTATTTTTTCAGGAGTGAGGTGTAGTTCTTGTATTTTCCTCAGAACTTTTCTACAGTCTGGTCAGCATTACGCCCACTTCCCACGTCCTTGTTCCTCTCTTTGATATTTCCTTTCTGTTTCCCTTTATGGTTTTGTGATTTGGACTCGGTATCCTTTTGTTCGGGTCTCCCTCATGCATGTAACTACCTCTTGTTGCCAACTCTTTCTCTTCCGCCAAAGCGTATCCGCCTGCCATATCCATCATATCCACATATCTGGTTAGACTAGCCCTTCTTAGGTCAAAAGACAGTCGTCCATTCTGCAGGTTGTTTATGAATACAGCGATTATTGCTTCGTCATTCGCGCTGCCAATTTCTGAGACCGTCTGGCCAAACCTTCCTAGATACTTCTTCAACGACTTATTTTTCCCTTGTTTCAGTTGAGAAAGGTAAGCCAATGACCTTTTCCTATGCACATTGCCTAGAAATTGTCTCGAGAAGCTTTTGATCAACTGACTGAAACTCCCAATGCTTGTCGGGGGCAATCTTCTGAACCATCTTGAACCCATATCTCTCAGAGTTTGTGGGAAATTAAGGCACAACAACGGATCGTTGTGTGCATATTGAGCCATGGCGCTTTTATATCTTCTAACATGCTCTTTAGGATCTGTATCCTTTTTAAATTGTTCTACTTATGGCATCCTGAATCATTTCAGGAATGGCGTTCGTAAGATTTTTCTTGTAAAATGAATGTCAGAATCATCATCATACAACTCATTATGTCCATATCGCCTAATCAACGCATCCATTTGACGCCTGTTGTTTTCGACTTCTCAGGTCAGGCTCTGAATCATGACATCTCTATCCCCCACGGGTTCTCCATGACGGTTAAGCTGTCGGGTGATCATTATATCTGTTTCCAGCTCCTCTTCATTCTGTTCCTGAGTCTCATAGGTAAATCCTTACAGGCGTATGGTTCTACGACGACGTTTGTGAAGGTGCCGATCGTTATCCTCTGATGACGATGACCGATCTCTACGCTGGTCATATTTACGGTGTCTATCATGGCCCGCTTGACCGTGACTCCTTTTGGCATGGCCGTTCTTCCGTGGGAGTTTCACGGTCCTTGTCCTGGTTACACGTTATACCCCCAACTTGATTGATTTGATCTGAGTTCCTAACAGCTACTGGTGCATCTGGTCCCAGCCCAACTACAACCGATCGGAGCCTTGCATGTAGAGGGTTTGGTGAATGCACCTCTCCTGCAGCTAAAAGATCTATTCTTTCTCGCACCGCATCTGTCAATAACTGTTGCAGTGCATCATAAAAATGACGTGTTATATCCTCGCTGGTATGAGGGATTTGTTGGATACCAGCCAGGGATATTAGTTGATTCCCGGTGGTTGTTGTGGGATCCTGAGTGACCCCGGTAAGTGTATTAGCTGAAGATTTTTGGATATCCCTGGAACTATCTCTGCTTCCACTACCAGTCATTGCTTAAACAGGTTCAGCACCCCCTGCCCCTCCTTCTAGTGCCAGTTGTTGACGTTGATTTCTCGATGGATAAGAAAGTCAATAATATTGGATTTGGTTATGACCTGTCAAAAGAGAAAGAGAAAGAGAAAGAGGATGCAATTAAAGTTATTAAGACACGAGTTTACGTGGTAAAACTCCGGTGATCGATGAAACGTCCACGGGGTGGCTGAATCCAAATCCACTATTTTAATGAAGAATTACACCACTCGATCTCTTTTGTCTCTCTCTTGTAGTGATTTTTTCTGTATATTTCGTTCTATATATCTTAACAATGAGATTATAGGTCTATTTATACATGCATAGAACCCTAATCCTTGTTGTACAAGGAAAAGAATTTGTATTTAATTACGATTGGTTGCTTGTTGGAATCGTCTTTATCTTCTTTCCTGCTTCGGAGATCTTTTGAGTTGAACCTGAATCTTCGTGGGACTTTAATTACACAATCTGATTTAGGATTTTATTTTCCTAACCGATGTGCAATCTTCTAGAATGATGGAGTCGTTGCCTGATTTGGACTTGCTCCCTGTTTGGTGTATACTCTTTCAAGAAACACTCTTTGATACGGATGTCTTGAACATTGGAGCATGATTCTTGGTTCACCCACGTGTGAATCGTGTGTTGGATTTTTTTATTCGGGTTTCCCGTATTGTCTAGAGTAGAACATAATGTGCTAAGTACTCTGTCCTGAGTAGGACACAATGTGCCGAATACCTGTGTTCATACTTACTCGAGTTCTTATTCTTTTATGATGTCTTGAAGGGTATCTTTTAGATGTCAACTCGGGTGTCCATCTGGTAAATTTTTTTTAAAGGATTGTCCTACCTGTCAATGACATGTTCATTCGACAAAATATACATATAACAATATGATTCTTTATGCCACCCACCCTAGCTCTCTCTCTCACTCGTTTTATAAACAACACAAAAGAAGAAAGGAAAAAGGTGTGTTCTTGTAATTTTTACAAGGGAAAGAAAGGAACAAAGAAGAGTTCCTAGTTCATTGTAACGAGAGAAATATATAGAAAGAAAAATAAAGTTTTTTTTTAACACTAGACTGTACAGAATGTTATGAGAATCTCTCGATATTTTTCTTGTTGTCTCAAGAGTTGAGTACACAACTTGAATAGAAATTCGAGAGTCGAAATTTTCTATTGAATACCAAGATGCCCACCCGTCGGTTCTTTTGTGTTGGAGATTCAGTGTAGAAGAACTTGGTTGGAGGGAATCACGAAGATCCTGAAATGGAAGAACTCGGATCAAGGGAATCACGAAAAGTCTACAAGGGTAACGATTTTTTTCCCTAATATTTTTAGTTAAATAATATAATCAATATAATCACAACGATCCGGCTAAAACGTTTTTGTTTTAATGAAAATTTTTGAAACTGGGCACACCGCCCTTTCGCTGTGTGGATGTCGGTTTTCGGTTCTCGAAATCAACATACATATTAAATATATATTTATATATATAATATAAAATAATAAAATATAATATGTATATATATATTATATTTCATATAATACATATAATATATAATAATAATAATATATTTATATATATGTAATATATATATATATATATATATAAAATATGATATAATATAATATAATACATATATATGTTATATGTAATACTTATATATATATATATATACATATATACATACCATTATATTTATATATTATAATTATGTGATATATAATAATAATTATAATAATTATAATAATATATAATATAATATATAATAATAGTTATATTATATTATATTATATATTTATATTTTAATAACATAATATATTATTATATTATTATATATATTATTATATATATAACAATATATTATTTTTGAAAATGAGGGTATTTTTGGAATAGAGTTGGGGCATAAGAGGGTATTTATGGAATAACAATTTTAGTTTGGAATTGGAAGGAGCATTTCATATGTTTTTGGATGGAAAGCTCATTCCACTAAAATAGTGTAATCAACATTCCAATGAAATCCTCATTCCATTCCATTTTAACAAACCAAACATTATGAATGATTTTATTTACATTCCATTCCACCCAACAAAACATGACATTAATAAATTCGATCCCCCGTTGAACTCGGACTCTAATATCTCAAGGAAATTTGTTTCCCTATCAGAGTATACTTCATATTTCTTTGTTTGGGTGAGATTCTTTCTCTGCGTATTTGAGTCGTGGTTGTCTTGGACTTAACATCTTCCATATATCACTAGCCGATCGGTTATCTAACCCGATCGGGTTTCATTAATCCGATCGGTTACTCAACCCCGGCTACATATCTTTAATATGTTCAATTGTTTCACCTGACCAGGTTTCTTAATTGGTGGCCAAATAACTTGATCGGGTTATCTTTACCCCGATCGATCTAATGAACCTAGTCAGGTTATCTTTACCCGCAGCGGCGGTGGCAAGTTTAGGTGGCTAGAGTTTGATGATGATGATGATGAGATGTGGGAGGTGGGTCTGATGGTGGTGGTAGTTTTGGCGACTCAGTTTTGTTCAGATTTGGTTTTGTTCAAAAATGTGAGAGGTGGTCTGATGGATATTTTTTTGTCCAAATCTGGTTATGTTAAAAAAAAAATCTTTTATTAAAACATTTTAATTTATGGGATGATGTGGTTAATAAAAAATCACTTACCACATCATTTTGGTTGAAATTTGGGGCTAATTTTTAGGTTGACTAGCATTATTGATTTAACAATATTTATTAATTAATTTAATAAATATTTTAATAAATAAATATTGTTTTTTAATTAATTTACTAAATAACATTATACCCTTTGGTTCGATAAGATTCTACAACCTCTGATATTTTTTGAACGTTTAACCCTTATTGACTTGACAGAATTCTAAAAAACCCTAATAAAATTGGATAGTATGTACTAAAATACATATTTTTAAAAACTAGAGGAATCTGTCAACATTAGACTAAAATCCGAGGGATCAGGTTTGACTATTAGATCAAATTAGAGAGATAAAAATAAATTTCACCCTTTCAATGTATGAATCGATTTTAAGCAGAAGGATTGATTCAAACATTTTAAAATCAGAAAGAGGAGGATTTTTCAAAAAACAGTTGTGGAAGAGAGAAGTTTCAGAAAATTCTTCTTATCTTCTTTTAATTTCATCCCCATACATTTTCTCACATCTTAGATATCTTGATATGATTGGTAGAGAAAAACTGAGATTTTTTCTAGGTTGAAATTTATAGGGTTTGCATGACTTTCTCTCTCTTTATTTTTATTTTTTGTCCAGAAAAGGGATCGGAGAAGATAGGGATTTATGGTTTGTTATTTATTAAAGTAAGGTCAAATAGGATTTGTAAGAATTTCATTAAAAGAAATGGGCTTCCCGTGTTTTGGTTTGATAGCTCTTCCCATAGAAGCCACAATGGAAGAGCTTCAAGTTTTGAAAGTTCATTTCAATAGCCATCCGAACAGCCCACAAAATAGTGCTTTAGGGCCTTACAGCCGATAAGTGGCTTCTATAAGCCGTGCCCAACAAGGCCATATATCCGCTGAAAACATTTATTGATAATTTGAAATTATAAGAATAATGTAATATCTTATCTCCAAGTCTTATTATTCTCTACAAAATCGTATTTCCAAGTCTTATCTCCAATGAAACAATCAACAATCAATCTTATTAAGCCTCTCTCGATTACAAATAATACCAGAACCGGGGTATGGCAAGCAAATGGCTTTCACCATCTCCAACACGAAAGCACTTACATGGGTGATATTATTTGGCCCTGAGAATAGAAAAAATAATCGTAAAAAAATCAGCAAAATTTAAATCTCAAAACTATGACGGCGGTGAGAAGTTTTTTTTTTTTTTTTTTTGAAAGTGCAAAAACAGAGATGAGAATGCAGTTCATTAAATAATCACCTGCTAATATACGAGTCGTCCTCAGTATTAACAAAAATTACCTCACCGCTTTCAAGATAAGATGGCACCTGGGGAATGTGCAACATAAGGAAAACAAGGAGAGCTGTTTAAACCTCCTCATGTTAAGTATCAGCTTCATAGTTAAAAGGCATCACAATCTCAATACCAAAACACATCCTGCCTAGTTTGAACAATTTCTGTTGCTTCATTGCAAATTTTATGTTCCATGCCCATATAAGATGAACACTCGTTATATTTCATATTCTACCCTACTTTGAACATTTTACTTTCTAAGTTCCCAAGAGATCATATTTTTACGATATGTTGTTACATGATGCTGTAAACATTCCAATACAATTGCTATTAAGAGTTTTTATAACATTCTTTACGCATAAAAAAGAAAAGAAAGAAAAACAATAGTTTTTTTTAAAATGAAAAACAATAGCTATCAAAATAAGCATTTTCACCATATAAAAACTCTACAGAATAATATATATATATATATTTCACAAACCAAAATAGTGAGACCGTTATCCAGCAAAGCCCTTGTATACCTGCATTGAAAGAGAAATATAAGAATATGATATAAGTACAAGTAAACAAAACTGATTCTGGGATCACACTTTCAGTTTTATACAACTTCTATCTAACTGAGAAATACAGCCATCCAATTAGCAAGACCTGTGATTAGAGCTTGTACCATTTGCTTAGTCTGCCTCAGTTTGACTTAGTCTTAACAAATTCCAGTAATATCGTACTGGTTTAAATAAAAGCTACGGTTTGTTCAGTCAAGATTAAGTACAACATGTTGTGAACCATTGCACAACAGAATATTTGAAATGAAAATCATGGATGCATATATGAACCAAAATATGGTCACAATTGAGAGTTTTGCAGCCCATACAACTGGAGTGAGCAGCAAAAGACAGTGAACACAAACAAAATCTAATTGTTTGCATACAGAGATTGAAACATTACATTCTACCTATTAAAAGTTGTAGTAAATGAAAAATACCCACAAAAAAAAAAAAAGTTACAGCTCATCAACAATTTGCACCGAACAATTTGCTTAGTAAATGGCAGAACAAGGACTACATAATATATTTTCCTGCATATCCCTTTAACCAAATTTTATATTTCCCAGATAGTACATATTTCTAAGCAATCTATTGACAAATATCTATAGTTATTGTGTCACCATTCCCCAACGGTGATAAATCCTCATAAGAAAAAAAAATCGATGAATATCTTCATTAAACTATGTGTAAACATATGATAACATCTACCAATTTTTGTTGGAACGTACCGAGGTGTGACAGTCTGCCCCTTCACATTAGCATGTACTTCCTTAATAGTGCAAGTAGAACGCTTCGGAATTGATGCAGATAAAGGCTTTCCATCATATAACTGCAGCGTAACTTTCATTTCATCTGCTCACAATGCAAATTCATATTTTAACCAACAGAGTGAAGAAGTTTTTATTTTAGACGAAGGCAGATGACTAATAGAGCAAAAGAAAGCATAGCCAAAGACTAATTTTCAGTAAATTGCCACCCAACACCAGTGAAAATTACAAATCAAAATTAAGGCATTACAGAATTCAAATTCTTATTGATGGAAGCTGCTAGCACTTCCACAGAAATGATGAAAAGGATGATCATTTTGATTATAAATTTAAACCCGCGTCAGTGGCAGAGAAAGCATTGCAATTTCTGAATGAAAATTAGTATCGATGGAAACTGCTGGAAAACTTAGGCGATGTAAGTGCCGGAGTGAGCAGGATAACATTGTTACGAGGAAAGTTACGGTGCAAGAAGCAAAGTTATTATATTTGAATTGATAGATTAGACTAGTGAAGGTGGAAAGCGGTGACGGTAGACACGCTGGTGGCAATCAGAGGTGGTGTAGTATTACTGGTGGTGAAATTTGCAGTACTAGTGGCATCATTAAAAATTTTGTTGGTGAACCATTCAGAATCCTTGAATTGTTTCTGAAAATATTTGGACACCAATAAGTTGCTTAATAAGAAATACAGTCTATCTTCAGAGTACGGGTGTTCTTCAAAGGGAGAAAAAAGAAAAGCTACTACATGCACCAGTGCTTTATTTATTGTCAACCTTTTAGGTATGCAGCAGCCTTGCCAAACAAGTCCAAAGGCACTTCCACTTGCTCAAATGTATTAGACCTGACAGAAAAGAAAGTATAGCAAGTGAATTTGTTACATATAAATATCTCTGACCACTGACCACTGACCGCAGCTGCCTTATTAACAAACAAGAAATTCTAAAGGGTGGGGAGAAATTGAAACTCACTCAATTAGATATGCAACCTCATGTTCTGTGTATAATAATGTGAAATACTTTTCCTGAACAAATACCCCTGCAACACATTATAGGGGATTAATCTAACCATAAAGACTTCATGATTCCATATACAACAGTATCGGTGTCAAAACGTTTTACACTATGCAGTATGAATTGAGACCGTTTTCACTTCATTATATTATATAAAAAATGTAAATTGCTTGTTGCATCCGGAACATGTCAATGTGTAAAATGCTATCAATAATCAACTTAACCCAGAATTAGCTAGGTAGGTCATAAGATACAGTGGACCATCCAAGCTAAAGGGATTAAAACTGCATTTGAAGATCACACCATTAAAACTGCATAGAATAATTTCCAAAACCACAAGAGATATATGTTCTATAAAATAATTCAGATTGGCTACAGGTTTGTCGGGATAACAGCTCCATTATAAAGTAGGTGTTAGGTTTGCCCATATTGATAACGTTTGCTACCAGTGTCCACAGGAACCCATGCAGATGTGGCAAGTTCATATTTCTATCAAGGTTTGGAGCCTCTAACTATAATTAGTTTAAACTACGACTTGACAACAATAAGGCACAATCATAGGATTTTAAGAAGAGGGATGCAACAAGCCTAATTGTTCCAGGATTTTCTTGGCCAGCAATGAATTCACATTGATGCATCTCGAACACTATCTACAGCGAGAGAAGCATGTTAACCTTGCTACTACAAGAAGGATCAAGTAATTGATTTTGAAAATGAATAGATGTCAGTAGGCTCACAAAAATGCACAACAACATGAAATCATGATTGACAAGAAGATTGTGAAGTGGACTCCTCACTACATATAATTCACAAGGCATGAGCAAAGCAATTTCACAATTATAATCCAAACAACACTCTCACTTAGATGTTTACATAATATGAGTCTTAGACAAAACAAAGAATCTTCATCCAACAATATGGTCGCCAAGAAAACCTAAGTAAAACACAATATATATATATATATATATATATATATATATATATATATATATATATAAACCCTTAGACTGTACAAAGCCAACACGAGCCAATAATATCAATCATATAAAAAACCATCATCCAAGTACCAGTACAAGCTTTAAACCCAGCAAACCAAAGTAAGAATTTGTGAGGTTAGGCTGCATTGCTAAATCTTTCTCAAGAAACTTATATTATCCAACTATTGCAAAATCGAACTTTTACCTCAGCAATTTGGGAAAGAATTTAAAAAGTTAAGCAACATACTTTCAACGGCCTCCTCCGTGCCAAACCGTAAGCTTACTTTGTTTCCAGTGTCAACATCACGAAGCTCCAACTATGATAAATAAAGAACATGAGGTATTAAGTTTCCAATTAAACTACTACAATTAAAAGTAAAATTATAGTTCTTTATATATATATATATATATACACGAAAATTTTCACGTAAGTATGCACCGATGGAATCATATAAGGACATTGAATGTAAGTCACTCATTTTACATACTTTGACTTGGAATGTATGCACATGTCAAAACTCTTTTATAAAGAAATCGCTCACATTCAATGTCTTTATATAATTCCACCGGTGTATATATATATATATATATATATACATGCACATAAATTCGCATAAGTCCAACGACTACAGATGGGATAAGCACAATCATACATAAGAATGCCAACACCAGAAATATGCCAGCCACCCAAAATTTAATCATGGTTTTAAAAGGCTTTTTGAGGCTTACACCTCGAGGCTATGAGGCGCTCAAAAAATGCCTCGAGGGGCTGCTGAGAGGCTTAGGCCTCAGCCCTGAGGCTTACACCTTAGAAAAAGAACAATTTTTTAAACTATTATGTTGATGTTTGAGCCTTTTAGTTATCAAAGTTTTGGGCTTAAGTTTGAGGTTTAGTTAGTAAAAAACTTTAAACGACTACATTAAAACACAAAAAACAAAAAACATAAAAACAAAAGAAACCCTAGCTGCTCCGTATGTTTTAAAATGCGGTTTGAGGCGCCTCGCCCGCCTCTTAGCAAAAGCGCCCTGGTGCAGCCGCACCAAGGGGACAAGTTGGAACGTCCGCCTCTGGCGCATGAGGCGGCCGGATATGTGCCGAGTCTTCCAAATGCGGGCGCCTCGACACTGACTCAGGAATTGTAATTTTGTTAAAAAAAAAACCCGCAAACGCAGCGTTTTGAAGAAGAAAAAAGAAGAAAACGCTGCGTTTAGGAAAACCAAGCTCTAAATCCCCAAATCTTCAACGATCGATCTCTCCGACACTTCAAGTTCTTGCTTTTCTCTTCTTCAAGTCGATTGATCGGCGACATCATTCCCTTCCGGCAACATCGGCGTTTGATTCTCCTCTCCGGCGACGTCGAACTCTTCCTTCCTTTCTGGTGAGTTCTTCTTCTTCTTCATCATCTGTTTGTCTGTTTCTTCTTGCTCTGTATTTCTTCATCTTGTTCTGTTTTTCATCTTGTTCATGCTCTGTTTTTCTTCTTCGTCCTTTGATTTTATTCTTCATCGATTGCATCCACTTCAGCTTTACTCTTCTTCATCCTTTGCTCTGTTTTTCATCGACTGCATGTTCTCAGCTTTGTTCTTCTTCTTCGTTTGCTATTTTTTTTCTTCGAATTTCTTCTTGTTCGGTCAGCTGCTTCAATTTTCAATTTTGTTCTTTTTCGATCAGCTTTGGTCTTCGATTTCTTCCTTTTCTTCTTTTTATTTGTTAGCTGTCAAGTGTCAACAGATAAGTGATAACACTTATTTTTATTTCTTCTTTGATTTGGTCTTCGATTTTCTTTTTATTTGTGTACTTGTGAGTTGTGTCATTGTATGTTGGTATTTGGTAATTGGTATAAAAGTCAACAGATAATAAATGAAAGTTTCAACTATGTTGGTGGTGCTGTGACTGCTGTCACAACACTGGTGTGTTGGTACTTGGTAATTGGTTATTGGTGTTGCTGTGTTGATACATGATGATACATGAAAGAAATTATAAATTATATATTATATAAGTGTTTGAATATATATATCCGTGGTGCTGTCACAGCACTGCTGTGTTGGTAATTGGTTATTGATGTTGGTGTTGCTGTGTTGATGCATGATAAATTGATAATACATGATAGAAATTATAAATTATATATTTATATATTATATAAGTGTTTGAATATATATATTGGTGGTGCTGTCAGCTTGTCATAGCACTGCTGTGTTGGTAATTGGTTAGTGGTGTTGTTGTTGTTGTGTTGATACATGATAATACATGATAATACATGATAGAAATTATATATTATATAAGTGTTTGAATATATATATATATATATTTGTTATCAACAGTTAACTTTTACTGTGTTGGTATATAAGTCAACAATCAACACTTATATAAGTATATCATATACATTATATAAATTATAAATTATATAAGTGTTTGATTATAATTTTTTATTATTATTTGTTATCAACAGATAACATAGCTTTACAGTTTTACTTGATTATTTTGTTGTAGTTTTTTAGATGTCGAATCGAAAAGATCCGGCTTGGAAGTATGGGATTGAGGTTGAAATGGATGAGCAAAAGGGATATAAGTACCTCCAATGTAAGTTTTGTGATAGAGTATTGAAGAGTGGAGTGTTTCGGATGAAAGAACACCTTGCGGGTGTTCAGGGTAATGTTGTCTCGTGTACAAAGGTCACACCAGAAGTGAGAGAAGAAATCAAAACTTATATGTTGTCAAATGAAAAGGCAAAAAAGAGGGCACAATTGATGCGTGAAGAAAGGATCGACAATTGTGTCACCTTAAACAGTCTATCCAAAAAAGGTTCAAGCTCAGGTAGTGTTTCTGAAAGAGGGATCAAAGGACCGATGGATAGATTTGTAGTGAATGTTGAAAATGAGGCGGTGTAGGATTTGGGGGGAAGTGATAAAGGAGTCAAAGGAATTGAGAAGGAGGCACGCGAAAACACATGTTCGGACATAGCCGACTTCTTATACGAGAATGGACTCGCCTTTAATGTTGCTAGTAGTCCATCGTTCGTCAAAATGCTCTGTTTAGTTGGGACTTACGGGCATGGTCTAAAACCACCTACAGCTCATGAGTTGAGCACATCACTATTGTTAAAGGCAGAAGGTAAAACCCAAGCAGTTGTTGATGATGTAAAGAAAACATGGAGTAAAACAGGAGTGTCTATTATGTCGGATGGGTGGAAGGATATGAGAGGAAGACAGTTGATAAACTTTCTTGTAAACAATCCGTATGGCACGGTGTTCTTAAAGTCGGTCGATGCTAGTGATGCAATTAAAGATGCTACACTATTGTTTAACCTATTGGATTCTGTGATTGAAGAAGTTGGAGAAGACATTGTGGTCCAAGTGGTGACGGATAATGCATCGAACTACAAGAAAGCGGGAGAAATGTTGATGGAGAAGAGGAAACGGTTGTGGTGGACACCGTGTGCAGCTCATTGTATCGATCTAATGCTTGAGAAAATTGGATCTTTACCTCAACACCAAAATGCATTGAGGAAAGCGAAGAAGGTATAAATCATTAAATCGATATAGAAATGCTTTATATTTAGTATTAATCATTTCAAAAATATTAAGTGTTGTATTCTTGTGCTATAATAGGTGAGTAATTTCATATACAACCACGGATGGGTATTGGCTTTGATGAGAAAGCACACTAATAAAGAATTGATCCGTCCCGCTCCTACACGATTTGCTACTTCATTTTTAACATTAGACGGAATGTTAATTCTGAGGCAACCTTTGGAGCAAATGTTTACTTCAAAGGAATGAGATGGATGTACTTGGCCAAAAAAAGCCGAGGGAAGGGAAATCAAGAAGATCATCTTCAATGAAAATTTTTGGGGTAACGTGTCTTATGCATTAAAGACAACTAGACCTCTTGTAAGTGTATTGAGGATGACAGATTCTGAACAACTGCCCGCAATGGGATTTATTTATGGTGCCATGGATAAGGCTAAGGAGGATATAGCCGCAAATTTGGGAAATGAGGAAGGAGCTTACAAGGAGATATGGGGAATCATTGATGATAAGTGGCAGTATCAATTGCACCGCCATTTGCACGCAGCTGCGTACTATCTGAATCCCCGATTCCAATATTCGGATGGTTTATCCTCTCATATAGAGGTAAAGATTAGGTTGATGGTGTGCATGGAAAAACTTATTCCCGATGAGGAGGCGAGAGTACGGGCTAATTTACAAGTTAATCTCTTTAAGAACAAGGAAGGGTTTTTTGGCAATGGACGTGCAAAAGGTCTCATTGAAAATCTTAGCCCTGGTATGCCAAGTTATTGTTTACATGTATCAATTACGTTATGAAATTTATAGTATTGTCTTATAAGGAAATGAACAATGTTTATTATTCTCATTGTAGCCGATTGGTGGAGTTCATATGAAGACGAGGCTCCGGAACTTAAAGATTTTGCTGTGAAGGTTTTAAGTCTCACTTGCTCATCTTCAGCATGTGAGAGAAATTGGAGTACATTTAATTTGGTAAGGGTTTACTTATAATTATAAATACTAAAATAAAATTTAGTATTCCTAATTAACAATTTCCTACAAATTATTTGTAGATTCACACGAAGAAGAGGAATCGATTAAGCACAAAGAAATTGAATTCTTTGGTGTACATAATGTACAATAAAAGGTTGCAACACAAATACTTGAAGAAAAAGGCATTGAAGGATGATGAGGATCCATTGGTTCGTGAAGATGTGCCATCGGTTGATGAGTGGATTGTTGACACTGATGTAGTTGGGGGAACGTCCACAGATGTGGACATGACTCAACCAAGTGGAAGCCAACAAGTAGGAGGGAAGAGAAAGAGAAATACAAGTAATTCTACAATCAAATTTAATAAGTTTTACTTAGATAGAATGATATATTTAATTATAAATAGATAATATTACTTTGCATTTTTTGGTAGACAAAGGAAAGGCTTTGCAACGGGTGGATGAAGAACGAGGGTGGGAGGACATTTCAAACCAATACAACTCTCCAGGAACTTCAGATGATGATGATGATGAAGAGAGGGATTACTCTTTTGATCCACATTTTAAGCCATTGGACACAAATGATAGCTTATGGGATAATTAGATACATAATGGTTATTTATCGTTAGGATGATGTTTTGTTTTTGTAATGTTTAATTTGTTTCAGACATTTTATGTTTGTATTATTGGATTTAACTTATTTCCCATTTTTTTATGGCATATTCTCTACTTAAATCATTTTTTATAATTTTTTTACAATTTATTTTCTATTTTTGACTGAGGCGCCCACCTCGATCGCCTCGAGGCACCCGTCTCGCCTCGCGGAGGCGTTCCCGCCTCGCACCGCTTTCCGCATTTTAAAACCTTGGCTGCTCCAACAAAAAAACTCACTAGGAAAACAGATGGTTTCTCTTCTTCTCCAACAAAGGACACAAGGAAATTATATTTATAATTTCTTTATGTGATAGATGAAGGTAATGATGACTTTAGAGACGAAGACAAAGAGATTGGGTTCAATGATGTTGATGGAGATGGACTTAATAATTTCGAATATGATTATCTCTAAATGATCTCAATCCCAATAGTCTTGACGAGAATGATGATTAGATAGAGATATAGATTTTATCTCTAAAACTTGCTCTAATTTTCTAGAATGGGATGGAGGATTCATGGTTTTTAGCCTTCTATTTTATGACTTTGCTTTGTTATTATTTTTCTCTATTATGAACTACATCATGATGTGTGTTTTTATCTCATAGTGATGTTATTGAGTCATTGACATTATGGTATGAAATATAATTTCTAATTTTTTTATGAATTTTTTATTGTTTTTATTTTTTATTATTTAATTATTTAATTATTTAATTGAGGCTTATACCTCGTGAGGCTAAGGTAAAACACCTCGAGGCTCGACTTAGCCTTTCAAAACCTTGAATTTAATGTTTGGAACCAACATAATTGATTATTTAAGGATGAAAATGAAATATTGGAATTGATACCATACAATTTAGCAAGCCATGGATCCCGAACAATACAAAAGAAAAGCAAAAAATGATCCAATGACCAAAGGTCTACCAGCACATCCAGCAGGTTGTGATAAAAAGGACATTTTTGGCATTCTAAGACACTAACTTGTGTATAGTCATATTGCTAATTTCTAATATTGGTCATTAACTTCTATTAGAATTCATTGTTTTAATAAAGTAAAGGTTTAGGCTCATTTCTCAAATTTGGTGAAATTTATATGTGATCCTGTAACTACAAATTCCTTAACAAGCAGTGAACCCTTAATGGTCCCAAAAAAACAGAAAACAATTACTTTTGAGTAGCACTCAACATTACATATAGCCATTTTTATAAGATTATTTCCTTTGTAGTAGTCATATTCAAGCAAGTCATAATCCATGAAATTCATTTAATAAAAAAAATACAGACTTGAACTTCTTCAAGCAAGTTTCTAAGCTCATGTAAAATCCTTCTGGGATGTAATTCTTTCAAAAATAACTACGCCCTGCTTCACTTTCCGTCTGTAATATTAAAATTTATTATTAGTAGCCTCTTTTTATTCGGTTAATTTTCTGAAAATGATCCATGCAATAGATATTTCACAGAAGAATGACTGAGGCCAAAAAATCCTTCCATGAAATGAGTCTTTTATGTGTATTTCCGATCCAGGAAATTACATAGAAGAATTAAGCAGAGAGAAATGGGGGCGACAATTTGCTTCAATATATTCCATGTCTTTATTTCACCAACTCTTAGCCTTTTATAGGCTTACACTGCAGAGAAACTAACAACATACTATCTAGAATAACAATAAGGGTATGTTTGGTAGGAAGGAAAACGGAGAGGAAAGAAAAGGGTGGAGGGAAAAGGGAGAAGAAAATGGGGAAGTGTGTGTTTGGTATGAAGAGAAAAATTGAAGGAAGGGAAAAGTGAGAGGAAAAATTGATGGGTAGGACCCACTCATTTTAATCCTCCCAAAAGTGGGAGCAAAAGTGGAGAGAAAAGTTTGAAATCTTTTGGCTTTATATGAATTTACAAATTTGTCCTTCTTTTAATTTACTTAAAAATTATTTTTTAAAATAAATTTGTAAAACATCATGTATTAATTTATATATATAATAGGTTACAAAATTTGAAGTCATTTTTTTAAAAAAAAAAATTGGATTCAATATTATTTAAATTATATTTATTTATTAAATATAAAAATATATAATATATAAACTACAATGTAAGGGTAAAATAGTAAAATTGATAAAGAAGATTTTCCATCCAATCTTTTTTACTTTTTGTTTACCAGAAAACTCAAGAGAAAATTATTTTCCTTTCTTTCCCTCACCTTTTCTATCCCTCCAAATCTTTCTATCCTTTCTATTTTCTTTCCTCCTTACCAAACATACCCTAGTGCAAAGATAATGGAAATAATGGAAAAGTGGTACAGCATTTGAATACACATGAAGGCACCCACTAATTGAACATAACTGACTCTATCTTATTATGACCCGGTCTAACAACCGACTCCTACTAACAATTGACTCTAACTAACATGGTCTATATGGATTGAATGATGTACATATCATCCCCCTCCCTTAAAATCATCCTTGTGGACAAGGATGAAAGTCGGATATGTTTCTATAAATCGCTACTGATTCGGTTGGGGATTGGGGGCTCTGTTCACAAAGACCTTCTAAGTCGGGATCATCATCAATATCATCATCAAATTGGTCCATCTGGTGAGGAACCACTAGTGCCTCTTTTTGCTTCACTATCTTTGCTGCTTTTTGCTTTATAATTATTTTTTCAAGTACTAATTGGACTTCCAACACATATTGAGAATTTGGGATCAGTGGTGGTGGCAACAATCTTGGGTCTGTTAGGGTTGGGATTTTGTGAGAAGACAAGGCTTTCTATGAGTCCATAATAATTAGTAGCAAATCCATTCATCATCATCATGTCCCGATTCTTGAAAACAGAAGAAAGATCAGAGTATGAAGAGTCATCAGTTTGAGGTGGGCAAGTAGCCTTGATACACTCTTGTAAAGCCAACTCAGATGGGATTCGCTTCATGTCACCTCCTGTTGTTACTGGTTTATTGAAAGTTTTATCTCGAGCAAGGGGTTGGTGGCTCTCTCAATGAGGTTCAGGTTATGGGTATTGGTGACACACGGAGCTCTCAGCTCAATAAGGATTGCCTATAGAGTTACGTCGATTTGGTTGAGCATAGACTCATGTGGGGCCAGAGTTTTGTAAACATCATTATGGAACTTGGCATCCATGGATCGAATGTTCTAATACCATTGTTATGAACTTTTCCGATCCTGTAAAATACATAAAGAGAATTTAGGATAGTATGTATATTTCTGATCTGAAAATTTACATAGAAGAATTTAGGAGAAATACAGGAGATAGAGAGAGACAAATTTGCTTAATATTCGGTATGTTTCCATCAATTCAAGGTACGTGAGCCTTTTATATGCCAGCTAAAAAACAAGAAACAATACAAGTGGTGCATGAAGCACTTTACGATCAACTGACACACACTAACATATTAATTGAATAACCGACACTTAATCAACAATTGACACTAACCCATTAATCAACAACAATTGACGCACTAACATGTTCCACTAACTTACTGCTAACAAACTTGACTAATTCATGCTTGACCAATTCTTGCCTTCATGGAACCACTTGCATAGCATAGACGTTGGGTGTGCATATGACCATGAGACCCCTACACATAATATGCATGTATCATTCCATCCTCCCCAAATAATCCTTGTCAACAAGGATAAATTCCAAATAAGTCTGTCAGGAGTTCAACCTTCTTGTTGTTGATCCATCTAGTTAGAAAGTCTCCACCAAGCTTACAAAATGATAGCTTGTGTCGGGTGTATCGGTCAAACATGGTGCGGAGGGTCGAGGAGGTTGATTGTGTGGTAAGGGAAATGTGTGACTCGTAAAAACAATCTACACAATGTGAATCGCTTTTATATGAGATTGTCTCAAATACATAGTCATCAAATATCGGTGGCTTATCAAAATCGATAAATGCCTCCGCTGATACATATGTATCATCGAAAAACACCGGAAGATAGGTGGCTCTAGTTGTGTTTGAGAAAACGATAGAGATTGGAGTTCATCCCTAATGGTTTGGAGGGTATTTTGAATTTGAACGAAATGAAATTTGTGATGGGCCAGAGTTTTGTAAACATCATTATGGAACTTGACATCCATGGAACCAAACGGCTCTGATACCATTTTTATGTGTATTTCCAATCCAGGAAATTACATAAAAGAATTTAGAGAAGAGAAAGCAGAATTAAGCAGAGAGAAATGGGGGAGACAATTTGCTTCAATATACTCCATGTCTTTATTTCACTAACTCTTAGCCTTTTATAGGCTTACATTGCAGACAAACTAACAACCAAGTAGTACCAAGGTTTTAAAATGCGGAAAGCGGTGTGAGGCGGGAAGGCCTTCGTGAGGCGAGGCAAGTGCTTCGAGGCGATTGAGGCGGGCGCCTCAGTTGAAAAATAGAAAAAAAAAATGTAAACAAATTATAAAACATTATTAAAGTAGAGAATATTCCATAATTTTTGGGAAATAAGTTATATCCAATAATACAAATATAAAATGTCTGAAACAAATTAAACATTACAAAAACAAAACATCATCCTAACGATAAATGACCATTATGTATCTAATCATCCAATAAGCTATCACTTGTGTCCAATGGCTTAAAATGTGTATCAAAAGGGTAATCCCCCTCATCATCATCATCATCGTCGTCATCTGAAGTTCCTGGAGAGTTATATTGGTTTGAAATGTCCTCTCACCCTCGTTCTTCATCCACCCGTTGCAAAGTCTTTCCTTTGTCTACCAAAAAATGCAAAGTAATATTATCTATTTATAATTAAATATATCATTCTATCTAAGTAAAACTTATTAAATTTGATTGTGGAATTACGTGTATTTCTCTCTCTTCCCTCTATCTGTGGACGTTCCCCTAACTACATCAGTGTCAACAATCCACTCATCATCCGACGGCACATCTTCACGAACCAATGGATCCTCATCATCCTTCAATGCCTTCTTCTTCAAGTATCTGTGCTGCAACCTTTTATTGTACATGATGTACACCAAAGAATTCAATTTCTTTATACTTAATCGATTCCTCTTCTTCGTGTGAATCTACAAATAATTTGTAGGAAATTGTTAATTAGGAATACTAAATTTTACCCTAGTATTTATAATTATAAGTAAACCCTTACCATATTAAATTGACTCCAATTTCTCTCACAAACTGAAGATGAGCAAGTGAAATTTAAAATCTTCACAGCAAAATCTTTAAGTTCCGGAGCCTCGTCTCCATATGCACTCCACCAATCGACTACAATGAGAATAATAAACATTGTTCATTTCCTTATAAGACAATACTATAAATTTCATAACAAAATTGATACATGTAAACAATAACTTGACATACCAGGGCTAAGATTTTCAATGAGACTTTTTGCACGTCCATAGCCAAAAAACCCTTCCTTGTTCTTAAAGAGATTAACTTGTAAATTAGCCCGTACTCTCGCCTCCTCATCCGGAATAAGTTTTTCTATGCACATCATCAACCCAATCTTTACCTCTATATGAGGATAAACCATCTGAATATTGGAATCGGGGATTCAGATAGTACGCAGCTGCGTGCAAATGGCAGTGCAATTGATACAGCCACTTATCATCAATGATTCCCCATATCTCCTTGTAAGCTCCTTCCTCATTTCCCAAATTTGCGGCCATCTCCTCCTCAGCCTTATCCATGGCACCATAAATGAATCCCATTGCGGGCAGTCGTTCAGAATCTGGCATCCTCAACACACTTACAAGAGGTCTAGTTATCTTTAATGCATGACACGCTACCCCAAAAAATTTCATTGAAGATGATCTTCTTGATTTCCCTTCCCTCGTTTTTTTGGCTAACTACATCCATCCCATTTCTTTGAAGCAAATATTTGCTCCAAAGGTTGCCTCAGAATTAACATTCTGTCCAATGTTAAAAATGAAGTAACAAATTGTGTAGGAACGGGACGGAACAATTCTTTATTAGTGTGCTTTCTCATCAAAGTCAATACTCATCTATGGTTGTATATGAAATTACTCACCTATTATAGCACAAGAATAAAAATATTAATATTTTTGAAATGATTAATACTAAATATAAAGCATTTCTATTTCGATTTAATGATTTATACCTTCTTTGCTTTCCTCAATGCATCTTGGTGTTGAGGTAAAGATCCAATTTTCTCAAGCATTAGATCAATACAATGAGCTGCACACGGCATCCACCACAGCCGTTTCCTCTTCTCCATCAACATTTCACCCGTTTTCTTGTAGTTCGATGCATTATCCGTCACCACTTGGACCACAATGTCTTTTCCAACTTCTTCAATCACAGAATCCAATAGGTTAAACAATAATGTAGCATCTTTAATTGCATCACTAGCATCGACCGACTTCAAGAACACCGTGCCATACGGATTGTTTACAGGAAAGTTTATCAATTGTCTTTCTCCCATATCCTTCCACCCATCCGACATAATAGACACTTATGTTTTACTCCATGTTTTCTTTACATCATCAACTGCTTGGGTTTTGCCTTCTGCCTTCAATAATAGTGATGTGCTCAACTCATGAGCTGTAGGTGGTTTTAGACACGCCGGTAAGTCCCAACCGAACGGAACATTTTGACGAATGGACTACTAGCAACATTAAAGGCGAGTCCATTCTACGCGCATATCCGGCCGCCTCATGCGGCGGAGGCGAACTTTCCAACTTGATCCCTTGGTGCAGCCGCACCAGGGCGCTTTCACAAAGAGGTGGGCGAGGCCGCCTCGAGGTGCCCGCCTCAAACCGCATTTTAAAACATAAACTATCTAGAATAACAATAATGCAAAGGTAACGGAATTAATGGAAAAGTGGTGCAACAGTTGAATACACATGAAGGCACCCACTAATTGAACATAACTGACTCTTATCTTATTATGACCCAGACTAACAACTGACTTCTACAAACAATTGACTCTAAGGGGGCGTTTGGTATGGTGGTATCCTTGCTTGGGAATGGGAATCTCAAAACATTCCCATGTTTGGTAGCAGATTTGAGTTTTTTGTTTCCCGGGAATGTGATTCCCATCAAAATAGATGGGTTTCAGATTACCTCCATCTGATTCCCATCGTGGGACCCACCATTATTAAAAAATAAATAAATTATTTTCTACTTCTTTTTGTTCTTCAAGATCTACTCATAATTAATTAAAAAAAATCCCCAAACCCTAGATTAAATCTTCTCTTCTTCAATTCACCCCCAAATCCCAATCCTAACAAATCAACTCACAAATAATCTTATATGAAAACATCTCAAACACCACTGGAAACACACAAAAAAAATCACCACCGGAAACATTAAAATCCCAATCTTAACAAATCAACATCTCAAACACCACCGGAAACAAAAAAAAAAAAAAATTGCACACATCTTGAGTAAACAAGATCTGGGTTCAATGATGATGATGACGACGATGATCTTCGATGGGGATGACGACGATGGCAGCGAGCTTCGACGATGAAGACGACGACGACAGCGTGCTTCGACGACGACGACGGCAGCGAGCTTCGAAGACGACGATGGCGACGACTGGCTTGGATGAAGAAGACGACGGGCTAGAGGTGACAACGACGATTTGGAGGCAAGGACGACAGTGATCTGGAGAGAGAGAGAGAGAGAGAGAGAGATGAAAGAAAAAAATTGAGAAATGAAACTGGTTATTTTTTTTAAGTATATAAAACGATTTTAATTTTAATTTTTTAATTTTGTTAGTTTTTAATACAAAATAAAAAACAAATTCTCATATACAACCAAACACTATTACTTAATATTCCCAGGAATCCAATATAATATTCCCATACACAACCAAACACATGCAAACAACTTTCCCAGTAATCACATTACTGGGTTTCACTTTCCCAGGAATTACATTATTTTGATTACCTCATACCAAACGGCCCCTAAGTCTCTAACTAACATGGTCTATATGGATTGAATAATGTACATGTCAGAATCATTCTTTTAGTTGAAAATAAACTTAACAAAACCATAATATCAATCAACAACTAAAACACGTCATTATATAGCCAAATAGTCAATGTGCAATAGCTAAGTTTCAAATCATCAAAAGCACACGAATTCGGATAAAAATCAATAGAATCCAGAAAATAAACCTGCATCATGGCTCCTCCTCTTCCTCGCTGCTTATGCTCCGATTCTAGGACCTAAAACCAAGTTTCCAAAGCAACAAACCACATGACACTACAACCAATCAAAACAAGGTCACATAAACATCTAACATGAACAACAAAAACAAATAAAAAATACCTGGTAAATCTTTCCTGAAGCAAGTATTATCCACCAAAATCATATAATACAATATAACCTTGTTAGTGTACAGTATCAAAATTCGAAATCTTTTACGCTCTATAAATCTATAATTAAAAAAAAAGCTTCCAAAAACGACAAACAGGTAAATTTAGTTATCGCAATCAAAATTTAACCTGTTTTAATTTCAACAAAAAAAAACCTGTTTTTTCGATCACATTTCCCGGTTTCACCTGCAAAAAGAGTTGGATCCATTACAAACTTTTAAAAAAAAACGTCTAAAATTATATAATAATAAACTTCAAAAGAATTTATTTTTATGTTTTTTTATAAAAAATACTTATTTGAAGCAGTGTATTTACATGAGAGGCGTTGACTTTGACGCCGCGATGTTGAGTGGTGGACCATGGCGATCGTAGCAGTGGTGTGCCGCCGTTTCCCGCGGTGGCGGCGCTGTTGCCGATGTGACAGTCGAGTGACGATAGCAATTCCAGACGCGAATAAGAAGCAGAAGTGAAGAGAGCACGTGACAATCTTCTGCTCGCTTCGAGTGCTCGCATTTTCGTTTTTTTTTTTTTCAAAAAAACAAAGGCCGTCGTACTGACAAGTTCTGGTTTTTCATTGATTAAAAAAAAATGGTTTTTCCTGTTGAGGTTTATATATAAGACAGGAGAGGTTTAAACGGTTAAAGACGGCGTCGCATTGTTGTGTACGGAATACGGATATCAGCTTTCTAATTCAAGTGTGGATTATGATCACAGCCGGTAAAATTGACCAGTAACACACTAACACAACACTAATCTAAGGTTAATAACCAGGTTTGGGTTGTAATCGGATCAATCCATTTAACCTGTTTATTATACGGGTCGGGTCGGGTTTGAATAAAGGGATTTTCGGGTGATCCATTTAACCCATATAATTATATAGATACATTTATAATTGTTATTATTACAAGGGTTACAAATAAATTTTATCATACTATATAATCATTCTTACGTCTCTCACTGGCCATAATTACTCTCAAATCAGAATTTGATTGCTCCCATCCCTAACTACCCTCAAACTCTCATCGACAATCACCTACCTCCTCTCTGGCCATCGCCATCGTCGATCATTGCTTGGTTGCTCGTCTCCCTAACTTTCTTATGTCCTTGAATCCAGCACCCGGGATAGAATATCGAAGTCTGACTCGTTATATAGTGAATTTCATGTGAATTTCATGTGCGTTTCAGTTTCATTTGAGCATGTTTTCAATTTTGTTTCTCTTTTTATTTTTTGCTCTTCGTTTTACGATTTTCAGGTTATTTTTTATTGATTTATTTATCTCATCCACATTGTCTCCATTTTAGCTTGTAATCTGTTTGTTTCCTGATAAAACATTAAGAAATATGTTTAAATTTCTTATTTTTGTTTTTTTTCTTCATATGACGTTACAGATCTGGATTCGCTTCTATTAATTTCATGTTCAATGCCATGTTTTTTTTTCCTTATTTGATTATGTTTTTGTTATCTTAATTGAATCTTCATGGATTGATATCGATTGCATTGTGGAATTTTTATGTTTTTAGCGTTAGTTTTTATCTGTTTAATGTTTTTTTTTTGCTTTGTCTTATGGAAATTTATTATGTGTTATAGATTGAATCTAGGTGATTTATGATTGTTTTTCTTTGATGCGTAAGTCTGTTGGAATTCATTAGGATTGCATTTCTTGAAATGTGTTGAATAATGATTTATAGAGCTATCACTCTATCAGCCTGTCAATGTTAGACAAACGGGTTAAACATGTTCGGGTTAAACGGGTCAAACCCGACCCATCATGACCCGATCAGATTATTAAACGTGTTACGGGTCAACCCGTATGACCCGTTTAATTAAACGGGTCGTGTCGGGTTAAGGGTTAATACTATTCAGGTCGGGTCTAGTTGAGGTCAACCCGACCCATGAACCCGAATTGCCAGCTCTATTTATGATTCGATTTGGGTTTAATTGACACCTAACTAATAAATTATGTTCGTGTAGATCGGCGCAAAGAAATAAATATTTGGTGAAAATATCGAAGATTGTTGTAAAATAAAGACCAAGGTCCTATTTGGTATGAGACATAAGATACGATTTTTTATGGAATTTCATCAGACTAATTTTAATGTTATTCTGATTGAATTGGACAAAATATTGCAATATCATGTTTATTAGTGACTTGTTTGTTACTGTTGATATCAATATTTCGTCAATCTAGTCAACAACAATACGTTGGTAAATCGACGTCTTGATCAACCAATATGGTATGATCATGACGTCTTTTTGATAAGTATGTGAGTTGGTGAAATAAATAACAAATAAAAGAAAATGGTAAAGAACAGTAAAAGACATCAAGATTTGTATATGAAAAACATTAAAATTAGAAAGAAAAAAAAAACCACGGTAGTCGTAACGATAGAGAAATAGAGATATTCACTATATAAAAATGATTACAATTTACAAGTGATGTATTGTTTGTCATGCCTCTGCTTTCTTTGCATGATACATGTGTTTATATTGGGATTAGGGTGCTACCCTAGTCATGGCATGCAAGCAAGGATTGTGATTTAGGAGAGATCCGAGGAAGTATCTAAGCAAGATTCTTGGTGAATCGAGTCTTTATGCATTTGTGATGCAAGGATCTTCATTCCATGCGGGAGTTGTCTTCTGAATCTTCACAGTTATTGCTTGATTTGTCAATGGTTGAATGGTTGGTAATTGTCTTGCCTAATATAAGGCCAGATTTTGCGGAAGATATGTTGGAATCCAATTTTGCAATGATGTTAAGGATTCCTTCTTTTTGCTTTGTATGTGGAGAGCTCGTGTTAATTCGCCATTTGGGAATTCTTCGGTGAATTGGTTTCTTTGACGGACGACTTGCTCTTTGCTTCAAGCTCGCCACTGCCACATATGGCCTGTTGTACTGACGTGACCTGAAGTCGTGGTTGTTTGATTCCATGAATTCTAGGCTCTATGTTGATGTGTTAAGTGAAATAAAATTACCCTAAGCAATTATGTAATAGTGGACTGGATTAGTGGACGATACCATTTTAGTATTGTCCGATGTTTCGTAAAACTTTCTAACCAAATTATATAGGGTATGTTTGATTTTGTTTTTGCTTGAGAAATAATCACTTATTTTCGCAAGTAGTGTTGCAAAACTCACCACGTCGGCGCTAAGTGGAGGCCGGTCGTGACGATTTTGGACAAATCGGCCAGCCAATTAATCGATGTATAGATCTGCCTAGGCGACCACGACGATTAAAGTTGGGCTCTACATCAATGACTACCTAGGGTTGGAGGCTAAAGAAGATGGAGAAGAAAATTAGAAGAAAAACAAATGGGAGGCTGGAGAAGAAGAAGAAAAAGAAAAGAAAAGACCTTGGCGGCTAAGAAAAAAAAAGTAGTTTAGGATTTCGTTTAGAGTTTTTGAAAATAATCCTAATATGCGTCTAAACAACCTAGAGGGGTTGAATGAGCTATTAATAGATTAATTACCAACTATTCTGATTAGTCTACATTAAACATAAAAATAAATTCAAATAACAACAAAAATCAAGTATAAGTGCGGAATATAAAAACCACATGATTTTTACGTGGGAAACCTTCTAACTGAGAAAAAACCACGAGACTAGCTTTGTTAGCCACTAAGTTAAAGAAATCCACTATTTGATTATTTGATTACATCATAAGTTGGCATCTCATCACTTTTCTCAAGGATTGTAACTCAACATATTCTACACGTAGGCCTTAATATTGGGTCTTGACACTTGCTTGTTGAAAATAAATAATGTGTCTGAACTAACCTAGAGGGGGTGAATAGGTTTTAATCGGTTGTTTACCAATTTTTCGATTAATCAATATTTATAAATTTACTCCATATTAACAAGCAGTTAATTAATACTTAAACATACGGAAAACAATAAAAACACAAGAGTTGTTTTACATGTGAAACCCTCCAACTGAGAAAAACTCATTGGCTATCCATCTAGCCATATACGATCCTCAAATCCACTATTTGAATGAAAGTTTACGACATAGGTTGACCTCAACTCAAACCACTCATAGTCACTAACCCTTTCATTCTACCTAACGGGCCTTTAATAGTGATCCTTGACCAATTTGATTGTGCACTAATTCACTTAATCACAAGGCTTAACAATCCAAGAAGAGATTTAACAACCAATGTGAATATGTGAAAATGTTCTAACTTACAATTATTGCTAGCCAACATTAAATGCTTATTTAGAGATTTCAAGATGACAATAAGCATAAATCCTAAATATCAATAAATAAATACAAAGCAAGAAGATTTAAATAAATGGCAAAATGGTCATAAATGCTAGCTATCAATGAACATACAATCTCAACCAACAATTAAAGACTTAAACGTTATAAATAACATTAACCAAAGAGTCCTACATTTAATTAACAAAATAAATGTTATCCTAGGCAAACATGAACATAAAAGTAAAACAAAGATTTCTAGAACATGTTTCACATACCTAGTTAAAGAAAACAAGAAGACTCATGTTGAAATGCACATGGGTTTTGTGTTTGGATGAGTAAAGGTGAGTTCTTGGGAGTTTCTCTCTCTAAAAGATCACATTCTCTCACAAGATATGAATTTTGAATTCATAAAAATGAGCAAGAGAGAAGACAATGCATATATATGTGGTCAAATCAAAACTACACCGTTTTGAAAAAATATGCCTTGATTGTTGTTGATCCATACATTTATATACATATTTTAGGCTCCTTATTCCTAACTTTTATGCTTGATTTCGAGCATTTTTGTGCATATAATATGTGTTTAAGCCTTGTGTAGGTTCATTTCTCTAAAGTTAGGTGTTTGAGCTTAAAGTGAAGCTTTGGAGGCAAAGAAGAAGAAAAAGAGCTGAAATTGAGATGGCTTGTGAAGAATGTTTGACTTGTGAAAGCCATATCTTCCTCCTCAGATTGAACTAGGTGTCGAACCACATGTTTTCAAAAATCCTTGTGAGTCTAGTTTTCAGAGAAATTTACGAATCATGATTCTAGAATTTATAGAAGAAGTTATTCTCATTTCAACAATTGGCACGCGAAGTAGAAAAATCTGCTAGATGGAACTGCGAGTTCCAACTCGCAAATTGAAGTCGCAGAACCATTCTAGAGCCTACTGCGAGTTGGAACTGCGAGCTACACCTAGCAGAAAAAAGTAACAGATCTACTGCGAGTTGGAACTGTAAGTTACACCTAGTATAATGAAGTAGTAGATGTACTGCGATATTAAAGTCACGGATGTCGCTCGTAAAAGTATTCCAGAGCCTACTGCGAGTTGGAATTGTGAGTTAGACCTAGCAGAATGAAGTAGCAGATCTACTGCAAGTTGGAACTGAGATTGAACTCATTGATTTCAGTCATAAACATTTTCCAGAACCTTCTGCTAGATAGATCTGCGAGTTACGACTAGCAAAATCAATCTGCTAGATGGATTTGTGAGTTCCAACTCGTAGATTTGTGTTAGCAGTACCTTATCCACTTATAGATCAAGAGATTTTTAGGGGCAAACTTGACTTTTCACACATAATAAGTGCCCTAGCCTTCAAACACTTTAAATACACCACCTTGTTGGTCTTTAATAAAATATATCTTCCAATATCCAATGTTGGATAGACACCAACACCATCTCTTGTTCTTCAACACCACAAAAGAGAAGGAAGAGCTTCAACGATTCCATGAAGGATTCTCCTCCATGGATGTCTCACCACCAACACCTCTAAACTTCATCCATCCATCTTTGAAGTAGATTTTAAAGAGAAATGAGAGCAAACGAAATATAGATCTTGGTTATTTCTAAACTCATCTCTTTGTTTTATTTTCTATTTCTTTGATTTGTAATCCTCAATAGGGAATATTTGTAATCCAAAACTTGGCTGGTTATATATGGTATTTACTTAGATTCAACTTGGATCTTGACTCTATTCTTTAAGCTTATGCAATATATCTCTTTTCTTGACATGTATGTTGGTGAATGAGTAGGAATTAATATGTTTTGCATAAGTGAGACTTTAGATTAAAACAAATGATGTAGTGTAACTTAGTGTCTCACTCTTGTTTGTATGTTGGTGACGAAAGGGAATCGATATGTATGAATTGATTTAAGTGAAAGAGCACATCTGTGTTCCAATTGATTAATCATGAATGGATCTTTATTGTTAACTCTTGAATAGAGTTAACTTGATTTATGCATGCTTATGATAGATTAGATTTTATTTGGTGTATTGTTCATGTGCTTAATGGGTCTAGACCTAAACACAATTGCTCATTCCATGCCTTTGGTTGAGTGACGATAATCGATTTTGGTATTTCTTAATCAATAAATGATTGTAATAATAGATGATTTGATTTCGAAATCTTAAATCAAGAGAAACAGCTCTTGAATCCCTTTGAATAATGATTAAATGTTTATTATCAACGTGACTAGCTTGTGTTTGGTGAACTTATGTATCTATTGTAATCACTATCTTGTATCTCTCCAATCCACCTTTATTTTTATAGCTAGGGTATTTGCCTTTAGGAGTAGACTAATTTTAATTGCTTTCTAGTGTAATTGATTTCCATTTAGGAAGGCAAGCACCCAGTTACATTAATATCCTTAGTGTATTTTAATTTAGTTTAGTTTATTCACACATCACACACCTTTCGCAATATGCATACACTTTACACACACTATTTTCACCCTTTCCATGTTGCATTTACATTGCTTTTAATAACATTTTAGCTATAGACAGTTAGACAGAACCACCTTTCCGTGGACGATACCCTTGTTTTCCGCTTTACTTGTTTTCAAACATTACAACACATTGCTAGAAACTTTATAAATATCTTTTTGAAGAGCAATTTCGTAACGACAAGCAAAAGCGAGTATCAGTTTGTATGTAAGGTGACTGAATAACAAGTCACCTAGAAAGCTTAGGCCAAAAAATAGAAACTTGATGTATAAAAAGAGAAGATGGGGTGAACCAGAAGAGGTGATCCTCTAGACTAAGGCTTAGTTTGGCATTGTTGTGCTGTGGTAGGAAGTATGTGATTTTGGTTCTACTGTGGGGGGAATTGCTTTTGGATTTGTTGTGGGAAGAATTACCTGAGTGTTAGGCAAACTGATTTTTGAAAGTGCTATGAGAATCAAAAGTAATTTCAATATGTTTGGTAAACTGTAAGTAAAAAGTGTTGTGATTGTGCAAAATGACTATAAATGACAAATGAATATTTAAGATTCATTAGTAGAAAAATATGTGAGAAAAATTCAAGCACTTCTATAGAACATTCATCCATTTAATTTAGATTTTTTTTTCTTCAAGAATCATGTTGATTTATGATCAGGCCAAACAACACCATTTTGCCCCACTCCACAATATTTTTCCTACAAGTTGTAGTTGAATGTTTATGATCTTCGATCAAGTGGATTAATGATTGACTTTTTTATTAATCAAGAAAAAAAAATTGAACCAAATCCAGAACTACCCACCATTCAAAATATATCACAACCAAACCAGGACATGTTTATTATTTTGGTAAATTTCATGAAAAGTAAGGGATAAAATAGAAAGTTTGTTAAAAATTCATTAATTTTTGATCTCCTTCGCGTTTTCAGGTGAGGAGTGAGGAGTGAGGAGTGAGGACATGTTTGTTATTTTGGTAAATTTCATGAAAGTCAAGGGATAAAATAGGAAGTTGGGTAAAAAATCATTAATCTTAGATCCGCTCTATGTTTTTATTACTGCTTCCTCAAGAAGATGTTTTCTAAAAGCGACAAAAACTAGCTTCTCAAAATTGTTATGGGAGGAAGCCAAATGTTACCAAAAGCACTTCCCCAGAATTTTACCATACACCCTAGGCCCAGTTCGGAATCACTTTTGACCCCAAAAGCAGTTTAGGAAGCATTCTTAAATTGGGCCTAAATTTGATGTTCACACGTTGTACTAAAGGCGAGTGAACAACGATACAAGGGTGAGCAAAAAAGCAATCAGGTGCCCCGCTATACGAACAACGGGTGTACCGCCATGTCGAGGCAAAAATCACAAAACCTCTGATAGGCACTATACGAACAGTGACTCACCAGCGGGTGAACAACGGTAGAAGGCAAAATTGCAACTTAAGGCCTAAAATGACATGGCAAAGGAACCAACAAGAAGCAAGCAAAATGAACATCCATGAAGAGAGTTATAACAAGAGAAATTCATCTACATGAGAACACACAAAATACATATGATATGAACATGCACGAGTTGTGTGTGTTTGCAACTACATCTCTTCAAAGAGTTATGCACAAGTGATATACCTTTAAAGTGCTTTTGAGCTTTAGGACTTGAGATGCCTTTGAAGCTTGATCATGCACAATGAATGCCTAGTTACCCTTACAAATTAAACCTCAATGTGGTTTGTCAATGAAATAATCCAATCACAAAATGGGGAACTAATCTCCCATTTTGGCTATTTTGTGATAAAACAACCACTCATAATTGGTCCTCACAAATAACAAAAAAAAATATATTAAGGGTCAACAAAAGATGTTCTACATTACAAAGACAAGCGTAAATACTAGATCTTCAATTCTTCAATCTCTTGTAGAATAACCAACCCTACAAAACAATAAAACTTCATTTTCTAAGACAAATGTATTTGAGATGATCAAGTGAAATAAAAGATAAAGGCAATTTGCATAAAAGAAAAACAAGCAACATGAAACATGCAATGAAGTGCAATGCAAATGCTCCCTCTAAATGGGTTACTCCCCATCAACAAGTAAATCTCCCCTAATATGCAACTCCCATAATTTCTACACACTACTCCCCTTTTATTTCATGAGATAGGTAAGGAGTATCCCCAATCAGGTCACTTTAGCAAAGAGAGCTATTTGCATAGAAGATATGCGCACAATCATATACAACTTAAATAATTGAGAGAGAATCAAGGAAGCTTATTTTTAAAAGGACTATGCGAAACTGTTGCTTTGGATGTAAGATATATAACTTCAAAGACCAAGAAACGGTATTTGGCAAAGCAAATATCAAAAGGTTTTCTAAAAGAATTCAAACCAATTTGTACCCTTTTTTCATAAGCAAACAAGATATAGGTTTTTTAAAAAGCATTTGTAACATACAAGCAACTATATCAATCCTTAACAACCAAACAAGACATGGGTGAAGCATCTTTATTGATTGAATGGATATGAAATCCTTATTGATTGTTGTCTTGTTCAAATAATTAAAAAGAGAGATAAGACTAATTTGGAAATAAAATCATTACTGATTGAATGGATACAAGATCTTTATTGAGTTTAGTCTTCTCATTTGCTTCCACACATTTGCATTCAAGTTAGTGCAATCAAGAACATTCCAAGCATATCATTTTAAGCATGTCATAAAATCAAGTTCAAATGTCATGGAAATAAATTATAGGTAATTCAAGATATACTTCCCAATAATTCTCCTAGTCCAAAAATGCATTATTGAACATTAAAATGGCATGGTATAAACAAAGCAAGGTTACACACTTATGTAGTAAAAAAAAATATCATTTAAGCATATACGTGCAACCAAAAATCTCAAGCAATTAATGAAAAAGCATAAAGTTGATCAAATTTTTGCATGTGACAAGAATGCAACGTCGCTCTCTTTGCTTGAGATCCCCACATGGGGTCAATTACAAAAACACATCAAGGCATGTGATAAATCCCAATAGACATGCTAAGTGCCTTGAACCTAGTTGAGTCTAAGGGCTTTATGAATAGATCCGCTAGTTGATCATTTGTGCCAACATGCTCAAGTGCAATGCATTTGTTTTCAACTAGCTCCCTAGTTAAGTGATGTCTAATGTATATGTGCTTAGTTCTAGAGTGCTGAACAGGATGCTTTGAAATGTTAATGGCACTCAAGTTATCATAATAAAGGGTTAAAGTACCTTAATCAAAGCCGTAATCCACAAGCATTTACTTCATCCAAATGAGTTGTGTGCAATCACTCATAATGGCTATGTATTCAACCTCAACCGTGGACAAGGAAATAAAATTTTACTTTTTGTAAAACCATGACACCAAGTTATTTCCTAGGAAGAAGAAACCGCCTGATGTACTTTTCTTATCATCACAATTCCCTGTCCAGTCTGCATCACTAAAGCCAACCAAACTAGCATTAGTGTCAAAAGAGTATTATATCCCATAATTGGATGTCCTATTTACATATCGAAGGATTCACTTCATAGAGGAGAGATGGGACTCCTTGGTATCCATTTGGTACCTATCACACATACCCACATTAAAGGTTATATCAAGCCTACTTATGGTCAAGTAAAGCAATTTACCTATTATACAAAGATAAACACTTTGGTCCACACTCTTGCCACTAGCATCTTTGCTTAGTTTTAATGTGGTACATATGGGTATGTCACAATGTTTGGCATTCTCAAAGTCAAACTTCTTCGCTATGTTCTTTGCATACTTAGCTTGGGATATGAAAATCTCATCATTCAATTGCTTGATTTGCAAACCTAGGAAGTAATTGAGCTCAACAACTAGACTCATCTCAAATTCATGGGACATGACATCAATAAATTGTTGGACTTTAGATTCGTTGGTGAAGCCAAACATAATATCATTTGTTTCTCTTAATGAATAAAGTCTTGTCAACACTACCTCTAGAGTAGTCATTGTCAACAAGAAATTGAGTTAGGCGCTCATACCAAACCCTTGGTGCTTGTTTCAACCGATATAGAGCCATCTTGAGGCGATAGATATGATCGGGGTGGTGTGGATCCACAAACCCTTTGGATTGTTCAACAAACAATACCTCTTGCAAGAAGCCATTAATAAAGGCACTCTTAATGTCTAATTGGTGCAATTTGAACTTGTGTATAGAGGTGTCAAAAGGGCTGGATTTAGTTCGATTATGGTCTGGGCCCGGTCTGATCTGTCCCTTTATTATATAAGTCCGAAATAGGGTTGGGCTTTGGAGAAATACTGTGGAGGCTAAGCCCAGTCCAAATCCGAAAAGCCTAGACCACCCATACAGTAACTTTTAATAATATATTAAAAAAAAATATCTCATCACATTGCCTTTAAAAATAAAGAGACAATGACTTGGGGTCCTTGGGAATATCGCCTCAAATTGTCTACGTCTCCTAGGAGATAATGACTTGGTGGAATATAAAGATAAATTAAAATATTATTTTGTTTAAATTAAATAAAAAGTAAATTATTAAATTATTTTGATAAAATATAAAAATAATGTTGGATTTGACATTTGTAAAGATTTGTAAGATTTTTATCTTCTGTTATAGAGAGACATTAGCTGCAAATGGTAGAGGAGAGGGAGACATTGGCTGCATCCTACAAGCCTACAAATGGTAGATGAGAGGGAGACGCTGGCTACAAATGGTAGAGGGCTGCAAATGGTTGAGGGATATGTTGGCTGTAACCGTTAATGCCTTAATGGCTATAAGGATATCTGATTGTTGTATAAATATTGCTCTCTCTTTTTTGTTGTATATACACTTGTATCTCACCCAAATTCATTCGGCATTCAAACAATCATACAACTTCAAAGTTCCAAACTTCAAAAATTGCTTTAATCAATTCTCTTGTTTTTCTATTTATTAATTAACAAATCCCAACCCAATTATTCTATCCTTGTAATTTTGTTATTCTTATGAACTTTTCATTTCAATCTTAGATGGCTCACAGATCAAATGATTTTGAGACACAATATGTCAATGAATGGAGTACTTTGGATCAAATAGAAGAGATGGAAATGGGTTTGGGTAGCAATCTCACATCCTTTCAAGCCGGTACCAATGTGCCTAACAATCCTCTAGTTGGTGGTACAAGTGGCCAACAACAAACTTCGAAACCGATGTTATACCTCATGGCAAGAGAGCCAAATGGTGGAAGTGGTTTTTGATGGAAGAACAGAACATTAACGAAAAAATTATGACAAAAGCGGTATTTAAATTTTACAAAGCAACTTTATTGAATGATAATAATTGTGGTTTTAGCCACATCAAGATGCATGGTGAAAAATGTGGAAGGAATACGCTCCAAAAGATCCGCATCAAACTATGTTTACACAAAATGAAGGTGGTCAAATTTCTACCTTCAGATATAATCAAAAAGCTATGCGAATCAGTCTTACTCAAAATACATTGCATCCACCGAATTACCTTTCATGGTTGTTGAATGTAAGTATTTTACAAAATTCATTACCAAGTATCTTCAACTTCAATATGTTCATATTACTAGAAATACAACTAGATAGGATATTATGAATTTATTTGATCAACTTAGACTAACTTTGATACATAAGTTTGACATGTTTAAGGGAGTCATTTTGGTTATATCAGATTGTTGGACTGGATGCCATAGATTAGGATATATTTGTGTTACATCTCATTTTATAGATGAAAATTGGATAATGCAAAAAAGGATAATAGCTTTTTGAGAACTAGAATTTCCACATACTGCTATAGCTATTTTTACATCACTTATGACTGTTTTTAGAGATTTACATATTGATGATAAAATTTATAGTATTACATTTGACAATGCATCTTCTAACAGAGCTACAATTTCTATGTTTGAAAATTCTTTAATAAGTCCAAGGAGTAGTAATTTTTATCATATGAAATGTGTTTGTCACATTATTAATTTGATTGTGCAAATTGGCTTGCAAAAGAATGATGATCACTCATAAAAAAATTAGAGATGCCATTCAATTTATTGCATGTTCTCCGACTCATAATAGTGAATTTAGTCATTTTTGTGAAAGTTTAAATTGACGAAAAAAAAAATTCTTACTTGATATGAAAACTCGTTGGAACTCTACCTATTTGATGATATAGTGTTGTGTGAATTATGATAAAGTTATTACCCTTTATTATAATGAAAAAATCAAAGAGGATATTTTGACTGATTGTGATTGGGATATTGCATTTGCTATGATGAATTATCTTAGAATTTTTTATATTGCTACTTTGGCTTGTTCCGCTGTTTATATACCTACCACAAATTTAGTTTTAAATTGTTTATGGGAAATGACCAATGCATTTAATCAATATAGAGATGTTTGTTTCACAAATATTTGTAATGCTTTGGAGACTAAATTTTAAAAATATTGGAAAGAAACTCCTATGATTTTTTTTATTGCTGCGGCATTTGATTCTCGGATTAATTTATCGAGGGTGGAAATGTTGATTGATGATATTAAAGGATTTTTAAAAACAAGTCTTGATGTTAGTATGGATGAAGTTCGATTTTTTTTTTATCAAATGTTTTTATGGTACAACTTAAATTATTGTCCAAACATAAACCAGTGCTTCTACCCATAATGAAAACTCTAGTGGTGATGGACAACATGGACAGAGAAATGTTTAGGACCGTTCGGGAAGTAAAGGTAAGAGAAAAGTTGGTGAGATTTCCACCATGTAGGCTTATAGTTAATCAAATATATTGACACTGATTGGCAAAGTTTACTAAGTGATGAAGAATCACTAAATTTTGATATAATGTCATGGTGGAAATCACATGAAAAATCTTTGTCTGTACTTTCCATCCTGGCACGTGATATACTAACGCCCCCGGTGTCAACTATAGCATGCTTTAAGTGCATGTGGTAGAGTCTTAGATGAAAGACGTAGTCAACTTGGACCAGACATCTTGGAAACCGTTGTGTGCATAAAGGATTGGGAGGATGCAGAGCAAAGAGTGCAAAAATGGTAAGATCAAACTGCTCTAGAGTTTTCTAATTTAACATTATCAGATGGATCATCTTCTACGTAATAATGCCAATTTAACATTATCATTGGTGAATTTTTTCCTTTTTATTAGCCGAAGGGAAAAAACAATTGTATTTAGTATAATTAAATCATGTAAGATTGAGAAATGCAAATGATATGTAGTTAAGTAGGTGCCAACCTAGTTGAAATGTATTTAAATCTACAGTGATGCAATTCTCATCTTTACGTATATTATTTAATTTTTTTATTTTTGAATATATTATATATATAATTAAATGTTTAAATCAATATCATCAAATGTTGTTTAGTCTGACGGCAAGTCATCTATTTTGCTTTTGGTATTGGTTCACTAGTTCGATTCTTGTGATCAAAATTTTCAAAATAAAATTGGTTTTGTAAAGGGCCCAAAACCGATTGGGCCCGAGTCAATCCGGTCTAGCTTGTTAATACTTTGGTCTTAAGGGCTGGGCTTAACACACGTTTTGAAATTACAAATCCGGTCCGGTCTAGTGCGTAAAATAATTAGGCTTTGTCAAAGTCCGATCCGTACAGTAACAGGTCTTGAAATTTTTAGGTCGGCCTGACCATTTGACACCTTTACTTATCCACACAAGATTTGGACAAGTGAAGCCTCATGTGGGCAATCAGAGCAAAAGTTTCTTCAAATTTGATACTCTCAATTTGAGAGTATCCTTGTACTACAAGTCTAGCCTTGTTGAGTTAAATTCCGTTAACCACTTAGTGTAAAATATGCCTAGAGGGGGTGAATAGGTATATGCTCAAATTCTTGCACTTCTTTTTCACACAACCAATTTAAGTACACTTAGAGCCTTTCACAAGTAAATTGTTTTGACAAGTCAAAGTAAATTCAATCAAGTAAGTGTTAAAACAATACAAGTTAATGTAAGTAAATAAACCAAAAATTAAAAAATCAACATGAGATTTTTACGTGTTAAAACCTCAAAATGAGGAAATATCCACGGGTTGATACCACAACCACTGACAACATTATCGTTCACTGGTTGGTACAATGTACACCCTCAAGCAATCAATACACATGATCCACCTTATTGGATCATCCCATTCTAACCTACCCTCGAGCCTTTGACTAGTGAGAGACTTGCCTACTTGCTTAACCATCCGGATCACCCTGATCCTAGCCAATATTTCCTTACTTAGCTATCTGGATCACCCCGATCCTAGCTAAAACTTCCTTACTTAGCTATCTGGATCACCCCGATCATAGCCAAGACTTCTTACTCAGGTAAGAGCTTCACACTCAAATAAGAGACTTCCACCTTTTGTAAGGCAATGATCTAAGTGAAATGCAAACATGCAAAAATGATTCAAAACACAAGAAAAGAGAGTACGTAGATCAAATACTCTCTATGAAGAATTAGTATTGCACAAATCAAACTCACAAGCAAATATAACGAATTATTATGACCATGTTATAGAAAATAAAGATTAGGCATTCAAAAATCATTCACAAAGATATCTAGAAACCTAAACATGTCAATCAAAGCTAGAACAACAAGTCTTCAACAAAAAGCACAAAAACTAGCTTTGAAATCAAATGATCAAATCAACACTTGAATTCCTCAACATATTCAATCAAATAAGAACTAGATATGAATAATTAAAATCACAATCAAATTATTCTAGTTCTAGAACATGTGACTAAAACCTAGAAATCAAGAATCAAGAACAAAACACAAAGTTTTCTATATTCAAGTTCATACGCCTCAAAATTAGCTAAAATATTATTCAATTAAAAATACAATAGCTAGTTTTGAAAATCAATCAAACAAGTCCAAAAGTTGAATGAAAATCATTCTAAACATTTTTCTTTAATCAAATAAGAAGATTCATCAAGTTGATCATAAAAGAAAAATGAAGAGAAATGATTCACCTACAAATGATGAACACACGAATAGAGATCAGATGACTATGAAAAAACTATACATCATTTGACTCTAAATTTTTTGGGATTTTTTCCTCTCTTCAAGACCAACAATTTCGGTTTTTGAGAATTTAAATCAAAGTTGATTTGAGAGAGATATCACAAAAACAAAAAAAAAACAAAAAAAGTTGTTTAAAATTTATGCACGAAATTGAAATATATATGGAGGGAAAATGATGTGGAGAGGAGAGAGATTCGCCCAAACAATAAAGGGATGGGTAGAGGGCATCCCTTCATGTGGGGCCCATGCACCTCCATAGGGAAGGGGTGCAAATAGCACTTTTGTCATCCCTCTTCCCTCGCGCACCACTCGCGTTCTTAGACTGTTTTCCAGCCTCCGAACTCCGAATTCGAATCTATTTTTGGATTACGAACCGTAACTCCCTCATGGACATGGATGTCAACAAAACTTTAATAAAAGATACGGAAATTGACTCAATAAACAAAAATGAAAACTATGCACGATGAAGACATGAAAAGTTTTGTAACTTCCTACTCGAAACTCGAAAACTTATGAATGAATAACCAATACGATCGGAATTCAATATCGAACAATATGAGAACATAATCAAGTCTGATGTCACAAAAAAACAAACAAAAAAACAGAAGATTACACAAGTATGTCATTTCCTAGAGATAGTCGTAGAACATGCAATTTTACAAAAGTTATCAAATTAAATCTAATGCATGTGCATACTTCAACAAGTGTGTGAATATGTTATACTTGTTTGGAACAACGATGCAGGGACACATATGGATGCAATGTGTGTGTGTGCACCTACACCTTGCAAGAGGAAGAATAATCTTCATACCTTAGTGTCCAAGTAAGCTCATATCCTCTTGAAGATGAACTTTACATGCGAAGTTGCTTTCCTTTGGCTCAATCCAATCACGAACCACCTAAGCAACTGTGCAATACAAACAAAGAGCATTTTGTTATGGAATCAAGCCAATACAAATCTAAAACTTAACAATCTCCCCCTTTGGCTATTCCATGGCAAAACCTCCACCTCATCTTACAATGATCACTCAAACTAAATCATAGTTGATTGCATTTTCACATCCTCACATTACAAAGAGAACCCTAAACTAAAATATCTTCAAGTCTTCATGAGTCTTCAAGATTCTCCTCTTTAATAGTCAAGGCACTAGTGAGAAACACACAACTAATCAAACAAGAAATCTTCTACAAAGAAGATTGGTGAGATATATCTACAAAAACAAATGATACTCCCTCGATCTCATATAAAAGTTCAATTTAAAGCACTTCCTTTGTTGCTTAACCTCATTATACAAGAATTCTTTACTCCCCCATTAAGAAAAGGATTCTCCCCCTTAAAACAAGAAGGTCCATAATCCACAAAGAGGTACATTCTCCCATATGAGGTACATTTTACCCACACATGGTAAGGTGTACATTTCTCCATTTTTTTTGTCAAGGAATAGTCAAAGAAACAAACAAGGGATAATCAAGGGAAAAGAGGCAAATATATGAGATAAGTAACATGCATTTTTAATGTTCAATTATGTCATGTTTTTTTTTTAAAATAAAACCATGTGAACATATCATAAAATAGAACAAAGTCTAGCATCCAATGCTCCCTCTTGATAAGTGCTCTATCTAAGATCAATATGGATATTGTTCACAATGATATCCATACAGTCACATAATCATAACGAAATTTAACAATATAAGCTCCACAAACCGTGAGAGATATACCAAGATTTTCAATCTCTCTTTAATAATTCTTCTAAAATTGATAGCATATCAAATTCACTTGAAAGCAAAACAAGTGTGAGTGTGGATTTGCTTCAAACATATATAAAGGAGTAATTGGATTATCAACATGCAAACCATATCAACATATATTCATCTTAAGTTTTTTCGTAAAAGGTCAAACCGATTATTATCCAAAAAATTTACTTTTAAGAGAATATATTTCAACATATGAGCATGTGTGTGCATATGGCTCGGCATCCCATTTCTATTTTACAACCCGAGCATTCATGATTTTCAACTATACTCCTTTAAGCCTTTTTTTTTATAATTTTAGGCTTAAATCAAAGATTTTTTTTTGTAATTGTTTTCAACACTTCCTTGATTTGTCTAACTTAAACATATACACTTCATGACGACTTTCACTCATCATAATGGTGTATCCCTTTCCTACATTGGGCGACTGTATAACCAAAATGTGTAGCCTTTTTTCATGAAGGTGCTCGTTAAGTTCTATGTAATACCCTAAGTAAAATGGATACTAACCATATGTCATCTTTAAAGTATAGTCAAAAGACTTCAAGGTGCATCCATAACTCACATATCTTCAAACTCAACTTACTCAAACTAAACATATGAGACAAGCAAAGTGTGCACTTTTAACAAACAAGTTTTAAGGCTTAAAAAAACATGATCTAAAAGCAATACAAAGAGATTTACTTAAGATCATTACTTCTCAAGAGAGTAGCTTTCAAAGAATATGAAGCTAATAATTTTCAAAAGTATGCCACTCATCATTCAAACAAACAATTTACACATCATGATTAAGACCTTTGTGAACTATATCACCAAAAAGTCTTTAGAAAGCAAATCTCACCAAGAACCATATGAATGCTATACTAGTTCTCTAATATGACATGCTGCATGATGTACTGCAATCAATGAGTCGAAAGATGAAAAGCTAGAAAACAAGCATTAAGATGTAAAAATACCTTAGCCAGCTTTTTCATCAAATGTAAAGCCTTCTTATGAGCTCTCTTGGCATGTTTGTCCTCATGTCAACAAGTTGTTGGTATGTCTTCCTAAGAGAATAAAGACTAAACATCTCAACTCAAACAAACATATAAAATGACTTTCTCCAAAAATCTTAACAAATTACACCAAATAGATTTAAAAAATAGACTTCTCTAAAGTCAATCAACAAATTTTGACTATCATATTAAAAGTATGAAAATATTAAGTTCTTGTATTGACTAGAGACACCAAGTTTGAATACTAGACCAAACATATTACAAATAACTTAGTCAGGCATCAAACTTAGAACTCATATAAAACAATATCAAAAAATATTCTCATGTGTTACTTAATCAAATATGAGGCACTCAACTTTGACCATATTGGTCTTATATGAACCAACATCATGATCAGTACCCATGGCAATATGAAATCAAGAAGATAAATCATCAACTATCTTCTTCATGAAAATATCACTTATATTAAACTCATCATTATTGCCACGCATAAATATTTCATCAAGACAAGGTATATGACCATCATGCTTTTTCATATTCTCATCCACACAAATCTTGTAAACGATCTTCTTCACATGTCTATCACTATTATCCAGAACATTCAAAGTTTTATCAATATCAACATGTTTAGAAAAATGGCTAGGTGTTAATAGCCAAATTGGTCTAGGGACCAAAGGAAAAATTTTCACTCTCCTAGCCAGGGTCCAAATATGAGATTACCTATCATAGTACCGAGGTTCCCAGGGTCAAGCTATTGGACGACCCTGCAGAAGAGAGGAAAGGTCATCGTGCCCTGGGAACACCCCAGGTGAAGCCTGACATGATCAAATCGAGCTCTTTACATCGAAATAAGGACCCAAGGTGAGACCGATACAGGACGACCCCGGCTTATCGAGGTTAAAATTACCTCACAACCTCCCTAGAAGCCCGCCACCCTTTTCAGACACATAGAGACCTATAAGGCATCAAACCCATATGGAGGAAGCATATCTATCTAGGCAGGTAGGAGGAAGCTCGCAGAAGCTCCGTCATCGCTAACATGGTTATTTCAAGTTCTAAAAGGGACCTGGAAAGGTCGGATTAAGCTCCTAATATCAAGACAAGAGTACGGATCTACCTCACCTTTCGAAACAGTGAGCACCATATTCGGTGACCTCTATGATGTATATCACCAGGGTAATACACAAGATCATCTTCACTCTTCAAATTACATTGAAACACTGCGTACATGTAGGGCAAGTGAGTAAGAGGAAACAAACTTATCTCCATCCAAGTTATTCTCGAATCCGTTATTAAGCCAAAGTCAATGACATTTAAAAGGCATATTCCACCGAATAAGGAGGGATTTGATTCAGAAAATAATGGTGAGAGAGTCACATGTTTAACCTAGTTGGACTGTGTATAAATAAGCTCGAGCATGCACGGATAAAAAAAAGGAGAGATATAGACAAGAAGAGAGATCTCGATCTGAATTCTGTGATTAGAACACGACCACTATAGCTATCTACTTCTCGACAAGCATGACGCCACCATATCTATTATAACCAAGAGTGACTAGGAGCGTTTGAATGACTTCTATGTACACCATATGATTCAATAATAAAATTAGTGTCATTTTCCCTTACGTGTCTTAGAATTTTGTATTGTCATTCTTTGTCATTTTCACCATCAAATATATGAATCAGGTACCGAAGGTACCAACCCCGGTCGCCACCTCCGTGGTAGTGGTCTCGAGGGTGCTAACCGAAGTTTTTCACCTCTAGTGAATTTTTGGTTAATACTTTCTGGCACCGTCTGTGGGGAAACCCGCACCCAATTAACTAAACCAAAAGTTTACGCTTTTGTTGTTTTACAAGAATTATGAGGCTCCGCTTCTCCTAGGGATAAACTAAGGCATCGGGACAACCTTCTGCTGCATCGACACGAAAAGCTCCAAGGAAGGGTAGGAAATCCAGGCACCATAGCCAAGCTCCAGCCCAGCCAATCGCTGCGCAGGCTCCTTGTCCTCTTATGATAAACCAGGCCATGCTTGACCAACAAGCAGCAGCCTTCGGTGAAAACGTCGGCCTTCGCCTACTCGCTGAGGCTATCACAACCCACACAATAAATCCTAACGCTTAAGGAGAGCCGAGCAGACCCGAAACCAGACAGCCCGCCTTCGACCGATTGGGACCTTCCCTTCCAAAACTAGCCCGTGATAGGGTAGAGCCTCAACCCTCAATCCGGGATAGGCTAGGGCCAATGCCCCCAGTTTTTGGCAGGCCATCATGTTATCAACCCAAGCAAGTCAAATCTGCAGCAGACGCCTTACCACGAGAGCAGCTATAAGCTCGCCACCCGGTAGCCTCAAGGATGGAAACCTGGGTCATAGAAGAATATAGCCAGCAAAGCCCCCGAGTAGATCTCGTTCGGGTCTTCAATTCATCGGAGGGATCTGAGGTCGATTCAAGGAAGCATGAGAACAAGCGCTTGTGAGAGATTCAACAGATGAAGAATGAGAAAAGTAAGGAGGCCAAGAAGGATCCCTTAAGCGAAATGAATGTTCCCTTCACCAAGAGGATCTGGGACACTAACCTCCGGTCGAAATTCAAAATTCTAGTAAACAAGTTCTCTGGCACAGAGGACCCCTTGAGCCATCTGGAGAGCTTCGTCTAGCAAATGGAAGTCTAGAATGCAACCAAGGCCACCATGTACAGGATGTTCCCAACTACTCTAACTTACTATGCAAAGACTTGGTTCAGGAAATTGTAGATTCATTCACGAAGTTATCTACCGATTTTTGCTCATAGTTTCAAGGGGTCAAACCGCGTCCAAAAGATCCTGTACACCTTCAATATATGGTCCAAGAATGAGGTGAAACACTCCGTTCATATATGAAGCATTTTCACAAGGAAGTCATCTAGATAGGAGTCTTCACCGAGAAAGATACCCGTGCCAACTTCTGACGACACCTATGGGAGGGCAAGCTCTTTCAATTCTTCACCAAGCGACCTTTAGAAACCTACAAAGAGGCCTATGATCGGGCTCTTGAGCAGGTTAAGATTGATGAAGAGCTCAAGGTCAAAATAGAGCATGACGACATGAGAATATCCAGAAAAGAAAAGGAAAGGGATGTCCGACAGATGAGAGGTAACTCCTTTGCCTACTCTGCCAAATAAAGCCGACTCTATCTCAGCCTAAGTCGAGAATGACGATGACTTTGTCTTCAAAAAAGATTTCCATAGTATAATATATATTTCCATAGTAGAATATATATATTCTATACTTTGCATATGATATAATATGATATAATATTATCAGATTTGAGTGAATGACCTAACCAACGGGTAGATGGATAGGTCATTCATGTACTCACAACGGGAGTCATGACGCAACAACGTATACCCGGCAGGCGCCATTGCTCCAGCTCTCCTCACATTCTAATTAGAAAGTGCCCCACCACGTCAGCAGTAGCAGCAGCCTCTATTGCTTAGCAGGTTTAGCCTCCGCCTCAGCAACAGCAGCAAAATGACCAGCAAGTTCCCAACCAATATACATACGAAAAAGGGAACAACTATAGGGACAAAAGCCATGAAGATGATATCTATCTAGTGTGATGTATGGAATATATGACAAAGGTGGAGTGTTGCAGAGAAGCCAACTCAGCTCTTTTTTATGCCAAAATTTCTTCAGATGTAGGAGGCCGATAGTTTCAGGAAATGCCGGTGTTGCTCAATCTGGAAGAGATGGGTTGCAGGCGGAGAAGAGCGGATGTGGGGACTCAGGTCAGGGCGCAGTTCTGGTTCACCCCAACATTCCCTACTTGTCCGACTGTTGCTGAACAGTTTTTGGATATCAAAAGGACCTCCCCAGAGGGTAATTTTAATGCGGCCGATTTACCCTCTTTTGCAATCAGTTTCGCTACAGCACCCGCAGCTCTAGCTAATTGTCCACTGCAGTTACTATATCTAATCAGATTCCATAACGTACATGTGTACTCTATCTGCAATGCAAAAGATAGATCTTTTTTCGGTTATGGTTCAGCCTCCTAAGCCCGGGCCAGAATAACATTCAAATTCCTTTCCACCACCGCGAGTTAAAAAAATGAAAGAGATGCCGCTACGAAAGCGTCAATTTCAATTAGTTAGTCGGGGGGAACAGAACCTGGTGGCAGCTTAGGATCCAAAGGAGGTGCCCGCTGCTAGTGCGGACCAACCAACCTGAGAGTCCTGTTATCAGGTGGAAGAAAGCGTACGGCTGGGATTCCAGCCTGATCGATCCGCCTTTAGTATTGGTAAGTTTCCTTGTTAGTCTTTATCGCTAGAAGGTCATTTCTTTCAGAACCTAGGTACTACTGGATTGGGAATCAGTACAGTTGCTCAGGGACAGTTTGTGCAGAGGTGCACGTTTTAACTGGGCACATGTGATTGGATTCAGCGAGTGGGTAACAAAGCTGGTGGTTACATCTTTGTTGGCACTCGGCAGTGGGCCACGATCAGGGACAAGGTGTTGTTGACAGCCATCATGTGGGCTTGTTGTGGCAGACTTGTTCTACATTTTGGTAGAAGTTCAACAGCTTTGGTTGGCTCTGGTTGGGGATATCAGGTTTTCCGAGGCGTTGGAAATCCAGACCGGCTCAGAGAATCACTGGCGCTATTTAGCCCTTCGGGAACTCGGTAGAAGCGATTTGCCGCTTCCGCCTCTCTAGGCTTCACAATAGCTCCCCCCATATAGAATGCAAAATGAGTCTTCTCCCTATCCACTATAAGTATAATAAATCCGAAAGGAATTGAAAATTCCGCGTTGGGATGATGACGGAGTCTCTGCTCGAAGCGCCAGAAGAAGAAAGCTCATAGACTTGAGCCAACTCTGAAAAACCAGAGCAAACCTCCCAACAGGTTGACGTACTGGACACCCGCTTCCCAACCCAGGTAAGAGAGGTATCCTGCAAGACAAACCCCTCCGTAAACGTCACCTCCTCCAAGGACTGTAGCCCCCGTTACACTAGATGAAAGAGGGTATGATCACTACACCCCTTTGAATGCATCATGAGAAATGATCTACCTTGTCATTCAAGACAATGGGCTACTCTAGAAGCCAACACCCATGAAAGCCCCCGGTAGACAGAAGAAATAGGTACAAGTACTGCGACTTTCATAAAGATATAAAGCAGAACACTTCAGAGTGCTATAACCTGTGTAACCATATTGAGGTTCTGATAAGTTAATAATGCTTGATAGAATTCTTGCAGCATGTTAGGGACAACATCCAGACTGGAAAGGAGGTACAAAAAGAGATCTGTGACCATGCTGAGAAGAGAAAGGGGGAACAAAAGGATTTGATGCAACAAATCCAGGTGATACACACCATCAGTGGGGGCCCACCCTGGCTAGCACCTCCAATAGTTTCAGGAAAAACCATGCAAGGAAGATTCCCCGTGTCGATGAAGGCTATCGTATCTTGAAGGTCGACCAAAGCTTAGCTGGCCCATCCTAGTCAGTGCAGATTATATTCATCGATGTGAATGTCTACAACACCTTGCAACCTAATAACGATCCCATGGTGATCACAGTACAAATTGCTAACTGTGTGGTTAACCGCATGCTCGTTGATACAGGCAATAGTGTAGACATCCTCTTCAAGGACACTTTGGAGAAGCTGAATTTGAAGCAGTGGTGTTACAATAGCTGCACGACCCCGTTGTATGGATTCACTAGGGATTCGATCATACCATTGGGATAAAAAGATTCTCGCAGTAATCGCTGGAACCGCACCCCTCCAACAAAACATTATGACCGACTTCGTTGTGGTTGACACCTCATCGGCCTACAACGAGATACTAGGGAAACCATTCTTATCCTCCTTGAATAGAGTCCTGTCTATCTACCATAATGTCTTAAAATTCTCAATGGGGAACAAGGTAGGAGAGGTACATGGGGACCAACAAGCGGCCAGAAAATGCTATACAGTGTCTTCCAATCCATCAACTTTGGCGAAACAGTTCACGCAAGTAGTGACAATCCAATATATGGAAGTACTAGGGATGACCCTGGAAGATGTAGAGCCCGTTGACGAACCAAACAATGATCCTTTAATATTTGATGTAGAAGAAAAAAACAGAGAATGTGCTAGCTGGCACCATGTGGATAGGCTAGAGGAGATACCCATCATGAGTGACGATCCTTTGAAGGTTGTTAAGGTCGTGGCTACTCTCGAGCTAAAGGTGAAGGAAGGTTTGATCGAGCTTCTCCGAGAGTTCAATGACATCTTCGTTTGGAGTTATGACGAGATGCCGGGATGAAATTTCCCTTTATCTTTATAGTGTAAATATACCTAGAGGGGGGGGGGGGGTGAATATGTATATGCTTCAATTTTCATCTTCTTTTTAAACAATGCAATTTTAATAATGATAAATGAAAATTGCAAACAATGACATAAGATGTTTACGTGGTAAACCTCCGAAGAGGAAACATCCAAGGGTTGATACTGTAACCACTGGCAAAACCAAATCCACTATATCAAATAGGCGTTACACACTCAAGCAATCAACACATGCTCTCCAAGCTATCACTCTTATTCTACCCTTGAACCTAGTGATCTACTAAGCCGAATTCCTATCCAAGACCTCCTGTCTCTAGAAAGATTCCTTGCTCACCTTTCCGGATCCTCTCAACCCTAGGCAAGACTTCTTACTAAACTATCCGAGTCCCCCTGACTCTAGTTGAGACTTCCTTGCTCAACAATCCGAGGTCTCACACCTCTTATCAAGACTTCCACTTGCTTAGCTATCCAAGTCCTTCCGACTCTAGCTAAGACTTCCAATTGCTCAAATCAAAGAATCACTCTAAGATATGAGACTTTCTATCTCTTCATAAGGCATCTAAGTGATCATGAATGCAATACACAAACAAGCACTCAACATAGAAAATGATTAACAATAAATTCTATGGACATTCAACTAGATAACTAGATTATGCTTTCAAAGAACAATAAAAAATGTATCTGGGCAACCTAAGCATGTTATCAACTAAGAAACAAATCAATGAAATGAATATACCAATTGATGTAGACCTAGTTCTTAGAAAATGAAATTAAATCTAGAAATAGTTAATCAAGCATAAGAACAAAAGATTTCTAGAAGCAATTTCATGTTTATCAAGTTTAGCACAAATCAATCAACTTATCACAAATCTAGCTAAACTTGAAAATCAAATCAACAAACCACAAAATGAAATCAAAATCATCCTAGTCATGCTTCTTAATAAAATAGCATTAATCAATAAGAAGATCTAAGAAGAAAACTAATAAGAAGATGATTTTACCAACAAGGATGAAAATCACGAACTGAAGATCTGATCACTAAGAAAACTCTAGACATCCTTTGGTTCTAGAAATGCTTGGGGTTTGTAGAAATCTTCAAGACACTCGAAATCAGTATTTGAATCAAGTTATTCGGAGTAGAAATGAAGAAGTTATCACAAAAACAAAAATCGAAATGTTGAGAGAAAAATTCTGCACTTGTTATTCAAATTCGATTTTCTCAACTTATAATGAATGAGAGGGAATGAGTGGTTTTAAGGAGAGAAGATCCAAAAGACCAAAAAGCCCTCATGCCTTAGTGCCTCCCCAAGATGACACGTGGGCATATCAGGGAAGCAAGGCTTTGGGGCCGAGATGGCCATGCGCCATCTCGGGAAGGTGCCCAAGTGATGGCTTATGCCATCGCACCTCTTCCCTTGCGCTCCTCTCACGTTCTTCGACCGTTCTTTGGCCTCCGAACTCCGAATTCGAATCCATTTAAAGATTATGAACTGGGACTCCCTCATGGACATGGACATGGACATGGACATATAAAATACTGAACCCAGAAATTAAGAATTCAACTCTATATATGAAGACGAAGACAATGTATGCAACATGAGTTGAAAGTGTAGTATCTTTTGACTTAGAACTCGAAATCAATAGTATGAGTAATCGAAATGACTTGAACTCAATCATGAATAATCTAAGACTAAAATCAAGTTCAAGATCCATTTTATACAAACAAATAAACAAGCAATCACATTTCACACAAGAATGCAAACTATATAGAGATAGTATCCAATCATGCATTTTCCAAAACATGTTACTTTCATACCAATGCATGAGCATTCAACTTCAAGTGTGTGAATGTGTTATACCAAATGATGCACTATGATGTAGGGACACAAATGTATGATATGTGTGTGCACTTAATGGTGCACAACTAAGCAGGGACACAAATGTATGAATTGTGTGTGTGTGCGCTTACGCCTTGCAAGAGGAAGAAGAATCTCGATACCTTAGCATCCAAGAATAGTACCAATCCTCTTGAAGACGAACTTTGCATCATGAGAAGTTGCTTGTCTTCCTTGAAGCTCTTATTATCATGAACCACTTAAGCAACTAGGAAATACAAAAAAATGAAGCTTTGTTATGAAATCAAGCCAACACAAATCTAAAACCTAACAATCTCCCCCTTTGGCTATTCCATGACCAAACCTCTACCTCACCATACAATGATCACTCATAATCAATGTTGATTGCATTCTCACATCCTCACATTACAAAGAGATATCCCTAGACTAAAGTGTCTTCATGAGTCTTCAAGAATATCTTCACACATTCAAAGGACCTTTGAGACAAGAACAACCAAAAGAAATCTTCTACAAAGAAGATAGGTGAGATAAACAAACAATATACGAAAGAAAACAAATATAAACAAACAATATACAAAACAAAAAAAAAATTCCCTTATCTCTTCTTTTCTCATGCAACCAAGAATTTTTTCTCCCCCTTAAGACACGATTTCTCCCCCTTAATGAATTATCTCCCCTTTATATCAAAAGTAAGTAACATGGTGAGGAAAACACTTTCTCTCCCTTTTTGGCAAGGAATAGACAAAAACATATTACACATCCTAGAGAGAGAGAAGTAAATGCCAATTGAAAATACCTACAAGGTTATAAGGGATGCATAATAAAATCATGAGATAATGAGCAAACAAGTTGTATAGAGAACTAAGTTAAACAAACTCAGCTCCCCCTTAACATATGCTCCACATATTAATAAGCAAGTAAACTTGTTCACAAAGGAATCACACCATCACACATTTCAAGAAATAAAAGACTGTAAACCATTATTTTTCAAAATTAATAAGAGAATCATAGATTTTCATTACTCTCTCAAAAATAATCTCTCATTGCTAATGAATCAAGCACATTAAGAAAAAACGTGTGTGTGTGAAAATGCTTCTAGCATATATAAAAGGAGCGATTGTGATAGCAACATGCAAACCATTTCAACACTTATCCATATAAAGCTTTTCCAATCAAGGTCAAACCGATTATCATCCAGATTTTTGTTTTAAAGAGAATAGATTTCAACATATGAGCCTGTGTATACATGTGGCTGGTCATCCCATTTCTGTTTTTCAACCCGAGCAATCACAATTTTTAACTATACTCCATTTTAAGCCTTCCTCCATTTCTTTTTAGGCTTTGTATCAAAGTTTTTTTTAAATGATTCTCTTTCAACACTTCTTTGATTTTTTCTAACATAAAAAAATACTCTTCATGACGGCTTTCACTCATCACAATGGTGTAGTCCTTTCCTACATTGGACGGCTTCACAACCAAGGTGTGTAGCCCTTCACAACCAAAATGAAGTCCGTAAGTTGATTTTTAGTTGGCATATGCTCAAGAGTTACTATTCAATGTTCAACAAGTTCTCTAATGAAATGATGCCTAATGTCTATATGCTTTATGCATGAGTGTTGAACCAGATTTTTAGAGATGTTAATGGCACTCATATTATCACAATAGAGAGTCATTTTACCTTGATCAATCTCATAATCCTTGGGAATTTGCTTCATCCATAGAAGTTGTGTGCAAGCACTTCAGGCCGCAATATACTCGGCTTCGAATGAAGAAAGAGAGACGAAATTTTGCTTTTTGCTTTGCCAAGAAACCAAATTATTCCCCAAGTAAAAGCAATCGCCCGATGTGCTCTTATGATCATCAATGTTTCCTGCCTAATCTGCATCACAATAGCTAACAAGAATATCATTAGTATCAAAGGAATAGAATAAACCATGATTATGTGTTCCTTTTATATATCTAATGATTCTTTTAACAGTTTTCAAGTGAGATTCTTTTGGATTAGCTTGAAACCTAGCACAGAAACCAACACTAAAACAAATATCCAACCTACTAGCCGTTAGGTAGAGAAGGCTACCTATCATGCTCCTATAGAGACTTTGATAATCATTTTTTCTTTTTTCATCTTTGTCAAGTTTTAAAGTAGTACTCATAGGTGTTTCAAATTCTTTTCCACTTTCAAGGCCAAATTTCTTAACAAGATTTCTAGCATATTTAGATTGAGACAACATGATACCATTGCTAGATTGTTTCACTTGCATGCCAAGAAAGTAATTGAGTTCACCTACCATACTCATTTCAAATTATCTTGACATAACATTCACAAAATCATCAACCTTGGTTTTACATGTAGACCCAAAAACAATGTCATCAACATATATTTGTGCAAAAAAAAAATGTCATTGTTCTAATGCTTGACAAACAAAGTTCTATCAATACCACCTCTTCTATATTGGTTGTCAATAATGTATTGAGTCAACCTATCATACCAAGCTCTAGGGGCTTGTTTAAGGCCATAAAGATCCTTTTTCAACTTAAACACATGATTAGGAGAGTGTGGGCCTACAAAACCCTTAGGTTATTCAAAATACACTTCTTCTTAAAGATATCCATTGAGAAAAGCACTTTTGACATCCATTTCAAACAATTTAAATTTTTTAAGACATGCAATGGACAACAAAAGTCTAATGGACTCAAGACGTGCAAGGGGTGCAAAAGTCTCATCAAAATCTACACCCTCAACTTGAGTATATCCTTGAGCCACTAGTCTTGCTTTATTTCTCACTATCTTGCCACATTCATCGGTCTTATTCCTAAACACCCATTTTGTACCAATCACATTGATATCTTTAGGTCTAGGAACTAAGGACCATACTTCATTCCTCTCAAATTGATTTAGTTCTTCTTGCATGGCATTGACCCTATATTCATCAATAATTGCTTCATTAATATTTTTGGGCTCAATTTGAGAAGTGTAGCAAGCATATGAAATTTGGTTAGCTAGTTGCCTTCTAGTTCTAAAAATCACCTATGATGTCTTGTTGGCAATGCATGTTCCTAAGTCTAGAATTAGAATTTTCAATATCTTATTGGTCATCATTCAAACCATTTTCTAACTCTTTACTTTCTTCTCTAGCAACACTATCGTTATCATCATTATGACTAGATTCACTTTCATCACAACTAGTCACATCAATAGGTGCTTTAGTGTCATTCAACGAATGTTATTTAGGTTCATTGACACCATGATTATCACACAAATCAAGCATGCCAAGATCATCTATTTTTACATTAATAGATTCCATAATAGTCTTAGTTTTCAAGTTGAACACTATATATGCACGACTATTATTAGCATACCCAAGAAAGAAACCAATATCACTTTTAGTATCAAACTTTCCTAAGTGATCTCTATCATTCAAAATAAAACACTTAATCCCAAAAGTGTGGAAGTAACTCACATTGGGCTTCTTGCCCTTCCAAAGTTCATAAGAGGTTTGTTTTGTGCCGGGCCTTCTAAAAACTCTATTAGTGACATAGCATGCGGTATTGACCGCTTCGGCCCAAAGATTTCTAGGGACTTTCTTGCTATTGAGCATGACCCTAGCCATCTCTTGCAAGACACAATTCTTCCTCTCAACAACACCATTTTGTTGAGGAATTCTAGGAGCAGAGAACTCATGTGAAATCCCATAATCATCACAAAACTCACTAAATCTAGCATTTTCAAATTCACTCCCATGATCACTCTTATTGCGACATATTTTCTTGATACCAAGACCTTTTTCATTTTGAACTTGTTTATAAAACTTCTTAAAGTAAACAAAAGTTTCGGTCTTGTCCCTAAGAAAATACACCCAAGCAAACCGAGAAAAATCATCAACACATACAAAAATGTATTTCTTACCATTTATGCTTCTGGTTTGGATTGGTCCCATTAGGTCCATATGCACAAGTTCTAAGGGCTTCTTGGGTATACTTTTTATGAGACACTTTGGTTTGTTTACCTAATTGATATGGTTCACAAACACCATCAAGCTTTTTACCAAGACTAGGAAGACCTCTAACAAAGTTATATTCTCAAGCTTCTTTAAATCTTTATAATTCATGTGGCTCATTCTTTCATGCCATAATTCAAGCTTGTTGCAATCATGTGCCATATTACATGTTAGTGGATCAATCTCTAGACAATAGCAATTGTTCGAAGACCTTTTGACTTTCAAAACAATCTTGCCATTTTTATCGATTATTGTGCACACATCCTTGTTAAAGCTAACTTCTTTAAAAATTTCACACAAGTGAGTGATGCTTATTAGATTTGCTTGTAGACCATCTACATACAAGGTGTCGTGAAGTTTATGCAATCCGGGGATACAAATTGTTCCCTTGCCTAGAACTTGCTTTTTGGTGTCATCACCAAAAGTAACCCATCCACCATCATTCATAACAAGATTCTTAAAGAATTCCTTGTTACCGGTCATATTCCTAGAGCAACCGCTATCTAGGTACCAACAATAGGATGAATTAGCTCTTAAAGCATATTGTGCAACCAAACATTATGTTGTGTTTTTCTTAACTCAAACTTTCTTGACAAGTTTCTCATTTCTACTTTTATTAACATGCTTTGACTTGTTTTTAGGCACATTGACCCCATTAGTCACATTTTCACACAAATCAAACAAGGCATTATCAACTTTCTTATGCATAGTAGAATGAGACACAACACAAGATTTAACAAGCAAATCATCAACACATTTATTCATAACATGCTTTTCCTAGGTCTCTTTAGGTCTAATTCTAGATCCATACATGGATGATTGCCTAGGACCATTCAAAGACATATCATGCAAATCATTGGCAATTATATATTTAAGAATGTATTCAAAACATCTAGGTCTTATGTGTCCTACCATGTTGCAATAATGACAAATATGTATGAATTTGAGAAGTTTACCATTTGTTTGAGCATTCAACTCATTTTGCCTTCTCACATTTTTACCTATTTGGCGTGCAACACTAGATGTCTTGCCTTTTGCATTTGATGATGACATAACTTGTCTTTGGCATTGTTGAGTCTTTTCCTTGACCTTCATTATTGATATTGAGGCACCTCTGGTAGCATTTATGGCTTTACCGTTAGAGAGTGTACCTACATTTAAATTGCTACAAGCTTTGACAAAAGTAAATTTGTTAGATGAAAGAGTTGATTTTTCATTAACATATCATAAACCTCTTTTGTCGCTTGAAAACTTTCCAACCTTAATGAGAGCTTTCACTTTGTTAGAGCTAGATAACATCTTGTTAATCATCTCTTTAGCCTCATTAAGTTTGTCATTAAGCACTTTCTCTTGATTCTCATGCTCATTAAGTTTTTCTCTAAGCACTTTTTCAATTCTCCTAGCACGATCAGGAGATTCATCTCTTTGCTCAATTTCATGCTTCAAAATACTTAATCTATCATTGCTTTCAATCAAGTTTTTCTCAAGATTAAGATTTTTATCATTAAGATCATTAACACATTTTGAGCTACAATCATGATTTTCTAACCTCTTAGTGAGAGACTTATTGATCTTAGAGATCCTTTCATTTTCTTGAATACGATCTTTGATCTTTTGATCATCTACGTCAATAGACTCACCTTCAACAAGAGAATCCACAAAAGAATACATTTCTTTAATCATGATGAAACAAACAAAAGAAGATAACAAACACCACAAAGAAGATCTATCTAAGTGCGTCTAGAAACCAACTTTGATACCAATTGAAATTTCCCTTTATCTTTATAGTGTAAATATACCTAGGGGGTGAATAGGTATATGCTCCAATTTTCATCTTCTTTTAAAACACTGCAATTTTAATAATGCTAAATGAAAATTTTCAAACAATGACACAAGATATTTACGTGGTAAACCTCCGAAGAGGAAACATCCACGGGTTGATACAATAACCACCGGCAAAAGCAAATCCATTAAATCAAATAAGAGTTACACACTCAAGCAATCAACACATGCTCTCCAAGCTATCATTTTTACTCTACCCTTGAACCTAGTGATCTACTAAGCTGACTTCCTATCCAAGACCTCCTATCTCTAGAAAGATTCCTTGCTCATCTTTCCGGATCCTCTCGACCCTAGGAAAGACTTCTTGCTCAACTATCCGAGTCCTCCCGACTCAAGTTGAGACTTTCTTGCTCAACAATCCGAGGTCTAGACTTCCACTTGCTTAGCTATCCAAGTCCTCCCGACTCTAGCTAAGACTTCCAATTGCTCAAATCAAAGAATAACTCTAAGATAAGAGACTTTCTACCTCTTCACAAGGCATCCAAGTGATCATGAATGCAAAACACAAACAAGCACCCAACATAGAAATTGATGATCAACAAATTCTATGGACATGCAACTAGATAACTAGATTATGCTTTCAAAGATTAATCACAAATGTATCTAGGCAACCTAAGCATGTTATCAACTAAGAAACAAATCAATGAAATGAATATACCAATTGATGTAGACCTAGTTCTTAGAAAATGAAATTAAATCTAGAAATAGTCAATCAAGCATAAGAACAAAAGATTTCTAGAAGCAATTTCATGTTTATCAAGTTTAGCCAAATCAATCAACTTATCACACATCTAGCTAAACTTGAAAATCAAATCAACAAACCAAAAAATGATATCAAAATCATCCTATTCATGCTTCTTAATAAAATAGCATCAATCAATAAGAAGATCTAAGAAGAAAACTAAGAAGAAGATGATTTTACCAACAAGGATGAAAATCATGAACTGAAGATCTGATCACTACAAAAACATTTAGACATCCTTTGGTTCTGGAAATGCTTGGGGTTTGTAGAAATCTTCAAGACACTCAAAATTAATTTTGTAATCAAGTTATTCGGAGTAGAAATGAAGAAGTTATCACGAAAACAAAAATCAAAATGTTGAGAGAAAAATTCTGCACTTGTTCTTCAAATTCGATTTTCTCAACTTATAATGAATGAGAGGGAAGGAGAGGTTTTAAGGAGAGAAGATCCAAAAGACCAAAAAGCCCTCATGCCTTAGTGCCTCTCTAAGATGGCGTATGGGCATCTCGGGGCAGTAAGGCTTTGGGGCCGAGATGGCCATGCACCATCTTGGGAAGGTGCCCAAGTGATGGCTTATGCCATCACACCTCTTTCCTTGCACTCCTCTCACGTTCTTTGACTGTTCTTGGGCCTCTGAACTCTGAATTCGAATCTGTTTAAAGATTACAAACCGGGACTTCCTCACGGACGTGGACATATGAGATACCGAACCCAGAAACTAAGAATTCAACTCGATATATGAGGACGAAGATAATGTATGTGTAGTATCTTTTGACTTAGAACTCGAAATCAATAGTATGAATAACCGAATTGACCGGAACTCAATCGTGAAAAATCTAAGACTAAAATCAAGTTCAAGATCCTTATTATACAAACATATAAACAAACAAACATATTTCACACAAGAATGCAAACTACATAGAGATAGTCTCCAATCATGCATTTTCCAAAACATGTTACTTTCATACCAATGCATAAGCATTCAACTTCATGTGTGTGAATGTGTTATACCAAATGATGCACTACGATACAGGGACACAAATGTATGATACGTGTGTGTGTGTGCACTTAATGGTGCATAACTAAGCAGGGACACATATGTATGAATTGTGTGTGTGTGTGTGTACGCTTACGCCTTGCAAGAGGAAGAAGAATCTCGATACCTTAGCATCCAAGAATATTACCAATCTTCTTGAAGACAAAATTTGCATCATGAGAAATTGTTTGTCTTCCTTGAAGCTCTTATCATCATGAACCACTTAAGCAACTAGGCAATACAAAGAAATAAAGTTTTGTTATGGAATCATGCTAACACAAATCTAAAACCTAACACGGGGATCCCGATGTCATTGGTTGCTCACCGATTAGCAGTGGATCCGACCTTCAAGCCCGTCATACAAAAAAGATGTCACTTTAACATCAAAAGGAACACTGCGGTTCAAGAGGTAGTGGATAAGTTGAATAGAGCAGGCTTCATCAGAGAAGTGCGCTACCCTGATTGGATCGCCAACGTGGTCATGGTCACGGTCATGAAGGAGAATGGGAAATGGCGTATGTGTGTCGACTACACCTACCTCAACTGGGCGTGTCCAAAAGACAATTTTTGTCTTCCAAAAATTGACCAACCGGTATATTCCATGGCTGGAAACAAGCTTCTTAGCTTCATGGATGCATTTTCGGGGTATAACCAGATTATGATGCACCCCGTCGATCAAGACAAGATCAGCTTTATCAAGGGACAAGGTCTTTATTGCTATAAGGTAACACCTTTTGGCCTCAAAAACGCGGGAGCTACTTACCAGCATTTGGTTAATCGATTATTCAAACTGGAGATAGGAAGAATAATGGAGGTGTACATAGACGATATTATCACCAAATACCAGGAAGCAGAAGAACACCACGAACATCTCTGTAGGACTTTCTAGATAGTAAGGGAGAACTGAATGCGGATGAATCCTACAAAGTGTGCTTTTGGGTAACAACGGGAAAAATTTTGAGCTTCATGGTTAATGAGAGGGGAATTGAGGCAAACCCGGAAAATATCCAAGCTATCTTAAACCTAGATTCTCCTACCATTCTTAAATAAGTTCAAGTTTTGACAGGGTGGGTAGCAGCGCTCAATAGGTTCATCTCGCGTTCAACGGATAAATGTCTTTCCTTCTTCAAAGCCATTAAATAGGGGAGAAATATGAAGTGGGACAAGGACATCAAGCACTAGGACTTAAAGGAGTACCTTGCTAGCCCACCGTTATTAGTTAAACCAATACCGGGGGAAGAATTACAGATGTACCTGACAGTTTTAGAAATGATAGTAAGCAGGGCTTTGGTCAAGGAGTGCGGGGATGGGATTTAGCAACGTATCTACTATGTCAACCACGCGCTATCCAAACTCAAGAAGAACTACCTCCTCCTTAAGAAAAGATTTTGTTTTGTCTCCATCCTCAGGTATACAGTTTAAAGCAAGGGAGCCCACACTCCTAGGTGATTCATGTTCGTGATTGGATTGGAAGATCTTGCGGAATCAATTCGGTGCTTGTTCAATCATCACGAGAAAAAGGTACGATACTTTTATATACGTCAATTAATCTAGGGTTAAGGTTCTCGTTGCATAAAAGAGAATTTTTTTTATTTATACGCAAACCCTAATTTTGGTTTTCTCACACTTTCGTTGCGTTTTGAACCGTTTTTTTTCCTATATTGGCAACTTTGTTCAGCTCGCATTGTCCTCTCCACAGCACAAGGAAGCCGATTAGATGTCTCCAGAAGCTAGGTGTCAACTGGAGAGGAGCAATCTATAGAGCATTGAGAGCTCATCAGAGGGTGAGGTGAAGAGGAAGCCTGACCCTATTCTCGGGAGTCGCTACGTGAATTAGAAGCACACCTTTATGAGGATTAAAAACTTTATAATTTTTTGGGGGAACAAAGATGGAAACACTGTCATGAATGCTATACTTGGACCTCAGACGATCAATCGACTTCGGACCCGTTCGGGATGACCCTAAAGTCATGGAAAGAAGCCTCTATAGAGGAGGACCAACAATTGCAGCTGGGCCCTTACCAGCAGCATCAACATCATTGGGTTCCTTGTCCGAATCTTTATCGACTAAATTTAGAGGGCTATCAGGTCTGTTAGAGAATCTGGTCCCGATAGCCACGTTTCTATTTGATCGGCGACGTTACGGGTTGGGAAGAGAACCATCGCTGTCAAAGTTCCTTCGTGCCTGTTTTCCATGGACGAGACTAGCGACCTCCTCACCATCTACTATGGAATCAGTAGAATCGCGATTGGTTTTCAACATGATAGAGGGAGTCTTCGAGTCAGACAAAAGAAAAGATGGAGGCGTTGCTCGAGGAGGTATTGAGAGGAAGTTTTCTTCTCTTTTCAAATTTGAAATTTGAAAAGAAGAAAGCTTCAAGAAAGCAACAAACTAACCATGCTTAAATAGAGGTGAATGGAGCTGTAACTTATGACGTCGGTGACGCGGAAGCAAGATCTTTGGCGAAGATTACCTAGAATCTCGGGGGCTGGCGTAATGCAACCAGATTAGTTTGAGAAACGTATCGGTTTCTGCTCGCCACGTCTCTCATGCATTTAATGAGATGATTTCTACCAAGATTATGGTAACAACAATGGAGGGAAAATTTCCTAATTAAAATGGGAAGTCTAACTCCAACCCCAACTCAATCACCAGTGTTCAAATCAGAGAGGACTTCTGTTAATAACCAAATTGGGCGAGGGACCAAAGGAAAATTTTCCACTCTCCTAGCCAGGGTCCAAATCCGAGATTACCTAGCATAGTACCGAGGTTCCCAGGGTAGAGCTATTGAACGACCGCAGAAGCGAGGAAAGGTCATCGCACCCTAGGAATACCCCAGATGAAGCCTGGCATGATCAAATCGAGCTCTATACACCGAAATAAGGACCCAAGGTGAGACCGATACAAGACAACTCCGGCTCATCGAGGTCAAAATTACCTTGCAACCTCCCCAGAAGCCCGCCATCCTTTCCAGACACTGAGAGAGATCTATAAAGCATTAAACCCATACTACGGTATCGTTCCATCTCGCTGAGGGAGGAAGCATATCTATATAGGCAGGTAAGAGGAAGCTCGTAGAAGCTCCGTCATCGCTAATATGGTCATTGCAAGCTTCAAAAAGGACCTGGAAAGGTCGGATCGAGCTCCTAATATCAAGATAAGATACAGATCTACCTCGCCTTTTGAAACAGTGAGTGCCATATTCGGTGACCTCCATATGTATCTTACCAGGGTAATAGACAAGATCACCTTTACTCTCCAAATTACATTAAAACACTGCGTACGTGTAGGGCAAATGATTGAGTCCAAAGAGGAAACAAACTTATCTCCATCCAAGATATTCTCGAATCCGTTATTAAGCTAAAGTCTATGTTATTTAAAAGGCATATTTCACCCAATAAGGAGGGATTTGATTCAGAAAATAATAGAGGGAGAGTTACAGATTTAACATAGCTGGACTGTGTATAAATAAGAGCATGCACAAATAAAAACAAGGGAGATATAGACAGGAAGAGAGATCTCAGCCTAAATTCTGTGATCAGAACACGACCACCATAGCTATCTACTTCTCGACAGGCACGAAGCCACCACACCTATCGTATCCAAGGGTGACTATGAGCGTTTGAATGACTTCTGTGTACACCATATGATTCAATAATAAAATTAGTGTCATTTTCCCTTACGTGTCTTAGAATTTCGTGATATCACTCTTTGTCATTTTCACTATCAAATATTCGAACCAGGTATCGAAGGTACCAACCTGACCGCTAAAGGGAAAATCGCACAACGGAAGCATAAAATTAGGGTTTAGTATATTTTAATTTTTTTCCCTTTATAATAGAAAGAACCTTAACCCTAGATTAATTGATGTATATTAAAAGTATCTCACCATTTTCTTATGACGATTGAACTAGCGCCGAATTGAATCCGTAAGATCTTCCAATCCAATAATGAACATGAATCACCTATGAGTGTGGGCTCCCTTTCTTTAAATTGTATACCTGAGGATGGAAACAAACAAAATCTTCTTCTTTGTTAGTCATAATAATCCTCCGAGAGAAAAACCAAGAATGTCCGGTCACTTTTGAATTATCAATAAATTTGATTGAAACTCGCATGAACCTTGATTCGATGTTGTACATAAAACCCTTTTGATGCAAAGAATACTAGTGTACTATCGAAAATAAAAACGTTCCCTCTTTTCTCTATGCTTGGCCGAATTCTTCACACAATGAGTTGGACAAAGTTTTTTTTATAACAATAAAAAACAAATAAAAAACAACTTCTCACACCAAAAACTAAGGCTTGGTTGAAATTATATATATGAGTATATATAGGTGGCTGAAAATCCTCCTAGAAAGAGGATTTCTACTTCACCAAGACTCCTATCAAAATTTGGATTCAATCCTCTTAAAAAGAGGATTTCTTTTACACACTAAGATTCCTAATGTACTTAGTTTAGGAGACCAAATCCTCTTATAAGAAAGATTTATTTAGTGGGCAAGAATCCTATCCTTTGGTGGATTTACTTGGTGACCAAGAATCATTTTCCAAAAAGAATTCTTTTCTACACTAAGACTCCTAATCGAACTCAAATAATGTATTTATTCAATAACCATTTATTGAATATAATTAAATTGTGACTAAATTAAAACTTCCTAATTTGACCAATTGTCAATTAGAGTTTTAATAGCAATCATATACTTCCTAATTTGACTAGATAAATAAATTCATATTATTTATCTACTTATCAAATATAGTATTTGATACTTATCATATTACCAACAATAATATGACAATAGGAGACCTACTCCTACTAGGAAAAAGATTTTAACTTTTAATTAAACAATTAATTAATAAATAAATTAAACAATTAATTAATAAATTAATTAATTAATTTCCATTTAATTAAATAATAAAATAAAAAACAATATATTAAGCTAATATATTTAGCCTTGCCGCCCAAGACCACACATGGGCATATATAATATTTTTCTTATTTTATTAAATCCACTGGACCTAAATAAAAAGTCCACATGTGAATCAGACCCATTCTTACAAAAAGAAACAAGTCCACATGCCTCAATATAATTCTAAATGGACCCATAAATTGGTCCGGTAGAATATATCAAGTGATCCATACAAGTTCGTGTGGATTGGAGATCTCGACGGGCTATCTAAATTTAAGCTTCAATAGACACAACCCAATCACAACCATTAAATGATTCACTTAGGTCCGATCTATTAATTTTGGTTCATTCTACTAAAGAACTGAAATTGAACTCTTAAATAAAGATAGAATAAGTTAATATTACTCATTCATACCCTAGACAATCTTAATGGAGAAAGTGTATCCTCGTGAAGAATACCAGTAATCGCCAAGAGCTTATAGACCGCCTATAGCTCTCTAAGTTACCATATTTTCTCATATGACTACATTTTGAACTTGGATATTTGGACTTGTCTAGAAGCCATGTTTTAATAAACTTAATGTTAAGATTTAATATCCAATACCTCAAAACATCCATATGATGATATTCTTCTCACATTTAATAAATAGTGCCACGATGTCCATATCTATAAATGAAGTCCTCTATCGATTAATAAATGAATACCACCAAACTATCAAGGATAGACTATGCTCTATAATCGTACTCATTGATAGCTCAAATGATAACACTTGCAACCATAAGTCCATCATTTATCTTAGGATTGAGATAGACTCTCCTATTGTCTTCTAGTGAAAACTTTTATCTATTGACGGTTTTGGATAAAGTAATTCACTGTGATCCTATTCAATGCACCTAGTGCACTAGATTCTTTTGCCCAAAGACACCACACTTTGATGAATTTAGACTCATCATAACACATTTGATTCCACTCAAATGCTAGCAAAGGAATCTACAACTTTGATAAGATAAAGACACCCAACCTTTATCTTAAGTTGTGAATATTTTTCAAGACTAACTAAAGAATTGTGTCTACCTCATACATATCTAGATGTATGAACAATTCTTATTTTCTTACTCTTTTGACCTTATGATTATTTACTTTTGACAATTATACTAATTAAACTATAAATGCTATAAGATTTGTTAAACTAGAAATCACTTTATTAATAAGAAAAGATTGTCAAATACATTATTATACTCTTGCTATCGAGCATAATCCCAACAGCCGCCACCTCCGTGGTAGTGGTCTTGAGGGTGCTAACCGAAGTTTTTCACCCCGAGTGAATTTTTGGTTAACACTGGGAACCTTTTTCGCATCATGCTTCTTAATCCAAACTTTCCTAGTAAGTTTGTTCACATGATCATGATCAATATGCACATTTTCAAAAGCATCAAAACTATTATCAAGTTTAAAATTTTTCAAAGAAGATTTGTTTAACTCACTAGCATGCAAATTATTTCCTAGTTTGTATTGTCTAATATATTCATAACATCTAGGCCTAATGTGACCAAACACATTACAATAATGAGCTGAAATAAATTTAGAAACATTACCATTTGGATGTGCATGCTTTGGTTGAGAAGTTGATTGAGAAGTTCTATAGCTCTTCTTGTCTTTATCTTTGACTGTGGAAAGAATAGTAGTTAAGTCTTTTCTAATCCAAATTTTCTTAACAACATGCTTCTCATTACTACTAACAACATGCTTTGACTTATTCTTTGGTTTACTATCATGCAAATTGACTTTATTAGTCACATTTTCAAACAAGTCAAAAAGGCATTATCAACCTTTTTATGCATATTAGTATGAGACACAACATGTGTTTTCACAAGCAAGTCATCAACAATATTTTTCTTAACATGCTTTTCCAAGGTCTTCCAAGGTCTAGATCTAGATCCATACATGGACGATTGCCTATGACCATTCATCAAAGACATATCATACAAATCATTCTCATATTTATGTTTACAAATATATTCACAACATCTAGGCCTTATATTTCCTACTATGTTATAAAATGGCATATAGGTACAAATTTGAGAAGGTTACCTTAGCTTGAGCATTAGAAGTATTATACATTCTCACATTGTTACCTCTTTGATGTCCATTCCTTGATGTTTTGTCTTTTGCATGAGAAAATGATGATTGTTGTCTTTGACCTTGTTGAGATTTTCCTTTGTTGCTCATTGTTGATGTTGAGGTACCTCTGGTTTCATCAATGACTTTACCGTTAGAGAGAGTACCTACATTCATTTTACCACTTGCTTTGACAAAAGTAGAATTGTTAGATGAAGGTGTAACCTTTTCATTCACATAACTTATTCCTTTTTTATCACTAGGGTAATTATCAATCTTAATTAGTGTTTCTACTTTACTAGCACTATATGACATCTTACCTATCATCTTATTAGCCTCATCAAGCTTATCATTAAGCTTTTTCTCTTAACACTCATGCTTATTAATTTTGACTCTAAGCACATTTTCAAGTCTTTTAGCATGATCAAGAGAATCATCACTTTGCTCAACTTCTTGTTTCAAAATTTCTATTCTTTCATTACCATCTTTCAAGTTATTCTCTAGACTAAGGATTTTGTCTTTAAACTCCTTATTCTCTTTTTGCTTGTCCTCTTCTTTCATGACAAATAACTTCATAGTAAAGTCTTCTTTTTAATCATCTAGCTTTTGAGCACTTTCCTTCATCTTTGAAAAATACTTTTCAATTGTCTCTTCATGCTTCTTAATGACTTCACTTTGTTTGCTTATCTTCTCCAAAGACATCTTCTTTTCATTGTCAAGAGCTTTGATTATCATATCAAAATTGGCATTGATAAAATTTAACTTGTTGTTCTCATCATTCTTCTTGACATTTTCACTTGTTAGTTGAATGATCTTGTCATTGAAGTTTGTTTCATCAATATTTGAGGAAGATTTGATCTCTTTATGATTGGAGGAGATTTCACAATCTTCACTGCTTGAAGTGTATTCACTTTCCTCACTACTTGAGGAGTCCTTACTACTATCCTCAAATCTTATTTCAGATATAATCGGTGGACAATGTAATTGCTAGTATATTCTTGATAATCCGAGGACTCATTTTCATCTTCTACATCACTCACACTCACATCACTCTAAGTAGCTGCCATTGCTAAGCATTTCTTAGACTATTTCTTCTCACTAGCACGCTAGGTAGAGATAAATCCAATCCCTTTGCATTTAAGACATCGATTTAGCTTCTCCTTAGATTTATCCTTGCAATAGAGTGATTTTCTTATTGACTTCCTCTCTCTTAAAATATATGTTATTTAGAAATTTCTTGAATTTTCTCACCATGCTAGCGACATCATTTTCACTCTTCTCATTGGTTGCCTTGAGTGCCATTCCCTTGCCCTTAATCTTCGGCTTGAACCCAAGCTCATATGTTTATAGAGACCCAAGAAGCTCATCAACCCTCATAAGGTCAACATTCTTGCTTTCTTTAATTGTGGTCACCTTTGTTTTAATTCTCTTAGGCAAGGATCTCAAGATTTTCCAATTAATTCTCTCTTGTAGTTATGGCTCTTCCAAAGTTTGAATTTGGTTGGTGATATTAAAGAGTCTAGTTAAGAAGTCTACTAACTTTTCATCTTCATCCATAACAAGGCTTTCAAATTGAGAAGTAAGCATTTGTACTCGAGACCTTCGAACTGCCAACATACCCTCATTGGTAGTTTACAAAGTATCCCATGCTTTTTTTGTCGATTCGACGTTTTAGATGCAGATAAATTGAGTACTATCTAAACCACCAAATATTGCAGTCACCGCCCCGATGATGCCACTTAGCATTATCAAATTCAATAGCCATCCTTTCGATTATAGGCTTCAAAATCATAGTGCCATCTTCAAGCATTTTTGTAGGTACCTCATAACCTTCCTTACTACTCATCCATGCCTTTTCATTGATGGATCTAATGTAGGCTTTCATCCTAATTTTCCATAAAGAGTAGTTACCACTCTTCAAGAGTGAAGGTCTAGCACTAGAAGCACCTTCCGGCATCGAATCACTCATAACCAAAAAAAAGAAAGATTTTTTTTCACAAAACAACACAAACACTATTGTTATTGGTGAAATTTAGATGATATGACAAGAAAACAAAGATAAGAGTCAGGAATGCCATGTCATTAGAACTCAACCTGATCGAGTCAACCCTAGTTGACCTAAGAACACTCGTAAAACCCCCCGACCAAGATAGTGCAAACGATTGGGGAGGAGGACCCGATAGGGGCTAACAAGATGACCGGGGTTGAGGCTATGATCAGGTGAAGCTGTTGATCGGGGGAAAGAGAGTTTGGTTGGGTGTAATAGGCGGTCGACTGCATGATAAGTGGACAACATTCTGATTTAACAAAGTCAGGGCTCAAAGCATACAGAGAATGAATTCTAATAAAATAAGGTTTCTAGAAGGATATTTTGATGAGGAAGTAAATTTCCTTAGAGATATCAAAGTCTAGACTAGTCAAGAAGCCCAATACAATTGAAACACAATTAACAGAAGATAAAGAAGAAGGATAACACGACTTTAATAAGTTAGGGTTTTGTTTAATTACGAGAACTTTTCTTACTTGTACATCAAGAATTAGGGTTCTATACATGTATAAATATACCCAAATAACACTAAAAAAAGAGTGAATGTCAATTAAGCATATAAGAGAGCAAGTGAGATTGTATTTGTAATTTTTTTATCGACTTAGTGGATTTTTCTCTCGTCGTTATCGAAAACTGTGGAAGGTTCCCTGTCTTGGGGTTTTACCACATAAAATCTTGTGCCTTTTTCTCACTTTTTGTTTACTTTGATTTACAATTTGATTACTTATTCAGATTACCTGTTCGACGAGTGGCTAATCCAAAAATCACCGTCAACAACTAGCACTAGAAAGAGGGGGGCTTGAACCTCGGTTAGAATTGAGTTTGGATAGTTAATTTCGGGAAAGGTTTGCAAAAAGCGATATCATGGCCACTAACAGAGAAATGAGTTTATCTCTGCGTAACACCGACGCCTAGCGTGGTGCTAAGGCCCCCATTCATGTTAATGTCAGCACTGCTGGAGAAGATCCATCCCCACCATCAATCAGAATTGACACCGTTACAACCACATGTGTAACCGCTGGTATTTCCCCAGATGGGTTCCAGTAAATCCATGAATCACTACAGAAATTCATTGACGACGTTGCTAGATAGGGAATTAGCATAATGGCCACGCCAATTTGAGTTCACCATATCAACTCTCTATGCTGATGGTAGCCCAAGATCCCAAGATACGTTTTGAAATAGTGGCGACCACTCTAGGAGTACCATAGAAATCCGGGAGAGATAGGGCAGACCAGTGTGAAAAAAAGGACGTTCCTACAGAAGAGACTACCGCCAAGAAGATCGAGAAGCTGAGGGGCATAGGGAGTCCAGTTCATGGGAAGATATAGAGAGTTATTATGGAACAGAAACTCACCCCGAACAGGTAGATAGGCATGATGGTCGGAGGAAAAGGTCCCGTTTGAATTTAAGTGATGATGAAATTGCCTCCAGAAGGAGTAGGGAGCCAGTCTGAACGGACAGACGTGATCCTTTCGGTGCCCAGTTTAGCGGGTGAATCCCGATGTATACATACAGGTTCACTATCCACCAAGACTTTGATGAGCATGAGAGCTTGAAGGAGAGTGAGAGGTCATTCTCAGAAGAATAGAGGCTCTTGAGCGAAGATAGAGATTGGGAAACCTACTAATTGGAAGTTTCGGAAGTCTGTTTGCTGATTCTATAAGGTAGGCTTATTTTTTTAGAAAAAATTAGGATGCTACATGTGGAACAATTCAAGGCCAATGCTGACCTGCATGAGCATCTAAGGAGGTACAAGAGCGCAATGGTGCAATACGGTTATGGTGATGCCCTCATGTGTCGAATGTTCCCACAGACCTTGGGAGATCAAGGTTCCAGGTGGTTTGGAGGATTGTCAACATGCTCCATCCAGAACTTTGAGGAATTGATACAAGTTTTCACTAGGTAATTTATAGGAAATATCCAACAAAGGAAGTCCATATCAGCCTTGTCGACCTTAAAGCAAAAGAAGGATGAGAAACTGAAGAACTGCCAAACTAGATTCTCGTAGGAAGAGTCTGAAGTGTCGGATCCTAATGATGATACGGTAGTATCAACATTTATTTACAGTTTACATCACAACTATTTAACCCTAAGTTTGAGACAAAAGGGGCCGACCACGTACGTGAGCATGGTAGACTATGTGGGAGGATATGCCATGGTAGAGTAGGAGTAGATAGACCAAGGTGGAGAACTTATACACGGGGTTCAACCCGAGAGCGACCAAAAACACAAGGATGGCAGCTCAAAGAGTAGCATCAAAGCAGACAAGAAAGGCAACAGAGGAAATGGAAATGATGGACGTAAATACGACGAAAACAGTGACAAGCACTTCAAGCGGCAATACACCAATTATACCTCATTGGTTAGAAGGCAAGAGGAGATCTTAAATGTGATAGAGGATAATAATTTGTACAAGAAGCCCCCGAGGTAATCAAGCTTTGCTAGGAGAGACACTATAAAATATTACTGATTTCACTAGGAGAATGGCCACGAAACCTCCAAGTGCTATCAACTGAGGGACTACATCGAAAAACTGATTAGAGAAGGACACCTTAAAGACATGATCCTCAGAAGTGGGGATGATCGGTATAAGAACACCCCAGTAGAGGAGCGTGAAAAAAACCAAAGGTGCCCTAGAAGAAATTTGGATAGAGGGGTAATTAACACCATCTTTGGCGGACTGCACACAGGGGCTAACAGTCGAGAAAGAATGACCGAGGTCAAAGAAGTCATGGATTGGTAGAGGAATCTGGAAGTAAATTTATTGAGCCCCGACTAGAAAAGGTTGAAACAAGGATGGGATCCCATAGTCTTTATTGAGACAGACACACATGGATAAGAGGTGAAGCTGAATGATGCGATTGTCGTGTCAGTTCGAGTGGGACACTTGGAGCTAAGAAGAATGTTGATTGACAATGGGAGCTTAACGGATGTCCTGAGTGTGGAAGTGTTCGACCAACTCGGGTTACAAAGAGAAGACCTCTAGCCCCTCAATGTCCCATTGAGAGGTTTAAGGGGAGCAGAAGTAAGATAGTTGGGAACAGTTAAGTTGCCCGTAGAGATTGAGAGTTTTCCCTGCACTAAAACAATGTTGCTAGATTTTATGGTCATAAATGTAGAAATCTGGCAGTACAATGCCTTGTTGGGCAGGCTTTTCCTGAATAAATCAAAAGGTGTGACAACCACCTATGCCTTGATAGTAAAGTTTCCAACTGAGGCAGGGTTGGGTGTCATGAAACGTTCACAAAAATGGGCGAGAAAGACCAACTTAGCTATATACAGGGAAAAAGCAGAACCGAGTGTGATGCATGTAGATATCTAAATAGATGAAGAAGGATCAAAGATGGATGAAGGAGAAGACTCAGTAGAAACACCTACCTAGTTCGACTTGGACCTAAAAGAGACATCTCCAAAACACGAGAAGGCACATGAAGATGAGCCGACCGAAAATGTCATGACTGACGAGGGTAATCTCGATCAAACCATAAAATTAGGGGTCCATTTGATGGAGGAAGTTCGAGGTAGGATGATTAGCCTGCTGAAAGAATATAAAGACGTGTTTTCCTGGAAATATGAAGACATGCTAGGGATCGACCTGAAGGTTCTTTCACACTATTTAGCTGTTGATCCTGATGGGAAACCAGTCATTCAGAAGAGCATACGGTTTGTTAAATCGGTATAGTGATATCGGGTGATCAGATAGAATGTTCCTTACAGTTTGACATCAATGCCACCAACAATATGGCCGAATACGAGGCACTTTTGGCAGGACTTAGAGTTTGCACGACATTGGGAGCAGATAAGTTAGAGATATTCAGTGATTCGCTGGTGGTGGTAAACCAAATCTTAGATGAATATGAAGCCAAGAACAACAACATGGTTGCTTATCTATAGATAGCCAAGGTGTTACTTAGAAGGTTCAAGGCTTATAGAATTACCAAGATCTGGAGGGAGAAGAATGAAAAGGCAGACTGAAAATTGCCTTGAAAGTGTGTGTGTCTATACCTAAAGGGGGGCGAATAGGTCTTAATTAAGTCAATTACAAAATTTTCTTGATTAGTCAATATTCAAAATTCACCCAATAAAACACACATGCAACATCAAGTGTAAAGTACGAAAATATAAATAACACAAGATGTATGTGTGGAAACCCTTCAAATGGAAAAAACCACGGGCTGATATGTGTGCCATACATTCGATCCTCAAATCCACTATTGAATGAAAGTTTACAACCTAGGTTGACCTCCTGTCACACCCTACAGTTACTAACCCTTTCACTCTACCCAGAAGGCCTTACTAGTGATTCTTGATCAACATGTTTGTGCACTAACCAATTAGTGATAAGACTTAACCTCAATGAAGAGTCAAAACAACCTAAGTGAATATGATGAAATATTCAAACATGCAAGTAGTGCTAGGCTACATTAAATGCTTATCTAGGAATTCAAAGATGTTAATAAATGCAATTCCTAAATATCAATGTCTAAATGCAAGTGCAAGAAGAGCTAACTAGATATAGCTATGAGAGTCTAATATCTAGTTATCAAACAAAATCCAATCAACAAAAGTTGTCATGAAACATGGCAAAGAACAATCATTACAATTAATAAATGCCATCAATTAGACCTAAACAATATCTAAATGCAAAGCATAAAGATTTAGCTAGAAGGGTAAAATCTTCCTAAATACTAGCTATCACAAACAAACATCTCAACCAACAATCAACAACCCAAACATGTTATAAATGCAATTAAACATAAATGCATATATTCAATAAGCAATAAATGCTATTCCTAGGTAAAGATGGCCCAGTAATGAAACACCAAGTTCTAGGGCATGTAGAGATTACCTAGTCAAGAAACATATGAAGAACCATGCTTGAAAGATGAAGAATGATGCTAGATGTTCATGGATGAGGATTTGGTTGAGTAAAAAAATGTTCTTGGGAGCTCTCTCTCTTGGATTTTAATTTCGGAGCTCTAGTTATAAATGGGGAAGAAGATAACATATATATAGAGCAAAACAAAACGACATCGTTTTGACAAAAAAACTGCCTAAATTCGCTAGTGTGGGTCCATACCCGTGCAGTGACCAACGCATATCAGTGTATGACCACTTATACTCGCACAAATGTTCACACATGGCTGGAGACCGAGAGATGAAAAAAATATCACCCAGTGCAATGCATGGGTCCCAAACCACGTAAGTGTCCGCACATTGACCTGACACCGAGAGGTAACATATTGTCAACCAACCTACTTCGCGGGTAGCCACCCGCGTACTTCCCTGTTAACAAAGGGATCAAAGAGACACAAGCACGACCAAACACAAAGCAATCCAAGCAAGCAAGAGATAGACAAATAAAGCACACACAAAGGAAAATAAGCACTAATGCAAGGTAATTAAGACATCCATGAGAGTGAGTGTGTGCACTAAAAACTCTTCAAAGTAATTAAGCAAGTGATATACCTTGGAAGCTTGAACTTGATCATGAGCAAAGCCAGCTTAACTACCCTTACATTATAATCCCCAAATATGTGGTTTGTCAACCAAAATAAGCCAATCAAAAATTGAGAAACTTACACGGACGCTTTGTCAAAATTGGCATTTGCTCTATCAGCATACGGTTAAAGACCATCCTAGTTTCTCACCTCAAGAGGCCGAGCATCGAGGATCAAGGGAAAGTATTGGAGGTAGGAACGATTAATGAAAAGCAGGTCACTTAGATGACCCCAATCAGGGAATATCTAGAGAATTGAACGCTCCCAGTAGAGGTAACCGAGGCAAAATGCCTCAGGCATAGAGCTACTAGATACTCAATGGTTGGAAGATAATTGTACAGTAGAGGATTTTAGAAGACCTTACAGAGGTACGTTTGCCCACAGAGGGCCGATAGATATTAGAGTGTATCCACGGGGGGGAGGGGAGGGGAGGGGGGGGGGGGGGGGGGGGTTTCGGAACCACTCTAGGGGTAAATACCTAGTGCACAAGACTCTCAAACAAGGTTTCTACTGGCCGACCCTAGTCCAAGATGCTCAGGCAGTTATGGATAAGTGTGATAGTTCCCAGAGGATAGCCAATGACATCAAGAGGCCCCCCAAGCAGTTGACAAACCTATCATTGCTTTGGCTGTTTGCCATGTGGGGGCTAGATTTGATTGGCCTGCTGCCAACAATAACCAAATGAGGAGCAAAGCACACCATTGTAGTCGTGGACTACTTCAGAAAGCGGGTCGAGGCAGAAGCGCTGGTGCACATAACTGAGGCTAATGCTGCCAATTATGTGAAGAAAAATATTATCTATCGATTTGGAATCCCAGACACAATAATCACAGACAATGGGACCCGGTTCGATAGTGACAACTTCAAGAACATGTGTCAGGACTTTGGCATTACAAATTATTACGCCACACCGGCGCATCCTCAGACCAATAGTCAAATAGAAACGATAAATAAGATAATCAAGCATACCTTAAAGGCAAAAATGGATGCTAATAAAGGGAACTGGACAGATAAGTTACACAAATTTTTATAGGCATATCAAACCACATAAAGGACTTCAACATGAGAGACCCTCTATTCACTAGCATTCGGGACAGAGGCAATGATTCCAGTTGACGTAGTTCATAATTCACCATGGTTACAACTCTTCCATCCTTAAGCAAATGTGGAAATGCTAGAACAGAACCTAGATGAGTTGGAAGAAAAAAGGGACTTGTCGAGGGTAAGGAACACTGTCTATTAGTAAAGGGCAACCAGATATTACAACTCTCACGTTTGAATCAAGAGATTTTAACTCATAGATATAGTTATGAGGAGGGTATCACCCAATACGAGGGATAAATCAGATGGATCATTGTCGGATAAATGGGAAGGGTCGTACCAAGTTGTTGGGCTGGCAGACCATGGAGTATACTACCTTGCCCGACCAGAAGGGAGCGAGCTACCCAGGCCATGCAATGCTCAGTATTTAAAGATGTTCTACCCTTAGAAGTTTTTCATTTTAAAATGTTTTATTTTAGTATGGGGATGAATTTGCTTTGTTAGCTGATTATTTGATGTTTCTTTCTAGCATTCAATAAAAGCCCTTTGAGGAAAAAATTTCAAAAAGTTAAGAATATTGTTTTAAACATGCTTTCGTTTACAAAAGCAATCTTGGCAAACATAGGAATCACTTAGTTTCAATAGGAACACTCGGGAGGCTCGGTGAGGGGGCTGAAAGCACATGCCGTAAAGGCAATGTATACTCATCGAAACTAGCTGGGTGTAGTGAAACACTGTTAGGGCACCTTCAGGCCATAAGAACCTGATAGGATGCATCCAGAGTTGAATGGGGAATAAAATTCCATGCCATAAAAGGTCACTAGAAAAATACAAGCAGTCGTAAAGATATCAAGATATAAGCTACCTCATTGCAATGAATCTTGATCAACAGACTCTTGGGAGACGTCCCAATGACCTAGTTGATAAATAAAAGACAAGCATCTATAAGTTAGATACCATGCAAACAGTCTTTAAGAGAACACCACTTGACATAAAAGTAAAGGCATCGAATTGGTCAGGGGTTAAATCGCCATCCAGGCCAACATAAACGGCTCACCCGACTCTGCCTAAAAAAAAGGGTCGAGATGAACCTCAGCTCACATAGTAGCTTGGCCAAAGTAGGTACAACAGACTTGATATAGTTAATCCTAGCCATGCTAAAGGTACTTGGTTTAGGATGGTGTATCCAAACCAAGCTTGACTAAAAAAAAATTAAACAACCAAGGAATGGCTATAACCACGATGTGTTGATATGACTTCATTCAAGTCAATCAGCTCGATTTAAGGCATTACACATAGTTCGGGCCGACTTATAAAAGTGACCGTGATAAAAATACGTGATCAAAGGGTTTCAGTTGCAATTGAAATAGTTAAATTTGTAAAACCTATTATACATAGTTCAAGTTAACCAATGGTTATAACCATCCCTAAAACGCTCGGTTATTAGTCGCTCAAACTAACTGAAGTCTCCAAGTGATCCCAATCTTGTCACAAAGTGTTCAACATAAATGAAAATCTATATAGAAATAAGTAAAAAAGGAAAAGGGTTTTATTGATGCCAAAAATATTACAAAGCTACAATTATGTTGACAAAACTCAATAAAAGAAAGCTAAGCGTCTGGAGTACTAGAAAGACCCCCAAGTCTAGATCCACTAAGGGGAAAGTCATCACCCCCGTAGACTTTGCTCAAATCTATAAAATCTGGCTAGGTGATGTGATCTTCTGAGCCGTCTATCTTGAATGGAAAATAGTATGTGTCCGGCAAAGGGCCAACATCAACTCCCTTGGTCAGAGCACCACTCTCTATGGAAAGCCACCAGGAAAGACTTAGAAGGGAGTTCAAGGTGCATATGATGAGGATCCTTCTCGATGGATCTACAGTAGGATATACAGTAGGCTCTCCACCTGGTCCTCTGATTCTTTATAGATTTTAGCGACTCTTTTTTATACCTCTTAATAGTCTTGTACCACTTTTGACGGGCCTCCTCTATGGACCTCTTACTGCCATAAAAAATACTCGAGCTGTGGCCAACCTCTCTCAAATTCTCTCAGCATAACAACATCAAATGTTGGAGACCTCTTGTAGCGATCCATTTTTTGGACTTCGAGGGCTGACCTAGCTTCCTGGAGAGCACTTCCATATTGACTTGTTGCTACCCTAGGTCCTTCGCCAAGTGCTCATAATGGATCCGAGCCTTCTTAGATTCCTGTTACGCCTTAAGCATGACTTGATAAGCAGAGGTAAGGGTATTTTGGGCAATTCGGGTCTCCTCTTTGAGTTTGTCTGACGCTGTTTTGGCTAGGATAGCCCTAGATTCGAGTTTGGTGCTTCGTAACTTTGCCTTCGCGACCCTGTTCTCTAGCTCAGCATTTCGGGTGGTAAGCTCTTTGAGGGTTATCTCAGCAGCAGAGGCCCTATTTTGAATGTTGGTTATGGTTTTCCTTAAAGCCACCTTAGTCTCAGCATAGGCCTTCAGCTTATCCTCATATTGCTAAACTCTAGAGGCACTGGCAGAGGAAGACTTGAGAGCATCATCCTTCTCAGTAGAAGCTTTTTTCAGCTCAGATATCTTTACGACTTGCTTCTTTTGATCAGCCAAGGCTCGAGTTCGCTCCTCCACCGCTTGAAAGAAAAAGTAGGAATTAAGGAAGTTTTCAAACACGCATTTAAAAAATAACGCAGGAAGCACTTACAAAAACTTCACTGTTTAAGATCATGAGGATCCGTTCGGAAGCACTAGCAACTCTAACTTCCCTACAGTAACCATCACCAATATACCCCTTTCCAACTGACATTGATCGAAGCATAGAAAAGGGGTCAGTGCTACAACTACTCAAACTGGGAAGATTGGAAGATCCCGAGACAGAAGCGGCTGGGAGAGCTAAAGAAGTAGGTTCACCATGGTTGGAAATGTCAGTGGTCGATGGACCCGTTAGAAGGGTCGAGCCTATAACATTGTACATTTTAGAAGCTCCAACACCCTTTATGCCCTGAGAGACAGTTGTAAGGGACTCGAAACCCTGCCCCTTAGGAGTTTGACCTTCATTAACACCATCTCGAGGAAAGGACCCGAGAGGTATGATAGAGGGGGCATTCTTAGATTGGCTCACCCCAACATCTTAAACCATTTAACCGCATCACCAGTCCTTGATTTGGGCACTAGGAGTAGTACTTGTTCCTCATTAACATAAAAAAACTCCTCATCAATGAACCGTTTCTCCAAGTTATGCCTATTATCATCAATGTCGGAGTCAGTAAAGAATATTTGACGTTTAACAGAGAACTACATGGGGGCATTCCCTGGCCGATGTATGGGTACAACTGAGGAAGTATAATCTAATTGAACTTGAGAAGACTTAGGATGAGAAAAAGGAACTACGGGATTAGTTGACCTAATCATATCAGATGAGAGGGAATAATATGTTACAATTACCTGATTGCCTATTTTCTTTGGCCACTGCTCCCATAAAATTAGCTTAGTTAGGGTCTCTTAATCATTCTCTTCATCCTCATCAAGAATGTTGGGATCAACCCTAGACTTGGATAACAATAGGTCAATAACACGTAAAGCCTCTACTCTTTTATGAATGGCTTTAGAGGCGGAGGATCCTTCCACAGTCTTGGCCACTTTAATGCCAGGGATCTTTTTATTAGACTCCGTCTTACAAGACTTCTCCTTGCTTGGTTTATCCCATCTTGTCTTATCCTTGGTGGGTTTATCTCGGCTTGACCTCTCCCTGCTAGACCTCTCTCAGTCAAATTCCTCTAGGGTAGACTGTACCTGGGTGAACCTATCCCTATATGACCCTCGTTGACTACCTCGATGAAGAGGGGCATCACGACTGCTCGTTTCAGTCTACCTAGCAGGAACCGTCAAAGAGTCGTGGTTAGACTCGAATACGTGCGCCACCAAGTCATGTTCAGAAGGAGCAATTCCTTGATCCACTTGATCTGCAACCGCTCTCCTGCTCACCCGATCAAGGTTTTTAGCCTTTTCAGCTTACACACCAGTGATGACATCCATCTCAAATACTTGAAAAAATACAGAGAAAAGCAGTAAGAAAAAATATGTACAAAGAAGGATAAAGGGAATAGAAATGAGGACATACGACATTTACGTCGGGTAGAGATTTCGAGAAAAAGTCCCAATTCAATCAACTTATTTGTAGTGTACAAATTATGGTGGTCCCTGACCTCCCAAGAAGGCTGAGCCACCTTAACAACTGTGTTAGCTTGGTCCCGGGTCATCACAGATACAGCCTTGTTCCATAGTTCGGGGCTATAAAAATGACTTGGAACATGCTTTGATCCATCCGATGTATAGGATCAGCCACCACAGTCTTGGCCCTGTCACCACTAACAAAGAACCAATTGTTCTTCCAGTATTTTTTCGATGAAAGGAACCCCCAGATAAAGCCCTTGTGGTCCTTATACGTATAAGGGGTAGGTTTTTCTTTATAACCTTGGGAATCCAACTGCTCGGGGAGGTTGCTTGAAGATAGAAAGTACCTTCAGTATCAGATCGCCCCAGAGTGTAAAAGTTGTGTATCTATTGAGGGGTCGGGAGATACTTGGCCCTAATCTTTTTCCAAAGGTGTCATATGCTAATCAGCACTTAGTATGAGTTGGTGGTCAGCTGAGTAGGGGTAATCCCTGCATCTACCAAGAAATGAGCAATGTAGGGTCAAATGAGGAAAGTGACCCCAGAGGATAACATGGCTCTATAAACGGTAACCACCCTAAGAGGAGGACTCCACACGGCACGCTCGTCGGTATAAGACAGTTGCATCGAACATGGAAGATCAAACCAATCTCAGAACTTCTCAAGTTCATCGGCAGTCACCACAATTATTTCATAACCAAAAGCACAAGGGTGATCCGTAGAAAACTTTAACATACGTGCTCATCGCTCATTCAGGAGATCCTTCATCTTTAGCTTCTGTGAGACTATCTTTAAGTCGCCTGCCAGTCGGGCAGATTTATTGGGTGAAGCTTTGGTGATTTGACAAGAACTGGCTGTCTTCGATATATTTGGGCAAACATCTATAGAAGCAAAAGTATGAGGGTTAACAGATGAAGGAACAAACTCAAAACGAGCCATGGAGTAATCTACATCAAAAGCAACAAGTTGAAATGAATGGGTGTATGCATGAAAGTGACCCCAAAGTAATATCACCAGCCTTTATGGCATACATGAGAAGTTCAAAATATCAATAATGGAGAATTGGATCCATATTTGGAATGTTAATAAAGACGATAAGAACACGAACAATTCGTAAAGAATGGAAGGAAGTGAAGAAAGGTTTAAAGAAGAAAAAACTAGGGTTTCTCTTACGAAGAGAATCTATAAAGTTATGAGAGGGAAATAAAGAGTTTTGAATTATATATAGGTGTGAGTGACATCATCAGACCATACACACGTCACTAGACGAGAGTAGAAGTAGGCGCATGAAATTCAAGAATCATACAACGTTTAAAATTTAAAAAAAGGGCTAAATGATTGTGTCATCCGAAACAAGTGTGATTGACAATTGTAAAATATTAAATGCACATTAATGAGCTACAAAATGAGAAAAAGGAATAAATTGAACACACTTTACCAAGTGAGCTCCATTTGGAACGAGACTCGACCTTGTATGAATTAGGGGTATTGTTATTGGTGAAATTTAGATTATATGACACGACAACAAAAGATAAGAGTCAAGGATGCCATGTCACTAGAATTCAACCTGATCGAGTCAACCTTAGTTGACCAAAGAACACTTGTCAAACCCCCCGACCAAGATAGCATAAACGGTTAAGGAGGAAGACCCGATCAGGGTTACCAAGATGATCGGGATTGAGGCCGTGATCGGGTGAAGCCGCTGCTCATGGGAAAGAGAGTTTGGTCAGGTGTAATAGGCAGTCGACTATATGACACGTGGACAGCATTCCGATTTAACAAAGTCGTGGTTCAAAGCATGCAGAGAATTAATCCTTCTAAAATAAGGTGTCTAGAAGGATATTTTGATGAGGAAGTAAATTTTCTTATAGATATCAAAGTCCAGACTAGGCAAGAAGCCCAATATAATTGAAACATAATCAGTAAAAGATAAAGAAGAAGGATAACACGACTCTAATAAGTTAGAGTTTTGTTTAGTTACGGAAACTTTCCTTACTTGCACATCAAGAATTAGGGTTCTATGTATGTATAAATAGACTCAAATAACGCCCAAAAAGGGTGAATGTAAATTAAGCATATAAGAGAGCAAGCGAGATTATGTGTGTAATTTTTTTGTCAACTTAATGGATTTTTCTCTCGCCGTTATTGGCAACCGTTGATGTTTCCCCGTCTTGGGGTTTTACATGTAAAATCTTGTGTCTTTTTCTCGCTTTTTGTTTACTTTGATTTACAATTTGATTACTTTTTCATATTACCTGTTAGACGACTACTATAATATGGATTTATCTAATTACTTCTAGACACCCGCTCTTAATCCAATTGAAATTCCCTTAACCGTTTAAGTTGCGTTTGGTGTGCGGGATATGATTGGACTGTTTTTAAGAGATTGGATTGGATTTGATAGGGTTGGATTGATTATAATGTTTCCCGTGTTTGGTGCAATATGGGATTGGACTAACAGTAGTTTAACCCTTTGTTTGGTACGTAACATGATCAGATAAAAAATAAAAAGAGTAATATTAAAATATAAAAATAAAAAGGAAAAAAAAACCAATCTTCTAACTATCATCCTCTATACTCATGTCTCTTTCTCTACTTTTTTCTATTGACTCTGTTTTATCTTCCACCTCACTCTTCTATCTTCTCACCTTTATCTCTCTACTAAGCTCTTGCTCATTTGGGGCTTTATTTATTTTTATCTTTTTTTCTTCTTTTCTTCTGCTTTGTTTTGCTAGGCATTTGCTTGTGGCTTTTCTCTAGTGTTTAGCTAGCAGTCTTTGCTACGTTTGGTGGGCTGTTTTTGATCTTTGATTTGCTTGGTTGTGTTGTTCTTTTTAGGGTTTGCCTTTGACTGGGCATTCTGTTGCTTTGTACGCTTTTTGACCCCCTAGTGTTTTGAAAAAAAAAAACTAGATTTGCTTTGTGGTCTTTGTTCTTCTAGGTTTTTATCATCTCATATTTCTTTTTATTTACTTATTGTAATATTTTTTTTTGTTATAAAGAGAAACAAATGTTAATATGACCGACCAAAAAATTGATTGTTTTTTTAGAAACTAATTAAAGATTGATTAAATTGTGTCTAGATCTCAGATTATTTTTTTTGAGGTATTTTTTTATTGATTAAAGAAGAAGAACAGTCAAGAACTTAAGATTGGAGGGGGACAAAATTCCACCAATTTGGAAGGGATTATTTTATTCTGCTATAGTAGGATAAAATTGAGTTTGGGATAAAAATAATCGCAATTGGTTGGACTCACCAAACAAAGGATTGGACTAAAAATAGTCCAATCCCAGTCCCATTCGGTGCAACAAACCCACCCTCATAGTGTAAAATATACCTAGATGGGGAATGAATATGTATATGCTCAAATTCTTACAATTTTTTTTACACAACCAATTTAAGTACACTTAGAGCCTTTCACAAGTAAATTGCTTTAACAAGTCAAAGTAAATTCAATCAAGCAAGTTTTAAAACAATACAAGTTAATGTAAGTAAAAAAACTAAAAATGCAAAAATCAATACAAGAGATTTTTACGTGGTAAAACTTCAAAATGAGAAAACATCCATGGGCTCATACCATAACCACCGATAAACACTGTCTTTCACTAGTTGGTAGAATGTATACTCTCAAGCAATCAATACACATGATTCACCCTATTGATCGTCCCATTCTAACCTACCCTGGACCTTTGACTAGTGAGAGACTTGTGATTGTGGCAAAATTGTTATATATTTTAGCCATCAATTCCATTTCTTTTGTTTCATTTTCATGTGTTTTAGCGTGTCTTGTGGCTCCTTTGATATGTTTGCAGAAAATTAGGTACATTTTTGGAAGAAAGGATGAAAAATGTGAAGATTGTACAGAATATGCCAAAATCAATGAAGAAAAGCTTCAGTGTGTAGGTGCGCATGCATGAATTTCTACCCGCGCTTGTGCACATGAGCAAGACTACAGAAGCAGATAAGTGGCCATCAGGTCACTGCACGGGTCACTGAGCGGGTACCTACCCGCGTATATGCCTAAAGCAGAGAAGAAAAGTTGAAGCAATCAAGTCATTGCGCGGATGCCTACCTGTGTACTCCCCGTACATTTTTCACGTTAGAACCACATCAACATTTCAGACCTAATTTTGGAATCCCTATAAACATATCTTATTTTGAAGGAGACTTCCACACACACTCGACAAGGAAGGAGGAGTTCTACATGAGTCTTCTCTATCTTTTTTCTCCTAGTTATTTTTATGTATTTGTCATGAGGAGCTAATCACCCACTTAGGGGTTGATGTGATTCATTTGTGAATCTTGGACATGTATTGAATTTTATTTACTTTATTAAATCTATCAAATATGTTCTATTCATTATTTTAATTGATTTCAAGAATAGTTTGTCTTAGATTGTACCCTCATTTCTTTACAAATTGTTTGAGAAGTTATTGGAGTAAAGAATTGGATATACCATTTATTCAATTCTCTTAAGCTTATTTGAATGAGAGGATTGAACAAGAGTACCATCCTCGAGTGAAATTCGGACATGTTAATCTCAATCTCTATCTAATCTCAAATGGGTGACCAATTCTATACCCTCTAGGTTGGTTGCTTGTGAAAGATTAAGCATCAATTCCATACCCTATAGGTTGGTAAATTTATAAAGAGATTAGTCCCTTATTTTGATAGATGTACATTCATGAACAATCATTTGCAGGAGGCCAATACTATACCCTCTAGATTGGAAGCCCATAAGAGATATACAACCAATTATATACCCTCTAGATTGGTTATAATAAATTAATGTACATTCATGATAATTACCAATACTCCTATTATTTGCTTGTTGGATCACTCAATTCCCTAGTCTCCATTATCATATCTCCTCACTTTCATATTCTTATTAACAATAATTGCATGTTAGATTAACTAGCCTAACCCTAGTTGAATTGTAGTAATTAACTTTTCAAAAACCCAACCATTTATATTTACTTTTTCATGCTTTATTTTAGTTTAATATATTTGACTAGTTTTAGCAATTTGATTCCCCTTTCCCTGTGGACGACACTCGACTTGCCATTGTACTAGTTTTATAAACTTTTGAGGCATTGTTGAGGTTCTTTATAAATATTTTTTTTTGACGTACGATTTTTAACGACAAAAATGTACGTGTCTAAAAAATGTCACCGCTACCGGGAAAAGGTGCTAATTAGTTGTCTAATCTTAGTTATATAGCTATTTTGTTAGTTATTTTAGTTTTATTTTATTTCTTTTTACTTCTTTGGTAGTTTTTGTTTTCTTTTGTTTCTGGTTTATGGATTATTGTAGGAAAAACACAGGGCCTAGACATGATCTTAGTGTTGATCCATATGACCAAACTTGGAGGTCTCACAAGGATTCCTCACGAAGCTATAACGATGTTAACATCTATGAGCTGTCTCTTATCTTACCAACCAACGAGCATAACATTTGAAGATGAAATGAGAAGTATCATGCAGTCAACTCAACAGATGATAGTAGATTTCCTAGCCTCGCAACAGGCAACAGGAGAAAAGTTAGTCAAGGACACCTGAAAGAGCAAACAAATAACAAATGTGATTAATGCTTCCATGTATAGGCTCGAGGTTCAGAAGGGTCGGTTAGCCGAGGAGTTGCAAGGAAGGGACAAAATTGATCAGAGGAGTTGTTGTGCATTAGATGATTCTAAACAAGGGAAGACAAGAAACAGTGTACGTGTTCTTATACATGCAATTGAGAAGGAGGCAAATGTGGATGAAGAACGCCAAAGAAAACAAGAGCAATTCAAGAGATTAGAAGAGAAAGACTATTTACTTTAAAAGAAATTGATAAACTCTTCCCAAGAGAAAGAAGAGATGAGAGAAGAATTTAAGAAGAAGTTATGGCTTATAAAGAAGGGATTTGAAGGAAAGGAAGCATCGGAAAGGGTGAAGGTTGATGAGCTTGAATAAAGAAACAAGAAGCTCACATTTGAGATGGAATCGGTCAAGGTGGAGAAAGGTGTCCTCCGAAAGAAGATAGAAGACGTCTCTAACAAGAACAAGGAGGTAGAAATGCAAGTGAAGAGCCTTGAACCCGAAAATAGTACACCCTTGAAAGAGTTAGAAGAGATCAAAGAGGACTTTACAAGAGAATACGACTAATGCAAGCCAAAATTGAAACAAGAGCCAAGGCTTTGAAGATAATGAAAAAAACAGAACTTGACCACCTTAGGGAACTTACAAAAGCCAAGCAAGAATTGAATCAAAGATGAGGGAAGTGATTTTGACCCCATAAGAAAAAAAGGTTGATACGAGTCAAAGATGTTCAAGTGCCGAGATCAACAAGCCAAACCCTAGCAAAGTAAGATGGATGAAGGCTAAAAGGAAAAGGAAGCATCCTATATTCCTGCCTCCAACAAAGACCCACCAATAAGGTATCATTCCTAACCCTTTCACCGTATGCCACCATTGCCATGAGATAAGTCACACTAGACCTATAGGCCATGCATATGCAAGGTAAAACATGTGGAAATTTTAAACATAGAAAGAATTATATGAATGTTAGGAAGATATGGGTTGACAAATGTCATTTTATAAATATGCAAATTAGCTTTTCAATCAAAATTTATAAAACCGCAACAGTGCCTCAGAAGTTTACAAAACCAGTACAATGGCAAGTCGGGTGTCGTCCACAGGGAAAGGAAAATCAAATGGCTAAAGCTAGATAACTAGTATTAAAATAAAACAAAGCATGAAAAGTAAATATGAATGGTTGGTGTTTTTGAAAGGTTAATAGTTAATATGCACTACAATTAGGCTAGTTAGTCTAACATGCAATTAATGTTAATATGAAATGTGTGTTACAGTATGATGGTTAAGACTAAGGAATTGATGGATCCAACAAGTGAATTATTGGCAATTTAGGAACTCTCATGAAATGAATGCACATTAATCGATTATAACCATTCTAGATGTATAGTATTGGTTGTATACCCTTTATGAGTGTCCAATCTAGATGTATAGTATTGGCCACAACAAGTGATTGATCATGAATGCACATCTATTAAATCAAGGGACTAACATCTTTATAAAGTCATCAACCTAGTTGTATAGTGTTGATGCTTAACCTTTAACAAACAACCAACCTAGATGTATAAAATTGGTCACCCATTTGAGATTAGATAGAGATAGAGATTATTAAGTCTGGGTCTCACGTGAAGGATGTACTCTTGTTTAACCTTTCCATTCAAATGAGCATAAGAAGACCAAATAGATGTATACCTAGTCAACTACTTAATTAATTCCCTCACTCAATTAACAAAGAGAGGAGTGTACAATCAAAGACAAACCAATCAAGGGAAACAATGGAAACAATGAATGAAATATAATTGATAGATTTAAGAGAATAAAATAGAGTTCATTACAAAGCCCAATATTCACGTGTGTCACATCAATCCCTTAGTGGGATGTTTAGTTACTCATGACAAATACAATAAACTAACAAGGAGAAAAGAGATAGAGAACACCCATGTGGAGAAACTCCTTCTTATCTGAAGCTTGATTCCAATCCTCTAAGTGTCATTGAGTAGATTAAGATGTAAGATGGTTAGATTTGGTGGGGAATGATTACTAAATCTAGGTTAGTAATTATAGATGTGAAAAAGTGTAGGAGAAGAGAAGATAGGTGTAAGAGATGATGGAGAGATCCCCCTTTTTAGGAAAGAATATATTTATAGGGTCCCAAGATTAGGTTTGAAAATGCTGATATGGTGGTTTTGTCGCGTGAAATAGACGGGTAGTGCATGGGTAGGGACCCACATAGTGACCTGCGTAGTGCCCTGATGCTTATGATAATCTTCTCTGCTTTTTATATATGCACAAGTTGTGCATGGATTGGGACCTATGCCTTGACCTGATAGGCATTGATCGGCTTCTCAGATTTGCTCAGTTGCGTGATTTGTGCGTTGGTTGTGCACGGGTTTGGACCTGGGCATACACCTGTATGCTGAAGCCTTTTCTTTATTGATTTTGGCCTATTTCTGCACAATCTTAATGCTTTTTATCCATTTTTCCAAAATGTACCTAATTGCCTGCAAACATTTCAAAAGAGCCATAAGATACATAAAAATGTATGAAAACGACACAATGGAAATGGAATTGAGTACCAAAATATATGACAATTTTGGAATGTTCAAATACCCCCAAACCAAACATTTGCTCGTCCTTGAGCAAACTCTAAAACAAAACAAATAAAATGACTCGATAGAAAATTTCCTAGACCCAAAATGTTTGCCGCAACACCAATTAATTGAGAGATAATTAAGGGAGAGTGGGAGTGAGGAATAGGTTCATGCAAAATGTTCTAAATAACTTTGACGTACCATAAGGGGAAAATAGCACAATACGAATCCCACACTTAAAGCTCCCTCACCTTAGAAACCACTCACTCTCATGCCTTGAGCATAATTTGCTTATATTCTAGGTCCTTACATGGAATCCTTTTTCTTTTCCTCTTGGAACCTGGTCCACACTCATGCAATATGTATGCAAATAAAGGTATGTAATGGAATCAAATTTATTGCATACATTTAATATAGAATGAAAGCTTTTTAGTGAATGAGTCTCATGAAAGACTCAAGTGTCATGAATGTGGAAAGAGCATGCATCGACTAATATTCCCAATCTATGATTAAATAGGTCTTTCCCTTTAGTTGTAATAGGGCCATGAGGTTAAATGTGGTGATTAGAAAGAATGGGAATTTAGGCACAAAGCACTAATCAAAAAAGTCAAGGCAGTACAATACATTTTACACTTAAACATTTGACTCCTCATGCAACACTAATTTAAACATACATTTTGGCGTCCAGGCATACAATTAAATTTCAAGTGAAAACTTTAACTACTCATGTTATCTTTTTGAGTTGCATTTGAACGTGCTTTTTCCGCAATTAAGAAATAGCGAATTCAAAAGATATTTATAAATTTGTTCTTACGTTATGTGCTTTTATAGTTTTGAAAACTAGTAAAGCGGTAAGCGAGGGTATCGTCCACAGGGTTGTATTATCCATCGATTGTCTCTCATTTTTGTGATTATTAAAAGAAATGTAAATAAGAACATGGCAAGGGTGAGAGTTGTGTGGGAGAAATGTAAGATCAAGAGTAATGAAAATAAACAAATAAAGAAAACATCGGAGAACATGGAGAGATGATGATGGTGATTAAAATGATAAATGTAAAATACATGGATATAAGAAAGGCAAGAGAATGGATACAAACGGTACTCATGACCACCCAAAATATTTGCACAACCTAAAATAACTAACCGCAAAGACACTCCCATATTGGGTTCAACCTAGCCTTAAGTATGACCTTTAGATATGGCAATGAGAGAGTCGACTAGTCCTTTAACTCTACTCACCGAGGTGTATCGCATGAGCAACTACTAAGGACTGTGTTTAAGCACATATATTAAAGAGATAAACATATGATCGACCACCGATATCTACTCACCTGACGTGTAAGCAATAACCAATGGAAGCATTAAGCATTAATAGACCCTTGACCACTACTTATTGAGATGTATCATATGATCAATGGCCAACAGTTGCGATCTGAATGCTGCTCACCGAGATGTATCGTATGAGCAACGCTCAAGGGTTTCATAAGCATATAAGTGTAAAGAACTGAAACCCATAAATGCAGATGTATACTTTTCATGAGTTCTGACCAACTACTTTTGTGGTTATAAAACGCTCGTAAAAAAATATTAAAAAAAACCTCAACAAAGCCTAAAATGTTTACAAAACACTTACAATGGCAAGACGAGTGTCGTCCATAGAGAAAGGGAAAACAAATGGCTAAAACTAGTTAACTAATGTGAAACAAAAACTAAGCATGAAAATGTAAAGATAAATGGTTTGGAGTTTGAAAGGTTAATAACTAAAGATGAAAACTATGATAAGGAAAGTTAATCTAAAATGCAATTAGTGTTAATTTGAAATGGGTGTTAAATATGATGGTCAAGAATAAGGAATTAATGATCCAACAAGTGAATTATGGGCATGCATGAACTCTCATGAAATGAAAGCACATAGATCGATTGCAACCAATCTAGATGTATAGTATTGGTTGTATTCCCTCTTGAGTTTCCAATCTAGATGTATAGTATTGGCCACTCACAAGTGATTGTTCATGAATGCACATCTATCAAATTAAGGGACTAATCTCTTTATAAATTCACCAACCTAGATGTGTAGTGTTGATGCTTAACCTATCACAAGCAACCAACCTAGATGTATAGAATTGATCACTCATTCAAGATTAGATTGAAAATTGAGATTATTATGTTTGGGTCTGACTTGAGGATGTACTCTTGTTTGGCCCTTCCATTTAAATTAGCGTAAGGAGATTAAATTGATGTATACCCAATCACCCACATAATCAAATGAGTTAAAAAAGACCAAGTAGATGTATACCTAGTCAACCCAACTAATTCCCTCAATCAATTAGCTAAGAGAGGAGTGTACAATCAAAGACAAACAAATCAAGGGAAACAATTTAAACAATGAATGAAACATAATTAATAGATTTAATAGAACAAAATAGAGTTAATTACAAAGCCCAATGTCCATAAGTGTTTCACATCAATCCCTTAGTGGGATGTTTAGCTACTCATGACAATTACAATAAAATAACAAGGAGAAAAGAGATAGAGAAGACCCATGGTGAGAAACTCCTCCTTTCTAGCTTTGATCCAAACTCCTAGTGTCCTTGAGTAGATGATGATAGAAGATGGTTAGATTTGGTACGTGTTGGTGTTTGGAAGAGAAGAGAGTGATTTTAGATCTAGAAATTCATCTATCCTCTTCTTCTTTCGTAATAGGAACAAGAAATATTTATAAGGTTTCCAAAATAGGGCTGATAATCGCTGAAGTGGCTGTTTGATATGGGTAAGGACCCATGTAGTGACCTGTGCAATGCCCTGATGCTTGATTTTCCTCTCCCAGTTTAAGTGCATTGCATGGACACTTACGAGATGGTGCACGAGTGTTGACCTGCGCATTGCCCTAATGCTTCAATTCTAGCTCCCGATTTTAGAGGAATGCATGGACACTTCCGCGATGGTGCTAGGGTGTTGACACGCGTAATGGCCTGGCTTCTACTTCTTTCATAGTGCGCAGGTTATATGCTGGTTGGAACCCGCGCAAGACCAGCACACATCCCTGATGCTGCTTCATCAACTTTTTGACCTTTATCCATGCAAAAATCGTATCTTTTATCCAATTATCCAGAATGTACCTAATCACCTGAAAACATAAATAACAAGCCATAAGAGACACAAAAACACCCGAAGATGAGACAATGGCTAAGGAAATAAGGGCCAAATTATATAATAATTTTGGCACAATCAAATACCCCTAAACCAAACCTTTGCTCGTCCTCGAGCAAACTTAAAACAAAACAAAGACTCAAACACAAAAAATGACTCGACCTAAGACTCAAAATCCAATAATCCATTAAGTCGCATGTCCAACCGGTGATGAGATACAAGGATGTGTGATAGAGAGAATTAAACATATGCAAAGTAATCTAAAACAAATCAAAGGCACTTAAGGGAAACTTGCTCTACCACGAATCCCATGTCTATGAGTGCTCTCTTATCGGGAGTTACTCACTCTCACACGTTGAGCATAATTCACTTTGACTCTAAACCTCACCCGATTTCGCTCTTCTTTTTCCGCTCAGAGTCGTAAGTTCACACTAGATCAAGGTATGCAATGATGGAATTTATGCATAGAAAGTTAATGTATTGCTTACAATACATATTCAAAACGAGTTATGTATGTGAACTATCCTAGGAACGATTCACTATGCCATGAACGTGGAAGATCAAGCTTCAACAAACATTCCCAATCAAGAAATACTATGGATCAAATAGGGCTTTCCCTTTGGTTGTAATGGGGCAACGAGGTTAGATGTAGTAAACAAAGAAATGGGAGAAATTTGAGTTCAAAGATCACCAATCATGCTTACATATACTCACATACCCCATACGAAGCTCTAATACACATTTACACATTTTAGAAATTAGGCATGTACAAATATACACATATTGTGATTCAATATTGTACTCTACATTGTGAGTGCTTAACATTTATTTCCAAGGCACTTTTCTTTTTCTCTTTTCCTTGCCTTTTTCTTTCTTTTGATTATCTTTTCATTTCTTTTCTTTTTGCATACTTGCACATTACATATTTACAATTTAAGCTTATAAGTACAAATTTGGCACTTTTACAAACTGAGCCATTTCACACACAATTCATTGTTGCCTACATACACACTATCATTACTTAAGAGCTCACACCTTTCAAATACTTCACATAGCTCACACACACCCCACATGATTGGCAATAAAGGTAGGCTTGTGCTTGGCTATGGCTATATGGTCATATTTTGGTTCCAAATGAAAGGTAAGTGTTTGGCCACAAATTTAGCTATGATGCACACATAAAGGATTAAGGAATGGGTTTAGGCCTTTTAAGTAGTAAATGAACACATTGCCTAAGATCATTTCCATAATTAGTCTCTCAAGATAATGAATATATCCAACAAGAAATCCACAATATGTATGAAATGTATGTCCTATGGCATGTGACACTTATGATGAGAAGAGTGTTTAAAGAATAGAAAGGATTTAACACTAAATGTGCTTTTTATAGGCTTGTGTTTGTGAACTCACGGGTGTCTCCACTATTAGAACAAGGCGTAAGAGCACCGAGTCCCCTTAAATAAAGCACAGAAAGGATGGGACTAACCCATGACAGTGCAAATATAACCCACGAGTGACAAGATTTGTTACACAAGCTCACAATGCATGTATAGACTCGCCAAAAGCACACGCTAAAGGTATCACACCCAAGCTAGTTAAAGCTCGAAATTTTGGCCAATGCGACAAAATTGAAAATTTTGGACAAAAAATGGCTGAAGATGCAAAAATGACAAATAAAAAACTTAAGACGACTCAATAAGACATCCACACCCCCAAACCAAAACCCAACGTTGTCCTCAATGTTGAAGACTAGAGAATCCGGCCTAGCGGAACAAACCTAACATGACTCAAAACAAAAAGACTCAAAATTGCTCATACATAAAAGAAGGCAATTCGATACAGCAATGACATTTAAGCTCAAACCAACATCAAGCTTTAACATTTCACAAAATTGAACGGAATGGGATATGATAACCCCTAAGCCGATTTTCACTATATGCTCAAAAGCTATTCAAGTGTGTGTATATGTACTACCCCCAAACTGAATGAGGCAATATATGAAAATTAAGCACCTGTACACTCATATATATATATCCACAAGAGCCTTCGGCTCATCATTCCATCAAAATTGATAAATCAATAAATTCCTCAATCAACTCAAAAATGTATTCAATATGCATAAATATATTATCCACACATCGAAAGATAAATGAATCAAATCAAATCAAAATTGTCATAATCTAAATAGTCTTCCACACACTCATTCCATCATCATTCAATGAAAGCAAGTAAAAACTAAGAGACAAAAATATAGCTAAGAAATATATAAGTGAGTATAAGAGAGTAAAACTGAAATGTGTTGCCTCATTGTAAGCTTTCCTATTTAGGCAAGGCTTTAGCCCTTTTTATGAGCGCTCTTGGCCTGTTTGTCCCTCCTGGACGCACATGTTGTTGTTGTTTCCTACCAAGAGACAAAGAACCTCACTTGAAGCACAAGCTGCAAAAATTCACTTCCTGAAGAAGGTATAGAAAAACTGCACACTCATAAAGCTCATTAGAAAGTTCAGGTAAATAAGATACAAACAATACATGCATTTGCCAACCCCAACTTGCAACACCACTTATTGAAAACAAACAAACTAAACAAAATAAAGAAAATTAAAGCATAAAAATAAGATGCACAAAAGAAGTCTTCAACATTATGTACTTGTGCTAAGGGTGTCATCAACTAAAGGAGGCTTCACTAAGTTTTGAAATTGATTCTTTTTCACAACCCAAACAAGTTGAGTTGATTTCCCCCTTTTCTTGGCATTACGTCTAACTTGGTTAACCAAGTCTTTCCTTACCTAAATTTTCTTGATCCTAGGTGGTTTGTTTCTATTCCTAGGCTTCTCAATCCATATCATCCTAACATCCCTATAATTCTCTTTATGTTGACAATTTCCACATGTGCCTAGTCTTGAATATTGTTGGCCTAGTGGTCTAATGTGACCAATCTCATGGCAATGGTGACACATGGTGATAGGGTTAGGAATGATATGTTTTTGGTGGGTTTTTGTTGGAGGCGGGATTAGAGGATGCTTCATTTTCTTTTTAACCTTCCTCCTCCTAGCTTTGCTAGGATTTGGCTTGTTGATCTTGGCACTTGGATTTTCTTGACTCATGGCAACCTTTTCATCATTTGGAAGTTGAAACACTTCCTTCATTGCCTAAATTTCATGCTTAGCTTGTGATAGCTCCGTAAAGTGGTCAATTTCCATCTTCTTCATTATCTCCATAACTTTGTTCTTATTTGACATGTCTTCAATCTTCTTTCGGAGGGTTCCATTTTCCAACTTGACCGATTCAATCTCGAATGTGAGCTTCTTGTTTCCTTCTTCAAGCTCATCAACTACCACCCTTTCTACTTTGAAGGCCTCCTTCTTTTTGCTAAGTTCATCTTTTACTTCCTCAAGGTCATCGTCTTTAAGTTCAAGATCTCTCGTCATCTTCATTGTTAGCCTCGCTAGATCTTTCAAAACCTTCAAAACAGATTTCTTGTTCAGTTTAAGTCTCTCAATTTGTTCTTCCAAATCTTTGGTCTTGTCAGAGATTGCTCCATTCTTCTTTTTGAGTGAACTATTTTCTTCTCTTAGTGATTTCACCTCAAGTATGAGCTTCTTGTGTAGATCTTGGACACTTCTGAGGCTTTTTTGCCTTCAAGTTCCTCTTTCATGAGTTGCAACTAATTCACAAATTCTTCCCCCATTTCTTCTTTTTGTTGGGAAGTTTCCTCTATCTTCTTTTGAAGTGCCTCATTCCCCTTTGTCAACCACTACATGTTCGACATCAACTCTTTAACCATACTCAACAACTCCTCATTCATCTTTATCATCTTGTCTTGTTCCTCCTCAAGGTTCCTATAATTTTATTCCTCCCTTGATGGGTATGAGACATTATGGTATCCTTGATTCTGTTGTTGAGATACCTTGAGCTCTTTACCTATCTGATTGTTGAACTCAACAAAATTCTTTACCATATCTTCAAGAGACATATCTGTTGGTTGGTGAGATGAGAGATACGGCTCATGGGTGTTGACACCATTAAAGCTCCATGAGGACTCTATGAGAGACCTACAATTGTAGTCATATGAATTGTCGTATATAAATTTTACCAGACGTACACATCATCGACAAAGAGGATAAAATTGCCAGGTGAACGTCCAAATAGGCATTCAGAAAATATCCTACAGGACATAACCAAAGAATGAGAAGCCCGAGTAAACAAGTATTGAACAAAACCTACTCGGGGACAACTGACATCATATACTACTCGGGGTCAGTTAAGGATACTCGGGGCTGGTTGATGACATTTTCTACTTGGGATCAGATGACGTCACTTGGGACAAGCTGATATCGTGTTCTACTCGGGACAAACATGAAGAAAACTAAATAAAAAGCCCATCGCGTAGCTCACACGAATCGAGTCATTAAAATACGTGAAGATATCCATATCAAAGAGGAATTCCAAGAAGAACAAAATGTCAAGCAGAAAGAGTTCCTTATTAGGCAACAATTTTATTTCTTCAAAGAAGAATGCGCTATTATAAGGAAATAAGTTCTAACTGGACTACATTACTAGAGTCCCATTCGATCTCAATACAAATCTCCGAAATAGAAAAGAAGACAAACTACTTCGAACAAGTAAACAATCATAATTAAATACAAAGATCTTTTATTACTTGTACAAAGAGGATTAGGGTTCTATAAACATATAAATAGACCCATAACTCATCACATAATAGACAGGAAATATAGAAAAATACAGAGAGAAAAAGAGAGATCGAGAATTGTAATTATTCTATTCATAATGGATTTTGGCTCGTTTGATTATTCAACCACTCGTGGACGTTTCTCTAGTCATCGGAGTTTTACCACGTAAAAACTTACGTTCGATTACTTTCTCCTTCTCTTTCTCTTTCTCTTTGAGATCACAGCTAAAATCCAAATCTTGTTGGCTTGTCTTATACATCCAAAACCCGACACCAATAATTGGCACTAGAATGAGGGGAGGTTAAACCTCCGATTTAGTTAAAGGTAATGGCAGGAAGTAGAAGCGGTTCCGGGGATGTCCAAAAATCTCCAGATAACGTCCATATTGGCAGTAGTTCGTGAGATCTCACTGTAACCACGTAGAAATAAACCAGTATCCCTGACGGGGATCCAGCAAGTTCCTCCGACCAGCGAAGACCTGACACGATGCTTCTGTGAGGCATTGCAACAGTTGGTGGCAGACGCATCAAAGGAAGGAGTTGATCTACTGGCTGCAGAAGAAGCGTAACTTTCTAACCTCCCACCTGTAAGGCTTCGTTCAGTTGTAGTGGAGCCCAAACTAAATGCACCGAAAGCCAGAAGAAACTCTGCTCCAATTAATCAGGCAGGATGTGAAACACCCGAAGAGGAATGACCACGCCAAAAGCAGACCCATGACCAGACAGCCTGTGCCAGACACTGTAAACATAACCGGCACAGGGATCCATCGTCATCAGATGATAGTGATCGGCACCATCTCAAGCATCATCACAGAACCATATGCCTGTAAGAATCAACCCGTGAAACTCGGTATCAAAGTGAAGAGCAAGAGAGAGGAATGACAATCACCCAACGGTTTAACCATTATGGAAGTCAGGTGGGAGATAAATATGTAGTAATTCAGAGCCTAACTCGAGAAGTCGAGAACAATAGGTGTCAAATGGATGCACTGGTAAGACATTATGGGTACAACAATTTATCTGATGAAGATTCTGACAGTCCATTCACTAGGGAAATCTTACGGACTTCATTCATAGAAAGGTTCAGGATGCCGCATGTGGAGCAATTTGTTGGGTTTTAGTTTGTGTTGGCATTAATTCCATATCAAAATGATGTTTACTTGTAATGATTTAGTTGTTTAGATTCATGATGATTCAAGCTTCAAAGAAGGATGAATAACAAGTCAAATCAAGTTCTAAGTCTTCAAAGAGAAATGATGCAATTTGGTTCTACAAAGGTATACTAAGACCTTATCGTTCTCTATCAAGGCTTAGGCACACACACACAATTCATATATTTGTGTCCCTGCATTGTTGTGCACCATTATAGGTACACACATGCAATTCATTCATATGTGTCCCTGCATCATTGTGCACCATGTATAACACATTCACACACTTGAAGATGAATGCTCATGCATTGGTATAGAAATAACATGTTTTGGAAAATGCATGATTGGAAACTATCTCTATGTAAAAGTCCTCATTTGTTGATTGGCTTATTTCTTGAATAACCACATTATTGGGGTTCATGTAAGGGTAGCTCAGGCTCTCAAGACCTCAAGAGGAGAAGCACCAAAGGTAAAATTCTTGTGCTTACTTACTTTGAAGAGATAGTTGCACACACTCATATATTCATGCATAACTCCTGATCTTATATGTTGAGTGTTTTCTTGTGTGCATTTTAGTTTAAATGACTATTGTTGACCTATTTGCATCTTGCTATAAAAGTTATATGTCATGCTAGGCATTAAAATAGGATGCAATTTCATCACTCTTGAACTTATTGTTTTTGTGCATTTGAGTGTTGAAAAAATAGGTCTTGTGTTGGTGGTGCGCTACTCGACCAATGCACCTCACCAGCGTAACTTTCACAGTGGACCGTTGCTAGTCATGCGCCAGTGGAGGATTAAACAGGGATTAGGTTGTAATTCCTTTATCATTAGTGGATTCGAGGTTCTAGTATGGTGCGCTCATCAGCCCGTGGTTTTTCCCATTTGGAGGGTTTCCACGTATATCTCAAGTACTTTTACTATTTCCGCATTTATTACACTTGTGGTATCTTTGTAACTAGATAGGGGTATTTTTGTCAACTTGACTCTTAATGAAAATTGGGTAAAAGTTAATTAAAATCTATTCACCCCCACTCTAGATTAATATTACATACCATAATATTTGTTTCAATTGGTGTCAGAGCAGGTTCCTAGACATACATATGTGATCCTAGCTCTTTTTGATGTGTGTTGCATTTTGTGTGTGTATTGATCATTCATACATTTGCATTCATATCATTCATTCATTAAACACAATGAGTGGAAACGGTGGCAATGAGGGAGCTTCTAGCACTAGACCTCTACTCACCGGGTTGAATTATACCTCTTGGAAAGGTAATATGGAGTTGTACATATGCTAAAATCATGATAGGGCATGAATGGCAGTTGAAGATGGCTACACTCTACCCATGATGACTCCTGCAGATGGAGGATATGATGTACTCAAACCAAAGGCCTAGTGGAATGCATAAGAGTTTGAGGCTACAAAGTGGAATAGGAAGGCAATGCATGCCATTCTTTGTGCAATGGATGATAACCAATACAAGTTGGTTCAAAATACTAGGATAGCTAAGGAAGCATGGGACATCCTAGAAGTTGTACATGAGGGAACCGAGGTGGTTAAGGAATCGAAGCTTCAAGTTCTCCAAACCCAATTTGAATTGTTCAAGATGGATGAGAATGAGTGCTTCAACGACTTTGAAGCGAGGTTGATGGACATTGTGAACCAAAGTCATCAACTTAGTGATCCTTATTCTGATAGGAAGATCAAGCAGAAGATTATGAGATCTCTACCCGATAGATTTGAGTCTAAGGTGACGGATTTGGAATAGAATAGTGGGTATAAGGACATGAAGCCTAGTGAAGTGATTGAGAGGCTTCTAGCTTATGAATCTAGGAAATGTCCTAACCCCACACCATCAAAGAAGCAAAAAGATATTGCTTTAAAAGCCTCAAAAGTTAAGAAGGAGGAAGATGATGACTCGGATGATGAGATGGCCTTGCTAATGAGGAAGTTCAAGAAATTCTACAAGTCCAAGAAGAAAGGTGTTGGATTCAAGGGTCAAGACTTCAAGAAAAAGGCTCCCTTTAAGAAGTTTGAGCCTAGGCAAGAGAAGATCGAGAAGAAATGAGTCCAATGCTATGAATGTGGTGGAATAGGTCATTTTGCCTCAGAATGTGCAAATCACAAGAATAAGAAGAATGGAAAAGTGATGGCTGCCACATGGAGTGAAAGTGATAAATCTAATGAAGGAGATGAGTCTTCGGATGATGAAGAACTCATGGCTAACTTCATAGCATTTACATCATCTCTTAGGAGCAAAGATGCTAGTGAAGAAGAGAATGATAGTCAAGAGGAAGACTACTCAAGTGATGATGGATCTTCATCACAATCCACAAATGGAAGTGTGGATAGGATGGATCTCAAGGACTACATGGCTAAGTTTGAGAGCTCAAGACTAAAGAACAAGAATGAGATCAAGAGATTAAAAGAAGAAAACCTAGACCTCTCAATTCAAGTTGACTAACTAAATAAAGAGTTGGAAAGATCTAAGAGGAGTGAAGAAGGGTTGAAGAAAGAGCTTGAAGATGCTAGAGAGTTGTTGGCCAAGATGAACTCTAGCACCAAGAAACTTGACCACATGTTAGATCTTGGAAAAAGGCCAAGTGACAAAAAGGGGCTTGGGCTTGAAGATGACAAGATGCCCTCCACTCCAAGCAAGATCATTTTTGTTGGAAGCATGAACTTCAATGGGTCCTCTTCTCATCAAACTCCTAGAAAGAAGCGCGATCTAGGAGAGTGTTCAAATAGTGCTCAAGTGAAGGTGGCAACAAGAAGCCCACCTCAAGCTCATCCTACAAGGGCTCATCAAGTTAACTTCCCTCAACCAAAAGCTCACAAAGGAAAGGCACCTATCATGCAAGCTCAACAAAGGAAGCAATGAAGTCTTGCTCAACAACAAAGAAGGAAATCTCCTCAACAACAAGCAAGACAACCGCAAAGACATGGGAAGGCTCCAATGCATCCTCAAGGATATGGTATAATTCCTAACTTTTTACCTACATGTCATTTTTGTGGTATTGATGGTCACATTAGACCAAATTGCTTTAGGTATATCAAATTGTGTAGGATTAAAAGCATGATAGAGAAGAAAAAGGCTAGAGCCATGATGCATGTTCCCAGGACATCTAGAGCCATAATGCATGATCCTAGGACATCTAGAGCCATGATGCATGTCACTAGGAAAAGTGGAACACCTTTGCATGATCCTAGGACATTTAGAGCCCATATACCATTGACCACTAGGAAGGAAAATACTGCACCTAGGTAGATTAGAAAGGATGAACACCTTTTCCATATTGCATAAATTGCTTTGAAAGCTCATTCTTGTGATTTTTGGTATTTAGATAGTGGGTGCTCTAGGCACATGATTGGAAATAAGAGTTTCTTTGAGACTCTTGTGATGGCAGATGGAAGAAATGTCACCTTTGGTGATGGATCCAAAAAGAGAGTCAAAGGAAAGGGAACCATCTCCATTCCCGGATTACCCTCCTTGTCCAATGCTTTTTATGTTGATGGTCTAAAAGCCAATTTGATAAGCATTTCACATCTTAGTGATGATGGACTCTCCATCTTGTTTAGGAAAAATGATTGTTCTATCCTATTGCCTAATGGACAAACCTTGTTAAAAGGTATGAGATCTAGTGACAATTGCTATTGTCTTGGGGCTAGAAGTGTGTCTTGCAATATGTCCAAGGATGAACAAATAGAGTTGTGGCATGAAAGACTTGGCCACATGAACTTTAGGGAAATAAGAATCTTAGACAAGTTCAATGTTGTGCGAGGCCTTCCCAAGCTTAGGAAAAAGGTTAATGGTGTTTGTGGATCTTGCCAATGAGGGAAGCAAACCGAGAGTATGCACAAAAAGGGTAAATATATTACCACCAAGGAGCCTCTAGAGCTTCTCCACATGGATCTTATGGGTCCTATGCAAACCTAGAGTTTAGGTGGAAAGAGATACATTTTTATGTGTGTAGATGACTTCTCTAGGTACACATTGACTTACTTTCTTAGAGAAAAATCTGAAAATTTTGACAAGTTTAAAATGCTTTGCTCCAAAATTCAAAATGAAATGAACTCCAAGATTAAAAGCATTAAGAGAATTAGGAGTGACCATGGGAAGGAATTTGAGAATGCCCATTTTGAAAACTTTTGCAATAGTCTAGGCATTTCTCATGAGTTTTCGGCTCCTAGGGCACCTCAACAAAATGGAGTTGTTGAAAGGAAGAATAGGGTTCTTTAAGAAATGGCCCGTATGATGTTGCTTAACAACAATGTCCCTAGGAATGTTTGGGCCAAAGCCGTCAATACGGCATGCTACATAGGAAATAGAGTTTTTGTTAGGCCCCACACTGGGCAAACCTCCTATGAGTTATGGAAAGGTAGAAAGCCAAATGTTAGCTACTTCCACACCTTTGGAAGCAAATGCTACATTTTGAATGACCGTGATCAACTTGGCAAATTTGATGCTAAGAGTGATGAGGGTATATTCATTGGCTATGCCTTAAATAGTAGAGCCTATAGAGTTTTTAATCTAAGAACCAGAACCGTAATGGAATCATCTAATGTTGTCATTAATGATACTAGGCTCAAAACTAATGACCATGAGGAGGAGGTAGATTTAGTTGATGACTCCCCTTTGGAGAAAGTAATTGATATCTCTAATGTTGAAAAGGCTAATCTTTATGATGACATAGCATAACTTAGTGATAGGATTCCTCACTTGGACCCAAAAGAACCTGCTCCATGGGTTAGGAAACTTCATGACAAAGATGACATTATTGGTGAAGTTAGTGAGAGTGTTAGGACTAGGCGTCAAATGGCTAATCTTATTAGCTACACTTGCTACACCTCTCAAATAGAACCCAAGAAAATTGATGAAGCCTTAAAAGATGAATTTTGGGTTCTTGCTATGCAAGAAGAGCTTAACCAATTTGAAAGGAATGAGGTTTGGACTCTAGTTCCTAGGCCTAAGAACACCAATGTGATAGGCACCAAGTGGGTATATAGGAACAAATACGATGAGGATGGCAACATTGTAAGAAACAAGGCTAGGTTTGTAGCACAAGGATACTCTCAAATTGAGGGTATTGACTTTGAGAAGACATTTGCTCCCGTTGCTAGGATTGACTCCACTAGGCTTCTTTTATCCATTTCTTGTTTGCACAAGTTCAAATTATATCAAATGGATGTTAAGAGTGCCTTCCTCAATGGTTTCTGGCAAGAGGAAGTATTTGTTGAGCAACCCAAAAGGTTTGTAGATCCTCACCACCCTAATCATGTATATCACTTCAAGAAAGCTTTGTATGGGTTGAAACAAGCACCTAGGGCTTGGTATGAGCGTCTCAGTCAATTTCTCAAAGATAGTGGCTACACTAAGGGTAGTGTTGACAAGACTCTATTCATCAAGAAAGACAAGATGAGCTCTTTATAGCTCAAATCTATGTTGATGATATAGTCTTTGGTTCCACAAATGATACCAAAGTCTAACAATTTGTTGATGTGATGTCTCATAAGTTTGAAATGAGTCTAGTTGGTGAGTTGAGTTACATTCTAGCTTTACAAATTAAGCAAATGGATGATGGGCTTTTCATATCTCAAGCTAAGTATGCCAAAAACCTAGTGAATAAATTTGGCATTGAATGTGCCAAACATTGTGATACACCCATGAGTACCACTTTAAAGCTAAGCAAGGATGCTAGTGGTAAAAGTATGGACCAAACTTTATATCGTGGCATGATTGGTAGCTTGCTCTATTTGACCGAAAGTAGGCCCGATATCTCCTTTAGTGTGGGTGTGTGTGCTAGGTACCAAGCGATTCCTAAGGAGTCCCATCTCTCTTATGTTAAGAGAATCATTCGATATGTGAATGGGATATCCAACTATGGGATTTGGTACTCTTTTGACACTAATGCTAGTCTTGTAGGCTTTAGTGATGCAGATTGGGCAGGAAATTGTGATGATAGGAGAAGTACATCAGGCGATTGCTTTTTCCTTGGGAACAACCTTGTCTCTTGGTTTTGCAAGAAGCAAAATTCAATTTCTTTTTCCACGGCTGAGGCCAAATACATTGCTGCTGGGAGTGGATGCACACAACTCCTTTGGATGAAGCAAATGCTAGTCGACTATAGATTCAATCAAGGTACTCTTACTCTTTTTTGTGATAACATGAGTGCAATTAATATTTCAAAGAATCGGGTTAAGCATTCTAGGACTAAGCATATTGACATCCATCATCATTTCATTAGAGAACTAGTTGAGAGCAAATGCATTGTACTTGAGCATGTAGGTACCAATGATCAACTATCAGATCTGTTTGCTAAACCCTTAGATGCTACTAGATTCAAGACTCTTAGTAGATCTATTGGGATTTGTTTAATGGAGTGATGTGTTGTGGTCTTTGACCCCATATGGGGAACTCAAGCAAAGAGAGCTATTGTATACTTATTGCATGCAATTTTTCCTAGATTGTATGCTCTTTTTCTTTCTTTCCCTTGAGTGACCCGGTTGGGGACTTCTCCTTTGCCTATATCATGACAAAAAGGGGGAGTAGCATTGACCTAGCATTGTGATGTTAGGGGAGTAGCATGTGTTGGCTTTGAGGGGGAGCATTGCATGAGTGTACTTATTTGAAGGGGAGATTACATGTAGGGGGAGTAACCCGTTGATGGGGAGCATTGCATTCACATACATTGCATGTTGTCATATTCATATTCTTAAATGCAAATGTTTTTTTTTTTAGATTCACTTGATCATCTCATATGCACTTGGTTTGGAAAGCGTATTTGTGCTTTCCTTGTGTGTAGGGTTGATAGTTCTACAAGAGATTGAAGACTTGAAGTTTTTTTTATGTTTATCTCTTTGTAATGTAGAATATCTTCCCGGTGTCTTTCTATTTTGTTTTGTGAGGATCAATGTGAGTGATGGTTTTGTCACGAAATAGCCAAAAGGGGAGATTGAAAAAGTCCTTATTTGTTGATTGGCCTATTTCGTGAATAACCACATTGTTGGGGTTCATGTAAGGGTAGCTTAGGCTCTCAAGACCTCAAGAGGAGAATCACCAAAGGTAAAATTCTTGTGCTTACTTACTTTGAAGAGATAGTTGCACACACTCACATATTCATGCATAACTCTTGATCTTATATGTTGAGTGTTTTCTTGTGTGCATTTTAGTTTCAATGACTCTTGTTGACCTATTTGCATCTTGCTATGAAAGTTGTATGTCATGCTAGGCATTAAAATAGGATGCAATTTCATCACTCTTGAACTTATTGTTTTTGTGCATTTGAGTGTTAAAAAAATAGGCCTTGCGCTGGTGGTGCGGTACTCGACCAGCGCACCTCACCAGCGCAACATTCACAGTGGACCGCCGCTAGTCATAAGCCACTGAGCTGCGCTGCTGCACCCGCACGTAGTTGAAAAATGTAAGCGTGCGCTGGTGGTGCGGTACTCGTCTAGCTTATCCTCACCAGCGCAAACATTCTAGAGAATCTGCGCTTGTGTTGCGCTACTGGGATGCGCCACTCGTCCAACACCTGTTTTAAAAATAGGTTGTGCGCTGGTGGTGCGCTACTCGACCAGCACACGTCACCAGCGCACACAGAGGAAGCTGGAACCTTTTTTCCAAAAGGATCTCACTTTGTTTGGATCTTATATATATATAACTCAATGCCTTAAGGTCGAAAATGAGTTCAGAATATCACATTTCTTCCTTAGAACACATTTCAAAGGAAAAACACTTCCAAGAACTCATTTTTAATCACTCAGAGCATTCCCATGTGCATCAAATCTTCATCTTGCATCATCTAAGTTCATCTAGAGTGCATCTATGGATAGGGTTGCTTCATCACATCTTGTTTGGTAAGCTCTTCACTATCTTCTTACAAGTTAAGTGTTTTTTGCTTGATAAACCACCTCTTTAATTAATTGTATTCTCTTAGAATATTTCTAGATACAAATTAGAGATTGTTGTGATGACATGATTGAGTGTTGTATTGTGATAGCTTCATAGGATTGATTGATCTATGTTTAGCTAAGCTATTTGAACATGTCATTTAGCACTTGATATATAGGATTGCATAAATTGTCATCTCATTATCCTAGATAAGCATATAGGGTTTCCTAGCCTTGTTTGTTTATTGAATATCATCATATATTCACTTAGGACACTTTATCTCTTCATTCAGAAGTAAGACTTGTGTTTCTTCCGGGAGTAGGTAGCAAAAAAGCACAAGCACGATGAACTAGATTCACTTATACCGGTATTAGGTAGTGGTGGAGGATTAAACAGGGATTAGGTTGTAATTCCTTTATCATTAGTGGATTCGAGGTTCTAGTGTGGCGCAATTATCAGCCCGTGGTTTTTCCCATTTGGAGGGTTTCTATGTATATCTTAAGTGCTTTTACTATTTCCGCATTTATTACACTTGTGGTATCTTTGTAACTAGATAGGGGTATTTTTGTCAACTTGACTCTTAATGAAAATCTGGTAAAAGTTAATTAAAATCTATTCACCCCCACTCTAGATTAATATTACACACCATAATATTTGTTTCGTATATATAGTTTGCATTCTAGTGTGAATTGTGTTTGTGTGTGCATATGTTTGTATAACATGGATATTGAAATTGAATTTAGTCCTAAATCATTCTTGATTGAGTTCCGGTCATTTCGGTTACTCATACTATTGATTTCAAGTTCTAAGTCAAAAGATACTACACTTTCAACTCATGTTGCATATATTTTCTTCATATTCGTATATCGAGTCGAATTATTAATTTATGGGTTGAGTATCTTATATTTCCATGTCCATGTGAGAGTTACGGTTCGTAATCTATAAACAGATTCGAATTCCGAGTTTGGAGGCCGGAGAACGATCGAAGAACGTGCGTGGCCATCTCGGCTGCACACCTTGCTGCCCCTAGATGCCTATGTGCCATCTCGGGGAAGCAATAACAAAGAGGGGCAATTTCGTCCATTTGCTTCATTCTTTCCCTCTCATTTATAAACTCTTTCCCTCTCACATTTCATTTTAAGAAGAAATTCAAACTAGTGTGCAAAATTTCTCTCTACATTTTCTCACCTTCCAAACACCATAACTTCTTCATTTGAACTCCGATTTGAGTGATTTAAAGTTGAAAGTGTTTGTCTATTCATCCTCCATCTTTTCTCTAAAGGTTTGAGTGAGTTTTGTTGCTCTTTTTGGAGTCTAAACACATAAAAACGGGACTGCACCTAAATCAACTAAGGTATTGATTTTCTCTCAAAGTTTTCTTTTAAAACTTGGTCAATTGCCTTGGGTTTTCTTCTTCAACATATATTTGTATATTGTGAGTGTTTTGATTTGAGTTTTGAACTCTTTCAAAACTAGGTTGAGTTTCAATTGAAATCATACATGTTGAGTTAGGTTTTGATCTTGCCTATGTTTTCGCATGTTTGGGATTGTATTGTGCTAGCTTTGATTCTAGGACTATTTGATGATCTTTGATTGATTGATTTTATGAAAAATAGTTCCTCACATGTATTAGGCTCTCTTGGCCGAATTCTCACATCAATACATGTGCTTATGTTCTTTTGAGCCATTCATGTGTTTTGATTGAATCTATGATTAGGAATATGCTATAGAACTTTAGCTAAAATCTAATTGACTTTGTCATATGATTTTAGCATGTTTTTGGTTTGTGTCATTTAAAATTGATCTTGTGATTTATTAAACATATCTTGTGATTCAAGTTTAGATCTATGCAAGTATCTAGGTTATGATTAAAGTTGAACATATCTTACATGATCTAGATTGATTATACATGCATGATTGACTAGACTATATGTGATTTGTGAAGTTCATGCTCATGTCTAGTATTTTCCATAGGATGTGTTGATCATAGCATTCTATGTTGCGTGCTTGTTTGCATTTTGCATTCATGATCACCTATATGCCTTGTGAGAAGGAAGTCTTGACAATAGGTGTGAGACCTATGTTGTTGAGCAAGAAGTCTTGGCAAGAGGTGTGAGACCTTGGATTGTCAAGCAAGGAAGTCTTGGCTAGAGTCGGGAGAACTTGGATAGTCGAGCAAGAAGTCTTGCCTAGAGTCATGAGGGTCATGAGTATCCAGATAGGTGAGCGAGGAAGTCTTGACTAGAGTCAGGAGGACTCAGATAGTTGAGCAAGAAGTCTTGCCTTGGGTCGTGAGGATCCGGTAAGGTGAGCGAGGAAGTCTTGACAAGAGGTGTGAGGCCTCGGATTGTAGAGCATTAGGGCGACATCTTCATGAGTAGGATAAGAGGGTAGTTTCTAGGTGAAGGGGTCACTTGAGAGATTGTACTTGTCTTATCTACTAGCAGATTTTGTTTGCCGGTGGCTGCTAGCCCGTGAATGTTTCCTCTTCGGAGGTTTACCACGTTATATCTTGTGTCAACTTCTCTCTATCCCTATCTCTCTAATATTTGTATTTGTTATTTGAATACTATGGATAGAACTCTTTATGTATGTTGACTTCCTTTATATTATATTGATTGTGTATGTGTTACAATTACTTGTTTGTATCACACTTTACTTGTCTTTATATATTGATTAAGTATCTTTAATTAATATATATATAACGATACAAGCAATCTAGAGGGACAAACTTTTGTTTGTTTCTAAGGGAGTCAAAAAAGGTGTCTAACCTATTCACTCCCCCCCTCTAGGTTAGCCTTGAGCATTTAACCGCATTTGTATTTTCATAGTTCAAGAAAGATAAAGACCCTAAAGAACACGTCAAACGCTGTAAAAGTGCTATGACCCAGTATGCCTACAGCGATCCCTTACTATGCCTCAAGATGGTTCGGGAGATTGCCCCCAGCGAGCATAGAAAGCTTCAGTGAACTAAGCAGGAGTTTCTCAAGGCTATTTCTGAGCAAAGTTCACAGGAAAAATCAGTGGCTTACCTTTCTCAGATAAAACAAGGAAAAGATGAGTCGTTGAAGAAATACCTGGGGAGATTCGGCCAAGTGGTATCAGAAATCGGCAGTGCAAACGACGAAGCAATAATTGCTGCATTCATAAACAATCTACAGAATGGACGACTATCTTTTGACTTAAGAAGAGCCCGTCTAACCTGATATTCAGATATGCTGGACATGGCGGGAGGATATGCACTAGCCGAAGAAGAAGAATTAGCCACATGAGGATGCTATATGCATGGAGGAAGACGCGACAAGGACGCTGAGTCCAAGGTGCAGAACCAAAAGGGAAAACAGTAAAGAAAAAAGCAAGGACGGGGGGAAATGGGCGAAATGCCGAACAGACCACGGAGAAGTTCCAAGGTAGATACGCCAATTACACCCTTCTTCGGAAAAAGCAGGATGAAATCCTGGCCATACTGGAAGAGATAAATCTGGTAAAAGAACCACGCAGACAATCTCAGTTTGCTCGGTGAGATACAACAAAATACTGCAGATTCCATAAGGAAACCGGTCATGAGACTTCCAAATCTTACCAGCTCAGAGATTACATAGAAACCCTCATTCGGGAGGGACATCTTTAGGATGTAATCTTGAAAAGGGATGAGAAGTCAAAAATAATGAAAGAGATCAGGGCCGATCACAGCTCTTGTCGAAATCAAAGGGTCAGCCCAGAGGCCAATGAAATAATACAAACAATCTTTGAAGGACCATCCAATGAGAGAAGTAATCGAGAGCGAACGTAAGAAATCAGAGAAGTAGTGGAAGCAAGACATAACTTTATCATGAACTCGGTCGAGCCAGACCCAAAAAGGGTAAATGAAGGATGAGACCCAGTAATATTCACAGAAGCAGACTCACATAGGGTCGATGTTCGGTCAAATGACGCTCTGGTCATAAGTGCCCAGATTGGTCACCGGGAAGTCAGAAGAATCCTGATAGATAATGAAAGTTCAGTAGACATTCTCAATGTAGCCGTCTACGATCAACTCAGGTTGGACTGAAAGGATCTACAGCCTTTCCATACTCTACTCAGAGGATTCAGAGGAATTGAGGTCAGGTCACTCAGGACGGTAAAACTACTTGTAAAGATTGGAGTGGCACCTTGTCAGAGAACTGTATTGCTCGACTTCGTGGTGGTAGACTTAGACAATTGTCCGTATAATGCATTGTTGTGACAACCATTCTTAAATAAAACTAAGGCCGTAATAACCACTTATGCATTGATGATCAAGTTCCCAACCGAACAGGTGTGGTCAAGGGATCCTAAGAGATGGCCCGAAGAGCTAACCTATCAGTATACAAAGATAAGAATGATGAACAGGTATGCACTATAACACAGCCGAGTAAGAACAAAGAATCAATATCATTCGAATTTGATCCAAGGAAAGAGTCGAATGAGTCCAAAATGAACCGGTCAAAGAAATTTTCTTGAAAGAAGATGAACCAGATAAGAAGATCAAGATCGGGGCGAATCTGGAAGGAAAAGTCAAACAAAGTCTCACTGATCTGCTTCAAGAATACAAGGATGTGTTCGTCTGGAGTCATGAAGACATGGTCAGGATAGTTGCTCGAATAATATCTCATCATCTCACGGTAGACCCGAATGCAAAACCAGTGATACAAAAGATAAGGTCATTCAATCTCGAGAGAAGCCAGGCAATCAAACAGGAAGTGAAAAAGCTACTCGCTGTAGGATCAATTAAAGAGATCAACTACCCTCAATGGGTAGCTAATGTAGTCCTCGTCCAAAAGAAAAATGGACAATGGACAATGTGCGTGGATTTCACAGATTTAAACAAAGCATGCCCAAAAGATAGTTTTCCATTTCCAAGGATAGACCAACTGGTGGCTGCTACATCAGGCCATGAATTGCTCAATTTCATGGACGCCTACTCAGGATATAACCAAATCTGGATGAACAAGGCAGACGAGGAAAAAACAACGTTCACAACCGATCATGGCTTGTACTGTTACACAGTGATGCCCTTCGGATTAAAGAATGCAGGGGCAACATATCAAAGGCTGGTCAACAGAATCTTCGCACAGCAAATAGAAAGGAACATGGAAGTGTACATTGATGACATGCTGACCAAGAGAATCTCGGCAGACAAGCATACTTCGGACCTGCGAGAGATATTCGATGTTTTGAGGAGATACTAAATGAAGCTAATCCGAACAAGTGTTTATTCGGAGTTTCTTCAGAAAGGTTTCTGGGTTTTCAAGTTCACCAAAGGGGAATCAAAGTCAATCCTGAAAAGTTCCAAGCCCTACAGAGGATGACCTCATCAAGGACATTAAAAAAAGTACAACGCTTAATAGGATGTTTTGCTTCCTTGGGAAGATTCATCTCAAAGGCCACAAACATATGCGCACCATTTTTTAGAGTAATCAAAAAAGGAAAATGACTAGAATGGAATGAAGAGTGCGAGCAGGCTTTCATAAAAATCAAAGATTACCTGGGGCAGGCCCCCATCCTTTCGAAACCACAAAGGGGAGAGATACTTCATTTATACTTATCAATTACAGAACTAGCAGCGAGCTCAGTCCTAGTCAGAACAGAAGATGGAGTACAGAAACGAGTTTATTATCCCAGCAAGACACTCTTACCAGCTGAGACCAGGTATTCACAGGAGGAAAAAATGGCTATAGCATTGGTTTCAGCAGTAAAGAAGCTAAGACCCTACTTTCAGGCTCATACAATCTAGGTTCTCGCCGACTGCCCATTGAAACAAATTTTACAAAAGCCAGAGATTTCAGGAAGACTAACCAAATGGGAAATCAAGCTAAGTGAATTCGATATCCAGTACGTCCCCAGGATATCCCTCAAAGGGCAAGTAGTGGCAGATTTTATAGCAGAGTTCACAGAGCCAAACCTGGAAGCAAAAAAGATGTTGGGAAAAAATTTCCCATGGAAATTGTATGTTGATGGCTCTTCAAACACTCACGGCATCGGGGCAGGGATCGTAGTATGCACTCTAGAAGGAAATGATGTCGAATGTGCCATGAGGTTTGACTTCAAAGCAACTAATAATCAAGCCGAGTATGAAGCGTTACTAGCTGGACTCAGAGTCTGCATAGATCTCGGGGCCGATGAAGTCGAGATATTTAACGATTCATAGGTAGTTGTCAACCAAGTTCTAGACGAATACCAAGCCAAGGATGAAGGCATGATAGCCTACCGTGACATTGCACAACAGCTCCTCTAGAAATTCAAAGAATATAGGATTGCCCAAATCCCAGGGAGGAGAATGAAAAGGCAGACGCTTTGTCCAAACTAGCATCATCAACAACCACAATCAGGCCAAAAACTATTCCGCTTGCACATCTCCTCAAACCGAGCACAACTGAACTGAAAAACTTAGAATTTTAAAAATCCAAACACTGTCAGACAGTTGGATAACTCAGCTGAAAAGATTCCTGGAAGAAGGCGTGCTCCCTGAAGATCCTTTATTAGAAAAACGTATCAGGTATCGATCATCACGGTACACGTTGGTTGGAGGAGAACTATACAAAAGGGGGTTTTCCTGAATACTCCAAAGATGTGTGTCAGAGAAGGATGTATATCGGATATTATAGGAAATCTATGGAGGAGTTTGCATAAATCACATTGGGGGTAAAAGTTTAGCATAGAAGGTACTCATGCAAGGTTATTATTGGGTTACTTTATTCTCAGATGCACAACGATATTCAGAGAGTTGCAAAACTTGCCAAAGGATCGCTAATGATATCCGACAACCTTCTAAACAACTCAGAAACCTCACATCCCCATGGTCATTTGCCATGTGGGGTTTGGATTTAAGCGGCCCAATGCCAGCTAGGACAGAGGGTGGAGCGAATTATGCCAAAGTAGCCTGTTAGGTTTTAGATTTGTGTTGGCTTGATTCCATAACAAAACGCTCTTTATTTGTATTGCTTAGTTGCTTAGGTGGTTCATGATTAGATCGGTCTTCAACGATGGAAAGCGACTTCGCATTCAAAGTTCGTCTTCAAGAGGATATATGCTTACTTGGATGCTAAGGTATCAAGATTCTTCCTCCTCTTACGAGGCGTAGGCGCACACACACACAATTCATTCATATGTGTCTCTGCTTAGTTATGCTTATTAAATGCACACACACACACAATTCATACATTTGTGTCCCTACATCATAGCGCATCATTTGGTAAACCACTTTCACACACTTGAAGTTGAATGCTCATGTATTGGTATGAAAGTAACATGTTTTGGAAAATGCATGATTGGAGACTATCTCTATGTAGTTTGCATTCTTGTGTGAAATGTGTTTGTTTGTTTATATGTTTGTATAACATGGATCTTGAACATGATTTTAGTCTTAGATTGTTCATGATTGAGTTCCGTTCATTTCAGCTACTCATTCTATTGATTTCAAGTTCTAAGTCAAAAGATACTACACTTTCAACTCATGCTGCATACATTATCTTCATCTTCATATATCAAGTCAAATTATTAATTTCTGGGTTGAGTATCTTATATTTCCTTGTCCGTGAGGGAGTCTCGGTTTGTAATCTTCAAACAGATTCGAATTCAGAGTTCAGAGGACAAAGAATGGTCGAAGAACGCGAGGAGAGCGCAAGTGGTGAGGTGCGATGGATTAAGCCATCACCAAGCACCATCCCTAGTTGGCGCATGGCCATCTCGGCCACAAGAGTGTTCTATCCCGAGATACCCATATGCCATCTTGGGAAGACACTAAGGAAGAAGGGTGTTTTGGTCATTTGGTCTTTTCACTCTTTAAAACCTCTCATTTCTTCTCATTTGAAAAGAAAAGAACAAGTTGAGAAATTGAAGAACAAGTGCAGAATTTTTCTCTCAACATTTTGATTTTTGTTTTTGTGATAACTTCTTCATTTCTACTCCGAATCACTTGATTCAAAAACTGATTTCGAGTGTCCTGAAGAGTTCTACAAGTCCCAAGCATTTCCCGAACCAAAGGATGTCAACATTTTCGTTGTGATCTGATCTTCAGTTCGTGATTGCATCATTGTTGGTAAAATCATCTTCTTCTTAGTTTTCTTCTTAGATCTTCTTATTGATTGATGTTATTTGACTAAGAATCATGACTAGGATGATTTTGATATGTTTTTGTGGTTTGTTGATTTGATTTTCAAGTTTAGCTAGATTTGTGATATATTGAATGATTTGTGCTAAACTTGATAAACAAGAAATTGTTTCTAGAAATCCTTTGTTCTTATGCTTGACTGATTGTTTCTAGATCTAATTTCATTTTCTAAGAAATAGGTTTTGTTTCAATTGATGTCTATATCTTCATATCTATGTTCTTAGTTGATAACATGCTTAGGTTGTCTAGATGCATTTGTGATTGTTCTTTGAAAGCATAATCTTGCTATCTTGTTGCATGTCCATAGAATTTGTTGATCATCATTTTCTATGTTGAGTGCTTGTTTGCGATTTGCATTCATGATCACTTAGAAGCCTTGTGAAGAGGTAGAAAGTCTCATATCTTAGAGTGATTATTTGATTTGAGCAATTGTAAGTCTTAGCTAGAGTCGGGAGGACTTGGATAGCTAAGCAAGTGGAAGTCTCGACAAGAGGTGTGAAACCTAGATTTGTTGAGCAAGGAAGTCTTGGCAAGAGGTTTGAAGCCTCAGATTGTCAAGCAAGGAAGTCTTAGCTAGAGGTGTGAAGCCTTGGATAGTCAAGCAAGAAGTCTTGCCTAGGGTCAGGAGGATCTGGATAGGTGAGCAAGAAATCTTCCTAGAGACAGGGGGGTCTTGGATAGGAAGTCAGCTTAGTAGATCACTAGGTTCAAGATAGAGTGAGAGTGAGAGCTTGTAGAGCTTGTGTGATTGCTTGAGAGTGCAACTCTATTTGAAATAGTGGATTTGCTTTTACCGGTGGTTGTGGTATCAACCGGTGAATGTTTTCTCTTAGGAGGTTTTACCACGTAAATATCTTATGTTAAATATCTTGTGTTGATTTTTAGCATCTTTAATTTCTTCACTTAGTTGATTTGTGTTGCTTGAACATTTGCTTTGTCATATATCATTTTGGATATTATACTAAGTGTTGTATAAGATTGCTTGTGTTTTTAAAGAAGATTAAAATTTGAGCATATACCTATTCACCCCCTCTAGGTATATTTTACACTATAATTGGTTAAGGGAATTTACAATTGGTATCAGAGCTGGTGTCTAGAAGTAATTAGATAGGTTCATTTATAGTGTTTGTTGTTTTTATGCTATGGGTGATTCTATGTTGCAAAGTGCATCTAGTGCTAGACCTCCACTATTGAATAGTGGTAACTACTCATTTTGGAAAATTAGGATGAGAGCCTACATTAGATCCATCAATGAAAAGGCATGGATGAGTATTGAGCAAGGTTATGAGATACCTACCAAAAGGCAAGAAGATGGCACTATGATTTTGAAGCCGAGAGCCGAATGGATGGCTATTGAATTTGATAATGCTAAGTGGCATCATAGGGCAATAGATGCAATATTTGGTGGTGTAGATGGTACTCAATTTATCTACATCTAAAACCTTGAATCGGCAAACTATCAATAAGGGTACATTGGTGGTTCGAAGGTCAAGAGTACAAATGCTTACCTCTCAATTTGAAAGTCTTGTTATGGATGAGGATAAGAAGTTAGTAGACTTTCAAACTAGACTCTTGAATATCACTAATCAAATTCATACTTTTGGTGACCCATATCCACAAGAGAGAATTAATTGGAAAATCTTAAGATCCTTACCTAAGAGATTTAAAGCAAAGGTGACCGCAATTGAAGAAAGCAAAAACGTCGATCTTATGAGGGTTGATGAGCTTCTTGGGTCTCTACAAGCATATGAGCTTGGGTTCAAGCCAAGGTTTGAGGATAAGGGAATAAAACTCAAAGTGACTAATGAGAAGAGTGAAGATGATATGGTTAGTATGGTGATAGCTTTCAAGAAATTTCTAAAGAACATATGTTCTAAGAGAGAGGAAGTTGATAAAAAGATCACTCTAAAAGAAATAGTAGATTGTAAGGATAAATCTAAGAAGAGGCTAATTCGATGTCTTAAATGCAATAGGATTGGATTTATTTCTACCAAGAGTGCTAATGAGAAGAAAGAGTCTAAGAAAGGCTTAGCAATGGCGGCTACTTGGAGTGATGTGAGTAATGTGGAAGAGGAAAATGAGTCCTCAGATATTCATGAATATACTAGCAATTGTGTTGCTCATGTGGCCATATATGAAGGAGGATTTGAAGATTGTAGTGAGGAAAATGAATACTCTTCAAGTGATGCAGATAGTGAATTCTCCTCACATCATGATGAAACAAGCTTAAATGACAAGATCCTTCAACTAACTAGTGAAAATGTCGAGAAGAATGATGAGAACAATAAGTTAAAGTTGATCAATGCCAATTTAGTTGTGATAATCAAAGCTCTTGAAAATGAGAAGAATATGTCTTTGGAGAAGATAAGCAAGCAAAGTGAAGTCATTAAGGAGCATAAAGAAACCATTGAAAAATATTTTTCAAAGATAGAAGAAAGTGCTCAAGAGCTAGATGATTTGAAAGAAGTCTTTACTATGAAGTTGTTTAACATAGAAGGAGAGAATAATCAAAAAGAGAATAAAGAGCTTAAAGACAAAATCCTTAATCTAGAGAATAACTTGAAAGATAGTAATGAAAGACTAGGAATTTTGAAACAAGAAGTTGAGCAAAGAGATGATTCTCTTGATCATGCTCAAAGACTTGAAAATGTGCTTAGAGTCAAAATTAGTAAGCATGAGTGTCAAGAGAAGATGCTTAGTGATAAGCTTGATGAGGCTAACAAGATGATAAGTAAGATGTCATCTAGTGCTAGTAAAGTAGAAACTCTCATCAAGATTGGTAAGCATCCTAGTGACCAAAGTGGATTAGGTTATGTGAATGAAAATGTTACACCTTTATCTAACAATTCTACTTTTGTCAAAGCAAGTGGTAAAGTGAATGTAGGTACTCTCTTTAACGGTGAAGCCATGGATGCAACCGGAGGTGCCTCAACATCAACAAGGAGCAACAAAGGAAAATCTCAACAAGATCAAAGATAAAAATCATCATTTTCTCATGCAAAAGATAAAGCATCAAGGAATGGATATCAAAGAGGTAACAATGTGAGAAGGTATAATACTTCAAATGCTCAAGCTAAAGGTAACCCTCTCAAATTTGTACCTATTTGCCATTTTTGTAACATGGTAGGACATATAAGACCTAGATGCTATGAATACATTCGTAAATGCAAATATGAGAATGATTTGTATGATATGTCTTTGATGAATGGTCCTAGGTAATCATCCATGTATGGATCTAGATCTAGACCTAGGAAGACTTTGGGAAATCATGTTTAGAAAAATATTGTTGATGACTTGCTTGTGAAAACACATGTTGCGCCTCATACTACTATACATAAAAAGGTTGATAATGCTTTGTTTGACTTGTTTGAAAATGTGACTAATAAAGTCAATTTGCATAATAGTAAGCCAAAGAATAAGTCAAAGCATGTTGTTAGTAGTAATGAGAAGCATGGTGTTAAGAAAATTTGGATTAGAAAAGGCTCAACTACTATTTCTTCCAAAACCAAAGATAAAGACAAGAAGAGCTATGGAATTTCTCAACCAAAGCGTGCACACTCAAAAGGTAATTTTTCTAAATTTATTCCGGTTTGTCATTATTGTAATGTGATTGGTCACATTAGGCCTAGATGTTATGAATATATTAGACAATGCAAACTAGGGAACAATATGCATGCTAGTGAGTTGAACAAATCTTCTTTGAAAGATTCTAAACATGATAACGGTTTTGATGTTTTGAAAAATGTGCATATTGGTCATGACCATGTGAAGAAACTTACTAGGAAAGTTTGGATTAAAAATCATGATGTGAAAAAGGTTCCTAGTCATTCTTCTAAACATGTTGATATTGATAAATCTTTGAATGTTGTGCATAATAATGATAAACATGTGAAGAAGAATGTCAAGAAGATTTGTATGGATGAGAATGTTAAAAAGCATGATGGTCATATATCTTGTATTGATGAAATATTTGTGTGTGGCAATAACAATGAGTTTAAAATAAGTGATATTTTCATGAAAAAGATAGTTGATGATTTATTTTCTAGATTTCATATTGCCATGAGTAATGATCATGATGTTATTTGTGTTGGTTCACCTAATACCAATATGGTCAAAGGTGAGTGCTCTCATACTTGATTGAGTAGCACATATGAGAATATTTTTTTGTTCATGTTTGATAAGAGTTCTAAGTTTGAAGCTTGACTAAGTCATTTGCAATATGCTCAATTTACTATTCAAACTTGGTGTCTCTAGTCAATACATGGACTTAATATTCTCATACTTTTACTATGATGGTCAAAATTTGTTGGTTGACTTTAGAGAAGTCCAATTTTGAAATCTATTTGGTGTAATTTGTTAAGACTTTTGGAGAAAGTTATTTTATATGTTTGTTTGAGTTGAGGTGTTTAGTCTTTATTCTCTTAGGAAGACATACCAACAACTTGTTGTCATGAGGACAAACAAGCCAAGAGAGCTCATAAAAAGGGCGAAGACTTTACATTGATGAAAAAGCTAGCTAAGGGATATCTCTACTCTAAAGCTTGCTTTCTTGATTCATCTTTTTAACTCTATGTGTGCATTACATCATTTATCATTTCATATAGAGAACTAGTATAGCTTTCGTATGGTTCTTGATGACATTTGCTATCTAAAGATCATTTAGTGATTTGTTAACAATGATCTTATATATGATGTGTGAAATGCTTGTTTGATTGATGAGTGGCATACTTTTAAAAAATATGAGCTTCATATTCAATGAAAGCTACTCTATTGAGAAGTAAAGATCTTAAGTAAGTCTCTTTGTATTACTTTTAGATCATGTGCTTTTAAGCCTTAAAATAAATTGGTTTTCAAAAGTGCACACTTTGCTTCTCTTATATGTTTAGTTTGAGTAAGTTGAGTTTGAAGATATGTGAGTTATGGATGCACCTTGAAGTCTTTTGACTAGTACACTTAAGATGACCTATGGTTAGTATCCATTTTGCTTCGACAACTACATAGAACTCAACGAGCACCTTCATGAAAAGGGCTACACACTTTGGTTGTGAAGCCACCCAATGTAGGAAAGGGATACACCATTGTGATGAGTGAAAGCTGTCATGAAGTGTATATTTTTATGTTTAAAAAAAAAATCAAAGAAGTGTTGCAAAGAATCAATAAAAAAAATCTTTGATTCATAGCCTAAAAAGAAATGGAGGAAGGCTTAAGGGAGTATAATTGAAAATTGTGATTGCTCGGGTTGAAAAACGTAAGTGGGATTACGAGCCACATGCACACACACGCTCATATGTTGAAATCTATTCTCTTAAAAGCAAAAAATTTAGGATGATAATCGGTTTGACCTTTTATGGAAAAGCTTAGGATGAATAGATGTTGATATGGTTTTCATGTTGATGATCCAATTACTTCTTTATATATGTTTGAAGCAAATCCACACACACACTTATTTTGCTTACAAGTGAATTTGATTTGCTAGCAATTTTAGATGAATTATGAGAGAGATTGAAAATCTTGGTGTATCTCTCATAGTTTATGGAGCTTAGTTTGTTGAATTTCTTTAAAATTGCTTGATTGTGTGATTGTGTGGATATCATTGTGAACAATATCCTATCTTAATCTTAGATAGAGCACTTATCAAGGGGGAGCATAGTATGCTAGACTTTGTTCTCTTTTATGATAAGTCCACATGATTTTATTTAGATAAAAAGATGACATACTTGAACAATGAAAATGCATGTTACTTATTTCATATATTTGTTTCGATCCCTTATTAAACCCTTGTTTGTCTCTTTGACTATTCCTTGACAAAAAGGGGGAGAAATGTATACCTCACCATGTGTGGAAGAAATGTGTCTCTTTATGGATTATTGACATTCTTGTATTAAGGGGGACAGTTCTTTTCTTAAGAAGGAGTAAAGAATTCTTGTATTTTGAGGTTAAGGAACTAAATGGAGTGCTTTAAAGTGAACTTTTATATGAGATAAATGATTTCTTGTTTGATTTTTATGGATATATCTCACCAATCTTCTTTGTAGAAGATCTCTTGTTTGTTTGGTTGTGCTTGTCTCACAGGTGCCTTGATGATTAAAGAGGAGAATCTTGAAGACTCATGAAGACTTGAAGATATGTTAGTTTAGGTTTCTCATTGTAATGTGAGGATGTGAGAATGCAATCAACTATGAGTGGACATTGTATGGTGAGGTTGAGGTTTTGCCATGAAATAGCCAAATGGGGAGATTGTTAGGTTTTAGATTTGTGTTGGCTTGATTCCATAACAAAACGCTATTTGTTTGTATTGCTTAGTTGCTTAGGTGGTTCATGATTAGATCGGTCTTTAATGATGGATAGCGACTTCGCATGCAAAGTTCGCCTTTAAGAGGATATATGCTTACTTGGATGCTAAGGTATCAAGATTCTTCCTCCTCTTGCAATGCATAGGAGCACACACACACAATTCATTCATATGTGTCCCTGCTTAGTTGTGCATCATTAAATGTGCACACATACACAATTCATACATTTGTGTTCTTGCATCGTAGCATATCATTTGGTATAACACTTTCACACTCTTGAAGTTGAATGCTCATGCATTGGTATAAAAGTAACATGTTTTGGAAAATGCATGATTAGAGACTATCTCTATGTAGTTTGCATTCTTGTGTGAAATGTGTTTGTTTGTTTATATGTTTGTATAACATGGATATTGAACTTGATTTTAGTCTTAGATTGTTCATGATTGAGTTCCGGTCATTTCGGTTACTCATTCTATTGATTTCAAGTTCTAAGTCAAAAGATAATACAATTTCAACTCATGTTGCATATATTGTCTTCGTCTTCATATATCAAGTGGAATTCTTATATTTTGGGCTGATTATCTTATATTTCCATGTCCATCAGGGAGTCCCGGTTCGTAATCTTCAAACGGATTTGAATTCGGAGTTCGGAGGCCAATGAACGGTCGAACAACACGAGGAAAGTGCAAGGGGTGAGGTGCGATGGCTTAAGCCATCACCAAGCACCATCCCGAGATGGCGCGTGGCCATCTCGGCCACAAGAGTGCTCTGCCCCGAGATGCCCACGTGCCATCTCGGGGAGACACTAAGGAAGAAGGGTGTTTTGGTCATTTGGTCTTTTCACTCTTTAAAACCTCTCATTCCCTCTCATTTGAAAAGAAAAGAACAAGTTGAGAAATTGAAGAACAAGTGCAGAATTTTTCTCTCAACATTTTGATTTTTGTTTTTGTGATAACTTCTTCATTTCTACTCCGAATCACTTGATTCAAAAACCGATTTCGAGTGTCCTGAAGAGTTATACAAACCCCAAGCATTTCCCAAACCAAAGGATATCTACATTCTTTGTTGTTATCTGATCTTCAGTTCGTGATTGCATCCTTGTTGGTAAAATCATCTTCTTCTTAGTTATCTTCTTAGATCTTCTTATTGATTGATGTTATTTGACTAAGAAGCATGACTAGGATGATTTTGATATCTTTTTTTGGTTTGTTGATTTGATTTTCAGGTTTAGCTAGATTTGTGAAATATTGAATGATTTGTGCTAAACTTGATAAACAAGAAATTGTTTCTAGAAATCCTTTGTTCTTATGCTTGATTGATTGTTTCTAGATTTAATTTCATTTTCTAAGAACTAGGTTTTGTTTCAATTGATGTCTATATCTTCATATCTATGTTCTTAGTTGATAACATGCTTAGGTTGTCTAGATGCATTTGTTATTGTTCTTTGAAAGCATAATCTAGCTATCTTGTTGCATGTCCATATAATTTGTTGATCATCATTTTCTATGTTGAGTGCTTGTTTGCGATTTGCATTCTTGATCACTTAGAAGCCTTGTGAAGAGGTAGAAAGTCTCATATCTTAGAGTGATTCTTTGATTTGAGCAATTGTATGTCTTAGCTAGAGTCGGGAGGACTTGGATATCTAAGCAAGTGGAAGTCTTGACAAGAGGTGTGAAACCTCAGTTTGTTGAGCAAGGAAGTCTTGGCAAGAGGTGTGAAGCCTCGGATTGTCATGCAAGGAAATCTTGGCTAGAGGTGTGAAGCCTTGGATAGTCAAGCAAGGGGTCTTGCCTAGGGTCGGGAGGATCCAGATAGGTGAGCAAGAAATCTTCCTAGAGACAGGTGGTCTTGGATAGGAAGTCGGCTTAATAGATCACTAGGTTCAAGATAGAGTGAGAGTGAGAGCTTGTAGATCATGTGTGATTGCTTGAGAGTGTAACTCTATTTAAAATAGTGGATTTGATTTTGCCGGTGGTTGTGGTATCAACCCGTGGATGTTTCCTCTTAGGAGGTTTTACCACGTAAATATCTTGTGTTAAATATCTTGTGTTGATTTTTAGCATCTTTAATTTCTTCACTTAGTTGATTTGTGTTGCTTGAACATTTGCTTTGTCATATATCGTTTTGGATATTATACTAAGTGTTGTATAAGATTGCTTGTGTTTTTAAAGAAGATTAAAATTTGAGCATATACCTATTCACCCCCCCTCTAGGTATATTTTTACACTATAATTGGTTAAGGGAATTTACATAGCCGTTGTCTATTTCACGAAGTGGGCAGAAGCTGAAGCATTAGTGCATATCACTGAAGCAAATACCACAAATTTCATGAAAAAGAATATACTCAATAGGTTTGGAGTCCCAAACACTATCATCACTGATAATGGCACCCAGTTTGATAACCTGAAATTCAGACAGCTGTGTAAGGAGTACCAAATTGCCAATTACTATGCCACACCTACCCATCCTCAAACAGACGGGCAGGCTGAAGCAGTAAACAAAATCATCAAGAATACACTTAAAGCAAAGCTGGATGCCAAAAAAGGAAGTTGGGTTGAAAAGCTACCCGAAGTATTATGGGCATATCGGAAGACAGCAAGAACTTCAACATGAGAGACTCCATTCACTTTATCATTTGGAACAGAAGCTGTTATCCCCATAGAAACATCATATGCATCACCCCGGGTCAGGCTATATGATGAAGAACAGAATGTTGATATGCTATTATAAAGTCTAGATGAGCTATAAGAGAAAAGGAAGAAATCCCGAATATGAAATATGGCATTTTAGCAAAGAGTAGCTCGCCACTAAAACTCTCATGTTCGGGTCAAGAAATTCCAACTAGGAGACATGGTACTCAGGAAGATGTCATTGAATACAAAAAATAAAGTTGCAGGTTCCCTGGCTGATAAGTGGGAGGGCTCGTACAAAATCGAAGGAATAGCTGGCCATGGAGCGTATTGGATTGCACAACCCAATTGAGAGGTTTTATCCCGACCATGCAATGCCCAATATCTGAAAATTTTCTATCCTTAAATTATTTTTTGTTTTCCTTTCTAGTCAGGACAAATTTAGTTATGTCAAATATTAGCTTGGGAACTTAAATCTTTGTTGGTTTTGCAATTATAAATAAGAATCAAACTCAGGATTTCTGAAAAATAAAGCATATGATAATAAGAACATATGAAAGACAAGCATGATAATAAGAACATGCAAATAGAATACTCAGGACCATTGATTCCCGAATAGGCGGAGAAGCTCGAAGGAGCATGCCAGTTGAGCAAGGTCAATTGACCTTAGCAAAAAGGCAAACCCGATGCACTAGATTCTGGAAAAAAGGCTCGGGACACTATCAAAAAAAATTCCAGTGAAATGCGTAGTTGTGTTAAGCTGTTCGAAAAGCTTAACGATTCGGTAAACCCTTGCACAGAAAATCTGGGAAGACGTCCTCGGTAATGTGTAAGGACTCAAAACATATGATCATGGTGAGCCTTGATGTAATGTTTGGGTAGAAACCGAGTATGAAACACTAGTAAAAATCTACTTGCCTATTTTAAGATGACTCGGTTAATAATACTAGCCAGTTTAATAAGATACTTGGCGTTAAAAAATATTCAGGTGACAAAACTGGTTTAATAAGATACCCGGTGAGGTAACCCAAACATCAGAATTAGCCAATTTAATAAGATACTTGGTATAAAGATTGCAATAGCCAGTTTAATAAGATACTTGGCGTTAAAAATTATTCGGGGTGATAAAACCGGTTTAATAAGATACTCGATGAGGTTACTCGAACATCAGAATTAGCCAGTTTAATAAGATACTTGGCAGAAATATTGCAATAGCCAGTTTAATAAGATACTTGACGTTAAAAATTATTCGGGTAACGAAACCAGTTTAATAAGATACTCGGTGAGTTTACCCGAACATCAGAAACAACCAGTTTAATAAGATACTTGGCGTTAAAAATTATTCGGGTAACGAAACCAGTTTAATAAGATACTCGGTAAGGTTACCCGAACATCAGAAATAGCTAGTTTAATAGAATACTCGGTATAAAGGTTGCAATAGCCGGTTTAATTATATACTCGGCATAAATTTCAATAGCCGGTTTAATAAGATACTCGGCAACAATAGAATCAAGTTAAAGAAGACTCGGTGAAATTTCTTGAGTAATGAGTCAGATCAAAACCACTCGGCTTTCAAAATACATTAACTCGGGAGTTCATTAATCTTTACAAAGAATTGTTAGAATTGCTACAAAGAATTGTTGCAAAGAATTGTTACAAAGACTCTACAAAAATGAATTTCTACAAAAATCAAGGTTGTGAGGATTCAGAACTCTTGCCAATACTCAGGTCGGGCACCATTTCATACTTGCGGAGCAGACTTTCATTGAAAGGCCAAGCGATCGTATTGACCGAATCATCCATCCATTGGTTGTAATCTTCTCCCGGGATCGATTCGTCATCAGGCACCACACCTCCCACGACCGATTCTTGACTGGCGTAAAAAGTCGAGAGGGAATGCTTGGATGAAACCTCCAAATGCATGGGATGGAGCTCTTTGCCTCGGCTACGGCAGTAAGCTCTCCACTCCTTCATCTGAGTCTGAAGAGATTCCAAGGACCGATCCACATGATTCTTGATCGACAGCTCCCAGTTGGTTTGGGCTTTCTCAATTGCCCGATTCTTAACCTTAAAAAACTCGCCAGCTGAAACTAGCCCTTGCTAAAACTCCCGAAGAAAAAGGGCATCGTAGGTAGGGGATCTTTTGAAATGGTCTACCCATTGGACTTCGAGTTCCAACCTGGCCTCTTTAAATAAGGATTCGACCGTCAAACCGTGACGCTCCAAGTCTTCAATTTTCTATTCATATGCCAACTTAGACTGCTCCGCTTCCTGCCCGACCTTAAGCATTGATTTTTAGGCAGAAGACAATAAGTTTTAAAGTGACGTAGCCTTCTATTCTGCCAAAGAAGCCCTCTCCTCGGCCTCCACTTGCTTCGCTAAACAGTTGTCGGCAAACACTTGGGCACTGCCAACTTATTTTTGATAAGCCGATTCGACCCGAGCACGGCTATCATCACTCTCTTTCAGCTGAGCTTCAAGACGCCTTATTCGATCAGCTCGATGTTACTACGTCTGAACCAGCTTAGCAAACTCGGCCACCATCTACAAAGAAACAAAATTAAAAATCTAGCAAGCAAACGGGCAAGGCATGAGTTAGGAATAAAACCTACATAAGATGCGCCATTGAAGATATTCTAAAGACGACTCGTCAGAGGTGCGTCCCTAAGATGACTCCAATGATCATTCCCGATAAAAGCTCGACCAGATGACATTGCCCTGAGCATATACTGGGGAGAAGGATAGGAAAGACCTTCGGAGGGTTCAGCCCTTAGATCTTCAACCTTGGGGGGAGACGAACCCCTGTTTGGGTCAGAAGTCTTCACACCCGTCGATGCTCCGACATGAACACTCGGGGGAATCTCAGCCTCGGCGTCTTTATCACTTAATTCAACAAATGAAACTACACGTGGAACCTTGAGAGGGTGAGTAGGAGAGTCGACCGCTTTCCATTTCTCAGCCCGAGAACGGTGGAAGATGAGATCAGTTAAGGGATCTTCCTGAACTTTATCCCGGAAGGATTAAAAAATTTCAGGATTTGTATCTAATTGATCCCTGAAGGTTTTACCTCTATCATCGACGTCTGACCGCTCGGCAGGCCCCTCACTTTACCTCTCTCTATCATCAGGCAACTCCTGAGTATGATCAGTTGGGCCACTCGAACCACTGGACTCCCCTGCCGTAGGCTGAACGACTTCCTCGGGGACATATTCAGGGACCTGCTTCTTAGCCACATTAGGTTCCCTATCTGACTCGGGTGGGGTAACACCCTCTTTGCTCTGACGAGAAGCCTCGTTTTGGCTCACCTGAAGAATCGACTTCACTTGACGAGCTTGAAGATCGCAGACGATGTCCAAGCCATACACTTAGAAGAAAAGGGGGAATCGCGTCAGTATATATATATATATATATATATATATATATAAAAAGAAAAAAAAAGGGTTACAAAGACCACTTACATCACCTGCAGTAGCTCAAAATCTGGCTAAAGAAGCCGAGCTATATCATTTTTTTCTCATTAAAAAGATAAGTCATGCTCCTCTTCTCCAGAGTGGGAACTGTTGTCCGAGAAAGTCTGGTCAGCTTAGCATCACTGAATTCAAGCTTTTTCTTGTTCCATGCCTCAGGAAAATAGAAAAAGCGGGGAACTTTCAGCACACTCCGAGTTTCCCCAGCCGAGAGAGTGATTTCAATACTAAGATTCCCTCCGGTGAAAAACCAACTGTTCTTCCAGAACTTATTGGATGAAGGGAATCCCCATACAAAACCCCTCTTTTTAGGGTCATCAGAGGTATCAACTACTCGATTCACCTTTGTCCCCTCGGGGACCCAGCAATCTGGTGGATTTAACAAGTGGAAATAAGTTCCTGTCTTGCCAGACTGCCTTAGTGTATAGAAGTGCCTGATTTCACTCGGGGAGGGCGGTGACAGGTTCATTCGGCTCCATATATGCCACATGCAAATCAAGATCATGTAGTTGTTCAGGGCCAGTTGAGCCAGAGTGATCCCTATTTCAGCCAGAAACCAGACAATGAACGGCTGAAGAGGAAGAGTGATGCCGCACCAGAGCATGGATCCATAGATTACCACTATGCCCGGGGGAGGATTCCATGTATCTCTATCACCCGCATGAATTTCAGATCGAATCAGGCATGATATTTCCCGTTCTCTGCTGCCCCGACCACATTCGGTTCGGCATCAAGCCCACTCGGGCGATCAGCAGAAAAAGAGAGATGAGATCCTCTGAACGCCTCTTCGACATCGTTCTCATCAACAGTCTGCTCCTTGATCCAAACGCTGCCCGAGTTGTGCTTATGGACTTCACTTTTGCTTTGATGCTTTGCTATCCTTGATCGAAGTGGTACTCTGTGATTAGAAATGACAGATTCAGAACTAGATGAATCAGAATCAGAACTGGAAACAGAACTAAAACGGACGTCATGGTAAAGTCCAGAAACGTTGACTTCTAAAAAAAGAGGTTCATCAGGGGGGATCCCCCAATAATCTTCAAATGCAGGAAACCAGTTGAAAATCCCCACGATCGAGCACTTCAAGGCTATATTACAGAGTAGAAGACGGGAAGTTGGATCCATTAAAACTAACATTGAATGAAGAAAACTGCTGTAAAATCTTCAGCTGAGAATAACTATTTTCTGCGCAAAAAAAATCTGGGCTGGAAAAATTTTCTGTTTGAGTTTTTGAGAATGAACCAGCGTAACCCCTCAGTGAAGAATTTAAAGAAGTGATAGCACGAAACCCTAGGACCTCAAGGCGGGAAAAATCAATGACAGATTTGATGACGTAGGTGGCACATTGGGAGACGCGTAGGATGTTTCTCATAAATGGTATCGAAAAATGAAGCGGCGAAGGACACGTGTTAAGAGAAGAACTGGCTTTGGCTGTCAGAGCTCTAAAACGTCGCCATTATTGAGATCTCGCGTGAGGGGGCAAATCAAATTTACAGGGTCCCCATTAAGACACACCATTATGACAAGACATTTACCCTAGCAATAAAGAGATGTAAAAATTGAAGAATTGATTAAAATACTTTTGCCCGAAACGAAACCCTGTTCAGCAAAAATATTTTAAAGGGGTATTGTCGTATGTAAATTTTATCAGACGTACAAGTCATCGATAAAGAGGATAAAATTATCAGGTGGACGTCCAAATAGGCATTCAGAAAATATCCTACAAGACATCACCAAAGAATGAGAGGCCTGAGTAAACAAGTATTGAACAAAACCTGCTCGGGAACAACTGACGTCATATACTACTCGGGCTCAGTTAATGATACTCAGGGCTGGTTGATGACATTTTCTACTCGGGATCAGATGACGTCACTCGGGACCAGCTGATATCGTGTTTTACTCGGGACAAACATGAAGAAAACTGAATAAAAATCCCAGCGCGTAGCTCACACGAATCAAGTCATTAAAATACGTGAAGATATCCATATCAAAGAGGAATTCCGAGAAGAACAGAATATCAAGCAGAAAGGGTTCCCTACCAGGCAACAATTTTATTTCTTCAAATAAGATTGCAATATTATAAGGAAATAATTCCTAACTGGACTACATTACTAGAGTCCCATTCGATCTCAATACAAGTCTTCTAAATAGGAAAGAAGACAAACTACTTCGAACAAGTAAACAATCATAATTAAATACAAAGATCTTTTATTACTTGGACAAAGAGGATTAAGGTTCTATGAACATATTAATAGACCCATAATCTCATCACAAAATAGATAGGAAATATGGAAAAATACAGAGAGAAAAAAAGAGATCGAGAATTGTAATTATTCTATTCATAGTGGATTTTGGCTCGGTTGATTATTCAACCACCCGTGGACGTTTCTCCGGTCATCGGAGTTTTACCACGTAAAAACTTGCGTCCGATTACTTTCTCCTTCTCTTTCTCTTTGAGATCATAGCTAAAATTCAAATCTTGTTGGCTTTTCTTATACATCCAGAAATTGACGCCAACATGAATCATCAATAAGCTCTTGTCTAGGCCCTGTGTTCTGATTGAAGTAATCCATAGACTCTGAGACAAAAAGAAACAAAAACTACCAAAAAAGTAAAAATATACAAAAGAAAACAAAAAACAACTAAGACTCTTAACTAGATAACAAGATAACTAAGATTAGCCACCTAATTAACGCCTTTCCCCGGTAGCGGTGCCATTTTGACCGAGATATTTTTGTCGTTATAAAACGCTCGTCAAACAATATTTATAAAACCTCAACAATGCCTAAAATGTTTACAAAACAAATACAATAGCAAGTCAGGTGTCGTCCACAGAGAAAGGGAAATCAAATGGCTAAAACTAGTAAACTAATGTGAAACTATAACTAAGCATGAAAATGTAGAGATAAATGGTTTGGAGTTTGAAAGGTTAATAACTAAATATGCAAACTAGGATTAGGAAAGTTAATCTAAAATGCAATTAGTGTTAATATGCAATGGGTGTTAAATATGATGGTTAAGACTAAGGAATTGATGATCCAACAAGTGAATTATAGGCATGTATGAAATCTCATGAAATGAAAGCACATAGATCGATTGCAACCAATCTAGATGTATAGCATCGGTTGTATTCCCTCATGAGTTTCCAATCTAGATGTATAGTATTGGCCACTCACAAGTGATTGTTCATGAATGCACATGTATCAAATTAAGGGACTAATCTCTTTATAAATTCACCAACCTAGATGTATAGTGTTGATGCTTAACCTATCATAAGCAACCAACCTAGATGTATAGAATTGATCACCCATTCAAGATTAGATTGAAAATTGAGATTATTAAGTCTGGGTCTCACTTGAGGATGTACTCTTGTTTGACCTTTCCATTCGGAGATTAAATTGATGTATACCCAATCACCCACATAATCAAATGAGTTAAAGAAGACCAAGTAGATGTATACCTAGTCAACCCAATTAATTCCCTCAATCAATTAGCTAATAGAAGAGTGTACAATCAAAGACAAACCAATCAAGGGAAACAATTTAAACAATGAATGAAACATAATTGATAGATTTAATAGAACAAAATAGAGTTCATTACAAAGCCCAATGTCCATAAGTGTTTCACATCAATCCCTTAGTGGGATGTTTAGCTACTCATGACAATTACAATAAAATAACAAGGAGAAAAGAGATAGAGAATACCCATGGTGAGAAACTCCTTCTTTCTTGAAGCTTTGATCCAAACTTCTAGTGTCCTTGATTAGATGCTGATGGAAGATGGTTAGATTTGGTGCGTGTTAGTGTTTGGAAGAGAAGAGAGTGATTTTAGATCTAGAAATTCCTCTATCCTCTTCTTCTTTCGTAAAAGGAACAAGACATATTTATAAGGTTTCCAAAATAGGGCTGATAATTGCTGATGTGGCTGTTTGATATGGGTAAAGACTCGCACAGTGACCTATGCAATGCCCTGATGCTTGATTTTCCTCTCTCGGATTAAGTGCATTGAACAGACACTTACCTGATGGTGCATAGGTGTTGACCTGCGCATTGCCCTGATGCTTCAATTCTAGCTTCCGGTTTTAGAGGAATGCGCATACACTTGCGCGATGGTGCGAGAGTGTTGACCTGCGTAATGGCCTGGCTTCTACTTCCTTCATAGTACGCAGGTTATATGCTAGTTGGAACCCGTGCAAGACCAGCAAACATCCCTGATGCTGCTTTATCAACTTTTTGACCTTTATCTATGCAAAGATCGCATATTTTATCCAATTATCCAGAATGTAACTAATCATCTGAAAACATAAATAACGAGCCATAAGAGACACAAAAACACCTGAAAATGAGACAATGGCAAAGGAAGTGAGGGCCAAAATATATAACAATTTTGGCACGATCAAGTTCCACCCAAACAAACAAAAGTACTTAAGCCAATCCAAAACATGCATTTCGAATAATCCACTGACATATGAGCAATCATTGGATGCTTAATTAATATACTCCTAAATTACATTAATCTACTCATAATCCCAATCACAAACACACATCAATTTCTACTCTACATGTCATGAATGTAAAGTCAAGACTTATCTATAAACATGCATCAAGAGTTGAGTTGTCAATCCAACTCAATACAAGTCAAGAATCAATTAAGTGCAAATTGAATGGGATAATAAAAGAAGAAATCAAATACATGTCAATCAAATAAATGGAACAAGTATTAGTATTACATATTTCCCAAATCAGGATACACCTCAAAGAAGAAAATAACAAGAGAATAGTAGATAGAAAACCCAAGGTGCTACTCTCGGATCTCTAGGCTCGAAGAGGGGCCCATTTGTCATCTTGAATCTCTAAGCTCCATTAAAGCTCCTCATTCTCATAGACAAGGTAGGGTTCTCTTTCCTCTTGAATCTCCTCGAAAGATAGGTGCCTATAAGTAGAAGGTGATGGTAAGGAGACATCCATGGAGGAAAACCTTCATGGATGTCTTTGGAAGCTCATCTCTATCTTAATTTGGTGGAGAAGATGAAGTGTGGAATGAATGGCTTAATTGGATGAATTAATTCCTTCTGGGTCGTATGGAAAAATGATATCTTTATAGGTTTGAGAGGATAGGGCATAAAATAGGCCTGCAATGACCACTTTACCCTTCCGAAAATACTTGAAAACATGTTTGGTGCTGAGCTGGAAAGTGCAGTGTATGGGTAGGGACCCATACATATCCTTAATATGCTATTATTTACATTCGATTCATGAGCAAATGTGCAACCATAGTTCTAGTCCTACCAGTGCATTCTCCTTCCTACAATTTCTTCATCATGTGCACGGGTAGTGCGAGGGTAAGGACCCGAGCAATAACCCGTGCACTAGGCCGATTTTCATGGCAAATTATGCTTGTTTGCGCCTGAAAATCCTAGTTTCTACCTCTAGCATCTGAAATCCATTGAATACTTGTAATCACTACAAAATGAGCCATTAGACACCAAAATATGCTCAAAAACAAGCTAAAGGATATGGAATTGAGGACCAAAATTTATGACAATTTTGGTAAGATCAACATTTACAACTCAAGCAAGGCAATTGAAACATATTTTTTTTTTTCTTTTGCTTTTTCCTTGTTCTTTTGCTTTATTTCTTTCCTTTCATTTTTTTCTTTTGATTTTTTTCTTCTCTTCTCTTCTTCCTTTTGTTTGTTTTCTTGCCTTTTTGACTTTGCACATTCTCACAATTCATCACTAATATCCTAGGTACACACCATTTATCAAATAAAGCATATTTTACATTCAATAATAAGCCTCAACAAGATTAATTAAGTGAGGGTTGGCTTAGTGTTTAGGTTGCTCGGGTTAATGATGATGTGGGTGTAGAATGAAAAAGTCTATATGTGTTTGGCTTTAAATTTGGCTTGGCAGCACACATATAATGGGAATGAGAAGTATTTGGACTTTTTAAGTGGCTAAAACACACATTGCATAATATCACTTTAAAGATTCCATCTATCAAGGGAATAAAAGTTTCAATCAAGCAGTCCACATATATGATGCATGTTCGATGACAAATGATGATTGTTGATGTAATGTAACTATGCATGGTGTTTGAATAAAGTTTAAGATTTGAAAAACATTCTCCCTCAAATATATACACTTTTGGCTTGTGTTTGTGATCTCACGAGGGTATTTCCACTTTTAGAACAAGGTGCTTAAGCACCGAGTCCCCTCAACTTCGACACTACAAGATGGTACTAACCCATGAATTGCAATTGAGACCCCTAAAGTGACAAAGATCAATGGACAAGAACACTAAGCAAACACAAATATTCCACAAACACTATGCTTAAGGTATCTCACCAAGCTAAATGAAGCTCAGAAATTTTAGCAAAGAAGCAAAATTTTGAAAAATTGACACAAAAGACGACTCAATATGGCATCTACACCCCCAATATAAAACCCAACATTGACCTCATTGTTGAAGACTAGAGAGCTCGGCCTAGCGGCGTGCACCTTAATCGACTCAAAACATAAAAACCTAGGAAACTAATCCTACACAATCAATGCCCAAAAAAATAAAAGACTCAAATAGGCTCATCATACAATAAGGCAATTCAATTCAATATCTAGATGAAGCATATGCACACAAGATAGGAAATCATAACCAATATCAAGCATTAAAATTCCACAAAATTGAATGGAATGGGATATGATCACCCCTAAACCGATTTTCACTATATACGTAAAAACTGTACAAAGTATATTTAAGTGTACTACCCCCAAACCGACTGGGGAAATATATGCAATTTAAGCACCTGTACGTTCACACCCTATTCTAAAGAGCCTTCGGCTCATCCAATCAAAATTGTAATAATCAATCAATGTAAAATCTTAGAAACCCAAAATTGTATCATTCCCAATCATATCCATCCATTAACACTTATCCGTATATGCATCCTAAAAATTGTTCAATATGTATATTCACATTCATATGTATCCAAAATTGTCTATAAATAAAAATTGAGAGATAGAGATTGAGATGGAGAGATGAAACCGAGGTGGTTGTTTCTCAAAAATGATTAGGTTCCTGCCCATTTTATAAGCACTCTTGGGTTGCCCATCCTTCCGAGACTTGCAAGTTGTCAGTGTGTCAATTCCAAGACATAAAGAACCTATCCTTAAAGCACAAATTCTAACAAAAAAAGTTAACAACCACAAAACAATATCTCATAAGATAAATCACTCTATCTCTCTATAACATCTAAACTAAACAAAAATAACTAGAAGAAAACTAATAGAATAATAGAGTTCAATTATAAAGACAATAATATATGGCAAGAATAGTTAAAGGTTAATGATTATCCACCAGCTCGACTCTGTCATCCCATAAGTGCTTGCATAACTGGTTTTGGTCGAGAACTATGCTTGCTGCGTGCTGGTAGTACGCGGGTCGGCACCAGTGCACTAAGGCTTGTTCCCTTGATTATGCTGGTCTCTCATCCTCAAATTACCGTTTTCTTGTATTTTTCATTTCCTTATCTTACACACAACCATTACCACTATCAACTATACTCGCCTTATTTCTCTATTAAAAACAAAAATAAACATGAAAAAAATAAAATAAACATAAAGAGATTGCATCAAAGATATTCAATGTGATGCACTAAGTAAGGGTCCTGGATCCACAATGGGTGGTTTAACCAGGTAGGGAAATTCTCTCATCTTTACAACCCAAAAAAATTTAGGTAATTTCCCCATCTCGTCATACCCTATGATCCTTACTTGGTTCATTAATTCTTTCTTCACCCATATTTTCTTTACTTTATGTGGATTCTTCCTATTCTTAGCCCGTATCGTGTTCTTATGTCTATGAAATTTATAAAATTCAACTTTCACATGCTTTTTCTTTAAAAAAAGATAGAAAATGGAATAAGAGTAATGAGAACTCCCTTTTGATGGGTGGTCATGTGGTCATTGGTTGTGCTCTATTTGTAGTGACTTGGCAAGTTTCACTACTTTGTCTAATTCAACTTTATAGCTGCACTCGTTAACCTTTAGTGCTTCCTCCTTCTTGCCAAGTGTTTCCTTCACTTTCTTCCAAAATGTACCTAAGTGCTTGTAAACATATCAAAAGAGCCATAAGATACATAAAAATGCATGAAAATGACACAAGTGAAATGGAATAAAGGGCACTATATGACAATTTTGGTACGATTACGGGTTGAGATGCCTTAGAATAGAAAGAGACCACCTAGGATTAAGAAAATTTGGGTAAGGGAAGACTTGGTAGACCAAGTTAGACTCAATGCCATGGAAAAGGGGAAATAAACTCAATTTGTTTGGGTCGTGAAAAAGAATCAATTTCCTATCTTAGTAAAGCCTCCTTTAGTTGATGACACCCCTAACAAAAGTACATAATGTAGAAAACTTCTTTTGTGCATCTTATTTTTATGTTTTATTTTGTTTTAAAATTACACAATCTATTTTTCCTTCTTTTATCTATTATTTCTCTTTCCCTCTATGTTTGATATTATGCTTGACAATTGAGAGGAAAAAGAGAACTAGGTTTGATGGTAAAATTTATTGTGGGATTTGTTTGGTTTATTTTGTTTGGTTTATTTCAATAAGAAGTGGTGTTTCTTGCTTTAGTTTGGCAACTGCAAATTGAGAAAATTCTAGCTTGCCTGAACTTTCTGATATGGTTTATAGTGTGACAGATAATCTAAAGCTTTTAAAGGAAGAGATTTTTTTTTTTTTTTTTACAGCTTGAGTATCAATGCAAGGCTCTTTGTCTCATGGTAGGAAACAACAACAACCTGTGCGTCAGGGAGGGACAAGTAGGCCAAGAGTGCTAATAAAAAGTGTGAGAGCCTTACCTTAATAGAAAAAGCTTGTAAGGAGGCATCCCATTTCAGTTTTACTTTCTTGAACTCATTTTTTAAAATTTTATGAATTATGTTTTTGTCTTTTAGTTTCTACTTGCTTTCATGGAACGATGTTGAGTTGGTTTGCGTTGAGAGATTGTTTGAAAAAATAGGTTGATTTACTTTGTGTATATTGATCGCATTTTGAGTTAATATTTGGATTTTATTGATTTATCATTTTTGGTTAAAGTGATGAGCCGAAGTCTTTTTAGAAAATAGGTATGATTGTGCATGTGCTTAATTTGCATATATTGCCCCATTTGGTTTGGGGGTAGTACATATACACATACTTGTACAAGGTTGAGCATATAGTGAAAATCGGTTTAGGGGTTATCGTATCCCATTCCATTCAATTTTGTGAAATGTTAATGCTTAATGTTAGTTAGGATTTACACTTTGGGTGCATGTGCTTTATTTAAATATTGTATCTATTATGCCTTATTGTATGAGCCTATTTTGAGTATTTTTATTTTTGTTGGGCATTGATTGTACACGATTAGTGCTTAGGTTGTTTTGATTCGAGTTAGGTGTGCGCCGCTAGGCTGAGCTCTCTAGTCTTCAACATTGAGAACAATGTTGGATTTTGGTTTTGGGGTGTAGACATCTTGTTGAGCCGTCTTTTTCTTTGTTTTGAGTCATTTTTAATAGGTATGAATTTGAGAGATTTCCTATTAGCTTGTGCTTTCAACTCATTTTGTTCTATCACTCTTTTACCTCTTTGGTATCCAACACTTGATGCCTTGCCTTTTGCATTTGATGAGGATTCACAATGTCTTTAGCCTTGTTGAGTGTTTTCCTTAACCTTCATTGTTGATTTTGAGGCACCTCCGGTAGCATTCACGACTTTACCATTAGAGAGTGTACCTACATAAACTTCACCACCAGCTTGACAAAAGTAGGTTTGTTAGAAGAAGATGTAATTTTTTCATTTACATAACCTAAACCTCTTTTATCACTAGGATGTTTACCACTCTTGATGAGATTTTCTACTTTATTAACACTAGATGACATCTTACTCATCATCTGATTGAATTCATCAAGTTTGTCACTACATATTTTCTCTTGACTTTCATGCTTGCTAATTTTGGCTCTAAGTTCATTTTCAAGTCTCTTAGCACAATCAAGAGAATCATCTCTTTGCTCAATCTCTTGTTTCAAAATTCTTAATCTATCATTACTATCATTCAAGTTTTTCTCAAGATTAGAAATTTTGAATTTAAGGTCATTAATCTCTTTTGAGCAAAGTTCATGATTTTCTATCTTCTTATTGAGAGACGTATTGACCTTAGAGATCCTTTCATTCTCTTGAATAAGATCATTGATATTTTGAACTTCCAAGTCAATAGGCTCACCTTTAACAAAAGAAGACATAAAGGAATACACTTCCTTAATCATTATTAACCACAAAAGCAAGACAACAAACACTATAAAGAAGATCTATCTAAGTGCTTCTAGACAACCTTTTGATACCAATTGAAAATTTCCTAGTCTTTATAGTGAAAATATACCTTGGGGGGGGGGGGGGGGGGTGAATACATGTAGGCTCAAATTTTAAACTTCTTTAAAACATAAACAATTTTAATCTATGCTTAGAACAATTATAAAGTATTATCACTTTAACAATGTGATGTGAATGACAATATAGCAAATGTTAAAGCAATTCAAATCAACTATGCAAAGGAATTAAAATGCTAAAAATGATATTTATGTGGTAAAACCTTCAAAGAGGAAACATGTTAGGTTTTAGATTATGTTGGCATTAATTCCATATCAAAATGATGTTTACTTGTAATGATTTAGTTGTTTAGGTTCATCATGATTCAAGCTTCAAAGAAGAAATAACAACTAGTCAAAACAAGTTCAAAGTCTTCAAAGAGAAATGATGCCATATGGTTCTACAAAGGTATACTAAGACCTTATCTTTCTTTTATAAGGCTTAGGCACACACACACAATTCATACACTTGTGTCCCTGCATAGTTGTGCACCACTATAGGCACACACACAAAAATCATACATGTGTCCCAGCATCGTTGTGCACTATTATAGGCAAACTCACAAATCATACATATGTGTCCCTGGATCGTTGTGCACCATTATAGGCACACATATAAAATTCATTTATATGTGTCCCTACATCATTGTGCTCCATTTATAACACATTCACACACTTGAAGATGAATGCTCATGCATTCGTATGAAAATAACATGTTTGAAAAATGCATGATTGGAGACTATCTCTATGTAGTTTGCATTCTAGTGTGAAATGTGTTTGTATATGTATATGTTTGTAAAACATGGATATTGAACTTGATTTTAGTCTTAAATCATTCTTGATTGAGTTCCGGTCATTTTGGTTACTCATACTATTGATTTCAAGTTCTAAGTCAAAAGATACTACACTTTCAACTCAGGTTGCATACATTGTCTTCATCTTCATATACGGAGTCAAATTATTATTTTTTGGGTTGAGTATCTTATATTTCCATGTCCGTGAGAGAGCTATGGTTTGTAATCCTCAAACGGATTTGAATTCTGAGTTTGAAGGCCAGAGAACGGTCAAAGAACACTAAGGGAACGCGTGAGAAAAAGAAGTGCAACCAAGCACTCTTTCCCGAGATGGCACGTGGCCATCTCTGGCCATAAAGCTTGCTGCTAAGAATACAATCACGGTTAAATGCTCAAGGCTAACCTAGAGGGGGGCTGGGTGAATAGGTTAGACACCTTTTTCGACTCCCTTAGAAACAAACAAAAGTTTGTCCCTCTAGATTGCTTGTATCACAATATATATATATATATATATATATATATATATATATATATATATATATTAATTAAAGACAATTAATCAATAAATAAACACAAGTAAAGTGTTATACAAACAAGAAATTGTACCACATACACAATCAATTTTATAGAAAGGAAGTCAACATATATAGAGAGTTCTATCCATAATACAAATATTAGAGATAGGGATAGAGAAAAATTGACACAAGATATAACGTGGTAAACCTCCGAAGAGAAAACATCCACGGGCTAGCAGCCTCTAGTAAAAAAAATCCACTAGTAGATAACACAAGTACAATCTCTCAAATGACCTCTTCACCTAGAAACTACCCTCCTATCCTACTCTAGAAGTTGCCGCCCTATGCTCAACAATCCGAGGCTTCACACCTCTTGTCAAGACTTCCTTGCTCACCTAATCCGGATCCTCACGACCCAAGGCAAGACTTCTTGCTCAACTAAGCCCTCATGACTCTAGTCAAGACTTCCTTGCTGACCTATCCGAGTTCTCCCAACTTTAGGCAAGACTATTTGCTCGACTGTCCGGATCCTCCCGACCCTAGCCAAGACTTCCTTGCTCGACAATCCAAGGCTTCACACCTCTTGCCAAGACTTCTTGCTCAACACCATAGGTCTCACACCTATTGTCAAGACTTCCTTCTCACAAGGCATCTAGGTGATCATAATTGTAAAACACAAATAAGCACGCAACATAGAATGCTATGATCAACACGTCCTAAGGAAAATACTAGACATGAGCATGAATGCACAAATCACATATAGTCTAGTTAATCATGCATGTATAAACAATCTAGATCATGTAAGATATGTTCAATAACAATCAAAACCTAGATACATGCATACATCTAAACTTGAAAATCACAAGATATGTTCAACAAATCACAAGATCAAGTTTAAATCACATAAACCTAAAACATGCTAAAATCATATGACAATGTCAATTAGATTTAAGCTAGAGTTCTAGAGCATATTCCTAATCATAGATTCAACAAATCACATGAATAGCTCAAAAGAACATAAGCATATGTATTATGTGAGAATTTTGGCCAAGAGAGCCTTATAAATGTGAGGAACTATTTTTCACAAAATCAATCAATCAAAGATCATAAAATAGTCCTAGAATCAAAGCTAGCACAATACAATCCCAAACATGTGATAACATAGGCAAAATCAAAACCTAACTCAACATGTATGATTTAAACTGAAACTCAATCTAGCTTTGAAAGTGTTCAAAACACTCACGATATACAAATATATGTAGAAGAAGAAAACCCAAGGCAATTGACCAATTTTTAAAAGAAAACTTTGAGAGAAAATCTATACCTTAGTTGATTTAGTTGCAGTCCCGTTTTTGTATGATTAGACTCCAAAACCAGCAGTAAAACTAACTCAAATCTTCAGAGAAAAGATGGAGGATGAATAGATGAACACTCTTAACTTCGAATCACTCAAATCGGATTTCAAATAAAGAAGTTATGGTGTTTGGAAGGTGAGAAATTTTAGAGAGAAAATTTCTGCACACTTGTTTGAATTTCTTCTTAGAATGAAAATGTGAGAGGGAAAGAGTTTATAAAGGAGTAGGAAACTTGACATGTGAAATGACCAAGAGGGGCAAGATGAAGCTAAGCAAGCTTTCTTCCGGAGATGGCACATGGGCATCTCGGGGCAGCAAGCCTTCTGCCCCGAGATGGCCACGCGCCATCTCGGGAAAGAAGACATTGCTTGTTTCTTTCTCCTTCGACCTTCCTTCGCGTTCTTCGACCGTTCTATGGCCTCCTAACTCGGAATTCAAATCCGTTAATGGATTACGAACCATAACTCTCACACGGACATGGACATATAAGATACTCAACCCAGAAAATAATAATTCGACTCGATATATGAAGACGAAGACAATGTATAAAACATGAGTTGAAAGTGTAGTATCTTTTGACTTAGAACTTGAAATCAATAGTATGAGTAACCGAAATGACCAGAACTCAATCAAGAATGATTTAAGACTAAATCCAAGTTCAATATCCATGTTATACAAAACATATACACACACAAACATAATTCACACTAGAATGCAAACTACATAGAGATAGTTTCCAATCATGCATATTCCAAAACATGTTATTTTTATACCAATGCATGAGCATTCATCTTCAAGTGTGTGAATGTGTTATACATGCTGAACAACGATGCAGGGACACATATGAATGAATTGTATGTGTGTGCCTATAATGGTGTACAATGATGCAGGGACACAAATGTATGATATGTGTGTGTGCCTAAGCCTTGTAAGAGAAAGATAAGGTCTTATTATACCATTGTAGAACCATATTGCATCCTTTTTCTTGAAGACTTAGAACTTGCTTTGACTTGTTGTTCTTCTTCCTTGAAGCTTGAATCATCATAAATCTAAACAACTAAATCATTACAAGTAAACATCATTTTGATAGGGAATTCATGCCAACACAAACTAAAACCTAACAATCTCCCCCTTTGGCAAATTCCATGTCAAAACACCTATACATTTACTACAAATATAAAAATGAAGATAGGTCACAAAATCACTCCCTCACATTACAATGAGTAAGATTCCTATAACTAATCTTCACCAACTCTTGAACTTCATCTTGATCTTCTCTTGCAGCAACCTACAAATCATCTCAAAGCACAATGCATATACAAGAGAAAAACAACAAATGGAAACATATAATATGGATAAGAATATACAATTAAGACCACAAATACATGCATCTCCCCCTCTATACATGCCAAATACAAGAATAATTAACCAAATCTAAGACTAATTATTACAAGCCAATGAAAGTTCAAAAGTTCATAAAAACAACATAAAAAAGAAACAAAGTAACGAACAACTCTTAACAACTTTTCTCCCTCATTTTGACATGAAATGATGCCAAAAGGTAAGAAATATACCATGAGACTCAAATACTAGCTACTAGATCAACCAAAGAAAGATGTGCGTGTAGTTGACCTAACATAATGCTTGAGAGGTGGTATTGAACTTGAGGCAATACACTCCTCCAACTCTTTTATTCTAGATTCTTGTTTTTTCAACTATAGCACTAAGCTCATCAACCTTCTTCTTCAAATGTAAAGCCCAATCCAGAAGAATGTTTATGCTAGTCTATTGACAATCAACTTGTGAACTACTAAATAGTCCAAAAGTATCACATGTCTTACCCTTATCCTTACATGACATGTATGACACACGTTTATCACTATACTTTTCCAAGGGTTGTACCAACATATCATCTCCACTACTTTGAACACCACGAGCTAAACACAAAGAAGTCATAAACCCCGGTAATGCAAGCTTCTTATCTCCTCTAGTTGAGAAAGCCGCATTGTCTAAGTAAGCAAATCCCTAAGGTTTATAGGTTGATTAGTTACCAAGGCATATACTATTTTGATCTTGTCTTTATTCAACTCGGTTGAATTCAAAGATCCAATAATATTTGTGCAAATAAAAAGATGCCAAAATGCACTTGCCTTAGTTAACTAATGTTGACTAAAATATGCTCTACCTTTCCACTCAAAAGAAGCATAGAGTTCTACCCATGATATTAAGATTCTCAATGATATCAACATCTAGAAAGTTTGAATCAATATCACTAGATAGCCCAAGAAACTTGTTAATGTTTACCGGGTTAACTCTAAACACAACACCCCTAATCTCCATCAAAGCATCCAATAAGGTGGCACTCTCTTTATATTCATGATAAAATTCTCTAACAATAGTGTCATTCACTATTCCTAGCATGATCACCCAAGATTCTCAATTTCTATCCTTAATGCATTTAAGAACATAAGAATCCTTACATTTACCTAAGTCAATGCCTCTCTCTTGAAATATCTTTTTAGTTGAAAAGATCCCTAAATCCTTTGACCTTGAAGCTTTGGATCCCTTTGAGGTAAACTTGGCTTTCACAATGGGATTCGATTGATTTCTACTTCCGGTAACCTTAGTTCTTCCCATTTGTTCTTGTGAAATAAGATGCTATATATATACAACAAAAGTGAGCGAAAGACAAAACAAACATATTAGTCACAAATATATAAACACAATGACATATGACTTAAGAATGAATCATCATGCAAGACAAAGATAGTGAGTAATATCTTACAAGTATCATTAAGTCAAAATATGTCAACATGTAACAAAATGAAGCATGTGAACATATCATAAATGAGAACAATGTCTAGCATACAATGCTCCCCCTTGATAAATGCGATAACTAAAATCAATGATAGCATAAAGTTCATGAAAATATTTACACAATCACACATTCAAGCAATTTAAAGAAATATTAACAAAATAAGCTTCATATGCTAATAGAGATACACAAAGATTTTTCAAGTTCTCTCATAATTTTTCAACAATTGCAAAGATATCATCATACTCATAAACAAAGTGTGTGTGTGAGAGAGATATGCTTCAAATATATATCAAGAAGTAGTTTGATAATCAACATCCAAACAGTTTCCAACAACTATTTATCTTAAGCTTTTTCCATAAAAAGTCAAACCGATTATCATCTGAAATTTTTACTTTTAAGAGAATAGATTTCAACATATGAGCGTGTGTGTGCATGTGGCTCGTCATCCCATTTCTGTTTTTCAACCCGAGCTCATTTGATTTTCAACTAAACTCTTTTTTAAGCCTTCCTCTTTTTCTTTTTAGGCTTTGAATCAAAGTTTTTTTTTTATGAATTCCTTTCAACACTTCTTTGATTTTTCCATTTTTTTTTACATAAATAAAATTCACTTCATGATGGCTTTCACTCATCACAATGGTGTAGCTCTTTCCAACATTGGGTAGCTTTCACAACCAATGTGTGTAACCTTTTTCATGAAGGTGGTCGTTGAGTTCTATGTAATTACCGAAGCAAAATGGATACTAACCATAGGTTATTTTAAATGTACTTAAGCAAAAAAACTTCAAGGTTTATCTAATGTTTGCATATTAGTAAACTCAACCTACTAGCAAAACATATAAGAGAAGCAAGGTGCAATTTTTAGAAAACCAAGATTTTATGGCTTATAAGCACATGATCTAAGAGCAATAAGTAGAGACTTATTCAAGATCATACTTCTCTAATGAGTAGCTTTCAAAGAATATGAAGCTCATATTTTCAAAAGTAATGCCACTCAATATACCATTCACAAACAAACATCAAAGTTAAGATCAATGTGAACAATATGACTATTAGATCCTAAAATAGCAAATGTCAATGAGAACCATATGTATACTATACAAAATTCTCTAATATGACATGCTATGAGATGTATGTCAAGAATTAAGTCAAAAGATGAATATATAAGAGAATATACATTAGAGTATAGAGATACCTTTTTGCACATTATATCCATCAAATATCATACTTCCCCCCTTTTTATGAGCACTCTTGACTTGAATGTCCTCATGACACCAAGTTGACAATGTTTCACAACAAGAGTATAAAAAGCATAATATCTCAAATCAATCAACACATATAACAAAAGAACTTCTTCAAAGTTAATCAACAAATTTTGACCATCATAACACTCATGATGTGAGATAACCAAGTTCATATCCATACATGGAGTATTCAAAGCTAGTAAGCAAGAATTCTCAACACAATTGATATATAGCCTCAAAGCTATCTCACATGTGCTTCTTATTTTAGTGATAAGAGCACTCACCCTTGAACCACTTGTTCTTGGGTGTACCTACACAAACATTTCCAATATCATCCTTGACAACAATGTTAAATCTTGAGTAAAGTCCTTCAATGACTTGATTAACAAGAATATCAATAACACACTTTTCCTTAACATTTTCAACACAAGCTTTGTCAAGTTGAACAAGATTAGAATTCTTTCTACTCCATAACTTTTTCTCATGCTTAGCAATATTATCATGTTTCTCAACCTTCAAAGCCTTAGCATATTCAAGTTGAAGTTTCATCTCCTTATCCCTAGATTCATTTCCTAATTTACATTTTTCAATATATTTATAACTAGGCTTAATGTGACACATTGTGTTGCAATAATGGCAAATTGGAATAAAAGATGAGATTGTACCTTTTGGAGTTGAACTAGCTTCACTAGGAGTTTGCAAAGATACCTTGTTTGCCAACTTCTTCTTGGCTTTTGATATTCTTTTCTTGTGTGGTTTCTTATCAATCACGAATTCATCAAAATGTGTAGGAAGTGGTGCTTCCAAGAGCTCCTCTTCAACTACCAAGTCGTCTTCATCACTATGAGAGTTAACAAGATTTCTAACACTATACACACTAACCAAATCATTTACTAAATCCTTGATAGCCTTCTTAGCCTTATCTATTTCTTTCATTAATTTTTGTTCTCTCTTCTTCAAAGAAGATATCACATTATCCTTCTCAAGGTATATCATTTCAAGTTCTCTAAACTTCTTCATAATATCACCTTTTTCACCAAGAAGTCTACGAGTAACAGCCATAAACTCATTTAGTTGCTTCTTGATCAAATTATCTTTCTCAACTACTTCTCTTTGAGCAATGTCTCTAGCTTCTTCAAGCTTTTCCATCTTTTTTAACAACTCAAGATTAGTAGGAATGGAACTAGAGCTTCCATCACGATTTGCATCAAGGTTCTTGTTCAAGGATATTATACTACCAACATCTAGTGGAGAATGAGAAGCTGTTAGAGCTACAAAGTTGCTCACCAACTCTTCATCACTTGAAGACTCACTATTAGAGCTCTCATTGTCACTAGAATTATCATCACTCCAAGTAGCCGCCAACACTTTGCCTTTCTTGTCTTTCTTAGATGGCTTCTTGGTGCACTCACTAGCAAAGTGACCAAAACCTTGACAATTATAGCATTGAACCTCTTTCTTGTTCATGGCTTGACTATTCTTCACAATCCTTGGAGATGATGTTCTCTTGACTCCTTTTTCGTTAGAAGACTTGCCTTTAGGCTTGTCATTCTTCTTTAGAAACTTCTTAAACCATCTAACCAAGAGTGCCATTTCATCATTTTCATCATCTTCATCATCACTCTCCTCCTCTATAGCATTGAGAGTGATTCCCTTACTCTTGATCTTTGGCTTCAAGCACATCTCATAAGTTTGGAGAGACCCAAGCAACTCATCAATATTCATACTATCCACATCCTTGCTTTCCTCAATGGCCGTCACCTTTGATTTGAATCTCTTAGGAAAAGACCTAAGGATTTTCCAATTTAAACGCTCTTTTGAGATAGGTACTCCAAGTGCTTGACATTGGTTAACTATGTTAAAAAGCCGAAATTGGAAGTCTTCAAACGTTTTTTCCTCACCCATACTTAAACCTTTAAATTATGATGCCAACATTTAAAGCCTCGATTTCTTCACCGCTAAGGTTCCTTCTTTAGTAACTTGGAGAGTATCCCAAGCTTCCTTTATGGATTCAAGATTTTGAATGTAGGAGAATTTATGCCCATCAACTCCTCCAAAGATGGAATTCACAGCACGATGGTGCCATTTAGCAACCTCAAACTCATTCGTTGTCCATTCACTCATTGGCTTAAGTATCATGATTCCATCCTCTTGAACCTTGGTAGGAGGACTATAACCTTCTTCCACTACCATCTAACCCCTTTCATCAATAGAGCGGATGTAGGCTTTCATCCTCAACTTCTAATACCCATAGTTAGTGCCACAAAGTAATAGTGGCCTAGTATTTGAGGCTCCTTCCGCCATTACATCATCTTGAAAACCCATGACTTCAAACGCCTTGCAAAAACCGTGAAAGTATCAACCCGGACTCACACTAAGTGCAATCTAGTGTCCTCCTCTGATACCAATTGAAAATACAATCATGTTAAATGCTCATGGCTAATCTGGTTAATAGGTTAGACACCTGTTTCGACTCCCTTAGAAACAAACAAAAGTTTATCCCTCTAGATTGTTTGTATCACTATATATATATTAATTAAAGACAATTAATCAATATATAAACACAAGTAAAGTGTGATAAAAAAAAGTAATTGTAACACATACATAATCAATTTTATAGAAAGGAAGTCAACATACATAGAGAGTTCTATCCACAATACAAATATTAAAGGGATAGAGATAGAGAAAAGTTGACACAAGATATAACGTGGTAAACCTCCAAAGAGAAAACATCCACGGGCTAGCAGCCACCAGAAAACAAAATCCACTAGTAGATAAGACAAGTACAATCTCTCAAGTGACCTCTTCACCTAGAAACTACCTCCAATCCTACTCTAGAAGTTGTCACCCTATGCTCAACAATCCGAGGTTTCACACCTCTTATCAAGACTTCCTTGCTCACCTTATCCGGATCCTCATGACCCAGGGCAAGACTTCTTGCTCAACTAAGTCCTCACAACTGTAGTCAAGACTTCTTTGCTCACCTATCCGAGTTCTCCCAACTTTAGGTAAGAATTCTTGCTCAATTATCCGGATCCTCTCGACCCTAGCCAAGACTTCCTTGCTCAACAATCCGAGGCTTCACACTTCTTGTCAAGACTTCTTGCTCAACACCATAGGTCTCACACCTATTGTCAAGACTTCCTTCTCACAAGGCATCTAGGTGATCATGAATGCAAAACGCAAACAAGCACGCAACATAGAATGCTATGATCAACACATCCTAATTAAAATACTAGACATGAGCATGAATGCACAAATCACATATAGTCTAGTTAATCATGCATGTATAAACAATCTAGATCATGTAAGATATGTTCAATAACAATCACAACCTAGATACATGCATACATCTAAACTTGAAAACCATAAGATATGTTCAACAAATCACAAGATCAAGTTTAAATCACAAAAACCTAAAACATGCTAAAATCATATGACAATGTCAAATAGATCTAAGCATAAGTTCTAGAGCATATTCCTAATCATAGATTCAACAAATCACATGAATAGCTCAAAAGAACATAAGCACATGTATTATATGAGAATTTCAGCCAAGAGAGCCTAATACATGTGACGAACTATTTTTCACAAAATCAATCAATCAAAGATGTTAGGTTTTAGTTTGTGTTGGCATGAATTCCATATCAAAATGATGTTTACTTGTAATGACTTAGTTGTTTAGGTTCATGATGATTCAAGCTTCAAGGAAGAAGAAACAACAAGTCAAAGCAAGTTCTAAGTCTTCAAAGAGAAAGGATGCAATTTGTTTCTACAAAGGTATACTAAGACCTTATCTTTCTCTTAAAGGCTTAGGCATACACACACATATCATACATTTGTGTCCCAGCATAGGTGCACCTTTATAGGCACACATATACAATTTATTCATATGTGTCCCTGCATCGTTGTGCACCATGTATAACACATTCACACACTTTAAGATGTATGCTCATGCATTGTTTTGGAAATAACATGTTTTGGAATATGCATGATTGGAAACTATCACTATGTAGTTTGTATTCTAGTGTGAATTGTGTTTGTGTGTGTATATGCTTGTATAACATGGATATTGAACTTGGATTTAGTCTTAAATCATTCTTGATTTAGTTCCAGTCATTTCGGTTACTCATACTATTGATTTCAAGTTCAAAGTCAAAAGATACTACACTTTCAACTCATGTTTCATACATTGTCTTCGTCTTCCTATATCGAGTCAAATTATTATATTCTGGGTTAAGTATCTTATATATCCATGTTTGTGTGAGAGTTACGGTCGTAATTTGTAAACAGATTGAAATTCTGAGTTAGGAGGTCGGAGAACGGTTGAAGAACGCGAGGGAAGCGCGAGAGGAATGCACCATGGCCAAAAGGTCATGGAGATGTGCATGCTCGAGATGGCGCGTGGCCATCTTGGCTGCACAACCTTGCTACCCCGAGATGCCCACGTGCCATCTTGGGGGAGCACTTCCAAAGGAGGGCAAAATGGTCTTTTCATCTTTCTTCTTTCCCACTCTATTATAATCTCTCTCCCTCTCACATTTCATTCTAAGAAGAAATTAAAATCAAGTGTGCAGAATTTTCTCTCTAAATTTTCTCACATTCCAAACAACATAACTTCTTCATTTGAACTCCGATTTGAGTGATTCGAAGTTGAGATTGTTCATCTATTTATCCTTCATCTTTCTTTGAAGGTTTGAGTTAATTTTGCTGCTATTTTTGGTGTCTAATCATATAAAAACGGGACTGCACCTAGATCAACTAAGGTATTGATTTTCTCTCTAAGTTTTCTTTTAAAACTTGGTTAATTGGCTTGGGTTTTCTTCTTCTACATATATTTGTATAATGTGAGTGTTTTGATTTGTTTTTTGAACACTTTCAAAGCTAGATTGAATTTCAATTGAAATCATTCATGTTGAGTTAGGTTTTGATTTTGCCTATGTTATCACATGTTTGGGATTGTATTGTGCTAGCTTTGATTCTAGGACTATTTTGTGATCTTTGATTGATTGATTTTGTGAAAAACAGTTCATCACATGTAATAGGTTCTCTTGGTTGAAATTCTCACATAATACATGTGCTTATGTTCTTTTGAGCTATTCATGTGATTTGTTGAATCTATGATTAGGAATATGCTCTAGAACTTATGCTTAGATCTATTTGATATTGTCATATGATTTTAGCATATTTTAGGTTTTTGTGATTTAAAATTGATCTTGTGATTTGTTGATCATATCTTGTGATTCAAGTTTAGATATATGCATGAATCTAGTTTGTGATTAATGTTGATCATATCTTATATATTCTAGATTGACTACTCATGCATGATGAACTAGACAATATGTGATTTGTGCATTCATGCTCATGTCTAGTATTTTCCATAGGATGTTTTGATCATAGCATTCTATGTTGTGTGCTTGTTTGCATTTTGCATTCATGATCACCTAGATGCCTTGTGAGAAGGAAGTCTTGACAATAGGTGTGAGACCTATGGTGTTGAGCAAGAAGTCTTGACAATAGGTGTGAAGCCTCAGATTGTTGAGCAAGGAATTCTTGGCTAGAGGTGTGAAGCCTTGGATAGTCGAGCAAGAAGTCTTGCCTAGAGTTGGGAGAAATCGGATAGGTGAGCAAGGAAGTCTTGACTAGAGTCAGGAAGACTCGGATAGTTGAGCAAGAAGTCTTTCATTGGGTTGTGAAGATCTGGATAAGGTGAGCAAGGAAGTCTTGACAAGAGGTGTGAATCCTCGGATTGTTGAGCATAGGGCGACAACTTCTAGAGTAGGATAGGAGGGTAATTTCTAGGTGAAGAGGTCACTTGAGAGATTGTACTTGTCTTATCTACTATTGGATTTTGTTTGCCGGTGGCTGCTAGCCCGTGGATGTTTCCTCTTCGGAGTTTACCACGTTATATCTTGTGTAAACTTTTCTCTATCCCTATCTTTTTAATATTTGTATTATGGATAGAACTCTTTATGTATGTTGACTTCCTCTTTATAATATAGATTGTGTATGTGTTACAATTACTTGTTTGTATCACACTTTACTTGTGTTTATTTATTGATTAATTGTCTTTAATTAATATATATATTGTGATACAAGCAATCTATAGGGACAAACTTTTATTTGTTTCTAAGGGAGTCGAAAAATGCGCATAACCTATTCACCCCCCTCTAGGTTAGCCTTGAGCATTTAACCGTGATTGTATTTTTAATTGGTATCAGAGGAGGACACTAGATTGCACTTAGTGTGAGTCCGGGTTGATACTTTCACGGTTTTTGCAAGGCGTTTGAAGTCATGGGTTTTCAAGATGATGTAATGGCGGAAGGAGCATCAAATACTAGGCCACTATTACTTCGTGGCACTAACTAAGGGTATTGGAAGTTGAGGATGAAAGCCTACATCCGCTCTATTGATGAAAGGGCTTGGATGGTAGTGGAAGAAGGTTATAGTCCTTCTACCAAGGTTCAAGAGGCTGGAACCATGATACTCAAGCCAATGAGTGAATGGACAACAAATGAGTTTGAGGTTGCTAATTGGCACCATCGTGCTATGAATGCCATATTTAGGGAAGTTGATGGGCATCAATTCTCCTACATTCAAAATCTTGAATCCACAAAAAAAGCTTGGGATACTCTCCAAGTTACTAATGAAGGAACCTTAGCGGTGAAGAAATCAAGGCTTCAAATGTTGGCATCACAATTTGAAGGTTTAAGTATGGGTGAGGAAGAAAAGTTTGAAGACTTCCAATTCCGGCTTCTTAACATAGCTAACCAATGTCAAGCACTTGGAGTACCTATCTCAAAAGAGCATTTAAATTGGAAAATCCTTAGGTCTCTTCCTAAGAGATTTAAATCAAAGATGAAGGCCATTGAGGAAAGCAAGGATGTGGATAGTATGAACATCGATGAGTTGCTTGGGTCTCTCCAAACTTATGAGATGTGCTTGAAGCCAAAGATCAAGAGTAAGGGAATTGATCTCAATGCTATTGAGGAGGAGAGTGATGATGAAAATAAAGAAATGGCACTCTTGGTTAGAAGGTTCAAGAAGTTTCTAAAGAAGAATGCCAAAACTAAAGGCAAGTTTTCTAGGGAAAAAGGAGTCAAGAGAACATCATCTCCAAGAATTGTGAAGAATAGTCAAGCCATGAACAAGAAAGAGGTTCAATGCTATAATTGTCAAGGTTTTGGTCACTTTGCTAGTGATTGCACCAAGAAGCCATCTAAGAAAGACAAGAAAGGCAAAGTGTTGGCGGCTACTTGGAGTGATGATAATTCTAGTGACAATGAGAGCTCTAGTAGTGAGTCTTCAAGTGATGAAGAGTTGGTGAGCAACTTTGTAGCTCTAACTGCTTCTCATTCTTCACTAGATGTTGGTAGTACAATATCTTTGAACAAGAACCTTGATGCAAATCATGATGGAAAATCTAGTTCCATTCCTACTAATCTTGAGTTGTTGAAAAAGATAGAAAAGCTTGAAGAAGCTAGAGACAATGCTCAAAGAGAAGTAGTTGAGAAGAATGATTTGATCAAGAAGCAATTAGATGAGTTTGTGGTTGTTACTCGTAGACTTCTTGGTGAAAAAGGTGATATTATGAAGAAGTTTAGAGAACTTGAAATTATTAACATTGAGAAGGATAATGTGATATCTTCTTTGAAGGAGAGAGAACAAGAATTGATGGAAGAGATAGACACAGCTAAGGAGGCTATCTAGGATTTAGTGAATGATTCAGTTAGTGTATTTAGTGTTAGGAATCTTGTTAACTCTCATAGTGGTGAAAACGACTTGGTAGTTGAAGAGAAGCTCTTATAAGCACCACTTCCTACACACTTTGATAAAGTCGTGATGGATAAAAAACCACACAAGACGAGAAGATCAAAAGCCAAGAAGAAGTTGGCGAACAAGGTATCTTTGCAAACTCCTAGTGAAGCTAGTTCAACTCCAAATGGTACAATCTCATCTTTTATTCCAATTTGCCATTATTGCAACACAATAGGTCAAATTAAGCCTAGGTGTTATAAATATATTGAAAAATGCAAATTAGGAAATGAATCTAGGGATAAGGAGATTAAGATTCAACTTGAACATTCTAAGGCCTTGAAAGTTGAGAAACATGATAATTTTGCTAAGCATTAGAAAAAGTTGTGGAGTAGAAAGAATTCTAATCTTGTTCAACCAGACAAAGCTTGTGTTGAAAATGTTAAAGAAGAGTGTGTTAATGATATTCTTGTTAATCAAGTCATTAAAGGACTTTACTCTAGATTTAACATTGTTTTCAAGGATGATATTGGAAATGTTTGTGTAGGTACACCCAAGAACAAGTGGTTCAAGGGTGAGTGCTCTTATCACTAATATAAGAAGCACATGTGAGATAGCTTTGAGGCTATATATCAAATGTGTTGAGAATTCTTGCTTGCTAGCTTTGAGTACTCCATGTATTGATATGAACTTGGTTATCTCACATCATGATTGTTATGATGGTCAAAATTTGTTTATTAACTTTGAAGAAGTTCTTTTGTTACATGTGTTGATTGGGCATGTGGCCATCTTGGGGTAGGGGTTATGTGCTCCCTTGTTACGCTCCTCTCACGTTCTTCGACCGTTCTCTGACCTTCAAAATCTGAATTCAAATCCATTTTCTGATTGAAAACTATAACTCCCTTATGAACATGTATGTCAATAAAACTTTCACAAAAGATATGGAAAATGACTCGATAAACAAAGACTAAAACCATGCATGATAAAGACACGAAATGTTTCCTAACTTCCAACTCGGAATTGAAAAATATATGAATGAGTAACCGAAATGGATGAAACTCAGTATAGAACAATATGAGAATATAATCAAGTTCTATATCACAAAAACACAAACAAATAAACACAAGAACACACAAGTATGGCATTTCTTAGAGATAGTCCTAAAACATGCAATTTTACAAAAGTTGTCAAATTAAATCTAATGCATGTGCATACTTCAATAATGTGTGTATATGTGTTATACCAAATGAGAATAACAATACAGAGACACAAATGTATGATATGTATGTGTGTTCGCCTACGCCTTGCAAGAGGAAGAAGAATCTTGTTATCTTAGCATCCAAGTAAGCACCAATCCTCTTGAAGGCGAACTTTGCATGCGAAATTGCTTTTCTTCTTTGAAGCCCAATTCAATCATGAAAAACCTAAGCAACTAAGTAATGCAAAGAAAGATAGTTTTGTTATAGAATCAAGCCAACACAAATCTAAAACCTAACATGACCAACTATTGTATGTTCTAAAACTTGGACCAGTAAATTATCTTAATTATAATAGCTTATAGTTGTATAGCGTTAAGTTGTGTAAGAACTCTTGTGAATTTAATAATTTTATTTATAGGAGTACGAAAGACTTTTCAGAGGAAGAGATGTCCGATTGTGAAAAACTTTACTAGATGGGAGCTTATATGAGCCAAGAGATTGTCACAGAAGGAGATCTTAAAAATGATTGGATCGATCCTCTAGTATGGGCAAGTGATTCAAATGCACTAAAGGAAATCAGTGAAGAGATTCATTCCAAAGGATCAATGAAGGATCTAGTTCCTCTCCAATAATCGAGTTGAAGCCTCTACCATCTTCATTGAAATATGTTTTTCTGGGGGAAAAAGAGTCACTACCAGTGATTGTAGCATCAGAGTTGAGTCCACCAGAGGAGGCAGAACTCATAGAAGTTTTGATGCTTTAAAATTAGAGCAATTAGATGGAGTTTGGATGATCTCATGGGAATTAGTCTTACAACTTGCATGCATAAGATTCTTCTTGAAGAAGAGTCCATTCTGTCAATAAAAGCTCAGCGAAGGATCAACCTCGATATTTTCAAACATGGTGGAAGGAGTTATAGAAGTTTTTATGGATGATTTCCCAGTAATGGTGAGTTCATTCAGTGATTGTCTTCTCAACCTCATTTCAATGTTAAAGAGGTGCAATGAAGCCAATCTAGTGTTAAATTAGGAGAAGAGCCATTTTATGGTGCATCAAGGGATAGTTTTGGGGCACATAATTTCAGTGCGAGGTATAGATGTCGATAAAGCAAAGATCGATGTGATAAAAAGGTTGCAACAGTGAGGGAAATTTTTTCGTTCTTGGGGTATGCCTGGTTTTACAGAAGATTTATTAGGGATTTCTCCAAGATTTTGAGACCCTTATATCGATTGTTGGAAAAAGACATTGAGTTCACCTTTGACGACAAGTGCTTAAAAGCTTTTGAGAGGCTTATGACATTGTTGACTTCGGCACCGGTAATGAGGCCACCAAATTGGGATCTACTTTTCGAACTTATGTGTGATATGTCTGATTAAGCAATTAGGGCAATGCTTGGACAACGAGTAGAGAGGATTTCACATGCCATCTATTTTGCATCTTGGACGTTGAATAATGCTCAGCTCAACTACTCAACCATGGAAAAAAAGTTGTTAGCAATGATATTTTCTTTGGAGAAGTTTAGATCATATTTGATCGGGGCCAAAATTGTTATGTTCACTGATCATTCGGCTCTTTGGTATCTCCTCCAAAAGAAGAAGGTCAAACTATGACTAATTAGGTGGATACTCTGATTGTAATAATTTGATCTCGAGATTCAAGATAAGAAGGGGAGTGAGAATATGGTAGCCGATCATTTGAGTAGGTTGATGCTTGAATCCAAGCAAGAGGAGGATTCACTTCCACTAAGCGATAACTTTCCGGATGAGAGATTATTGGCTATTGCAAATGAAGAGTCATGGTATGCGGATATTTTCAACTTCTTGACAAACGACATCATACCACTAGATTTGTCATAGGAAATCAAGAAAAGATTCAGATGGAAGGCGAGGCAGTATCTGTGGAATAAACCTATCTATTCAAACATGGAGCAGATCAGATTATTAGGCAGTGTATTCTAGAATGTGAACATATGTACATTTTAAAGTTTTGTCATGAGTTGAGTTGTGGAGACCATTTAAGTGTAAGAACTATGGCTTTGAAGGTACTTCAGTCAGAGTTTTATTAGCCTTTTACTTTTGAGAATTCCTATCACTTTTGCATGACTTGTGATAAATGCCAAAGGTCAGGGAATATAGAAAAGAGGAATGAGATGTCGCAAATGATGAATATGGAGGTGGAAATATTTGATTGTTGGAGAATCAACTTCATGGGACCATTCCCACCTTCAGAAGGCAACTTGTATATCTTGGTGATAGTGGATTATGTGTCCAAATGGGAGGAGGCAAATGCCACCAAGACAAATGATAGCAAGGTTGTTGTGAAATTTGTGAAGGAGTTTATTTTCACAAGATTCAGAACCCCTAGATGTACGATCAGAGATGGAAGAAACCATTTTTGCAACATTTTGAGACAGTACAATGTGAGGCATAAGGTGGCAAATCCATATCATCCTCAGACCTTAGGCCAAGTAGAAGCCAGTAATCTGCATATCAAGCAGATTCTAGAGAAGACTATCAAGCCAAAACCGAAAGGATTAGGCCCAAGTTAAATGATGCATTATGGGAATATAAGATAGCTTTCAAAACTCCAATAGGTATGACTCAGTTACGGTTGATTTTTGGAAAGGCATGTCATCTACTGGTGGAATTGGAGCACCATGCATATTGGGCTATTAAGTCACTCAACTTTGACTTAGACAAAGTAGGAGCGTAAAGGAAGTTACAATTAAATGAACTTGAAGAACTTCGGGATAAGGCATATGAGAATACAAAGCTCTATAAGGAAAGATCAAAAAGAGTTCATGACAAGATGATCATTAGAAAGGATTTACATCAAAGAATGTTGGCACTACATTTCAAATCTTGATTGAAGATGTTTTCGGGAAAGTTAAAGTCCAAAAGGTTCAGTCCATATCAAATAAAGGAAGTTTTCCCCTATAGAGCGGTAGAGTTAAGAGATTTAAGGAGTCGGGACACTTTCAAGGTCAACGGGTATAGAATTAAGCCGTACTTGAAATGGATTGAAGAAGCACAAATCGAGCTTACGAAGCCGGAGAGCTCCAATGTGATGCTTGGTGGTAGGCAAACCACTTAGGTACAATCTACCTTTGTATATAGTAGTTAATTATTTAATTTTTTATTATATAAGTTATTTAGTTTAAGTGTTTTTTGCTTTGAGATTAGTGAATAGTCTATTATGAATTTTGTGTAGTATAGGATTTTTAGATTGTACATAGATGATGTTAAAAGTTTTGTTGTTTATACAACCAAACCTTTGAACTTGTGCCCTTGTTCTTTATTGTTTAAAACATTGGGGGCAATGTTGAGTTTAGGTTTGGGGGTGTGGGCAAAGTGTTAAGATTTGAGCTTTTCATGAACAAAAATGAAATTTTGAATGTGATGTTGTGTTGTTGAGGAGTATCATGCATTTCACTAGTTTCTGAGTTTTGGATAACTTTGTATCAATCTATGATTGATTACACAAATTGAGTTAGTCCATTTTCTCTTTACGACTTAGTGAAAGACATTTTGTACGAAAATGTTTGGATCAATAATAGAGATGCACGTTTGGGGAATGGGGATGGATATAGGTCCCCCCATCCCCATCCCCACTTCCTATACCCTTCCCCCATCCCCCCTATTTTCCCATTTGGGGAAAATGAGGATGGGGAATTTTAGGGGGAGGTATATCCATCCCCATCCCCAGTTCCCCATTTTCCCCGTTTTTCCCAGTTTTTTTTTTCCGTTTTTCACTTTTTCTCGGTTCCCCATTTTCTCATTTAACTAAAAATTACAAATTAAACTAAAAAAACAAACATTCCATTACAAATACAAAATAAAATCCATTAATACAGTAAAAAGAGTAAATGTGTATATATATACTTAGGGTTTCAAAGAATAAGAATATATTAAAAATATATATTATAATTATATTCATATATGTTTAGGGAAAATGGGAAAATGGGGATGGGGAGGGGTCCCCCAATCCTCATCCCCATTTCAATTTGGGGATGATTTTCATCCCCATCCCCCCCCCCCCCCCCCCAAAAAAAAACAAATCCCGAAATAGGGATGAGGATTCAGGGAATTGGTGCCCTGGGATAAATGTGTATCTATAATCAATAGTGAAGGCTACCAAAGAGAGAATTTGTGCCTAAATTTCTTATTTTTAGGGTTTATTTTACTATTCTAAACTGTGTTTCTAAATAGTTTAAGCTTATGTTGATCTCTTTAAGCATTAACATGTTGAATGCCATTGATCATGCATGTGGATTACTTACTACAATTTGTGTTCCCATGATAGATAGACTTTTGAATATGAAGTTAGGCAGTACATGCTCTTAATTTCCAAATCACCCAAACACATACCCCAAAGAAAAATTTCAAAGACATAAACATATCCCTACCTCTGAAAATATAAGGAATATTGTGTACCTAGGCAAACTACAAATTGTTCAAAGAAGGGTATTCTAAAAAGAATAAAAAATGAAATATGTGTCGAAAAATTGAACACGTGAGCACTTGTTCATTCATATATGCCACTCAAAAATACAAGTGGCAACCAAGCACAAGAAAATGGTAGTGAAGCCTAGAAGCTAAAAGAAAATTGAAAAATGTTGAGTCAAAATGGAGAAAACCAGAGAAATTACCAAGTGTCATAGTTCTCATCTTAGTGGGCAATGATCCTCAACATACACCAAACTCCTATAACCAGTTGAAATCGAGTGAATTTCTAATTGATCTTTAGGTTGTCTAACAAGGGAATACTCATCGATGCATGCTCTTTCCACGTCCTTGGTTTTTTAACTCTTTCATGGCATCAAATTTTTTAGACATGTGCTTCCAAGTAAAACATATATCTTATGCAAACACATTCATATATATATATATATATATATATATATATATATATTCAATTTCACATATGTTAATACAGAGCGAGCCTAGGATTCTAAGTGAAAAATTGACTAAAATCCAATGAGGATTAGAGTCAATGCGAATTGTATCCATGCATTCAAGTTCACAGTCTTTGAAACTTTGAAGTTAGATTTCGTGATTTGATTGTGTTCTATTTCATATTGAATGACATTTTGTTATGTCCTACTCATTTTCTTTCACTTGATCTCTTCATTCACATGTATCATAATGAAAAAGATTAAACTTAGGAGTTATTTTTGTTAGTTTATTTTAAGTAGCTTCGCTCGAGGGCAAGCAAGGGTTAGGTTTGGGGGTTTTGATAGCTCTAAGTTTATATATATATTGAGTGTCTAATTCATCCCTTTTGTGTCTGTTTATCGGGCATTTGTGTGTTTTAATTATCTCTATGAGTCATTTGCAGGTATTTTTGTTATTCAGGGGCAACTGGTAACTTGATGAAGAATATATGAAAAAGCAAAGTGAAAATTATGTGTTTGAAGAAATCTGTGAATTCTACCTCGTAGAACTAACTTGCAGATCATGTCCAGAGGATACTGTGAGTTACACCTTTACAGAACGAGGTGGCAGAACAAAGGCAGAGAGCATTACGAGTAGTAATTGCGAGTTAGATCTTACAGAAGGAGGTACCAGCCAAACCAGATATTTTTCTGTGAGTTCTTACTACGAGTTTTGTCTAGCAGTTCAGTTCCAGAAAAGACTGTGATTTCTTACAATCAGAATCAGCCAGCAATGTAGCCCTAAAAGTCATTACGAATAGAGACTGCGATGTTGATATCGCAGAATAACCACAATTGAAGATCTGCGAGTTGCAACCAGTATAATATAGTGGCAAATCTTGTGTTGACTCAACTGTTAGATAAATCTGCAAGGTCTAATTCGTAGATACTGGTCATGGATCCTATTACACGTCACCCTACAAGTAGATTTCACCCAAATCTTCTCCTCACTATATAAAAGCATTTTCTTTCCATAAGCTTTCTTTATCTTTCTCTTTACTTTACTTGTATGTATTTGATAATGAGTAGCTAAATCCTTTGTTGAGGATTTGGTTATTGTATAAATGAGACCACTTTTAGTAATGATCTAGTCTATCTGTTATCTATCTTAAGTTGCACTTATGCTGAATAGATTAACATGTTGATTGTTAGGTGTGATCTTAACTGAGCATTTAAGCATGAATTGTGTGCATGAATAGTGAATCTATCTCTTGGTTGATCAATGTTGAGTAGGTTACACTTGAAACTCTTCCATATAGATCTTTGTTGATCTGAACTAGGTTATGAACTCTGTTATTAGCATGTTGCATCATTATCTCCTCAACATATCTTTAGAATCTTTCGAAATCATCCTTTTACAATTGGCATAACTTTTAGTGACTTGTACTAGAACAATCATTAGTACCGTTTCAAGTTTCTCTGTGGAAACAATTCCCTTACTTGTGTCCGATATACTTGACAATGATTCGTACATTTGGGAAGGGTCAATCAGACTCACGCACTTCATTTCATTTTATTTAGTTTTTAGAGTATCGAAATTTTAGAGGGTCGCTCGGAGTGAGTCGATTGTCCATTCCAAATTTGGCTTAGGATCTACACTCCCACCTTCAAGAGTCTTTTTTGGAGGAGTGTAGCGATCTTTTATTGTCATCCATGCTCGATCATTTATATGGCAAGTGTAGGATCCCATCTTGCCTTTCCATGTGGAAAAATTCACTCTAGTAAAACTATGCTCTTTTTCTTCTTGGGTGGTAAGGGTGTAGGACCCTTTCATGACTCATACTCTAAAAGCCTTCCAATCACGTCATTTGGCTTCATAGTTTTGAAGTCACTATTTTCTTTAAGTGTCATCACCTTGATCGGTCTATTTCTATACATGTTTTAGGTCCCCTTTTCCTATTATTTTTGATTTTTTCTTGGATAAAATTAGGTATTTTATGCGTTTGTTAAACATGTTTAGGTCACATTCCATTCAAGAGGTGTTAGATGTTATTTTGAAGAAAAAGAGCAAAAAGTTGATTTTCAGAGCAATGCAGAACAGTCATATTGTGGGGCCTATGTCTTTCAGCTCCAATCGAATTGTGTATCCTACTACCTACGGATTGAAACCACCAGAAGTCTAGTTTCCGGTGCACTTTTTGGATCGCAATTCCGATATTCCTAGAAGAAGTTATGCCCGTTTTAGTACCCGATGGTTAGATCAGTCATAATTCCGTGAATAATGACGGGATTTATTTTGCAAGTTGTCGGAATGGGAAATATTTCCTTCTTGGAATTGTTTGGGAGTCTTGTGCAAAAAAGTTGAAACCCAATCCTAATCTTCCTTCAATAAGTAGTCTTTTTATTGGATTAGGAAAGAAATAAAGTCTCAAAAAGGTAGAATTCTATATTGGAATTGATTCCCTTGTTCTTTAAGGACATTACATAGCATCTACACCTATTTAAACCCTATATGAACCCTAATTTCGGGAGATAGAAGCCAAGGGAGGTCCCAAGCCACTAAGGGGGCCGTCCCCTACCACTCCACCACCACTCCATCACCATACACCTTCCATTCATCTTTACACATCGAATATTCAAAGACGAAGAAGAATTCATCATTGAAGACTTGAAGAATTCATTGAAGGCCAATATGGGTTTTATCTTTTCTTTCTCTTCTTTTATTTTCATCATGTGTAACTAACTCATATTAGGGAATCAATGTGAACCTCTATGAATGCTCTTTATTAGAATTGACTATATTTAATTAAATTAAGTTTTGATTCATTCAATTCATCATACGTCTTAATTCTTTATTCTTGTTAATGCATGATCATACGTTGGCATGAATTTAGGGTTTTGATAATTTAATGATTGAGGTTGGAGTATTGATCTATACGTAATCTTAATTAATATTCAATTAAATGGATAAAACTGATATTAGCATTGATCTATGCAAGTAAGTTTTGGTTCATTTTTCATGCACTTAATGGGTTCTCGATTGTAGTTTGCGCCATTGATCTATGGGTAAATTGTAATTGAGAACACTTGATTCATCCTAGGATCATACGGTAACAATCATACTTAAGATAAGAACGAACCCTTAACTTGATTAATATCTTTCATAGTCAATTCGAAACATTGAGTAAACATAGTAGGGGATCATTGATGACCTAGTACTTTCTCACATTTGATCACAACCAAATTTTTTTAATTGTTTTCTTAGTTTTAATTTAATTTAGTTTTAGCTTTAAATCAACTCAACAATCTTCTTGTTACTTTAATTTAGCTTTAATTAGAATAAGTTTTAATCGATAAATCTCTTGTCCTCGTAAGAACGATCCTTATTTGCCGCTGTACGATATCTTCACGATTCGTGCACTTGCGAGTATTGTTTTTTTATAACACGACACACACACATTAACCTTGGATTGGAATCTCTACGGAAGTGACCTCGTGATCTTTTGTTTGATCCTTCTATCCAAGCATGGGTTACCTAATTGATGTCTTTGATTCATGATGTCCATCAACTTCACTCGGAATTCATTAAAGCACCCATGCTTCTCCATCCTTTTTTGCTCAAATTGTGTTTTGAGGACTTGAAGCTTGGAATCCTTAACAACCTCAGTTCCCTCATGGGCCGTCTCTAGAATCTCTCATGCCTATTTTGTAATCCTAGTTATTTGGATCAACTTGTATTGGTTGTCATCCATTGAACATTGAACGGCATGCATTGCCTTGTTGTTCCACTTGGATGCTTAAAACTCTAGAGTTGTCCATTCCGACTTTGGCTTGGGAACCACACTCTCATCTTCAAGAAGCTTTTTCAGAGGTGTATCATTCTTCTATTGTCATCCATCCTCGATCATCTATTTGGCAACTGCAGGACTCTATATTGCATTTCCGTAAGGCATAACTCGCTCTAGCAAGTAAAGGGGGTGTTATGCTTGAACCACCCTTACTTCCACCTCCGTTCCTACTCATAGTGTTTGGGTATACGAATGAGATGAATGCAAATAAATTGTAAAAATGCATGACAAATACAATAAGAGCAAGGTTCACCTAAGTATGTCAAGGAACCATCCCTGATACCAAATGAAAATATATAATATGTGTCTGAATTAACCTAGATGGGGTGAATAGGTTTAAATCGATTGTTTAATGATTTTTTGATTAATCAATGTTTACGAATTTACCTCATATTGGAAAGCAGTCAATTAATACTTAAACATGCGAAAAACAATAATAACACAAGAGTTGTTTTACGTGAGAAACCTTCCAACTGGGAAAAACACATGGGCTATCCATCTAGCCATATACGGTCCTCAAATCCACTATTTGAATAAAATTTTACAACCTATATTGACCTCAAATCAAACCATTCTTAGTCACTAACCATTTCACTCTACCCAACGGGCCTTTAATAGAGATCCTTGACTAATTTACTTATGCACTAATTCACTTAATCACAAGGCTTAACAATCTAATATGAGATTTAACAATCTATGTGAATATTTAAAAATATTCGAACATGCAGTTAATGTTAGGCAACACTAAATGCTTATCTAGAGATTTCAAGATGACAATAAGCACAAATCCTAAATATCAACAAATAAATACAAAGCAAGAAGATTTAGGTAGAGGGTAAAATGGTCCTAAATGATAACTATCAATGAACATACAATCTCAACAAACAATTAAAGACTCAAACATGTTAGAAATAACATTAAGCAAAGAGTCATGCATTTAATTAACAAAATAAATTCTATCCTAGGCAAACAAGAACATAAAAGTAAAGTAAAGAGTTCTAGAACATGTTTCATATACATAGTTAAAAAAAATAAGAAGTCCCATGATGAGATGATTGATCGAGCCAAAAATACCATACAATTTGGCCCTCGAATCAAATTCATTTGTCCCCTTTTAGTGCATTTTTGGTTATCTTATGGCTTGTGTTGTATGTTTCCAGGCAATTAGGTTCAAGCTGGAAGAAATGATGAAAAACCATGGTATAGCATGAAAAAGAGACCAAAAACCAATGAAGGGAAAAGCTCAGTGCGCTGGTACTGCGCGAGTCCTTACGTATGCACTACCAGCGCAAATGAAAAAGAAATTGAAGGTAGGGGAATGCGTAAGTAGTACCAGCGCTATACCAGTGTATTTTCAAACGCACCGAAGGTGAATTATCTGCCATCAAGTCATTGCGCGGGTAGCACCGATGCTATACCAGTGCATTTGCCCATGCACCGAAGATGAAGGATTTAGTTCCAGGGGACTACGCGGGTATATACTCGTGATATACCCGTGCATTTTACTTGATTTATCTATCCACATCAGTATAACAGACCCATTTTTTGAAATCATATTTAAAGATTTGCTAATGATACCTGATAAACGTCCACATACATATTCAACACATATTTTCTATCTCTAGATCTAGGAATTTCATTTCTTTCAAAACCCATCCAAACCCACCATTCATTTCAATCAATTGCTACCCTATAAGGTCATTGGAGAGGAGATTGGATTTTGAAGAAGATGAAGGTCTTACATGGGTCCTTCATATTCCTCTCTTACTTGTTGTTTTCTTATGATTGTCATGAGTACCTAATCACCCCACTAGGGGGTATATGTGATTCATTTGTGAATAGTGGGCTTTGTATTGAACTCTATATTTTACATGAATCTATCAATTTTGTTTAATTCAATAGTTTAATTTGATTTCAAAGATGATTTGCTTATGTTTGCACCTTCCTCTTTTTGTAAAATTATATGAGAAACTATTTTAGTAGTGATTGGGTATACATCTACTTAATCTCCTTTTAGAGCAATTGAATGAAAGGGTTAAACAAGAGTACATCCTCGAGTGAAACCCTGGTTTAATAATCTCATTTCTTATCTAATCTTAATGTGTAATCAATTATATGCATCTAGGTTGATTGCTTGTGAAACATTAAGCATCAAGTCTATACATCTAGATTGATGACTTTATAAAAAGATTTACCCCTAATTTGATAGATGTACATTCATGGACAATCAATTGTGGGTGGCCAATTATATACATCTAGATTGGAAACCCCTGAGAGATATACAATCAGCACTATACATCTAGGTTGGTTACAGTAGTTTAACATTCATTAATGGTTAAGTTCATCCTAGCCTGTCATTTACCTATGGAATCCATCCATTCCCTAGTCCATATATCATACATTTACACACCTATCATTTCCTAGTTGCATCTTAGTTTATTTATATTTAGTTTTCATTTGGTTCATCTCATCTCAATAATCTTATCATTTTACTCTTATTGCATTTAAGTTTTATTGCTTTGTTAATCACTAGAGTTTCAATTTAATCATAGCTTGCGTCGATCTCTGTGGACCTAGCTTGCCACATATACTTGTTTCATACATTATAGGTGCATAATTGTGTTTTATAAATTTTGTTTGACGAGTGTTTTCTTACAAGAAAAATCTGCTCCATCGAAATGGCATCGCTGCTGGGTTTTGGCATCCATTGTTGTGACTAGAATGTACTTTAGTTAGTTAGGTTTAGCTTTTGTCTGTTGTGTATTGTTTTTGTTTTCTTTTACCTTGTGTTTTGTTCTTTTTGTAGTCTTAGGTGTTTAGTTTTATGCACAAGAGACGTTCATTGAGAAGACTAATGTTACCAGCCCAAGACAACATAAACCGAATAGGTGGGATTATTAGGCAGTTTAAGGATAATAGGTTAAAAGAAAAGTTGGCCGAAGAAAATTTGCCTAACATTCTGGTTGAGGAAGAGGAAATGCAAGAAATTGACATAGGAATAAATATCAGGGAGTATACCCTCCCCTCAATGAGAATTGAGCAGCCCACGACCAATGTTTTAGATGAGATTACGAGGCAGTAATAATTGAAAGGCATGCACGTGAACCTACTGCCATCGTTTCATTGGTTACCTTCAGAAGACTGTCTATAGTTCATCAAGAAATACAGTGCAGTTTTAGAAACTATTCCGATTATGGTCTGTAACACAGTTTTGACTAGAGGTCAATTGTAAATGGGATGCTTTCAGTACTGCTTAAAGGACCGAGCAATGCAATGGTATATGACATTAAAGCCTAGAACTTTCACTACATGGCCTTAGGTGTGCAAAGCTTTCTGCAATAAATGTTTTCCAACTATGAAATCCTGAGAAGTGAAGATAAATATCGCCACCTTTAGTAAGGAGGATGGAGAACCATTCCATAAAGCATGGGAGAGATTCCACCTTCTGCTAGCACAGGTGCCACCACACACATATCTAGATGAATAGAAAGTGACTTCTTTCTATCTCTATTATCACCCAAATGATGGTAGACAACACTTGTGGAGGCATAATTGCTGAAAAAAGAGCACCAGAAGCTTATGAGATCACTGAGAAGTTGGCCTAAAATTCTCTGCAAAGGTCCTCCAACAATAGAAAAAGTGGCAATATAGAAATTGATAGAGGCACTGGTGTGGCAATCAAAATGTCAAGAATGAAGAAGTAAATGCAATATGTAAAATACATGATGAAAAATGTGTACAAGTCAGGTGCCCAAGTAAACCAGGTTATGTGTGATCCTATAATGGGAGAGGGATAGTGTAAGCAAGAGGAGGCCCAAGTGTTGGGTAGTTTTCAAAGACAAAGGAGTGATCCCTACTCAAACACATACAATCCAGGATGAAGAAGCCATCCAAATTTTTATGGAGCAACAACAATCTCAATCAGAACCAAGGGTTTCAGAACCAAGGATTTAACATGTATAATAACTAGAGTGGTCCAAGGAACCAATGACAAAACACACAAAATCAACCTCAGACAAATTTCAATAACCAACCTAGGCAATATCAGAAGAAAACCAAGTCACTTGAGGAGATGATGAAAGAATTGGTACTAAACCATCAAAAGTCCAATCAAGAATTGAATAATTCTCAGATTGAAACACAACAGAGGTTGCAAAATTACATTGAGACCAATGACTAAAGGAACTAAGGTTTAGATGCAAATATAAGAAGAATGGAGACTCAACTAGCTCAAATCGTGAAGTCTCTATTAAAGCAAGATGAGGGAAAATTTGTGAGTGGAAGCTAGCACACCAAGGTTCTAGAGGTTGAGAAAAATGAGAGTATCGTATGGGGTAATGTGAGAAGCGGAGAGTTTAGAGAGTTGGTGAAGATCTTAGGGAATGATAAAGAGGTAATAGAGAAGACCATCTCAGTAAAGCTAGAAGACCCCGAGAGCTTCACCATTCTTGTTAGCATGGGAAGTTTAAGATTGATGGAGGCGGTACTTGATATGGGTGCTAGCATCAATATGATGCCCCTACAAGTGTGAAGAGAATTGAAGATTGGGTTTATTAAACCTACAACCTTCACTTAGAGAATGGCTAATAACTCTAAGCAAACCCCAGCTGTCACTGTTAAAAATGTACAGTTAGACATACATGGTTTAAAAGTACCAGTGGACTTTATGATTCTAGAGGTAAAAGATAATGGAACCCAAGATAGGGATTGGAAATTGCTATTGGGTAGGCCATTCATGGCCATAGCCGAGATGTTGGTAAATGTTATCTCTAGACAGTCATCTCTTAATTACAGAGGCAAAAAGATCGAATTTGTTGTGAAGAGACTTGATGAGAGGAAAAATGATAAAGGTTGTCTAGTGATAGAGGTGTTCAAGAACCGAAAAAAAGGAGCAAGTTTAGGGACTTAGTGAAAGCATTTGAGTTAGCTTTCGAGATGGAGAAAGGGCACCAAGATGGCCTTGAATGGAAAAAGGCAGAAGTTAGAGAATAAGCAATTTTTTATGATAAGATGTTGAAGAAAGTAGCCAAAGAGTATAATTTGAGGAAGAAAACAAGGGGATACAGCTCGAAGTGAAACACCTCAAGGTGAAAAATGGGGTTCTAAGGGAAAAGAATCATTAATTTTCCACTCTTAACAAGGAGTTGGGAGAGCAAATAGAAACTATTGAGGTGTAAAATGAGGTTAAGACAAAAGATCTAAGAGAACTTGTAAATATTTTAGAGGAATTTGAGGAGGAGCATGGGAAGAGAACTAGGAAAATGATAATAGAGATGGAAAGAAAGGAGAATGCTTTGAAAGTGGTGAGTGAGCAATTAAGCAATAAAGATGAAAAATTGAAGATAGCAAAGATCAAGGGGTGTGATTACTTGGTACAACTTGACAACGTGGAAAGAAAAATAAAGGTTCTTCAAAAGAGGCAGCACCAACAACCTCATGATTACGTCTACAGAGGGAGTTCTTCTAATTATCTCATCACTTGCTATTTTTGTTCTAGAAAAGGGCATATTAAGGCCCAATGTTCTAAATTTAACGCATTTAAACAACATCAATATAGGTCTAAAAAGAACCCACTCAGAATCAAGAAAATTTAGGTCAAGAAAGACCTAGTAGATAAGGTTAGGATTAAGGGGAAATGGATTGTTGATGAGACCTTGACATTCATTTGGGTGATCAAGGGTAATGGACTTCCCCACTCAATCAAACCACATTTGGTTGACTCAAATCCTACCTTTCATGCATTGCACTATAATCTTTAGTATAAGTGGTTTTTACAATCTATTTTACCTTTTTTATCATGTGTTACTTTTATTTTAGATTGACAACATGTGCTTGTGTTGACAAGGTAGCTTGTGGTAAAGAGAAAACTTATTGTGATTGCCTTGAAATATAATGCATAATGGATTTTAGTTATGAATTTCTAGTGTTTATGCTTTTAGTCGGTGATTATAGAATGAATGTTTGAGTGAAAAATATGGTTTTGTGCAGGAGAACGAGAACTTCCATGATTTCAAGCAACTTAGAAACAAAAGACAACATGTGTGAAGCAGCAAACAGTGTGCGGGCAATACCTGCACTATACTAACGCATTTGCCCACGCACCTGGGAAAATGAATCAATAATCAGGGAGTTGCATGGGTAACTGTGCGGGTTAACCGCGCTATACCCGCGTATTGAGACATGTATATAAGTGCCTTACTGTTTTCAAGTGAGCCATATCACTAGCTAAATAAAACTTTTCTTCATCGCTTTCTTCTTTGAAGGTAAAACTTGTTTAACATTGTCCAATTCAAGTCAAAAAGGTATGTATTTCATCCATAATCTTGTGTTAACAATGTTTGGCTTCCAAGTTCATCTCTTTCTCCCAGACTATCTCCACAATGTTGCATGAACCCGAAACTGAGTATAAACCCACGAACTCTTGCAATATTTTGTGTGATTTTCATGAATGTGTTTTGGGTATGCCTAATTAATGCTTATGGTTATGCAAGTGATGATTTAGAACAAGTATTGCCTATTGTTTTGTTAGAATCATATCAAGGATTTTTATTTGTTCTTTGAATATGATAGCATGATTGGATGATGTCTTTATGTACTTATTGATATACATTGTATGTTTAGTTGATTGGAATGAATTTACTACACAAAATATGCTTAAATCACATAGCACGTCTGTCTCAATGCAATGCGCAGGTATTTACCCGCACAATACCCCCGTACTATGGGCTTAATGTAGAAAAATTCCTCCTTTTGTTTCATCCTTACGTAAGCCATCATGTATCCCATTTACATGTTAATTTACTTAACAATTGGGTGTTTGATATTGCAGATGTCATCTCGAACCAAGACAGTTCAGAAGAAAAATAGTAGCAAGAGGAGAAGACCTCAAACACCCCTGAACCAGTATGTGAGCATAAAAGTGACTTCCCAAGTAATTTGGAAGACTTCATGAATTGGGAGATACATTCAGAGAGGGGTATAGACTTACAAGGCTTGGAAGATACACCTATTCCTCAGGTGGTTCAGAGAAGGGGATGGGAAACCTTAGTCAGAAGCTCGTGGCGATATTGACAACAGATTATGGCATAATTTTATGCACACATGGTACCAGATGATGTCCAACAGAATGGTTAAGAATTAGTCCAGGGAGTTGAGGTACACAACAACAGTGTCATCAATGAGTATTATAGGATCGAACTCCGTAATGATCAAGAAGTATTAGGCATATTAAGAGAGGGGTTGACTTGGGACGAGGCTTTTGTCAAACAGAATATGGACCTTACAGATCAGTTGGTGATACACCCTATGGAGTTCTAGGTGGCTCCAGCGTATCATATAAAGCACTCCAATCTAAAGTTTGAACTTGGTTTATGGAATATATTTATATCTCACTCATTGAGACCCATGCTATACACGACCACTGTTCCATTCGAGGTAGCCATTATCCTACACTGTATTCAGAATGCCCTCCCAGTCAATGTGGGTAGCCTTATCAGATGGGAGATACTTGGGTGCGAAAAGGTTGATAGGTAGTCACTTATTTCCTTTGCTTGATCACCGGTTTGTGCAGAAGAGTAGGTGTTGATTTTGGAAACACTTCACGGTACTGGCCCCCAGATGACATCAGAGTGAATACTTGGAACAGTTTGATCAATGAGAGGGACCTTTCAAGCAACAAAAGGAAGAATAGGAAGAAGAAAATGGGAGCATGCACTACTTCAAGTAGAGCACATTAGAAGGAGCCCAAAGTTATGGAGTTTGAGCTTGAGCAGAGGTACCTTTAGCAGCTTCCAGCACCTGCTACTGAGGATACGAATGCAGTACCTTGGCAGGCACTTATCAAGCGGATAACGAACCTTAAGACATTGGTAAACACATTGAGCTCTAATTTTTGAGTTTTAGGTGGAAAACACTATAAAGATGGAAGATCTATGGACCAACATCACCATCCTAATGAAGGTGTTGAAGGTTGTTCTGTATGAGAGAAGAGGAAGAAAAACCACCACATCAAGTGTACCTGCTAGAGGCCCAATGATCGACCCATATGAAGTAGAGCTTAGGGCAGCAAACGAGATATCCAGAAAGAAGGCCGAAGAAAGAGCAAGAGCTAAAGCAGACCTCAAAGGAAAGAGGACAACCATAGAGATCATCGAGGAGTCAGATGACGATGAGTGATCACCAGTCTTAACTATTTTCATATTGTTTTAGCTTTTCATTCGAACTATACTTTTACATTTGCTTTAAGGATTAGTTGCTAGGATGATTTTATTTTCATTTCATTTTTGTTTGGTTTTTAGTGTTGGATAATATTTTGGGATGCTTGTGGATATTATTTTGCTTAGAATTTAGAGCATATTTTTGGACATATTGTCTATCTCATTTGTTTTTGGTGAATGTTGCCATCTTGTAGTGAAGTGCTCAACGAGGGTTCTTTTATCTCTTGGGAAGACCCAACAACAATTTGTAAGTCAATGAGGATGAGCAAGCCAAGAGTGCTTATAAAAATAGCGAAAGGCTCTATCTTCAAAGGGAGTTCTTACCACCTTTACATTTATTTATTAAAAAATAAGAATAAAAAATCCATCCCCATCTCAAGTCTCAACTTCATTTCAACATTAAATTAAATAAAAATAAAAATAAAAATAAAAAACTACGTCTTCAACATTACCATTGTTATATGTATTTTTCGTCAGTATGACACATCAGCAAAAGTAGCAGGTAATGCAGAAATATAGTGATTCCACATCATCAAACGTCAACCAGTCAACTAGAGGGACATTGGCCAATGACATTTCATCAAAAAAATTGATATGGAAGTTAGAAGCGTATGCTCCAAGTAATCCAGTAAAACAAGTCTTAATGAGCGAAGATCTCTACTCAGCGAGATTTACTCGGCCAAAATAGGAAATATGACCGTATCATGACACGCCATATCAAGCGAAGATTCAATCAGATACTAAATCTAAGAATCATACTCCAATAAGGGAGTATTCCTATTTCCCATTCAGTATAACAGAATTCTAATTAGGAAGAAACTCATAGCTTCCAGAAGGATAAACACCAAACGATAAATAAGTCCTAAACGGACTATATTACTAGAATCCTACAAAGATTCTAATTAATAAATTCACCAATCGTACGACAAGAAATAGGGAAACCATAGATCGAACCATATAAATACATCCATGTATTCATTAAATCAGAACAAGATCATAATCAACATGAGCTACCATCTGAGAGAAAAGCGAGTATTGAGTGTTGTAATTATTCTATTCTTAGTGGATCGATTCTCACCGTCACTGGCATCGTGGATGTTTTCCCGTCTTGGGGTTTTACCATGTAAAACATTAGTTGTATTTGATTTATTCTTTATTTCCTACTCTTCTACATTATTATTCTCAAATACGAACAAGTCGTATCACATCCACGTGGAGAAAGAGGCTTTGATCATTCAACACTTGATTGGCCAAAGCTTTGATCTGCCTACGTGTTAATGTTTGGCGGTTGAATTTTCGACGATCCAAAAGTCACCATCAACAATTGGCACTAGAAAGAGGGGGTGAACTCAACTTCGAGGAACCCTCATGTACAGACTACGGAAAATTTTGATGTGGATCCTACATCTGAACACCATAGCAAATGACCATTGGAAGCGTTAGGGGGTGGATCATCAACAGTTCCTGCAGCAAGAGGCAAGGTCATGATGAAATTAAGAGGTAGAATATTGAAAGAGCAGTTCTCACAAAGCTTCATGGTGCCCATAATCGGCCTGAGGAATTGCTTTCCCATTCCAACAACTAACAAAACCAAAGTTGTCACAAGTTACAGAACTTCTGACCTTCACGAACTAAAGTGAGTATAACTCTCTCTATAAAACTCGGAATCACAAACCGTAAAAACTATTGAAAACTATACCTCCAGACCTTCCTAAGAATATATGGTCCGCAACCTAGTTCGATTCATGCAATATTTGTGTCCCCCATAACACTGCAACAAGCAACTCGCGGATGATTTTCTGATCTGACCGCCTAAATAGTCATATCTCCCTCCATAGAACTCGGATTCATGAGTCGTAAAAACTGATGGAAACTAGAAATCTAAAGATTTCCAAGTATATATGGTTCGGAGCCTACTGAAATCTGAGTAATGTTTAGTGGCTCCCGTAATATTGAAGAAGATAGATCACTGACAAATTTCTGATCTGACTATCAAGCACTAAAACAGACATATCTCCCTATACGAAAGTCAAAATCATAAACCGTGAATTTTTCTATAAACTAGATGCGCGTATCTTTCCGGGGATATATGGTCCACAACACAATTCATTTCGAGGAATATTTGACAACCTCCAGAACATTGTAATCCAGCAAAAGAGAAAAATGGACCTAAAATCGATTCTCAGCTAAAGCTCACTCAACTCTTCGTTACCGACTAGTCCAACAACAAAGGATCCGAGTGTTAGTAAGATCCATTCAAAGTGGGATCTAAGCAAAGTCGAGAGATAGGATTCGAGCGTTAGTAAGATCCATTCAAAATGGGATCTGAGCAAAGCTGAGAGATAGGATCAACACGTTAGTAAGATCCGCTCATAGTGGAATCCGAGCACCACCGAGAGATTGGATCCGAGCGTTAGTAAGATCTGCTAAAATTAGGATCCAAGCAAAGTTGAGAGAGGATCCGAGCATTAGTAAGATCCACTCAAAGTGGGATCTAAGCAAAGCCGAGAGATAGGATCCGAGCGTTAGTATGATCCACTCAAAGTGGGATCCTAGCAAAGCCAAGAGATAGTATTCGAGCGTTAGTAAGAACCGCTCAAAGATTAAAGGTTTCGAGCAAAGCTAAACAACACTAAAATGGGTCTCAGATTCACCCGAATAGGCGAGAAGATCCAGATGCTAAAATAAAGAGGGTCAAAACTTGGCGAGCATAAAAAATGACGCTTAAATGACTGAGTGAAGTATCAATAAGTTAGGACCTCCTCGGAATATAGAGACTTAAAAGCACCCGAGCACCAAATCTTAAGTGCCAATCTATTCAGCTTGTTGTGGCAGTTCAACTCACCATATCTATTCAGCTTGGGGAAATAACTTAACATGTTGTTGATATTCCATTAGGCTCATTGCCTCTTTACCTCTTCAATAAAAAAAATGCCAAGCTCATCCCAGTGTATGACTAGTTCAAAAAAAAGGGAGAACTCAAAAATCAAGGCTCGTGGAGACAGCAGTTCATCGAACACGATTAGAACCAAATGCAAGTAAGACTTTACAATTATGTTTATATAAACAAAGTACTTTTTTGATGTCAGGAATACTAGTTAGAAGGCCTTAAAAAAGAAGGGTATACCACGTACCAAATCTATATAGCACAGAAGTGGACGCCTGGGCATTACTAAATTTACAAGGAAAAAATTATAAGAAATGAGGAGTTAAAGGATATATCTAAGTCTCCCGTCTCAACATTTCTTTTGACACCTTCTACAAGAGAGCCATAAAAAAAATCATATGTTGATTACTTAAAAGGATGATTGATCATTTGGCAATTAGACATGGTCCGACCAGACTAAGTGCAAGTTCATATCACAATAAACTATTCAAAGGCATCTCAGTGACCAGATCTATATCCCAAAGACATTGGCAGATATGTCCATAAATGTATCTCAGCAACATAACCGGTCTTGAAGATTATCAGTTTGCAAGAGTAAAAAAATAATCAGAGGAGTTCAATTCAAATCCCCTTCGTAGAGTCGTCAAGATCTCAGCCCACGAATTTGAGGGGGTATTGTTATTTGTACTTTTTGTCAGTATGACACGTACGTAAAGGTAGCAGGATATTGGAACCCTGTTCACCGGTTACGCAGTGGAACTAAGTTTTAAAATTTTTATACAAATCATAATCTGGATCTAGGACCAGTGAACTTGGGATCGTAATTATTTTTCGGAACTAATACATACAGTATATAAACCCAAGAAATTGAAATCGATATAATCAGAAGAAGAAAATCATAAAACTCCTTACCTTTATGATATGCTCCTATCTGAACCAATCTTACCAACGTTTGGAGGCTTCTTCACTTTACGATATGCTCTTGTCTGAACCACTCGATCTTCCTCGCTATCTCCCAGGACTGGTAACTGCGTGCGGGCACGTCACAGTTTCAGGAACTTGAATGGAGGATGTAGAGAAATACTTGAAGAAACTCTTTCTTCTCAATTTGGTGTATTGATTTCAAGCACATAGGAATTGCATCTCATGCAAAAAATATATTGACAGATGTGATTCCGTATTTAAAAACAATATATATCAAATATATATGTATATAGTATTTCTCATGCACCCTTTTTGATGACAGAGCAAGCACTTGATGTTTTAATAAAAATATGCCTCTCCCCTGTTGTGATAATGCGTTAATATATATATATATATATATTTGATTTTTTTTAATAGATTCAACACCCACAATTGCTTTTGTGTGTATGTATCAATAGTTGTGTTGATTCACGCATCCAGTGTTTGTATCATATACCAACACATATACATGTGCATTAATTTTATCTTTTTAAAATTTTAAAACATATATATCATATATTGTCGTCTGTGGATTTCACCAAGCATACACGTCATCAATAAGAGGGAGAAAGTTACCAGATGGACGTCCAAATAAGCACTTAGGAAACATCCTACGAGGCGTCATTAAGGAGAAGAAACCCGAGTAAAAAAGTATCAAGGCAAGACCTACTTGGAATCAGCTAAAACAATTAAACTTACTCGGGGTGAGTAAAAAAACATTTTTCACTCGGATCATGAGACGTCATTCGAACCAGCATACTTAACATTATACTCAGGATAAGCACGACAACCGAGTAAGAAGCTTAGAGAGTACTCCATAAGTCCAGTCAAAAGGCTCCTTATTAAAGAAGGATTCTAAAGAAAGAGAATGTTAAGCATAAAGAGTTCCTCCTCCGAGAACACTTCTGATTCTCCAAGAAGTATATACTCTTATAAGGAAATAAGTCCTAATCGGACTATGCTGCTATAATCGCATTTAATATCATTACTACCTTTTGAAACAGGAAAGAAGACAAATCTACTTCAAACGAGTAACCGAAATCACAATTAAATACAAAGATCATGTATTACTTGTAAAAGGCAGATTAGGGTTCTATAAAACGTATAAATAGACCCATAATCTCATATAGACGATATAGCAGACACAGCAGTGATACAAAAATTATTAAAAGAGAGAAAGAGAGATCGAGGGTTGTAATTACTTTCTTCATAGTGGATTTTGGCTAGGTGAATCATATAACCACTCGTGGATGTTTCTCCGATCACTGGAGTTTTACGACGTAAAACTTGTGTCTTTTTACTTCCTTTTTCTCTCTTCTTTGATTTTTAGCTAAAATCCGGTCCTTGTTGGCTTTTCTGACAAAATCCAGAAATGAACGTCAACAATTGGCGCTAGAAGGTGGGGCGTGTCGAACCTCCGACCTTGTTAAAAGCGATGGCAAGAAGTAGAAGTAGTTCAGGGAATGGCCAAAAATCACTAGGCGATTTCCATGTTGCAAACACGTCACGAGATCCTGCAGCAAACTTAGAAAACCAGCCTGCACACCAGGCAGGGATCCAACAAGTGCCTCCAACCAACAGAGATCTGACGCTGCGTTTCTAAGAGGCATTGCAGTAATTGGTGACAGACGCAGCAAGGGAAGGGGTTGATCTACTGGCTGCAGGAGCACATACTCCTAATTCTGCACCCGTAAAGCTCCGTTCGGTGTTGGTTGGGCCAGGAATAATTATGCCAAAAACCAAAAGGAACTCTTCCCCAATCCACCCGGCTGGACAGAAAACATCTGAAGAGGAACAACCTCTCCAGAGGCTAGACCACAATCAAACAGTACGGGCCAGATATCGTAAATAAGACCAGTGCAGAGGTCGATCATCATCAGATGACAGTGATCAACACCATCACAAACGTCATCATGGAGTCACACGAGAGGTCCGGCATCAGAGTGAAGAGTCTGAGAAAAGAATGACAATAACCCAGCGGTTTAACCGTCGGGGAAGTCCGATGGGAAATAGAGATGTTACAATCCAGAGCCTAACTCCAGAAGTAGAGAATAACAGGCATCAGATGGAAGCGTTGGTCAGACGTTATGGCTATAACGATCTATCCGATGATGACTCTGACAGTCCATTCACCGTGGAAATTTTGCAGACCCCTTTCCCAGAAAGATTCAGGATGCTGCATATGGAGCAATTCAGAAAATATACAGATCCAAAGGAGCACGTTAGCGCTATAAAAGTGCCATGGCTTAATATGCCCGCAGTGACCCCCTATTGCGTCTCAACTTTCCGCAAACACTAGGAGACACAGGGTCAAGATGGTTCAAGTGACTACCCCCGGTGAGCATCGAAAATTTCAGCGAACTAAGCAGAAGCTTCTCAAGGTAATTTATGAGCAATGTTCACAAGAAAAAGTCGGTGGCCTACCCCTCTCAAATAAAGCAGGGGAAGGACGAGTCATTAAAGAAATACTTAGGCCGATTCGGCCAAGCAGTATCAGAAATTGGCAGTGCAAACGATGAAGCAATTATTGCTGCTTTCACCAATAACTTGCAAAATGGACGGCTATCCTTTGATTTGAGAAGAGCACGGCTGACCAGGTATGCTGACATGATGGATATGGCAGGAGGATATGCACTGGCCGAAGAAGTAGAGTTAGCTACAAGAGGGAGCTATATGCACGGAGGAAAGCCTGAACAGAAGGATGCTAAATCCAAGGGGCAGAATCAAAAGGAAAAGCTAAAAGGGAACGACAAGGAGAACAACAAGGATGAAGGTAATGGGCAGAATACCAAACAGTCCACAGATAAATACCGAGGCAGATAGACCAATTACACCCCTCTTCGAAAAAAACGAGAAGAAATTCTAGCCATCCTAGAAGAGAAGAATATGGTCCAAGAACCGCGGTGACAGTCTCAGTTTGCCTGGAAAGATACAACCAAGTATTGCAGGTTTCACAAGGAAACCGGGCACGAGACATCAAAGTGTTACCAGCTCAAAGATTACATAGAGACTCTCATTCGGGAAGGGCATTTGCTGGATATAATCTTAAAAAAAGATGAGAAATCAGAAGCTAAGAAAGAAGTTAAAGTTGATCATTCTGGAAGAAATCAAAAGGCCCGTCCCGAAGCCAATCAGATAATACATACAATTTTCGGAGGACCCTCTATTGGGAGAAGCAACCGAGAACGAAATCAGGAAATTAGAGAAGCAATAGAAGCAAAGAATAACTTCGATGTAAACTCGGTTGAGCCAGACTCGAAAAGGGTAAAGGAAGGATGGGACCCAATAGTCTTTACAGAGGCAGATTCCCATGGCGTCGATGTTCGGCCTAATGACGCTTTGGTTATAAGTGCCCGGATTGGCCATAGGGAAGTCCGGAGAATTTTAATAGATAATGGGAGTTCAGCAGACATCCTAAGCGTGACCGTATACGACCAGCTAAGACTAGACCGAAAAGATTTACAGCCTTTCCATACTCCATTAAGAGGGTTTGGAGGGATAGAGTTCAGGTCACTCAGGACGGTAAAACTACCCGTAAAGAGAGGAACGACACCATGCCAGAGGACTGTTCTGCTCGACATCTTGGTAGTTGATTTGGACAATTGGCCGTATAATGCATTATTGGGTCGGCCATTCCTGAATAAAACAAGGGTCGTGACAGCCACTTATGCATTAATGATCAAGTTCCTAACAGAACAAGGGGTTGGGATAGTCAAGGGTTCCCAAGAGATGGTCCGAAGAGCAAACCTGTCAGTATACAAAGACAAGCATGATGCTGAAAAATTGTGCACCATAGTGCAACCAAATCAGTGTAAAGATTCCTTGTTATTCAAACTGGATCAGATGGAGGACTCGAATGAATCCAAAACAGAATTGGTTGAAGAAGTAGTACTAAAAGAAGATGAACCGGATTAGAAAATCAAGATCGGGGCTAACTTGGATGGAAAAGTCAAGCAAGACCTAACCAATCTGCTTAGAGAGTACAAAGATGTGTTCGCTTGGAGTCACGAAGATATGATCGGAATAGATGCCCGAGTAATATCCCACCACCTCGCAGTTAACCCGAATGCAAAACCAGTAATACAAAAGAGAAGATCGTTCAATCCTGAAAGAAGTCAAGCAATCAAACAAGAGGTGGAAAAGCTACTGGCAACTGGATCAATCAGAGAAGTCAGCTACCCTCAGTGGGTTGCCAACGTAGTCCTCGTCCAAAAGAAAAATGGACAATGGAGGATGTGCGTAGATTTCACGGATCTGAACAAGGCATGCCTAAAGGATAGCTTCCCACTTCCAAAGATAGACCAGCTAGTGGATGCCATAGCAGGTCATGAATTGCTCAGCTTCATGGACGCTTACTCGGGATACAATCAGATCCGAATGAGCAAAGCTGATGAAGAAAAAACAGCTTTCACAATGGATCAGGGTTTATATTGCTACATAGTAATGCCCTTCGGTTTAAAAAATGCAGAGGCTACGTATCAAAGGTTGGTCAACAAAATCTTCACTCGGCAAATAGGAAGAAACATGGAAGTGTATATTGATGACATGTTGACTGAAAGTGTCTTGGCAGATAAGCATGCCCAGGACCTCTGAGAGACATTTGATGTCCTAAGAAGATACTAGATAAAACTAAACCCGAACAAATGTTTATTCGGAGTCCCTTTGGGAAAATTCTTGGGTTTTCTAGTTCACCAATGAGGAATCGAAGTTAATCCCGAGAAGATCCAGGTCTTGCAAAAAAAGACCTCACCCAAAACATTGAAAGAAGTACAGCGCTTAACAGGGTTTTTAGCTTCCTTGGGAAGATTCATCTCGAGGGCTACAGACAGGTGCACACCCTTTTTCAAGATAATCAAAAAAGGGAAAGGACTCGAGTGGAATAAAGAGTGCGACCAGGCATTCTTAAAAATAAAAGAGTATCTGGCACAAGCACCAGTTCTCTCAAAACCGTAAAAAGGGGAAATACTTCAGCTGTATCTATCAATAACCGAGCTTGCAGCAAGTTCAGTCTTAGTCAGAACAGAAGATGGAGTGCAGAAACTAGTGTATTATACCAGCAAGGAACTCTTACCGGCTGAGGCCAGGTACTCACAGGCAGAGAATATGGCCTTAGCATTGGTTTCAGCAGCAAAAAAGTTGAGACCATACTTTCAGGCCCATACAATCTAGGTTCTCACCAATTGCCCATTAAGACAAATTTTACAAAAGCCGGAAATATCAAGAAGACATACCAAATGGGCAATCGAGCTAAGTGAATTCGATATTCATTATGTCCCCAGAACCTCCCTCAAAGGACAAGTTGTGGCAGACTTCATAGCCGAGTTCACAGAACCAAACCTGGAAGTAAAAAGACTATTGGATAAAAGTTTCCCATGGAAACTGTATGTTGATGGTTCTTCAAACACTTATGGCAGCGGGGCAGGGATCGTAGTTCGTACCCCAGAAGGAGATGATGTTGAATGTTCCATGAGATTTGATTTCAAAGTAACCAATAATCAAGCCGAGTATGAGGCATTGTTAGCTGGACTAGGAGTCTGTATAGCTCTCGGGGCAGTTGAAGTCGAGATATTCAGCGATTCACAGGTAGTTGTCAACCATGTTATAGACGAGTACCAGGCCAAAGATGAAGGTATGATAGCCTACCATGACATCGCGAAACAGCTCTTCCAAAAATTTAAAGAATACAAGATCGCTCAGATCCCTAGAGAAGAAAATGAAAAGGTTGACGCATTGTCTAAATTAGTGTCGGCAACAACCACAATCAGACCAAAAACCATTCCGGTTGCACACCTCCTTAAACCGAGTACAGCTGAACCTAAGCATTTGGAAATTTTAGAAGTCCGAACACCGTAAGATATTTGGATGGTCCAGTTGAGAAGGTTCCTGGAAAAAGGTGTGCTCCCGAAAGATCAGGTACTAGCAAAACGCATCAGGTATCGATCGGCTAGGTATACCGTGATCGGAGGAGAATTATACAGAAGGGGGTTTTCCTGAGCTCTCTAGAGATGTGTACCGGAAGAAGATGCATATCGAATACTTCAAGAGATCCATAAAGTAGTTTGCGGAAACCACACCGGGGGTAGAAGTCTAACGTATAAGGTGCTCAGGCAAGGCTATTACTGGCCTACGCTTTTCTCAGATGCACAACAGTGGTCGGAAAGTTGCAATACCTATCAAAGGATTGCTAACGATATCTGACAATCCCCAGAAAAGCTCAGAAATCTCACTGCCCCATGGCCATTCGCCATGTAGGGCCTAGACCTGATCGGCCCAATGCCTGCTGGGACAGGGTGTGGAGCAAAGCACGCCATAGTAACTGTCGATTATTTCACAAAATGGGCATAAGCTGAAGCACTGGTGCATATCACAGAAGCCAACACCACAAATTTTGTAAAGAAGAACATACTTTATAGGTTTGGAGTTCCTGACACTATAATCACTGACAATGGCACCCAGTTTGATAACCAAAAGTTCAGACAGTTGTGCGAGAAGTATCAGATTGCTAACTACTATGCGACACCAGCTCATCCTCAAACAAATGGGCAGATAGAAGCCATAAATAATATTATCAAGCACACCATCAAAGCAAAGTTGGATGCCAAAAAAGGAAGCTGGGTTGAAAAGCTTCCTGAAGCATTATGGGCATACCGGACGACAGCAAGGACTTCAACAGGAGAAACTCCGTTCACCTTAGCGTTCAAAACAGAAGTTGTCATCCCCGTAGAAACATCGTATACGTCCCCCCGGGTCAGGCTATACAATGAAGTGCAGAATATTGATATGCTACTATAAAGTTTGGATGAGCTAGAAGAAAAAAGGGAGAAGTCCCGAATAAGAAATACAGAATATCAACAAAGAGTGGCTCGCCACTACAATTGTCATGTTCAGATCAGAAAATTCCAGCTTGGAGACCTAGTGCTCAGGAGGGTATCACTTAACACGAAAAATAAAGCTGCAGGTTCCCTGGCAGATAAATGGGAGGGCACATACAAGGTCGAGGGAATAGCTGGCCATGGAGCATATTGGATTGCACGACCCAACGGAGGGGTTTTACCCCGACCATACAATGCTCAATATCTAAATATTTTCTATCCTTAACTTGTTTTTCCTTTTTGTTTTCTTAGTCAGGGCTATTAGTTGCGATAAATGTTAGCTATGGAATTTAAATGTGTTGATTTTGCAATGATAAATAAAAATTATTCCGGAATTCCGAAAAGAAGCATATGATAATAAGAGCATGATAATAAGAACATGCAAATAGAATACTCGGGACCATCAAATCCCGAATGTGTGGAGAAGCTTGAAGGAGCATGTCAGCCGAGCAAGGTCAAATCGACCTTAGCAAAAAGGCAAACTTGGTGCACCAGATTTTGGAAAATTGCTCTTGAGGCCATCGGAAGAAGTTCCGGTGAAATACGTAGCTGTGTTGAGCAATCTTAAAGAGAGCTCAACGATTCGGCAAACCCCCTTACGCATAGAAACTGGGGAGACGTGCTTGGTATTGCGTAAGGACTCGAACATATGATCATGGTGAGCCTTGATGTAATGTTCGGGTAACAACCGGGTATGAAACACGTAAACTTGCCTGTTTCAATATAACTCGGTTAATAATAAAGAGCCAGTTTAATAAGATACTTGGCAATTAAAGACATTCGGGTAACAACCGGTTTAATAAGATACTCGGTTAAGTCACCCGAACACTGAAGAGCCAGTTTAATAAGATACTTGGCGATTAAAGTTATTCAGGTGACAATCGGTTTAATAAGATACTCGATTGAGTTACCCGGACATCAGCCAGTTTAATACAGCACTCAGCAATAATCAACAATAAACAGATCAAGACCATTCAATTCAGAATAAAATAGAATTTTATTGCTCTCAAAAAGAATGGTTACAATTCAAAGAACCTTACAAAATATTTATATATATATATATATAAAGGAATCTTCTACAAATTTACAAAAGTCAAGGCTTTGAGGATTTCGAGCCTTTATCGATATTCGGGTCTGGCACCATCTCGTATTCACAGAGCAGGCTTTGTTAGACGGCCAAACAATAGGGTCGACGGTATCATCCATCCACTGGCTGTAATCCTCACCAGGGACCGGCCAGACATCTAGGACCACACCCTCAATTGACTCTTGACTGGCATAAAAGGTCGAGAGAGAATGCTCGGACGGAATCTTTAAATGCATGGGATAAGGCTCTTTTCCTTGACTATGTCAGTAGGCTCTCCATTTCTTCATCTGAATCTGAAGAGACTCCAAGGACCAGTCCACGTGATGTTTGATTGACAGCTTTCAATTAGCTCGAGCCTTTTCAGTCGCCCTATTCTTAACTTTGAAGAATTCGACGGCTGAAACTAGCCCGCATTGAAATTCCCGAAGAAGTAGGGTATCGTAAGCAGGGGATCTTTTAAAACGATCCATCTCTTGGACTTCAAGTTCCAACCTGGCCTCTAGGGATAGGGATTCAACTGTCAAAACTTAGAGCTCCAGATCTTTGATTTTTTGGTTATACGCCGACCTCGATTGCTCCGCCTCCTGCTTGGCCTTAAGCATGGATTCTTCAATAGAAGATAGAAGATTTTGAAGTGATGCAACCTTCTCTTCTGCCAAAGATGCCTTCTCCTCGACTTCAACCTGCTTCGCCAGACAATGGTTGATGAATATTTGTACAGAACTGACCTCTTGCTGATAAGCTTTCTCAGCTCGAGCACGACCTTCCTCACTTGCCTTCAGATGAGCCTCTAGACGCCTTATTCGATCAGCTTGATGTTGCTGCGTTTGAATTATCTCAGCAAATTTTGCCACCATCTGCAAAGGAATATATTTAGAAATCTGGCAGAAGCAAAACAATAAATAAGTCAGATTTAACTTACATAAGATGCACAGTTGAAAACGTTTTGAAGACGTTCGGACAGTAAACCATCTCTAAAGCCACTCCAGCGGTCTTCCCCAATGAAAGCCCGACCGGAGGACATCCCCCGTAGAATATCTTGGGGAGAAGGATTTAAAGGTGCCCTCGACGGTTCAACCCTTGTATTCCCAACCTCGGGGATAGAAGAAGCCCTGTTAGGTTCTGAGTCCGCCGTATCTATTGATGCCTCTTACGCCAACACTCGGAGAAATCTCATCCGTAACATCTTCATCGCTGGAGTCGATGAATGAGACTACCCTAGGAACTTTAAGAGGACGGGTCAGCGAACTAACTGCCTCTCGCTTCTCACCCCGAGAACGGTGGAAGTTAAGTTTAGCAGCAGGATCTTCCTGCAGATCGTCCCGAAAAGACTCAGGCACTTGATCAGTAAAGATGTCACCACCATCGCCAGTTTCAAACCGTCCAACAGGCTCTTCACCCGGGCTTTCACATTGCCTCTCCCTATTATCAGGCAGTTGGGTGTCAGTTGGCTCACTTTGGCCACTTGGATCAGCAGAATCCTGAGTAGAAGGCTGAGCACCCTGATAAACGTACTCGTGGATCTGTTCCTCAACAATATCGGTTTCCTCATCAGACTTGGGTGGAGAAATACCTTCATCGCCCTGACGGAAAGCTTCTTTTCTACTCTCCTGCAGAATCGACTTCACCTGGCGAGCCTGAAGATCGCTGACGACGTCTGTATCGAACACTTAAAAAAAAAAGATTCATGTCAGAAAATAAAAAGCAGGAAAATACAATAAAAAGAACGCCGGGTCACTTACATCGCCTGCGATGGCTCGAAATCTGTCTGAAGAAGCCGAGCTTTATCAAATCCTCCTCTTTAAAAAGGTAGTTCTTGCTCCTCTTCTCTAGAGTACGAACAGTTGTCCGAGTAAGCCTCTTTAGCTCAGAATCACTATAATCAATTATTTTTTTGTTCCACACTTCGGGGAAACAGAAGAAACGGGGAACACTCAACACCGTTCGGGAATCCCGAGATCCAACAGTGACATTGAGCCCGAGAGCCCCTCTAATGAAAAACCAACTGTTTTTCCAGAACTTGTTGGATGTAAGGAATCCCCATACAAAACCCTTCTCTTTTGGGTCATCAGAGGTGTCGACCTCCCGATTCACCTTCGCTTCTTTGGGGACCCAGCCGTCCGATGGAGTAGATGTAAGAAAATAGGTCCCCATCTTGCTAACCTGCCTCAGTGTAAAGAAATGCCTGATTTTATTTGGGGAAGGAGGCGAAAGGTTCATTCTACTGAACATATGCCACAGGCACATCAAGACTTTATAACTTTTCAGGGCCAACTGAGCTGCGACTATCCCTGCTTCAGCCAAAAACCAGGCAATAAATGGCTGAAAGGGAAGTGTGACACCACAGCATAGCATTGATCCATAAATCGCGACCATACCCTCAAGAGGACTCCATGCGGCTCTATCCCCCGCAAGAACCAGAGTGACCGAGTCGGGCAAGTCGAATCGGGAGCAGTATTTTTCTATTTCAGCTGGCCCGATCACATTCGGTTCAGTATCGAAACCACTCGGGTGAACATCAGAAAATGTAAGACCAGACACCCTGGACACCACATCAACATCATTCTCGTTAACAGCCTGTTCCCTGATCTGAACATTGTTCGAGCCATGCTTGTGTACCTCACTTCTTCTTTGATGTTTACCCATCCTTCGAAAAGATACCCTACGGTCAGAAACGTCAGAATCAGAACTAGATGAAGTATCAGATGAATAAGAACTTGCTATAGGATTAAAAATGACGTCAGGGCAAAGCCCATAAACGTCGACTTCTAAAAATGAAGGTTCACCAGGAGGAGTTTTCCCCAACAATCTTCGAACACAGGAAACTAACTAATAATCCCCACGATTTAGAGCATCAAGAGCTATATTACAAAGACAAAGGCGAGATGAAGGCTCCATCGAAACTAACCTTAAAAAGAATGGAATACTGGAGCAAAAACCCTTGATGAAGAAAGCGATCTGCAGCGAAATCCGGACTGATAGGAAAATTTTGGTTTTCTCAAATAAGAATAAACTACCACAAATTCGGTGAAGAATTTAAAGGGGTGGTGACACGAAACCCTAAGGCCTCGAGGTGGGAAAAATTTATGATGAGGCTTGATGACGTAGGCGGCTTTGAGGAAACTCAAAAATCATTTCTCATAAGTGATATATAAAAACGAAGAAACTAGGTACACGTGTCAAAACAGAAACTAGCCATCGACCGTCAAAACTTCAAAACATCGCCATCATTTAAAATCTCGCGTGATAAAGTGAATCGAAATTACAGGGTCACCATTAAGACAGTCCATTATGACAAGACGGCTATTCTGACGCGAGTAAAAATTGAGATAATTAAAATACTCTTGTCCAAAATGAAATTCACTCTGTAAAAATATTTAAAGAGGGTATTGTCGTATGTGAATTTCACCAAGCATACACGTCATCAATAAGAGGGAGAAAATTGCCAGATGGACGTCCAAATAAGCACTTAGGAAACCCGAGTAAACAAGTATCAAGGCAAGACCTACTCGGGATTAGATAACAATTAAACTTACTCGGGGTGAGTAAAAAAACATTTTTCAATCGGATCATGAGACGTCATTCGGACCAGCATACTTAACATTATACTCGGGATAAGCACGACAATCGAGTAAGAAGCTTAGAGAGTAGTCCACAAGTCAAGTCAAAAGGCTCCTTATTAAAGAAGGATTCTAAAGAAAGAGAATGTTAAGCATAAAGGGTTCCTCCTCCTAGAACACTGCTGATTCTCCAAGAAGGCTATACTCTTATAAGAAATAAGTGCTAATCGGACTATGCTACTAGAATCGCATTTAATCTCATTACTAGCTTCCGAAACAAGAAAGAATACAAATCTACTTCAAGCAAGTAACCGAAATCACAATTAAATACAAAGATCCTGTATTACTTGTAAAAAGCAGATTAGGGTTCTATAAAACGTGTAAATAGACCCATAATCTCATATAGATGATATAGCAGACACATCAGTGATAAAAAAATATTAAAAGAGAGATCGAGGATTGTAATTACTTTCTTCATTGTGGATTTTGGCTAGGTGGATCATATAACCACCCGTGGATGTTTCTCCTATCACCGGAGTTTTACCACGTAAAACAGGTGTCTTATTACTTCCTTTTTCTCTCCTATTTGATTTTTAGCTAAAATCCGGTTCTTGTTGGCTTTTCTGACAAAATCCAGAAACGAACGTCAACACACACACACACACACACACACACACACACACACACACATATATATATATATATATATATTGATAAAACTAATCGATTCCAATCTTTTAAGATATCTCATATCTTTAAAGATATTAATCAATTAGTTTTGAATTCAAACTCTTTAAATTTAAAATTAAATATCCAAATTAATAAAAAAAGAAATCAAATTATTTTATCTTTAAAAATTAAATATCAATCAACACCCTCCAACTAATGATTAATTACACAATTAAATAATCTAATTATTTAATTACACAATTTAATTACACAGTTAAATAATCTCATTATTCAATTAATTCCCGAATAAATACGTGTCACTTTCGTAACACAATTAATTAGACAATCCAATGAATTTACCGTGGCCCTTGTTACCTAAATCGATCGGGCTAACAAGGGGATCTAATGGTCCCACAGTATTTTGAGCTCTATTAATCCTTGGAATCATTAATTAAAGTCTTTAATTAATATTCCTTGATTATTAACTCTGGTGTTATTCCACTAAAAACCCGAAACAACACTCTCTCAACTGCAGACGCTTTTACACAGACCGATAAAACTCGGTGTCCATCGATATAGCTATTACATATGGTGTGATCCTCCCCAATAGTTCATAATTAGAGTTGGGTCATAATGTCCGTTATACCCCTCTAATTACATATATTCTTTAAGTATCGTTGATTCTTTAATGGACAAAAAATCCTATTTCCTCACGGAATTAGGACAGCGCTCATATTGTCCAAGCTCTGAATCAACCCTTGAGGGAACTACAGTCTACTTCTCACAAGAAGGAGGGGATTCCACTATTGTTTACAAACCTTCCTAACCACAAGCCAAATCGCAATACCAACATATGGAGCATATTAATCGGGAACTGCATCCGACTTCACCCATGGTATATCAAAGACCATGATCTAACCTAAAGGAGTTGATAAGACACTCAGGTTTAAGATCACCCACATATAGCCATCATTAGTTGATATATATGAATCTCATGGTAAACAGATTTTGGTGAGAGATTCATATAGATCATGGCCCAGTCCTATATGATCACATCATACAAGGTGCCTCCATTCTCATATCTCATATCTCATTTGAATGATTCAGAATAGAATCGTCGTACATTACAGAATGAACCACAGCTATAGATTAACCACAAATAAAGTACCCAGCTTTATTTGCTATCTATGGATTCTTTAAATTGCACCTCTCTTACTGCATCCATCCGTATATGACACTCATATACATATTTTGAGATTACATCTGGCAATCTTGGATTTTAAATATACACACAAGTTATAAAATAATCGACACAACAAGAATGAATTGAACTTTTCCTTTTATTTATTTAATAAATCCATTTACAAATTACATCTTTAGGGCATAAACCCCAACAATCTCCCACTTGCTTTAAAGCATTTGAGGCAAGTCTCGTAACCCTAGACCATCTAAGTGACCCAAAAACACTTTAGCTGGTAAGGTCTTCGTAAATGGATCAGCATGGTTGTCTTTTGAGGCTATCTTGGTGACGATCATATCTTCTCTCTTCATTATCTCTCTAATGAGATGATACTTTCTCTCTATATGCTTCCCTCATTTGTGGCTTCTTTGTTCTTTGGAATTAGCCACATCACCAATGTTATCGCAATAAAGTGTGATGGGGTTATCCAGATCTGGAACAACTTCCAGATCACTCAAGGACTTACGGAGCCAAACAAACTCGTTAGTAGCTTCACAAGCGGCTTCAAATTCGCCTTCCATGCTGGAGTCAACCATGCAAGATTGCTTGATACTTCTCTAGACAATGGCTCCACCACCCAGGGTGAATACTGATCCAGACATGGATTTCCTAGAATCCCTGTGTGATTGAAAATCAGAATCTGTGTATCCTAACGGGATCAAATCCTACCCAGAATACACTAGCATATAACCTCTCGTTCTCCGAAGATACTTGAGAATTGTCTTGACAACAACCTAACGATCCAATCTTTGGTTGGACTGGTATCTGCTGACTACTCCCACTGCATAGCAGATGTTCGGTCTCATGCATAACATAGCATACATGAGGCTACCTACTGCCGATGCATAAGGTGCACATCTTATATCCGCAACTTCTTGAGGTGTCTTAGGACACTGTTCCTTAGACAAGTGAACTCCATGCCTGGAAGGTAAATTACCTTTCTTGGAGTTTTGCATCGAAAATTGCACAAGAATCTTGTCGATATATGATGCCTGAGACAATGCTATGAGTTTGTTCTTACGATCCCTTATAAGTTGGATCCCTAGAACATAACTTGCCTCTTCCAAATCTTTCATATGGAATTGGCTAGCCAACCAGCTCTTTACATCAGACAATACTCCCACATCATTTTCAATGAGTATGATATCATCTAAGTATAGGATCAAGAAAACTACTTTCTTGTCAATGATGTACTTGTAGACACAAGGCTCATCTACGTTCTACTCGAAGCCGTAGGTTTTGATCACATCATCAAACCTTATGTTCTAAGATCTAGATGCTTGCATAAGTCTATAAATGGACCTTTACAGCTTGCAAACCTTTTTATCTTGATCTGTAGACACGAATCCCTCTGGTTGCATCATATAAATTCTCTCATCAAGATTGCCATTTAGGAATCCAGTCTTGACGTCCATTTGCCAAATTTCATAATCGATATAGGCAATAATGGATAAGAGAATCCTAATAGACTTAAACATGGCTACTAGCGAGAAGGTCTCTTCCTAATCAACCCCCTCTTTCTGGGTATAAACCTTGGCCATTAGCCTTACTTTGAAGGTCTCTACCTTCCCGTATACTCCTCTCTTTCTCTTATAGATCCACTTACACCCTATGGGTTTTACTCCACCCTGTAAGTCTATAAAATCCCAGACTGAGTTAGAGTACATGGACTCCATCTTGAGATTAATGGCTTTAAGTCATTCCTTTTTATCAGGATCTTCCATTGTATTCTTAAATGTCAATGGATCATCCACACTATCAGCAAAGATAACACCTTATCCCTCACCTATACCTAAATAGCATCCAGGTTATCTCACAACCCTCTCACTACGTCTAGGTGGTAGTGTATTCTGATCAGAAACCATTTGACTCTCAGATTTTTATGGATCAAAAACTCTTGTTGATGAATCACTAGTCTCACTAGGCTCCAACTCATTCAATACAATCTTATAATGATGTTTATGGTCACTAATATAATTATCCTCAAGAAATGTTGCATTTGTCGATACAAATACTTTGTTATCTTCGGGACTATAGAAGTGTTCATCTCTGGTCTCTTTGGAGTATCCTACAAACAAGCAGTACACGGACTTGGAGTCTACCTTTCCACTTCTGTTCTTTAGCACGTGTGCTAGGCACCTCTATATGCAGAAATGTCGCAAACTAGCTTTACGACCATTTCATAAATTTAAGGGAGTCTTAGGAATAGATTTGGATGGCACCATATTCAAAATGTATGACCCTTTTTGTAACGCATATCCCCAGAAGGAATTTGGTAATGATGAGAAACTAATCATAGATCTTACCATTTCCAATAGGGTTCTATTTCTCCTCTCCACTACACCATTTTGCTGAGGTGTACCGGGAGCTGTGAGTTAGGAAACTATCGTATGCTTGACCATGAAGTCTTCAAATCTTGGTCAAGGTACTCACCTCCACGATCCGATAGTAGTGACTTGATAGTCCTAACTAATTGATTCTTAACTTCAGCTCAGAATTCTTTGAACATTTCAAATGTTTCCAACATTCGTTGCATTAGGTAGACTGAAATTCCCTTAATCTTTATAGTGTGAATATACCAAGAAGGGGGTGAATAGGTATATGTTCCAATTTTTATCTTCTTTTTAAAAACAATGCAATTCTAACAATGCTTAATGAAAATTGCAAACAAAGACACAAAATATTTACGTGGTAAAATCTCCAAAGAGAAAACATCCACGTGATGATACCACAACCACCTGTAAAAGAAAATCCATTATTTCAAATAGAGTTACACACTCAAGCAATCACACATGCTCTACACGCTCTCACTCTCACTCTATCTTGAACCTAGTGATCTACTAAGCCGACTTCCTACCCAAGACCCCCTGTCTATAGGAAGATTTCTTGCTCACATATCCGTATCCTCCCGACCCTATGCAAGACTTATTGCTTGACTATCTGAGTCCTCACGACTCTAGCCAAGACTTCCTTGCTCGACAATCTAAGGCTTCACACCTCTTGCAAAGACTTCCACCTGCTTAGCTACCCAAGTCCTCCCGACTCTAGCTAAGACTTACAATTGCTCAAATCAAAGAATCACTATAAGATATGAGACTTTCTACCTCTTTACAAGGCATCTAAGTGATCATGAATGCAAAACGTAAACAAGCACTCAATATAGAAAATGATGATCAACAAATTCTATGGACAAGCAACTAGATGACTAGATTATGCTTTCAAAGATCAATCACAAAATGTATCTAGACAACTTAAGCATGTTATCAACTAAGAACATAGATATGAAAAATATAGACATCAATTGAAACAAAACCTAGTTCTTAGAAAAAATGAAATTAGATCTAGAAACAATAAATCAAACATAAGAACAAAGAATTTCTAGAAAATATAAACAAATGCAGACATCCTTTGGTTTTGGAAATGCTTAGGGTTTGTAGAACTCTTTAAGACACTCGAAATCGATTTTTGAATCAAGTGATTCGGAGTAGAAATGAAGATGTTATCACAAAAACAAAAATCAAAATGTTTAGAGAAAAATTGTGCACTTGTTCTTCAATTTCTCAACTTGTTCTTATCTACTGAAATGGGAAGGAATGAGAGGTTTTAAAGAGTGAAAAGCCAAAAAGACATTTTTGCCCTTCTTCCTTAGTGTCTCCCCAAAATGGCACGTGGGCATCTCTGGGCAGAGCACTCTTGTGGCCTAGATGGCCACACGCCATCTCGGTATGGTGCTTGGTGATGGCTTAAGCCGTCGCACCTCACCCCTTGCGCTCTCCTCGCGTTCTTCGACCGTTCTTTAACCTCCGAATTCCGAATTCAAATTCGTTTAAAGATTACAAACCAGGACTCCCTTACGGACATGGAAATATAAGATACTCAACCCAAAAAATAAAAATTGGACTCGATATATGAAGACGAAGACAATGTATGCATCATGAGTTGAAAGTGTAGTATCTTTTTACTTAGAACTTGAAATCAATAGAATGAGTAACCGAAATGACCGAAACTCAATTATGAACAATCTAAGACTAAAATCAAGTTCAAGATCCATGTTATACAAACACATAATCCAAAAAACACATTTCACACAAGAATACAAACTACATAGAGATAGCCTCCGATCATGCATTTTCCAAAACATGTTACTTTCATACCAATGCATGAGCAGTCAACTTCAAGTGTGTGAAAGTGTTATACCAAATGATGCACTATGATGCAGGGACACAAATATATGAATTGTGTGTGCATACGCATATAATGATGCACAACTAAGTAGGGACACATATGAATGAATTGTGTGTGTGTGCGCCTACGCCTACGCCTTGCAAGAGAAAGAAGGATCTCGATACCTTAGCATCCAAGAATAGTACTAATCCTCTTGAAGACGAACTTTACATCAGAAGTTGCTTTTCTTCCTTGAAGCTCTTATCATAACGAACCACTTAAGCAACTAAGCATTACAAAAAATGAAATTTTGTTATTGAATCAAGCCAACACAAATCTAAAACCTAACAATCTCCCCCTTTGGCTATTCCATGACAAAACCTATACCTCACCAAACAATGATCACTCATAATTAATGTTGATTGCATTCTCACATTCTCACATTACAAAGAGATATTCCTAGACTAAAATATCTTCTTGAGTCTTCAAGAATATCTTCACACATTCAAAGCACCTATGAGACAAGCACAACCAAAAGAAATCTTCTACAAAGAAGATAGGTGAGATAAACAAAAAATATACAAACAAAAACATAAGATCCCTTAACTCTTCTTATCTCATGCAAATAAGAAAACTTTCTCCCCCTTAATGGATTGTCTCCCCTTTACATCAAAAGTAAGTAACATGGTGAGGGAAACACTTTCTCCCCCTTTTTGGCAAGGAATAGACAAAAACAATTTACACAACCTAGAGAGAAATAAATGTCAAGTGAAAATACCTACAAGGGTATAAGGGATGCATAATAGAATCATAAGATAGTGAGCAAACAAGTTGAATAGAGAACTAAGTTTAACAAACTAAGTTCCCCCTTAACATATGCTCCACATGTTAATAAGCAAGTTAACTTGTTCACAAGGGAATCACACAATCACACATTTCAAGCAATAAAAGATAGTAAACCATTATTTTTCAAAGTTAACAAGAGAATCATATATTTTCATTATTCTCTGAAAGATAATCTCTCATTGCTAATGAATCAAGCACATTAAGTAAAAATGTGTGTTTGTGAAAAATAATGCCTCAAGCATATATAAAAGGAGTTATTGTGATATCAACATGCAAACTATTTCAACACCTATCCATCTAAAGCTTTTCCAATCAAGGTCAAACCGATTATCATCTGGATTTTTTGCTTTAAAAAGAATAGATTTCAACATATGAGCGTGTGTGTGCATGTGGCTCGTCACTCCATTTCTGTTTTTCAACCTAAGCAATCATAATTATTCAACTATACTCCATTTTAAGCCTTCCTCCATTTCTTTTGAGGCTATGTATCAAAGATTTTTTTTTAATTGATTTTTTTTCAACACTTCTTTGATTTTTTTAACATAAACATATACTCTTCATGACGGCTTTCACTCATCACAATGGTGTAGCCCTTTCCTACATTGGGCGGCTTCACAACCAAAGAGTGTAGCCCTTTCCATGAAGGTGCTCGTTGAGTTCTATGTAGATGCCGAAGCAAAATGGATACTAACCATAGGTCATCTATCATGTACTAGACAATGAACTTCAAGATGCATCCATAATCTACATGCTTTCAAACTCAATTACTCAAACTTAAACATATAAGAGAAGCATTTGTACACTTTTTAAAAAAAAATTAAGAAGACTTAAGTGCATGATCTAGAAGTAATAAACACTATTTTATCAAGATCATTACTTCTCACATGAGTAGCTCTCAAAGAAATAGATATACAATATAGTCTTGCTTATCAAGCCACTCATAACCACACACAAACATTAATCAACACAAATCATGCCAATGGATCTTCTAAGAGATACAAATCTCTCTTTGTCCAAGGACTTTGTGAACAAGTCTGCAAGTTGATTCTTAGTAGGCATATGTTCAAGAGTTACTATTGAATGTTCAACAAGTTCTCTAATGAAATGATGCCTAATGTCTATATGCTTTTTGCGTGAGTGTTGAACCGGATTTTTAAGGATATTAATGGCACTCATTATATCACAATAGAGAGTCATTTTACCTTGATTTATGTCATAATCCATGAGAATTTGTTTCATTCATAGAAGTTGTGTGCAAGCACTTCCAGCCGTAATATACATGACTTCGGATGATGAAAGAGAGACGGAATTTTGTTTCTTTCTTAACCAAGCAATCAAATTATTTTCCAAGTAAAAGCAACCGCCCGATGTGCTTTTACTATCATCAATGTTTTCCGAACAATCCACATCACAATAGCCAACAAGAATATCATTAGTATCAAAGGAATAGAATAAGCCAAGATTATGTGTTCCTTTTATATACCTAATGATTCTTTTAACGGCTTTCAAGTGAGATTCTTTTGGATTAGCTTGAAACCTAGAAAACAAACCTACACTAAAACAAATTTCTGGCCTACTTGCCGTTAGGTAGAGAAGGCTACCTATCATGCTCTTATAGAGACTTTGATCAACATTTTTTCCTTTTTCATCTTTGTCAAGTTTTAAAGTTGTACTCATAGGTGTTTCAAATTCTTTTCCACTTTCAAGGCCAACTTTCTTAACAAGATTTCTAGCATACTTAGATTATGACAACATGATACCATTGCTAGATTGTTTCACTTGCATGCCTAGAAAGTAATTGAGTTCACCTACCATACTCATTTCAAATTCTCTTGACATAACATTCACAAAATCATCAACCTTGGTTTTACATGTAGACCCAAACACTATATCATCAACATATATTTGTACAACAAAAATGTCATTGTTATAATGCTTAACAAATAATGTTCTATCAATACCACCTCTCCTATATTGGTTGTCAATAAGATATTGAGTCAACCTATCATACCAAGCTCTAGGTGCTTGCTTAAGGCCATAAAGAGCCTTTTTCAACTTAAAAACATGATTAGGAGAGTGTGGGTCTACAAACGTAGGTTGTTCAACATACACTTCTTCTTGAAGGTATATACTGAGAAAAGCACTTTTGACATCCATTTGAAACAATTTGAATTTCTTAAGACATGCAATGGACAACAAAAGCCTAATGGACTCAAGACGTGCAACGGGTGCAAAAGTCTCATCAAAGTCTACATCCTCAACTTGAGTGTATCTTTGAGCCACTGGTCTAGCTTTATTTCTCACAATCTTGCCACATTCACCGGTCTTATTCCTAAACACCCATTTTGTACCAATCACATTGATATCTTTTTGTCTAGGAACTAATGACCACACTTCATTCCTCTCAAATTGATTTAGTTCTTCTTGCATGGCATCAACCCAATATTCATCAATAATTGCTTCATTAATATTCTTGGGCTCAATTTGAGAAGTGTAGCAAGCATATGAGATTTGGTTAGCTAGTTGCCTTCTAGTTCTAACCTCTTCATTCAAATCACCTATGATGTCTTGTTGGTAATGCATGTTCCTAAGTCTAGAATTAGAATTTTCAATATCTTATTGGTCATCATTCAAACCATTTTCTAACTCTTTACTTTCTTCTCTAGCAACACTATCGTTATCATCATTATGACTAGATTCACTTTCATCACAACTAGTCACATCAATAGGTGCTTTAGTGTCATTCAACGAATGTTATTTAGGTTCATTGACACCATGATTATCACACAAATCAAGCATGCCAAGATCATCTATTTTTACATTAATAGATTCCATAATAGTCTTAGTTTTCAAGTTGAACACTATATATGCACGACTATTATTAGCATACCCAAGAAAGAGACCAATATCACTTTTAGCATCAAACTTTCCTAAGTGATCTCTATCATTCAAAATAAAACACTTACTCCTAAAAGTGTGAAAGTAACTCACATTGGGCTTCTTGCCCTTCCAAAGTTCATAAGAGGTTTGTTTTGTGACACAGCATGCGGTATTGATTGCTTCGGCCCAAAGATTTCTAGGAACTGTCTTGCTATTAAGCATGACCCTTGCCATCTCTTGAAAGACACGATTCTTCCTCTCAACAATACCATTTTGTTGAGGAGTTCTAGGAGCCGAGAACTCATGTGAAATCCCATAATCATCACAAAACTCACTAAATCTAGCATTTTCAAATTCACTCCCATGATCACTCCTAATGCGACATATTTTCTTAATTCCAAGACCTTTTTCATTTTGAACTTGATTACAAAACTTTTTAAAGTAACCAAAAGTTTCGGTCTTGTCTCTAAGAAAATATACCCAAGCAAACCGAGAAAAATCATCAACACATACAAAAATATATTTCTTGCCATTTATGCTTTCGGTTTGAATTGGTCCCATTAGGTCCATATGCACAAGTTCTAAGGTCTTTTTGGTAGCAAAATGAGTGTTATTTTTATGAGACACTTTTGTTTGTTTACCTAATTAACAAGGTTCACAAACACCATCAAGCTTTTTACCAAGACTACGAAGACCTCTAACAATGTCATATTTTTCAAGCTTCTTTAAATCTTTATAATTCATGTGGCCCAATCTTTCATGCCATAATTCAAGTTTGTTGCACTCATGTGCCATATTACATGTTAGTGGATCAACCTCTAAACAATAGCAATTGTCCGAAGGTCTTTTGACTTTCAATTTTTTTTTACCCTTTTTATCAATTATCGTGCACGCATCCTTGTTAAAGCTAACTTCTTTAAAAATTTCACACAAGCGAGTGATGCTTATAAGATTAGCTTGTAGACCATCTACATACAAGGTGTCTCGAAGTTTATGCAATCCGGGGATACAAATTGTTCCCTTGCCTAGAACTTGCTTTTTGGTGTCATCACCAAAAGTAACCCATCCACCATCATTCATAACAAGATTCTTAAAGAATTCCTTGTTACCGGTCATATTCCTAGAGCAACCTCTATCTAGGTACCTACAATAGGATGAATTAGCTCTTAAAGCATATTGTGCAACCAAATATTGTGTTGTGTTCTTCTTAACCCAAAATTTCTTGACAAGTTTCTTATTCCTATTTTATTAACATGTTTTGACTTATTTTTAGGCACATTGACTCCATTAGTCACATTTTCAAACAAATCAAACAAAGCATTATCAACTTTCTTATGCATAGTAGAACGAGGCACAACACAAGATTTAACAAACAAATCATCAACACATTTATTCTCAACAAGCTTTTCCAAGGTCTTCTTAGGTCTAATTCTAGATCCATACATGGATGATTGCCTAGGACCAATCAAAGACCTATCATGCAAATCATTGGCAATTCTACATTTACGAATGTATTCATAACATCTAGGTTTTATGTGTCCTACCATGTTGCAACAATGACAAATAGGTATGAATTTGAGAAGTTTACCATTTGCTTGAGCATTCAACTCATTTTGCCTTCTCACATTTTTACCTCTTTGGTGTGCAACACTAGATGTCTTGCCTTTTGCATTTGATGATGATGTAGCTTGTCTTTGGCATTGTTGAGTCTTTTCCTTGACTTTCATTGTTGATGTTGAGGCACCTTTGATAGCATTCATGGCTTTACCATTAGAGAGTGTACCTACATTTAAACTGCTACAAGCTTTGACAAAAGTAGATTTGTAAGATGAAGGAGTTGATTTTTCATTAACATATCCTAAACCTCTTTTGTCGCTTGAAGGATTTCCAAACTTAATGAGCGCTTTCACTTTGTTAGAGCTAGATAACATCTTGTTAATCATCTTTTTAGCCTTATTAAGTTTGCCATTAAGCACTTTCTCTTGATTCTCATGCTCATTTAGTTTTGCTCTAAGCACATTTTCAATTCTCAAGAGATTTATCTCTATGCTCAATTTCATGCTTCAAAATACTTAATCTATCATTGCTATCAATCAAGTTTTTCTCAAGATTAAGAAGTTTGTCAATAAGATAAATAACATATTTTGAGCTACAATCATGATTTTCTAACTTCTTAGTGAGAAACTTATTGATCTTAGAGATCCTTTCATTTTCTTGAATAAGATCTTTGTTCTTTTGATCATCTAAGTCAATAGACTCACCTTCAACAAAAGAAGCCACAAAAGAATACATTTCTTTAATCATGATGAAAAAAAAGAAGATAACAAACACTACAAAGAAGATCTATCTAAGTGCGTCTAGACACCAGCTCTGATACCAATTGAAATTCCCTTAATCTTTATAGTGTGAATATACCTAGAGGGGGGGTGAATAGGTATATGTTCCAATTTTTATCTTCTTTTTAAAACAATGCAATTCTAACAATGCTTAATGAATATTGCAAACAAAGACACACAATATTTACGTGGTAAATCCTCCAAAGAGGAAACATCCACGTGATGATACCACAACCACCAGCAAAAGCAAATCCATTATTTCAAATAGAGTTACACACTCAAGCAATCACACATGCTCTACAAGCTCTCACTCTCACTCTATCTTGAACCTAGTGATCTACTAAGTGGACTTCCTATCCAAGACCCCCTGTCTCCAGGAAGATTTCTTGCTCACCTATCCGGATCCTCCCGACCCTAGGTAAGACTTCTTACTTGACTATCCGAGTCCTCCGGACTCTAGCCAAGACTTCCTTACTCGACAATCCGAGGCTTCACACCTCTTGCCAAGACTTCTACTTGCTTAGCTATCCAAGTCCTCCCGACTCTAGCTAAGACTTACAATTGCTCAAATCAAAGAATCACTCTAAGATATGAGACTTTCTACCTCTTCATAAGGCATCTAAGTGATCATGAATGCAAAACGCAAACAAGCACTCAACATAGAAAATGATGATCAACAAATTCTATGGACATGCAACTAGATGACTAAATTATGCTTTCAAAGATCAATCACAAAATGTATCTAGAAAACTTAAGCATGTTATCAACTAAAAACATAGATATGAAAAATATAGACATCAATTGAAACAAAACCTAGTTCTTAGAAAAAATGAAATTAGATCTAGAAACAATCAATCAAGCATAAGAACAAAGGATTTCTAGAAACAATTTCACGTTTATCAAGTTTAGCACAAATCATTCAATATATCACAAATCTAGCTAAACTTGAAAATCAAATCAACAAACCACAAAATAATACCAAAATCATCCTAGTCATGCTTCTTAATCAAATAACATCAATCAATAAAAAGATCTAAAAAGAAAACTAAGAAGAAGATGATTTTACCAACAAGGATACAATCACGAACTGAAGATCAGATCACAACGAACAATGTAGACATCCTTTGGTTCTGTAAATGCTTTGGGTTTGTATAAATCTTCAAGACACTCGAAATCGGTTTTTGAATCAAGTGATTCGGAGTAGAAATGAAGAAGTTATCACAAAATCAAAAATCAAAATGTTGAGAGAAAAATTCTGCACTTGTTCTTCAATTTCTCAACTTGTTCTTATCTATTGAAATGAGAGGGAATGAGAGGTTTTAAAGAGTGAAAAGCCAAAAAGACATTATTGCCATTCTTCCTTAGTGTCTCCCCGAGATGGCACGTGGGCATCTCAAGGCAGAGCACTCTTGTGGCCGAGATGGCCATGCGCCATCTCGGGATGGTGCTTGGTGATGGCTTAAGCCATCGCACCTCACCCCTTGCGCTCTCCTCGCGTGCTTCGACCATTCTTTGGCCTCCGAACTCCGAGTTTGAATCCATTTGAAGATTACAAATTGGGTCTCCTTCATGGACATGGAAATATAAGATACTAAACCCAGAAAATATGAATTCGACTCGATATATGAAGACGAACACAATGTATGCAACATGAGTTTAAAGTGTAGTATCTTTTGACTTAGAACTTGAAATCAATAGAATGAGTAACCGAAATGACCGGAACTCAATCATGAACAATATAATACTAAAATAAAGTTCAAGATCCATGTTAAACAAACATATAAGCAAACAAACACATTTCACAAAAGAATACAAACTACATAGAGATAGTCTCCGATCATGCATTTTCCAAAACATGTTACTTTCATACCAATGCATGAGCATTCAACTTCAAGTGTGTGAAAGTGTTATACCAAATGATGTGCTATGATGCAGGGACAAAAATATATGAATTGTGTGTGTGTGTGCATATAATGATGCACAACTAAGTAGGGACACATACGAATGAATTGTGTGTGTGTTCGCCTACGCCTTGCAAGAGAAAGAAGGATCTCGATACCTTAGCATCTAAGAATAGTACTAATCCTCTTGAAGACAAACTTTGCATCATGAGAAGTTGCTTTTCTTCCTTGAAGCTCTTATCATCATGAACCACTTAAGCAACTAAGCATTACAAAGAAATGAAGTTTTGTTATGGAATCAAGCCAACACAAATCTAAAACCTAACATAGACGTATCCATATATTGAGTAGTCATCTATAAAGATGACATAATACTCATAACCACCCCTAGCTTTAACATTCATCGATCCGCAGATGTCTATATGTGTAAGCTCTAGCGGTTCTTTAGCTCTAAGCCTTTTTCCAGTAAAGGTCTCTTAGTCATCTTACCTTTCAGACAAGATTCGTAGATTTACTTGGTGGTTAAGAATCCTTTTCAAAAAGGAATTCTATCCTAACACCAAGACTCCTAATCCAACTCAAAATGTATTTGTAACCATATTAAAGACTTCCTAATTTGATTAGATAAATAACTCCTTTTATTTATCTACTTATCAAATATAGTCTTTAACATTAACTATACTACCAACAATAGTATAGTTTTTAGGAGACCATCTCCTAATACGAAAAGATTTTGATTTTTAATTAAATAATTAATTAATCAAGAAATTAATTAATTTCCATTTAATAAAATAATAATAAAATAAAAATAATATATTTAAGTTATTCACCATAGCCATTGTCGCCCATGCCTAGTATAAAGGCCATATATTATTTTTCGTATTTTATTAAATCCATTGGACTTTAATAAAAAGTCCACATGTGAACTAGACCTATTCTTACAAAAAGAAACAAGTTCACATGCCTTATTACAATTCTAGATGAACCCTTAAATTGGTCCGATAGAATATATCAAGTGATCCATGCAAGTTCGTGTGGATTGGGGATCTTTTGGGCTATCTAAATTTAAGCTCCAATAGACACAACCCAATCACAATCAACAAATGATTCACTTAGGTCCAATCTATTTAATTTTAGTTAATTCCACTAAAGAATTAAAATTGAACTCTTAAATAAAGATAGAATAAGTTGATGTTACTCATTCGTACCTTAGACAACCTTATTGGAGAAAGTGTATCCTCGTGAAGAATACCAGTAATCGCCAAGAGCTCATAGACAGCCTATAGCTTTCCAAGTTACCATATTTACTCATATGACCACATTTTGAACTTGGATATTTTGACTTGTCCAGAAGCCATGTTTCAATAGACACTATTGAAAACTTAACGTTAAGATTTAATATCAAATACCTCAAAAAATCCATATGATGGTATTCTACTCTCATTCAATAAATGAAGCCACGATGTCCATATCTATAAATGAAGTCTTCTATCGATTAACAAATGAATACCACCAAACTATCGAGGATAGACTATGCTATATAATCGTACTCATTGATAGCTCAAATGATAACACTTGCAGCCACAAGTCCATCATTTATCTCATGATTGAGATAGACTCTCTGATTGTCTTCAAATGAAAACTTTTATCTATTGACGGTTCTAGATAAAGTATTTCATTTTGATCCTATTCAATGCACCCAGTGCACTAGATTCTTTTGCCCAAAGACACCACACTTTGATGATTTTAGACTCATCATAACACATTTGATCCCACTCAAATGCTAGAAAAAGAATCTACAACTTTGACAAGATAAAGGCGCCCAACCTTCTATCTTAAGTTGTGAATATTATTTAAGACTAACTAAGAATTGTGTCTACCTCATACATATCTAGATGTATGAACAATTCTTCTTTTCTCATAGTCTTTTGACCTTATGATTATTTACTTTTGACAATTATAATAATTAAACTATAAATGCTATAAGATTTGTTAAACTAGAAATCTCTTAATTCATATGAAACGATTGTTAATTACAATATTACACTCTTGCTATCGAGCATAATCCTAACAACAATTCCACAATAGGTTTCACAATCTATCCCAATTGTAAGTTCCCTACCAACACAAGATCAACAATTTACCATACCGTGGCGGAAGGGTTAGTAGACAACCCGAGAGATACATCGATCTAGGAGAATCTCCTGGATGATGATGATCCCTATATGTACATGGAAGCAATGGAAGATGTTGATTATCGCTATTGGCAAAAGGCAATGAAATCCAAAATTGAATCTATGTTCAAAAACAAAGTCCGATCTCTTATAGACTTGCCTAAAAGGATAAAACCCATCGGGTGCAAGTGAGTATACAAGAGGAAAAGAGGAATGGATGGAAATGTGAAAACCTTTAAAGCTAGATTGGTAGCTAAAGGTTACACACAGAAGGAACGTCTTGATTATGAGGAAACCTTCTCTCCTATGGCCATGCTTAAATCCATTAGGATACTCTTATCCATTGCGGCATCTCTAGACTTAGAGATTTGGCAAATGGACGTCAAGATAGCTTTCCTTAATGGAAGTCTTGACGAAAGCATCTATATGATGCAACCAGAAGGATTCATTGAAAAAGGCCAAGAGGAAATAGTATGCAAGTTGCAAAGATTCATATATGGATTGAAGCAAGCATCCAGATCCTGGAACATAAGGTTTGATCATGCCCTGAAAAGTTTTCGATTTATTCAAAACCTTGATGAACCCTGTGTATACAAAAGGATTAAAGGTGACAAGTTGTTTTTCCTAGTTCTTTACATTGATGATATATTACTCATCAGAAACGATGTTGGTGTATTAACACCAGTAAAAGAATGGTCAGCAAAACAATTTGATATGAATGACTTATGAGAAGCAAGTTATATTCTTGGTATCCAAGTCATAAGGGATAGAAAGAATATAAAGATTGCATTATCCCAAGCTTCATACATAGATAAAATGTTGTCTAGGTTTTCCATGCAAGATTCTAAGAATGGTAAGTTACCTTTCAGACATGGAATCAAACTTTATAAGGAACAAGTTCTTAAGAATGAGCATGGAGAGCAATTCATGAGTAGGGTTCCATATGCCTCGGCATTTGGGAGTCTCATGTATGCAATGCTCTGCACTAGACCAGATATTTGATTTGTTGTTGGCATAGTTAGCAGGCTTCAATCGAAACCTGGTCCTGATCACTGGACAACAGTCAAGCGTATTTTCAAGTATCTCAGGAGAACAAGAGATTATATTCTTGTATACTCTGAGGGGATTTAATTCCCATTGGGTATACATATTTCGATTTCCAATAGGATTCTGACTCCAGAAGATCAACATCAGGATCTGTGTTTACACTTGGAGGAGGGCAGTCATATGGAGGAGTATCAAGCAATCTTGTGTTGCTGACTCCACCACGGAAACCGAGTATGTTACCACATGTAAGACTGCTAAAGAGGTTGTCTGGCTCCACCAATTCTTGATTGACTTAGAAGTGGTTCCTGATGCGAATATGAATGTTTCCTAAAACGTGTGTGTCTATAACCTAAAGGGGGGGTGAATATTTTTAATTGAATCAATTACTGATTTTTCGATTAATCAATATTAACACAAATTACCCAAATAAACAAGCATTCAATAAAATCAATTATGCTTAAAACACTAAAAACACATAATATTTACGTGGAAACCATCCAAATGGGAAAAACCATGGGCTGATATGTGCACCACACTTTATCCTCAAATCAACTATTGAATGAAAGTTTACAACCTAGGCTGACCGCCTGTCACACCCTCCATTACTAACCCTTTCACTCTATCCAACGGGCCTTAATAGTGATTATTGATCTATTTGCTTGTGCACTAACAACTTAGTCACAAGACTTAACCTCAATGAAGAGTCAAACAACCTAAGTGAATATGATAAAATATTCAAACATGCAAGTAATGCTAAGCAACACTAAATGCTTATCTAAAAAATTAAGAATGTCACTAAGTACAATTCCTAGATATCAATGTCTAAATGAATGTTCATAAAGACTTAACTAGATATAGTTATGTAACATTATATCCTAGTTATCAAACAAAGGACCAACCAACACAAGTTGTCATTAAGCATGGCAAGGACTATAATGCAATCGTCAAATGCAATCAATGAGTTCTAAACAATATCTAAAAGTAAGGTATAAAGATTTAAACATGTCCTTCCTCAGTAAAGCTACCCGAATAAGAATCCTTGACTGGTTCTTTGAATTCACCCAGGTTCGGGTCCATCAGCAGTGACAAGTGCCCTATGAAGACTCGCTTTCGCTACAGCTCCGGACTATATTCCATCCCGAGAGACAACCAATACGCAACCCTGTGGTCGACATTCCATTCCCCTTAGTCGTAGGTGCTCATTCTATTTTGATTTGAATGGGCAGGGTCTCCCGAGGGAAAATGGTCACAAATCCTAGCTATCACAAAATATAAATCTCAACCAACAATCATCAATCCAAGCATGCTATAAATGCAGTTAACCTCAATGACATACAATTAATCAACAATAATTGCTAAACCTAGGCATACATGTCATAAGAATGGAACAAGAGATTCTGGGGCATGTAGAGATTACCTAGTCAAAGACAAACAATAAAATCTATGCTTGGAAGATGCAAGAAGATGCAAGATGCTTATAGATTGAAGGTTGGTTGAGTCAAGAAGTGTTCTTTGGAGCTCTCTCTCTCTCTTAGAGTCAATTTCTCTCTCAAAGAAAGGCTTGAACAATAAAAATGGCTTCTTGGACTCCCCAAGCCAAAGAGAAGAGAAGAGAACATATATATAATGTGCCCTACACGAAATGGCATCATTTTGCACAAAGGGTAACTAAATCCCGTCATGACCATTGTACGTGTCGCGGCCTATGCAAGTGTCCAGACTGCGGTAGAGCCAGCGGTGCATCGCTTGGGAACCTCAGCATGAGAGACCGTTGTGCATGCAACAAGCACAGGCTGCGGTAGCAGCAGCGTGTAATGCGTGGAGAACACAGTTGTGCATACCGCGGCAGAGGCAATGTACAGGGAGTGGTCCCAGCGGCGGTTAAGAGGAAAATCCTTTTCTAAGGGCAAACAAAATGCATGAAACACCCAAGCAAGAGTTATGGTGAAAAAGTACACAATTATAAGATTTAAGCATTCATGCAAGATGATCAAAAACATGCATGAGAGTGTGTGTGTGCACTAAAACTCTTCAAACAAGGTTAAGAAAGTTATTTACCTTTTGAAGCTTGAGCTAGGTCTTGAGCAATGATGGCCTAAACTACCCTTACACATTAATCCCCAAATGTGGTTGTCAACGAAATGAGCAAATCAAAAACTGAGGAACTTACAATCTCCCCATTTGGCTATTTCGTGACATAACCACCACTCACAATTCATCATCACCAATAAACAAACTAAATGACAAGGGGTTAACAAACACATTCTACATTACAAAGAGAAACCTAAGTCTAGATCTTCAAATCTTCTTTCTCTTGTAGAATAACCATCCCTACAAAACAAAGTAACTACACTTTCCAAGACAAGTGTATGTGAGGTGAACAAGATAAATAAATAACAAAAGCAATTTGCATACTATAGAAACAAGCAGCACTAACAATGCAAATGCAAATACTTCCCCTAAATTGGTTAACTCCCCCTCAATTGGTTAACTCCCCCTTCACAAGTCAAACTCCCCATCATATGCAACCCTCAACTCCCTCTAAATCCATACTACTCCCCATTTTTGTCATGAGATAGAAAAAAGAGTATCCTCTTAAGAAGGTATTAGCAATGAGAGCTTATGGCACAAGACATATGCATAATCATATAAACAAATTTATGCAACTCAATTAAGAAGAGAGAATCAAGGAGTTTAATTTCATAAAAAAATGTGTGAACGAATGCTTTGTATACAATACAAGTTGTATTCAAGATCAAAACATGGTATTTGGCAAAGCAAAATAACAAGGGTTTCCAAGAGAATTCAAACCAATTTCACCCTTTGACATGGAATAAGCAAGATATAGATTGTAAAATAAATTCATTTTAAGAACAACTATATCAAACTTTACAAGCAAAACAAGACATGAGCGACTATTGCACCCTTTTTTATTTTTCCAGGTGGAATGCCCATATGATAGTAGCCTTGTTCAACAAATAAAGAGAGAGACTTTTTGGATTGTAAAATCCTTGAAACGGATACAAGATCCTTATTGATTGAAGTCTCATAATTGCTTTCACACATAAATTTTTGCATTCATTTTAGAGTATTCAAAAAATCTCATCATGCATATCAATTTAAAGCATGTCATAGAAATAATCAACATTTCATGAAGATCAATTCTAGGTCATTCAAAATGTACTTCCCAATCACTTCTCCTAGTCCAAAAATGCATGTTTGGTCATAAATAAGACATGGATTGCATGTAAAGCAAATTTGCAAACTTATAAAAAAAATGTGCACTTTATCATCTCAAGCAATCAAAGAAGCATAAATATTATCAATGACCACAATGCATTGCCAATTTGCTCTCTTTGCTTGAGCTCCCCATATGGGGTCAATCAAAATAAGTCAAGAGGGGATATGAGTCCCTATGGACTTACCAATTCCATTAGACCTAGTTGAGCCTATGGGTGAACCCTTAGTAAAATGGCATATGAGTTCATCTTTTCTAATCCACTTATGTGACACATTGTCATTCCTAGTGGTCAAGATCATCATATTACTCCTAGGATCATTGACACTAGCTTTCCTAGGCACATGCATATTGGCTCTAGTCCTTTTTCTTTCAATCATGTTCTTAGTTCTACACATGTTAATGTATTTGAAGCAATTTGATCTAATATGACCATTAACACCACAAAAATGACATGAAGGAATAAAATGAGGGGTTATACCATTCCTTTGTGAGGACAAAGGTTCTTTCTCATATCTTTGAGCTTTCTTTTTGTGTGGTGTTGGTTCTTTTCTCCCTTGTGGTTAAGTTGGAGATGATTGCTTCCTTAGTTGAACATGCAGAAAGTGCTCCTTGGCTTGATGGCATTTAGAATGAGGAACTATTGATTGATGTTCTCTTATTGGTTGAGCTTGAGCTTGACTCCTTGGTGCCATCTTGACTTAGATATTCTTAGAGTACTCTTCTAGTTCAATTTTCTTCCTAGGATGAAGTGGAGGAAGTGGCTATTTAAAGTCCATGCTCTTGACGAATACCGTCTTGCTAGGGGTTGAGGTCTCCTTGTCATCTTCAAGCCCTAGACCTCTCTTGTCACTTGGCTTCTTGTCGACTCCCAACATATGATCAAGCTTCTCCATACTCGAAATCGTCTTAGCAGTCAACTCTCTAGCTTCTCTAAGATCCTCCTTCAAACTTTCTTCCACCTTTCTTACAATCTTCATTTTCTCACTTAAATTGGTCACTTCGGTTGATAGCTTGTGGTTCTCTTCCTTTAGCTTTAACCTCTTTCTTCATATTCAACCTTGAGCATTAAAAATGCTCAATGAAAGGTTCATACTCTCTACATTTCCATTTGTAGAGTGAGATGAGGAACTCTCATCACTAGAGTCATCACTAGTGTCTCTTGTTGTCACATTTACTACACTTCCATATGTAGCTTCATCAATCACACTTCTAGCTACTTTATCTTCAATTTCTCCCATAGAGTCACAAATTAAGGCCTTGTTGCCTTTTCCAAAATCTTTTACAAGGGAGGCTCCAAAAGCCGTATAGTTAAGAATAACCTCTTCATCACTTGAATAATCTTTTTCACTTCCTCTCTCACTTGATGAGGCAGCCACCACATTTTGTTTCTTCTTTTTCTTCGTCGAATTAGCACACTCTGTGGCTATATGACCGAACCCACTACACTCATAGCATTGAATTCCTTTTCTTGTAGGCTTCTCTTGCCTTGGCTCAATCTTCTTCTTTGAGTCATTCTTATGAAGTTTCATAAACTTCTTGAATCTCTTCACCATAAGAGTCATCTCCTCATCTAAGTCATCATCCTCCATTTCTACTTTAGATGTCTTCAAGGCTATGTTCTTTTGCTTTTTATGATGTAGGTGTAGAAGTCCACCTAGACTCATAGGCTATAAGCCTTCCAATCACTTCACTCGACTTCATAGTCTTGTAGTTGCTATTTTCTTCCAGTGCCGTCACCTTAGACTCAAATCTCTTGGGGAGTGACCTCATGATCTTTTGCTTGATCCTTCTATCCGAATATTGGTCACCTAGTTGATGGCTTTGATTTACAATGTCTATCAACTTCACTTGGAAGTCATTAAAGAACTTGTCCTCTTCCATCAGAATTATCTCAAATTGCATTTGAAAGACTTGAAGCTTTGAGTCCTTGACCACTTCGGTTCCTTCATGAGCCATTTGTACAATCTCTCAATCCTCCTTTGCATACCTAGTATTTTGAATAAACCTGTATTTATTGTCATCCACGGCACATAAGATTGCATGCATAGACTTGTTGTTCTACTTGGAAGCTTCAAGATGTTGTGTGCTCCATAGAGACTTAGGCTTGAAAACTTCATCGCTATCATCATTAATCATCTTCGGAAGAGTGTACACATCTTCAATCGCCATCCATGCACGGTCATCTATTTGGCAAATATAAGACTCCATCTTGTCTTTCCATGAGGCATAATTATCACCTTTAAGCAAAGGTGGTCTTATACTTGATGCTCCCTCTTTGCTCATCCCAAGCTCACTCATAGTGTTTGGGTTATATGAATGAGATGCAAATGCAATGCACCACACAAGATGCAAACAACAAAAATGCACAAGCAAGACACACACAGAGCACGGATCACCTAAGTATATCTAGGCACCGGCTCTGATACCAAGTGAATGTTCCCTAAAACGTGTGTGTCTATAACCTAGAGGGGGGGTGAATAGGTTTTAATTGAATCAATTACCATTTTTTGATTAATCAATATTAACACAAATTACCCCAAATAAACAAGCATTCAATAAAATCAATTATGCTTAAAACACTAACAACACACAATATTTACGTGGAAACCCTCCAAATGGGAAAAACCACGGGCTGATATGTGTGCCACACTAGATCCTCAAATCCACTATTGAATGAAAATTTACAACCGAGGTTGACCTCCCCGTCACACCCTCTAATTAGTAACCCTTTCACTCTACCCAACGGGCCGTAATAGTGATTATTGATCTATTTGCTTGTGCATTAACCACTTAGTCACAAGACTTAACCTCAATGAAGAGTCAAAACAACCTAAGGGAATATGATAAAATATTCAAACATGCAAGTAATGCTAGGCAACCCTAAATGCTTATCTAGGAAATTAAGAATGTCACTAAGTACAATTCCTATATATCAATGTCTAAATGAATGTTCATAAAGACTTAACTAGATATAGTTATGCAACATTATATTCTAGTTATCAAACAAAGGACGAACCAATACAAGTTGTCATTAAGCATGGCAAGGACTATAATGCAATCATCAAATAAAATCAATGAGTCCTAAACAATATCTAAAAGTAAGGTATAAAGATTTAGCTAGAAGGGTAAAATGGTCACAAATCCTAGCTATCACAAAATATAAATCTCAACCAACAATCAACAACCCAAGCATGCTATAAATGCAATTAACCTCAATGACATACACTTAATCAACAATAATTGCTAAACCTAGGCATACATGTCATAAGAATGGAACAAGAGATTCTAAGGAATGTAAAGATTACCTGGTCAAAGACTAACAAGAAAATCCATTCTTGGAAGATGCAAGAAGATGCTAGATGCTCATGGATTGAAGGTTGGTTGAGTCAAGAAGTGTTCTTGGGAGCTCTCTCTCTCTTGGAGTCAATTTCTCTCTCAAAGAAAGGCTTGAACAATAAAAATGGCTTCTTGGACTCCCCAAGCCAAAGAGAAGAGAAGAAAACATATATATAATGTGCCCTACATGAAACGACATCGGTTTGGACAAAGGACAACTAAATCCTGTCATGACCGTTGTGCATGCCGCAACCTAGGTAAGTGTCCAGACCGCGGTAGAGCGAGTGGTGCATCACCTGGGAACCTCCGCTTGAGAGACCGTTGTGCATGCAACAAGCACAGGCCGCGGTAGCAGTAGCGTGCAATGCGTGGAGAACACAGTTGTACATACCGCGGTGGAGGCAATGCACAGGGAGCAGTCACAGCCATGGTTAAGAGGAAAATCCTCTTCTAAAGGCAAAGGAAATGCATCAAACACCAAAGCAAGAGTTATGGTAAAAATTCACACAATTATGACAATTAAGCATTCATGCAAGATGATCAAAAACATGCATGAGAGTGTGTGTGTGCACTATAACTCTTCAAACAAGGTTAAGCAAGTTATTTACCTCTTGAAGATTGAGCTAGGTCTTGAGCAATGATGGCCTAAACTACCCTTACATATTAAACCCCAAATGTGGTTGTCAACGAAATGAGCCAATCAAAAACTGAGGATCTTATAGAATAAGCATATCACTATCTATTATGACAATAGTGTAGCAGTGGCTAATTTGAGAGAACCAAAAAGTCATAAGAGAGGGAAACATACTGAAAGAAAGTATCACCTTTTAAGGGAAATTTTGCATAGGGGAGACGTGACAATAACCAAGATCGCGTCAGTAGAAAATCTAGCGGATTCTTCATAAAGGTTATTATACAAAAGAGTTTTGATGAGCACCTGTAGAATATGGGGATTAGAGATATGATTGTTAGGTTTTAGATTATGTTGGAATTTATTCCATATCAAAATAATGTTTACTTGTATTGATTTAATTTTTTAGATTCATGATGATTCAAGCTTCAAAGAAGAAGGAACAACTAGTCAAAGCAAGTTCAAAGTCTTCAAAGAGAAAGGATGCTATATGGTTCTACAAAGGTTTATTAATACCTTATCTTTCTCTTACAAGGCTTAGGCACACACACAAAAATCAAACATGTGTCCCTACATCGTTGTGCCCCATTTATAACACATTCACACACTTGAAGATGAATGCTCATGCATTGGTATGAAAATAACATGTTTTGGAAAATGCATGATTGGAGTATCTCTATGTAGTTTGCATTCTAGTGTGAAATGTGTTTATATGTGTATATGTTTATAAAACATGGATAATAAACTTGATTTTAGTCTTAAATCATTCTTGCTCGAGTTCTAAACACTTTGGTTACTCACACTCAAAATTTCAAGTTCTAAGTCAAAAGATATGATACTATCCAGACATGTTACGTACATTGTCTTCGTATTCGTATATCGAGTTGAATTATTTGTTTCTGGGTTAAGTATCTTATATTTCTATGTCTATGAGAGAGTTATGGTTCATAATCCATAAACATATTCAAATTCCGAGTTCGGAGGCCAGAGAACAGTCGAAGAACGCAAAGGGAGGTCGTGGGAAAAAGAAGACAACACCAAGCTCTTCTTTCTCGAGATGGCGCGTGGCCGTCTCAGGCAAGAAGGCTTGCTGCCCCAAGATGCCCACGCACCATCTCAGGTAGCAGGAAAGATTGGTTGCTTCTTGTCCTTCTTTCTCATTTCACACTCTAATCTTTGCCTCTCCTTTATATTTCCTTTCCCTCTCACAATTCATTTCATGAGAAGAATTTGAAACTGGAGCAGAATTTTCCCTCTAACTTTCTCACCTTCCAAACACTCTATTTTTCTCATTTGAGCTTCAATTTGAGTGATCCAAAGTTGAGAGTGTTCATCTAAACATCCTCTATCGTTTCATAGAAGGTTTGTGTTGGTTTTGCTTCAGTGTTTGGTGTCTAATCACACAAAAAAGGGATTGTCTCAAGTTTACTAAGGTATTGATTTTCTCCTAAAGTTTTCTCTTAAAACTTTATCAATTTCCTTGGGTTTTCTTCTCCTCTATATATTAAAGTCATGTGATTGTTTAGATTTGAGTATTAAACTCATTAAAAGCTAGAATGATATTCAATTGAAATCTCAAATATTGAGTTAGGTTTTGATTTACCTATGTTTTCACATGACTGGGAATGTATTATGCTAGCTTTGATTCTAGGACTATTTGATGATCTTTAATTGATTGATTTTGTGAAAAATAGTTCCTCACATGTATTAGGCTCTCTTTGGCCAAAATCTCACTATGATTCATGTGCTTGTGTTCTTATGAGCTATTCTTGTGCTTAGTTGATTTCATGAATATATAATATGCTCTAGAACTCATGCTTTAATCTAAATGACTTTGTCACATGATTTTAGCATGTTTTTGGTATATGAGATTTAAACTTGATTATGCATTAATTGATCATATCTTACGATTCAAGTTTTAGATCTATGCATGTATCTAGGTTGTAATTAATGTTGAACATCTTTTACATGATCTGGATGGATTAAACAAGCATGACTGGCTAGACTACATTTGTTATGTGCATTCATGCATATGTCTAGTATTTTCCGTAGGATGTGTTGATCATAACATTCTATGTTGCATGCTTGTTTGCGTTTTGCATTCATGATCACTTAGATGCCTTGTTAGAAGGAAGTCTGGACAATAGTTATGAGGCATATGTCATTGAGCATGGAAGTCTTGGCAAGAGATGGGAGACCTCAGAATGTCAAGCAAGGAAGTCTTACCTAGGGTCGTGAGGATCCAGAAGGGTGAGCAAGAAAGTCTTGCCTAGGGTCGTGAGGATCTGAAAGGGTGAGCGAGGAAGTCTTGACAAGAGGTGTGAGACCTCGCAATGTTGAGCAAGAGGGTGACATATTCATTGGTAGGATATGAAGGTAGTTTCGGTCACTTGAGAGATTGTAATTTTCTTATTTACTAGTGGATTTTGTTTACCGATGGTTGCTAACCTGTGGAATTTTCCTCTTTGGAGGTTTACCATGTTATATCTTGTGTCAAATTTTCTCTATCTCTATCTCTCTTATATATGTATTTGTTATTTGAATACTATGGATTGAACTTTATTTGTAAGTGGACTTCCTTACTATAATATCAATTGTGTATGTGTTATGGTTGCTTGTTTGTATTACACTTTACATATTTTATATATTAATTAATTATCTTTAATTGATGTATATATATATATATATATATATATATATATATATATATATTGTGATACAAGCAATCTAGAGTGATAAACTTTTATTTGTTTCGAAGGGAGTCTAAAAAGATGTTTAACCTATACACCCCCTCCCCCCTCTAGGTTAGCCTTGAGCATTTAACCATGTTACATTCATGGTATTAGTGAGCATCCAGGTGATACATTCATGGTATTTGCAAAGCTTTTGAAGTCATGGGTTTACAAGATGATGTAATGGAAGAAGGAGCCTCAAATACTAGGCCACTATTACTTCGAGGCACTAACTATAGGTATTGGAAGTTGAGGATGAAAGCCTACATCCGCTCAATTGATGAAATGGCATGAATGGTAGTGGAAGAAGGTTATATTCCTCCTACCAAGGTTAAAGAGGATGGAACCAACATACTCAAGCCAATGAGTGAATGGACAACGAATGAGTTTGAGGTTACTACATGGCATCATAGTGCTATGAATGCTATCGTTGAAAGAGTTGATGGGCATCAATTCTCCTACATTTAAAATCTTGTATCCTTAAATGAGGCTTGGAATACTCTCCAAGTCACTAATAAAGGATCCTTAGCGGTGAAGAAGTCAATGCTTCAAATGTTGGCATCACAATTTGAAGGTTTAAGTACGGGTGAAGAAGAAAAGTTTGAAGACTTCCAATTCTGGCTTCTTAACATTGCTAACCAATGTCAAGCACTTGTAGTACCTATCTTAAAAGAGTGTTTAAATTAGAAAATTCGTAGGCCTCTTCCTAAGATTTAAATCAAAGGTGATAGCCATTAAGGAAAGCAAGAATGTGGATAGCATGAACATCGATGAGTTGCTTGGGTCTTTCCAAACTTATGAGATACGCTTGAAGCCAAAGATCAAGAGTAAGGGAATCGCTCTCAAAGCTATTGAGGAGGAGAGTGATGATGGAAATGAAGATATGGCTCTTTCGGTTAGAAAGTTCAAGAAGTTTCTGAAAAAGAATGCCAAGCCTAGAGGCAAGTCTTCAAAGGAGAAAGGAGTTAAGAAACCATCATCTCCAAGAATAAGAAGAATAGATAAGCCACGTACAAGAAAGGTGTTCTATGCTACAATTGTCATGGTTTCGGTCACTTTGCTAGTGAGTGCACCAAGAAGCCATCTAAGAAAGGAAAAGTGTTGGCGGCTACTTGGAGTGATGATGACTCTAGTGATGATGAGAGCCCTAGTAGTGAGTCTTCAAGTGATGAAGAGTTGTTGAGCAACTTTGTAGCTCTAACGGCTTCTCATTCTCTACTAGAAATTGATGGTACAATATATTTGAACAAGAACTTTGATGCAAATCATCATGGAAGCACTAGTTCCATTTCTACCAATCTTGAGTTGTTGGCTAAGATAGAGAAGCTTGAAGAATCTAAAGATAATGCTCTAAGAGAGGTAGTTGAGAAGGATGATTTGATCGAGAAACAACTATATGAGTTTGTGATTGTTACTCTTAGACTTCTTGGTGAGAAAGGTGATATTATGAAGAAGTTTAGAGAACTTGAAAAGATAAACCTTGAGAAGGATGGAATGATATCTTCTTTAAAGAATAGAGAACAAGAATTAATGGAAGTGATAGACACGGCTAAGGAGGCTATCAAGGACTTAGTGAATGATTTGGTAAGTGTGTCTAGTGTTAGGAATCTTGTTAACTCTCATAGTGGTGAAGAGGACATAGTATTTGAAGAGGAGCTCTTAGAATCACCACTTCCTACTCACTATGATGATGTGATGATTGACAAGAAACCACACAAGAAGAGAAGATCATAAGCCAAGAAGAAGTTAGCAAACAAGGTATCTTTGCAAACTCCTAGTGCTAACTCAACTCCATAAGGTACAATCTCATCTTTTATTCCAATTTCCCATTATTACAACACAATAGGTCATATTACGCCTACGTGTTATAATTTTATTGAAAAATGCAAATTACGAAACGAATCTAAAGATAAGGAGATTAAACTTGAAATTGAACATGCTAAGGCTTTGAAAGTTGAGAAACATGATAATATTGCTATGCATGAAAAGAAGTTATGGAGTAGAAAGAAAGCTAATCTTGTTCAACTTGTCAAAGCTTGTGTTGAAAATGTTAAGGAAGAGTGTATTAATAATATTCTTGTTAATCAAGTCATTGAAGGACTTTACTCTAGATTTAACATTGTTGTCAATGATGATATTGGAAATGTTTGTGTAGGTACACCCAAGAACAAGTGGTTTATAGGTGAGTGCTCTTACCACTAATGTAAGAAGCACATATGAGGTAGCTTTGAGGTAATATATCAATTGTGTTGAGAATTCTAGCTTGCTAGCTTTGAATACTCCTGTATTGATATGAACTTGGTTATCTCACATCATGTTTGTTATGATAGTAAAAAATTTATTGGTTAACTGTTGAGAATATATGTGTTGGTTGAGTTGAAATATTATGCTTTTTATACTCTTATTGTGAAACATCGTCAACTTGGTGCCTTGAGGACATTCAAGGCAAGAGTGCTCATATAAAGGGTGGAAGTATGATATTTGGTGAATATAATGTGCAAAAGATATCTCTATAGCCTAATGCATGTTCTCTTAGCTATTCATCATTTGACTCAATTTTTGACATACATCTCATAGCATGTCATATTAGAGAATTTTGTATAGTATACATATGGTTCTCATTGACATTTGCTATTTTAGGATCTAATAGTCATATTGTTCACATTGATCTTAACTTTGATGATTGTTTGTGAATGGTATATTGAGTGGCATTACTTTTGAAAATATGAGCTTCATATTCTTTGAAAGCTACTCATTAGAGAAGTAATGATCTTGAATAAGTCTCTACTTATTGCTCTTAGATCATGTGCTTATGAGCCATAAAATCTTGGTTTTCTAAAATTGCACTTTGCTTCTCTCATATGTTTTCCTAGTAGGTTGAGTTTACTAATATGTAAACTTTGGATACACCTTGAAGTTTTTATTCTTAAGTACATTTAAAATGACCTATGGTTAGTATCCATTTTGCTTCGGCAAATACATAGAACTCAACGAGCACCTTCATGGAAAGGGCTACACATTGGTTATGAAAGCTACAGAATGTTGGAAAGAGCTACATCATTGTGATGAGTGAAAGCCATCATGAAGTGACTTATTTTTATGTTTGGAAAAATCAAAGAAGTGTTGAATTGGAATCATGAAAAGAAAATTCTTTGATTCAAAGCCTAAAAAGAAAAGGAGGAAGGCTTAAAAATGAGTATAGTTGAAAAATCAAATGAGTTCGTATTGAAAAATAGAAATGGGATGATGAGCCACATGAACACACACGCTCATATGTTGAAATCTATTATCTTAAAAGCGAAAATTTTGGATGATAATCGGTTTGACTTTTTATGGAAAAAGCTTAAGATGAATAGATGTTGGAAATTATTTGCATGTTGATTATCAAACTACTTCTTGATATATATTTGAAGCAAATATCTCACACACACACACTTTGTTTATGAGTATGTTGATATTTTAGCAATTGTTGAAGAATCATGAGAGATCTTGAAAATCTCTGTGTATATCTCTTAGCGTATGAAGCTTATTTTTTTGAGATTTTTTCAAATTGCTTGAATATGTGATTGTGTGAATATCTTTGTGAACTTTATGCAATCATTGATTTTAGTTATGGCATTTATCAAGGGGGAGCATTGCATGCTAGACATTGTTCTCTTTTATGATATGTTCACATGCTTTATTTTGTTACATTTTGGCATATTTTGACTTAATGATACTTGTAAGATATTACTCACAATCTTTGTCTTGCATGATGATTCATTCTTAAGTTATATGTCTTTGTTTTTATATCTTTGTGACTAATGTGTTTGTTTTATTTTCACTCACTTTTGTTGTATGTGTAAAGCATCTTATCACATAAGAAAATGGGAAGAACTAAGATTACCTGAAGTGTAAATCAAGTGAATCCCATTGTGAAAGCCAAGTCTAACTCAAAAGGATCCAAAACTTCAAGGACAAAAGATTTAGGAATCTTTAGAACAAAGAAGATATTTCAAGAGAGAGGCATTGACTTTGGTAAGTGTAAAGATTCTTATGTTCTTAAGTGCTTAAAAGATAGTAAATGGGAATCTTGGGTGAGCATGTTAGGAGTTGTAAATGATACTCTTGTTAGAGAGTTTTATCATGAATATAAGGAAAGTGCCATCTTGTTAGATGCTTTGTTGGAAATAAGGGATATTGTGTTTAGAGTTAACTCAGAAAATATTAACAAGTTTCTTGGGTTATCTAATTATATAGATTCTAATTTTCTAAATGTGGATGTTATTGAGAATCTAAATATCATGGGTAGAACTCTTTGTGACAATGCTTCCTTTGAGTGGAAAAATAGGGCATACATTAGTCATCATGAGTTAACTAAAGCTAGTGCATTTTGGCATCTATTCATTTGCACTAACATTATTGGATCTTCGAATTCAACCGAGTTGAATAAGGACAACATCAAAATAGTGTATGCCTTGATAACTAATCAACCGATAAACCTTAGAGATCTTCTCATGTATTACATTGATAGTGCAACTTTCTCTACTAGAGGTGATAAAAAGCTTGCATTACCGGGGTTTATTACTTCATTGTGTTTAGCTCGTGGGATTAAGAGTAGAGAAGATGATGTGTTAGTTCAACCCTTGGAAAAATATTGTGATAAACGTGTGTCTTACATGTCCTATAAGAATAAGGGTAAGACTTGTGATACTTTTGGACTATTTAGTATTTCGCAAGTTGATAGTCATGTTATTAGCACAAGTATTCTTCCGGATTGGGCTATACAATTGAAGGAGAAGGTTGATGAACTCAGTGTAATAGTTGTTCAACAAGATGCTAGGATTAAAGAGTTGGAGGAGTGCATTGCTTCAAGCTCAAGACCACCACTCAAGCATTATGTTAAATCGACTACTCGCACGACTTTCTTTGGTAGAACAAGTGGCTAGTATTTGATCTTTAAGGAACATTTCTTAACCTTTTGGCGTCATTTCATGTCAAAAAGAGGGAGAAAGAGTATATTCTAGTTGCTTAGTTTCTTTCTATGTTGTTTTTGTAACTTTTGAACTTAATGGCACGTAATAATTATTCTTAAGATTTGGTTAAGATTTTTTTTGTGATTTGGCATGTACTGAGGAGGAGATACATGTATTTGTGGACTTTAATTGTATATTCTTATCCATATTATATGTTGCCATATGTTGTTTTCTCTTGTATATGCATTGTGCTTTGAGATGATTTGTAGGTTGCTTCAAGAGAAAATCAAGATGAAGTTCAAGAGTTGATGAAGATTAGTTTTAGGAATCTTACTCATTGTAATGTGAGGGAGTGATTTTGTGACCTATCTTCATTTTTATATTCGTAGTAAATGTATAGGTGTTTTGATATGGAATTTGCCAAAGGGGGAGGTTGTTAGGTTTTAGATAATGTTGGCATTAATTCCATATCAAAATGATGTTTACTTATAATGATTTAGTGGTTTAGATTCATGATGATTCAAGCTTCAAAGAAGAAGGAACAACTAGTCAAAGCAAGTTCAAAGTCTTCAAAGAGAAAGGATGCTATATGGTTCTACAAAGGTATATTAAGACCTTATCTTTCTCTTACAAGGCTTAGGCACACACACACAAATCATACTTATGTTTCCATGCATCGTTGTTCCCCATTTATAACACATTCACAGACTTGAAGATGAATGCTCATGCATTGGTATGAAAATAACATGTTTTGAAAAATGCATGATTGGAGACTATCTCTATGTAGTTTGCATTCTAGTGTGGAATATGTTTGTATGTGTATTGATCGTGCCAAAATTGTCATATATTTTGGCCCTCAATTTCATTGCCTTTGTCTCACTTTCAGTTGTTTTTCCGTATCTTATGGCTCGTTTGTTATATTTGCAAGCAATTAGGTACATTTCGTTAGAAAGGATGAAAAGAGTGAATATTGGGCGAAAGCTAGCCAAAATCAGTGAAGAAAAGCTAGAGCATGAAGGTCACTACACAGGTCCTGAACCTGTACACCAACCGTGCATATGTTTGTGCATTTGCCAAGACCCGAGAGATGAAAACAGAGCATCAGGTCTATGTATGGGTCACTGCGCGAGTCACAACCTGCGTAAACACCAAGACACAGAAGCATATCAAAGGCAATATAGTTAGTGCGGGACATAAAGCAAGTCAAAAATAGCAAAGGCTACATTCCTTACCGATGGTGTTTAAGCTCAAAGTAAGTTTGGGGGGGGGGCAAAAATTAGCAAAGAGTGAGATTTGGAGGCAAAAGGAGCTGAAATTGTAAAAAGGACATGCAAGTCACCCAACTTTGAAGAGTCATATCTCTCTCCTCGAATCGATCCATGCTTCCATCTATATATATTAAAAAATCCCTAGAAGTCTAGTTTCCAATAGTTTTTACGGATTGTGATTTCGAGTCTTCTAGAGAAATTTATGCCCATTTTATTGACTGCTACGCAGAGATGCATGGGTCATGCAAGGGTCACCACCAGCACATTTGACCGTGCACTGAGAGTCGTGAATTTGATGGGATCAGCTCTTGGGATGAAAATCATCCATTTTCAGAGGGGAAAATATGTCCTTTCATGCCCATATCATGCCCTAGCCTCCCCAAGCCTATATATAAACCATTTTCTTATTGAAAGCTCACTCTTCAACTCCTTCCACAACTCTTCCACTCTTCAACTCCTTCCTCAACTCTTCCACTCTTCCCTCTCTACTCGCCCTTTTCTTCCAAGAATCTTTCCATCATCTCTTACACCTATCCTCTCCTACACTTTCTCACATCACTAATTACTAACCTAGGTTTAGGAATCATTCCCTACCAAATCTAACCATCCTCAACCATCATCTACTCAAGGTCACTTGGAGATTGGATCAAAGCTTTAAGAAATGAGGAGTTTCTCTTCATGGGTCTTCTCTATCTTTTTCTCCTTGTTATTTTATTATAATTTTCATGAGTAGCTAAACATCCCACTAAGGGATTGATGTGAAACACCTGTGGACTTTGGGCTTTGTAATGAACTCTATTTTATTCTAATTAAATCTATCAATTATGTTTCATTCATTGTTTTAGTTGTTTCCCTTGATTGGTTTGTCTTTGATTGTACATTCCTCTCCTAGCTAATTGATTGAGGGAATTAATTGAGTAGTTGACTAGGTATATATCTATTTGGTCTTCTTAAACTCATATGCTTGTGTGGGTGATTGAGTATACATCTACTTAATCTCCCTAAGTTAAGTTGAATGGAAGGGTCAAACAAGAGTACATCCTCAAGTAAGACCTGGACTTAATAATCTCAATTTTTAATTTAATCTTGAATGGGTGATCAATTCAATACATTTAAGTTGGTTGCCTGTGATAGGTTAAGCATCAACACTATACATCTAGGTTGGTGAATTTATAAAGAGATTAGTCCCTTAATTTGATAGATGTGCATTCATGAACAATCACTTGTGAGTGAGCCATACTATACATCTAGATTGGAAACTCATGAAGGAATACAACCGATATTATACATCTAGATTGGTTGCAATCAATCTATGTGCTTTCATTTCATAAGAGTTCATACATGCCCATAATTCACTTGTTGAATCATCAATACCTTAGTCTTAACCATCAATTTTAACACCTATCTAACTTTAACACTAATTGCATTTTAGATTAATTAGCTTAATTGTAGTTTGCATCTTTATTATTAACCTTTCAATACCAAAACCATTTACCTTTACTTTTCATGCTTAGCTTAGTTTAATATTAGTTAACTAGTTTTAGCCATCTGATTTCCCTTTCTTTGTGGACGACACCCAACTTGACATTACACTTGTTTTGTAAACATTTTAGGCATTGTTGAGGTTTTATAAATATTGTTTGACGAGCATTTTTTTTAACGACAAAAGTAGCTTGATCATATATATGTTTGTCAAACATGGATAATGAACTTGATTTTAGTCTTAAATCATTCTTGATTGAGTTCCAAACACTTTGGTTACTCATACTCTTAATTTCAAGTTCTAAGTCAAAAGATATTATACTTTCCAGTCATGTTACTTACGTTGTCTTTGTCTTCATATATTGAGTTGACTTCTTACTTTATAGGTTGAGTATCTTATATGTCCATGTCCATGGGAGAGTTACGATTCGTAATCCGTAAACGGATTCTAATTCTGAGTTCGGAGGCCAGAGAACGGTAGAAGAACGCGAAGGGAAGTCGAGGGAAAAAGAAGACGGCAAGAAGGCTTGTTGTCGCGAGATGCCCACGCACCATCTCGGGCAGCAGGCAAGCTTGGTTGCTTCTTGTCCTTCTTGCTCATTTAACACTCTAATCTTTGCCTCTCATTTATATTTCCTTTCCCTCTCACAATTCATTTCATGAGAAGAATTTGAAACTTGAGCAGAATTTTCTCTCTAACTTTCTCACCTTCCAAACACTCTATTTTTCTCATTTGAGCTCCGATTTAAGTGATCCAAAGTTGAGAGTGTTCATCTAAACATCCTCTATCTTTTTTTAGAAGGTTTAAGTGGGTTTTGCTGCAGTGGTTGGTGTCTAATCATACAAAAACGGGATTGTCTCAAGTTTAATAAGGTATTGATTTTCTCCTAAAGTTTTCTCTTAAAAATTTGTCAATTGCCTTGGGCTTTCTTCTCCTCTATATATTAGTGTCATGTGATCTCACATGTTGAGTTAGGTTTTGATTTACCTATGTTTTCACATGATTGGGATTGTATTGTGCTAGCTTTGTTTCTAGGACTATTTGATGATCTTTAATTTATTGATTTTATGAAAAACTGTTCCTCACATGTATTAGGCTCTCTTTGGTTGAAATCTCACTATAATACATGTTCATGTGTTCTTATGAGCTATTCTTTGCTTAGTTGATTTCATGAATAGATAATATGATCTAGAACTCTTACTTTAATCTAAATGACTTTGTCACAAGATTTTAGCATGTTTTTTGTATATGAGATTTAAACTTGATGATGCATTAATTGATCATATCTTATGATTCAAGTTTTATATCTATGCATGTATCTAGGTTGTAATTAATGTTGAACATCTTTTACATGATCTAGATGGATTAAACATGCATGATTGACTAGACTACATTTGTTATGTGCATTCATGCATATGTATAGTATTTTCCGTAGGATGTGTTGATCCTAACATTCTATGTTGCGTGCTTGTTTGCTTTTTGCATTCATGATCACTTAGATGCCTTGTGAGAAGGAAGTCTTGACAATTGGTATTAGGCCTATGTTGTTGAGCATGGAAGTCTTGGCAAGAGGTGGGAGACCTCGGAATGTCAAACAAGGAAGTCTTGCCTAAGGTCGTAAGGATCCGGAATAGAGAGCAAGGAAGTCTTGACAAGAGGTGTGAGGCCTCAGAATGTTGAGCAAGAGGGTGACATATTCATTGGTAGGATAGAAGGGTAGTTTCTAGGTGAAGTGGTCACTTGAAGGATTGTACTTTTCTTATCTACTAGTGGATTTTGTTTGCCGGTGGTTGCTAACCCATGGATGTTTCCTCTTCGGAGGTTTACCATGTTATATCTTGTGTCAACTTTTCTCTATCTCTGTCTCTCCTATATTTGTATTTGTTATTTGAATACTATGGATAGAAAGTTATATGTAAGTTGACTTCCTTACTATAATATCAGTTGTGTATGTGTTATGGTTGCTTGTTTGTATCACACTTTACATGTTTTATATATTGATTAATTGTCTTTAATTGATATATATATATATATATATATATGTATATATATATATATGTATATATATATATATATATTGTGATACAAGTAATCTAGAGGGACAAACTTTTGATTGCTTCGAAGGGAGTCGAAAAAGGTGTCTAACCTATTCACCCATCCTCTAGGTTAGCCTTGAACATTTAACCATTTTTGTATTTTCACTGACACATTTGCTATAAAGCAAGTGAGAGATTGTTGGGATTATGCTCGATATTAAGAGTGTAATAATGTATTTGACAATCTTTTCATATTAAAAAAAGTGATTTCTAGTTTAACAAATCTTATAACATTTAAAGTTTAGTTGTTATAATTGTCAAAAGTAAATAATCATAAGGTCAAAAGGCTATGACAAAAGAAGAATTGTTCTTACATCTGGATATGTATGAGGTAGACACAATTCTTTAGTTAGTCTTTAATATTATTCACAACTTAAGATAAAGGTTGGGCACCTTTATCTTGTTAAAGTTGTAGATTCTTTTGCTAGCATTTGAGTGGGATCAAATGTGTTATGATGAGTCTAAAATCATGAAAGTGTGGTGTCTTTGGGAAATAAAATCTAGTGCATTTGGTGCATTGAATAGGATCACAGTGAAATACTTTATCCAGAACGTCAATGGATAAAAGTTTTCACTTGAAGACAATCAGAGAGTCTATCTCAATCCTGAGATAAATGATGAACTTATGGTTTCAAGTGTTATTATTTGAGCTATCAGTGAGTACGATTATATAGCACAGTCTATCCTCGATAGTTTGGTGGTATTGATTTGTTAATCAATAAAGGACTTCATTTATAGATATGGACATCGTGGCTCCATTTATTAAATTAGGGTAGATTATCATCATATGAATGTTTTAAGGTATTGGATATTAAATCTTAATGTTAAGTTTTCAATAGTGTCTATTGAAACATGGCTTCTGGACAAGTCAAATTATCCAAGTTTAAAATGGGGTCATATGAGTAAATATGGTAACTTTGAGAGCTACAGGAGGTCTATGAGCTCTTGGCAATTACTGATATTCTTCACGAGGATAAACTTTCTCCATTAAGATTACCTAGGGTATGAATGAGCAATATTAACTTATTCTATCTATATTTAAGAGTTCAATTTTAGTTCTTTAGTAGAATGAACTAAAATTAATAGATTGAACCTAAGTGAATCATTTGTTGATTGTGATTAGGTTATATCAATTGGAACTTAAATTTAGATAGCCCGCCAAGATCCCAAATCCCCACGAACTTACATGGATCACTTGATATATTCTACCGTTCCAATTTATGGGTCCATCTAGAACTGTATTAAGGCATGTGGACTTGTTTCTTTCAGTAAGAATGGGTCTAGTTCACATGTGGACTTCTTATTAAGGTCCAATGAATTTAATAAAATAGAAAAAAAAAACAATATTGGCCCATATATATTGGCTTGGGCGGTAAGGGACTATTTATTAGTCTTATATATTGTTTTTATTTTATTATTTAATTAAATGGAAATTAATTAAATAATTAAAATTCAAAATCTTTTTCCTAGTAGGAGTTGGTCTCCTAGAGTCATATTATTGTTGGTAATGTGATAAGTATCAAATACTATATTTGATAAGTAGATAAATAATAATAATTTACTTATCTAGTCAAATTAGGAAGTATTTGATTTCTATTAGGAAGTTTTTGATTTAGTCACAATTTAATTATATTCAATAATTGGTTATTGAACAAATACACTATTTGAGTTGGATTAGGTGTCTTGGTGTGGAAAATAAATCTTTTTTGAAAATGGATTCTTTGTCACCAAGTAAATCCACATAGCGATAGGATTCTTGCCCACCAAGTAAATCCTCTATAGGAATGGATTTATGTACCTATATACACAACAATTAATTTCGGCCAAGCACATAATTTTTCTTAAACAAAGATTTCGGCCACCATAGAATTTTGAGAAAGAAAAATTTAGTTTTTGCTCTACACAAAATTCGGTCAACTCATAGAGATAGTGTGAAAATTCAGCAAAGAAGAAAAGGAAGAAAAACCATTTTGTTTTCGATAGTGCACTAGTAGCCTTTACATCAAAAGGTTTTTGTGTACAACATCGAATCAAGGTTCACGTGAGTTTCAATCAAACTGATTGATAATTCACAAGTGACCTAATGTCCTTTGTTTTTTTTGGAGGATTATTGTGACTAACAGAGGAAAAGATTTTGTTTGTTTCCATCCTCAGGTATACAATTTAAAGAAAGGGAGTCCACACTCCTAGGTGATTCACGTTCGTGATTGGATTAGAAGATCTTACGGATTCAATTTTATGCTAGTTCAATCATCACGAGAAAAAGGTACGATACTTTTTATATATGTCAATTAATATAGGGTTAAGGTTCTTTCTATTAAATGGAAAAAAAAAAATATATCAAATGCTAATTTTACACTTCCGCCGCGTTTTTTAATTGACTTTTCCTTACAACTTCAACCAAGACCTCCATATCCAAGGATCCCTCAAACTTAACAAAGGATTCCTTATACTTAATCAAGAAGGCATGCAATCTCGGCTCAGCTCTAAAGGAGAGAGTTGGCTCAACGTCAAAGGATAACTCAATGGAGAATGAATCCCCAAATGGTGCATAAGGCTATGGTATGAATTCTTATTTCACTCCTACTTGTCATTATTATGGTATTGAAGGTCACATAAGGCCTAATTGTTTATAGTATATCAAATTGTGTAGAATTGAAAGCATGATTAAGAAGATTATGCTTAGGAAACGAAAAGCATGAACCTAGTCAACTTAGAGCCAATGAACCCAATGCTCTTAGGAATGATAATGTTTCACCTAGGTGTACTAGAAAAGATGATTATTTTTGCTATGTGGCTCGAGTAGCATTGAAAGCTAATGCTTCTAACACTTGGAAACTTGATAGTGGGTGCTCTAGGCTCATGATAGGAAACAAAAGTTTCTTTGAGACTTTTGTGATGAAGGTTGGTGGATTTGTCACCTTTGGTGATGGTTCACAGAAAAAGGTAATAGGGAAAGGAAATATATCCATTCTCGGTTTGCCCTCCTTGCCCAATGATCTTTATGTAGATGGCTTACAAGTCAATCTCATTAGTAAATCACAGTTAAGTGATGTAGTGCTTTCAGTTATATTTGGCAAAGTTGATTGCTCTATTCTAAAGGAAAATGGCCATGTTCTATAAAAAGGCAGTAAATCAAGAGACAATTGTTATTGTCTTGAATCTAGTGTTATCTTTAGTAACTTGTCAAATTATGAGCAAGTTGAATTGTAGCATCACAAATTTGACCATATTAATTAGAGAGACTTGAATTCCTTAAGAGGTTGAATATTGTGAGAGGACTTCCTGAACTTAGGAAAAGGATTGATGGAGTTCGTGGACCTTGCCAACAAGGGAAGCAAATTAAAAGTGTGCACAAAAAGAGAAAATACATATCCGCCAATGAGCCTTTGGAACTCCTCCATATGGACCTTATGGATCCCATCCAAACCAAAAGTTTAGGTGGAAAAAGGTATATTCTTATGATGGTTGATGACTTCTCTAGGATCACTAAGACCTACTTTCTTAGAAATAAGTCTGAGGCCTTTGAAAAATTCAAAATGTTATGTGCCAAAATTTATAATATGAAAAATTCTCACATTATGAGCATTAAGAGAATTAGAACTGATCATGGGAAAGAGTTTGAAAATGGTAGCTTTGAGAGCTTTTGCAATAGTGTAGGTATTTCTCATGAATTATCGGCCCCCAGTACTCCCCAACAAAATGAATTGTAGAAATGAAGAAAAGGGTCTTACAAAAGATCGCTCAGGTAATGTTGCATAGCAACAAGGTGTTTAGGAATCTTTAAGTCAAAACCTATAATACGGCTTGTTACATAGGAAATAGAATATTCCTAAGACCCGGGACTAAACAAACATCATATGAGTTATGGAAGGGTAGAAAACTCAATGTTAGCTACTTCCACATCTTTGGAAGCAAGTGCTATATTCTTAATGATCGAGATCAACTTGGCAAGTTTTATACCAAGAGTGATGAGGGCCATTTCCTTAGATATGCATTAAATAGCAAGGTCTATAGAGATTTCAATTTAAAAATTCAAAGTGTCATGGAATCATCAAATGTTGTCATTGATGAGTAGGCCTAAAAATGATAACTATAATGAGAATGTTTATGAGAATGATGACCTTCGTTTGAAGGAATGTGGTGAGCCTTCAAGTGATGTGAAGTCAGATCAAAGTGAAGAGGATGATCAACCTTTTGATAGAGACCAACTTTTGGGCTCTAATAAACCTGCTCCATGGGTTAGGAAACTCCATGACAAAAATGATATTATTGGAGATGTCAATGAGGGTGTAAGGACTATGCATCTAGTAGCTAATCAAATTAGTTGTACTTGTTACACCTCTCAAATAGAACCCAAGAAGGTTTATGAAGCCATGAATGATGAATTTAGGGCTCTTACCATGTAAAAAGAGCTAAACAAATTTGAAAAAATGAGGTTTGGACTCTAGTTCCTAAACATAAAAACACTAATGTCATAGGCACCAAATGGATGTTTAGGAATAAAATGGATAAAGATGGAAACATTTTGCGCAACAAATCCTGGCTTATGGCATAAGGATACTCTCTAATTGAGGGTATTGATTTTTAGGAGACTTTGCTCATGTTACCCACCTTGAGTCCATAAGGATTCTCTTGTCCATATCTTGCGTGCACAAGTTCAAATTGAATCAAATGGACGTTAAGGGTGCCTTCCTCAATGGCTTATTGCATGACGAAGTGTTTGTTGAGCAACCCAAGGGGTTTTTGGATCCACACATCCCCAATCATGTCTATCGCCTCAAAACGACTCTTTATGGGTTGAAACAAGCACCTAGGGCTTGATATGAGTGTCTCACTCTCTATCTTGTTGACAATGGCTACTCAATAGGTAGTGTTAACAAGACTTTATTCATCAAGGGCAACAAAGATGAGTTGTTCATAACTTAAATCTATGGCGATGACATTGTATTTGGTTCCACCAACATGTAAAAAGTGAAACAAGTTGTTGATGTGATGTCTCAAAAATTTGAGATGAGCATGGTTGGTGAACTAAATTATTCCTAGGTTTGCAAATTAAGCAAATACATGATGGTATTTTCATATCCCAAGCTAAGTATGTAAAGAACCTAGTGAAGAAGTTTGGCTTTGATAATGCCAAACATTGTGACACACACTTAAGTACCACTTTGAAGCTAAGCAAAGATGCTAGTTGTAAGAGTGTTGATCAAAGCTTATATCGGGACATGGTAGGTAGCTCACTTTACTTGACCACAAGTAGACCCGATATTTCATTTAGTATGGGTGTTTATGCTAGGTAGCAAGCTAATTCCTAATAATCTCACCTTATTACGATGAAGAGGATCATTCGGTTTGTTAATGGTACCTCAAATCATGGGATTTGGTACTCCTTTGACACTAATCCAAGTCTTATTGGATTTAGCGATGTTGATTGAGCAAAAAATTATGATGATAGGAAAAGTACAACGGACAGTTGCTTCTTCCAAGGAAACAATTTAGTGTTTTGGTTTTGCAAAAAGCAAAACTTAATTTCTCTATCCACGGCCGAGGCAGAATACATTACCGCCAGTAATGCTTACACTCAATTATTGTGGGTGAAACAAATGCTAGCCAACTATGGCTTAGGTACTCTAACTTTGTTTTGTGACAATAAGAGTTCCATTAACATTTTAAGAAATCCCGTACAATATTCTAGGACCAATCACATTGACATTAGACATCATTTTATTAGAGAGCTAGTTGAGAACAAAACTATTGCATTAGAACATGTGGAAACTGATGACCAACTAGCGGACTTCACTTACAAAGCCCTTAGACACTCTTATATTTGGTAACCTTAGTAAGTCTATTGGGATTTGTCATTTGGCTTCAAATGGTTCGTCTTGACCTCTTATGGAGAGCTCAAGCAAAGAGAGCAAATTGACATAAAATTTCATTGTGCTACATTGATAATCTTTATGTTTCTTTATTAATTGCTTAAGATGATTGGTTGTACATATGCTTATATGTTATTTTCTTAATAAGTGTGCAACATTGTTTTACTTGCAATCCATGTCTTATTTGCGTTCAAACATGCATTTTAGGATTAGGAAATTCACTTTGAAAGTACATTTTGAATGACCTATGATTGATCTCCATGACACAATGATTTTATCAATGACATGCTTTGAGTTGACTTGCATGAAGAAAATCTAGAATGCTTAATTTTGAAAGCCAAAAATGTGTGTAAAAAGCAATGTTCAGACTTCAATCAAATAAGATCTTGGATCCGTTCAAAGGATTTTACAGTCCAAAGTCTATTTCTCTTTGTTAGTTGAGCAAGGCTGCTATCTTACGGGTATCTCACCCGGAAAAATCGAAAAGGGTGCAATAGTTTCTCATGTCATGTTTTGCTTATAAAGTTTGTTATAGTTGCTCTTTAAATTGAATCTCTTGACAATCTATATCTTGCTTAATTCCATACCAAAGCGTGAAATTGGTTTGAATTCTTTTGGAAACCCTTGTTGTTTGCTTTGCCAAATACCATGTTTTTGATCTTAAATACAACATGTCTTGCATGCAAAGCATCTTCTCACACAATTTTCATAAAATAAAACTCCTTGAATCTATCTTACTTAATTGAGTTGCATAAATTTTCTTATATGATTATGCATATGTTTTGTGCTATAAGTTCTCCTTACCAATGCTTACCTATTAAGGGAGACTCCCTTTACCTATCTCATGACAAGAAGGGGGAGAAATGTCGTAAGGTTTTTTGGGTCTTTAGTATCATATTTAGGGGGAGTTACGTTTATTCTTTAGTGGAGTTGAAGTAACCTTTTAAGGTAAGCATGTTGCATTGCATTACATTGTATGATTACATTATTTGACTATATTGGTTTGATTTGCTAAGGCTATTATAAATGTTTTTATTGTAAGCACCTTACACACACTTGTTCTTGGAAGGTATTTTCTTGTTGATTGTGTGTAGGTTGGAATTTTATACAAGTTTTGGATTGACTTGAAGTTGTTCTAGACTTAGATTATAGGCCTTATTGTATTGTAGAAAATATTGTTGACCAACCTTCTTTTGTTTTTGTGAGGTTGCTTTGTGAGTGGTGGTTTGTCAAGAAATACCTAAAGGGGGAGATTGTAAATGCCTCACTTTATGATTTATTTCATTGACAAAATAATAATTGGTTTCCAATTTGTAAAAGGTAGCTTAGTTTCGAAGAATACCCATCATTAATCCCATTAGACATTAAGTTATTAAAGGAAGGTAGTTTACCTTAATCTACTCTTAATTGAAGAGATTTAGTTACACACACTTATTTAATTGCATTACTACTTATTATGTATTGAATTCCATTTAATTTTGTGCTCTTTATATGTCCTTGTCTTGGTGCATTTATGTCATTGATCACATTCCACACTTGCACAACATTCGTATAGGCTAGTGTGTTTTAAATGCCTGAAAAAGAAATTTTTCTCTTAACCACAATATAGGTAGCTATCCATGCACCTGTTTAAACAGCGGTCCCAACAGCAAGCAGTTCCAGAGTTTTCATGTAAAGGGTATTGTGCCTGGTGCACATGCTTGCATAATGTCTCCTACTACAGTCTTCTCCAGAAAGTTTCTCGTTGTCAGTACCACGACATGTGCCTATACTTGTCTAGCAGTCCTTACCACGGTGTTGTCTAATGAGTGCACACTTGTGTTTACTGCGGTTTAGATAACTTGCCCAAGCAGTGGTATACATAACAGTAATGATAGGTTTTTGTTGGCTAAGCTCAAAACGACGTCATTTGACCTAGGGCTTTATATATATAAAGGGTAAAAATGGTTTAGAAACGCAACTGAAGCGTGAGAAAAATGAGATTAGGGTTTGCGTATAAATAAATAAAAAATCCCTTTTATGCAACGAGAACCTTAACCCTAGATTAATTGATGTATATAAAAGTATCATACCTTTTTCGCGTGACGATTGAACAAGCTCTAAATTGATTCCTCAAGATCTTCCAATCCAATCACGAACGTGAATCACCCTGGAGTGTGGGCTCCCTTTCTTTAAATTGTATTCCTAAGGATGGAGACAAAGCAAATATCTTTTCTTTGTTAGTTACAAATATCCTTCAAGAGAAAAATCCAAGAACGTCCGGTCACTTGTGAATTATCAATCAATTTGATTGAAACTCGCGTGAACCTTGATTCAATGTTGTACACAAAACCCTTTTGATGTAAAGGATACTAGTGTACTATCGAAAACAACAACATTCCCCTTTTTTTCTCTACTTGGTCGAATTCACACACTATTGATTAGAGATGATTGAATTTTGTCTAAAATAAAATCAGTTTTTTCTCCCTCAAAATTCCTATGATGGCCGAAACTTTCTCTTTCTAAAATAAAGCTTGGCCGAAATCACCTCTAATTGCCTTAGGGCTGGCCGAATTCATCATGCTCATATATATAGGATCATAAATCCTTTCCTAAGAATGATTCACTTGGTTGGCAAGAATCCTTTCCTTACGTGGATTTATTTGGTAGTTAGAATCCTTATTTAAAAAGAAATCTATCCTATCCTATATAATACATGCGATGAACGAAATTCCCTTCTTTGATGTAGTTTAGGAGAGTTTAATCTTACCTAAGAAAGATTACTTGATGGACAAGAATCCTATCTTTAGGTAGATTAACTTGGTGGTTATGAATCCATTTCAAATAAGAATTCTACCACTAAGTAGTTTTACTTGGTGACCAAGAATCCTTTTCCAAAAAGAATTCTTTCCTACACTAAAACTCCTAATCCTACTCAATAGTGTGTTTGTAACCATATTAAAGACTTCCTAATTTGATTAGATAAATAACTCCTTTTATTTATCTACTTATCAAATATAGTCTTTAACATTAACTATACTACCAACAATAGTATAGTTTTAGGAGACCATCTCCTAATAGGAAAAGATTTTGACTTTTAATTAAATAATTAATTAATCAACAAATTAATTAATTTCCATTTAATTAAATAATAATAAAATAAAAATAATATATTAAAGCTATTATCCATAGCCATTGCCGCCCATACCTAGTATAAAGGCCATATATTATTTTTCTCATTTTATTAAATCCATTGGACCTTAATAAAAAGTCCACATATGAACTAGATCGATTCTTAAAAAAAGAAACAAGTTCACATGCCTTATTACAATTCTAGATGGACTCCTAAATTGGTCCAGTAGAATATATCAAGTGATCCATGCAAGTTCGTGTGGATTGGGGATCTTGGCGGGCTATCTAAATTTAAGCTCCAATAGACACAACCCAATCACAATCAACAAATGATTCACTTAGGTCCGATCTATTTAATTTTAGTTTATTCCACTAAAGAACTAAAATTGAACTCTTAAATAAAGATAGAATAAGTTGATGTTACTCATTCGTACCCTAGACAACCTTATTAGAGAAAGTGTATCCTCGTGAAGAATACCAGTAATCGCCAAGAGCTCATAGACTGCCTATAGCTCTCCAAGTTACCATATTTACTCATATGACCACATTTTGAACTTGGATATTTTGACTTTTCCAGAAGCCATGTTTCAATAGACACTATTGAAAACTTAACATTAAGATTTAATATCCAATACCTCAAAACATCCATATGATGGTATTATACTCTCATTCAATAATTGGAGCCACGATGTCCATATCTATAAATGAAGTCCTCTATCGATTAACAAATGAATACCACTAAACTATCGAGGATAGACTATGCTATATAATCGTACTCATTGATAGCTCAAATGATAACACTTGCAGCCATATGTCCATCATTTATCTCAGGATTAAGATAGACTCTCCGATTGTCTTCGAATGAAAACTTTTATCCATTGACGGTTCTAGATAAAGTATTTCATTGTGATCCTATTCAATGCACCCAGTGCACTAGATTCTTTTGCCCAAAGACACCACACTTTGATGATTTTAGACTCATCATAACACATTTGATCCCACTCAAATGCTAGCAAAAGAATCTACAACTTTGACAAGATAAAGGCACACAACCTTTTATCATAAGTTGTGAACATTATTCAAGACTAACTAAAGAATTGTGTCTACCTCATACATATCAAGATGTATGAACAATTCTTCTTTTCTCATAGTCTTTTGACCTTATGATTATTTACTTTTGACAATTATAATAATTAAACTATAAATGCTATAAGATTTGTTAAACTAGAAATCACTTTATTCATATGAAACGATTGTTAATTACAATATTACACTCTTGCTATCGAGCATAATCCTAACAATCTATAGATCATTTCCTCTTATTGGCTGCTTTAGAGCTTCAGATTTCATTTTTACTCCATATAGCTCAAGAGTGTCTTGTAAGAAAAGCCATCAAGATTCAATCTTTCTTGACCAAAACCCAAACACCCATCATCATTCATGAATCAAAAATCATCTAGCTTCATCTAGGATGTGCTCTTGCATGGGTCCTCATCAACACACATGCCTTGGTAAGTAGAACACCATTTTCATTCATTCTATTGTTCTTGCTTAACAAGAAATCTCTTTATTACTTGTTTGCATCATGATTAGTTTATTACTTGCAAGTTGAAATTTTTATGTTTATTGGTGGGTTTTGTATTGTAATAGCTATTGCATCTAAGTTTGCATTTATTTCAAATAGCTAAGTTGTATGTATGTCATATAGCAACATAATATCTAGGATTGTTTGAATCATTCATCCGTGATTAGATAAGCATTAAATGTATTGACCTAGCATTTGTGCATTTAGAACATTCTTAATATTCACATTAGGTTGCATATCTCTTCTCTTCATTGTTAAGTCTTGTATGTACCATGGGCAGTATATAAGTAAGAGGCTAAAATCACTATTAAAGACCTAAGGGTAGCAAAAGCAGATCAATAACCGATTAGGTGTGATGTGGTCAACCTAGGTTGTAATCGTTTTTGCAAATAGTGGATTTGAGGGTTGAACTGGCAATTAGGCCCATGAGTTTTTTTACCCTATTGAGGTTTTCTCACGTAAAAGAATTCATTGTGTCATTGTTTTTAAATTTCGCACTTCATATGATAACGATTGTTATTGTTTGGGTTAGAAATTAGGGGTTTGTGTGATTAAACTCGATCAACCAAAAGATGACAATTAATTTGGTTAAAACCTATTCACCCTCCTCTAGGTTATTTAAACACACGCTTTTATTTATTTTCAACAGTAACCCGTGAGCCAGAGAAAGAGCCAAAAGAAGACCTTCAGTGCGCTGGTAGGTGCACGGGTCCCTACCATTCACACTTTGCACCCAAATTCGTCCATGTTAGCATTTTCAGACCTATTTATGGAAACATATATATATATATATATATATATATATATTCATATGTTAGGTCAACCACACACCCATTTACATCACATTTTCTCTCTCTAGATCTAGGAAACATTTTCTCTCCCAAAACCATCCAAAACCATACATCATTCCTTTGATTTTCTACTCAACTAGAATTCTAAGAGATTGAAATTGAAGCTTCAAGGAAGGGGAATCTCTTCATGGGTTTATTCTCCCTTTCTTCTCTTAGATTTTGCTTTGTATTGATCATGAGTAGCTAAATACCAACTAAAGGGTTGATTGATTCATTTGTGAATTTTAGGCATTGAAATGAACTCTATCTTCTTTATTAATCAACCAATTATGTTTCATTCATTGTTTAAATTGATTTCATAGATAAATTGGTATTTGATTGAACACTACTCTCTGTGCTAATTTGTTGAGAAATTATTTAAGTATAGAATTAGGTATACCGTTTATTTGGTTCTCTTAAGCTTTTCAGAATGAAAGGATTGAACAAGAGTACACTCCTCAAGGTGAATTTCGAACTGATTAATCTCATCTCCATCTAGTCTCAAATGGGTAATCAATTTTATACACTTTAGGTTGATAACTTGTGAGATATTAAGTACCAACAGTAATTACTATTGGTTGGTGACATTATAAAGAGATTAGTCCTATAATTTGGTAGATGTACATTCATGAACAATCACTTATGGGTGGCCAATACTATACACTCTAGATTGGATATTCATAAGTGATATACAACCAATACTATACACTCTAGATTGGTTACATTAGATTGATGTACATTCATGAGAGTTCTGAATTTGCCCATTATTTGCATATTGGATCCATTAACTTCTTAGATCCTCTATTATTCATTTACACAATCATCTACTAACTTAGTTGAATTTTAATTAGTCTAATCATAGTTTGCATCATAGTATAATTCCTAAACCAAATCATTGCATTTTACTTTTATTTCATTTTACTATTTAAGTTGAATCTGATTATAGATATCACTCGATCCCTATGGATGATACCTAACCTGACATTATATTGTTTTTGCAAAGCAATCTTGCGTGCATTTTGGGATTTTGCAATTTTTGTTTGAACTAGTGATTTTTATTAATGGCATAGTAAAAGAGCTAGTTCAAAATGGCACCTCTGTCAGGGATCGACATTTTTAATTGTGATTAGATTAACCTTCAGTTAGTTTCTTTATTGTTTCCGTTACCTTTTAGTTTTTGTTGACCGAGAATTCGCTGAAGGTGAAGAATTTCAATCAACAACCTCAAGACCGCTTCCCAGTAGGTTGCTGTAAAGGTAGATACTTCGTATATAAGTAACAAAGTGGTCACAGGAAGATGGATATATAAATGGCTTACTAACTGGACAAATATGGAGAAATGTAATTTGAGAAAACTGTTTTATAGAAGGACTTCTACAATGATCTTAAAAATCACTCAGTCTCTCTCTTTTACAAAGATTGGAGGTGGCGACCTCATGCGTGTCGATAAGTGGCTAAATCCTGTAAGGTGAGAAAAATACGAAGATGCTCTGCCCTTTTTCTCCTAACTTTTTGATACCATTTCCGGATCATGACGTCCCCTTTTAATCCCCCTCCATCGTCAATCAAATCCCCGTAATTTAGACCAATTGATTGTTCGTGCTACCAGAAATGGTTCGTGTTGATGGGAGAATCAAATTACGTAGAAATTACTCACGTTAATTACATCATGTTTCAATTTAGGTTTAAATTCGAATGAATGGTGAATCTGTTGACCTATATGGTCTCATTATGGCGCTTTAATGGTAAAAAAGTCAACTCTTTAGCTTTAGAGGAGAATCACAAATCTACGTACCGATGGTGAGGTATCTAGGGGTACCAGTCTAATGGCATGGCGCTCGACCAATTATTTTAGAGCTTTACGGCTAACTTCCTTATTGCTTGATGGGTAAGAAACGTACTTGGAAGAGGTGGCGAGACAGCATCAAGGTACTCAAGTACCAGGCGGACGTCCTGGTGTTAGGGTGCTAGGTAGGAAGTATCATGGTAACTGCTTAATCGGGTACCTGACACTTTCTATAGATGTTGTTGTTTCCCATGTGGTAATATTGAGGTACTCGGGTACCAGTCGGACATCCTTGTACCAAGTTACTGAGCAGGAAATACCATGACGTGAGCTTGTCCTGGTACCCGGTAGTCTCTTGGGAAGTAAACGTCGATCCTCTTCCAGATATTGACATCGAGGTGCTTAGGTGGCGTAGGATATGATATCTCAAGGTAGGTCATAGCAGGTAGACCTTACCCTGTATCGGGAATTGCATCCTACCAGGTAAAAAAAGGCAAAAAAATCTCTTTGATACCCTGCCAAAAATGGCTATGTACAAAAGTCCCCTTTGACTTTAACACAGGTGACTGGTTGGTGTTGGAGTCAAGTTTCTTACACCACTTGAGGAATTTTCTGTTTTTAACCGGCTACCAGAATCTGCAAGGAAATCTTCACATTAAATGCGATGGTCCACGGGTCAGGTTACGATACCTTACTTGTTCGAAAAAACAAAATGGTTCACGCGTATATCGAAATTGCCTTTTCCATCAGCTGTGAATCTTATTACCCAGATCATGCTCCTATCACTAGTTACTGTTCCATTCCCTCAAGTTAAACATACGTCCCCCTTCGTCTTCTTCATGCCGTAAAATCCCTCTTTTGAATTTCAAAAACCCTATTTTGCTTTCCCTTTACTTTCTTTGTTTTCTTCAAACCTCTCTTCTTCAATATTCTACTAATTCTTCTACTACTACCATGTATTCACTAGAAAAAGAAAGTGTTGACAGGATCCTCAAGGGTGATTCCTCTAAACCAGTTTAGGGGAAAAGAGCTCGTGAAGAGGATAGTGGCAAAAACGATGCTCCCTTACTTCAGCGCTGCTGATTCAATCGGAATATCTCCATTAGTGCTAGTTTCGTGAATAATCATGATACTCCAGTTGAGATTATGGATGAGGACTCGGGCGAGGAGTCCGGTGAGGTCAGAGCCAGTAGAGGCCAAGTCGGAGCTAATTCAAGGTTACCAGGGGGTCGATTACCCTTCCTTATAACTTATGTGTCATCCCTGATTCCGCCGCTACGACCAGTACAATCTGAGGCTTAAGGAAAAAGTTTTTGATTTCCAATAGTATCACGATCGCCATCCCACACCATGGATATGATATATTCTCCAGGTGAGCTCCAGATTAATGTCGCTGCTTTTGATAGTGAAGTCTGGCTGCCTCCTCACCCAACTCTTCGTAGAGTGCTTCACGTCTTACATCTTGCTCCCTTCCAGCTAACCTTATGGTTTTAGAGGCATCTAGTTGGGTTTCTCATGTTGTGGAAGGAGCACTGCGAAAAGGACAACCTCAACAGGAAACTGGTTGGATGAGTTGAGGTACATCTTCCAGGTGACTACCAACTCACCTGGTCCGAGAGGATGCCTAAGCAAAGAATAGCCTGAAACTCAAAGTACCTGGTGCTACAAAGAAGGATACCTCTTGGAAGGAGGAATGGGTAGTGGTTGGTGACGATTGAGGAAACTCAGTTCATATAGGGGGAGGGAGTTTGAAGTCCCTACCCGGTTTAGTGGCAAACCAGTCTGGTAGAAAGCTACCTTCTAAGCATAATCGAAGGCGATCCTGAAAGCCATTATTGATCTGTCTTTCATCAACCTGTAGTATCCTACCGCAGATCCCTTTGATATTAGTAGGGTTGACCACTACTTACGTACCACCCTCTCATTTCTAGGTAGAAAAAATCTTTTGTTTATACTTCATTGTGTTTCTTAGTTGCCCTTGGTAGATTTAGACTCTTTCTTATTTCTAGTAGTTTTTGTCGTTCCTCTACTGGTTCAGAGAGAGCCTGAACCTTCTGACAACCTGTCATTCTCTCTGTACCCTACTCCTTCCAGGTCCTCTACATGTAGGAAAGCTAGAACTCCTTCTTCACCTACCAGAACTGTAAGAAGTACTCCTCCATCTACCTCAGCAAGGCAAAACAGGCATGGATTCATACCATTCGGGGTGCCAAGGGTACCACCTCCCCCTCCCACTAAACCCCGATCCCAGATGGATGTGTTTACATCCAAATTGGTGAGGTTGAAGGGTCAAGACTCTGTTGCTCTTGTTACTGCTGCTTCTACCTCTATTGCTGTTGCTACTGCTCCTGCTGATATTCCCCCTCCCCCGCCCACTACCACTCCTACCAGGGCAGAGAGAGGCTTTCATCTAGCTTCGACCACTACTGTTGTTGCTCCCCAAGACTAACCCTAATTCAGGCCAAGGATTAGTGGCCAAGAAGTCATCTTGGATCGGTTCATAGCTTCATACCCTGGTGGGGGGCTAAGGGTTATGACTTCCATGCTAGGGATGTGCTGATCACCAAGGGTTCTGCCCTCCTGGCTGAGGAAAAATATCTCGCTTTTTTCTGCTTCATATGTGTATGCTTGGTACTTGGGTGGTAATTTAACCCATGTGTTGTTCCTTGCAAGCCTTCAAATTTAATGTAGCCATGAGCCACCAGGTCATCTCTCTCAAGGGGTATACTAAAGCTACTGAGGCAGAGCTCTAAGTGGTCAGTAGAGAACTTGCTCAATCACAAGCAAATAAAAAAGAGTTAGACGGATCTTGGAGCAAATCGAGAAGTCCCTAGAGTAGTCCTAATGTGATACAGAGCAGTATAAGTGTGTCTATAACACAGAGGCTCTCAGGTGGAAATGTCGCGTTCTAGAGAGGGATATCTAGAAAGGAAGAGTCCAGAAGTTAGAAGATGAGTACTAGGCTCTGCATGCCAAGGTGGCTAGTCTAAAGAAGGTTTGGGACACTTCGTTCAGGGACAGTTACTTCTATGTTGATGCTTTTCAGGTAGCTCAGGCCATACCTCCACCCTTTGACCTGCGCACCATAAAAAACTGGGATAGGGTGGAGATAATAGAAAAGGCTAAGAAGATAACAGCCCTCATTACTGATAAGGTTGTCACCTCGAACCGCTGGAACTAGTGAGGGGGCAAACGAGGATGAAGACCGCCGACCTATCTCCCATTTCCTACCAAATACCGGGGCTACTAGAGCAGATCCCTCCTTGAAATCTCCTGATGACACCGCGGCCCAAGATGAAGGAAGTGTCTCAATCTTGCCTACTACTTCATCTAGATTCTCTAGGATGGCGAAGGACCAGCCTTTTCCCAAAGAGGTGGTAGAGGGACATCCTACTATCATGGAAGCGGTGAAGGATCAACCTACAACTGAATAGGTGGTGGAGATAGTTAAACCGGATGCCGTGGTGATACTTCAGACCGGTCCAGTTCTAGTAGTGGTCCTTGTTGATGCTGCCTATGTGGAAGTAAAAGAGTAGGTAGCCGGGGAAATAGTAAAAGAAGAGGCGAATAGGAGGAAGCCAGCGCATGATCCAGCAGTTTCATAATATGTTGCCCGAAAATGAGAGGGGGCACTCTGCTAGATCAGAAAAAAAATTGTCATGTCATTCCCTTTTTTATATAAGTATGTAGCCCGATACTAATGGATGGGCTCCTTTGGTTTGATTATTGAAGATTTCCTCTTCTTTTTCTCTACATTCGTATCTAGCTGCCCTACATCCTTGGTTGGATCTGTCTAACTCCACATATGTCACAGGTTGGATTTAATAATAAGCCCCATGCATACACCTGACATAACTGTTTCTAGTAATAAAAAAGTGCTTAAAATCTATCATGTACAAGAAATCAGGCACACCAGGTAGCCAGTACCAGATTACCAACGTACTTAGTTAGAGACTTTTCCTAAAGCACAGTATCAAGATCAACCATCCTTTATAGGAAGCAATGGTACCACACATTTATATCCGGGTGGCTCTTGTAGTTAGGCGTGAAACCAATTCGACAAATCCCTGTACCTGGGACTCTCATGTACATGGTTACCTAGTACCTAGATTGTGTTGTTGTCATGGCATAGATCAACCCTACATTAGGATCTTTTTTCTTTGGTAAAAACTTCTATCAAAAGAGCCTAGGTATCCGGGGTCCTCATATGTGTGGTATCCTGCTAATTTGATGATACTGTGATCGTGGTATCGAGTGTCCCAACATCAAGTCCCCTATGTATTCTTGGTAACATAAGCAAACTTTAGAACTGATAAGAAGAAAAAATGTGTGATAAGACACCATTACCAGGTTTCCGACGTACTAAATCAAGTAAATCCCTGTTGGATTTAGTCAAAGTTGATTTTCCTTTCTAGGAAAATCAGAGTACCAAGCATCTCTCTTGGTACCTATTATTCTTGTATAAGAGAAAACATGTACCTAGACAATCTTGATCTGGATAGGCAACAATGCACTTACGACCCAGATCCATCTTAGGGGTGGTAGCCTGACCAAGGCATCAAAAAGGCCATTTGGCTATCCTAGTCTTGTAGTCTGGTTGGCAACTATACACTTACTATCAGACTATTCTTGGGTGTGGTAGCCCAACCAAGACATCAGAAGGGCTATCTGGCTATCATGGTCTTATTGTCCGGCTGGCAATTATGCACTTATGCTCGGACCCTTCCTGGGGGGTCGCCCTACCAAGGGCATCACCATAATCACTTGGTCATCCTGGTCTCGTGATCTAGCAGACAACTATGCACTTACAATTAAACCCTTCTTGGTAGAGGGTGGTGCTCGGCCAAGGCGTCGGGTAGCTATATTGCTTTTCCTAATTCATGGCGATCATCAATGGTAAAAAACTTGGCGAAAAAATAACACAAATGGAGATGAAGAGAAATGGGGAGTCTTTTATTGATGATCAATTAGAGATACAATATGTTTTCATTATACAAATACCGGTACCTATTTTGGGTGGTATTGTTCAGTCTTGGAGTCTTCATACTTTTATGAGTAAAATCTCTTCAGGTGGTCCGCGTTCCAAGTGTGGTCAATAGATCATCCATTCATGTCTTCCGATTTATAGGCCCCACTACTAACCACGACCTTTACCAGGTAGACCTTACCAATTGGTGCTAGTACCCGGTTTGACAGAACTCTGGCATTTTGGGTCGCCTTTCGGAGTACCAGGTTTTCTTCCTTGAAACTACAGGCTCTAACTTTCCTGTTGAAGTACCTCAAAAACCGGCTCTGGTAGACTGCTACTTTTTCTGTAACCCTATCTTTTTTTCCTCTAAGAGGTCTAGCTTGGCCCTTAGCTTGACCTCGTTGCTCTCTAGCTCAAAGTGTTGTTCCCTAAAGGAAGTCAATTTGTGCTCGATAAAGAGGACTGCTTCTACCTTGAAAGTTAAGATGTAAGGGATTTCTCCCGTAGCAGTCCTCTTTGTAGTGCGGTATGCCCAGAGAACATCAGGGAGCTCATCTGCAAATTTTCCTTTCTTCTGTTATACCTTCTTTTTCAGGAGCTTCTTGATGGTTTTGTTGGTAGCCTTTACCAGGCCATTAGTTTAGGGGTGAGCTACTGAGGTGAAACAAAGATTGATACCTAAATCATCATAAAACTTCTTGAACCTCGCATTGTCGAATTGTTTGCCAAAATCAGTGATAATGATCAACGCGATCCCGAACCTACAAACTACATTCCTCTTGATGAACTTAGTCATGTTCTCCTCCATTATTTTGGATAATGGTTCCACTTCCACCCACAGGGTGAAGTAGTCGATCTTGACTATTGCATGCTTGGCTTGCCCAGGAGCAGTAAGGAGGGACCTGATCAGTTCTACCCCCCCCCCCCCCCCTCCCCCTCCCAAAAATATGGTGAAGGGGTATGGTGAGATGATGGAGGAGAGCTTCTCTGGTGGAAGGTGATTTAGATTGGTTGCCTTCTGGCAAGTTTCACAGGATTGAATGAACTGTCTTGCATCATGGTGCAAGGTCGGCCAACAGTATCCCATGCGTAACACCTGGTTTGCTTGTGCCTCTCCTCTTTTGTGATGCCGCAACCCTCTAAATGCACCTCAAGAAATGTCTAAATAGTATCGTCTAGGTGGAGGCACCAGAGTAAAGGGAACGGTTTGCCTCTATGATAAAGGGACTTATCCATAAAGTATTAACGAGCTGAGATCCTTTTAAGTTCGCGAGCTTGATTGGGATCATCAATAAGCTTCTCTTCATATAGGTAATCCACAATATGATCCATCCAACACGGGAGTAGATCTACTGGGTGAACCTCCTTACCGTCTGCTATGATGGACTAAGATTTAACCTGGAAAAGTACCCCATTAGGTAAAGCTTGACCTCAGTAAGCAGTTATCTTGGTAAGGATGTCTACTTGATGATGTTGTTGGCGAGGTACCTGCTCTATCTTGTTGAACCGAGTTTTAAGCTGTTGGACCCATCCAAGGTAAACTGCCATGTTGTCACATTTCGCTTGAAAGAGCCCGGTTACTTGGTTGACAACTAGCATTGAATCACTCTTGACATGGAGGTCGTCCGCTTTGAGCTCAACTGCTACCCTCATTCCTTCCAACAAAGCTTTGCACTCAGCTTTAATGTTGGTGGTGCTAAACTCGAAACGGTAGCAGTGGCAGAGCTCGTCCTTTTAAGGATCAGTTAAGATGATTTCTGCTCTGCTACCTGCTTGACTGGATGCCCCATCTATATATATAACCTAGATGTCTCGGTCAGCTAGCCAATCTACCAGTTCTAGATCCTTTCAGGAGCCTAAATACGGGTTTAGAATGGTACCGAGATCAAGAATGGCTGAGAACTCGGCCACCAAGTCCACAGTGCCTGAGCCTTGATGGCAGTCCTAGTTTGATATTGAGCTGGGTAAGCCCGAGAGCCCAGAGTACCAACCTCTCTGACACATCTGGTCTCTGTAGGAATTGACTAAGAGCTTGATCGGTGACAACCGCAATCGTGTGAGCCTGGAAGTAGGAGCGTAACTTCCTAGCCGAGGTCACCAGAGTAAAGGCAAGCTTATCCAGGAGAATGTAGTTTCTCTCTGGTTTGGCTAAAGCATGGCTCATATAATAGATAAGTTGTTGAACTCTGTCACCGCACTTCTTAACCAAAGCCATGCTAACCGTTGTCTCTGAAACGGCTAGGTATATTTGTAACTCTTCCCCGGGTACTGGCTTGACCAATAGTGGTGGGCTTGCTAGATATCTCTTCAAGGACAGGAAGGTCTGTTCACCGTCCTGGTGTCACTAAATGTTTCTCCCTTGTTTAATAGCGATGAAAAAATGGAGGCATTTATCAGTGGACCGCGATATGAAACGGTTGACAGCCATTATCCGACAAGTCAACACATGTACATGCTTAAGAGGGCTGGGAGACTCGAGATCCATGAATGTTTTAACCTTCTTTGGGTTAGCTTCTATGCTCCTCTCATGGACCATGAACCTAAGGAACTTTCCTACAGCTACCCCGAAGGTACACTTAGAAGGATTTAGCCGCATCTGATTTTCTCTTACTATTTGGAAGGTTCGACAGAAGTGGTCCTGGTGCTGCTCTACCACTTGGGACTTGGTTATCATATCATCAATATAAACCTCCATTGTCCTTCATATCTCTTGCTTGAACAACCGGTTTGTAGGGAAAAATTGGTTCAAAAAGTGGCGGAAGCGTAAAATTAGGGTATGAAATATTTTAAAATTCTCCTTTAAAAGAAAGAACCTCAACCCTAGATTAATTTATGTATATTAAAAGTATCGTAACTTTTTCTCGTGACGATTGAACTAGCGTCGAATTGAATCCGCAAGATCTTTCAATCCAATCACGAACGTGAATCGCATAGGAGTGTGGGCTCCCTTTCTTTAAATTGTATACCTAAGGATGGAAACAAACAAAATCTCTTTCTTTTGTTAGTCACAAAAATCCTCCAGGAGAAAACCCAAGAACGTTCGGTCACTTATGAATTATCAATCTATTTGATTTAAACTCGCGTGAACCAGATTCGATTTTTGTACACAAAACCCTTTTGATGTAAAGGATACTAGTGCTCTATCAAAAACAAAAACGTTCCCTTTTTCTCTTCTTCTTGGTCGAATTCAATACACAATATCTATGAGTTGACCGAATTTTGTCTAGAGCAAAAATTATTTTTTCCTCTCTCAAAATTCTCACTAGGCCAAATTCTCTCTCATAAAACCCTAGCCTTGGCCGAAAATTCACTTAGAATTAAGCCTTGGTCGAAATTTATGTGGAGATATATATAGGTTCTCAAATCCTTTCTTAAAGAGAATTTACTTGATGGGCAAGAATCCTATCTCTAGGTGAATTTAGTTGATGACAAAGAATCCTTTTTCAAAAAAGATTTCTTTTCCACAACAAGACTCCTAATCCAACTCAAATAGTGTATTTATTCAATAACCAATTATTGAATATAATTAAATTGTGACTAAATCAAAAACTTCATAGAACTCAAATACTTCCTAATTTGACTAGATAAATAAATTCCTATTATTTATCTACTTATTGAATATAGTATTTGATACTTATCATATTACCAACAATAATATGACTCTAGAAGACCATCTCCTACTAGGAAATTTTTTTGACTTTTAATTAAATAAATAAATAAATTCCATTTAATTAAATTATAAAATAAAAAACAATATATAAGACTAATAAATAGTCCATTGCCGCCCAAGACAATATATATGGGCCAATATTGTTTTTTCTATTTTATTAAATCCATTGGATATTAATAAAAAGTCCACATGTGAACTAGACCCATTCTTACTAAAAAAGAAACAAGTCCACATGCCTTAATACAATTCTAGATGGACCCATAAATTGGTCCGGTAGAATATATCAAGTGATCCATGTAAGGTCGTGTGAATTGGGGATCTTGACTGACTATCTAAATTTAAACTCCCATAGACATAACCTAATCACAATCAACAAATGATTCACTTAGGTCCGATCTATTAATTTTAGTTCATTCCACTAAAGAACTAAAATTGAACTCTTAAACAAAGATAGAATAAGTTAATATTGCTCATTCATACCCTAGACAATCTTCATGGAGAAAGTGTATCCTCGTAAAGAATATCAGTAATCGCCAAAAGCTCATAGACCGCCTGTAACTCACCAAGTTACCATATTTACTCATATGACCACATTTTGAACTTGGATATTTTGACTTGTCTAGAAGCCATATTTCAATAGACACTATTGAAAACTTAACGTTAAGATTTAATATCCAATACCTCAAAATATCCATATGATGGTTTTCTAATCACATTTAATAAATGGATCCACGATGTTCATATCTATAAATGAAGTCCTCTATCGATTAACAAATGAATACCACCAAACTATCGAGGATATACTATGCTATATAATAGTACTCATTGATAGCTCATATGATAACACTTGCAACCATAAGTCCATCATTTATCTCAGGATTAAGATAGACTCTCCGATTGTCTTCAAGTGAAATTTTTTAACCATTAACGGTTCTGGATAAAGTATTTCATTATGATGTTATTCAATGCACCCAGTGCACTAGATTCTTTTGCCCAAAGACACCACACTTTGATGATTTTAGACTCATCACAACACATTTGATCACAATCAAATGCTAGCAAAAGAATCTACAACTTTGACAAGATAAATGCGCCCAACCTTTTATCTTAAGTTGTGAATATTATTCAAGACAAACTAATAAATCGTGTCTACATTGTTAGGTTTTAGTTTGTGTTGGCATTAATTCCTTATCAAAATGATGTTTTACTTGTAATGATTTAGTTATTTAGATTCATGATGATTCAAGCTTCAAAAAAGGATGAACAATAAGTCAAAGCAAGTTCTAAGTCTTCAAAGGGAAAGGATGCAATTTGGTTCTACAAAGGTATACTAAGACCTTATCTTTCTCTTACAAGGCTTAGGCACACACACACAATTCATTCATATGTGCCCCTGCATCGTTGTGCACCATTATAGACACACACATACAATTCATTCATATGTGTACATGCATCGTTGTGCACCATGTATAACACATTCACACACTTGAAGATGAATGCTCATGCATTGGTATGGAAATAATATGTTTTGGAAAATGCATGATTGGAGACTATCTCTATGTAGTTTGTATTCTAGTGTGAATTGTGTTTGTGCGTGTATATGTTTGTATAACATGATATTGAACTTGAATTTAGTCTTAAATCATTCTTGATTGAGTTCCGATCATTTCGGTTATTCATACTATTAATTTCAAGTTCAAAGTCAAAAGATACTACACTTTAAACTCATGTTGCATACATTGTCTTCATTTTCGTATATCGAGTCAAATTATTATTTTCTGGGTTGAGTATCTTATATGTCCATTTCCGTGTGAGAGTTACGGTTCGTAATCCGTAAATGGATTCGATTTCGAGTTCGGAGGCCTGATAACGGTCGAAGAACGCGAGGGAAGCGCGAGGGGATTGCACCATGGCCAAAGGCCATGTAGGTGTGTAAGCCCGAGATGGTGTGTGGCCATCTTTGCCGCAACACCTTGCTGCCCCAAGATGCCCACGTGCCATCTCGGGGGAGCAACATCAAAGGAGGGCTTTTTGGTCATTTAGCTCCTTTCTTTCTCTCCCTTTTATAATCTCTTTCCCTCTCACATTTCATTCTAAGAAGAAATTCAAACCAGTGTGCAGAATTTTTCTCTCTACAATTTCTCACCGTCCAAACACCATAACTTCTTCATTTGAACTTCTATTTGAGTGATTCAAATTTGAAAGTGTTTGTCTATTCATCCTCCATCTTTTCTCTAAAGGTTGGAGTGAGTTTTGTTGCTGTTTTTGGAGTCTAAGCACATAAAAACGGGACTGCACCTAAACCAACAAAGGTATTGATTTTCTCTCAAAGTTTTCTTTGAAAACTTGGTCAATTGCCTTGGGATTTCTTCTTCAACATATATTTGTATATTGTGAGTGTTTTGATTTGAGTTTTGAACTCTTTCAAAGCTAGGTTGAGTTTCAATTGAAATCATTCATGTTGAGTTAGGTTTTGATCTTGCCTATGTTTTCACATGTTTGGGATTGTATTGTGCTAGTTTTGATTCCAGGACTATTTGATGATCTTTGATTGATTGATTTTGTGAAAAATAGTTCCTCACATGTATTAGGCTCTCTTGGCCGAATTCTCACATCAATACATGTGCTTATGTTCGTTTGAGCTATTCATGTGTTTTGTTGAATCTATGATTAGGAATATGCTCTAGAACTTTAGCTTAAATCTAATTGACTTTGTCATATGATTTTAGCATGTTTTTTGGTTTGTGTGATTTAAACTTTATCTTGTGATTTATTAAACATATCTTGTGATTCAAGTTTAGATCTATGCATATATGCAGGTTGTGATTAATATTGAACATATCTTACATTATCTAGATTGATTATACATGCATGATTGACTAGACTATTTGTGATTTGTGCATTCATGCTCATGTCTAGTATTTTCCATAGGATGTGTTGATCATAGCATTCTATGTTGCGTTCTTGTTTACGTTTTGCATTCATGATCACCTAGATGCCTTGTGAGAAGGAAGTCTTGACAATAGGTGTGAGACCTATTTTGTTGAGCAAGAAGTCTTGGCAAGAGGTGTGAGACCTTGGATTGTCAAGCGAAGAAGTCTTGGCTATAGTCGGGAGGACTCGGATAGTCGAGCAAGAAGTCTTGCCTAGGGTCGTGATGATCCGGATAGGTGAGCGAGGAAGTCTTGACTAGAGTCGGGAAGACTCGGATAGTTAAGCAAGAAATCTTGCCTTGGGTCGTGAGGATCCGGATAAGGTGAGCGAGAAAGTCTTGACAAGAGGTGTGAGGCCTCGGATTGTTGAGCATAGGACGACAACTTGAAGAGTAGGATAGGAGGGTAGTTACTAGGTGAATGAGTCACTTGAGAGATTATACTTGTCTTATCTACTAGAGAATTTTGTTTACCGGTGGCTGCTAGCCCGTGGATGTCTCCTCTTCGGAGGATTACCACGTTATATCTTGTGTCAACTTTTCTCTATCCTTATCTCTCTAGTATTTGTATTGTGGATAGAACTATTTATGTAAGTTGACTTCCTTTTTATAATATAGATTGTGTATGTGTTATAATTACTTGTTTGTATCACACTTTACTTGTTTTATATATTGATTAATTGTCTTTAATTAATATATATTGTGATACAAGCAATCTAGAGAGACAAACTTTTGTTTGTTTCTAATGGAGGCGAAAAAGGTGTCTAACCTATTCACCATCTCCCCCCTCTGGGTTAGCCTTGAGCATTTAACCGTGTTTGTATTTTTAATTGGTATCAGAGCAAGACACTAGATTGCACTTACTGTGAGTCCGAGGTGATACATTCACGATTTTTGCAAGGCGTTTGGAGTCGTGGGTTTGCAAGATGATGTAATGGCGAAGGGAGACTCAAATATTAGGCCACCATTACTTTGTGGCACTAACTATGGGTATTGGAAGTTGAGGATGAAAGCCTACATCCGCTCTATTGATGAAAGGGTTTGGATGTTAGTGGAAGAAGGTTATAGTCCTCCTACCAAGGTTCAAGAGGATGGAACCATGATACTCAAGCCAATGAATGAATGGACAACGAATGAGTTTGAGGTTGCTAAATGGCACAAATGCCATCTTTGGAGGAGTTGATGGGCATCAATTCTCCTACAATCAAAATCTTGAATCCGTAAAAGAAGCTTGGGATACTTTCTAAGTTACTAATGAAGGAACCTTAGCGGTGAAGAAATCGAGGCTTTAAATGTTGGCATCATAATTTGAAGGTTTAAGTATGAGTGAAGAAGAAAAGTTTGAAGACTTCCAATTTTGGCTTCTTAATATTGCTAATCAATGTCAAGGACTTGGAGTATCTATCTCAAAAGAGCGTTTAAATTGGAAAATCCTTAGGTCTCATCCTTAGAGATTCAAATCAAAGGTGATGGCAATTGAGGAAAGCAAAGATGTGGATAGTATGAACATCGATGAGTTGCTTGGGTCTCTCCAAACTTTTGAGATGTGCTTGAAGCCAAAGATTAAAAGTAAGGGAATCGCTTTCAATGCTATTGAGGAGGAGAGTGATGATGAAAATGAAGAGATGGCTCTTTTAGGTTCAAGAAGTTTCTAAAGAAGAATGATAAGCCTAGAGGTAAGTCTTCTAAGGAAAAGGGAGTCAAGAGAACATCATCTCCAAGGATTGAGAAGAATAGTCAAGCCATGAACAAGAAAGAGGTTCAATGCTATAATTGTCATGGTTTTGGCCACTTTGCTAGTGAGTGCACCAAGAAGCCATCTAAGAAAGACAAGAAAGGCAAAGTGTTGGCGGCTACTTGGAGTGATGATAACTCTAGTGACAATGAGAGCTCTAGTAGTGAGTCTTTAAGTGATGAAGAGTTGGTGAGCAACTTTGAAGCTCTAACGGCTTCTCATTCTCCACTAGATGTTGATGGTACAATATCTTTGAACAAGAACTTTGATGCAAATCATCATGGAAGCTCTAGTTTCATTCCTACTAATCTTGAGTTGTTGAAAAAGATAGAAAAGCTTGAAGAAGCTAGAGATAATGCTCAAAGAGAAGTAGTTAAGAAGGATGATTTGATCAAGAAGCCACTAGATGAGTTTGTGGTTGTCACTCGTAGATTTCTTGGTGAGAAAGGTGATATTATAAAGAAGTTTAGAGAACTTGAAAAGATAAACCTTAAGAAGGATAATGTGATATCTTCTTTGAAGAAGAGAGAACAAGAATTGATGGAAGAGATAGACACGACTAAGGAGGCTAACAAGGACTTAGTGAATGATTCGATTTGTGTGTCCAGTGTTAAGAATCTTGTTAACTCTCATATTGGTAAATATGACTTGGTAGTTGAAGAGGAGCTCTTGGAAGCACCACTTCCTACACACTTTGATGAAGTCATGATTGATAAGAAACCACATAAGAAGAGATCATCAAAAGCCAAGAAGAAGTTGGTGAACAAGGTATCTTTGCAAACTTCTAGTGAAGCTAGTTCAACTTCAAAAGGTACAAACTCATCTTTTATTCCAAATTTCCATTATTGCAACACAATAGGTCACATTAAGCCTAGGTGTTATAAATATATTGAAAAATGAAAATTAGGAAATGAATCTAGGGATAAGGAGATTAAACTTCAACTTGAACATGTTAAGGATTTGAAAGTTGAAAAACATGATAAGTTTGCTAAGCATAAGAAGAAGTTGTGGAGTAGAAAGAATACTAATCTTGTTCAACTTGACAAAGCATGTGTTGAAAATTTTAAGGAAGAGTGTGTTAATGATATTCTTGTTAATCAAGTCATTGAAGGACTTTACTCTAGATTTAACATTGTTGTCAAGGATGATATTGGAAATGTTTGTGTAGGTACACCCAATAACAAGTGGTTCAAGAGTGAGTGCTCTTATCACTAATATAAGAAGCACATGTGAGATAGTGTTGAGGTTATATATCAATTGTGTTGAGAATTCTTGCTTGCTAGCTTTGAATGCTCCATGTATTGATATGAACTTGGTTATCTCACATCATGATTGTTATGATGGTCAAAATTTGTTGATTAACTTTAGAGAAGTTCTTTTGTTATATGTGTTAATTGAGTTGAGATATTATGCTTTTTATACTCTTGCTGTGAAACATCGTCAACTTGGTGTCATTAGGACATTCAAGGCAAGAGTGCTCATAAAAAGGGCGGAAGTATGATATTTGGTGAATATAATGTGCAAAAAGGTATCTCTATACTCTAATGCATGTTCTCTTAGATATTCATATTTTGACTCAATTTTTGACATACATCTCATAGCATGCCATATTAGAGAATTTTGTATAGCACACATATGGTTCTCATTGACATTTGCTATTTTAGAATCTAATAGTGATATTGTTCACATTGATCTTAATTTTGATGATTGTTTGTGTATAGTATATTGAGTGGCATTACTTTTGAAAATATGATCTTCATATTCTTTGAAAGCTACTCATTAGAGATGTAATGATCTTGAATAAGTCTCTACTTATTGCTTTTATATCATGTGCTTATAAGCCATAAAATCTTGGTTTTCTAAAATTGCACCTTGCTTCTCTTAAATGTTTTGCTAGGAGGTTAAGTTTACTAATATGTAAACATTGGATACACCTTGAAGTTTTTATTCTTAAGTACATTTAAAATGACCTATGGTTAGTATCCATTTTGCTTCGGCAATTACATAGAACTCAATGAGCACCTTCATGAAAATGGCTACACACATTGGTTGTAAAAGCTACCCAATGTTGGAAAGAGCTACACCATTGTGATGAGTGAAAGCCGTCATGAAGTGAATTTTGTTAATTTAAAAAAAATGGAAATATCAATTAAGTGTAGAAATGAAATCATAAAAAAAAAATTATTCAAAGCCTAAAAAGAAAAGGAGGAAGGCTTAAAAAGGAGTATAGTTGAAAATCAAATGAGCTCGGTTGAAAAACATAAGTGGGATGACGAGCCACATGCACACACACGCTCATATGTTGAAATCTATTCTCTTTAAAGCAAAAATTCTGGATGATTATCGGTTTGACTTTATATGGAAAAAGCTTAAGATGAATAGTTGTTAGAAATTGTTTGCATGTTGATTATCAAACTACTTCTTGAAATATATTTGAAGCATATCTCTCACACACACACTTTGTTTATGAGTATGATGATATTTTAGCAATTGTTGAAGAATTATGAGAGAACTTGAAAACTCTTTGTGTATCTCTCTTAGCATATGAAGCTTATTTTGTTGATATTTCTTCAAATTGCTTGAATGTGTGATTGTGTGAACATCTTTGTGAACTTTATTCTATCATTGATTTTAGTTATAGCATTTATCAAGGGGGAGCATTGTATGCTAGACATTGTTCTCTTTTATGATATGTTCACATGCTACATTTTGTTACATGTTGGCATATTTTGACTTAATGATACTTGTAAGATATTACTCACTCTCTTTGTCTTGCATGATGATTCATTCTTAAGTCATGTCTTTGTTTTTATATATTGGTGACTAATATGCTTGTTTTGTCTTTCACTCACTTTTGTTGTATGTATATAACATCTTATATCACAAGAACAAATGGGAAGAACTAAGGTTACCGGGATTGGAAATCAATCAAATCCCATTGTGAAAGCCAAGTCTACCTCAAAGGGATCCAAAGCTTCAAGGTCAAAGGATTTAGGGATCTTTGCAACTAAGAAGATATTTCAAGAGAAAGGCATTGAGTTAGGTAAATGTAAAGATTCTTATGTTCTTAAATGCATTAAAGATAGGAATTGGGAATCTTGGGTGAGCATGTTAGGAATAGTGAATGATACTTTTGTTAGAGAGTTTTATCTTGAATATGGAGACAGTGCCACCTTATTGGATGCTTTGATGGAGATTAGGGGTGTTGTGTTTACAGTTAACACGGAAAACATTAACAAGTTTCTTGGGCAATCTAATGATATAGATTCGAACTTTCTAGATGTAGATGTCATTGAGAATCTTAATATCATGGGTAGAACTCTTTGTGACAATACTTCTTTTGAGTGGAAAGGTAGAGCATATATTAGTCAACATGAGTTAATTAAGGCTAGTGCATTTTGGCATCTATTCATTTGCACTAATATTATTGGATCTTCGAATTCAACCGAGTTGAATAAAGACAAGATTAAAATAGTATATGCTTTAGTGACTAATCAACCTATAAACCTTGGGGATTTACTTATATTTTATTTGGATAATACGGCTTTTTCAACTAGAGGAGATAAAAAGCTTGCATTACCGGGATTTATAACTTCTTTGTGTTTAGCTCGTGGTGTTAAGAGTAGAGGAGATGATATGTTGGTACAACCCTTGGAAAAGTATAGTGATAAACGTGTGTCATACATGCCATATAAGGATAAGGGTAAGACATGTGATACTTTTGGACTATTTAGTAGTTCACAAGTTGATTGTCAAGAGACTAGCATAAACATTCTTCCGGATGGGCTTTACATTTGAAGAAGAAGGTTGATGAGCTTAGTGTTATAGTTGATAAACAAGATGCTAGAATAAAAGAGTTGGATAAGTGTATTGCTTCAAGTTCAAGACCACCTCTCAAGCACTATGTTAGGTCAACTACATGCACATCTATCTTTGGTGGATCTAGTAGCTAGTATTTGAGTCTCATGGTATGTTTCTTACATTTTGGCATCATTTGATGTCAAAAAAGGGGGAGAAAAAGTTGATAGTTACTTAGTTTCCTTTTTATGTTGTTTTTGTGAACTTTTGAACTTTCAATGGCATGTAATAATTAGTCTTAATATTTGGTTAAGAATTCTTGTATTTTGGCATGTATTGAGGGGGAGATACATGTACTTATGGACTTAATTGTATATTCTTATCCATATTAAATATTGCCATTTGTTGTTTTTCTCTTGTATATGCATTGTGCTATGAGATGATTTGTAAGTTGCTTCAAGACAAGATCAAGATGAAGTTCAAAAGTTGGTGAAGATTAGTTATAGGAATAATACTCATTGTAATGTGAGGGAGTGATTTTGAGACCTATCTTCATTTTTATATTTGTAGTAAATGTATAGGTATTTTGTCAAAGGAGGAGATTGTTAGGTTTTAGTTTGTGTTGGAATTAATTCCATATCAAAATGATGTTTTACTTGTAATGATTTAGTTATTTAGATTCATGATGATTCAAGCTTCAAAGAAGGATGAACAACAAGTCAAAGCAAGTTCTAAGTTTTCAAAGAGAAAGGACGCAGTTTGGTTCTACAAAGGTATACTAAGATCTTATCTTTCTCTTACAAGGCTTAGGCACACACACACACAATTCATTCATATGTGTCCATGCATCGTTGTGCACCATGTATAACACATTCACACACTTGAAGATAAATGCTCATGCATTAGTATGGAAATAACATGTTTTGGAAATTGCATGATTGGAGACTATCTCTATGTAGTTTGCATTCTAGTGTGAATTGTGTTTTTGTGTATATGTTTGTATAACATGGATATTGAACTTGGATTTAGTCTTAAATCATTCTTGATTGAGTTCCGATCATTTCGGTTACTCATACTATTGATTTCAAGTTCTAAGTCAAAAGATACTACACTTTCAACTCATGTTGCATACATTGTCTTCGTATTCGTATATCGAGTCGAATTATTATTTTCTGGGTTGAGTATCTCATATTTCCATGTCCGTGTGAGAGTTACGGTTCGTAATCCGTAAACGGATTTGAATTTCGAGTTTGGAGGCCGGAGAACGGTCGAAGAAAGCGAGGGAAGCGCGAGGGAAGCGCGAGGGGATTGCACCATGGCCAAAGGCCATGAAGGTGTGTAAGCCCGAGATGGAGCGTTTCCATCTCGGCAGCAACACCTTGCTGCCCCGAGATGCTCACGCGCCACATCGGGGGAGCAATATCAAAGGAGGGCTTTTTGGTCATTTAGCTCCTTTCTTTCCCTCTCCTTTTTAATCTTTTTCCCTCTCACATTTCATTCTAAAAAGAAATTCAAACTAATGTGCAGAATTTTTCTCTCTACATTTTCTCACCTTCCAAACACCATAACTTCTTCATTTGAACTCCGATTTGAGTGATTCAAAGTTTTTTATATTCATTCTCCATCTTTTCTCTGAAGGTTTGAGTGAGTTGTTTTGCTGTTTTTGGAGTTTAAACACACAAAAACGGGACTGCACCTAAATCAACTAAGGTATTGATTTTCTCTCAAAGTTTTCTTTTAAAACTTAGTAAATTGACTTGGGTTTTCTTCTTCAACATATATTTGTATATTGTGAGTGTTTTGATTTGAGTTTTGAACTCTTTCAAAGCTAGGTTGAGTTTTAATTGAAATCATTCAGGTTGAGTTAGGTTTTGATCTTGCCTATGTTTTCACATGTTTGGGATTGTATTGTGCTAGCTTTGATTCTAGGACTATTTGATGATCTTTGATTAATTGATTTTGTTAAAAATAGTTCCTCACATGTATTAGGCTCTCTTGGCCGAATTCTCACAACAATACATGTGCTTATGTTCGTTTGAGCTATTCATGTGTTTTGTTGAATCTATGATTAGGAATATGCTCTAGAACTTTAGCTTAAATCTAATTGACTTTGTCATATGATTTTAGCATGTTTTTTGGTTTGTGTGATTTAAACTTGATCTTGTGATTTATTAAACATATATTGTGATTCAAGTTTAGATCTATGCATGTATCTAGGTTGTGATTAATATTGAACATATCTTACATGATCTAGATTGATTATACATGCATGATTGACTAGACTATTTGTGATTTGTGCATCCATGCTCATGTTTAGTATTTTCCATAGAATGTGTTGATCATAGCATTCTATGTTGCGTTCTTGTTTGCGTTTTGCATTCATGATCACCTAGATGCCTTGTGAGAAGAAATTATTGACAATAGGTGTGAGACTTATGTTGTTGTGCAAGAAGTCTTGGCAAGAGGTGTGAGATCTTGGATTGACAAGTGAGGAAGTCTTGGCTAGAGTCGGGAGGACTCGAATAGTAGAGCAAGAAGTCTTGCCTAGGGTCGTGAGGATCCGGATAGGTGAGCGAGGAAGTCTTGACTAGAGTCGGGAAGACTCGGATAGTTAAGCAAGAAGTCTTGCCTTGGGTCGTGAGGATCCGGATAAGGTGAGCGAGGAAGTCATGACAAGAGGTGTGAGGCCTCGGATTGTTGAGCATAGAGTGACAACTTCAAGAGTAGGATAGGAGGGTAGTTTCTAGGTGAAGGGGTCACTTGAGAGATTGTACTTGTCTTATCTACTAGTGGATTTTTTTGCCAGTGGCTACCATCCCGTGGATGTTTCCTCTTTAGAGGTTTACCACATTATATCTTGTGTCAACTTTTCTCTATCCCTATCTCTCTAGTATTTGTATTGTGGATAGAACTCTTTATGTAAGTTGACTTCCTTTCTATAATATAGATTGTGTATGTGTTACAATTACTTGTTTGTATCACACTTTACTTGTTTTTTATATTGATTAATTGTCTTTAATTAATATATATATTGTGATACAAGAAATCTAGAGGGACAAACTTTTGTTTGTTTCTAAGGGAGTCGAAAGAGGTGTCTAACCTATTCACCCCCCTCCCCCCCCCCCCCCCCCCCCCCCCCCCCCCCTCTAGGTTAGCCTTGAGCATTTAACCGTGTTTGTATTTTCATACCTCATACATTTCAAGATGTACGAACAATTCTTATTTTCTTATAGTCTTTTGACTTTATGATTATTTACTTTTGACAATTATAATAATTAAACTATAAATGTTATTAGATTTGTTAAACTATAAATCACTTTATTAATACAAAAAGATTGTCAAATACATTATTACACTCTTGCTATTAAGCATATGTTGGAACCCCGTTCACCGGTAACGCAGTGGAAATGAGTTTTAAAATTTGTTATACGAATTGTAATCTGTATCTAGGACCAGTGAACTTGGGATCATAATTATTTTCGGAACTAATATATGTATAAATTATTACACTAATAAAATATATATGTAAATACAGGAAATTGTGATCTATAATAAGAAGAAGGTTATTGAATTATACCAACATTTGGAGGCTTCTTCACTTTTCGATATGTTCCTGGTCTGTACTACTGATCTTCCTCGCTATATCCCGAAACTGATAACTACGTGTGGATGCATCACGGATTCGGGATCTTAGAATGGAAGATGAAGTAAAAATAAGAAACTATTTCTTTATTTTCACTATGCAACACTTGCATTGTTTTCTCTTTTAAAATCAAGCAATTCTTGCACTAATATACCTTTTATAAAAAAAAACTCACGCAACACTTGCAAAAAGAAAATGTATCAGGTAGGTTATTATTATTTTTTTAATAAAACTCACGCAATACAATGCGTTTGACAAAAACAAACAAAAATCTCTCTATTTTGTAATGCGTTTGACAAAAACAAAAACCACACATGTACCATTTTTTTGTCACTATATATATATATATATATATATATATTAAAAAAAGATATGCGTGAGAACGCATAGCGTGCACGCACATATATACATATATATATATATATATATATATATAATATTTAAATTAAAAAAAAAACTAATCATATCTTTATTTAAAAAATAAAATCTATATTTTATTTATCGAATAAGATATCATATATATATTTGTATTTAAACAATTCAAATTCAAATATATATAATTTATTTTATTTAATAAATAAGATAATCATATTATCTCATCATTCAAAAATAAATAACAATTGAAACCCTCCATTCATGACTAATTACACTATTAAATAATTTTATTATTTAATTGTCATAATTGTCATTTTGATCAATTGAATAATCTAATTACTCAATCAAATCCTGACACGTGTCACTTTCGTAACACAATTACTTGGACAATTCAATTAATTAACCGTAACCCTTGTTACCTAAATCGATCGGGCTAGCAAGAGGACCTAATGGACCCATAGTATTTTGAGCTCCAATAATCCTCATAATCATTAATTAAACTCTTTAATTAATATTCTTTGATTATTAACTCTGGTGTTATTCCACTAAAAACCCGAAGCTGTACTTTTTCAACTGCAGATGTTTTTACACAGACCGATACAACTCGGTGTCCATCAATATAGCTATTACATATGGTGTGATCCTCCACAGTAATTCATAATTATAACTGGGTCATAATATCCGTTATACCCCTCTAATTACATATATACTTTAAGCACCATTAATTCTCTAATGGACAATAAATCATATTTCCTCACGGAATTAGGAGAGCGCTCATATTGTCCAAGCCCAGAATCAACCCTTAAGGGAACTATTATTGTGGAGAAACCTTCCCAGCCATAAGCCAAACCGCAATCCCAACATACGGAGTATACTGATCAGAAAATGTATCTGACCTCACCCATGGTATATCAAAGACCACGATCTAACCTAAAGGAGCCGATAAGACACTCAGGATTAAGATCACCCACATATAACCATCATCAGTTGATATATATATGAATCCCATCGGTAAACGGATCTTGGTGTGAGATTCATATAGATCATGGCCCAGTCCTATATATCGCATCATACAAGGTGCCTCCATTCCCATATCTCATATGAATTATCCAGGATAGAATTGTAAGTTTCTCAGTTTTTGATTGGCTTATTTCGATTGACAAACCATATTTTGAGATAATTATATAAGGGGAGTTTACGTCGGCTTTGCTCGTGATCAAGTTCAAGCTTCAAATGTATATCAGTTATTTAACTCTTTGAAGAGATTTAGTTGCACACACACACTAACATGCATTTGTATTGACATGCATTTATTCCTTGTTTCTCATTGCTCATGTGTGTATTCCTTCACAATCACACTTGCACTTCATGTATTTTTTTTATTGCATCTATGATTGCATTTATGTTTCCATGATCATGCATTGCTTTTAATCATATGATTACTTATTGTGTGCATTGAGTTAGATTTGATTTGGTTATTTTCAGTATTGTGTCTAGTTTCGAAAGAATGGTTTTCAATGATTTAAGTATTTTTCAAAACTAACCTTTGTATGGTCTTGTTATCATAACATTTTGTGCATTGCTTCAAAATGAGTTTTGAAACTTTTTTTACAAACTAGACACCCATACCTTTCCAACGTTATATTATTCATAATATTTCATGACCATTTGGATTGGTTTTGAAATCTCCAAAGTGACCATAAAAACAGGGCATCTCTGTTGTTGTCCGTTTCTGACCTTTGATCACTCATTTGACCATAACTTTTTTTACAGTCATCTAAATCATATTTTGTTAATTGGAGTAGAAATTAGACTTCCATACCTTTCCAACAGTATATTATACAAAAGGTTTCAAATTCATTTGGTCACGTTTTGGTATGTTTGAATTTTAAGGTGGAGTGTTGAGAACAGATTTTGCTCCCAAACTCTTCGCCCCCTCAAGGGACGAAACCAGCAGTGAAAAATATGGCAGCTCTTTTCACTCCAAAACTTTTCACCCCCTCGATGGGAGAAACTAGGGGTGAAAAACTTGTTTGAGCATAAACGTCTTTTCTTGTGCAGCTTGTTTTTACACCTTATATATATCATCTTCTTCCCGAATCAGACCTAAAGCTCTGAAATTGAATCCCTAAGAGAGAGAAATTAAATCCTAGAGAGAGAGAGAGAGCTCCCAAGAACACTTTTTTACTCAACCAAATCCCCACCCATGAACATCTAGCATCATTCTTCATCTTTCAAGCATGGGTCTTCATATGTTTCATGACTAGGTAATCTCTACATGCCCTAGAACTTGGTGTTTCATTACTAGGCCATGTTTACCTAGGAATAACATTTATTGCTTATTGAATGTATGCTTTTATATTTAATTGCAATTATAACATGTTTAGGTTGTTGATTGTTTGTTGAGATGTTTGGTTGAGATAGCTAGTGTTTAGGATGATTTTACCCTTCTAACTAAATCTGTATGCTTTGCATTTAGATATTGTTTAGGTCTAATTGATTGCATTTGTTAATTGCAATGATTGTTCTTTGCCATGTTTCATGACAACTTTTGTTGATTGGTTTTTGTTTGATAACTAGATATTAGACTCTCATAGCTATATCTAGTTAGGTCTTCTTGCACTTGCATTTAGACATTGATATTTAAGAATTGCATTTATTGACATCTTTGAATTCCTAGATAAGCATTTAGTGTAGCCTAGCACTACTTGCATGTTTGAATATTACATCATATTCACTTAGGTTGTTTTGACTCTTCATTGAGGTTAAGTCTTGTGACTAATTGGTTAGTGCACAAGCATGTTGATCAAGAACCACTATTAAGGCCTTCTGGGTAGAGTGAAAAGGTTAGTAACTGGAGGGTGTGACGGGAGGTCAACCTAGGTTGTAAACATTCATTCAATAGTGGATTCGAGGATCGAATGTGTGGCGCACATATCAGCCTGTGGTTTTTCCCATTTGGAGGGTTTCCACGTAAAGATCAAGTGTTCATTTTATCTTTCGCACTTTACACTTGATGTTGTATGTTTGTTTCATTAGGTAAATTTTGACTATTGACTAATCAAGAAAAAATGGTAATTGACTAAATTAAAACCTATCCCCCCCCCCCCCCCCCCTCTAGGTATAAACATACACACTTTCTTAAGGAAATTTCAAGAATCACTGTACATTACGGAATGGACCGCAGCTATAGATTAACCACAAATAAAGTACCCAGCTTTATTTGTTATCTATGGATTCTTTAGATTGCACGTCTCTTATTGTATCCATCTGTATATGACACTCATATACACAGTTTGAGATTACATCCGGCAATCCAAGATGTTAATATGTGCACAAGTTTATAAAATAAATAACATAACAAGAATGAATTGAACCTTTCTTTTTATTTACTTCATAAACCCATTTACAAATTACATGCTTATGGCATAAACCCCAACAATATAGTCCTAACACGGTTGGCCTATCATTAATAGGTGGCACCTGCATTTTTGAGACCAAAAGGCATTACCTTGTAGCAGTAAAGGCCTTGCCCGGTAATGAAACTTGTTTTGTCTTCGTCTGCGGGTGCATCATAATCTGGTTGCACCTCGAGAATGCGTCCATGAAGCTAAGAAGCTTATTCCCCATGGTGGAATCCACAAGTTGATCGATCTTGGGCAGTAGAAAACTGCCCTTTGGGTAGACGCGGTTAAGATCTGTATAGTCGACGCACATATGCCACTTCCTATTTGCCTTGGTAACCATTACCACATTTACGATCACTTCAGGGTATCGGGATTCCTTGATGAATCTGGCTTTCAACAACTTGTCAACCTCCTTCTGGACTGTAGCATTTTTTTCGGGATTGAAATGTCTCCTATTTTGCTTGGCTAGTTTGAACATAGGGTCGGCTGCTAACCGGTGAGCTGCCAAGGAGATGGGGATCCCTAGCATCTCATCATGACTCCGAGCGAAGATATCACTGTACTCGTTGAGAAGTCAGATTAAGCCTTCATTCACGCCTGCTAGGGTAGCCCCAACCTTGACTACTTTAGTAGGGTCGTCTTCCCTGATCGATATCTCTTCAAATTTATCAACTGGGTGGCCACTAGTAAAACTGTAAATCTTTAGCGGCCCGGCCCATTAGGCACGGCCTACTGAGGCCGTGTTGGGCCGATCGATAGGCTTGGTCCACGGGCCGTTCCATAATCATTTCCGAAAAATAAAGTTTGTTTGGAGTTTGGATTTTGGATTTTAGATTTAGGGTTTAGGGTTTAGGGTTTAGGATTTACGAAAAATACAGTAATACACAAAAAAATTGGTTGTTATATCAATTTAACAATTCAATTATATAAATGTAATTTTCAAATTAATTTGTTTATCTGTTGAAATAATTTGTATGAAAAATAATAATCAACTCAAAAAATTAATAAAGAAAAAGTAATACAAAAAAAATAAAAATAGATGTTATTATGAAAATGTGAAATGAACAATTTTTTATTTATTTAATTATTTTTCACTTATGAATTCAGTATTACATATTTACATGATTGCCTCATTAAAAACATTACCAAGAAAAACCCAGTGGGTTAAAAACTTGGTAAGGGAAAAAGAGTGCAATCGTACTACAACTTACAAGTAAATACACATGTAAAAGTGTAACCTAGTTCTGGCCCTGGCCACTACCGGAAGGCTCATCAATATATAGATTGTTAAAATTTAGAATAAGTTCTTTATCTACCGTTTGATTTTGTAACCTTTTTTTAGTATGCTCCCAATCCCGAAGACATGTTAATACCTCCACCATATCCAGAGACAAACAGCTTCTTATTGGTTCAATTATGCGTCCACTGGTGCTGAAAGTTTGTTTTGAAGACACCGTTGACACAGGGATAACCAGTATGTCATATGCTAAGTGTGACAGAACTGGATACCTGTACGTATAGGTCTTCAACCATAACAACAAATCAAACTCTTCCTTATCTTTAACAGCATCGAACTATGCTTCAAGGTACCTAATCAGTTCGGTACAAGAAGATGGGTAAGATCTTTGCCCAGAAGAAGTACTTGCTGATTTGTCCTTTTTTCACCGTTTCAGAAGGCTCCAACTTGTTTGTTTTTGCTCTGTCTTCAATTGTGCTTATTAGGGGGTGTCAATGTTGCCAAACCTGCTCTCATAAATACGAAAAATCTCGAACAACTTGGTTCAAATGTCAGTAATTTGTTATGAATAATCTATTGACAAATTAGTACCAATAAACTCAAGCAAAACTTCTAAACCATATAATTTAACCCTATGATCTACTATAAGACTTAAGGCATAAAGTAGATGAAAATACAATCACGGTTAAATGCTCAAGGCTAACCTAGAGGGGGGTGAATAGGTTAGACACCTTTTTCGACTCCCTTAGAAACAAACAAAAGTTTGTCCCTTTAGATTACTTGTATCACAATATATATATTAATTAAAGACAATTGATCAATATATAAACACAAGTAAAATGTGATACAAACAAGTAATTGTTACACATACACAATCAATATTATAAAGAGGAAGTCAACATACAAAGAAAGTTCTATCCATAATACAAATATTAGAGAGATAGGGATAGAGAAAAGTTGACACAAGATATAACGTGGTAAACCTCCGAAGAGGAAACATCCACGAGCTAGCAGCCACCGGCAAACAAAATCCACTAGTAGATAAGACAAGTACAATCTCTCAAGTGACCTCTTCACCTAGAAACTACCCTCATATCCTACTCTAGAAGTTGTCGCCCTATGCTCAACAATCCGAGGCTTCATACCTCTTGTCAAGACTTCCTTGCTCACCTTATCCAGATTTTCACAACCCAAGGCAAGACTTCTTGCTCAACTATCCGAGTCTTCCCGACTATAGTCAAGACTTCCTTGCTCACCTGTCCGAGTTCTCCTAACTCTAGGCAAGACTTCTTGCTCGACTATCCAAGGCTTCACACCTCTAGCCAAGACTTCTTTGCTCGACAATCCAAGGCTTCACACCTCTTGCCAAGACTTCTTGCTCAACACCATAGGTCTCACACTTATTGTCAAGACTTCCTTCTCACAAGGCATCTAGGTGATCATGAATGCAAAACGTAAACAAGAACGCAACATAGAATGCTATGATCAACACATCCTATGGAAAATACTAGACATGAGCATGAATGCACAAATCACAAATAGTCTAGTCAATCATGCATGTATAATCAATCTAGATAATGTAAGATATGTTCAATATTAATCACAACCTACATATATGCATAGATCTAAACTTGAATCACAAGATATGTTTAATAAATCACAAGATAAAGTTTAAATCACACAAACCAAAAAACATGCTAAAATCATATGACAAAGTCAAATAGATCTAAGCAAAAGTTCTAGAGCATATTCCTAATCATAGATTCAACAAATCCCATGAATAGCTCAAAAGAACATAAACACATGTATTATGTGAGAAATTCAACCAAGAGAGCCTAATACATGTGAAGAACTATTTTTCACAAAATCAATCAATCAAAGATCATAAAAATAGTCCTAGAATCAAAGCTAGCACAATACAATCCCAAACATGTAATAACATAGGCAAAATCAAAACCTAACTCAACATGTATGATTTCAATTGAAATTAAATCTAGCTTTGAAAGTGTTCAAAACACAAATCAAAACACTCACAATATAAAAATATATGTAGAAGAAGAAAACCCAAGGCAATTGATCAATTTTTAAAAGAAAACTTTGAGTGAAAATCAATACCTTAGTTGATCTAGGTGCAGTCCCGTTTTTGTATGATTAGACACCAAAAACAGCAGCAAAATTAACTTAAACCTTCAATAAAAGATGGAGGATAACAGATGAACACTCTCAACTTTCAATCACTCAAATCGGAGTTCAAATGAAGAAGTTATGGTTTTTGGAAGGTGAGAAAATTTAGAGAGAAAATTTATGCACACTTGATTTGAATTTCTTCTTTTAATGAAATGAAAGAGGGAAAGAGATTATAAAGGAGAGGGATAAGAATCAATTATGAAAAGACCAAAACACCTTTAAAATCCCAAGAATGCATGCTGATTGAGATGGCACGTGGGCATCTCGGGGTAGCAAGCATTCTGTCCCGAGATGGCCACACGCCATCTTGGGAAAGATTGCTTGGATGCAATCTTTTCCTCTCGCACTCCCTTCTCATTCTTCTACTGTTCTCCAGCCTTCGAACTCGGAATATCCATTTACGGATTACAAACCATAACTCTCACATGAACATGGACATATAAGATACTCAACCCAGAAAATAATAATTTGACTCGATATACGAAGACGAAGATAATGTATGAAGCGTGAGTTGAAAGTGTAGTATCTTTTGACTTTGAACTTGAAATCAATAGTATGAGTAACCGAAATGACCGGAATTCAATAAATAATGATTTAAGACTAAATCCAAGTTCAATATCCATTTTATACAAACATATACACACACAAACACAATTCACACTAGAATGCAAACTACATAGAGATAGTTTCCAATCATGCATATTCCAAAACATGTTATGTTCAAACCAATGCATGAGCATTCATCTTCAAGTGTGTGAATGTGTTATACATGGTGCACAACGATGCAGGGACACATATGAATGAATTGTATATATATGCCTATAAAGGTGCATAACAATACAGGGACACAAATGTATGATATGTGTGTGTATGCCTAAGCCTTATAAGAGAAAGATAAGGTCTTAGTATACCTTTGTAGAACCAAATTACATCCTTTATCTTTGAAGACTTAGAACTTGCTTTGACTTGTTGTTTCTTCTTCCTTGAAGCTTGAATCATCATGAACCTAAACAACTAAGTCATTACAAGTAAACATCATTTTGATATGGAATTCACGCCAACACTAACTAAAACCTAACAGTAGAGGAATGTTAGCCCAATATTTTTCAACTTTGTCTCCATGGAAACAACTGCAGCGCCTAGATGTTCATCTTCTCTATAACTGTTTAATACTTTAGACATTTCCACTATCTGATGGATTTCCTGGGAAGATATGGGATAATAGACCCCGTAAAGAGTTACAGTGGCATTGTAAAAAATCTTTAAAAATTGAACAAAAACCTTTGCTACATACCAATCGTCCGTGGTAAGTGCTTTTTCTTCAAGACGACCAGTTTCAGCCAATTTCATGTTATAAAACATGTAATGGTTGTAACATAATCCAAAAAAAATTCCAACATTAAGTAAGTAGAGTTCCACCATACCGGCATATCAGCTTGGAATCGTCGGGGTTTGAGACCGTTTAATTTATAGTGTCTCTTGAATTCAATGAATCAAGGATTAGAACTGCAAATCCAAAAAATGACATCTCTGATGCGATCTAATTGGTCGATTACTCGCTTTAAACCAGCATGTACAACTAAATTTATAATATGACATGCATACCATTGATGGAAGAAATAACCTCCATCTTGCGCGATATTTCTTACAACAAACAATGCAATAGAGCTAGTATTTGCATATGCATTATCTAATGTGATAGAAAGGATGTGATGCGTGATTTCATAAGTTTCTAAAACAGAAAGAATGACATTAAAAATATTTTCTGCGGTATGTGCAAAATCCATAGGACGAAAACTCAGAATTCTTTTTGTCATCCTCCGTTCAGAATCTAAATAGTGTCCCATGACGCATAAATAGTCTTGTTTGGAACATGCATTTCAAATATCAGAAGTTAATGCAACAGAGACACTTAAATGTTGTATATCAGCAATCAAGTCATCTCTTTGGGTTTCTAACAATCTTATCAAATCATTTCTAGTGGTGGTTCTAAAAACATGTTCAAATTAGGGGTTGTATGCAGATGTGATTAATTCTTTATAAAATGGACTGTCACCAACACTGATTGGTTGATCTGTTTGTGCAATGTATCTTGCCAAGCACTCTCTAGCGTGCATGGCGTCAAACTGCCACGTCATAACGGACCCGTCTGGGTGCCGTTGTAGTTGTGTCTGGGTTGTAGTGTCTGGGTTGTAGTGTCTACCTGTCCATGTGCAGGCATACATTTGTACATATACTGTCTCAAATGTCTGGTTCCGTTCCTACTTATGTCATAATCCTTATGACAAAACTTACATTTAGCTCTGTGCCTGAACGTCCCGTCTAGGAGTGCCATTTGGACTATGTTGAAACACTGCCACACATATAATGTTAATTTTCTGGGACATGATGTTGGTGTAACGGCAGAACCAGAAGGTCCAGCTTGAGTATGGGTCGGTTCTGAAATATCAAATTCATTGTTAAGCATGTTCAAACCGTCCGGAAAATAAGACTGTTGGTTATGATCCATTTCCTGAAGTACAAATATGAACACTATAGTCATTAATAGTTATATTAAAAATCAATATTTAATAACAAAATAATTTTAAATTAATTACTACCCTTAACAATCTTTATTTACTAATTTACTAACAAAAAATATTAAATTCACTACTACAAATTAAATTGATAAATTTACTAACAACAAATATTAAATTAAATACTACACTTAAAAATCGTAATTTACTAACAAAACATATTAAAATTAACCACTACACTTAAAATTCATAATGTACTAACACAAAATATTAAAATGTTTCTACTAAACTTAAAATTCATAGTTTACTCAAAAAAAAAATTAACTACTAAACTTAAAATTCATAATTTACTTATTAAAAAAATTAAATTCATAATATACTAATACAAAATATTAAAATAAAAAACTACACTTAAAATTCAATAATTTACTAACAAAAAAATTAAACTTAACTATGAAACTTAAAATTAATAATGTATTAACATAAAATATTAAATTGCTTCTACTACACTTAAAATTCATAATTTACTAACAAAAAATATTAAATTCACTACTACAAATTAAATTGATAAATTTACTAACAACAAATATTAAATTAAATATTACACTTAAAAATATTAATTTACTAACAAAACATATTAAATTTAACCACTACACTTAAAATTCATAATGTACTAACACAAAATATTAAAATATTTCTACTACACTTAAAATCCATAATTTACTAACAAAAAATTAAACTTAACCACTAAACTTAAAATTCATAATTTACTTATTAAAAAAAATTAAATTCATAATACAAACTAAATTTCTAATTTTACAAATATCAAATATTAAAATTAATACTAAACTTCAAAATCTTAATACACTAAACAATATTATTAAAATTAACTAAGTATGCACAAAAATTGATAAACTAACTAACTAAATAAAAATGATAGCATTTAATCATTAAAGTCTAAACATAAAATTATAAATTTACTATCAAAAAATATTTCAACAAAAATAATAAGAAAATAGTACATTTAAACTTTGGTGTGTTGGTGGCAAATTTGGAGGATAAGATAGGAAATTGGTATTAAATTTTTTGTAGAGAGAGTAATAATGAAATTGAATGAAAAAGTGTAGAGAATTGGAGAATGTAGAGATAGAGAGTTGAGAGAATGAGAGATTGAGAGAATGATAGAAGGGGAGTGAATGGAAAATGAAATGAATGGAAGTATTTATAGAAAAATTGGATTTGTGGGTCAAAATTAAATTTGGAAGACTTTAGAGGTTTTTTTGTAATTTTTAAAGCCTCCAACAACTGGAATTCAAAATCCAGCCGTTGGGGGGAATATTAAAAAAAAAAAAACAGCCCAATTGTCCAGCCGGCGTGCAGGTCTAGCGAGCCTGTTCGGCGTGCCGGTCTAGAAGCCTAGCACACCGGCTACACGTGCCGATCCAGAGGCCTAGCACACCGGCTACGCGTGTCGGTCCAGAGGCCTAGAACGTCGACTATGCGTGCCGTGGTGGGTAGGCCTACCGGACCTGGCTCTACGGCCTGGCACACGGCCTGTCTTGCGCCAGGCTTCAGCCTAGCTTGCCTCCTCTACGGGTCATGCTTGGCACGACCCGTTTTCCTTAGTGGACCACGCAGACTGGCCTGTCTCGGGCCGGCCCTTCCCACGGTATCTTGGATTTTGAATTCACTCTCTATTAGTTCCGGGTCTAATTTAATGGTAACTTGTGCACACTGCTTGGAAAACACCGCTGGGTTGGTAGATACTACATAGCATTTACATGTTGCTTACCGATCTCCCCGTCCCTCATCTACCGTGTCCTCTATTAGAAATTTCATCACGTTATGGTAAATGGACAAGACTTTCTTAAGGGCTGATAGGAAGAGCCTCCGAATAATGGCATTGCAAGCAGAGGGAGTATCTACCACAACGAAATCGGTCATGATATTCTGTTAGAGAGAAGCATCTTCTACTATCATCGGTAGGATCTTTGACCCAACTGGTACTATCAAGTCCTCGGTTAAGCCACACAGTGGTGTGGTGCAGCCGTTGTAGAAGTACTACTTCAAAATGAACCTTTCTAGAGTGTCGTTAAAGAGAATGCCAATGCTATTACCAGTTGGGCTTGGTTGTGAAACCTCTTGTGGAATTGTATCTTCTGAAAGCTCATTCAGGACAATTCTACCTTTAGGCACAAAATTAATCATATAGTCCTTTTCCAGAAATTTTACATTTGTCGAAACAAATACTTTAAGATCTGAAGGACTATAAAAATAATATCCTTTTGTTCCTTTTGGCTACCCTACAAATATGTATGTTTCTGAACGGGACTCCATCTTTTCTGTCTTTCCTTTTAACAAGTGCGCAGGACATCCAAATATCCTTAAGTGTTGTAAACTAGGCTTTCGCCCAATCCATAACTCATGCGGTGTTTTAGGAACCTACCTAGATGGTACATCGTTTAGAATGTACATTACATTTTGTAAAGCATATCCACAAAAAGAATTAAGGAGCGTTGAATAACTCAACATAGACCTAACCGTGTCCAAAAGAGTTCTATTTCTCATTTCTGCCACCCCATTCTATTGAGGTGTGCCTGGTGCAGAAAACTGAGAAATTATCCCATTATCAATAAGATATTGCTGAAACTCACCAGATAGATTTTCTCCACCACGATCAGACCTCAAGATTTTTATGTGTTTTTCAAGCTGATTTTCCACTTCAGCTTTAAATGCTTTGAACATGTCAAAAGCATCTGACTTATGTCTCATGAGATACACATAACCAAATCTTGAGTGATCATCTGTGAAAGTAATGAAGTACTCACATCCACCTCTAGCTTGAATGCTCATAGGTCCACACATATTAGTGTGTATCAATCCTAAACATTCGATGGCTTTTGTGCCTTGGGTCGTAAACGACCTTTTGGTCATTTTACCTTCCAAACAAGATTTCACAATTTGGTAGATCATCAACTTTTAAGTCACTTAGAGGTCCTTCATGTACCAATCTTTTAATCCTATTAAGGTTAATATGATCTAGGCACAAATGCCATAGGTAGGTTTCATCGTTTGATAATTTTACTCTTTTATGATTAGGTTCTGTTGATTCCGTGTCTAACAAGTGAGAGATATTTCTATGCAAATAGAATAAACCATTTTCCAGTATACATTTGCAAATAAATTTTGTTATTCTTACTAATAATAAAACCTTTTATTAAAAGTAACCGAATATCCAAATTTATTTAGACAAGAAACCGAAGTTAAATTCCTCTTGAATTGTTGTACATAATAAACGTTTATTAAATCCAAAATGCCTATAAGAATCTAAATTGACTCTAATATCTCCCACTACACTAGTAGACACCAATGCTTCTTTGCCTAAATACAAGTTGAATTCATTCTTATTCAGTCTATTCATTTGACCTTTTTCACCACAAAGAAAACACTTCCCTTTGATCTTGGTTATTATCTTGGTCTCCTTCTAAGAAGGCTCAAGTTGCTTTTTCTTATATTATCTCTTGACCTTCTTACGGGTCTTTAACAGTAGCAACTTACCAAGCGTATGAATCTCTTAACCCTTGCATTTTACAAGGATTTTTTCCGGGCTATGAATATCTTGCATCAGGACTTGCAATGTGTATTTCTTATTATTCAAGGTGTAGTCCAACTTGAATTGATCAAAGGAATCCGACAGTGAGTTGACAATCATGTCAATTTTGGTCTCACCATCTATCTCAGAACCATTTAGTTCAGCAATGTTGAGATGTGTTATGACTTTCATCATGTGATCTTTCACACCTTGTCCAGGTTTTATCCTAAGATTCATAAAAGCAATCACCGCCTCTCTCTTAGTCGTCCTAGACCTCATAGCAAACATCTCCTCTAAAGACATCATTATATCGGCAGCAGTCTCCATTCTTTCATGTTGTTGTTGCAACATGTCGGAGATGTGGCCATAATGTAACTTACATTTAGCCATCTCATCTGAAGACTTCCATTACTAATACTCACCTATTTGCTCCTGAATAGATTCATTAGTTTAGTGGTTAAGGAATAGACATAATGAATTTATATTTTTCAGCTTGCAATAACAACCCAATTTTCCTTTTCCATGTGACATAATTATCATCAGTTAAATTATTTTCTTTTAGGATGTTGATTAGGGATGGGGTCATGATTTCTTTATAATAACAAAAATTATATAAGTAAATAATCATAATAAAGCATTTTCGAATATTTATCTTAAATTAAATTAAATAATTGAATTGTAAAAATTCAACGGTGATCCAACACCCATAAATGTCACGCCTCCATTGGGAGTTCGCAATATTTACTAGTTGGACTAGGTCCCACCTAATTGTTAACATAACAACCAACATTTTCAATTTTAGCCTTGTGATTTTATTAACAAGAACTCGTGGGAGGATATTAATAAACTCACATTGAGTGTGTTACCAAGTTATCGACCTTCAATATGATCCCTCACGAATATCCCTCATTTGGGAGTAGATATCGTTTGGGCTAATTGTCTAGTCTATCCTTGTAAGAAAGTATCTAGCTAAATTCCATTCATGAATACCTCTTGGGAGGTTATTACACGAAACATAAAGCTCAACTAAACTTGGAGGCTGTAGGTATTCCAAAACACCTTCTCCCACTCAAATATTTAAGGCTTGTGATCGAATTCCAAAGAATGATTTACCAAGTTATCTAGATGCCAATTTAGATACCTAAACCATTCTATGCATGTTCATATCAAAAGAGATATATGAGTGGCACTCTTATTCTATATGGCATTTTATCAAACAATGACAAACATTGTAATATTTACAAAAAATATAAATAGCTACAATTTTGGTCCATCCTAGAAAAGCAAGTAAATTACATGTCTTGGAATACAAAAAAATCCTTTCTTAGTGAACAAGTCTTCACGTGACCTTCGTCGTTTGGACTCTCTCGGCTGCCTCCCACGGGCATGCACACCATTGGCTCCTACCCATGGGCGTGCGCATGCCACAACCCCATAAAGGGCTGCCATGGGCAGCCCATGCCACAACAAATGTGGTCGCGTGCTCTTCGCACGCACGTTTGTTGCTATGGCTCACACAGTCCCAAACTTGTTCCGGTTGCTCCCAATTCTTCAAACCTCGAGCCTTCGATACTTGAATGTATTACAAAAGAATTTAAAATAAAAAAAAATACTGCAGTTTTTTTTTATTATTACAATAAGTGTAGTTTTTTTTTATTTATTATTACAACAAGTGCAGTTTTTTTTTAATTACAACAATAAAATAAAATAAAAAACTTAGCAACTACCAAGAAGGTAATTATGGCTATAATAGACCACCCTTCTTGTTACAATCCCAAAACAAAAATACATTGAAATTCTAGGACCAAAATTGAACAATAACAAACAACATATAAAACATATATATATCCATACATTCCAATGTAAATATATATGTGAATACCTAGAGTGTCATCTCTTTCTAAAACATGCATATATACAATAAAAAGAAAAATATTCACGAACACATACATCAATTAATCAAGGGTACAACCTGTCTCTGATACCAATTATAGGGAAAATCGGTTCAAAATGCAATGGAAGCGTGAGAAAATTAGAAAATTAGGGTTTGCATATAGATAAAAAAATTCCCTTTTAATAACAATAACCTTTGTAAGGACCTTGATTTTATGATTGGCTTATTTCATAACAAACTACACCACATTGGGGATGATTGTGTAATGGGTAGTTTAGGACCTCATTGGCAAGCTTCCAAGCATCTCCATGACTTCAAGAGTAAAAGGTATATTCACTTGACTTTATCTCTTGAAGAGTTTTAGTGCACACACACACTCTCATGCATGTTTTTGATCATCTTGCATGAATGCTTAATTGTCATAATTGTGTGCCTTTTTGCCATAACTCTTGCTTGGGTGTTTGATGCATTTTGTTTTCCCTTAGAAGAGGATTTTACCCTTGACTGCGGTCGGGACCGCTCCCTGTGCATTGCCTTCACCGCGGATTTTACCCTTCCTTGCTTTCTTAGAGCTCAAAGAACCCATCTTTAGAGTGAGAAAACCTCCATTAGAGAGAGAAAGCTTCAAGCTTTGTTATTTTTCTCTCCAAACCCCAAACTCATCTTCATCTTGCATTCAAGCATCATTCCAAGCATGAGTTTTCATTGATTGGTAAGTAGAACCACCATTGTTGTTCATTTATTATTCTAGCTTACCAAGACATGTCATTTATTGCTTAAATTAGCATTTCTTCATATTAATTGCATATTTATTGAAATTATGACATGTTTGGGGTTTGTATTGTGATAGCTTGCATTATTAGGTCATTTATGCCTAAATAGCTAATCCATGAATGTTCATGTATACATAATTGATGATTATGTTGACTTTGTGCATCTAGTCTAGTTTATGAACATTTATGTGTATGCCTCATTGATTGCATTTCTTGATTGCAAAATTGCCCTTGATTATTTGTTGTGACAACTTGTGTTGGTTGGACTTTTATTGACAATTAGGTTGTTAGATTTTATCTACATATCTAATTGAGTCCTTGGTATGGGCATGTAGGCATTGTTTGATAACTAGGATGTTTAATTGCATTATCTACACCTAGTTAAGCATTGTATGTTTGGTCTAACATATTTTGCATTGAGCATTCATTGATTATTTCACTTAGACCATATACTCTTCATAGAGTCAAAGTCTTGTCGCTTATAGGTGAAGTTGCACAAACAAGTCAAGTTTTACAACCAAGGGTAGGTTGGCAAGTAATTGGTCGGGTATCCACTATAAAAGGCCTGAGAGGTAAAGTAGGAGGTGATCACGCCAAGAGTAGTGTATCAGGGGATATCACTAGGGACTGAACCAAGAATGGTGAGTGGCGGTGTCCATAGCCTGAGGTTGCCGAGAGTGAGAGCCCGAGAATCACTTGAGGGTGTAACCTTTTTCTCATATAGTGGATTTCTGTGATCGTGTGTGGCTAGCAGAATAGCCCGTGGTTTTTCCTATTTGGAGGGTTTCCACGTAAACATCAAGTGTTATTTATATTTCCGCACTTTATACTAGATGTTGTATGTTTGTTTTATTGGGTGAATTTTGAATATTGACTAATCAAGAAAAATTGGTAATTAACTTGATTAAAAACCTATTCACCCCCCCCCCCCCCTCTAGGTTATTAGACACACACTTTATAGGGGATTTCCAACCTTAACCCTAAATTAATTGACGTATATAAAAAGTATCTTACCTTTTTTTGTGATGATTGAACTAGCGTCGAATTGAGTTCGCAAGATCTTCCAATCCGATCACGAATGTGAACCACCTATGAGTGTGGGCACCCTTTCTTTAAATTGTATATCTGAGGATGGAAACAAACAAAATCTTCTTCTTTGTTAGTCACAGTAATCCTCCAAGAGAAAAACTAAGAACGTCGGGTCACTTTTGAATTATCAATCAATTTGATTGAAACTTGCATGAACCTTAATTCGATATTGTACACAAAACCCTTTTGATGCAAAGGATATTAGTGTACTATCGAAAACAAAAATGTTCCCACTTTTCTCTATGCTTGGCCAAATTCTTCACACAATGAGTTGGACGAAGTTTTTTTTTATTTAAATAACAATAAAAACAAATAAAAAACAACTTCTCACACCAAAAATTCATTCTTAGTCGAATTTAATAGGTATTATATATAGGAGACTAAATCCTCTCCTCAGAAGGATTTACTTGGTGGTTAAGAATCCTATCCTTAGGTGGATTTACTTAGTGGTTAAGAATCCTTTTCCTAAAGAAATCCTTTCCTATACCAAGACTCCTAACCCAACTCAAAAGTGTATTCGTAAAGATATTAAAGACTTCCTAATTTGATTAGATAAATAATTCCTTTTATTTATCTACTTATCAAATGTAGTCTTTAATATTAATTGTATTACCAACAATAGTATAATTTTAGGAGACCATATCCTACTAGGAAAAAGATTTTGACTCTTAATTAAATAATTAATTAATCAACAAATTAATTAATTTCTATTTAATTAAATAATAAAATAAAAATAATATAATTAAGCTATTCTAAATAGACTTTCCGCCCAATAAATATATATTGGCCATATATTATTTTTCTTATTTTATTAAATCCATTGGACCTTAATAAAAAGTCCACATATGAACTAGACCTATTCTTACAAAAAGAAACAAGTTCACATGCCTTAATACAATTCTAAATGGACCCATAAATTGGTCCGGTAGAATGATCCATGCAAGTTCGTGTGGATTGGGAATCTTAACGGTCTATCTAAATTTAAGCTCCAATAGACACAACCTAATCACAATCAACAAATGATTCACTTAGGTTCGATCTATTTAATTTTAGCTCATTCCACTAACGAACTAAAATTGAACTCTTAAATAAAGATAGAATAAGTTGATGTTACTCATTCATACCCTAGACAACCTTATTGGAGATGGTGTATCCTCGTGAAGAATATCAGTAATCGCCAAGAGCTCATAGACCGCCTATAGCTCTCCAACATACCATATTTACTCATATGACCACATTTTGAACTTGGATATTTTGACTTGTCCAGAAGCCATGTTTCAATACACACTATTGAAAACTTAACGTTAAGATTTAATATCCAATACCTTAAAACATCCATATGATGACATTCTACTCTTATTTCATAAATGGAGCCACAATGTCCATATCTATAAATGAAGTCCTATATCGATTAACAAATGAATACCACAAAACTATCGAGGATAGACTATGCAATATAATCGTACTCATTGATAGCTTAAATGATAACACTTGCAGCCATAAGTCCATAATTTATCTCTGGATTAAGATAGACTCTCCGATCGTCTTCAAATGAAAACTTTTATCCGTTGACGGTTCTAGAAAAAGTATTTCATTGTGATCCTATTCAATGCACCCAGTGCACTAGATTCTTTTGCCCAAACACAGCACATTTTGATGATTTTAGACTCATCAGAACACATTTGCTCGCACTCAAATGCTAGCAAAAGAATATACAACTTTAACAAGATAAAGGGGCCCAACCTTTTATCTTAAGTTGTAAATATTATTCAAGACTAACTTAAGAATTGTGTTTACCTCATACATATCCAGATGTATGAACAATTCTTCTTTTCTTATAGTCTTTTGACCTTTTAATTATTTACTGTTAACTGAAAATTTGCTCAGGGTGAGGAATTACAGCTAACACCCTCGAGACCACTACGACGGAGGCGGTGGCCGGGGTTTGTACCTTGTACCTTTGAGAGATCTTGTATGAATATAGAGTATAGAGTAGTAGGTAAGAGAGGAGTCATCCCACTCGTCAGGCTTCACGGTAGGTAGGAGATAAGGGGAGCTAGAGGTTCCCTTACTGGTATGAAGGGGTTGATCTTGGTTATGGTCATTGTCTTGATCCTCGATAGGGGTCAGAGCCCGTCCTGGTACTCGGATCCTGGTTCAAGAGCCCGATTCCTTTCTACAGTTCCCCAACGTAGATAGCAAGTAAGGAAGGGGGCTTATCTAGCACATGTGTCAGAGAGCTCGATTTATTCCATAGAAAGGATGCAGAAGAGCTCATCGACTTCTTTCAAGCTGGTCGGGGTGGTTTCTCCACATCTGGATGTGCGACTTTGGCTTGTAGATGGGAGGATAAGAGAGCTAGTTCTAGCGAGGTAGGAATCTAGCTTGCACACATATATACATGCATAATACATGAGACAAATAAGAGAAACACAAGTCTTTTGTAGAGGGAGGTGGACTGACCGAGAGGGAAAAAGCATCATGAATGATCACATGCTAAAAAACCCTAAGGCAGTATCCAACGGAAGGTAGGAAGACCCTTCCTTGTATACATATATATATATATATATATATGTCAAGATGTGTTATTGGGAGCTTACAAAAGTGGTGGAGTAGTACAATGTATATGCTCCAGAGAGCTTACAATGGTAATAGAAAGTTAACCAATCCCGATATATTCTTGGGAGAGGTAATACATATCATTGAGATAATTCTACAGTTTCTGTTGAGTTGCATTTTGAGTGTAGTTGAAGTCTTGGTTTGATTTATGATGACTCTATACCAACTCATTCGTCATTTCTTCAAGTGTCTTGATCTTGGTTTGATATTGTCCTGATTGATTATTGAAATTTGTTGGAGAGTGATTTTCTGTATTCTGCCATTAGTTTCTCGGGCCACCCTGATTGTTGTATATGTTATAACTTTGATTATGAAATCCTTGGTTCTAGTTGGAGTTATTGTTGTTGCTTCATGAAAAATTCAGATGACTTCTCCAACCTAGATTGTATGTATTGGAGTAAGTGTCATATCTTCGTCGTTAGAAGCCTTCCAACACTTGAGCCTTCTCTTGCTCACATTGACCTGCCCCCATCATTGAATCACTCATAACTTGGTTCACTTGGGCATCTAACTTCTACAAATTCTTCACTAAGTCCTTCATGGATTGCATTTCCTTCATCATCCTAGACATTTCAATTGCAACACATGTGCCTCCATCAATTTCTTTCATGCCACCTTTTCTTGTGTTAGAGGATCTCTGTTGTGAATTTTAGGCTAACTTCTTTATAATCTCATAAGCCTTTGGGGCCCTCTTGTGGGTAATTGTTATCCCACAAGCATTGTCCACCATCATCTAAGTGATAGTGGAGAGTCCCCGGTAAAAGGAAGTGACCTTCAATTCTTCTAGATAGATGTGTGGTGGCACTTGTACTAACAGAAGGTGAAATCTCTCTCGTGCTTCAAGAAATGGCATATCGTTTTATTTGTGTGCTACTTCAAAAATACAAGGAATTTAAGTTTGATACAGGATGTTTGGTTACATTTGAGACCCTAAAGGAAGCTATAACCGCAACACCGGTTATAGCACCACCAAATTAGGAACAACCATTCGAGCTGATATGTGATGCATCAGATTATGTTGTAGGTGCAGTTTATGGGTAATAGGTTGACAAAGTCTCGCACATGATTTAGACTTTGAACGACGCCTAGTTATTCAACAACAGAAAGGAGTTACTTGATGTTATCCTTGCTTAGAAAAGTTAAGGCAGTACTTGGTTAGGGCCAAGAGGGTGGTATACTCAGACCATGCAGCTCTCAGATATCTCTTCCAAAAGAAAGATGTTAAGCCAAGGTTGATCATATAGGTTTTGCTGCTACAGGAGTTTGATTTAGAGATCCGAGATAAGAAAGGTTGTGAGAATGTGGTAGCATACCACCTTAGAAGATTAGTTCAGGAGTGCCCAAAAAGAAAGAGTGAGGTTCCTTTAAAAGAGAGATTACCAGATGAGCAGTTGTGGATAGTACAAGGTGATGAACCATGGTATGCAGACCATGCAAACTACCTAACTCACAGAGTGATTCCTACAGAGCTTCATTCACATGGAAAGAAGCGGTTCATCGTAAAGGATAAACAGATTCTCTAGGATGAGCCTGACAAATCGTCGTTTGCTGTGTAAATGTAATTGTCAAACAAAATTGATAAACCCAAATTGCACTCAAAATTGAAAAATAATATAGTGGCAAGTAGGGTATCATCCACAGAGATCGTGTTATAGTTGTGATCAAATTGTTAATCTAGAATTAAATGTATTGAAAATACAATACTAATAAAATAAATTGAAATGGTTGTTTGGATGGAAATTACTAAATGAAAATGCAATTACTATCAAGCTAAATAATCTGTACAAAAATAAAAGATAAAGTAATATGTGTGGAAGTATATAATGATAGGTATGTGAGTCACTGCAAGATAAACACAAATAGTGGGAGTTTCGACATTAGGCACGATTTGATTACAATATAGGGCTAATATTCCTAGCTAGAGTTTCCTGGATGGCTTGGATTGAAGTGCTTACAATCCACCCCTTTCACTTTTGCTTTGGATAGATGTAAGGTAGCTGGGATGGCTTGATTGGAATGTTTATAATCCACCTCTTTTACCTAGCCGGGATATAAAGGATTGGAATGTTCACAACATATCTCATCCAATTCAAATGAGTTTGATTAAACACTTTATGTATGTTTGGTTAGAAATATATATTGGTACCTAATGTAAACCAAGAGTTGGAATGCCTACTTGGCTCACAAAGACACCATAATTCAACCTCTACAATGAATTGGAGTTGGAATGCCAACCCAAACCACAGTGAGTATTGAATTCTTTAAAGACCAAAATCAACTAATAAGTGATATGGGAGTTGAAATGCCTACCCACTTCATAAAGATTGCAATTAAAGCTTAATTACACAAATAATTTAATCAATTAATAAGAACCGAGAGTTGGAATGCCTACTTAATTCAAGAGATAATTAAACACATGTAAGCACAATGAATGGAACTATATTGGTCAAATCAAAAAGTGGAAATCCTACAATTCATGAATTAATTACATTAACTCCCAAAATGTGTTTAGCTATTTATGACAATAATAATGAAACAAATATTATGGTGTGTATAATATTATTCTAGAGGGGGGTGAATAGATTTTAAACAATTTTATACAATTTTCGTTAAAGGTCAAGTTGATGAAAATGCCCCTAGCTAGTTACAATAAAATCACAAGCGTAAAAATGTGGAAATATTAAAGACACTTAAGATTTACGTGGAAACCCTCCAAATGAGAAAAACCACGGGCTGATGAGTGCGTCACACTAGAATCTCGAATCCACTGATGGCAAGAGAATTACAACCTAATCCCGATTTAAATTCACCACCATTACCTAATCCCGGTATAAGTGAACCTAGTCCATCTTGCTTGAGATTTAAGCTACCTACTTCCGGAAGCAACACAAGTCTTACTTCTCAATGCAGAGATAAAATGTCCTATGTGAATATATGATGATATACAAATAACAAACAAGGCTAGAAAACCCTATATGCTTATCTAGGATAATGAGATGACAATTAATGCAATCCTAGATATCATGAACTAAATGACTTGTTAGATCAAACAATCCAATGAAGCTATCACAATACAACACTGAATCATGTCATCACAACAATCTCTAATTTGGATCTAGAATATGTTCTAAGAGCATACAAATAATTAAAGAGATGGCTTAGCAAGCAAAACACTTAACTTATAAGAAGATAGTGAAGAACTTACCAAACAATATGTGATGAAGCAAACCTATCCATAGATGCACTCTAAATTGCTTTGATTAATGATGCAAGATGAAGTTTTTATGCACATGGGAATGCTTTTAGTGTTTAAAGATGAGCTCTTGGAAGAGTTTTTCCTTTGAAATGTATTCTAAGGAAAAGATATAATATTCTGAACTCTTACACGACCTTATTGGAAAGAGTAATACATATATGAGATCCAAACAAAGTGAGGTCGTTTTGGAAAAAACGTTCCAGCTTCCTCTATGTGCGTTGGTCGAGTAGCGTACAGCCTAATTTTTCAATACGCGTTGGACGAGTGGCGCATCACATGCGACAATCCACTGGAATGTTGCATTTGTGAGGCTGCGCTAGTCGAGTAGCGCACCACCAGCGCACTGCCTACTTTTTCAACTTTGCGCGGGTGCAGTGGCGCAACTCAGTGGCGCATGACAAGCGGCGATCCACTGGAATGTTATGCTGGTGAGGTTGCGCTAGTCGATTTGCGCACCACCAGCGCAATGCCCACTTTTTCAACACTCAAACACACAAAATCAACAAGTCCTAAAGTGATGAAAATGCATCCTATTATAATGCCTAACATGACATAAAAATTTAATTACAAGATGCAAATAAATCAACAAGAACCATTTAAACCAAAATGCACACAAGTATAAACACACAACATATATGAATAAGAGTTATGCATGAATTTGTGAGTGTGTACAACTATCTCTTCAAAGCAAGTAAGCACAAGAATTTTACCTTCGGTGTTTCTCCTCTTGAGGTCTTGAGAGCCTAATGTCACGGCCCGCCCAATTTTGATCCAAGGAGCCCAAACAAAGCCCAAAGTTAGGCACAAGCCCTTGGAAGATTCTAGAGTCTTCTCCACTCATCTAGCAAGGTCATGCTTGGAAGACTCTAGTAACATTCTAGAACTCTCTTGTAAATATCTAGGGTTATGAATACTTGTAGAGAAACCTAGATACATGTAGAACATTCTAGAAACTCAATCTCCTAGAGTAGTCTAAAACATTCATTGAGGAGGTGAACCACTATAAATAGGTAGCCCCTCTCATTTGTAAGGCATCCAAGCCAAGAATACTCAAAGCATTGTAAAGCTTTCTCATAGCAATACACTTTGCCTTATTTTCCTACAAAGCTCTTCTAGTCTCTCTAGCCTTTGAGAGTGATCAAGCAATGCTTACTTAGCAATCTCGCCCAGAAATTGTCTAAGTGCCGCACGGTTTAGCTGCGCAAACTTTAATTCCGTGACAGTTGGTATCAGAGCGGTTAAGCAACCACAGCTAGTTCGTAAAGCAATGGCATCCGACAGCGAAGTTGCTGCTAGAGCGGAAGAGGGAGGGCGTGGACGTGATGAGCAACGTTCCCACGCCAAGCGGAGTAAGTCCAAGGGTCCATCCACGAATGCCTTGGAAAATCGAATTGTTGGCTTGGAGGAAGCTTTATCAGGGATGAAGTCTACCTTGAACGACATTGCCGACCGTCTTGATTGCGTGGAGACGGACTATGGTGAAATCACTCAAGCAACCAAGTCTACCATCCACGAGTTCCAAAAGAGACTCAAAGAGGACCTCACACGTGAGTTCCGCAACATCCGCAGCTTTGCAGAACAAGAGTTGCGGGCTATACGCTCGGAAGTGTCCGATGTTCGCACTAAATGGGCTACACACAAAACCAGCCCAACCATTGGCTTTACTGCCACCTCTAGCACTAGCACATTGAGTGCCATTCAAGTGCCCAAGCCAGCAACATACCATGGTACTTGCAATGCCACAGAGGTTGAAAACTTCCTTTTTGGTCTTGAACAATATTTTGAGGCCAAGGGTGCTCGTGACGATGCTACCAAGATCGCAAACGCACCCACATTTCTTCGGGATGCCGCTCAGCTATGGTGGAGACGTAAGCATGGCGACATGGGAAAAGGCATCAACCCCATCAATACATGGGAAGAGTTCAAGAAGGAACTCAAAAGACAATTCTGTCCCATAAATGCGGAGAAAGAGGCCCGAGGCCGTCTTCGTCGATTGAAGCAAACGGGTAGCATTAGGGACTACGTTAAGGAGTTCACTACCCTTTCTCTTGAAATCGAAGACATGTCTGAGAAAGATTCGCTCTTCTACTTCATGGATGGTCTGAAGGATTGGGCAAGGGTGGAGCTAGAAAGGAGAAACGTGCAAGACCTTAACACCGCTATAGTCGAAGCTGAAGCACTCACCGATTACTCCACCCAATCAAAGGAAAAGAAGGCCACCCAAGGCAAAAGTTGGGGAGATAGATCCGGGCAGAAGAACCAAGGCCGCAAGGATGAGGGACAACGAAAGTCTTTCAACTTGGATAGACGTAAGCATAACGGAGGTAAGTCCGAAGCCTCTAAGCCTAAGTCTCCTTATTTCATTTGTGACGGACCGCATTGGGTGAAAGATTGCCCCAAGCGGAAAACCCATAATGCCATAATGTCTCAACACGAAGAAAGCCAAGACGGAGGACACGAGACAGGTATGGGGTCACTCAGACAGCTTGGTGCACTCAAGAGCAACAGTGCCCCGTCAACTTCCACCAAGAAAGGGCTCATGTTCGTAAGTGCCTCAATCAATGGCAAAGCTGTTCGTGCAATGCTAGATACGGGGGTAACTCATAACTTTGTCTCCATAGACGAGGCCAAGAAGCTATGCCTCAATATCACCAGTGGAAGAGGCATGATCAAGGCTGTCAACTCACCGGTAAAATCAATCGCAGGCATTGCCAAGGCTATTCCAGTTGACCTTGGAACCTGGAGTGGAAAACTTGATTTCTCTGTCGTACCCATGGACGACTTCCAAGTGGTGTTAGGCATGGAATTCTTTGATCAAGTGCATGCCTTCCCCTTCCCAGCAGGGAACTCCCTCAGCATCCTTGATGGGAGCAAGACTTGCATGGTCCCAGCGGAACGCACAACCAAGGCAGAGTCTAAAGCGTTGTCCGCCCTGCAGTTCAAGAGGGGATTGAAGAAGGATCCTAGCTTCCTAGCCACCCTCCGGGAGCTCAACGATGGAGAAGACCAAATCACTTCCCCAGATCCAATGCCGACCAAGGTCCGAGACATTCTTGGAGAATACAAGGACGTTATGCCAAAAGAGCTTCAGAAAAAGCTCCCACCTAGGCGAGAGGTGGATCATCAGATTGAGTTGGAACCAGGTGCCAAGCCTCCCGCCATGGCGCCTTATCGCATGGCACCACCAGAATTGGAGGAGCTTCGTAAGCAACTCCAAGACTTGCTCGACTCGGGCTACATTCGGCCCTCTAAAGCCCCATATGGTGCTCCGGTCCTATTTCAGAAAAAGAAAGATGGGGCGTTCCGCATGTGCATCGACTATCGGGCCCTGAAAAAGATCACCATCAAGAACAAGTGCCCGATACCTTTGATAGCTGATCTCTTTGACCAGCTAGGCAAGGCGTGCTACTTCTCCAAGCTGGATCTTCGATCAGGATACTATCAGGTGCGCATCGCGGTCGGAGATAAACCCAAGACGGCATGTGTGACAAGATATGGTGCTTTCGAATTTCTAGTCATGCCATTTGGCCTCACCAACGCACCAGCTACATTCTGCACTCTTATGAACAAACTCTTCCATCATTTCCTAGATCGGTTCGTGGTAGTGTACTTGGACGACATTGTGGTGTATAGCCAGACACTCGAGGAGCATGTCCAACACCTCAAGCAAGTCTTCCAAGTACTTCGGGAGAACGAGCTCTACGTCAAGATGGAGAAGTGCTCATTTGGCCAACGAGAGGTAGAGTTCCTTGGCCACCGGATACAGGATGGGAAGCTTATGATGGATGGTGCCAAGGTGAAGGCAGTGCAAGAGTGGGAACCACCCACCAAAGTACCGGGGTTGAGATCGTTCCTGGGGCTAGTCAACTATTATCGGCGGTTCATTCAAGGCTATTCAGCCAAAGCCGCCCCATTGACGAACATGCTCAAGAAGGATAAGGAATGGCAATGGTCTGACAAGTGCCAACTTGCGTTCGAAGAGTTGAAGAAGGCTATCTCAGAAGAACCGGTACTTGTCCTTCCTGACCACACCAAGGCATTTGAGGTGCACACAGATGCCTCAGACTTTGCTATTGGAGGTGTCCTTATGCAGGAAGGCCGCCCAATTGCCTTTGGAAGCCGTAAGTTAAACGACACTGAGCGGTGATACACTGTCCAAGAAAAGGAGATGACTGCCATCATCCACTGCCTTAGAGTTTGACGACACTACTTGCTTGGAGCCACCTTCGTCATAATGACTGACAATATTGCAACAAGCTATTTTCAGACACAAAAGAAGCTTAGCCCCAAGCAGGCACGATGGCAAGATTTCCTAGCAGAGTTCGACTATCGACTTGAGTACAAGCCAGGTAAGGCCAATGTTGTGGCCGATGCACTCAGTCGGAAAGCAGAGCTTGCAACATTGAGTGCAAGTCAACCGTAAAGCACTCTGATCACCCGCATCAAGGAAGGTCTACAACAAGATCCTCTAGCCAGGAACCTGATCAAGCTAGCCAACGAAGGGAAGACAAGGCGATTTTGGCTAGACGACAGAGTCCTCCTCACTACCGGAGATCGAGTATATGTGCCTAAGTGGGGTAACCTCCGGAAGAAAATCATTAAGGAGTGCCATAATTCCAAGTGGGCTGGTCACCCAGGAATGACACGCACATTGGCGCTCCTCCAAAACTCATACTATTGGCCTCAGATGTGGGATGATGTCGACGCTTATGTGAGGACCTGCCTGGTTTGCCAACAAGACAAAGTCGAACAACAACGTCCAGTAGGGTTACTTGAACCCCTACCTATAGCTGGTAGACCATGGGAGAGCGTCTCTATGGACTTTATTTCTGCACTCCCAAAATCCGAAGGGTGTGGGAGCATCATGGTGGTAATCGATCGGTTCAGCAAGTATGCCACCTTCATACCTGCCCCTAGGGATTGTACAGCCGAGGAAGCTGCCCGCCTCTTCCTCAAACATGTTGTGAAGCTATAGGGAGTTCCACAGAGTATAGTCAGTGATCGTGACCCACGATTCACCGGGAGGTTCTGGACAGAGCTCTTCAAGATGTTGGGCACAGATCTAAACTTCTCAACTAGCTTCCATCCCCAAAGTGACGGGCAAACTGAGCGCTTCAATGGGCTATTGGAGCTATACTTGAGGCATTACGTAAGCGCTCATCAACAAGATTGAGCAAAGTTGCTTGATGTTGCCCAGTTCTCTTTCAACCTTCAAAGAAGTGAGGCTACCGGCAAGAGCTCATTCGAGATAGTCATGGGGCAACAACCAATGACCCCCCAGGCCATTGCCTCAACCTATAGAGGAAAGAGCCCCGCGGCTCACAAGCTCGCTAGAGAGTGGCATGAAGAAGCCGATATCATGCGAGCATGCTTAGACAAAGCCGCCCGAAAAATGAAGAAATGGGCGGATACAAGGAGGAGACACTTGGAGTTTAATGAAAGGGACTTGGTGCTTATCAAACTGCTACCCCAACAGTTTAAGGCACTACGCCGAGTGCACAAAGGGTTGGTGAGAAAATATGAAGGCCCATTTCCTGTCATCAAAAGAGTAGGCAAGGTCTCCTACCAAGTCCAACTTCCACCAAGACTCAAGATCCATCCAGTCTTCCATGTAAGTTTCCTTAAGCCATACCATGCAGATATGGAAGACCCCGGCAGATGAGAGTCTAAACGGGCGCCAACTGTCGTAGTCACTGCATTCGACAAAGACGTGGAGTGTATACTGGCGGACCGGGTGATTCGGAGAAGAGTTGTCCCAAATTACACAGAGTACTTGGTGAAATGGAAGAACCTCCCTGATAGCGAAGCGAGTTGGGAAAGAGGGGATACACTTTGGCAATTCGCCGAGCAAATCCAACGATACAAGGATGAGGGCGCGACGGGGACGTCACGAGCTTAAGTGGGGGAGGATGTCACGGCCGGCCCAATTTTGATCCAAGGAGCCCAAACAAAGCCCAAAGTTAGGCACAAGCCCTTGGAAGATTCTAGAGTCTTCTCCACTCATCTAGTAAGGTCATCCTTGGAAGACTCTAGTAACATTCTAGAACTCTCTTGTAAATATCTAGGGTTATGAATACTTGTAGAGAAACCTAGATACATGTAGAACATTCTAGAGACTCAATCTCCTAGAGTAGTCCAGAACATTCATTGAGGAGGTGAACCACTATAAATAGGTAGCCCCTCTCATTTGTAACGCATCCAAGCCAAGAATACTCAAAGCATTGTAAAGCTTTCTCATAGCAATACACTTTGCCTTATTTTCCTACAAAGCTCTTCTAGTCCTTCTCTAGTCTCTCTAGCCTTTGAGAGTGATCAAGCAAGGCTTACTTAGCAATCTCGCCCAGAAATTGTCTAAGTGCCGCACGGGTTAGCGGCGCAAACTTTAACCCCGTGACACTAAGATACCCTTACATAATACCCCAAAAAGGTGATTTGTTTACGAAATAAGCCAATCCATAAATGAGGACTTTACAATCTCCCCCTTTGGCTATTTCATGACAAAACCACCACTCACATTGATCCTCACAAAACAAAATAAAACACCGGGAAGATATTCTACATTACAAAGAGATATACATTAAAAAAACTTCAAATCTTCAATCTCTTGTAGAATCATCAACCCTACACACAAAACAAGCAACACGTACACTTTTCAAACCAAATGCATGTGAGATGATCAAGTGGATAAAAAACAAAAGCATTTGCATATAAGAATATGAGTAATGCACTACAACATGCAATGCTCCCCCTCAAACGGTTACTCCCCCTATATGTAATCTCCCAAAAAACAAGTGCTACTCCCCTTAAAGCTAACACATGCTACCACATGCTACTCCCCTAACACCACAATGCTAGGTCAATGCTACTCCCCCTTTTTGTCATGATATAGGCAAAGAAGAAGTCCCCAACTGGGTCACTCAAGGCAAAGAAAGAAATGAGCATACAAGACTGTTGCATAATTATATAAGCCACATTTATACAACTTTATTAATAGGAGAGAAACAAGGAGATTTATTTGAAGAAAATGTGTGAATCAAAAATGCTTTCCATACAAGACATGTTGCATTCAACAATTGCAATCATCAATTCATGCTTTATCATTTTTCGTTAGAATGTCATTAAAGAATCATCATGTCATGGAGATAATTATAGGTCATTCAATATGTACTTCCTATGCAGATCTCCTAATCCAAAAATGCATGTTTAAACATAAATATGACATGGATTGTAATCAAAGCAAAGTTCACACTTATTGAAAAAAGTACAATATAATATATAAGTGCAACCAAGCTACTCAAGTAATCAATAAAGGAGTATAAAAATTTTCAAAAAAAATTAGATGCAACAAGTATACAGTAGCTCTCTTTGCTTGAGTTCCCCTTATGTGGTCAAAGACCACAACACATCACTCTATTAAACAAATCCCAATAGATCTACTAAGAGTCTTGAATCGAGTAGCATCTAAGCGTTTAGTAAAAAGATCCGCTAGTTGATCATTAGTACCTACATGCTCAAGTACTATGCATTTGCTCTCAACTAGTTCTATAATGAAATGATGACGGATTTCAATATGCTTAGTTCTAGAATGTTGAACCGGATTCTTAGAAATATTAATTGCACTCATGTTATCATATAAGAGAGTAAGAGTACCTTGATTGAATCCATAGTCGACTAGCATTTGCTTCATCCAAAGGAGTTGTGTGAATCCACTCCCAGCAGCTATGTATTCGGCCTCAGCGGTCGACAAGGAAATCGAATTTTGCTTCTTGCAAAACCAAGAGACAAGGTTGTTCCCGAGGAAAATGCAACTGCCCTATGTACTTTTCCAATCATCACAATTTCCTGCCCAATTTGCATCACTAAAGCCTACAAGACTAGCATTAGTGTCAAAAGAGTACCAAATTCCATAGTTAGATGTCTCATTCACATAACGAATTATTCTCTTAATGGAAGAGAGATGGGACTCCTTAGAATCCGATTGGTACCTAGCATACACACCCACACTAAAAGAGATATCGGGCCTACTTGCGGTCAAATAGAGCAAGCTACCAATCATGCCACGATACAAAGTTTGGTCCACACTTTTACCACTAGCATCCTTGCTTAGCTTCAAAGTGGTGCTCATGGGTGTATCACAATGTTTGGCACTTTCAAGGCCAAATTTCTTCACTAGGGTTTTTACATACTTAGCTTGGGATATGAAAATCCTATCATCCATTTGCTTAATTTGTAAACCTAGAAAGTAACTTAGCTTACCAACAAGACTCATCTCTAACTCATGAGACATGACATCAACAAATTGTTGGACTTTGGTGTTATTAGTGAAGCCAAAAACTATATCATCAACATAGATTTGAGCTATGAAAAGCTCATCTTTGTCTTTCTTGATGAAAAAAGTCTTGTCAACACTACCCCTAATGTAGCCATTGTTTATAGGAAATTGGGTGAGACGCTCATACCAAGCCCTTGGTGCTTGTTTCAACCCATATAAGGCTTTCTTGAGATGATAGACATGATTAGGGTGGTGAGGATCCACAAACCCTTTGGGTTGTTCAACAAACACTTTCTCTTGCAAGAAACCATTGAGGAAAGCACTCTTAACATCCATTTGATATAATTTGAACTTGTGCAAACAAAAAATGGATAAAAGTAGCCTAATGGACTCAATCCTAGTAATGAGAGCAAATGTCTCCTCAAAGTTAATACCCTTAATTTGAGAGTAACCTTGTGCTACAAGTCTAGCCTTGTTTCACACAATGTTGCCATCCTCATCGGATTTGTTCCTATATACCCACTTGGTGCCTATCACATTGGTGTTCTTGGGCCTAGGAACTAGAGTCCAAACCTCATTCCTTTCAAATTTATTAAGCTCTTCTTGCATGGCAAGAACCCAAAATTTATCCTTTAAGGCTTAATTAACCTTCTTGGGTTCTATTTGAGAGGTTTAGATAGTGTAGCTAATTAGATTAGCCATTTGATGCCTAGTCCTAACACCCTCACTAACCTTTTCAATGATGTCATATTTGTCATGGAGTTTCCTAACCCATGGAACAGGTTCTTTTGAGTTCAAGAGAGGAATCCTATCAATAGGTCGTGTCATGTCATCATCAAGGTTAGTCTTTTCAACATTAGAAACATCAACAACCTTCTCCAAAGGGGAGTCATCAACTAGATCTACCTCTTTCTCATGGTCATTAGATTTGAGCCTAGTATCATCAATGATAACATTAGATGATTCCATTATGGTCCTAGTTTTTAGATTGAAAACTCTATAGGCTCTACTATTCAAGGCATAGCCAATAAAGATACCCTCATCACTCTTAGCATCAAATTTTCCAAGTTGATCACGGTCGTTCAAAATGTTGCATTTGCTTCCAAAGGTGTGGAAATAGCAAACATTTGGCTTTCTACCTTTCCATAACTCATAGGAGGTTTGCCTAGTGTGGGGCCTTAGAAAGACTCTATTTCCTATATTGCATGTCGTATTGACGGCTTCGGCCCAAAGATTCCTAGGGACATTGTTGCTAAGCAACATCACACGGTCCATTTCTTAAAGAACCCTATTTTTCCTCTCAACAACTCCATTTTGTTAAGGTGTCCTAAGAGCCGAAAACTCATGAGAGATGCCTAGATTATTACAATAGTTTTCAAAATGAGCATTCGCAAATTCCTTCCCATTGTCACTCCTAATCCTTTTAATGCTTTTAATCTTGGAGTTCATTTCATTTTGAATTTGGGAACAATGCATTTTAAACTTGTCAAAGCTTTTTGATTTTTCTCTAATAAAATAAGTCCATGTGTACCTATAGAAGTCATCTACACACACAAAAATGTATCTCTTTCCACCTAAACTCTCGGTTTGCATGGGACCCATAAGATCCATATGGAGAAGCTCTAGAGGTTCCTTGGTGGATAAATACTTGCCCTTTTTGTGCATACTTTTGGTTTGCTTCCCTTGTTGGCAAGGTCCCTAAACACCATTTACCTTTTTCCCAAGCTTGGGAAGGCCTCGCATAACATTGAACTTATCTAAGATTCTTAAATCCCTATAGTTCATGTGACCAAGTATTTCGTGTCACAACTCAATTTGTTCATCCTTGGACATATTGCAAGAGACACCTCTAGCCTCAAGACAATAACAATTGTCGCTAGATCTCATACCTTTTAACAAGGTTTGTCCATTTGGCAATAGAATAGAAAAATCATTTTTTTCTAAACAAGACGGAAAGTCCTTCATCACTAAGATGTGAAATGCTTATCAAATTAGCTTTTAGATCATCAACATATAAAGCATTGGATAAGGAGGGTAATCCGGGAATGGAAATGGTTCCCTTTCCTTTAACCTTTTTTTGGATCCATCACCAAAGGTGACATTTTCTCCCTACTCCATCACAAGAGTCTTAAAGAAACGCTTACTTCCAGTCATGTGCCTAGAGCACCCACTATCCAAATACCAAAAATCACAAGAATGAGCTTTCAAGGAAATTTGTGCAACATGGCAAAAGTGTTTATCCTTTCTAATCCACCTAGGTGCAATATTTTTCTTCCTAGTGGTCAATGGTACATGGGCTCTAAGTGTCCTAGGATCATGCAAAGTTGTTCCATTTTTCCTAGTGACATGCTTCATGGCTTTAGTCTTTTTCTTCTCTATCATGCTTTCAATCCTACACAATTTAATATATCTAAAGCAATTTGGTCTAATGTGACCATCAATACCACAAAAATGACATGTAGGAATGAAGTTAGGAATCATACCATAACCTTAAGGATGCATTGAAACCTTCCCATGTCTTTGTGGTTGTCTTGATTGTTGTTGAGGAGCTTTCCTTCTTTGTTGTTGAGCAAGACTTGATTGGTTCCTTGGTTGAGCTTGCATGATAGGTATCTTCCCTTTATGAGCTTTCGGTTGAGGGAAGTTAACTTGAGGAGCCCTTGTAAGATGGGCTTGAGGTAGGCTTCTTGGTGTCACCTTCACTTGAGCACTACTTGAACACACTCCTAGGTCAAGTTTCTTCCTAGGCGATTGATGAGAAGAGGACCCATTGAAGTTCATGCTTCTTACAAAAATGGTCTTGCTTGGAGTGGAGGACATGGCATCTTCAAACCCAAGCCCCTTCTTGTCACTTGGCCTCTTTCCAACATCTAGTATGTGGTCAAGTTTTTTGGTGCTAAAGTTCATCTTGGCCAACAACTCTCTAGCATCTTCAAGCTCTTTCTTCAACCCTTCTTCACTCCTCTTAGATATCACCAACTCTTCATTTAGTTGGTCAACTTGTGTTAAGAGGTCGAGGTTTTCTTCTTTTAATCTCTTAATTTCATTCCAGTTTTTTAACCTTAAACTCTCAAACTTAGTCATATAGTCCTTGAGATCCATCTTATCCACACTTCCATTTATGGATTGTGATGAATATCCATCATCACTTGAGTAGTTTTCCTCTTGACTCTCATTTTCTTCTTCACCAACATTTTTGCTCCTAAGAGAGGACGTAAAAGCTATAAAGTTAGCCATGAGTTCTTCATCATCCGAAGACTCATCTCCTTTATTGGAGTTATCACTTTCACTCAATGTGACAGCCATCACTTTTCCCTTTTTCTTGACCTTGTGATTTGCACATTCAGGGGAAAAAGTAACGTATCCTACCACATTCATAGCATTGGACTTCTTTCTTCTCAGTCTTTTCTTGCCTAGGCTCAATCTTTTTTAAGGGAGCCTTTTTCTTGAAGTCTTAACCCTTGGATCCAAAACCTTTTCTTTTGGACTTGTAGAATTTCTTAAACTTCCTCATTAGCAAGGCCATTTCTTCATCCAAGTCATCACTTTCCTCCTTCTCAACTTTGGAGGCATTCAAAGCAATATCCTTTTGCTTTTTCGATGGTGTGGGGTTAGGACATTTCCTAGATTCATAAGCTAGAAGCCTCCCAATCACTTCAATTGGCTTCATATCCTTGTAACCACTATTCTCTTCTAAAGCCATCAACTTAGACTCAAATCTATCGGGCAGAGATCTCATAATCTTCTACTTGATTTTTCGATCCTAATAGGGATCACCAAGTTGATGACTTTGGTTTACAGTGTCCATCAACCTCACTTCAAAGTCATTGAAGCACTTGTTCTCATCCATCTTGAGCAATTCAATTTGCGTTTAGAGAACTTGAAGCTTCGATTCCTTAACCACATCGGTTCCCTCATGTCCAACTTCTAGGATATCCCATGCCACCTTAGCTATCCTAGTATTTTGAACCAACTTATACTGGTTCTAATCCATTGCACATAGGATGGCATGCATTGCCTTCCTATTCCACTTTGAAGCCTCAAAATCTTGTGCGTTCCACTGAGCCTTTGGTTTGAGTACATCATCTCCTTCATCTGTAGGAGTCATCATAGGTGGAGTGTAGCCATCTTCAACCGCTATCCATGCCCTGTCATGAATTTGGCAAATATACGACTCCATATTGCCTTTCCAAGAGGCATAATTCAATCCGATGAGAAGTGGAGGTCTAGTGCTAGAAGCTCCCTCGTTGCCACCATTTCCACTCATTGTGTTTAATGAATGAATGATATGAATGCAAGTGTATGAATGATCAATACACACATAAAATGCAACACACACCAAAATGAGCAAGGATCACCTATGTATGTCTAGGAGCCTGCTCTGATACCAATTGAAACAAATATTTTGGTGTGTATAATATTAATCTAGAGGGAGTGAATAGATTTTAAACAATTTTACCCAATTTTCGTTAAAGGTCAAGTTGACGAAAATGCCCCTAGCTAGTTACAATAAAATCACAAGTGTAAAAACGCGGAAATATTAAAGACACTTGAGATTTAGTGGAAACCCTACAAATGGAAAAAACCATGGGCTGATTAGTGCGCCACACTAGAACCTCGAATCCACAAATGGCAAGAGAATTTGAAAGTTCCCTAAAAACGTATTTGTCTATAACCTAGAGAAGAGGTGAATAGGTTTTAATTAAGTCAATTACATATTTTTCTTGATTAGTCAATATTCAAAATTCACCCAATAAAACAAACATACAACATCAAGTGTAAGGTGCGGAATATAAATAACACAAGATGTATACGTGGAAACCCTCCAAATGGGAAAAACCACGGGCTGTTAAGTGCGTCACACTCGGTCACAGAAATCCACTATATGAATAAAAGGTTACACACTCAAGTGATTCTCGGACTCTCACTCTCGACAACCTTAGGCTATGGACACCGCCACTCAACACTCTTGGTTAAGTCCCTAGTGATATCCTCTGATACACTACTCTTGGCGTGAACGCCTCCTACTCTACCCCCTTGGGCCTTTTACAGTGGCACCCGACCAATTGCTTGTCAACCCACCCTTGGTTGCAAGACTTCCCATGCTTGTGCAACTTCAGACTGAAGCCACAAGACTTAACCTCAATGAAGAGTTAACAACCTATGTGAATATGTAAAAATATTCTAAACGCAAATAATGCTAGGCAACACTAAATGCTTATCTAGAAATTAAAGAATGTCACTAAGTGCAATTCCTAGATATCAATGTCTAAATGAATGTTCATAAAGATTTAACTAGATATAGTTATGCAACAATATATCCTAGTTATCAACCAAAGCCATTTCAACATATGTTGTCATTAAGCATGACGTGATCATTAATGCAATCATCAAAATGCAATTAATATGACCTAATTAGCTAGAGGGCAAATATGTCCTAAATGCTAGCTATCAACAAACAAACCCAATCATGTTATAACTCATCAATAAATGCATTCAACACAAGATTTTAGCAAATCATATGCATAAAAATGGATTCTTGAACAATAAGAACAATGAATGAAGATGAGATGTTTGTTCTTACTTACCAAGTCAAGATTGATGAAGACCCATGTGTGATTAATGTAATGGATGCATGGGTTTTGGGTTTGGAGAGTCAAAGAAATAAGCTTGGTGCTTTCTCTCACTAGGGGAGGTTCTCTCTCTCTAACAAATGTGTTCTTTGAGCTCTAAGAAGGCAAGGAAGAAGAAGAGAACATATATAAAGAAGACCTACACGAAATGGCATCGTTTTGGACAAAGGGCAACTGATTCCCGTCATGACTGTTGTACATACCGCGGCCTAGGTAAGTGTCCAGACCGTGGTAGAGCGAGCGGTGCATCGCCTGTTAATCTCCACTGTCTGGACCGCAGTACAGGCAATGTCCATACCGCGGTAGAGCAAGCGGTGCATCACTGGGAAACTCCGTTTGGGAGACGGTTGTGCATGCAACGTGCATAGGTCGTGGCAGCAGTAGCGAGCAACGTCTGGAGAACACGGCTGTGCATACCGGGGTGGAGGCAATGCACAGGGAGCCCGGTCGCGGTCAAGGGGAAAAAACTCTTTTAAGGGCAAACTAAATGCAATAAACACCCAAACAAGATTTATGGCAATGAGGCACACAATTAAGGCAATTAAGCATTCATGCAAAATGATCAAAGACATGCATGAGAGTGTGTGTGTGCACTAAAAACTCTTCAAAAAAGGTTAAGCAAGTGATTTACCTTCTTAAGCTTGAGCTGGGACTTGAGCAATGATGATCTAAACTACCCTTACACATTAATCCCCAAATGTGGTTGTCAACGAAATGAGCCAATAAAAAACCGAGGAACTTACAGAATTACAACTTAATCCCGGTTTAAATTCACCACCACTACCTAATCCCGGTATAAGTGAACCTAGTCCATCTTGCTTACGATTTAAGCTACTTACTCCCGGAAGCAACACAAGTTTTACTTCTCAATGAAGAGATAAAATGTCCTATGTGAATATATGATGATATTCAAAGAACAAACAAGGCTAGGAAACCCTATATGCTTATCTAAGATAATGAGATGACAATTAATACAATCCTAGATATCATGAGCTAAATGACATGTTCAAAAAGCTTAGCTAAACATAGATCAAACAATCCTATAAAGCTATCACAATACAACACTCAATCAAGTTATCACAACAATCTCTAATTTGTATCTAGAATATGTTCTAAGAGCATACAAATAATTAAAGAGATGGCTTAGCAAGCAAAACACTTAACTTGTAAGAAGATAGTGAAAAACTTACCAAACAAGATGTGATAAAGCAAACTTATCCATAGATGCACTCTAAATGGCTTTAGATGATGCAAGATGAAGTTTTTATGCACATGGGAATGCTTTGAGTGTTTAAAGATGAGTTATTGGAAGAGTTTTTCCTTTGAAATGTGTTCTAAGAAAAAGATATGATGTTCTGAACTCTTACAGGACCTTAATGCAAAGAGTTATATATATATATATATATATATATATATGAGATCCAAACAAAGTGAGGTCGTTTTGGAAAAAAAATGTTCCAGCTTCCTCTATGTGCGCTGGTGACTTGCGTTGGTCGAGTAGCGCACCACCAGCGCACACCCTAATTTTTCAATAGGCGCTGGATGGGTGGCGAAGATCAGTGGCATATCACATACGACAATCCACTGAAATGTTGCACTGGTGAGGTTGCGCTAGTCGAGTAGCGCACCACCAGTGCACTGCCCACTTTTTCAACTTTGCACGGGTGCAATGGCGCATGACAAGCGGCGATCCACTGGAATGTTGCGATGGTGAGGCTGCGCTAGTCGAGTAGCGCACCACCAGTGCAATGCCTATTTTTCAACACTCAAACACACAAAATCAACAAGTCCTAGAGTGATGAAAATGCATCCTATTCTAATGCCTAACATGAAATAAAACTTTAATTACAAGATGCAAATAAATCAACAATAGTCATTTAAACCAAAATGCGTACAAGTATAAACACACAACATATATGAATAAGAGTTATGCATGAATTTGTGAGTGTGTGCAACTATCTCTTCAAAGCAAGTAAGCACAAGAATTTTACCTTCGGTGTTTCTCCTCTTGAGGTCTTGAGAGCCTAAGCTACCCTTACATAATACCCTAAAAATGTGATTTATTCACGAAATAAGCCAATCAGTAAATGAGGACTTTACAAATAAGAAAATGAATAAGATGAGAGAAATAAAAGGGACCCATATGAAGACCTTATTTCCTTGAACTTGCTTCCACCTCTAATGTCCTCTGTGAGTAGGGAAGATGAAGATGATGTAAGGTTTGAATGGGTTTTGGGAGAAAAAATGATTCTTAGATCTAGAGAGAGAAAATATGTGTTATGTATGGTGTGTGGGCGTGTGGCTGACTTCACACATGATTCCTTAAATAGGATTCTCAAAAATAGGTCTGAAATACTGATGTGGCAGATCCTGACGTGCGAAATGCAGGGTGTAGCACTGGTAGGGACCCGCGCCGTGACCTGTTACGTCTGACTTCCTTCTCCCGGATTTGGTAAAATACGCGGGTTGTGAGCTGGTAGGGACTTGTGCATAGATCTGATGCCCATGTTTTGCTATCTGGTCTACTCAAGTGCGCAGGTTGTATGCGGGTAGTGCGTGGGTGGTACCTGCATAATTGTCATTCTTCAAATTCTATCTTTCGGTGTGTGAGTAATACGCAGGTAAGAACCGTGCAGTACCAGCGCACTAACACTACTTTACTTCATTGATTTTGGCATGTTTTCTACACAACTCCACACTTTCCATCCTTTCTTCCAAAATGCACCTAATTGCCTACAAACATATCAAGAGAGTCATAAGACATGTAAAAACACACAAAAAAAAGACAATGGAAATGTATTTGAGGGCCAAATATATAAAAAATTTGGCATGATCAGAGCCGTATCATTTCAAGCATGGGCCAGATCAAGTAATCCGGAGGTGTGTGCTAGAGTTTGAACAAAGTGATATTCTAAGGTCCTGCCATGAATTGAAGTGTAGGGGACATTTAAGTGCAAGGAAGACTGAACAAAAGGTGCTCCAGTCAGGTTTCTAATGGGAATCCTTGTTTAAAGATGCATTACAATTTTGTGTCACATGTGATAGGTGCCATTGCACCGAGAACAATGTAAGCAGAATGAAATGCTTCATACAGGAATCTTAGTGGTAGAGATATTTGATACATAAGTGCTTGATTTTATGGGACCTTTCCCACCATTAGGAGGGAACAACTATATCTTAATAGGAGTTGACTATGTCTCGAAGTGGGGAGAAGTAGTCGCCATAAAGATGAGCGATAGTAAAGTGGTGGTTAAATTTGTAAAATAGAATATTCTAGCTAGATTTGGGACTTCACGTGTAATAATTAGTGATTAAGGGAGCCACTTTTGTAACAAAGTTTTTGGCAATCTAATGAAGATGGTTGGAGTTCGTCATAAAATAACCACTCCGTACCATCCAAAAACTTTGGGGCAGTTTGAAATAAGCAAAAGACATATCAAACAAAATTTGGAATAGACAGTCAACTCCACATGGAAGGATTAGACAACAAGATTGAATGACGCCCTATGGGCGTATCAGATAGCCTACAAGACTCCCATTGGAATGAGTCCCTATAGATAGGTGTTTGGCATGGAATGCCACCTCCATGTTGAATTGGAATATCGTGCATAATGGGCAATCAAGAGTTTGAATTGGGAATATAACAAAGCAGGTGAAGAGATGAGTCTTCAGTTGAATGAACTTGAGGAATTCTGATTGCAAGCTTAAGAAAATGCACGAGTCTACAAGAAAAAACTAAAATAATTCATGATAAAAATTCGATAAGGAAAGACTTCCACCCGGGAATGCTTGTATTTCTTTATGCAGCTCGTTTGTGACTTTTCCTAGGAAAACTTAAGTCAATATGGTCGGGACCACACCGAGTAAATGATGTCTTTCCAAACGGAGTAATGGAGGTCCAAAATTTGAAGGACGATAGGACATTTAAGGTGAACGGACAAAGACTAAAACCGTACAAAGGTGTTGAAGCCAACTTGGAAAAAGTTGGGTTCTTAGTGATAAGTGATGAGTAAAACAACCAACAACGTCTTGCCAAGAAGATAACAAAGGCGTTTATGGGAGTCAACCCATTGAGGTTTATTCATTTCAACTATTGCTTGTTTTTGTTTTTGTTTTTGTTTTTGTTTTTCTTATGTTTGGTTCTAATAAGTTGTGATGATAAGAACTCTATTTTGGTATGTGTGATGATTTTGTTAACTGAAAAATCATTTGGTAGATTTTCGATCAACACTCTTAGACTACAACTTGGGAGATCACAGTGGGATTGGCACTTCTAGGTACTGAGGTTTTGTATGAGTAAAAAGTGAGGTACAGTAGGTAGAAGAAAAAAACAGACACTAGGGATTCTTTATTGATGGTACATTTTTTCTTATTACAATAAGGGTAGAATTTTCACATACACACACACATACATACACACATACACACACACACACACACACTCTCTCTCTCTATCTCTCTCTCTCTCTCTCTCTCTCTCTCTCTTTCTCTCTTTCTCTCTTTACATAGTAGGCGATGGCGAACTCGTGCAAGTCGATAAGTGGAAATTTCACAATAGGCGATGGTGTTCTAACTCTCTTCCTCACGTTTTTCTCTCGATTTTTGGACTCTTTTCTTTGACCTTTTTCATCATATTTATGGTTTCCAATTAATCTAGTCAATCCCTAAAAATCCGGTCAATTAATCTACAATCACCGAAAACCCTATTTTGGTGTTGATTGAGGTTGTATGTACGTGCGATAATTGTCTCTTGAATCAAGTTGTAGTTCCTTATTAGTAAAGTCTGATTAGGTTGACCATTTTCATTTCATTTATGGTGCTTTTAAATGGTTGGAGAGGTTAGCTTTCTCTCCTGCTTGATTAGAGACAAACATAGGTTTCATGCCTTTGCATGTGGTTTTGTTCTAGGTTCCTTGGTGTACCGGTCCACTCTTGTTGGGACAGTTATCTCCTTAGCATTATAAAGCCTTCTCGTTATTGTTTTCCATGCTGGATGGATGGAATATACTTATTGGATAGGTCTAGGATATGCATCGCGGTTTTTGGATACCAGGTAACTGGTAACACGGTACCAATACTCTTTGATACTAGGAAATGACATGTTGTGGCATCGAGACCATCTAGATCATCGCATCAGTGTTTCTCGGTATTGAGGAACCGGGATGGTCCTAATCTAGCTCCTATCAAGAATCAGCTCGATGCTTTTTCTCTTTCTATAGCGTCATTCTACTTCAATAAGCTTTTGTAAGGGAGGAAAATTCTTCTTTGGACCCCAGCCAAAAGAGGCTGTTAACAGATTTCATTTGAGATATTTTTATTGGTGGTTGATAATCTCTTGTGTGAGACCTTTGTGCTTTAAGGCTAGGTTCTTTTCTCTTGGAAAGGAACATGACGACTTGAAAGTTTTGGAGGGACGATCAAGGCAAGAGTGTTCATAAAACGGGCGAGAACATTATCCAATCCTAGATGAAAGAAATCAACCACCTCGGTTTCATCTCTTATCCTCAAATATTTTTGAACTCTTACCTCTTTATCATTTACTTTTATCAACCATATATTGAAATTTGTGAATATTGAAATTTTTGTGTGGATGAATTTTGAAGATATGAATGGATATAGTTAGTGCACATTTGATGAAATTTTGAGTTTTGTCTCTGCATTCATTGAATTTTTTTCATTTTTGATATAGATAAGTCGAAGGCTCTTGTTGATACATGTGTGAGTTTACAGGTTCATATTGCACATATATAGCCCCGTTTGGTTCCGGGGATTTTTGCTCACATTTTATATAGGTCCATTAAATGCTTATAATGAATAAACCATATAATCATAGTAAAACACAAACCTACCCCTTTTTATTGCCAATCATATGGGATGTGTATGTGTTTTGTGTGTGGTATATGAAAGGGTTAAACTCTCTTGAGAAATAGCGTTTAATAAGGCAATATTGTAATGTGCTAGCATAGGCTCAAACATGTAAAGTACCAAAATTGCACTTAAGAACCAAATAGTCAAAATTGTCAAATGGAGTTGTGCAACAAGAAATGCAAAGAAAGAAAAATCAATGCAAAAAGAAAAAAGGCAAAGAAAAGTAAAAAAAAAGGAGAAAAGTGAAAGAAATAAGCCTTGAGATGAAAAGGAAAGTACTCACAATATACAGTACATGTGTATAGCACAAGAAGATGTAAAAGGATGCTTAGACGCTTGTGTAAATTGTTGTAAGTAGAGTTTAGTATGAGGTATGTGTATGAGTAAGCATGATTAGTGATTTTTGAACTCAAATTTCCCTATTTTCTTTGTTCACCACATCTAACCCTATGACCCGATTACAACCGAAGGGAAAAGACCTAGTTGATTCACGATGAGTCTCGATTGGGAATATTTGTTGATACTTGATCTTCCACGTTCATTACTTCATGGCATAGTGAATCTTTCTTAGGCTAGTTCATAAATAGTAGCGATTTTTCAATTTTTATTGCATGCAATGCATTTGAATCATATATATAAAATCTATCTTTGCATGCCTTGCATTAGTGTGAACTTAGGACTCTAAGCGAAAAGAAGAAATGATTCCATGTGAGAACTAGTGTCGAAGCGAATTATGCTCAAGGTGTGAGATATGAGAACACTCTTAGGTGTGGGATTCATGATTGTGTGAGTTTCCCTTTAGTGCCTTCGGGTTGCTTTAGATCATTTTGCATTTCTCTACTTCTATATATCACACATCCTTACATCCCATCATTGATTGGAAAAACAACAATTTGATTTATTTGTTTCGAGTCTAAGAAAATTTTAGATCGAGTCATTTTTGTTGTGTTGTCTATTTTGTTTTGTCTTGAGTTTGCTCGAGGATGAGCAAAGGTTTGGTTTGGGGGGATTTGATCGTACCAAAATTTTGCTATATTTTGGCCCTCATTCCTTACCCTTTGTCTTGTTTTCGAGCATATTTTCCATGCCTCATAGGCTCTTGTGTTGTGATGTCAGGCAATTGGTGTAATTTGGTATTGGAGATGGAAAACGGGAATTTCGAGCGTGAAACCAGCTGAATATGCATTCTACTTTTATTGTATTTTACTACTTGATGTTGATGCTAATTTGATCATAGTTATCGCTCGATCCTTATGGACGATACACGACTTGCCATTATATTGTTGCAAAGCAATCTTGAGCACATTTTGGGATCTTACAAAATTTGTTTGAACTTGTGATATCTATTAACGGCATAGTAAAATAGCGAGTTCAGTACACCCTCATAAGTGACCAATCCACATGATACACTTCCTATTGGTATCCCTCTTATCCTACCCGTGGGCCTTTTACCAATAAAAAGCTTGCCACTTTACTAAACTTTTCGGATCTCCCCGATCCTAGTCAAAACTTTTTGCTTAGCTTTCCGGATCCTTTTGGTCATAGCTAAGCCTCATCGCTTAACTCCTTGAACCCTCTTGGTTCTAGTCAAGCACCCAATTACCAAAATGACAAACTTTATGCATGAACTCTTTATTCTGTCACATTGTCATTTAAGAACTTAATTTGTATAATCATACTATTCTTCGGGAACATTAACAACAACAAAAAAATTATGAAATTGATATCCATATAAAGTATTTAAATATTTCGATGCATCATTCTCTTGTTTAGATATGACAAACTACAAAAACATACATGCTTTTGGCAGGGGACAAAAATAATGTAAACTCAAAATTATTTCTTTCGTTATTGATCTTTTAGATCTTAGTAAATAAAAAGTATGTTCATGTACTGTAATTGTTTTTAACTTTATGACAAATAGTAGCTCTTTTGGGTCATTCATTATTCTTAGTAAAAGTCAACAAAAATACAAGATGTAACACATGTACATAATCTTTGTCTTTTTATTTAATACATAGAGCATGCAAAAAGTTTTTATACCTCTTCAAATATAGGGCTCAAAAAATAAATAGCATTTTTTGGAGGTGACGTTTCAAGACTGTCACTGCTTTAATAACTTATGTTTAAAAGACACCAATTATCGTGAACGGACAAAAATGCCCCCAATAGTTGTTCCATCAGAATCTTTCATTCATTTTTTTACAGTGAGAGTTATGAAATAGAGAGAGAAAATTTCGTTGAAACTCAGTCGCTACGCAGACACATTTGGGGGTCGAGCTCGCGGGAGGGAGGGGGGGGGGGGGGGGGGGGGGGGGGTGCAGGAAGCAGCGCCCCCAGAGCTTTTTTTTCTGGTAAGTACTTTAAAAAAAAATATTCTTGATCCTTTGAAAAATATGCTTAATTCTTTGAAACAAAAATCATTGATTCTTTCTAATATATGCTCGAATTCACTACAAATATACTCGATCCTGTGAAAAATATTCTCGATCTTTTGAATAATATTCTCGATCATTTGAAAAAAATCTCGATCTTTTTCGATCATTTGACAAAAATTCTCGATCCTTTAAAAAATATTATCGATCCTTTGAAAAATATTCTCGATCCTTTAAAAAATATTCTCGATCCTTTAAAAAATATTCTCGATCCTTTGAAAAAAATCTCGACATTTTGAAAAATCTTCTCGATCATTTGATAAAAATTCTCGATCATTTAAAAAATATTTTCGATCCTTTGAAAAAAAATCTTGATCCTTTGAAAAATATTATCGATTTGATCCTTTGAAATAAATCTCGATCCTTTGAAAAAAATTCTCGATCCTTTGAAAAAAATTCTCGATCTTTTGAAATATATTCTCGACCCTTTGAAAAAAATCTCGATCATTTGACAAAAATTCTCGATCATTTGAAAAAAATTCTCGATCCTTTGAAAAATATTCTCGATTCGATCCTTTGAAAAAAATCTCAATCCTTTGAAAATTTTTCTCGATCCTTTGAAAAAAATTCTCGATCCTTTTACAAATATTCTTGATCCTTTAAAAAAAATTCTCGATCCTTTGAAAATTTCTTGATCCTTTGACAAATGCTCGATTCTTTCAAAAATAAGCTCGATCATATTAAAAAAAAGTCTCAATTTGACTATAAATATGCTCGATTTAACTAAACATTATTTTCAAAAATAAAATGCCCGATCCTTTGAAAAATAAAATGTTCATACATGTTCATACAAAGACTGGACAACAAATCATAACGAATGGATACATTGTTAAACCACACAGAAATATATAAAAATATATAAACGAATATCACAAATATAGGTTATCTTCATCTGCAGAATCCGGAGAGAGACAAGTTTTTTGGAGAGAGAGAGAGGGGGGGGTTATCGTTTTCAAAGTGTAGATGGAAACACAATGAGATTAAAAACTAGATTATTTAAGGGCAATTTGGGTAGTTCACCATAATTGATGCCTTTTAAACTTAATTTATTAAAGCGGTGACATCACTGCAACACATATAAAAAAAAGTGACACATCTCACAATTTCCACTCAAATATGCATTCAAAATCCTTTCAATTTTTTTTTTTGCATTGTTGTTATTTCACTTCTGATGGATTGAATTGAATTTCACGTAATTATCACATTAGCTTCAATAATTATTTCAACTATCTATATTCGCAATCACCAATCATCACTATGATATTTTAATAAAATAAAACATTCGCTTCAGGGAATGCTATTAATCCAATTAGGTGATGTTTTATGGTTGAAAGAAGACATGATATCGATTCAAATATTCTCAAATTTGTGATCTCAATATTGCTCATTCAAGAGCAAAATCGAGGCATATAATTATAATAATATATATTGTTACTTTGGGAATAAATATTTTACTCATGAAATGTAAGATATTTTAATCATGTTTTATCATTTTGAAATTAAATCATTCCTCTTATCGAATTAAAAAGGACTATTAGATCTTTACGAAGAAATATTTATTTCTCAAATCATAATTAAAAAGAATGATTACTATATAATAAAGTAATATGATTTGGCATGACCATTTAAATAATAAAAATCAAAATATAATATATATATATATATATATATATATAATCTTAACAAGAATGCTATATATTATAACAGATATGAACAAATTATATGATGATCAACAAATATTGTAATCGCTCATATGCATCATCTACTAGATCAAAATGTACATATGATAGTAAAAATTTATTTATACATTTTATATCTTACTAGATCAAAATGTACTAGATCAAAATGTTCATCTACAAGATAAAAATGTTCATTTTCATACATTTTATATCTTACTATGAGGAATAATTACAGAAGAAATAATTAAATAATATTTATTTTATCATAAAATATTTCGATTAGAAATGAATGATTAGAGATTTTTAACAATTAAAATAAATATAATCAACAACAAATCATATAAATTATAAGATACTATGACAAATCTTATGAATTAGCTAGCATAACATGAACTTGCTACAAATAAAGTTTAATATAAATTATATATATATAAAGGAAAACTTAGTTTTAGAAAAATTAAAATTCTAGAAATATTATATTATGCGGTATTAATAATATCATGTTATTGTAAATCTACTTCATTAAAAAGAAACTAATAATTTTAAATATAAAAAACACGCGACTATAAAACATTAAATTTACAAATGACACAATGAATCAATTCGAATATCAATGCATGAATAATATAACCAATTCATAATATTTTTTGAAGCAAAACCTTAACCATTTCATAGCTAATAGATGTACGAAATATGAAAAATATAAGATTTCACATTTAAGTATCTTCGTGAGGAAGAAACATAAATAAGGAATATTTCATTCATATTTTGTAGTTTCTTATTTTAAGACGTCATCTTCTTAATCATAATGATTCTTAGAATTTATGGTATGTTCATAAACTACGAGTTTGTAACCGAAATATAGAAAAATTTAAAACTTCATATTTTAAATGAAAAATTGCAATTTAATTTTTCCAAATGAGAAGGACGACAATTAGATCAATTTCGGACCTTTCAATTCTGATTAAATTTGATATCGGAACTTTATTATCAAAATTATAAATTAAATTCAGACCTTCAAGACTGATTAACTTAGAATTGAGAACATTAAATTCTAAAATTGTCGATACACAAAACTTCAATTTTTGATTTATTTTATAATAATATTTAGAGATTCAGGCTTTTGTATTTTTTTTTTCAATATTCTGGTAGTTAAATATCCATATAACAATATAAGTTTAAATTATCTTTTGATTCAAAAATATGGAACTTTAGGTTCAATTTAACACTTTAGATTTAAAATTGAGAGCTTTAAGTTCTCAATTGGATTCGAATTCATAATTTCTAGTTCTATGTACAATAATCAAATCCAATAACATCATTGGAATAACAACCACTAAAAATAAAACTAAATTTACTTTCTATCATGAACGATCCAACATATTATCAACCACATAATATACTCATAAAAGTTGTTGTATAAATAATTAGATTATGACCAAAATTAGAAAAAAAAAAATTACTTTTGGACTTTATCTTAAATTTACATTGTCCTACATAAATCACAAAAATGGAAACACAATATCCATTATCAATTGGATATTTTGTTATTATTATATTACAACATTTTGTTCATAATTTACAATTTTAGAACTTCAGTGCCATAATACCATTCATTTTAATAGGAGTTAAAAACTTCATTATGACTTAATGTGTATATATAAACTTTAAGTTTATAATTGAGAATAATAAATTTTAGAACTTCATGTAACTTCATTATTTTATATTTTGATTTTATTGTAATTTATAATTTATAATAAGATTATGTTAAGCTTCACCCTTTTTGATTTTACAATCCTAAAACACTAAATTGAGCTTCAAGGTTAGACCTTTTGTTTTTTACAATCTTTAGACATCAAATTAATCTAAAAGCCCTTTGATTTAACAAATATCAAATATCAAATTGAGTTTCAAGTTTTTTGATTTAGCAATCTTTGATTGCTATTTATTCACTCTATTTTTACGATCTTTAGGTTGCATTGCAAATAATGTGGATCATGATGATTGAGCTAGTAGGAAGATAAGTGGATGAATGTTATTCCATGGATTGAAAATGTTCATTTATATATAATTAAGGATGAGCATTTCCCCCCATAGAGCCCCACCCCCATTTAGGGTCAAAAATTTTATCCTCAAATAGGGTTTGGGGGTAGGGGTGGGGGTAATTTTTGCCTCCAAAATCTAAATGGGGTGGGGTGGGGTGGGGTGGGGTGGGGTGGGGTGGGGTGGGGGAGCCTATCCCTATCCATTTCCCCATTCTCCTCCATTCCTCCCATTTCCCCATACATGTTTATATATTTTTACTTTATATTTTATTTTAAAAAAAACTTTAACTCTTTTATTCATTTATTCTTTACCCATTTCCCTATATATATATATATATATATATTTAACACTATATTGTTATAGTTATTTGTATTAATTTTAAATTAAATTAAATCGATCATATATTTTAGCTTATTTACTGGATTAAATATCGAAATAGAATTAATCGAACGATTGAAATGACTGAATTTCGAATTCCAAATTTTAAATTTTAAATTTCGAATTTTATATTAAATACTATTATGATTGAAAATGAAAAATGAGAGACGAGAGTGAAGACAGGGGAACCTCCCCAAATATCCCTATCCCCACTTCCCTGAATATGATTTGGGGGTCCCACCCCAATGGCCACAGTCCATCCCTATATTTAATTGTATATTATTTATAACAATTTATTATTATTGTTATTATTATTCACTTTTTAAATTTTAGTATGCCTGAACCAAATCCCGGTAATCGAAAGAGTGAGAGTTGTATTTCTAGAGTGTGCTTGTAGGGTTGATATAGTTGGTTTTCGTTACAGAAACCCGGTTCATGGATCCATTTACAGAGCCTATCTTGGTGGAATAATTTAATAAACTAATAATAATATATTATTAAAGAAGAGAACAGTCAGGTGAAGCTGACCCTTTTAAAAAAGTCGGATCCTGTAAGAGACAAACTCGAGTCAACCAACTCAGCCAAATTTACCCGAACCGATTCGATTCGATTGGATTCCCGCAACTCACTAAAAGCTACCGTTAACTCACTCTCTCTCTCTCTCTCTCTCTCTCTATATATATATATTCGTTTGGTTCTCGAGAAAAGCCTGGAAAATTTACATTACCACTTGATTCAGCTCGGCTTACGGCGGCAGCAGTTTTTGTGATTCCATGTTTTTTCAATTCTCAGCTGCTAAACTCTCAATTTAGGGTTTTAGGTCATAATTTCCATTCAATTTTTTTCTTTTCAAATCGTGTTGTTTTTAATGGTTATTTGATATTGCAATAAAATGATAAATTTAAAGTTGTGGATTGGTTTTGTTTTGCAGGTGAAGTTATGATTTGAAGAATTTTTTATTTATTTTTAATTTTGTGTGTGGAGAATTTGAGGAAGGTTTAATTTATAGGGGGGAAACTTTTAGCTTAACTTGTGTAAGTGATGTGGACCAATGTTTTCCGAATCGTAAGTTTTCGTTTCTTAACCTTTCTTTTATCGAAATTTTAGTATTGTATCCTTTATAAATGATGTCATGTTTGATTGCCTGTTTATTTCTCTGTGTATGTGTGTTTGCATGCATGTACCCATCCCTTGGTTTCTCTATGTTTTATGATAGTTTGTTTGCTTTGGTTATGTTATTGTGGTTGGAAAAAGGTTGTATTGAAGTTTGTTAGATTGTATCTGAGATTGTTTTGGGAAAACTATATGATTTAATGCAATTTGATTATGCAGTTCTGTTGCAAATTCACATCTTAAATATGCTGGTTGGAACTGGAAGTATTATATTGTCTAAGAATAGTGGGACTAAAAGTAACAGTCGTATTTACTTTTGTAAAATTTGGTTGCTACTTCCATATGATACCATTTTGTACAAATTATTTCTCTACCTAGAACTTAGAAGTGATAGCTTACACTCTACAGCTGTACAGTAAGGGGCGATGTTTGGTTTGAGGTCTTCTGGGCATATTGTAGCCTAGCCTAGCGTAGTTCTAGTTAGGGAGGCTCAGTTATGCTTCCTCCTCTGTGTGCGTGTTGGGGGAGGGGTGGGGGGCGCTCACTGACTCTTCATCCTGGGCTTGAATGTCCTATGAAGTATCGGGGTCGTTCATGACCTATTTTCAATGTTTTGGGGTCACGCTCAAGGGTTTTATACCAATAATTGCCTGGTGCGCTTGGTCTCTGTTTTTGCGCTCAAGTTAAAAATAAAAAGAAATTATTTACTTATTTATTTTTGTATGTCATGAGCTTTGCTTGTAAGAGGCAGATTATAAGAATTGGGATGCTCATGGGTTATGAGTTAATGTTTCTTACAAGAGTTTATGCTACGGGTGGATGTAATTGCCTTCGTTAAAATTTAAGCTCCTTCTATATCAAGCCAATTTGAAAAAACAAGCAAGCATGGGCTTGTAAAATATAGGCATTTTATTTCACAAATCAGAGAATACATTTGGTGGAAATAAAGGTGCTGTACAAGCTTTTTGAAGAATTTGAGTACAGGCTTGCTTTCCATGAAGATATAATATCTTTGATGAATATGGAAACTATAAAAATCGCGTGGCTAGACTCTGTATTTTTTTATTTAATGTCGTCATTTAATGCAATTATGGCAGTAATTTGTTATGATTTTTTCCTCTCAGCTTTCTATGTATGCTTTCTTCTATCAATTTCATGGTATTGACAATTTCTACAGGGAGGTCTTCATCACGTATCATGGTTTCAGCTTCTCCCGAATGAATCTGATTTGAATTCTCTACCTGATAAAAGGTTGGAACTTGTCAAATTATATCTTAGTTTCGTATTAGGATTCAAGAGAATGATCATAAGTTATTTTTATTACCTGTTTGAAATCACTGCTAAAGTTGAATATCTTTTGAGGTGCAACAGTGTGAAGGTGGACCAGAAAGATGCTGCTACATACCTGGTACTTTCTTCTCATCTGCAGTTGCAGAAGGAGGGATTTCTCAGCACGTGGACAAATTCCTTTGTTGGACCTTGGGATCCATCTCAGGGCTTGCACAATCCTGGTAAGAAATGTGATATATGGCTGTTGACGCTTTTCTGTCATGTCTCATTGGATAAAAAAAAGAGAAAAGAAAGACTTACCATGGATTTTTTGTCTACATTTAACCACCTTTGGTTAAGTACCTTAAGAAGGAATACGAAAGGTCTTTCATGCACTTCTGTGAACCATATCTGACTATCTTTGCTGATTATGTAACTGCTTCACAGATGAGAAAATAAAGCTTTGGCTTTTTCTTCCTGGGCGTCATTCATCTGTTGTTGAACCCGCTCAAGCTGCTGTATCCAGATTAAGAGGTATCATCTACTCCCAAATGTTTGTTAACTTTTTTTTTTTTTTTTTTTAATTTTGTTTTATTATTATTGTTTTATATATATAAAAAATGTTTCTATTCGGTAGATTTTTAATTTTGGGTCTGGTTATATCCAACTATTTTTTTTTACTTGAACCCTCAAGTAATTCCCAATGTTATTAAATTTGTAGTGATGCGTGATTATGGTATTTACACATTTACTTTATCCTTCATTTGTTTTGTGAAGTTGTGGCAGCTGGACTTTGGGTGGCTCCTGGGGACTCAGAAGAAGTAGCTGCTGCCCTCTCCCAGTCTTTAAGGAACTGTATAGAAAGGTTACTTTTTATCAATTCCTAGACCCTAGGTAGTAAAATTCATGTCATCACATCTTAACCACTTCTATGTTGGAATTTACAGAGCACTGATTGGAATTTCCTACATGAGATTTGGAGATGTATTCTCAAAGTATCATCCATCTCAAAGTGAAGAATCTTTCAGGTTTGTTATAATTATTTGTCGGTTGCCTCATCTTGTGGCTGCCTAGTGCTAGCCTTGGTTTTGATTTTGTTTTGCAGACAGGTTATCAGTGTTTCCCTTGTATCTTTTAATATTATTTTCCATTTATGATTAATAATGTTAAAGAGTGCTTACATACCATTATTGGATCATTTCCTATCGGCTTAAATTTTTGGTCTAGTGGTTACCGGCATTGTATCAGAGTCAAGTTCAAGTCCCCCGGCCCCCCCACATGCTTCTGTTTCGTATTTGGGATTGGTCCACGTGCCAATCTCGTCAGTCTGGCACATGAGGGGGTGTGATAGGGAACATTATATAATTGTTTGGGGCCTTTGGGATCTTACTTAATAGTTTAAGCGCTTGAGTTTGTTGGTTACTTACAAATAAGATTAAAGTGGTAACAATGGTTCAAGTGGAATTTAATGGAATATTGGAATGGTTATTCTTATTGCTCTCAAGCTAATAACTTGATATCAATACTGTCATGGTTCTGTGTGTCTAGTGATCTTTTTACTATCATCGTTATTATTGTTATTCAATGTCAACTTAATTCACTTTAATATGAAAGCCAACTCAATTCATGTAAGGTTTAGTTCCAACAAATTGACCAAGGTTGGATGGATCCTTTCTGTTTACTAATTACACCGTATTTGAATCATTAAAGCACTCAATTATTTTTATTTCATGGTTGTGGTTGGTATGTTCTCTTATGTGGTGATAATTTTTTCTTGAGACTGTGATTAGTGTAATAAATGATTAGTATAATAAATGGATGTGCGTTGGTTCTTTTATGGTTTCAATATTTAAAATAGTTGCCAATATTAGGAATTTCTTTGGGAGGTGGACAGAGATGAACGTGAAATATTCTATATTTCTGGAAATGCCCTTTTTCCTTTTTAAATGAAATTATGAACCCAACATATTTAGTGAAGCTCATTATAATCAAGCTCAACATAAGTAGCCGTATTTCACTTTTGCCGCTTCCGGCATCCACTTATACTACTGATCTAAAGTCATTCACAATGTCATACTATATTCAAGCTCAACAGGATCCTCATTTCTTGCTGATTCTGCCAAGCTTGTTCACTTGGATGTGGTTTCACTGGATAGTAGATAGGCGCAATGGGAATCTCGTTAATCCATCTATCTTCTCACTAATTAGATGACGAGGCATTTGGCTACCTTGAGAGAGTCATTGTTATTCGTTATTATTCTTGAGGTAGCTAAATATTATCTAGAATCAGAGTAGCTACATTATTAGTTGTTAGTCAACATGTTCTTCTTCCCCCACTGATTTTGCCAAAGCCTGTTCCCTTGGCTGTGGTTTCGTTGGATAGTAGACAGGGGCAATGAGAATCTTGTTAGTCCATCTAGCTCCTCACTAATTAGATAATGAGGTATTTGACTACCTTAAGAGATAATCAGACATTCTGGATAATATTTGAATGTTAACAAACTTAAGGCATTTGGCTACATCTGTGGCCTGTGGGGTAGGTTTTTGGGAGACTATCCCTCTACTAAAAACTTATTTTAATAATTATAATTTAATGTCTTAAGTTTGTTTGCTATAGTCATATATTATGTACTCATATTAGTGATTTATAAACCCCAAGGGGTGAGTTGACCGGTAAAAGACCTTTTGTTTTAGGTTGTGGGTTTTGAATTCCTTTGAGGCCACCTACTATGGATATTATACCCTACGAGTTTCCTCACAGATGAGGTTGTAACTTGTAAGGTTTAACACTAGGCCCTACATTAGAGCAGTGGGGGGGTGGGGGGAGGGGGCGGGCGCAATTGTCTTTCTGGTGTTTCCTTTCTTCTTTTTCAACAGGTTTTAGAGCCCAGTAATTGTGGCCTTAATAGTTGAATTTGGTGGATAATGTTGAAATTATGATTGTGGCTGATTCACAATTTTTTTTTCCTTACCGTGTAGGAGAGGACACCCAACGTTTGAGTTCATCTTTACTGCCACTGAAGAGGCTATCTTTGTGCATGTTATTGTATCTGCAAAGTTCGTGAAAGCTCACTCTTCAATTTATTTCAGTGATCCTGGTTTACAGAATTTATATTATGTATGTCAGATATTTTTTTTTTCCTTACATTCATGTCAAATTGATATCTTTGACTTGTTTATTTCTAGGCATATCCGTGCACTTTCAAGCAGTGATATAGAAAGAGTGTCAAGGCATTCTTCTAATAATTCCAGTTTCAGACTGCCAGGTTCATGTGCATTCTTGTTTATATATGAATTTTTGTTTGTCAATAACCTTTATGCTTACAGTGTTCTAAATACACCATTCCACCTCCCATTACATTTACTCTTATTTATGCACTTTTTTTTTTCTTTTTCATTTTGCATTGCTTTTAAGAACTTTTATCTATTATTTCATAATACAAGATGACAAAATTTATTTGTGGGCTCTTTTCTCTTTTTTCCTCCCACTAGCACTCCTCCTTCCTAATAAATAATTGGTTTGTTCATTATGTTACCTAGTTAATTGAAGGCTAATTATGCTATTGTTGCTTTGCATCTCCTCTAATTGTTTTGATTTTTGTCAGTGATTGTTTCTCCTCATGGTATGAGTGGTAAACTCACTGGATGTTGTCCAAATGATCTTGTCAAGCAAGTATATTTTAGGTGAATGATATATATTTTCCTTTTATATAAATTTGTATCTTACACTTTATGTTTTTCTTCTTTTAGAAATTATCAGTCTCTAATTTATTCTCTGCTGTTTTAATTTTCCCCCGTGAACAGTGCTGGTAAGTCTAGGACTTCGAATGGATTTCTAGGTCTACCACATCATGTGTCTCAAGGTTCTGGTTGCCAGCTTAATGGGCAGAATTGCTATCTTGAAGTCACCCTTGGTTGTCCTAGATCTGCAAGTGACAATGCATCACAATCAAACTCAAATTACACAAGGAATTTACACAAGCATAACATTGCTGAATCTCCTGCACTAGGAAGAGGTGATGAGAAGGGATCGGCAAATCACTTGTCAGTGTATGAGAAGACATTTATTTATCCAGCCGAGGCATTGCTTGTCCCAGTCTTGCAAACATCATCCTCCAGATCTTCATTAAGAAGGTATATTTGAATCATGTGGTAATTGCTTTGCAGTTCCCTATAGTTGTGCGAATTGCAGCCGTTTGGGCCAGAATGGACCAGTTGAAATAGACCTAGCCAAGCTGGTGGTTCCTGTTGCACCATTCTAATGATTTCATCAAACATACCAATACTATTCTTTGTTGTTGCCACAAATTATGATTTCATCTTTCATTAGATTGTTTAAGAATTCTGCAAGTTTAAGAACTGATGTCCCTGATCTTCTAGCATACTCTCTTCTTTTGGATTCATGTTTCTGGTACAAAGTGACTGGATCCATGTTTCTGTTTGGTCTTAGAATGATGCTCTTTGCTGCTTCAACTAAACTTGATCATTTGAATTTGCAGGTTTTGGCTACAAAATTGGATAGGGCCATCAATGGCGGGTTCATCGTTCCTTATGCAGTGGTTAGTGTAGTTATTTTGAGTTATCAGTGCTCACATGTGTAAAGCTGTATACTCAACTAAAGTAAAATAACATTATTAAACTAAAGTTACACAAACAACCCAACAAACACTGATTGGAAGGGGTCGTTGCAAAATGAAATGCTGTCCCTCTCTACCAGTACACCAAACTTTACATTTTTCACCAATTACATTCTCTTTTGCGTTGACGATGATGTTTAGAATTGGTACCTGAATCTTTCTGCAGTGTTGGTAATATAGACTCTATGGAAGGATTATGGATAGAAAACAACAGAATACATACTCAACGTGGTTATGACAGTAGTAGCAATAGTAATAGTAGCAGCATCAGCTCCATAAGTGGCAGCTCTAGTGATAGTGACTACAAAATGACAACCGGTGACCTTGAAGCAGATGCAGATTCTCTGGCATGCAGACAGTCTGGTTTATCTTCGAATGATCAGCTAGAAAGTGATGGCCACAAATTGGTACTGTTTTTTCTACCTTCATCAAGTAAATTTACCATTTAGTTAATCATGAATTGTCTCTGGAAAAATGCACTTTGTGTCATTACTTGAGATTGGAATAGGGTACTTGACATGGAAATTTCATAAATCTATGCTCTTGAGTAATTATGTTTTGCACATTAATGTTGGAAATTTTTGTGTAATGCTCTCTCATTGCTAGATTCGTTTTGGTTATGATGGATGGCTAGTAGAAGTCATTGCAGCTGGAAACATAACATATATATACTTGTATGTTATGCAAGCTAATGCATATTGTATTTCGTTGACACCAAATTTCGCATTGTGTATGCACAAGGCTGTGCCCGTGAGGTATTCTCGGATTTGGCCCATTGCGTCTCACGGTTTTGTCCTTAAAATGGCTCTTCTAGTGCCAATTGTTGATGCAAAATTTTCACTGTGTACACATGAGCTTACCACCCATGAGATATTGGCCACTTTTGCTTATTAGGTCTCATAGTTTTGTCCTTGAAATGGCCCTTGTGGTGTTAATGACTTAATGCTAGCCTTTGCTTATTTATACCACAAACTAGTTTTGACTTCAACCGATGTGGCCCCAAACAACAATCCCCTGTTAAGGGTAGTCTGTGTGTTTTCTTGGGGGCCTCCTAGTGTCAATTGTTGACGCCAAATTTCGCAATGTGTACACAATGCCACCACCCATGAGGCATTGTTAGCTTTGGCCCATTGGGCCTCCCAATTTTGTTCTTAAAAGGGCTTTCGTGGGTTTAAGGCTAGCATTTACTTATTTATACCGCAAACTAGTATTAACTTCAACCGATGTGAGAGAAAACCCCATAACATATTATTTGTTGGGCAAATTGCCTCATATATGTTTATTGAGGTAGCGTGCTTTAGGCTTTGCATAGAAGGTTTTGTTAAACTTCTTGTGCTATAAACAAGAGAGGGATAGAATACTTACAAATTTTATTCAGTAACTTTTTTTTTCCTGCTTTGTTTTTTTTTTTTTGGTAGAATTACTAAGATGATGCATTTACTTAAGTACTCTTATTCTCTTCCAAGCCTCAGTTCAGTTATTAAAGGGTGAAGTGAGATTGGGGTTGATCTTATTTTCAAATCTTATTAAGCAAGATTTCATCTATACAAAAGGAGAATGAAAAGTTGTTGAAGTTCAGATTTGTTTTTGGTTTGAGTGTAACTCATTCAAGATATTGCTATTGAGTAATTTCAAGTGTTTGGTTGCTTAATATACATTTTTTTTTGGTTTCTCTTCTTTGTAATCAGTCTTCCGTTTAATTAATTACAGTTTTTATGTTAGTAAAAAAATGTGTTTGGTTTATTAACATTGTCCTTAGCGTGGTTGAATTCTGAACCGGTTAAGTTTCTTCTCTTACCTGCACAATTTGATAGCTATTCAGTTCAACTATGTCTCAAAATAGTAGGTTGTTTTCTTTGGTCTATAAAATGAAATAGTTTGGTTTATCAAGTTCTGTAATTGTAGTTTCTGATATGATATAATTTTACTTTTTTTAATTTAATAAATAAAGAGTATGTATTTGGGGTGCTAAATGGTTAAAAAAAACTCTTTATCGTTGAATGTGATGGTTAATACCATCATTTTCTCATGTATGGCTTTTGAGATATTGTTTTGAGCTTATTATGATAGCAACACTTTGATTCATGCAACTATATTTGGAGTACATATTTGACCTTAAATACTGGTTTTACATTTTGTCAATGTAATTTTCATTAGGAGATTGAGGTTTATGCCCTCAATACTTTTGTTTAGTTGTAATTATCAACTGTTGACTGTTTGAGTGCACATCGGGTTTCCTTTTATATTATCATAGTGACATGAAAAATACTCTAAATTTGCCTGCTACTGCGCTCCTGAGTTCTATTGTTTGTTTTAAATTATTATATGATAAGCACAATCAATCAGCTGCAACTTTTATGCAGGGTTCTAAGCGTCCTCGAACAGGGATGGTGGAATCATTTGGCCAATTGGGTACAGTTACAAGTGCTTCTATGCAAGATGCATACAAATCTGATTTTGGTTCTGTGGAAAACAGTTCAGCTATTACAGGAGTTGCAAATGATCAGATTGGGTCTCATTGGGACTGGGATGATGATGATAGAGGAATAAATATCCAAGCTCTTCTCTCTGAGTTTGGAGGTTTTGGTGATTTTTTTGTGAATGATGCTTTGCCTTTTGGGGAGGTAATTTCTTGACCCTTTCAAATAGTTTCATAGCATGGTGAATGCTTTTAGGATAAAATTGCCTCTTCTTTCTAACAGTTCTTTTCTTTGAAAAAGCCACCTTTTCTAGAGGAACATGTTAATGCACTGCTAATTCACCACCTCAATTACTATAGTTGATACTGTAGGTAACTGATTTTTTTTGTTTAACATTATTGTACTAAGTGGAATGTAGAAAATAGGTACAGTTGATTTTTTTTTTTTTTTTTTTTTTTAAGTGATAGATAGATATTGAGGCTGGGTTTTGTTTTTGGGAGAGGTAGGGAGGAGGGCCTACATTTTTAGAGCAGAGCTTCTAGCAAACTGTTAGTTGTTTGATTGTCAATTATAAAAAGTGCCTTTGAGTTAATAGAATGTTTTGTTAAAAGTGCATTTGATAGTGATGAATTACCAAAAAGGTGTGTAAAGAATATATGTTATAATAAATATTCACAAAATAAAAAAAAAGATTGCAGGAAAAAAATATCAATATAGTATCATCGGATAATAATATCGATCACTTGATATGTACAATTGTAGTGATGGTTTGTAAAAGTAATGTAGCAGTTTTGGAAATCTTTTGGTGGAGAAATTTTTTGCATTGGACTAAGAAAGCTAAAATTCTTTGGGTAGAGCTGTACTGCTGTTGTGACAGTTATTTTGGGTTGTGTTGATGGAAAGAAATAGGAGGACTTTTAAGACTCATATGAGAGACTTTTGGGCGCTTTTGGCTTCATACTCTTTAGACTTGAAGAATATTTAATCCTTTTTTATTCCTAACAATTAGGTAGTAGTTGCGACCTTTTTTTTTTGGGTTTTTGGAGAGTGGAGGTATAATTTTGTTTTCCCTTCTGTTTTAGATCGTACAATAATTGTTAAAGTACAGTTGAGCAATTTTGTTCTTTTGTACCCTTAGTTTACATATAGCTGTGTATTTTATTATTATTATTTTTTAAATTTAATCTTCTCTTCCCTTTAAAAAAAATGGTGGTGGTTGAGGTACATCGTCAATTAGGAGTATTCTTAAATGAAATAGTGCTGTGATTAAAATGGTATTGGTGAAATTTATAAAATTAGGGTATTTAAGTAAATTTTAATTATAAAAGTTTGAAATAAAGCTTCTTTTCGAAGCTGAAAATTGAACTCCTCCTAATAGATGTTGAAAAAAAAATCTTCTTTAATTGCAACCAAACAACTACATGAAATTTGAAAACAGCCTTCTTCATTAAAATAGCTCTTTTAGCCATTGCAAAAACCATAAGAAAACAAGAGACTCTGTGGGATGGGGCATTTGATATCATAGTTTTGAGAAGATTCCTTATTAGCACACCTGGGGGCTGGGTATGTGAAGGAAGCTTAACCGCTTTTGGCTCTTCTTTTCTGGGGTTTGTCCTTAAACTGGATATATGTTTGGCAGAAGCATGGTGGTATCTGCATTAATTTTGAAGTGAATTGACTACCTTTTGCTGTTCCGAGCTTTATATGTAAAGTTGAAAGTACATTTTATTTATCGGAACAGAAAGATTAAAGTTGCAATTTTAATATTAAATTGTATGATTCATGTTGTTAATGTTAATTTTATAATGTGAATGGGAGCTAATATTTATTATGTTGTCTAGAGGAGACATTCAGTGTACTCTTGGATACGATCTTTTGAATGGGAGCTAATATTTATTATGTTGTCTAGAGGAGACATTCAGTGTACTCTTGGATACGATCTTTTGTTTGATAAGCGAATGACACAAAAAAGTTTGGAAATTTTATTTCCTCCTGTTTTCCTCTAGCTCTCCATTGCCTTGATGCCTTATTATTCTGGTTTGTTTTGATACTTTTTTGTTGACATGGTTAAGTGTTCATTTTATCTCATTATAGCTCTTTGTTCTGTGTAGCCCCCAGGAACTGCAGAGTCTCAGCCTTTTATGTTTTCTGCACCAGATATTGGAGATTTAGGTAGTAGTCCATTACGACTAATGGATGTTTCAGATCCAATGATTTTACCAGTGGGATATACGTCCTTTGAAAGCTTTAATCCACCTCCTCCAGCAGCCATAGAAGAATGTGTCAGCAAAAATCAAGAAGCCACAAACAGCATTCTGACATCAGGTCAGGTGAACCATACTCCAGCATCATCTACAGGTGAGTTTGATCATGTAGTGAAAGCTGAGGCCCTGATGACTTTTGCTCCAGAATATGGAGCAGTTGAAACATCTACAAGTGAGTTGTCCTCATCAATTTTCAGAAGCCCATATCTTCCGAAGTCTCATAAATTGGAGAGTTCAAATTCATGCTCAAATAACTACATATATGGTGCAACCCCACCCTCTTCTCCTTGCTTTGATGGATCAGATGAGAAGAGTGGCATGAGAATGAAAAATGGAAAACACGACTCAAATGCTATACTTCAGTCAAAGAAATATTACACTCAGGTAGACAGTGGTAGAGAACAACGTGTTAGGAAATCATTAACACATAATGACTGCAATTCTACGAGTGAGGGGGTGGTGCAATCTTCTTTCTCTAATTTCAATTCCATGAATGCTGTCAAACCTGTACAGAGGAAAGTGACTGAGGGTACATTTGGAGCAGAGCATGTTGTTTTGTCTATGAAGACTGTACTTGCAACCGAAGTTGAGTGTATAATGTTTCAAGCTTTGATGTGCAGGATACGCCATGTACTCCTATATTCTGGTAGCCCAACACCTAGTAGCTTGAGTAGGTTCATTGGAAGCACAGTTCTGAATCAGCTTCCTTGTGATTCGAGTACCATGACAGAGAGCTTATCGGGCAGGTATGAGGCTAAGAAGAAAGAATCTATACCGGTGAGGATAGCTGGTGATATTGATGGAGTGCTAGATGGGCACCTGAATGCACCTGTTGGTGTTTGGCGTTCTGTTGGAGTTACCAAAGTTTCAAAACCTGCTAATTCACCAAGTATTGAAGTTGGCCCTTCCATGGCCCCTAATTCATTCAATGAGGATAGTATGCTTTCCTATATGCAAAGGAAACCACTTCACGAGCTTCTTGACGGCATGGCATTGCTTGTTCAGCAAGCTGCTTCCTTTGTTGATTTAGCTTTTGATGCAGACTGTGGCGATGGTCCTTACGGTTGGCTTGCATTGCAAGAGCATTGGAGGCATGAATTTTCTTGTGGGCCATCGATGGTCCATGCAGGATGTGGGGGGGCTTTGGCTTCTTGTCATTCCCTGGATATTGCTGGCGTGGAGTTAATAGATCCACTTTCTGCTGATGTAAGAATTTGTCACTGGAAGCTAATTATATTAGTACTTAATACTCATTTCCATTTGTTTAGAGTAGGTGCTTTCATGTTAAGTGGTTGGCCTAAGATCATAGTGATACCAATATTTTTATATGTAAACATGAAATGGGTAGCTTCTAATGAGCATTGAGGAGCATGCAACTTGTACTTATATTTGATAATAATTGACCTTCTGTGCTGCTTTCATCAAGTTTTTTTCCCCCTCTCTTATACCTGAATCAGTTTCCCCCATGTAGATAGTATCTTCTCCTTCTTCTTCTCCTCCCCCTCCTCCTTCTTCTCCTTCTCCTTCTCTCTCTTTCTTCTTTTTTTATATTAAATCTTTTTGCTGTGTGGTAAAACTTTATATCTAAGTTAATAAGAGATGTTAAACTCTCTGGTGTATAGAAGCTTCTTCTCAGAAACAGCAATCCAGTCTTTAATTGAGGACTATGCATTGATATATGCCATGGATTGCAGTTTTTACGCACATATGCTCCTACTTTGAGCGGCACCTGATTAAGATTTTTGCTTGGGATATAACCTTTTATTTTTTATTTTATTTTTCTCAAGATGTATTGTAAACCCATTGAAGTGCTTAACTTCTTAGCAATATTATTTCATTTCTGTGTAAAACATGTTCCTGTCACTTGTATTGCAAGCACTTTTTGAATCATATACTTTTGTGTCTGAGATTAAGTCCCCTTTTCCAGAAGATGTATTTGGAGTCAGTTTATTGTGCTGAACTTCTCATCATAACGGTGTACAACATGTTCCTGCAAGTCTTGTACTGTGAGTTACTTTGTGTGAGATTAAGTCCCTTTTTCCAGAAGATGTATTCTGAATCAGTTTTTATGTGCTTAATTTCTCATCATTTTTAATACATAACTGCATAAAATATGTTCCTGCAAGTCTGACATTGTGAACATTTGCACATCATATGCTTACATATATGTTGTAAGTAATGTTTTACTGCTTATCGCTGCTGATCTTCATCAAATAATGTTGCTTATGCTGAAAATGTTTTCTTTTCAGATTCATGCTTCCTCTGTCATTAGTTTACTGCAGTCTGAAATTAAGACGGCCTTAAAATCTGCATTTGGTGTTTTGGATGGTCCATTGTCTGTGACTGATTGGTGTAAAGGCCGTGGTCAGACAGGTGATGCAGGAGCCATGGGTGATGGATCTGCTGAGTCTACTGTTACTGAATGCAGAGATTCTTCAAGTACTGTTACCCATTCTGTCACTGTCGGAGAAGCAGTGAGCCCATCCCACTCTTCTGGTGGTGGACCATCTTCCCTTAAAGGTATCCCTGTGGTTTATGTGTAGTTACATTCTTGAGTTGTCAAAGTATCAAATAGTTTGTCCATGATACAGTGCCCATCGCAATGGATGGAAGTAAATTGGATGAAACATGTCAAAGGAGATTGAACCAAGATGTGGGTAGTTCAGAGTCGGAGCTACAACTGTCTTCCCGTTTAAGGCCAACGCTTTATGTCCTTCCATCACCTGCTTTACTTGTTGGGTATGCATCTTGAAATACTGATAAATTTACTTTTCACAAATACACCAGAGAAACTATATTTTATGTTTTAGTGTCTCTCTAGATGGCAAAGCTGATTGTTAATGAGCATGCATGCTTGATATATAGACAGTTAGTACGAGTTTTTGAATGTAATGTGCAAATGCAGTTTAATAGGCTTATTACATCCTGTTGAAGGCAAGCCTCCTTTTAATTGGTTGATCTTTTTTTCCAATTGAATTAAGAAGGTAAGCATAGTCATATTTTTTAATTAAATATCATAGCTATTTAGACTACAAAATATTAATGAATATTGTGCCTCGGTTGTTAATTTCAACTAATAGGCAAAACACATGCATTGAATTGAAAATAATGTAATGTTTATGAGGAAATTATTATCTGTTGACATTGACTAATGGTTTGATGAGATCATATGTTCTTCTTGTGGGGGTGAGGTAAGGGAAGGCTGAGGATGATGAGGGTTCTTATGTAACCTAGGTTTACAAAGCAGGATTTCTCATCCCATTTTATGCTTCAAGAAAAAGATGGTATTAGGTTTGATGCAGTGTACTGAAGTTCTTACACTGATCTAATAATTTGATATTATTGTTTTTAACTTTTTACTTGTGTGCTAAAGAATTAAAAAATTTCAATATTGTAACATAATTATTATTGATGATATAAAGGTGCGTCTGGTAACGTTTTTCATGTGCCGTTTCTTGAAAATAAAAAAGAAAATGAAAACGGTATTTTTGGTTTCAATTTCGAAATTGGAAAACGCGTCTGGTAGAAGCTGTAATCTGAAAATGAAAATGGTAAAAACGCGTCTGATGGTAATAATTAACAAAACACTAAAAGCCATAATTTTACTCACATGGCAAGTTCTATGGTGTTACGATAGACTTACCTATTTCGATATTTTTCTCCCCTTCATTACTCTGCCGCCTCCCTTCATCTTCTCTCAACTCTTTGTTTTGATGTCTACTTCAACTTGATCAATATCTTCGTCTTCTCCTTCACATCTATCCGTCATCGTCACTTCTCTTCATCTTGTTCTAATCTTTTCTCTTCATCTCCTCTAATTCCATGATTTTTTTTACCATTAATTAGATATAATATGCATTTGATGATGTTGAAGTTGTGGTTGTTAGTGAGACGATTTCGAAGAAGTGATGTTTTTTGAGGTTGTGTTGATGATGAGCAGATGAAAGTGTGATTTGTTTTGTTCTGTGCTTAAAAAAAATAACAAAAGTGAAAAACACAGAAAACATCAAATGGTTGTTTTCTGGATGTTTTTTTTTTTCATGTTCAACTCATTAAAGTTGAAAATAATTTGTAAAATATTTTGAAAACGATTTTGAAAACAGTACCAAACGAATATTTTAACTATTTTTTGAAAACGAAAACAAAAACGAAAACGAAAATGGCCTTTGAAAAACGGTACCGGACAGGGCCAAACTTATTTGATTTATTGTGTTCCTTCAGTAATTGTAAGGTGTTCTGTCCTACCATGGTTCCTTTTACCTATGCTTTGAAAGCTCATGGGTAGCTTATCTCTAATTGATTGTGTTAGTGTACTTAAATACTATTGTTTTCCATCGGCTTAAGCTTTTTGGTCCGATGGTTACTAACATGGTATCAGAGGCAGGAGTCTTGGATTCGAGTCATTTCACATGATTGAATTTGTAACTTATGGGTTTGAATATATGTTTGAGCTCGAGCCACTTGGCAAGCCCGTTGGTCTTGCACGTGAGGGGGTGTGTTATAGTGCTTGAATACTATGTTGGGCCCTTTCCTATCAGCTTAAGCTTTTAGCTCTGATGGTTTCTAATAGATTGTATCTGTTGGCATAAAGCTCGATTGCATATTATATTTGGCGATAACTTATGTTAGCTTTATCCCTAAAAATAAGCAATCTACACTTTTTTTTTTCTTTTCTGTAGCTTTATCATTTATTTTCATGCTCAGTGATTAGTGAAATTAATTATTATTGTAATAGGTACCAGGATGATTGGCTTAAGACGTCAGCAACCTCTTTACAGTTTTGGGAAAAAGCTCCTCTTGAACCTTATGCTTTACCAAAGCCTGTAAGATTTTTGAAAGCATTGGCAGGCAACACATTCATTCCCTGCAGCTGAATAATTTTAAAATCTATTTTCTTATTTGTCCATATATTGTTGCAGATCACGTATAACGTTATATGTCCAGATATTGATCCCCTTACTTCAGCTGCAGCTGATTTTTTCCAACAACTAGGAACCGGTAAGTGAGTGGGAATTATTCGTTAATTACATAAAACAATAGGTGTTGTTTGACTTATAGCTACTTGTGCAACTGAAATTTTGTGTTTCCGGCTTTCTGCGCTGTTATTCCTACAAAAGAACGAAAGTTCATATTTTCACCCCATTATGGATACTTTTGCACTAGTGTGAATGTGTTGACAGGTATTTTTTTGTCAATAAAACATTCCTTAAACCCCTCATATTACATATGATTTTTTTCCTGGATGGAGTGGAAGTTTTGAATAATTGGCCAAAATATTATTTTTTTAATCTATATGTAAATTATATCAGTCTTGTGCCTATGTTAGTGATTTTTTGTTTTCAATTTTTTTTTTTTATTATAATAAATATAAACTAAACCACTCCCCATCCGGATGTGAGCGGGACTTGAACACAAGATCGTACAATGACAAGAGACCTTATTAGTTAAGGCAGCTGGTATGATAGTATCTATAAAAGACCTCTTGTTAGAAGTGAATTTGCATAGTCGTTTCTTGATTATAAAGGAATTAGTTTTAACTGAAAATCCTCTATTATTGACTTTAATTTTTTTGACTCTCGGTTCTATGGTAGAAGTGTAAACTGTGTTTGAACTTCTTAATGAGTTCCATGACAATATACAGTACAAGAATAGCACATCAAATATATGCTCCCAAGTGTTTATTTTCACCAAATTTTTCTCAAATTTGTTGACCTTTTATCTCCAATTATAAATGAAAAAGGAGCTATAATTATCTGTTCCTAGTCCTTAATCCTTATGATGTTTTTTGTTTTTCCCATTCAGTTTATGAAACCTGCAAACTGGGAACCCATTCACCGCAGAATTTGGGAAACCAAATGGAGATAGACTCTGGGAAATCACCATCTTCTGGTTTTGTTCTTCTTGATTGTCCTCAATCAATGAAAATAGAAAGTATTAACGCATCTCTTGTTGGATCTATAAGTGATTATTTTCTGTCGCTGTCCAATGGTTGGGACTTGACAAGCTATCTTAGGTCTCTCTCGAAGGCTCTCAAAACACTGAAAGTTGGTTCGTGCTTATCCACAAACCAAAAAGAAGGAAACACTGGTCCTTGTATGGTAAGTGCTTGTTGTATATGCTATATTTCGTTATGTGTATGATTTATACTTGGTGGAATTCTTGGGCCTGGGAATTTTGTTGCATGAATTATCTTATTTATTTGTTGTCTTTTTATGTGATTTATTAGCCATATATATGGTGGAAATTCTCTGAAGAGTGGACTCTTTGAAAACATTTAAGTAACTTGTGCGTTGATATTGGGTCTGGACTCTAAAGTTCCTATAGTCTTACTCAATAGTCACTTGGTTTGTATCCAGTAATGTGTTCATCTTAAACTAGGACACCGTTTGATTATTTTTGAAGTTTTAACACCATCATTATTGCATAATAGGAATTAGGAAGTTAAATTTTTATTACATGGCTCTTTATTACTTGTGTGTCATTTTAGTGTAACCAGTTCTATAATGTTATTAAATTCATGTTTAGGTGGTCTATGTGGTGTGCCCTTTTCCAGAGCCTATTGCAGTTCTACAAACCGTTATTGAATCTTCTGTTTCTCTTGGTTCAATTACTATTCCATCCGATAGAGAGAGATCCATAATGCACAGTCAAGTTGGCAAGGCATTAAGCTGTTCTGCAGCAGTGGATGAAGCATCGGCATCAAATATTCTAGTGATTTCTGGGTTTAGTGTTCCCAAGTTGGTGCTGCAAATTGTGACAGTTGATGCCATTTTTAGGGTTACAAGTCCAGCTTTTAACGAACTTATCATTCTCAAGGAGACTGCATTCACTGTTTACAACAAGGCTCGGCGAATTTCACGAGGATCCTTGAATGACATGGTCCATTCATCATCATTATCTAGTAGATCGCATTCTGTGTTGACTCCAATGACTTCTATGTCGGGAATGTGGAAGGATTGTGTTGGACCTCGAATTACGGGACCTTCGCTTCCTAGAGAAGGTGAAATTGATGCTAGCTTGAGGCCTGGTACTTGGGATAGTTCCTGGCAAACAACCAGAACTGGAGGGTTAAGTTGTGATACAAACAGAAATGGAGATTTCCTTCATCAAGATGAAACTCGTTTCATGTTCGAACCACTTTTTGTTCTTGCGGAACCTGGATCCTTGGAACATGGAGTTCCATCTCCAATTTGTGGCAATTCAACTACTGAGTCATCAAAGCAATTGCCTGATGATAATAGTGGAGGCTTCATGCTGAGTGGGAATTCAGCGGGAACCGTAGACACTGGTTCAAGCTCTCAGCTTGATGGATCTGAGCCTGATGGCTTAGGTTCTGGTTATCAAAAGTCTCTTCCAAGCCTACATTGTTGCTATGGGTGGACAGAGGATTGGCGTTGGCTGGTATGCATCTGGACTGATGCAAGGGGGGAATTGCTTGACAGCCATATATTCCCTTTTGGTGGAATTAGTAGTAGGCAGGACACAAAGGGTCTGCAGTGCCTTTTTGTGCAAGTTCTGCAACAAGGCTGTCAGATACTTCAGACATGCTGTTCTCCCGATTCTGGTGCTGTCAAGCCTAGAGATTTTGTGATTACACGCACTGGAAGTTTCTATGAGCTTGAATACCTAGGTATATGTTTCTTTTTCTTTTTTCATTATCCTGGTTCTTGTCCTCTGTATTTAGCATACAAGGAAATGTTTCTCTTTGAACTTTTGTTTGTTTAGCCTATTAGGAAGCAAATTGCATTTCATCCCGTCTGTTTCTTCTGTATTTTTGCGTTGGCATTACAATAATATTTGTCTGTCGTGTGTGATTAACAGAGTGGCAGAAAGCCATTTATTCAGTAGGGGGGTCCGAGATGAAGAAATGGCCCCTGCAACTGCGTCGATCTGCGCCTGATGGGATGTCATCAGGCAGTAATGGCACTTCCTTGCAGCAGCAGGAGATGAGTTTGATTCAAGACAGAGCCCTACCTTCTTCACCTAGTCCATTGTATAGCCCTCACTCAAAAGCTTCAGGCTTTATAAAAGGTGGTTTAGGATCAGCCAGTGCAAGAAAGCAGCTTATTGGTGGACATACAATGGTGGACAACTCAAGGGGATTGCTTCAGTGGGTACAGAGCATCAGCTTTGTTGCAATATCAATTGATCACTCTTTACAACTAGTTCACCAAGCAGATTCATCATCTCCTGGTGAGCTTTCACTTTCCCATTCTTTTATTTATTTTGATTATTTGCATCCAGCTGCTGTAATAACCATTTAATATTTGTTAATTATTTGGGTACTCTTATTGAAAAGCATGGGGATACTGAGGTGTGAACCATTTAAATTGTTGATAACTATTTAATCCAAAAGCTTAAGCTATTAGGAAGTTTAGGAAGTGGGTCAACAATAGTATTTAAGCACTCTAATGCACTCCTCATCTCCTGGTGTGCTTTCACTTGCCCAATCCCTAAGACCGAAATAAAACGGATAACAAATTCAAATATAATCATGTAGGACTGGAACCACCCACTTTTGTAAAATTGTCTTTGATACCATGTCATTAACCGTTAAATCTAAAAGCTTAAGCTATTTTGAAAGAGCCCAACAATAATACTTAAGCATAACCTAAAATTTTAATTTTTTATGTCATTGAGACTATATTATCTTCCTACCAGGACTATGAATTTCCTACGTATTGGAGGGATTTGGGGAAGTACAATCTATGTTGAATCTTTAAGCATGAATGCTTGCAGCGTGTAAGCATGCATTGCAATGATTTGTATTGACCTGTAATCTCTACTGGGCTCCCTATCAAATCTTTCTTTGTCAAATTTCTGAATTCCAAAGAAATTATGTTAATAACAAGTTTTGCTTTTACCATGTTTTTTTTATATAAGACTGAGATTGTAATAGGGGAAACAACCGTTTACATTTATGGTGAAGAGGCTGCCAAATTGCCCATGTACAATATTAGCAGTCATATAGCTTTATTTTTCTTTTTTCTGCACATAATATTGCAGATGATAGATCCGTTTTTTCGTTTCTTTTACTGAATCTTATACTTCTGTGCAGGAGGATCTCAGGGTGGCAGTGGTGTAGGCCTCTCAGGCTATTTGGAAGGTTTCACCCCTGTAAAGTCGCTTGGTTCTACATCTGCATCTTACATTTTAATCCCATCACCCAGCATGCGCTTCATTCCTCCAACACCTCTTCAGCTCCCCACATGCCTTACTGCTGAATCTCCACCACTCGCTCATCTTCTTCACAGCAAGGGCTCTGCAATCCCCCTTTCCACTGGTTTTGTGGTTTCAAAAGCTGTACCATCTATGAGAAAAGACTACAGGAACAACTTGAAAGAAGAATGGCCTTCTGTGCTTGCTGTAAGTTTAATTGATTATTATGGCGGTAATAACATTACTCACGATAAAATCACAAGAGTAATTACCAAGCAAGGTGGAAGAACTTCAAGCTCAGATGCTAGAGATTTCGAAATTGAAACCCATTTGATTCTTGAGTCTGTTTCAGCAGAACTTCATGCACTGTCATGGATGACTGTGAGTCCTGCATACTTGGAACGACGAACTGCGCTGCCCTTTCATTGTGATATGGTCTTAAGACTGAGAAGGTTGCTTCATTTTGCTGACAAAGAGCTCTCTCAGTTGGGAGATAAGTCACAAGTGTAAGATAACGAGACAGTAATAAATCACCTGGCCGATTTCTCAGTGGATATCCAAGATGAATGAACAAACAAGTTGTCATTCTTGTTATATGGAGTCTGTTTTATCGTTTCAATGTAAAATAAGATGCTGGATGTAATATATGTATGTAATAGTAGCTCATTGATGGGTAGAATCGGTTTTAGAATTTTCAGAAAAAAAAGCAGTCTAGGAAGAAATAGTTAGACCTAACAGATGTAGTTACAAATCTTTGTTGTCAAAATTGTAAATGAACCTTGCAGGAAAGCTCTATTTTACTCTAACGCTGATAAAGTAGATTCCCCATGTTCAAGAGATCCTTGTATCTCCAATTTTGTTTCTCATTCTTTCATCAATGGTTTGTAAGAATGCCGTAGATTCAATTTTTAAAAGTTGTTTCGGGTCATTGTCTATTTGACCATATCATTGTCTAAGGGTTTCCCGGATGTATAACTGCTTCTGCTCTCATTCTCTTTATTCGGAAATTACTCTGTTGTAGGTGAATCATGAATGTTTCTACTTGTTATGTGCCTTAAAAAGGTTTTTCATTTTCGTTTTAAACTGGTTGAAGGCAGCTTTTAATTCTGAGAATTGCTGTGTTTGTCTAAAATCTGATCATTATTTTTTGCATGCAGGCTCATGTTTTTGCAGCTGAAGCAGAACTGTTCCTGATTGAAATCATAGACACAACTTTCAAATAACAGTTGCCCATCAGAGCTTCAATGGAAAAGAATGTTAGGTGCTCATTTTCTAAACTGTTCTCGTTTAGTCTCTTGAAGTTGGTAGAGAAGATGATGACTTGTTCTTGCGTGCAATTGTACCATTTAATATTTAATTTTGAATTATAGAAGTTCAACTTGAGTTTGATAATGATTTTAGGCCACCTACTGTATTTTAACTTTAAGCATTTTAGTTAGCAACAATCTCGAAGAAAATATGATTATTAGAGGACATAAACTTCTGAATTTGCTAGAAAGGTAGAAAAGAAGGAAAAAAAATTAAAAGTTAAGTTAGAAAGACTATGATTAGATCTCGAGGGATGTTCTATTCTTTGTTCCGTTAAACTTAAAATTATTGAGACATATGGTCAAGATACTGTAGTGGTCAAGTTTAAATGGTCAAGATTGTTTGTCTCAGTTAAATTTTGGGAAAGGTTTTCTGTAATTTATTTCAATTAATAGAGAGGAATGTAACATGAAGGAGATTGTTTTCTGGGTCCCAATAGAATTCATCTTTTCTAAGTGTAGATAAAGCTTCACCTTCACCTCCAACTAAAGTTGTCAATTGAGGTTGGGCCTGTTAAGGCCCGCCAAAGAGGCAAGCAGGCAGGTCATGCCTAGCACGGCACACCGCTATAGCGTACCTGGGCTAGCACGACACTATGTCACGTGCCGTGCGGGGCCGAGGGTGCCGGCACAACACGGCTTGTCAGGCACTCGTGACATGCCCAATGGTTGGCACGGCGAGCCGGTCGTTGGCCCGTCAGTATAATTATTATTATTATTTTATAATCTAATTGTTAGTTTTTTTTTTTAAATTCGACCGTCAACGGTTAGAAGTTCAAAAATTTGAAAAACAATTACAAAAAGCCTATATCATCTCTTCTATTTTATATTTTTACTCACATTTCAAATTTTTCTGTAAATATCTCAATCCATTCTAATTTTCATACACTTTCAATTTTCTTTCCATTACTCTCTCTAATCTCGATTCTTTACACCATTTCATTATTTCTCTCTATTCTCTACGCTACTAACTAATTAAAATAATAATATTATTCTCTAATCTCTCCACCAATGCATCAAGACACCAAAGTGTAAAGGTAATTTTTTTTCTTTAAATTAAATTATTTAATTTTATGCTTAGTTTTTAAATTTTATATTTATACTTAATATATTTATGCTTAGTTTTTAATTTTAATTTTTAATTTTTAATTTTATTCTCAATTTATAAATTTATATATTTATGCTCATTTTTTAAATTTATATTTTTATGCTTTATAAACCATAAAATTATTTATTTTATTTTATATATTTATGCTCAAAATTAAAAATTAAAAATGGTAAATTTTTCATATTTATAGTTAATTTCAATTACACCATTATTATTTAATAATTAATATTTATACTTATTAATTTTAATACTTATTCTTAGGTTTTACTCTATATTTAATGTTTAATGTTTAGTATATTTATGAGTTTATATTTTTATGCTTTGTTTTAAATTGTAATATTTATTCTTAGAATCTTAGGTTTTAGTGTTTTACTTTATATTTACTATTTGTACTTAGTTATTAATTTTAATATTTTTACTTAGTGCATTAATATATTTATGATTTTATGTTTAGTTTTTAATGTTAATATTTATTCTTCGGTTTTAGTGTTTTACTTTATATTTAATGTTTGATGCTTAGTATATTTATGAGTTTATATTTTTATACTTTGTTATAAATTTTTAATATTTATTCTTAGAATCTTAGGCTTTAGTTTTTTACTTTATATTTAATATTTGTGCTTATTTATTAATTTTAATATTTTTGCTTAATGTATTAGTATATTTGTGATTTTATGCTTAGTTTTTAATGTTAATATTTATTCTTAGGTTTTAGTGTTTTACTTTATATTGAATGTTTGATGCTTAATATATTTATGAGTTTATATTTTTATGCTTTGTTATAAATTTTTAATATTTATTCTTACAATCTTAGGTTTTAGTTTTTTACTTTATATTTAATATTTGTGCTTAGTTATTAATTTTAATAATTTTGCTTAGTATATTAGTATATTCATGATTATATGCTTAGTTTTTAATGTTAACATTTGTTCTTAGGTTTTACTTTATATTTAATGTTTAATGCTTAGTATATTTATGAGTTTATATTTTTATGCTTTATTATAAATTTTATTATTTATTTTTAGAATCATAGGTTTTAGTATTTTACTTTAGATTTAATATTTGTGCTTAGTTATTGATTTGTTTTTAATATATTAGTATATTTATGATTTTATGTTTAGTTATTTATTTAAATATTTTTGCTTCATTATTAATTTTAACATTTGTGCTTAGTAATTTAGCATATTAGTATATTTATGATTTTGTGTTTAGTTATATATTGACTAATGAGTTAATATTTGTATTGTAGAAAATGAATCATAATTATCCTTATTTTCTCGACGGTCTTAACATGGACAATGATGATTTTGACCTTTCCGAATCAACCCAACCGACGACAGAACCTTTCACCTCCACACCGACATCACGTTCTAAAACTAGAAAGTTGAAATCTGTTGTATGACAGTGTTTTAAGAAAGAAGAAATACCAAACCCAGATGGTACTTTCATAACAAAATCTTGCTGTAAGTTTGGTCAAGCCTTATTTACTAGTTCTAGATTGGGACCCGGTCATTTGAAATGACATATATACAAATGCATGGCTATACACCGACATGTAGACACTATATCCCAGACACAACTACAATAGAACCTAGACAAGTCCGTTACGATATGGAGTTACTGTAGCAGCTCAGGCCTCACTAAGTAGATATTATCCACTTTAGGCTTTACACATGTTCTTCACCCTCACAAATTTGCTTTGTATCATGGGCTCTACGCAAACATTATTCACCCATGACCCAACACGCGTCAACTTAGTTAAGAGAGACCAATGCTTATATACAAACCATGAACCTCACTCTCTTGTAATGTGAGATGTGTCAATCTACATCTTTTAGACCTCGTGTCCGCATGAGGGTTCAAATACAATCACAAATCCAAATCCACATCCAAATCGGGTAGCGAGCCTGTTCTAATACCATTTGTAATAGCCTAGGCCCACCAAGTAGATATCGTTCGCTTTGGGTTTCACGCACGCGTCCTTTACCCTTACAGATTTTCTTTGGATCATGGTCTTCACACAAACATCCTTAATTTATGGCCCAAAACACATCTACTTAGTTAGGAGACCCAAGACTTATATACAAACCATGGACCTCACTCGCCAGCGATGTGGGATATGGTTTGTATATAAGTCTTGGTCTATCCTAACTAAATAGACACGTTTTGGGTCATGGGTGAAAGATGTTTGCGTGAAGGCCATGATCCAATGCAAATATGTAAGGGTGAATGATACGTGTATGAAACCCAAAGCAAATGATATCTACTTGGTGGGCATAGGTTGTTACAAATGGTATCAGAACAAGTTGGATACCTGGTATGGAATTGGATTTGGATTTGGATTTGGATTTATGATTGTGTTTGTGCAAGTGTCTCATTTTTTATTGGCTTATTTCGTTGACAAAATCACAATTGGGTTTCCATACTGTAAAGGGTAGATTAGGATTTAAAGATCTTCTATTATCAAGGCTTTGGACTCCAAGTGCTTCAAGGAATGTAGATTACTTGATTCTACTCATAATTGAAGAGAATTAGTAGCACACACTCGCATGCATTATATTGATTGCATACTTTTGTATGTCTTTGAATGATTCATTTTATACCATTCATCACACTCCGCACTTGCACATCTTGCATTTATGATAGTGTGTTATGCTTGCTTAGAAAAGAGGATTTTCCTCTTCACCGCGGTACAGGTCGCTGGCTATACACCTGCCTACACACCTGTCTATATCACTGTGCCAACAATGGTTGGTTCTAGAGGTTGCATGTTTAGGGAACCGTGGCTTGTGCACTTGCCTGCACAACAGTCCCTACCGAGGCCAGTGCACTTGCATGCACAGCAGTCTCAACCGTGGTGTTGTCCAGATGGTGCACTGTTGTGTGTACCGTGGTTTGGACAACTTGCCAACGGCAATGATGGGATATTGTTGTTTGTTTTCAAAATGGCATCATTTCGTTTAGGGCTTTATATATATATGTCCTTTCCCCTTTTTTGCCTATTTAGATCTTCAGAATTCATTCATTCTTTGAGATCTTAAGAGTGACTTATAAGGAAAGTTAGCAAGATTGCGCTTTTAATGACCAAAACCCAATCACCTATCTTTCATTCATAAATCAAGCATCATCTAGCTTCATCTAGGATGTGTTTAAGCATGGGTCTTCATTAACATATTTGACTTGGTAAGTAGAACACTATCTTCATCTATCTTTGTGTTCTTGCTTAGCAAGAAATCTCTTTTATGACTTGTTTGCATTTATATTAAGATTTTTATTTCAAGTTGAGATTTTTGTTGATGTTTGAGTTGTTGTATTGTGATAGCTTTTGCATCTATGAGTGCTTTTATTCCATATAGCTAAGTTATATGTATGTCATATAGCAACATGATATCTAAGAATTTTTGAATATTTCATGCATGATTAGATTGGCATTAAATGTATTAACCTAGCATTTGTGCAATTAGAATATTTTCATATTCACTTTATGTCGCATATCTCTTCTCTTATGAGTTAAATCTTGTATGTGTCGTAGGTAGTATACAAGTAAGAGCCGATAATCACTATTAAAGGTCTACGAGGTAGCAAAAGCATATCAGTAACTGTATAAGTATGATCTAGTCAACCTATGTTGTAATCGATTTTACAAATAATGGGTTTGAGGGCTCGATTAGCTAGCTTTAGCTAATCCTATGGTTTTTACCTTGTCGAAGGTTTTCCACGTAAATTCAAGTGTTATTTATATTTCATATTTTTTCTTGAATTTGTTGTCTGTTTGATTTGGAGTGAAACTTAGTGTTTAATATTAATTAATTGAAAAGTTGGCAATTATTTTTTAAAAAACCTATTCACCCCCTATAGGTTAGTTAGACACACGTTCAAGTTAATTTCAATTGGTATCAGAACGGGTTCCTAAACATAATTAGGTGATCCAAGTTCTTGTTGTGGGTGTCTTGCATTTTTGCATTTGTTTGTTACATTACATTTGCATCTCATTCATAATAAATAAACACTATAAGTAGGAATGGTGGTAGACATGAGGGTGCTCAAGCACAAGACCCTTTTGCTCAATGGGGTGAACTATGCCTCATGGAATGGCAAGATGGAGTCATACTTCTACCAAATAGATGACCGAACATGGATGGCAATTGAAGATGATTACACTCCTCTAACAATGACCACCGAAGACGGAAGTGAAGTCTCCCAGCCTAAGTCTCAAAGGAGCACATAAGAATTTGAAGCTTTCAAGTGGAACAACAAAGCAATGCATGCCATCTTGTGTGCCATGGATGACAACCAGTACAAGTTGATTCAAACAACTAGGAATGCTAATGAGGTATGAGAGATTTTAGAGACGGCTCATGAAAGAACCGAGGTAGTTAAGGACTCCAAGCTCTAAGTCCTACAAATGCAATTTGAGACGATTAAGATGAATGAGCATGAGTGCTTCAATGATTTTCAAGTGAAGTTGATGGACATTGTTAACCAAAGCCATCAACTAGGTGACCCGTTCTCGGATAGAAGAATCAAGCAAAAATCATAAGGTCACTTCCCAAGAGATTTGAGTCCAAAGTGATGGCACTTGAAGAAAATAGTGACTACAAGATATTGAAGCCGAGTGAAGTGATTGGAAGGCTTCTAGCCTATGAGTCTAAAAAGGCTCCTAGCATATGAGTCTAGGAAAACTCCTACAAAATCATCTCCAAAGAAGCAAAAGAGCATTGCTTTGAAGATCTCTAAGGTTGAAAAGGAGAAGGAGGACTCAGATGAGGAGATGCCTCTTATGGTGAAAAGATTTAAGAAGTTTATCAAGTTTGAAAAGAAAGGTTTTGGGTCCAAGGGAAAAGATGTGAAGAAGAAGACCACTTTCAAGAAGGTGGAGAAATCATAAGTGATGAACTCCAAGAAGAGTATTCAACGCTATGAATGTAGTGGGTTTGGTCACATTGCTCCCAAGAGTGCAAATTTAAAGAAGAAGAAGAAAGGAAAGGCCATGACGGTTACTTAGAATGATAATGAAGACTTAGAAGAGGAAGAAAAATCTTCGAATGATGAAGGCCATGTTGCCAACTCTATTGTCTTCTCATCATCTCACAATGATAAAGAAGTTATGAGTGATGATGAAGAAGAAGAGGACAAGCTAGAAGAAGAAGGTGACTCAAGTGATGAGAGTATGTCATCTATGTCCAAGCATTAAATTGATGAGGAGATGGACTATGAAGACTTCATGAAGTTCTTTGAGAGTTTTAGATTGAAGAAAAAGAAGAAGGCGATATAAAAGTTAAAAAAGGGAGAATCTTGAATTGACTTCCAAGATGACTCAATTGAATGAGGAAGTAAAGAGTGCGAGAGAAATGAAAGAAAGTTTGAAATTGGAGATAGTCATGATTAAGAAGAGTGAAGTAAGCTTGAAGAAGGAGCTTAGAGAGGCAAAAGAGTTGATTGCTAAGATGACCTCCAGAATTGAAAAGCTTGACAAGATGCTACCAAGTGGGAAGAGCCCTAGTGATAAGAGGGGTTTAGGATATGTGGAAGACATGGATACCAGTTCCTTGAAGAAGACTACTTTTGTCAATAGTGAAAAGTCCTCAATTGTTGATTGGCTTATTTCGTGAACAACCACATTGTTGGGATTCATGTAAGGGTAGCTTAGGCTCTCAAGACCTCAAGAGGAGAATCACAAAAGGTAAAATTCTTGTAATTACTTACTTTGAAGAGATAGTTGCACACACTCACATATTCATGCATAACTCTTGATCATATATGTTGAGTGTTTTCTTGTGTGCATTTTAGTTTAAATGACTCTTGTTGACCTATTTGCATCTTGCTATGAAAGTTTTATGTCATGCTAGGCATTAAAATAGGATGCAATTTCATCACTCTTGAACTTATTGTTTTTGTGCATTTGAGTGTTGAAAAAATAGGCCTTGCGCTGGTGGTGCGCTACTCGACCAGCGCACCCCATCAGCACAACATTCATAGTGGACTGTCGCTAGTCATACACCACTGAGGTGGGCTGCTGCAACCACGCATAGTTGGAAAAATGTGCATGCGCTGGTGGTGCGCCACTCGTCTAGCTCAACCTCACCAGCGCAAACATTCCAGTGATTTTACGCGTGTAATGCGCCACTGTGCAGTGCCTGTCGACCAGCGCCTATTGAAATTTTTAGGCAGTGCGCTGGTGGTGCGGTACTCGACCAACACACCTCACCAGCGCACAATGAAGTAGCTGGAACGTTTTTTTTAAAACGACATCACTTTGTTTGGATCTCATATATATATGTCTCATTGTCTTAAGGTCATGTAACAGTTCAAAATATCATATATTTTCCTTAGAACACATTTCAAAGGAAAAACACTTCCAAGAACTCATTTTTAATCACTCAAAGCATTCCCATGTGCATCAAATCTTCATCTTGCATCATCTAAGTTTATCTAGAGTGCATCTATGGATAGGGTTGCTTCATCACATCTTGTTTGATAAGCTCTTCACTATCTTCTTACAAGTTAAGTGTTTTTGCTTGCTAAACCATCTCTTTAATTAATTGTATTCTCTTAGAATATTTCTAGATACAAATTAGAGATTGTTATGATGACATTATTGAGTGTTGTATTGTGATAGCTTCATAGGATTGATTGATCTATGTTTAGCTAAGCTATTTGAACATGTCATTTAGCACTTGATATTTAGGATTGCATTAATTGTCATCTCATTATCCTAGATAAGCATATAGGGTTTCCTAGCCTTGTTTGTTCATTGAATATCATCATATATTCACTTAGGACACTTTATCTCTTCATTGAGAAGTAAGACTTGTGTTGCTTCTGGGAGTAGGTAGCTTAAAGCACAAGCAAGATGAACTAAGTTCACTTATACCGGGATTAGGTAGTGGTGGTGGATTAAACCGGGATTAGGTTGTAAATCCTTGCCATTAGTGGATTCGAGGTTCTAGTGTGACACACTCATCTGCCCGTGGTTTTTCCCATTTGGAGGGTTTCCACGTATATCTCAAGTGTCGTTTATATTTATGCATTTTTACACTTGTGATTTTATTGTAACTAGCTAGAGGCATTTTCGTAATCTTGACCTTTAATGAAAATTGGGTAAATTTGTTTAAAATCTATTAACCCCCCTCTAGATTAATATTAAGCACACCATAACATTTGTTTCAAAGAGTTTAGAAATTAAAGAAGTATAAATCCCCCAACAACCAACAAAAAGGGTTGAAATTGGAGAATCCTCAAAACAAGCTCAAGCCAAGGTTCCAATAAAAGCTTAAGCTAAAGCTCAACAACAACAAGCTAGAGCATATAAAACAAGACCTCAACTTCTAAGGATTCCTGAAATTCAACAAACAACTCGCTATACTCAATTAAGAAGAGATGCAATCTCGGCTCAATCATAAAGGAAAGAATTGGCTCAACATCAAAGGACAACTCAAAGAAGAAGGAAGCCTAAAATGTTTACACAAGGCTATGGTATGAATTATTACTTCATTCATACCTGTCATTATTGTGGTATTGAAGGTCACATTAGGCCTAATTGCTTTAAATATATTAAATTGTGTAGAATTGAAAGCATGATTGAGATTAATATGTATAGAAGAGCCAAAAAACATGTATCTAGGAAACTTAGAGCCAATGAATCCAACGCTCCTAGAAATGAAAATGTTACACCTAGGAGGACTAGAAAAGAAAATTATTTTTGCTATGTAGCTCAAGTTGCTTTGAAAACCAATGCCTCTAACACTTGGTATCTTGATAGTAGGTGCTCTAGGCACATGACCGGAAACAAGAGTTTCTTTAAGAATCTTGTGATGGAGGATGGTGGATTTGTTACCTTTGGTGATGGTTCATTGAAAACGGTACTAGGGAATGGAAACATATCCATTCTCGGGTTGTCCTCCTTGCCCAATGCTCTTTATATAGATGGCTTGCAAGCCAATCACATTAGTATATCACACTTAAGTGATGAAGGGATTTTGGTTATGTTTGGAAAAGTTGAGTGCTATATTCTTAAGGAAAATGGACAAATTCTATTGATGGGCAAGAGATCAAGTGACAACTGTTATTATCTTGAGTCTAATAGTATCTCTTATAACTTGTCTAACTATAAGCAAGTTGAATTGTGGTATCAACGACTTGGCCATGTGAATTATAGAGACTTGAAAGTTCTTGAAAGGTTGAATGTTGTGAAAGGCCTTCCCAAGCTTGGGAAGAGGATTAAGGGAATTTGTGGATCTTGTCAATAAGGAATGCAAACTAAAAGTGTGCATAAAAAAGGAAAATATCTATCAACCAATGAGCCTTTGGAACTCCTCCATATTAACCTCATGGGTCCCATCCAAACCAAAAGTTTAGGTGGGAAAAAGTATATTCTTGTTGTTGTTGATGAATTCTCTAAGTTCACTTGGACCTACTTTCTTAGAGAGAAGTCTGAGACTTTTGAAAATTTCAAAAAGTTATGTGTCAAAATTCAAAATGAGAAAAATTCTCACATTAGGAGCGTTAAGAGAATTAGAAGTGATCATGGGAAAGAGTTTGAAAATAGTAGCTTTGAGAGCTTTTGCAATGGTCTAGGTATTTTCATGAATTCTCGGCTCCTAGGAATCTCCAACAAAATGAGGTTATAGAAAGGAAGAATAAAGTCTTACAAGAGATGGACCGGGTGATGTTGCATAACAACAAGGTTTCTAGAAATCTTTGGGCTGAAGCTGTGAATACGGCTTACATTATAGAGAAGAATATTCCTTAAATTTGGGACCAAACAAACATCCTATGAGTTGTAGAAGGGTAGAAAACCCAATGTTAGCTATTTCCACATCTTTAGAAGCAGGTGCAATATTCTTAATGACAGGGATCAACTTGACAAGTTTAATGCCAAGAGTGATGAAGATATTTTTCTTAGACATGCACTCAATAGCAAGACCTATAGAGTTTTCAATCTAAAAACTTGAAGCGTCACAGAACCATCAAATGTTGTCATAGATGATTGTAGGCCGAAAATTGTTAATCATGAAGAGGATGTTTGTGAGGATGATGATTCTTCTTTGGAGAAAAATGGTGAGACTTCAAGTGATATGCCGTCAAACCTTGATGAAGAGGTCATTCAACCTCTTGATAGAGATCCATCTTTGGACTCTAAAGAACCTGTTCCATGGGTTAGACATCTCCACAACAAGAATGATAATCTTGGAGATGTGAATGAGGGTGTTAGGACTAGGCATCAATTGGCTAATCAAATTAGCTATACTTGTTACACCTCTCAAATTGAACCCAAAAAGGTTGATAAAGCCTTGAATGATGAGTTTTGGGTTATTGTTATGCAAGAAGAGCTAAACCAATTTGAAAGAAATGAGGTTTGAATTCTAGTTCCTAGACTCAAGAACACCAATATCATTGGAACCAAATGGGTATATAGAAACAAGTCGGATGAGGATGACAACATTGTGCGCAACAAGGCAAGACTTGTAGCACAAAGATACTCTCAAATTGAGGGTATCGATTTTGAGGAGATTTTTGCTTCGGTTGCCCGTCTTGAGTCTATAAGGCTTCTCTTTTCTATATCATGTGTACACAAGTTCAAATTGTATCAAATGAATGTTAAGAATGCATTCGTCAATGGTTCTTGCAAGAGGAAGTGTTTGTTGAGCAACCAAGGGGTTTATGGATCCACACCACCCCAACCATGCCTATCGCCTCAAGAAAGCTCTATATGGGTTGAAACAAGCACCGATGGCTTGGTATGAGCGTCTCACTCTCTATCTTGTTGACAATGGCTACTCAAGAGGTAGTGTTGACAAGAATTTGTTCATCAAGGGAAGCAAGATCTTTTCATAGCTCAAATCTATGTTGATAACATTGTGTTTGGCTTCATCAACAAATTTTGGAACCAACAAATCTATAGTCCAAAAATTTATTGATGTTATGTCCCTTAAATTTGAGATGAGTCTTGTTTGGGAGCTCAATTACTTCTTAGGTTTACAAATCAAGCAATTGTGTGATGGATTTTTCATATCCCAAGTTAAGTATGCTAAGAACCTGGTGAAGAAGTTTGACCTTGAAAATACCAAACATTGTGACACACCCATAAGTACAACATTGAAACTAAGCAAGGATGCTAGTGGCAAGAGTGTGGACCAAAGTCTTTATTGTGACATGATTGGTAGCTTGCTTTACTTGACCGTAAGTGGGCCCGATGTAGCCTTTAGTGTGGGTGTGTGTACTGGGTACCAAGCAGATCCCAATGACTCTTATATATCCTCTATGAAGAGTATCATTCGATATATGAATGAGACATCCATCTATGGGATATGGTACTCTTTGACACTAATGCTAGCTTAGTTGGCTTTAGTGATGTGGATTAGGTACAAAATTGTGATGATAGGAAGAGTACATCAGGAAGTTACTTTTTCCTAGGGAACAACTTGGTTTCATGGTTTTGCAAGAAGTAAAATTCAATTTCCTTGTCCAAAGCCGAGGCCAAGTACATAGCTGCCGGGAGTGCTTGCACACAACTCCTTTGGATGAAACAAATGCTTGTGGATTACGGCTTTGATTAAGGTACTCTAGCCCTTTATTGTGATAACATGAGTGCAATTAACATTTTAAAGAATCTTGTTCAGCACTCTTGAACTAAGCATTTAGACATTAGACATCACTTTATTAGAGAGTTAGTTGAAAACAAATGCATTGCACTTGAACATGTTGGCACAAATGATCAACTAGAGGATTTGTTCACTAAACCCTTAGACTTAACTAGATTCAAATCACTTGGTAGGTATATTGAGATTTTTTCATATGTCTTGGTGAGCTTTGGTGATTAACCCCATATGAGGAACTCAAACTAAGAGAGTAAATTGGCATAATATTGCATTATGCTCATTGATAATCTTTATGTTTCTTTATTAATTGCTTGAGATGATTGGTTGTACATATGCTTATATGTTTTTTTAATAAGTGTGCAACTTTGCTTTACTTACAATCCATTTCTCATTTATGATCAAACATGTATTTTTGGACTAGAAAACGTTTTGAATGACCTAGAATTGATCTCCATGACATGATGATTCTCTAAATGACATGCTTTGAATTGATATGCATGAAGAAACTCTTGAATGCTTACATATGAATACAAAAATTGTGTGTGAAAGCAATGTTGAGACTTCATTCAATAAGGATCCTGTATCCATTCAAAGGATTTTACAATCCAAAAGTCTCTCTCTCTCTCTCTCTCTCTCTCTCTCTCTCTCTCTCTCTCTCTCTCTTTATTTGTTGAATAAGGTTACAATCATACGGGTAATCTACCTGGAAAAATCTAAAAGGACGCAATAGTTGCTCATGTCTCTTTTTGCTTAAAAGTTTGATATAGTTGCTCTTAAAATTGAATTTATCTTACAATCTATATCTTGCTTAATTTCATGACAAATTGTGAAATTGGTTTGAATTCTCTTGGAAGCCCTTGTTGTTTTGCTTTGCTAAAGACCATGCTTTTGATCTTGAATATAACTTGTCTTGAAGGTATTCTTTTGCTGATTGTGTATAGGTTGGAATTTTTAACAAGCTTTGGATTGACTTGAAGGTGCACAAGACTTAGATTCTAGGGATTATTGTAATGTAGAAAATTTTGTTGACCAACTATCTTTTGTTTTTGTGAGGTTGCTTTGTGATTGGTGTTTTGTCAAGAATTAGCCGAAGGGAGAGTTTGTAAATGTCTCATTTTTTATTGGTTTATTTCGTTGACAAAATCAAAATTGGGGTTCCATAATGTAAATGGTATATTAAGATTTGAAGATCTTCCATTATCAAGGCTTTGGACTCAAAGTGCTTCAAGGTAGATTACTTGACTCTACTCCTGATTGAAGAAAATTAGTAGCACACACTCACTTGCATGCATTTATATTGATTGCATATTTTTGTATGTCTTTGAATGATGCATTTTATGTCATTCATCACACTCCGCACTTGCACAAATTGCATTTAGGATAATGTGTTGTGTTTGCTTGGAAAAGAGGATTTTCCTCTTCATCGCGGTGCAACTCCCTGGCTATGCACCTTTCTACATCGTAGTCCCAACAATGATTGGTTTACAGGTTGTATGCTTAGGGAACTGCGGCATCTGTACTTGCCTGCACATCGATCTCTACCGCCCTGTGCACTTGCATGCACAGCGGTTCCAACGGCAGTGTTGTCCAGACGGTGCACTGTTGTGTGTACTGCGGCTTGGAAAACTTGCCCTAGCCGCAGTCTAGCCAGTGGTAATGATGAGATTTTATTACCTATTTTCAAAACTGCATCATTTCATCAGGGCTTCATATATATATATATATATATATATATATATATATATATATATATATATATATATATATATATATATTCCCCTTCTTTGCCTCTTTTGAGCTTCAGAATTACTCCATACTTTGAGAGATCAAGTGTGACTTGCAAGGATTGACAAAAACCTAATCACCCATCTTTGTGTTCTTGCTTAACAAGAAATCTCTTTTATGACTTGTTTACATCTGACTTAAGATTTTTATTACAAGTTGAGATATTTGTGGATGTTTGGGTTGTTGTATTGTGATAGCCATTGCATCTAGGAGTGCTTTTATTTCATATGTCTAAGTCATATAGCGGTATGATATCTAAGAATGTTTGAATCTTTCATTCATGATTAGATAGGCATTAAACGTGTTAACCTAACATTTGTGCATTTAGAATATTTTCATATTCATTTTAGGTTGCATATCTCTTCTCTTATAAGTTAAGTCTTGTATGTGTCATGGGTAGTATACAAGCAAGAGCCGATAATCACTATTAAGGGCTTACGGATAGCAAAAGCGGCTTAGTAACTGTATATGTGTAATGTGGTCAACCTAGGTTGTAATCGATTTTGCAAATAGTGGATTTAAGGGCTCGATTGGATAGCTTTAGCTAATCCCGTGGTTTTTACCTTGTTGAAGGTTTTTACCTTGTCGAAGGTTTTTCACGTAAATTCAAGTGTTATTTATATTTTACATTTTTACTTGAATTTGTTGTCCGTTTGATTTAGGGTGAAACTTAGTGTTTAATATTAATTAATCGAAAAGTTGACAATTATTTTTGTTAAAAACTATTCACATTAGACACACGCTCAAGTTAATTTCTGTTTGGACCCTTACGAGGATGCGAGGTCTGAAGCGGGTAGATTGTCACGTCCCACATTGCTAGCAAGCAAGGTCCATGGTTTGTATATAAGCCTTGGTCTCTCCTGACTAAGTAGACGCGCTTTGGGCCATGAGTGAAGGATGCTTGCGTGAAGCTCATGACTCAAAGCAAATCCGTATGGGTGAAGGATGCGTGCGTAAAACCCAAATCAAACAATATCTACTTGGTGGTCCTAGGCTGTTATAGTTATGACTTCGTGTATGCTAGAGATTCAATGACACTTTACATTGCATAAACTGATAAACTGATTAATTTTAGTGATAATGTTTTTTATGAATAATTTATCCAAAAAACATATAACCCCCAATTTAAAGTTGTTTCTAGAAATACCACTAGGAGCGATTTTTTAAAATGTTTTAAGATCCAACGAGATAACTTGATGGCTAAATTATAGCATCTAAATGTTTCTATTGCACTAACTTTCGATATTTTTAATGCATGTTCCAAACAGGACTATTTATGTGTCACATAACACTATTTAGACTCTGATTGGTAGTTATAGAATATATTTCTTAGTTTTCACCCTATGGATTTTCAACATACAGTAGAAAATAATTATAAAGTTATTATTTTTATTTTACAAACTGATGAAATAACTCAATGCATCATTTCTATCACATCAGCAAATATTAGCTCTATTGCCTTGTTTTTAGAAAATAATATCTTGCGAGATGAAGGCTTTTTTTTTCCACCAACGGTGTGCATGGCATATCATAAATTTTGTTGTACAATATGATATAAAGGTTGTAGGTGTCGTATAGATGGCATCAGAGATGTCCTTTCTTGGATTGCGAGATTTTGGTAGATACTGTCAAACTAATTCTCTACGACCCCGGCGATTCTAAACAAATATTATGTACAGGTTACTGACATTTGAACAAAGTTGTTCGAAGTTTTAGTATTTATGAGTACAAATTTGACGGCATTAACACACAACCATCGGAAGAACGGGACACACTCCCATTGAAGAGAAGTTAGAGCATTCTCAATCACCGAAAGAGTGGTGGCTCATCAACTTCTTTTTCATCTCAAGGTCGATGGCCTGCTTCAACTGGAGGTGCTGAACTTAGCAGGTTTCGTGAAACTCGGTTCGATTCAGGTAAAAACACGGAGAAATTTGATTTGCTGTTATAGTGGAAGAACTATAGCTACAAATATCTGATCTTGAGCAAGTGACGTACTTCTTGTCCTCGTGTCTACTGTTTCTTCAGAACATTCATTCAACACGAGTGGACGTATAATTGAACAAAGAAGAACTTCTTTATCTCATGAGATGGTGGAGGTATTAACATTCCTTTGGGATTGGGAGTATGCTCGAAAGAGGATGCAATATTAAATGGAAGACCAAGAACTTATTCAAAATTTCATCAATTTATGTGTCGATGAGGGTTCCGGCAGTAACCAGGTCCATGAATAGGAGTGAAGACTGAAGACTGAAGAGGTATTGATTGAACTCTTTTTTTAATTTTTAAATTTTAGTTTTTAGTTATACATGTTCATCAGTTGACTACTTGTTATTCGATTGCACTCTTTTTCCGTTACCAAGTTTTTATCCAACTGAGTGTTTTTTTATAAGGTTTTTAATGAAGTAATCATGTAATAATGAATTTTACATAAGTTTATAAAATTCATTTATTTACCTATATTATTTTTATCCAACATACACTTACACACTTTTTATTAAATAAATAAATAATTCATCATTTCATATTTTCATATATTTTTTATTTTCTTACATCATTAATCTTTATTTATTCTTTAAATTATTTTATTAAATAAATCTATCTATTTTTTTCTTTTTATTTTATTAGTCTAAAATAATAAATAAGATAAACAAATTACAATTAAAAATATATATAAATCTTAAAGAAAATATTATAACAAATAAATGTAATACTTTCTTAAATTAAAAATAAATAAAGAAAGAAAGAAGTGGGCTTGCCTGTTCAGGTATGTCAGGCTCACCCGATATGCCGGCATGGCACAACACGGCTCCTTCATGTGCCGACATGGCATGACACACTAAGGCAGCTATGCCCTAAGCGGCCAGGACTTAGGGGGTTGTGTCGGCACGTTTTGATAGCTTTAACCCCAATCAAACCCTTGCATGCTTTGCTGGTTTGTTAGTTCTATAAGACTTTCATGGATTGGATTGACTCCATATGCTGAGCATATAATTATTTATTAACATAAGTGTTCTAGTAAATACTAGGTGCTAGTTGGACGATAGACCTAGTGCCTAAACAGTCTAGACGTACGCTTAGGCGGCAATACATTTTTTCTTTGTATTTTATGTTTTTATTTATACAAAATAGCTAGCAAGAGGAGTGATTATCTACAACAGACAACCTAATCCAGACACTTTTCAGACAAAAGATCCAACTAAATTGTAGAGGCCCAATTGACTCTGTATATAAACCACACTATAATATAGCAGACCTAGATTCCTCATCTTCACCCAATTTCCCAAATTTCTACAAAATCCCTAATTCACCAACGCTTCCTTCCAGCTCCATCTCTCTTTCCAGAACATTCATGTTTCAATCACTACATCCTACATAAGTACATCCAAAACACCAGTATTTCTTCACAAGGAAAAGCAAGCAAACAAAATCAATCAATTTTGTCACTAATTTTAACAAAAATCTTTTTTTCCGCTATCAATGGTGTCAGATTCGGACACCGGCACCTGGGTTTTGTTCTCCACCGTCTCCTGAAGCTTCTAGGCTTGGGGTGGTGACAACCTAATTGCCGGCGTTGGCGACCTTTGGGAGACGATTTGATTGGCTAAACAACTTTCATCGACGACGGGTTTTGGAATGACTAGGCGGGTCAAAGTCGAGTCAACGACTTTGACTCCGCTTTGCCCCATTTTTTTTGGCAAGATCGGATGATTTTTCTGGCCATATCTGGCAATTTTCTTTCTACTGCCTAATATGGCCTATTTGGCCGAAACAGGAGTCCGGCGTCCGCCTAATTTATAGGCAGCGCATAGGCAGTGATTTTTCCGTATTTTTCGTACTTTTGAACACCGATTAATATATAAACATTTTACAAAGAAAATAAATATATGTCTGCTTTGATTGGTACACGTGGTTGTTGGAATATGTAGAAATAAAATTTGGATCTTGTATTGATATGATCTTTTTCCTGACCTGATTTAATCTCTTGACACATAAGCATTGCAATGAATATGTGGTTAAGATGTAATTGGTTTCCATAACCACTTTATCAACAACCAATCATATGTTTTAAAAAGGTCAGGAAAAAGACCAGATCAGTAGAGGATCTAAATCCGTAGAAATGGCAATTAAAAGTTTATTCTTAAGTTATATTGATTGAGATTTGAGATACTGAACACTATAATTTTTTTTTTTAAAGCAAAGGGTTTTATTAACCTTTACCCTTATAACTAAAAAGTATATAAAAAAAATAATATTAATTACATCTATTAGTCTAGTTAATGCAATAAATATATATTTATAATAAATATTTTCCTTTTTAAAATTTTTTTGTAGGTACATATTAACATATTAACACTATCAAATAATGAATTATTAGGGATAGGTTTCTTTTGGTTGTCTTTATAAGAGCAGTTGTTCAATGTCACCTTACCTTCCATGACTCAACTGCATGCGTTTGTTAACTAGTTCACATTAGGGATGACAGCGGGTCGGGTTCGGATGGGTTTTGTAAACTCTAAACCCTCACCCTAATTATTTTTTTCACCCACACCCGCCCTCGAACCCGCGTAGGTAAACAGGTTCGCTGGCGAGTTTGAACCCTCCAGTTATGGCTGCACCTATACCCTCACCCGTGAACCCGCGAAATAATACGGGTTCACGGGTGGATGCTTCACCCCCCGGGATACTCACAAACCCGCAACCCACGAACCCGTGAACCTGTGATTTGTCATTTATAAATTTCCACATGTAATCACCTATTTGATACTTAATTGAATTAAATTTCTATTTCTAATTTCCTACTTGATACATTACAAAACAATAATTACCATAAAAATAAAACGATAAAAAATAATTCAAATGTCTATGTATGTTTACATACAAGTATTTTATTTATGTAAGTTCACGGGGTCCAACTCGTGGGTTCATTTTTTCAACCCGTACCCGTCCACGAACCCACCAGGTTTTTCATTAAACGGGTTCGTGAGTAGTAAATTCAACATCCACACCCGACCCTACAGGGTCGGGTTTGGACGGTTACCCACGGGTGTGGGTCAAATTGTCATCCCTAGTTCACATCATAGCTTTTTAATCTCTACTCAAGCCAAACCTTATGAATTCTTCATAGAGTTGATTGTTTGGGTTTCACCAACTTTTGTGGGTACTTTAAGGAGACCAAATAAATAATCAATAATGCAAAAATATGTAATCACCATCACATGGGTGCCAAATAAATTCTCTTGATTTCGTGAAGAATATCTTGATGTGAGATCATGATTTTAGTGCATACTAGCAATAATTTAAGCCACTACTCTCTCCTAAGATTGGGATTCACACATATTCCTGGCCAACACAATTTTGTCAAGTTGTTTGTTCTTCTAATGGAATAGAAAACTTGAAATATTATCATGAGGAATGAAAATCATTTATATCGAACCACATTACATTTAACGGGTGAACATCATATATTTTAAAGATTATAAGTTCTTAATTTATAACTGTTATTATTTTTTTTTTTATATAACTTCTAGACATATTCAATTGATTTTATTTCTTTTTATTAATTATCCTACGATTAAGTATCAAAAAAACTTTCTAAAAAAAGGCCAATAATATGTAATTGTCTACATTAATGCTAAACAACCTAAATATTTATCCCAAATTTTAATACAAATGAGTGGCCTTCTTATTAACCAGATAATGTTGTATATAATAATAGCAGCTCACCTGCTACAACAATTAGTTGAAATTTAGATTAATTATTAGTGTAGTTATACAATTGCCTATTGCAAATGTAAATTTACATAATTCTATCAAATTTAATGCTTAACTAAAATGTCATGGAATTAGCGTGCCCTACAAGAACAGTACACCATCCTCGTCGAATCATTAATCACCACATATCTCCTTAAAGAAGTTATAATAATTTTTTATTTTTAAAAAACATATTTTTCTCAATTTCATTTGTCATTCACTCAATTTTGTGACTTTTTCTTTATTGGAAAGCAAATTATGGCTAATAAATTAAACAACCTACAAAAAACAAAATTGAAGGTGGAAACCCTAAACGTAGAAAAAACAGAATTTTATTGACTACAATAAATCACAAGGTACAAAGAGGAGACAAGAGAGGAGGGAAGTTGAATAATAAAATACAATAAATATATAAAAATCCACCATTTATACATCACATTCTCTATATCTCCTTATTAGCCTAAATATTCAACCCCATCCCCACATTCCCCACTAAAAAAATGACAAATTTCATACATATAAACATATGTACTCGTAGATATCACTAAAAAAAAAAGTGATATATAGTGACATATTACTTTGTGATAAATTTTGATTGTATCACTGTTGACATTATTTTGTGATAAATTTTACTATTTATCATTATTTTTTATTTGATTGAAACTTTTAAAAAACAAGTGTTACAATCGGTTACAAAACTTGACAATTTGTGACAAATAATATAATTAGTCATAAAATTAACTTTTAAGAAAGAAATATTTTATTTTATTTTATAAATAATTAAGATTTTAAAAGGTATCAGAATCAATTAATATTTATACTAAAAAGGAATCAATTAATATTTTTTATTTAAAAATCCATATAAAAAAAATACCACAATTATATTGTTTTTTTTTTCCTTATTTTTTTCCCTTAAAACACTTTTTAGGTTTAAAACAGTGTTTCATCCAAAGAAATATCGAGATTATAGAGAAAATTTTGTCCGGATCTTCTCTTGATTTTATTTTTTTATGGTTTGTTTTCTTATACTTGTTTTTCAGGGTCGAAATCTCAAATCCGAGTTTCATATATTGAAAGTGTCTTTGAAAAAGGTATGATTTTTGTGTGTGTATGATTATATATTATGTTTAGGGATTTTTTTAAACTTTAATTTAATTTCAATTTTTTTATGGAACCCATTATTATTATTTTATTATTTAAAGTTGTTTGTTCTTAGATTTCTACAGTATATATCGATATTAGTTTATGTGCATACTAACTATTTGACAAAATGAATCTTATGAAACAACTAATTGTTTGATGCAGCATTGAAAAAAAACTCTTAAGCTTCTCTTTCTCTTGATTTCATTTTTTTAGAGTTTGTTTTCTAGTACTTGTTTTTCAGAGTCGAAATCTCAAATTCGAATTTCATTAATTGAAAGTGTCTTCGGATAAGGTATGATTTTTTTTTTGTAAGAAGAATTATATATATTTGTTAGGGATGTTTTTTTAACTTTAATTTGTTTTCAATTTTTTAAGAAACTCATTATTATTATTTCTTGATTTATATTCTTTTGTTCTTAAATTTGCACAGTATATGTTATGTTAGTTTATATGCATACTAACTGTTTGATAAAATGTTTTATGTCATATTAGTTTATATACATACTAACTGTTTGATAAAATTTTTCTTATAGAACAATCACTTGTTTGATGCAATTAAACTATTTTTTTTTATAATTTGTCATGCAATTCATAAGTTCACACACTCAATAAGATATTTGATATTTGACTGAATGAATGGATTGACATTATAGAACATTATAGAGGACTTTATATGAAAACCAATAGATTAATTGTTCCAATAAGTTTTATACTTGGAAATCAAATTTATAAAATTTAATTTATATTTGTGCTAAGCTTTTCCAATATTGTTGCATTTTTCCTCAGTTTTACTTTGGTGACTTTAATTTGTTCTCACTAATTTTTTCATTCATGTCTTCATGTATATAGGCTTCACTTGCAAAACCTAAAGATTCTTTAGTTACCTAACAACCGACAGTGGATCATTGACTTCTAATATTTCACAATCAAGACCTCAGAAGTTTCAAGTTTTTGGCTATGCAGTTGGAAGTGATAGTATGTGACATAATACTTATGTTAATTTAGACTAGCCTGGTTTACATGTGTTATTTATTAGTAGACTCTGAAAGATATTGGATTACTTTTGTATCAATTCAATATTTTCTTAGTTTTTGGATATTTTTTAATGGAATGATTATTTATAGAACTCTATGTCATTCAATGAGACACATGATTTATTTCGTTATATTTTTTATATTTTTTTATGCAATTTAAATTTATATTAAATTTTGACAATCGATTAAATGGTCACTAAGTATCCATATAGTGACTTAACATCCGTATTGTTAATTGTCACTAAATCTAGGTTGTTGTGACAATTATTATATGGTTAACGTAATTGTCATTAAGTTTGTCTGTAGTGGCATAATTTTAAGATGATTATTTGTCATTAGATTTGTAAATAGTGACATTTTTTAAATAATGAATTGTCGCTAAGAATGTGTATATTGACAAAATCTTCAAATGGTTAATTGTCACTAAATACTAATATTGTGACACAATTTTTATTTTATCACTGATTAAAGTAAATGATAATGTATCACTAAAAGTTATGATTTGCGATAAGGTATCAAAAAACTGTCACAAATACTTTTAGTGACGGGGATAAATGTGACAAATTGTTAGTGATATTTTTTTTTGTCACAATATCGAATTTATGACAATTTTTTCATTTATAATGACAAATACTTTTTGTCATTATATGTCAATTTTCTTGTAGTGTATATATTTCAATCAATCACACACCCAAATTAACATTGAATTGGAAACCAAATGTCTCAAATTATATAAATATTACAAAAAATAATCTCTACTTGTTTTCTCCCTCTCTCTCTCATGCATGCTTGTACAGATACATACATACACATGTATGTATGAAAGATGAAGAAGAGAAGAAGAAGAAGCACTTCAGAACATTGTAGAGGTGGTGTTGGGGGGTTAGAATTAGAAGAAAAAGGCAAAAGCCAAAGCAATGAAAAAGGTAAAGAAAGTAGGAAGGACGAGTGAGGAATCAGAAGTTGGGGAAGGAGCAGGAGCATTAGCAGCCTCTGCAGCCTTGGAGAGCGCCATGAGTGCCACCATCATCAACACCACAAACACATTCATTTTCATTCTTCTCTTTGTATGTATGTACACGGTGGAAAAGAGAGATTTTTGGGGACAACTCCAAAGTGGACGTTGGGATGTTGCTTTGTTGTGAGTTGGCAAGAGCCTGGCTTTTGTGTCTTTAGTGGGTGGATCCCTTACTTTGATTGTCTTTTTAACTGCTCTTTTCTTCTTCTTTATACACGTTTTGTTCTTTATTTCTTTTTCTTTTTTTTTTTCAGCTAATTTGATCTTACTTTATAAAGAAAGAATATATATATATTGGTCAAGCTAAATTAATTTAAAATTATAATTTAAAATTTTGACTTTAACATCTCAACCACTCATATGCTCTAAATCCAATGGTTGAGATTTGAATACATTTATAACTCTTGGATTAAAAACACATGGGTAATTGAGATGTTAAAGTAAAAATTTTAAGTTGAAATTTTAAGTTGAAATTTTAGTTGTTTTAGCCTAACCATATATATATATATAGGCTAAATCAATTTAAATTTGAGATTTAAAATTTTGATTTCAATATCTCAACCACTCATGTGCTCTTAATCCAATGGTTGAGAATTGAATGCATTTACAACTCTTAGATTAAGAGTACATGGGTGACTGAGATGTTAAAATCTAAGTTTTAAGTTATAAATTTAAGTTAGTTTACCTTGACCTATATATATATATATATATATATATATATATATATATGTATGTATATATGTATAACTTGTACTAATAACAACCTTGAAAGTTAGTGTATCAGTCAGACCAATCTAAGATGAGACTGATCCAATGGAATATCCATCATATCAACATCAATGGAGTTGAAGAGTAATGATATTTGCACCCTTTAAAAATTGTAAATATACCCCAAATTAGTATATTTTAAAAATTCAATAATATCATTGAGTAAAATAATAAAATTACTAAGATGGCTAATTGTTTGTTTGTTAGTACACCAACCAATAATTGTTAATTAGTTTCCTATTTTAATCTATTGTAATAAATTTTTATCATATCAATGGTTTGATATTAACATATGAAAATAAACTAAGGTGTGTCTAAATAACTGATCGGTACATTTATGTACCTATTTTAGGCTCCTTATTCCTAACTTTTATGCTCGGTTTTGAGCGTTTTTATGTACATGATATGTGTTTGAGCCTTGTGTAGGTTCATTTCCTTAAAGTAAGGTGTTTTAGCTTAAAGTGAAGCTTTGAAGGCAAAGAAGAGGAAAAAGAGCTGAAATTGAGATGGCTTATGAAGAATGTCTGGTTTACAAATGCCATATCTCCCTCTTCGGATTGAACTGGGTGTCGAACCACATGTTTTTGGAAAACTCCATGAGTTTAGTTTTCAGAAAATTTTATGGATCACGATTTTGGATTTTCTAGAAGAAGTTACGATTATTTCAACAACAAGTGTGCGAAGTAGAAAAATCTACTAGATGGGGCTGTGACTTCCAACTAGCAGATTGAAGTGATTGATGTAGCAGAACCATTCCAGAGCCTACGGCGAGTTGGAACTCTGAGTTATACCTACCAGAATGAAGTAACAGATTTACTGTAAGCTGGAACTGTGAGATTGAACTCGTAGATTTTAGAATGTTTTCCAGAACCTTCTATGAGATAGATCTACTAGTTACGACTAGCAAAATCAAAATGCTATATTGATCTGTGAGTTCCAACTCATAGATTTAGGTCGTTAGAACTTTATCCACTTGCAAATAAAGATATTTTTAGAGGTAAACTTGACTTTTCACACCCAATTAGTGTCCTAACCTTTAAACACTATAAATACACCACATTGTTGGTCATTGACAGGATAATATCTTCCAATATACTCCCTTAGAGAGAATAGACACCAACACATACTCTTGTTCTTCAACACTACAAAAAGAGAGAGAGAGGAGCTTCAAAGACTCCATTGTTCTCCTCCATGGATGTCTTACCATCACCACCTCTACACTTCATCCATCCATCTTTGAATTAGATTCAAGGAGAAAGAAGAGCAAACGAAATAGATATCTTGGTTATCTCTAAACTCTTCTTTTTGTTTTATTTTCTATTTCTTTGATATGTAATCCCCTATATGGAATATTTGTAAACCAACACTTGGCTTGTTATATATGGTATTTACTTAGATTCAACTTGGATCTTGACTCTATCCTTTGAGCTTATGTTATATCTCTCTTTTCTTGACATGTATGTTGGTGAATGAGTAGGAATTAATATGTTTTGCAAAAGTGAGACTTTGGATTGAAACAAATGATGTAGTGTAACTTAGTGTCTCACTCTTGTGTGCATATTGGTGATGAAAGGGAATTGATATGTATGAATTGATTTGAGTGAAAGATGTGTTCCGATTGATTAATCATGAATGGATCTTTATTGTTAACTCTTGAATAGAGGTAACTTGATTTATGCATGCTTATGCTTGATTAGGTTGTTTGGTGTAATGTTCATGTACTTAATGGGTCTAAATCTAGACACAATTGCTCATTCCATGCCTTTGGTTGAGTGATGAGATTTGATTTTGGTATTTCTTAATCAACAAATGATTCATAACAATAGATGATTTGGTTTCGGAATCCTTAATCAAGAGAACAAACCCTTGAATCCGTTTGAATTATGCTTGAATGTATATTATCAACATGACTAGCTTGTGTGTTTGGTGAACTTATTTACCTATTGTAACCACTATATCACATCTCTCCAAGCCACTAATTTTCTTATCTAGTGAGCTTTACCCTTAGGAGTACACTAATTTTAAATGCTTTGTAGTATAATTGAATTCTATGTATTTAGATTTAGAAAGGCAAGCACCCGGTTACTTTTTTTTCATTAGTGTAATTTAATTTAGTTTAGTGTATTCACACCTCACACACCTTCCACTTTATGCATACACATCACACACACCATTCTCACCTTTCCATGTTCTATTTATATTGCTTATAATAACGCTTAAGCTAGAGACACTTAGACAGATACCACCTATTTGTGGGAACAATACCCTTACTTCTAGCTATACCAGTTATTAGTCACTAGCACCCGTAAGGTTGAACTTATAAATATCTTTTTGATCGAGAGTGCCAACTACCGTTCCCTGCGTCAATAACCTAGAGAGGGGGTGAATGGGTTGTTAATCGATTAATTACCAACATTTCAGTTAGTCAAGATTAGTTGACAAAAAAACAAATCAATCAACAAAAAAAATATCAAGTAATGTTCGGAAATATAAAGTGAAACAAATTATGGCGTTTTTAATATTAATCTAGAAGGGGGGAGAGGGGGGGGAATAGATTTTAATCAATTTTTACCCTATTTTTCGTTGATGAACAAATGATGAAAATGTTCCTAACTAGTCACAATAATATCGCAAGTGTAATAAGTGAGGAATAATAAAAGACACTTGAGATATACATGGAAACCCCTCAACTGGGGAAAACCACGGGCTGTTAAGTGAGCTACACTCGAACCTCGAATCCACTAATGATAATGGTGTTGCAACCTAATCCCGGTAAATAACCCACAACCACTACCTAATCCCAATATGAGTGAACCTAGTCCAATTTGCACGTGTTTGAAGCAACCTACTCCCGGAAGCAACATAAGATTTACTTCTCAATGAAGAGATAAAATGACCTATGTGAATATATGAAGATATTCAAAGAACAAACAAGGCTAGGTAACCTTAGATGCTTATCTAGGATGATGAGATGACATATAAAACAATCTAGATATCAAGAGCTAAATGACATGTTCATAAAGCTTAGCTAACATAGATCGGACAATCCTATGAAGCTATCTCAATTCAACACTCAAATCATTTCATCACAAACAATCTCTATTTGTATATAGATTATATTCTAACAGCATACAAATCATAAAAGAGATGGCTTGATAAGGAAAACACTTAACTTATATGAAGATAGTGAGAAACTTACCAAACAAGATGTGATGATGCTTAACCATGTATGGATGCACTCTAAATAGACTTAGATGATGCAAGATGATGTAAGATGATGTTTTAATGATCAAAGGAAAATTTTTGAGTGTATAAAGGTGAGTTCTTGGAATATATTTTCTCTTGAAGGATGTTCTAAGAGAAAAGAATGAAAAATGGAACTCTTAAAACGACCTGAAAATGAAGAGACATATATTTATCAGACAAAAATGAAGTGCTATCGTTTTAATAAAATCTGCCAGATATCAGCGTAGTGCGCGGGTCTAGACCCGTGCACATTCGTGCTATGCCACACAAATTTCCGCGCATTGGCCTCAACCAGAGAGATGAAAATCTAACCCAGTAAAATGCACGGGACTGCACGGGTCCAGACCTGCGCAAGTGTCCGTGCATTGACCTGACACTGAGATATTGAAATTCTCAATCTTCTCATTGCACGGGTAGTGTGGAGGTAGGGTATCCATGCATAACCCACGCATTGCCCTGTTATGGATTTTTCAACTTGAAAAATCCACCACACCAAAACACACAATGAAAGCAAGGTAAGACAATGAAGCACATAAGCATACCAAGTCAAATATAACAATTCAAATGCTAGAAGAATGTGTGTATGTGTGTAAGAGCAACACATAATGCATGTCATTTCAAATGCAAAGATGTGATCAAAATAAACATGAAAGCACACATATAAACACACAACATATTAACAAGAATTATGCATGAGTTGTGAGTGTGTGCAATTATCTCTTCAAAGCAAGCAAGCATTTAGAATTTTACTTTTGGAGCTTCTTATCTTGAGGTCTTGAGAGCCTAAGCTACCCTTACATAAAAACCCCAACATGTGGTTTGTTCACGAAATAAGCCAACCAAAAAATGAGGACTTTACATAAAGAACACTTGAATTTTACGTGGCAACTAAAAAAAACCACGGGACTAGCTATGCTAGTTGCTTAAGCCGCATAAATCCACTATACAAAAAGAAGATTACACCCTCGAGTGATACACGGACTCTCACTCTCGATAACCTCAGGCTACGGACACTACCACTCACCACTGTTGGTTTAATCCCTAGTGATATCTCTCGATCCACTACTCTTGACATGAGTACCTTATAGTCTACCCACAGACCTTTTACAGTGGAGCTTGGCAAAAATGCTTACAAACCAACCCTTTGTTGCAAGAATTCACTTGCTTGTGCAACTTCACCTAGAAGCCACAAGATTTTGATTCTATGAAGAGAATTAAAGGTCTTAGGGAATATATGACAATATCCAAAATGCAGTAATGTGTAAGACAACACACAAAATGCATAACTAGATGTTATAATGCAATTCAACAACCTAGTTATCAAACAATTCCTACATGCCCATACATGAGGTCTCAATTAGATGTAGAGAGAAACTCTAGCAGCCTAATTGTCAATCAAATTCACATGAACATTCAATAAAGCTTGACTAGATAAAAAAACATTAATCTATCAACCTAAACATCAACCATTTTTACAAGAATGTTCAAGGGTTAGCTATTTAAGTAAAACAACCTAATCATGTAAACTATCTCAAACAAACCCAATCATGTTATTAAGACTCATAAATATATGCAATAAAGAGACTCAAGGTATTTAATCAAGTAATAAATACCTAATCTAGAGTAAGAACAACAATACTTGAGATTTAATATAGTTGTAACTTACCTAGACATGAAAACAAGAAGACCCATGAAAGATTGATGCATGGAAGATGTCATGGATGCATTAGTTTTGGGTTTGGAGAGTTAAAGAGGTAATCTTGGTCCTTTCACTCACTAGGAGAACTATTTATCTTAATCGCATCTGGAAGTTTGAGTTCTTGGACGAAATGAGGAAGAAGATGATGCATATATGTGGTCAAAGTGGAACAATGTCATTTTGAGAAAGTTTACAAATAATAGGGCAAAAACGACACAGCTTACATGTCTACTTTACGGGTAGGTACCCTCACATCACCCGCGAACCGGGACCATGAAAAGCTCTAGAGAGTTTTACGCTGTTGACTTTGTGGGTAATGACCTGTGAGCTTGGATGCTCGAACTAGGACCAGAAACACCCCAGAGATGACTTCGTGGGTAACTTCGCTGGTAGAGACCTGCAAACATTGACCCAAGAATTGGGACCATCTTAAGTGGTCACCCATCACCCTAAGACAATCACACCATCGTGCATGAGCGGACGTTTTTGATCAATCATCATGAAACAAATTACATCACACAAAACCACAATTAGATCTAACAACAAAGTGCATGTGTGAGAAGTGTAAAGAGTGTACAAATGTAAGTATTGAAACACAAATGCAAGATGAGCAAAACACGCATGAAGTGTGTATGCGCAACTTAATTCTTCAAGAGATAAAGTCAAGTGAATATACCTTTCGCTCTTGATGCCACGAAGATGCTTGGAAGCTTGCCATCAAGAACTTAATCTACCCATTACAAGATCATCCCCAATGTGGTTTGTTATGAAATAAGCCATTCATAAAATATAGGTCCTTAAAATTTTCTCATTTGGCTATTTCATGACAAAATCATCACTCACAAAAAATTACTCACAAAATAAAGAATAAGCTATTGTCTATAAGATCAATTCAACATTACAAATGATATACTTAGAATCTAAATATTCAATTTCTTCAATCTCCTTGTAGAACGTCATACCTACACAAAATTGCAAGAAATCACTTTCCAAGAACAAGTGCATGTGAGGTGATCAAACATAAAAAGTATTTGCACTCAAAACCAATAAAGCAAAATAAAGTAATGAATGTGCCATGCTCCCCCTAAAAGGTTACTCTCTCCTAATATTTTTCATCCAAAGCATAAATATCCCCCTATATTTCTCACGATTTCTCCCCCTTTTTGTCATAAGATAGATAAAGGAACTCACCCTATCGGGTTGCTTTAGCAAAGAGAACTATTAGCACAAAAGACATTTACATAATCATATACACGAAATTTATACAACTTAAGTAATTGAGAGAGATTCAAAGTGTTTTATTTAAAGAAAAGATGTGTGAAATTGTTGTTTTGCATGCAAGATATATAACATTAGAGTTCAAGCAATTATATTTGGCAAAGTAAATATCAAAAGGGTTTCCAAAAGAATTCAAATCAATTTGTACCTTTTTGTCATAAGCAAACAAGATATAGTTTGTAAGATAGAGCAACTATATCAATCCTTAAAGGCAAACAAAGACATGGATACAAAGCTCCCGTTTGATTTTTCCGGATAAAGTGTCTGTATGATAGTAGCCTTGTTTACACCTTTAAGTAGAGAGAGAGAGAGAGACTAATTTGGATATAAAATCCTTATTGATTGAATGGATACAAGATCCTTATTGATATTAGTCTTCTCATTTGCTTTCACAAATATTTTGCATATCAAGCAATCAAAAAAAATTCATGCATATCATTTCAAGCATGTCATAAAAATTTCTCGTGTCATGGAGATAAATTATAGGTCATTCAAATGTACTTTTCCAAAAGATTCCACTAGTCCACAAATATATTTTTGAACCAAAATATGACATGGATTACAAACAAAGCAACGATGCACACTTATTATGAGAAAAACCATAAGCATATATGTGTAACCAAAAAGTCTTAAGCAACCATGAAATGTGCATAATATCATATCAACTTTTTTGCACATAGCGAATCATGCAAGTTTGCTCTCTTTGCTTAAGCTCCATTCATGGGGTCAATTACCGTACCGTATCAAGGAAAGGGACAAGTTTCTCTATACATACCAAGTCCATTTGACTCAATAGTATCTATAGGTGATGAATGAACACAAGAGCATGGGTGCTCATCTTCCTTATCCAACCTAGGTTCCACCTTATCATTTCTAAGGGTCAAATTTTTAACTTCTCCAGGTTTCCTTGGATCATGCAAAATATCCCTACGATTAAATCTTTTTTCTTTCATGCTCTCAATTTTACACTTTCTAATGTAGTTAAAGCAATTTGGTCTTATGTGACTATTTTGTAGGTCCCGAAGATTGAAAAAAACTAAAAGTTCTGGTTTTCATAAAATCAACAAAGCATAAAAAATATAGGTTTTAAAATTTTTCTTGGACCTTTTTGGTATACACGAATATGAGGAGGGATTTTTTTTTCATACCTTTGAAGATCTCTCCTTCGTTTCTTTTCGATCCTTTACCACTAAGCCTTCTGAGCTATAACCCGCGATCTAGCAATTCTGTGTGGGCATGTCACGAATTCCGAGAGTTCTTGAATGGAGGCTATCCAGATGGAGAAGATAACACATTGTCTCCTTTGTTGAGTTCGGCCAAGCTTGAGCTAAAGAATTCTTTTTTCTTTTTCCTCTTCTCCTTGCCACTCCACTCTCTCTCAATATTAGGGTTTTGTTGTCTTGTTTCCTGATATTATATATATATATATATATATATATATATATATATTATCAGGAGACTAGGGTTTTAGTGAACTAGTTAAAACATGATTCCAAATCCTATTTTAATATTTATTGTCATTAAGACTTGAGTCCTCTTTTAAAGGAAATAAAAATAATCTCTATTATTTTAATCCTTTACTCTTGTCAAGGTTCGAACCTGTAACTAATTTTTAATTATTAATTTGTCAATTAATAATCATATTATTAATTAAATTTAAGTATTCAATTAAATAATTGATTGTAGTGGGTATACTTGGCTTGAGAGAAAACATATCTACCCAATACAAGATATATATTCCAATTTATAAACTCAAAATAAATTGATACTAATCATGAACTAAGAGAGGGCATATCTGTTATAACCCCGTTCACCGGTTATGCAACGGAACCAGGTTTTTTTTTATACATATCATATCTTTATCTGGGACCAGTGAACTTTGGATCGTAATTATTTTTCGAAACTAATACATACAATATGTAAACGCAGGAAATTGTAATCAATAAAATCAGAAGAATAAAATCTTACCAATGTTAGGAGGCTCATTCACTTTACGATATGCTCCTGTCTGAACCAATCTTACCAACATTTGGAGATTACTTCACTTTACGATGTGCTCATGTTTGAACCACTCGATCTTCCTCGCTATCTCCCGGATCTGATAACTACGTGTGGGCGCAACACGGTCTCAGGAACTTGAATGGAGGATGTAGAGGAATACTTGAAGAAACTCTTTCTTCTCAATTTGGTGTATTGATTTCACGCACATATAAATTGCATCTCATGCAAATAATATATATTGCTTTAGATATATATATCTATATTTTTTTTTCTTCAATCACACACCTTTATCACAAATTTATATATCACTCCTCTGCTCAAAATAGGCAGCAATATATATCTTCTTTTATTTTTTGTTCCAGGCCGCCAAAGAAAACTATTGCCTCTGATTTCTATCTTTTCCATATATATATATATATATATATATATATATATATATATATATATATATATATATATATATATATATATATATATATATATATCTTTTTTCATGCCTTTCTTCAGGCAGCAATGTATATCTCTTTTTTCACCCTCTGCATGCGTACAAATATTATATATATATATATATATATATATATATATATATATATATATATATATTTCCTATTTTGTATCCTATACAAACATTTATATATGTGCATACACCAATTTGCATCCAATGCAATATCTTGTGTTATAATTGATATATATATCTTTTAATTATCTCTTTCAAATATATCTAATACATTAAAAGTGATAATAAGTATTTTAAATTTAAACTTAAATTCAAATACTTAGATAAATGATTTAGTAAAATAAAATAATCCTATTATTTTATCTTAACCTAAATCCATATATCAACTAACACCCTCCAATTAATAGTTAATTAATAATTCATAATTATCAATATAATTAAATAATCTAGTTAGTTAATTGATTTAACTACTAACATTCATTAATTAAATAATCTAATTATTCAATTAATTCCCGAATATACATATGCCACTTTTGTAATACAATTAATTGGACAATCCAATTAATTTATCGTGACCCTTGTTATCTAAATCGATTGGGCTAGCAAGGGGACCTAATGGACCCACAGTATTTTCAGCTCCAATAATCATCAGAATAATTAACTAAACTCTTTAATTAATATTCCTTGATTATTAACTCTGGTGTTATTCTACTAAAAACCCGAAGCTGCAATCTCTCAACTGTAGACGCTTTTACACAGACCGATACAACTCGGTGTCCATCGATATAACTATTACACATGGTGTGATCCTCCACAGTAGTTCATAATTAGAGCTAGGTCATAATGTCCGTTATACCCTTCTAATTCATAAATCCTTTAAGTACCATTGATTCTATAATGAACAATAAATCCTATTTCCTTACGGAATTAGGAGAGCACTCATATTGTCCAAGTCCCGAATCAACCTTTAAGGGAACTACCATCTACTTTTCATAAGAAGGAGTGGATTCCACTATTGTGTACAAACCTTTCCAGCCACAAGCCAAACCGCAATCCCAACATACGGAGCATATTGATCAGGAATAGCATCCGACCTTACATATGGTATATCAAAGACCACGATCTAACCTGAAAGAGTCGATAAGACACTCAGGATTAAGATCACCCACATATAGCCATCGTTAGTTGATATATATGAATCTCATCGGTAAACGGATCTTGGTGAGAGATTCATATAGATCATGACCTAGTTTTATATGATCACATCATACAAGGTTCCTCCATTCTCATATCTCATATGAATGGTTCAAGATAGAATCATCGTACATTATTGAATGGACCACAGCTATAGATTAACCACAACTAAAGTACCCATCTTTATTTGCTATCAACGAACTCTTTAGATTGCACGTCTATTACTGTATCCGTCTGTATATGACACTCATATACACAGTTCGAGATTACATCCGGCAATCTTGGATGTTAAATATATGCACAAGTTATAAAATACATAACACAACAAGAATGAATTGAACTTTTCCTTTTATTTATTTCATAAATCCATTTACAAATTACATCTTTAGGGCATAAACCTCAGCAATCTCCCACTTGCACTAAAGCATGTGAGGCATGTCTCGTAACCCTAGACCATCTAGGTGACCCAAAAACACTTTAGCCGGTAAGGTCTTTGTAAATGGATTAGCATGATTGTCTTGTGAGGCAATCTTGGTGACGATCACATCTCCTCTTTGCACTATCTCTCTAATGAGATGATACTTTCTCTCTATATGCTTCCCTCTTTTGTGGCTTCTTGGTTCTTTAGAATTAGCCACATCACCACTGATATCACAATAAAGTGTGATGGGCCTATCCAGATCTGGAACAACTTCCAGATCACTCAAGAACTTACGGAGCCAAACAACCTCTTTAGCAACTTCACAAGCGGCTACATATTCGGCTTCCATGGTGGAGTCAGCAATGCAAGATTGCTTGATACTTCTCCACACAATGTCTCCACCACCCAGGATGAATACTGATCCAGACGTGGATTTCCTAGAATCCCTGTTTGACTGAAAATCAGAATTCCTGTATCCTAACGAGATCAAATCCTGGCCGAAATACAATAGCATATAGTCTCTCGTTCTCCAAAGATACTTGAGAATTGTCTTGACAGCAACCCAATGATCCAATCCTGGGTTGGACTGGTATCTGCTGACTACTCCCACTGCATAACAGATGTTTGGTCTCGTGCATAACATAACATACATGAGACTACCTACTGCCGATGCATAGGGTACATGTCTCATATCCTCAACTTCTTGAGGTGTCTTAGGACACTGTTCCTTAGACAAGTGAACTCCATGCCTAGAAGGTAAATTACCTTTCTTGGAGTTTTGCATCAAATATTGCACAAGAATCTTGTCGATATATGATGCCTGAGACAGTGTTATGAGTTTGTTCTTACGATCCCTTATAAGTTGGATCCTTAGAATATAACTCGTCTCTCCTAAATCTTTCATTTGGAATTGGCTAGCCAGCTAGCTCTTTACATTAGACAACACTCTCACATCATTCCCAATGAGTAGGATATCATCTACGTATAGGACCAAGGAAACTATTTTTTTATCAAAGATGCGATTGTAGATATAAGGCTCATCGACGTTCAGCTCAAAGCCATAGGTTTTGATCACATAATCAAACCTAATGTCCCAAGATCTAGATATTTGCTTAAGTCTATAGATGGACCTTTACAACTTTCAAACCTTTTGCTCTTGATCTGGAGATGCAAATCCCTCTGGTTGCATCATAGATGCTCTCATCAAGATTGCCATTCAAGAATGCAGTCTTGACGTCCATTTGCCAAATTTTGTAATCAAAATAGGCACCAATGGATAGGAGAATCCTAATAGACTTAAACATGGCTACTGGCGAGAAGGTCTCTTCATAATCCACCCCCTCTTTTTGGGTATAACCCTTGGCCATTAGCCTTGCTTTGAAGGTCTCTGCCTTCCCGTCTACTCCTCTCTTTCTCTTGTAGATCCACTTACACCCTATGGGTTTTACCCCATTCGGTAAGCCTAAAAGATTCCAAACTGAGTTAGAGTACATGGACTCCATCTCGAGATTCATAGCTTTAAGCCATTCCTCTTTATCAGGATCTTCCATTGCATTCTTAAATGTCAATGGATCATCCACACTATCAGCAGAGACAACACCTTGTCCCTCACCTATACCGAAATAGCTTTCAGGTTGTATCACAACCCTCTCACTACGTCTATGTGGTAGTGTATCCTGATCAGGAACCATTTGACTCTAAGATGTTTATGGATCAACGATTCTTGTTGATGAAGCACTAGTCTTACCAGGCTCCAACTCATTCAATACAATCTTAAAACGAGGTTAATGGTCACTAATGTAATTGTCCTCAAGAAATGTTGCATTTGTCGATACAAATACTTTGTTGTTTTCAGGACTATAGAAGTGTCCACCTCTGGTCTCCTTGGAGTATCCTACAAACAGGCAAACAACAGACTTGGAGTCTAGATTTCCAGTTCTATTCTTCAGCACGTTTGCTGGACACCCCCATATGAGAAAATATCGTAAACTAGCTTTACGACCATTCCACAACACTAGGGGAGTCTTAGGGACAGATTTGGATGGCACTACATTCAAAATGTATACCGCTATTTGTAACGCATATCCCCAAAAAGAATTTGGTAATGATGAGAAACTAATCATAGATCTCACCATTTCCATTAGGGTTCTATTTCTCCTCTCCGCTAAACCATTTTGCTGAGGTATACCAGGAGCTGTGAGTTACGAAACTATCCCATGCTCTACCATGAAGTCTTTAAACTCTCGGTCAAGGTACTCACCTCCATGATCCGATCGTAGTGACTTGATATTCCTACCTAAATGATCATCAACTTCAGCTCGGAATTCTTTGAACATTTCAAACGTTTTCGACTTCCGTTACATTAGGTAGACGTATCCGTATCTTGAGTAGTCATATATAAAAGTGACATAATACTCATAACCACCCCTAGCTTTAGCATTCATCGGCCCGCAGACGTCTGTATGTATAAGCTCTAGCGGTTCTTTAGCTCTAAGCTCTTTTCCAGTAAAAGGTCTCTTATTCATCTTACTTTCCAAACAAGATTCACAGTCAGGTAAGGTGCCAACCTTTAACTCACTTAAAGGTCCGCTTTTTACTAGTCTGTCTATCCGGTCAAGGTTGATATAACCAAGCCTTAGATGCCAGAGATACATGTCATTATCTGGAGAAATCTTATGTCGTTTAGTTTTTGTTTTTTCAACCTTAAACATTTCGGTGTTAAGCAGTGTAGTATGTATTAACGGTCTTAACACATACAAATTGTTTTCATTAATTCCTGAACAAATATTCAGACCATTCTTTCCAATAATAACAAACTTATTATTAAAAGAAACATAATATTTTTGTTCTAACAACTTAGAAACGAAAATCAAATTCCATATAACTCCAGGAATATAAAATACATTATCCAACAATATATAATTATTACAAAAACGTAATCTAATTACGCCCACTGCTCGTGCCGACACGACATCCCTTGACCCCACACGCATTGAGATGGCTTGCTCCTCTAGTTGTGTCCAAGAATCAGTTCATTGTAAAGAAGAACAAACATGGTTAGTGGCCCCCGAATCAACTATCCAGGGTGAAGAATCATCTTCCATTAAAAAAGACTCAAGAACAAGTAAATCATATTTACTTTTCTTGGACTTTTTTTGGTTTGGGCTTTCTTGGGGATGGGATTACCTTTCCCAGTAGACCTCTTTCTCTTCTTATTATTAGAGTAGGAAGATGTTTCGGCAATATTTGCCTCACCGGTCTTACCCTTGTTGTCTTTAGTCAAGGACTCAAAGGTAGTGAGCTCATTAAGCAACTGTGTGATATTGAACCTTAACTTGTTCATCCCGTAGTTGCTCTTAAACTGATTGAAACTCTTCGAAATAGTCGTCAATATGATGGTCACTTGACGGGGTTCGTCAATGGCCCCGCCATTGACTTCTGCCTTATTGAAGTAGGACATCATGCTCAGGACATGTTCCCAAACTGACGTACCTTCCTTCATACTAGTGAGTATAGCGGAACGAACAACTTCATGCCGCTTTTGCTCGAATGGCTGCCCGAACATAGCTTGCAATGACTCCACGATTTCGAATGCTGAAGTCATTGCTTTATGCTTTATGACAAGCACGTATGTTATAGAAGCCAACAGATATGTCTGGGACTTCTTATCAGATGAGACCAATCGCTCGTATGCCTTACGAACAGTTCATGTGGCATTGGCAGCAGGCGCTGGAGGTCATCCTCGGTAAGCACAAACTTGAGGTCTTTGGTGACCAATATTGCATTAATGTTAAGTTTCCACTTAGTGTAGTTATCACCAGTTAATTTGTCGTTTGCGAGAATTTGAAGTAATGCAGAAGACATTATTGCTGAAATAAATTAACATTCATTCAGCCATTTATTTAAAAAAGTTCAAGTGCTTTGGCATAAATTTAAACATGATGTGTGGACATGTTTAACTAACTAGAACTACCCTAAAACTAGTTGCTATACCACGACAATCCAATATACGACAAAGAAGTGCCGCCTTAGGGTCGGTCAAGTCTTTGCATGTTGGACCGAGACATTCTCAATCAAATGATATTCTTGAATAACTCTTATTCCATATCATTCAACCATCGTTAATTCAGTCAGGTTCTTAATTAACAAACTTAATCAAAACCTTCGTGAGTGTAACCCACCATTTCAGATCTTATGAGCTTAACTCGAGAATTGCTGCCTTAGGGTCGGTCAATCTCGAAATTGTGGGGGTTTATGCCCTAAAGATGTACTTTGTAAATGGATTTATTAAAAAAATTAATGGAAAAGTTCAATTCATTCTTGTTGTGTTGTTTATTATATAACTTGTGCATTTATTTAACATCCAAGATTGTCGGATGTAATCTCAAACTGTGTATATGAGTGTCATATACAGACGGATACAGTAATAGACGTGCAATCTAAAGAGTCCATAGATAGCAAATAAAGCTGGATACTTTATTTGTGGTTAATCTATAGCTGCGGTCCATTCTGTAATGTACAATGATACTATCCTGAATCATTCATGTGAGATATGGGAATGGAGGCACCTTGTATGATGTGATCATATAGGACTGGGCCATGATCTATATGAATCTCTCACCAAGATCCGTTTACCGATGAGATTCATATATATCAACTAAAGATGGCTATATGTGGGTGATCTTAATCCTGAGTGTCTTATCGACTCCTTCAGGTTAGATCGTGGTCTTTGATATACCATGGGTGAGGTCAGATGCATTTCCTGATCAATATACTCCGTATGTTGGGACTGCGGTTTGGCTTGTGGCTGGGGAAAGTTTGTACACAGTAGTGGAATCCACTCCTTCTTGTGATAAGTAGATGGTAGTTCCCTTAAGGGTTGATTCGGGGCTTGGACAATATGACCGCTCTCCTAATTCAGTAAGGAAATATGATTTATTGTACATTAGAGAATCAACGGTACATAAAGGATATATGTAATTAGAGGGGTATAACAGACATTATGACCCAGCTCTAAATATGAACTATTGTGGAGGATCACACCATATGTAATAGCTATATCGATGGACACCGAGTTATATCAGTCTGTGTAAAAGCGTCTACGGTTGAGAGAGTGCAGCTTCGGGTTTTTAGTGGAATAACATCGGAGTTAATAATCAAGGAATATTAATTGAAGAGTTTAATTAATGATTTCGAGGATTATTGGAGCTCAAAATATTGTGGGTCCATTAGGTCCCCTTGCTAGCCCGATTGATTTAGGTAACAAGGGTCACGGTGAATTAATTGGATTGTCCAATTAATTGTTTTACAAAATTGACACTTATATATTAGAAAATTAATTGAATAATGAGATTATTTAATTAATAAATTTTAATAGTTAAATTAATTAAATAATTAGATTATTTAATTATATTGATAATTATAAATTATTAATCAACTATTAAATAGAGGGTGTTAGTTGATATATCGATTTAGGTGAAGATAAAATAATATGATTATTTTATTTTACTAAATCATTTATCTAAGTATTTGAATTTAAGTTTAAATTTAAAATACTTATGATCACTTTTAATATTTTAGATATATTTGAAAAAGATAATTAAAAGGTATATATCAACTAATAACACAATAGATTGTATTGGATGCAAATTGGTGTGTACATGAAACAATAGTCAAAAGAAGAATTTGCATATGATGAAATTACTTAATTTTTTTTATATATAGATAGATATATATTGATAAAAGCAGATGCGTGTAACTGTTATAGATATAAAAGCAAAGCAGAGGCATGCAACTAAATTGTGAGCATGCATATTTTGGGTGTGTAAAAGCAAGCAGCAGTTTTAGATATATATTTGATATAAAACCGAGAGCAGCAGTTTTATATATATATATCGGTGTAAAAGCGAGAGCTGCAGTATATATATATATTCGTGAAGAACGAAGCAAGCTTTATATATATATATATATATATATATATATATATTGTTTTATGTTTTGTGTGTTTTTGAAACACATAGAAGAAAGAGTTTCTTTAAATCTCTCTACATCCTCCATTCAAGTTCCTGAGATCGTAACGCGTCCACACGCAGTTACTAATCCTGAGAGATAGTGAGGAAGATCAAGTGGTTCAGACAGGAACGTATCGAAAAGTGAAGGAGCCTCCAAACGTTGGTAAGATTTTCTTCTTTTGATTTTTGTTGATTACAATTTCCTGTGTTTACATATTGTATGTATTAATTTCGAAAAATAATTACGATCCAAAGTTCACTGGTCCAGATACATATATGATTTGTATAAAAAAATAATAATTTAAAACCTAGTTCCGTTGCGTGATCAGTGAACGGGGTTCCTACAATTGGTATCAGAGCCAATTTATTTTTTCAGAACCGAAAATTGTTTTCGATTCTCCTGTATGTATGAATGTGTAGGCACCATCTTTATGATTGTATGAATGTTTATAATTAAATTGTTTAATTTAAACATGGTTTATCGTAATTTTTTATGGTACTGTGGATTTAGGGTTTATGGGTTGTATAATTTTTATTTTACTGTTATTGTATTGTAAATAATAAAAAAAAAATTGTAACCTGTAAACGAAGAACTGGAAATGAGCGCGACGTCGGCACTGTTCACGGCGTTACTGTTCACCGAACCTGATCACGGTCGGCACTGTTCACCGGGTACTGTTCACGCACGGTTCCGTTGGCAAGTGCTGCCTAGTGTGTTCTGTGCAGATTTTCGTTTCGGATTCATGAGATGAATCGCAGTGACCTGAAAAGATTAGAAGACTCGGAAATGACAAGAAGACCAAGGAATGCCATCGAATTTTTTTTGTAATTTTAGATTCCAATTTTTTAGGTTAAATAATCCACAGTACTCGGTCAATTCATGTATACTTTATATTATATTATGATAAAAGCATTGTCATGCATACGTATGTCATTTAGATTAGATGTGCCTACACAAATATATTTAATATGTCATACATGCATCATAGCCTGATATTTAATGTATTTTTTTTAATGTGATTAAAATGGGTAATATACATAATTGGCTTTGAATAATGAGATTAGTTTTTAATGGTTAGAAAACTTGGTAATTCTCATTAATATTAATCTAGTTATTAAAGAGTTTAATAAGTTAGATTAATAGGGTCATTTATTGTAATTAGGTTTAATATGATTAATTACCTAATAATAAATGATCCAAATAAAGTGTTAGGGTTTTAATAGTTAAAACTTAGTAAATACTAACATAATAATCTAACCCTAGTAAATAGTTTACAAAGGCTTAGATTATTCACTAAAAGATTAGATTTTTAATTGTTAAAAATCATTAATAATTTATTAGTTAATTAGAATTTGGTTCTAATTAGTTAATGCGATAGATAACTTAATTAAAGTTAGTCGTTTAATCCTGTAGAGTCTAGGTGCATTAACAGTTAATAGAAAACCCTAATTTTAAAATAGTGAGTGGGAGAGGGATATATGACATATATATCCCACGGTCTCCATCATTAGTTCAACACCGTGAGATCCGAATGGGGCCTCGTGACCGCTTTGTTTTCATCCTCCCTAAGGAGGGTTTCCACAAAGGTTAATACCAAGGTTGACTTCCTAGCGGATAGGATTTATGAGGGTATTTCGAGATTGACCGACCCTAAGGCGGTAATTCTCGAGCTAAGCTCATGAGATCTGAAATAGTGGGTTACACTCACAAAGGTTTTGATTAAGTTTGTTAATTAAAAACCTGACTGAATGAATGATGATTGAATGATATGGAATAAGAGTTATTCTAGAATATCATTTGATTGAGAATGTCTCGGTCGAACATGTAAAGACTTGACCGACCCTAAGTCGGCACTTCTTTGTGGTATGTTGGATTGTCGTGGTATAGTAACTAGTTTTAGGGTAGTTCTAGTTCATTAAACATGTGCATGCATCATGTTTAAATTTATGCCAAAGCACTCGTACTTGTTTTAAATAAATGACTGAATGAATGTTTAATTTATTTCAGTAATAATGTCTTCTGCATTACTTCAAATTCTCGCAAACGACAAATTAACTGGTGATAACTACACTAAGTGGAAACTTAACATTAATGCAATATTGGTCACCAAAGACCTTAAGTTTGTGCTTAAGGAGGAATGTCCTCCAGCGCCTGCTGCCAATGCCACACGAACTATTCGTGAGGCATACGAGCGATGGGTCTCATTTGATGAGAAGGCCCGAACATATCTGTTGGCTTCTATGACAGAAGTGCTTGTCACAAAGCATGAAGCAATGACTTCAGCATTCAAAATCATGGAGTCATTGCAAACCATGTTCGGGCAGCCCTCCGAGCAAAAGCGATACGAAGCCATTCGTTCTTCTATGCTCACGCGTATGAAGGAAGGTACGTTAGTTCGGGAACATGTCTTGGGAATGATGTCCTACTTCAACACAACAGAAGTCAATGGCGGGGCCATTGACGAACCCGTTCAAGTGAGCATCATATTGACGACTCTTTCGAAGAGTTTCGATCATTTTAAGAGCAACTACGGGATGAACAAGTTAGGGTTCAATCTCACACAGTTGCTTAATGAGGTCACTACCTTTGAGTCCTTGACTAAGGATAACAAGGTAAGACCAGTGAGGTAAATGTTGCCAAACCATCTTCCTACTCTAATAATAAGAAGAGAAAGAGGTCTACTGGGAAAGCGAAGGGTAAGCCCAAACCCAAGAAAGCCAAAAGCAAGAAGAATTCCAAGAAAAGTAAATATGATTTACTTGTTCTTGAGTCGTGTTTAGTGGAAGATGATTCTTTACCCTGGATAATTGATTCGGGAGTCAGTAACTATGTTTGTTCTTCTTTACAATGGACTGATTCTTGGACACAGCTAGATGAGCAAGCCTTCTCAATGTGTGTGGGGTCAGGGGATGTCGTGTCGGCATGAGCAGTGGGCGTAATTAGATTACATTTTTGTAATAATTATATATTGTTAGACAATGTATATTATATTCCTGAATTTACATGGAATTTGATTTCCGTTTCTAAGTTGTTAGAACAAAAATATTCTATTTCTTTTAATAATAAGTCTTTTATTATTGGAAAGAATGGTCTGAATATTTGTTCAGGAATTAATGGAAACAATTTGTATGTGTTAAGACCGTTAATACATACTACACTGCTCAATACCGAAATGTTTAAGGTTGAAAAACCAAAAACTAAACGACATAAGATTTCTTCAGATAATGACACGTATCTCTGGCATATAAGGCTTGGTCATATCAACCTTGACCTGATAGACAGATTAGTAAAAAGCGGACCTTTAAGTGAGTTAAAAGTTGGCACCTTACCTGTCTGCGAATCTTGTCTGGAAGGTAAGATGACTAAGAGACCTTTTACTGGAAATGGGTTTTGAGCTAAAAAACTGCTAGAGCTCATACATATAGACGTCTGTGGACCGATGAATATTAAAGCTAGGGTTGGTTATGAGTATTATGTACTTTTATAGACGACTACTCAAGATACGGATATGTCTACCTGATGCAACGAAAATCGGAAACATTTGAAAAGTTCAAAGAATTTCAAGCTGAAGTTGAGAATCAATTAGGTAGGACTATCAAGTCACTATGGTCGGATCGTGGAGGTGAGTACCTTGACCAAGAGTTTGAAGACTTCATGGTCGAGCATGGGATAGTTTCCCAACTTACAGCCCCTGGTACACCTCAGCAAAATAGTGTAGCGGAAAGGAGAAATAGAACCCTAATGAAAATGGTGAGATCTATGAATAGTTTCTCATCATTACCAAATTCCTTCTAGCGATATGCGTTACAAACACCTGCATACATTTTGAATGTAGTGCCATCGAAATCTGTTCCTAGGACTCCTCTAGAGTTATGGAATGGTCGTAAAGCTAGTTTACGACATTTCTGTATATAAGGGTGTCCAGCACACGTGCTGAAGAACAGAACTGAAAATCTAGACTCCAAGTCTGTTGTCTGCCTGTTTGTAGGATACTCCAAGGAGACCAAAGGAGGACACTTCTACAGTCCAGAGGATAACAAAGTATTTGTATCGACAAATGCAACGTTTCTTGAGGACAGTTATATTAGTGACCATAAACCTCGTTCTAAGATTGTATTGAATGAGTTAGAGCCTGGTGAGACTAGTGCTTCATCAACAAGAGTGGTTGATCAACAAACATCTGAGAGTCAGTTGGTTCCTGATCAGGATACAATACCACCTAGACGTAGTGAGATGGTTGTGAGACAACCTGAACGCTATTAGCTATAGGTGAGGGACAAGGTGTTGTCTCTGCTGATAGTGTTGATGATCCATTGACATTTAAGAATGCAATAGAAGATCCTGATAAAGATTAATGGCTTAAAGCCATGAATCTCGAGATGGAGTCCATATACTCTAACTCAGTCTGGGATCTTGTACACTTACCGGATGGGGTAAAACCCATAGGGGTATAAGTGGATCTACAAGAGAAAGAGAGGAGTAGACGCGAAAGTAAAGACTTTCAAGGCAAGGCTAGTGGCCAAGGGTTATACTCAGAAAGAAGGGGTCGATTATGAAGAGACCTTCTCTTCAGTAGCCATGTTTAAGTCTATTAGGATTCTCTTATCCATTGCTGCCTATTTCGATTATGAAATTTGGCAAATGGACGTCAAGACTGCATTCTTGAATGACAATCTTGATAAGAGCATCTATATGATTCAACTAGAGGGATTTATGTCTCCAGATCAAGAGCAAAAGGTTTGTAAGCTGTAAAGGTCCATCTATGGACTTAAGCAAGCATCTAGATCTTAGAACATTAGGTTTGATGTTGTGATCAAAACCTATGGCTTCGAGTAGAACATCGATGAGCCTTGTGTCTACAAGCGTATCATTGATAAGAAAGTAGTTTTCTTGGTCCTATACGTAGATGATACCCTACTCATTGGGAATGATGTGGGAGTGTTGTCTGATATAAAGGGCTGGCTGGCTAGCCAATTCCAAATGAAAGATTTGGGAGAGGTGAGTTATGTTCTAGGGATCCAACTTATAAGGGATCGTAAGAACAAACTCATAGCACTGTCTCAGGCATCATTTGTCGATAAGATTCTTGTGCGATTTTGATGCAAAACTCCAAGAAAGGTAATTTAACTTACAAGCATGGAGTTCACTTGTCTAAGGAACAGTGTCCTAAGACACCTTAAAAAGTTGAGGATAGGAGACGTGTTTCTTATGCATCAACAGTAGGTAGTCTCATGTATGCTATGTTATGCACGAAACCGGACATCTGCTATGCAGTGAGAGTAGTCAACAGATACCAATCTAACCCAGGATTGGATCATTGGGTTGCTATCAAGACAATTCTCAAGTATCTTTAAAGAACGAGAGACTATATGCTAGTGTATTCCGGGCAGGATTTGATCCCGTTAGGATACACGGATTCTGATTTTTAGTCAGACAAGGATTCTAGGAAATCCACGTCTGGATTAGTATTCATCCTGGTGGTGGAGCCATTGTGTGGAGAAGTATCAAGCAATCTTGCATTGCTAACTCCACAATGGAAGCCGAATATGTAGCTGCTTGTGAAGTTGCAAAAGAGGCTGTTTGGCTCCGTAAGTTCTTGAGTGATCTAAAAGTTGTTCCAGACCTGGATAAGCCCATCACACTTTATTGTGATAACAGTGGTGCTGTGGCAAATTCCAAAGAACCAAGAAGCCACAAGAAAGGGAAGCATATAGAGAGAAAGTATCATCTCATTAGAGAGATAGTGCAGAGAGGAGATGTGATCGTCACCAAGATAGCCTCACAAGACAATCATGCTGATCCATTTACGAAGACTTTACCGACTAAAGTGTTTTCGGGTCACCTAGATGGTCTAGGGTTACGAGACACGCCTCACATGCTTTAGTGCAATTGGGAGATTGTTGGGGTTTATGCCCTAAAGATATAATTTGTAAATGGATTTATTAAATAAATAAAAGGAAAAGTTTAATTCATTCTTGTTGTGTTGTTTATTATATAACTTGTGCATTTATTTAACATCCAAGATTGTCGGATGTAATCTCAAACTGTGTATATGAGTGTCATATCCAGATGGATACAGTAAGAGACGTGCAATCTAAAGAGTCCATAGATAGGAAATAAAGCTGGATACTTTATTTATGGTTAATCCATAACTGCGGTCCATTCCGTAATGTACGATGATACTATCCTGAATCATTCAGGTGAGATATGGGAATGGAGGCACCTTGTATGATGTGATCATATAGGACTGAGCCATGATCTATATGAATCTCTCACCAAGATCCCTTTACCGATGAGATTCATATATATCAACTAAAGATGGCTATATGTGGGTGATCTTAATCCTGAGTGTCTTATCGACTTCTTCAGGTTAGATTGTGGTCTTTGATACACCATGGGTGAGGTCAGGTGTATTTCCTGATCAATATACTCTGTATGTTGGGATTGCGGTTTGGCTTGTGGCTGGGAAGGTTTTTACACAATAGTGGAATCCACTCCTTCTTGTGAGAAGTAGATGGTAGTTCCCTTAAGGGTTGATTCGAGGGCTTGGACAATATGAGCGCTCTCCTAATTCCGTTAGGAAATAAGATTTATTGTTCATTAGAAAATCAACTGTACTTAAAGGATATATGTAATTAGAGGGGTATAACGGACATTATGACCCAGCTCTAATTATGAACTATTGTGGAGGATTTCACCATGTGTAATAGCTATATCGATGGACATCGAGTTATATCAGTCTGTGTAAAAGCGTCTACAGTTGAGAGAGTGCAGCTTCAGGTTTTTAGTGGAATACCACCGGAGTTAATAATCAAGGAATATTAATTGAAGAGTTTAATTAATGATTTCGAGAATTATTGAAGCTCAAAATACTGTGGGTCCATTAGATCCCCTTGCTAGCCCGATCGATTTAGGTAACAAGAGTCACGGTTAATTAATTGGATTGTCTAATTAATTGTGTTACAAAAGTGACACGTATATATTCGGAAATTAATTGAATAATGAGATTATTTAATTAATGAATGTTAATAGTTAAATTAATTAAATAATTAGATTATTTAATTAGATTATTTAATTATATTGTTAATTATGAATTATTAATTAACTTTTAAATGGAGGGTGTTAGTTGATATATTGATTTAGGTGAAGATAAAATAATATGATTATTTTATTTTACTAAATCATTTATCTAATTATTTGAATTTAAGTTTAAATTTAAAATAATTATTATCACTTTTAATATATTAGATATATTTGAAAAGGATAATTAAAAGATATATATCAACTAATAACACAAGAGATTGCATTGGATGCAAATTGATGTGTACATTAAACAATAGTCAAAAGAAGAATTTGCATAAGATTATATATATATATATAGATTGATATATATATTGATAAAAGTAGATGCGTGTAACTAATATAGATATAAAAGCAAAGCAGAGGCGTGCAACTAAATTATGAGCATGCATATTTTGGGTGTGTAAAAGCAGGCAGCAGTTTTAGATATATATTTGATATAAAAACCGAGAGCAACAGTTTTATTTATATTTTATATAAAAACAAGAGCAGATATATATATATATATATATATATATATATATATATATATATATATATATATTCATGAAGAACGAAGCAAGCTTTAGATATATATATATATATTGTTTCATATTTTGTGTGTTTTTGAAACACATAGAAGAAAGAGTTTCTTCAAATCTCTCTACATCCTCCATTCAAGTTCCTGAGATCGTGACACACCCACACGCAGTTACCAATCTCGGGAGATAGCGAGGAAGATCGAGTGGTTCAGACAGGAGCATATCGAAAAGTGAAGGAGACTTCAAACGTTGGTAAGATTTCCTTCTTCTGATTTTTGTTGATTACAATTTCCTATGTTTACATATTGTATGTATTAATTTCGAAAAATAATTACGATCCAAAGTTCACTGGTCCCAGATACAGATATGATATGTATATAAAAAATATATTTTAAACCCTAGTTCCGCAGCGTGACCGGTGAACGGGGTTCCTACAGAAATACCCTCAGAAATCCTATCCGTTAGGAAGTCAACCTTGGTATTGACCTTTGTGGAAACCTTCCTTAGAGAGGACGAAAGCTAAGCCGTCATAAGGCCCCACTCGGATCTCACGGTGTTGAACTAATGATGGAGACCGCGGGATATATATGTCATATATCCCTCTCCCACTCACTATTTTAAAATTAGGGTTTTCTGTTAACCGTTAATGCACCTAGACTCTACAGGATTAAACGACTAACTTTAATCAAGTTATCTAGCGCATTAACTAATTAGAACCAAATTCTAATTAACTAATAAATTATTAACGACTTTTAACAATTAAAAATATAATCTATTAGTGAATAATCTAAGCCTTTGTAAACTATTTACTAGGGTTAGATTATTATGTTAGTGTTTACCAAGTTTTAACTATTAAAACCCTAACACTTTATTTGGATAATTTATTATTAGGTAATTAATCATATAAATCCTAATTATAATAAACGACCCTATTAATCTAACTTATTAAACTCTTTAATAACTAGATTAATATTAATGAGAATTACCAAGTTTTCTAACCATTAAAAAACTATTCTCATTATTCATAGCCATTTATGTATTTACCCATTTTAATCACATTAAAAAAATACATAAAGAATCAAGCTATGATGCATGTATGGCATATCAAATATATTTGTGTAGGCACATCTAATCTAAATGACATACGTATGCATGACAATGCTTTTATCATCACATAATATAAAACATACATGAATTGACCGAGTACTGTGGATTATTTAACCTAAAAATTGGAATTCCTTGGTCTTCTTGTAATTTTCGAGTCTTCCAGTCTCTTCAGGTCACTCTGATTCATCTCATGAATCCTTCTTCGCGTTTTTTCCAGGTCTTCAATATAGGTTACATTTTTTTTACAATACAATAACAGTAAATAATAATAATAATAATAATAATAAAACCTATAAACCCTAAATTCACAGTACCATATAATTAACGATCGATCATGTTTTTATAAATTATATATATATAAAAATATACATACAAAAACAGCATACAATCAATTTAAATCGTGCCTACACAATCATACATAAAGGAGTATCGAAAACAATTTCCTGTTCCGAAAATAAACCTGGCTCTGATATCAATTGTTAGATAAATGTACACAGCGGAACCAGGTTTTTTTTTTATATACAGATCATATCTGTATCTGGGACCAGTGAACTTTAGATTGTAATTATTTTTCGGAATTAATACATACAATATGTAAACGCAGGAAATTGTAATCAATAAAATCAAAAGAATAAAATCTTACCAACGTTTGGAGGCTCTATCACTTTACGATATGCTCATGTCTGAACCAATCTTACCAACGTTTGTTGATTACTTCACTTTACGATGTATCTTCCTCGTTATCTCCCGGATCTGGTAACTGCGTGTGGGCGCATCACTGTGTCAGGAACTTGAATGGAGGATGTAGAGAAATACTTGAAGAAACTCTTTCCTCTCAATTTAGTGTATTGATTTAACGCACACATAAATTGCATCTCATGCAAAAAAAAATATTGCTTTAGATATATATATCTATATTTTTTTTTCTTCAATCACACACCTTTATCACAAATATATATATCACGCCTCTGCTCAAAATAGGCAGCAATATATATCTTTTTTTTTTTGTTCCACGCCACCAAAGAAAACTATTGCCTCTGATTTCTATCTTTTCGCAATATATATATCTTTTTTCACGCCTCTGCTCATGCAGCAATATATATCTCTTTTTTCACCCTCTGCATGCGCATATATATTTATGTATATCTCCTTGTTTATATCCTATACAAACATTTATATATGTGCATACACCAATTTGCATCCAATGCAATATCTTGTGTTATAATTGATATATATATATCTTTTAATTATCCTTTTCAAATATATATAATACATTAAAAGTGATAATAAGTATTTTAAATTTAAACTTAAATTCAAATACTTAGATAAATGATTTAGTAAAATAAAATAATCTTATTATTTTATCTTAACCTAAATCCACATATCAACTAACACCCTTCAATTAATAGTTAATTAATAATTCATAATTATCAATATAATTAAATAGTCTAGTTATTTAATTAATTTAACTACTAACATTCATAAATTAAATAATCTCATTATTCAATTAATTTTCGAATATACACGTGCCACTTTTGTAACACAATTAATTGGACAATCCAATTAATATACCGTGACCTTTGTTATCTAAATCGATCGGCTAGCAAGGGGACCTAATAAACCCACAGTATTTTTAGTTCCAGTAATCCTCAGAATAATTAACTAAACTCTTTAATTAATATTCCTTGATTATTAACTCCGGTGTTATTCCACTAAAAACCCGAAACTGCACTCTCTCAACTGTAGACGCTTTTACACAGACCGATACAACTCGGTGTCCATCGATATAGCTATTACACAAGGTGTGATCCTCCATAGTAGTTCATAATTTGAGCTAGGTTATAATGTCCGTTATACCCCTCTAATTACATATATCCTTTAAGTAGCGTTGATTCTATAATGAACAATAAATCCTATTCCCTTACGAAATTAGGAGAGAGCTTATATTGTCCAAGCCCCGAATCAACCCTTAAGGGAACTACCATCTACTTCTCACAAGAAGGAGTGGATTCCACTGTTGTGTACAAACCTTCCCAGCCACAAGCCACACCGCAATCCTAACATGCGGAGCATATTGATCAGGAACAACATCCGACATCACCCATGGTATATCAAAGACCACGATCTAACTTGAAGGAGTCGATAAGACACTCAGGATTAAGATCACCCACATATAGCCATCGTTAGTTGATATATATATGAATCACATCGGTAAACGGATCTTGGTTAGAGATTCATATAGATCATGGCCCAGTCCTATATGATCACATCATACAAGGTGCCTCCATTCCCATATCTCATATGAATGATTCAGGATAGAATCACCGTACATTACTGAATGGACCATAACTATAGATAAACCATAAATAAAGGACCCACCTTTATTTGCTATCTATGGACTCTTTAGATTTCACGTCTCTTACTGTATCCATCTATATATGACACTCATATACACAGTTCGAGATTACATCCGGCAATCTTAGATGTTAAATATATGCACAACTTATAAAATAAACAACACAACAAGAATGAATTGAACTTTTCATTTTATTTATTTCATAAATCCATTTACAAATTACATCTTTAGGGCATAAACCCCAACAATATATATAATACAAGAAGTAATCAGTTGCATAGAAAATCATTTAATGAAACTAAACAATCAAACAATAAAGATATAGTTGACCACCCACAATTCATGTATAATTACATCACTCCCATTAAGGGTTTAGTTATTCATAATTAAATAACAACGAAGAAATAAATAAGCTAGAGATAAGTAAAGGCCTATCGGTATATTGTGATCTCTTCAAATCTTCAGGCTCCTCTCCTTCTCTTATGTAAGAAATTTGTTCTTCTTTGATATGGGTATGAGTATCTTGTGAGAAGGAAATCAAAGGAATGATCTATGAGTGGTTTTGTGAGGGAAATTGGTGTGAAATTGTGGAAAATGGGTTTGGATTAGGTTGGAGGGTATTGTTAGATCTAAATGAGGGAAACATGGCATAAAAGACTAAGTAGGCGTGTGGGTGAGATCAGAACAAAAAATATATATAGTGTTGCCAAAAATAGGTCTGAGAATATGATATAAGTGAATATGAACCCGATATGAGCGGGTATTGATTCCCGAAGTGCATGGGTATAAATCCATGCACATGGCTTCTGGCCATCTGCTGTTCTTCCATTACCTGGGTAGTGCATGGGTTAGGACTCGTGCAATACTTTCCATCTTGGCACATTTACAATTTGATGACTCTCAGATGCACGGTTAGTGCACTGGTGTGGTATGTTGATTTTGTGAAATGCGCGAGTATGCTAGCCCACACATTACCCATGCACTGACAGTTCATTTTATTGTGCCATGGTGCACGGATCTATTGCGCTGGTTGGGACCCCCACAATGACCAGCCAACTGCTCCACTTATTGAATTTCTGACTTGTTCTGCTCCTGAAAGTCCCGCTTTTCGTCTTCTATACCTTGATCACGTCAATTGCCTGCAAACACTAGAAAAGATCCTATTAGACATACAAAGACATAAGAGAACAAGACAAAGGACATGGAAATGAGGGCCAAAATATACTACAATTTTGGCACGATCAAACACCTTCAAACCAAACCCTTGCTCATCCTTGAGTAAACTTAACACAAAACGAAAACACAAGACAAAATAGCACGACTCTATCTAAAATTTTGCTAGACACATATAACAAAATAACAAGCCGCATTTCCAACTAGATGTGAGATACAATGAAGTGTGACAGAGAAAAGTACGTACATGCAAAATGTTCTAAGGCTACTTAAAAGTACTTAAGGGAAACTCTCACAATTACGAATCCTACACCTAAAAGCACCCTTATATTGGAGACTACTCACTCTCACACCTTAAGTGTAATTTGTTTCGACTCTAAGCCTTATGCGGAGTCTCTATTTTCTTTCCTCTCGGAGTCCTAACTTCACACTCAAGCAAGGTATGCAAAGATAGAGATTATGCTCAGGAATCTAATACATTGCATACAATATAACATTGAAAAATGACCAATATCTTAGTAAACTATCCAATGAAGGAATCAAATGCCATGGACGTGGAAGATCATGCTTCAACAAACATTCCCAATAGCTAGACTTCATCATAGATCAATTAGGTCTTCCCTTTTGGTTGTAATGGGGTCATGGGGTGAAATGTGGTGATAAAAAGAATTAGGAAAATGTTTGGATTCAAATATCACCAATCATGCTAAGACTCAATTACATTACTCACACCCATACTTAGATTTACTTACAAGCAAACGTTAACACTAGCATCTAGGCTTCACTTTCATATGCATTGTGTTTTCACAAGTGTACTCTAATTTATTGAGTACTTCACATTCAAATACAAGGCTTTTTATTTTTTATTTTTCGTACTCTGCAATTTTTTTCTTTTCCTTTGCTTTTTGCACACTTTAAATTTATCAATTAGGCTCATAAGTGCAAAATTTTGGCATTTTTACATTTTTTAGCTCTTTTCTTACACATTTACAACATTACCTAAGTACACACTATTTAAACATACTAGAGGTTTTTCACCTTTCAACCACAAATTACACACCCTAACATGATTAGCAATAAAAGGGTAGGCATGTGTTCAGGCTTTGGTTGTATGGTTACATGTGGTACCAAATGAAATGGGATGTGTTTGGCCTTAAGTTTGGCTTTGGAGCACACAAAAAGGGAGAAGGAAATGTGTTTAGGCTAATTAAAGTGGTTGAATGCACACACATTGCCTAAGATCATTTCCACAAAAATATAATGTAATGTCCTATGGCAATTGATGCACATGACGAGAAAAGTGTTCAAGATTGACCAATGATAGCACTTAAATGCGCTTTTTACAGTTTGTGTTTGTGAACTCACAGGTTGTATTTTTTAAGCATTGTCATCCATAAGAATGCCATATAGGCTAGGTGTGCCTACACTTGCATTATAACATATCAAACATACATAACTAACATGATTTATGTGTTTCTTTTTAACGAGATTAAAATAGGTTTTTCACATAATTGGATATTAATAATGAGATTAGTTTTTAGGAGTAAAAACTTTGTAATTCTCATTAATTTCTAATCTTTTTATTAAAGAATTTAATTAGTTAGATTAGTAAGGCCTAATACGTTATTAGGATTAAGTCGATTAAGGCTTTGATAATAATTGGACAAAATAATGTGATTTTTGTTTTAATAGTTAAAACTTGATAAATTTCACATTTAATTTTAGTCTATTTTAATTTTAAATAGTTTACATAGATTAGAATTCCAATAATAAATTAGATTTTAATAGTTAAAAGTAGGGTAATTTATTAAATGTTAATAGGATAAGATTCTAGTAACGTAACCTAGAAACTTAGATTCTTCTTAGCCGTTAAATCTAAGTTAATCTAGGGTCATAGAGTTTCAATACTCGTAGTAATTAGAAAACCCTAACCTTAAAATAGTGTGTGGGAGAGGGATATATGACAATTTATCCCGTAGTTTTCATCGTTAGTTCAACGCCATGAGATTCGCGCAGGGCCTCTAAACGGCTTTGTTTTCATCCTCCCTAAGAAAGGTTTCTAGGAGAGTCAATACCATGTTTTACTTCCTTACGGATAGGATTTCCAGATGTATTTTAGGATTTACTAACCCTAAGGCAACAACTCTCAAGTTAAATTTATGAGATCTGAAATGATGGGTTACATTCACATGGATTTAGTTAAATGTTTAATTAAAATCCTGATTAAAATAAGTGATGGCTTAATGATATAAGAATAGAGTGTTATTCTGGTGTATTATTCAATCGAGTATGTCTCGATCCAACATGCAAGTACTTGACCAACCCGAAGGCTGACACTTGCTTGTGGTATGTTGGATTGTCATGGAAAAGAAACAATTTTTTAGGGTGGTTTATTCTTATTCGTCAAACATGTTCTTGCATCATGTTTAATATTCTGCTAAATCTTAACACTTGATATGAATGTATGGAATGAATAAATTTCATTTTATTCATATTTATTTTAGCAATGTCTTCTTCACTACTTTAAAGCTTTATGATCTGACCGTGGATGAGAGTTTCTTGACAAAGAGTTTGAAGACTACTTGGTTGTGCTTGAGATTATATCCCAACTCACAGCTTATAGAACATCACAACAGAATGGGGTTACGGAGAGGAGAAACAAGACCCTGATGGAAATGGTGAGATCTAATAAAAGTTTCTCATTATTACAAAATACTTTTTAGGGTTATGTACTACAGACGGCGGCCTATATATTGAATGTAGTTCCATTCAAATATGTTCCTAAGACTCCTCTAGATTTGTGGAATGGTCGTAAAGCTAGTTTGCGACATGTTAGAATATGAGGGTGTTCAGTGTTAGGTTTTTGAGTTGTGTTGGCATTATTCTATATCAAAACAATGTTTCATTTGTATTGATTAGTTGTCTTAGATTGATGATGATTCAAGCTTCAAAGAAGATATGGCTACTTATAAAGTAAGATCAAGTCTTCAAGGAGAAATGTGAATCATTGCTCTACAAAGCTATATTAAGACCTCATTTCCCTTACAATGCTTAGGCACACACACACATTGCATCCATATGTGTCCCAGCATTGTTGTGCCCATTTTGTATAACACATTCACACACTTGATAGTGGTTGCTTATGCATTTGTGCTAAATTGACTAGTTGAAGAAATTGCATCTATCTGGGCTATATCTACGAAATAAGCATTCTTGTGTGGTATGTGTTTGTATGTTTATATGATTGAATAATATAGACCTTGACCTTGAACTTGAATTTGGTATTATTGCATTTCTTATTGAATTTCAGTCATTTCAGTTATCCATACAATTGATTTCGAGTTCCAAGTCAAGAATTACTAAACTTTCTAGTCACTTATCGTGCATTATCTTCGTCTTCATGTATCGAGTCAAATACATAATTTTTAGTCAAAGTTTCATAGACGTGGATATGTGTGTGAGAGTCCCGGTTTGTAATCTGAAAACATATTCAAATTTTGAGCTTGAAAGCCAAAGAACGGTTGAAGAACGAGGGAGGAGCGAAAAGGGAGTAAGGTGATGGCCGAAGGCCATCATGTCTCGTCTGGCGCGTGGCCATCTCGGGCAAGAACCCTTGCTGCCCCTGAGATCCCCACATGCAATCTTGAAGAGGCAGTAGGCATGGGCATAGTTTGGTCTTCTTGCATCTTTCTTTCCCTTTCTTTTAAATATCTCTTCCCTCTCATATTTTCATTTGCAGGAGTTGAAGAAATTTACGTGCAGAAAATTTTCTCTCAAGTTTTCTCACCTTCCAAACACTATATCTTTTTCGTTTGAACTCCATTTTATGTGATTCAAATTGAATAGTTCATCTTTCAATCCTCTATCATTTCCAAGAAGGTTTGAGAGTTTTAATCACCTTTTTGGTTGCTACACACACAAAAATGATATTGCACATTATCTTTCAAGGTATTGAAATTTTATCTTTTGTTTTAATCTTAAATGTGTTCAATTACCTTAGGCTACCTTTTTCCATATATGTATGTATATTGTATATTGTATATAGTTTTATTAGAGTTTTAGAGTCTTTTTAAAGCTAGGTTGAATTGAATGAAAATCTTACATGTTGAGTTAAGTTTTGATTTTTGCCTATGTTTTCACATATTTGAGATTGTATTATGCTAGCTTCTATCTAGGACTTTTTTGTGAACTTTGATTGATTGATTTTGATAAAAAATAGTTCTTAAATGTGTTAGGTGCATTCAATTGAACATAATGTGGAATAACACAATTAATTGGTATCTTAGAGCTATTTGATTTCTAATTGAATATTGTGAATGAAATATGCTCTAGGATTTTTTTTGCTAAAACTTTGATCAATATCATTTTATGATTCTAGCATGTTTTGTGTTTTTTAATTCAAGACATTGGATGTGTGCTAAATGTCTATGCTTTAATTCAAGTTTTAGTTTTCGTGAATGATTCTAGATATTAAGTGTGTTTTGTAGTGTTTTTCACATGTTCTAGAATTATCATTCATGTATAGTAACTCGACTACATTTGTTTATGAGCTTTCAAGCATATGTCTAGTTCCCATAGGATATGTTTGATCATCATATTCTATGTTGAGTGATTGTTTGCATTTATGCACTCATTGATCACATAGGAAGTCCTTGTAAAAGACATGAAGTCTTGGCTAGGACATGTGGTCCAGATAGCTAAGCAAGGAGTCTTGATTATGACATGTGGTCCGGATAATCAAGCATGGTATACTTTCTAGAGGCATGGGTGCCTACGATAGAAAGTAGACTTTTATTGGTAGACTCGGGATATTAAGATGTGATGGAGTCCAATAGCGGGTGAGTCATTTGTTGGCCATTCTTGAGGAATTTCCAACCTCTTAATGGTATTGGCTAGAGTGGACACCAATAGAAAGTGAGTCATTTGTTGATCACTTTTGAGGAATTTCCAATCTACCAACAGAGATTGGGTAGATGTAGAGTCCAATAGAGAGTGTCATTTGTTGGTCACTTTTAAGGAATTTGTTATCTATTTTCCAATAATAAAAGTACCCGATGGTTGTATTCAACTCGTGGATGTTTCCTCTACGGAGGTTTTACCACGTTAAAATAATGTGTCAAATGTCTCTATCTCTATCTCTATATCTTCATATTTGTATGTATGATTAATATATCTTGTTTGAAGATCTTCATTTCTTCACATCTTTGTAAACAAGATTTTTATAGAGAAAGAGATGCACACATTGTTTGTTGAATCAACATTTACATATTGTATTTTTGTAAGTGTTTGAACTTTGCATCTTGTGATATTCCATTTTAAGTTGTAAAGTTTCTCTTAGTGAATTTACATTGTAATATCCAATGTATATATTATGAAATTTGCTCAACATTGAATATATTTATTTATAAGATACACTGGTTCTTGTTATATGTTATGTAGACTAAGGGTGGTGAATTGAGTATACATGCATTAATTGTTTTCTTATAACAATCATGTTAAACATTAATTTGTATGCTTACCAAGGTTTTATCAAAATTCTAAAAAGAGTTTTAAAAAATAGAGTGACATCCTATTCACCCCCCTCTAGTTTTTTAGTATAACCTTGTAGGTATTTTTGTTCAGTACATGTACTGAGGAATGGAAGTGGAAAGTTGGAACCTCATTCATAGGTATGCCTGTTTGTAGGTTATTCAAAAGAGACTAGAGGAGGATATTTCTATTGTCCTCAAGATAATAAAGTGTTTGTATCGACAAACATAACGTTTCTTAAGGAAAACTTTATGAATGATCATAAACCTCGAAGTAAGATTGTATTAAATGAATTAGAACTTGGTACGACTAGTGCTCAGTTGACAAAAGTTGTTGACAAAGTTGTTGTTCCATCAGTATCTGATAGTCAGACATTCTTAGTCTGAACACACTACCGCCTAGACATAGTGGGAGAGTTGTACGACAACTTAATCATTATTTAGGTATTAGAGAGGCATAGATGTCGTCTTTAATGATAATGTGGATCATCCATTGTCATTTAAACATGCATTGGAAGATTATGACAAAGAGGAATGGCTTAAAGCCATGAATCTCAAGATGGAGTCTATGTACTCCAACTTAGTTTGGGAGCTTGTAGACTTACCTGATGGGATAAAACCCATAGAGTGTAAGAGGATCTACAAGAGAAAGATAAGAGTAGACTGGAAAGTAGAGACATTCAAAGCAAGGCTAGTAGCAAAGGGTTATACCCAAAATGAGGGGGTCGATTATGAAGAAACCTTCTCGTTGTGGCTATGTTTAAGTCTATTAGGATACTCTTATCCTTTGCAGCCTATTTCGAATATGAAATTTGGTATAAGGATGTCAAGACTACATTCTTGAATGACAATCTTGATGAGATCATCTACATGATGTAACCAGAGGAATTCGTGTCCCAAGATCAAGAGCAAAGAGTTTGCAAACCACGAAGCTCTATTTATGGACTGAAGCATGAATCTTGATCTTGGAACATTAGGTTTGATACTGCCATCAAAATCTATGGTTTCAGATAAAATGCTGATGAACCTTGTGTCTACAAGCATATCGTTTACAAGAACTAATTAAGATCTATTCGTAGAGGATCATACTTATGTAATAGCTATATCTATGGACACTGAGATTTCGTTCTATGTAATACAAATGCAGTTTCGAGAGTGTAGCCTCGAGTTTTTAGTGGAGTAACTCCAATGCTAATAATCATGGAATACTGATTGAAGAGCTTAATTAATAATTGAGTATTATTGAAGCTCAAAATTGTGGGTTCATTAGGTCCCCTAGCTAGCCTTTTATGATTATTAATAACAAGGGTCATGGTTAAATTAATTAGATAATCTAATTAATTGTGTTACAAAAGTTATACGAATAAATTCAGGAAACTAATTATATAATAATATGATTTGATTAGTATATTAATAATTGAATTATATTAATAATTAAGAATTGTTAATTATGTAATTATTAATAGGAAGTTACAAGTTCAAACCATGACTAATTCAAATGGATTAAAAAATAACCAAGATTATTTTAATCCTAGAGGTCACAGGTTCAAGTTCTAGTGGTGACCAAATTAAATAGGATTTAGAATTCTATTTTAACTTGGAATGTAAAACCTTAGGATCTTGATATAAATAAATAAATACATATCAGGAAACAAAAAGCATGCAACCTAAAACGTAATACAGAGAGAAAGGGTGCAGCCAAAAGCAAAATGAAAAAAAAATGTTTTCCTTTGTTCTTGTAAGAACCAGCTGAACTCAAAAGGAGAGGACAAAGTGTTGTCTTCTTGTTCTTCTGTAACCTCTATCTAGTCTTGTCCGTATCCGTGATGTGCTGACACACAAGTTATCAGATCGCGAGTTATAGCTCAGAAAGCTTGGTGGTGAAATCGGGTTCAAAGTTTTTGGTGAACAATCAAGTATACTTTAAGTGTATTTTTTTTATACGTGTATATACAAATATCAATTAAGAAAATATGTTTTCTAAAGGAAAAGTTTAAAAACCTATATATATATATATCCTACTGCTAAATTTTTATCAAAACCTTAATTTTTTTCCTACACCTGGGACGTATGCCAATCCATCCGTCGAGCCTGATACATTTTACTTGAGGATTGAGCATATTACGGAAGATTCTAGGATGCATACCGGGCAGAGCAACAGGGAGACAATTGAGCCTATCATTGAGTCCCCATATTCACACACAGGCATAGTGTCATTCATGAGGGGACGAGTTCCACCTGGACCAGAAGGTTTTCGCTATTCTATTTCAGGTGTCCGGTTCACCCCTTTAGACACCACTAGTACCAGTGACCCCTGCAGCAACAGTAGTAGCTCTATGTAGTCATATTAGTAATCTGCACTTTTTTTACATTTCATATTTCACAGCAGTTGTACATACTTTTACTTTCAGTGTTATATATATTACTTAGTTTATATTTTTACATACAATTATATTAGTTGATTACATTTTAGATTTAAGTGTGGAATTTTGTTCTTAGAATGATAGTGCCTAGGACAATACTATCTAGTAGACTAGGACAATTTTAAATATGTTCATGAGATGTCTATGATTGTATATATTTAGGTTCTGTTTTGATTTGCAAAGTTGTTTGTTGGCCAAAACACCAAACCAAGGAACTCTAAGTCGTTGTCTCCCATGTGCAAACATTGAGGATATTGTCGAGTTTAGGTTTGGAGGTGTGGGCACGATAACACATTGTTTATTTGTTTGTATATATATATATAGGTTTGTATAGTGTCTTTGTGTTATTCACAAAAAAATTCAAATTTTTCCGATTGAGCCAATTGAACATGTTATTTAACTTGATGCTTAGGTGAATGAGTTGTTAAGGAATGTCATTCATGTGAAAATTGCTAAATTGTAGCTACCATAATGGCATTCTGAGATAACATTGCGCATTGTGTGATAATCCCTTTCTCTTTTGCTTAGTTAAAAGGACTAATTGGAAGATTGCTTGAACTAATAGTGGAGACTACCCTTAAGAAATAGAGCCTAAATGTTCATCTTGTGAGGGTAAACACACTTCAGAATGTCATTGATGATCTCATTTTGCATAATTCTTTGACCATAAAACATGAAAATTGTGGACTGCTTGCTAAAACTTGTATTCCCTTTTTAGACAGACTTGCGGATATGATTCTAGGCATGCGTGCTTAACTACTATATATCTTATCCGAACACTGTCCTTGTTTTGTATGTGTGCTCCAATTGCCAATTTAAGGCCAAACACAAACCATTCATTTCATTCACTACTAAATATCCATACATTACACTTGGAATTCTTTAGTGACTGATCCTAAATTCTGCATATTTATAAATGCAAATGTTTAACTCAAAATTTTAAATAGTGTATGCTCAGACAATTATAGGTAATTGTTCAAATATTCCTGGCAAATTGTAAAAGTGCTAAATGAAAAACGCTAAAGCCATAGTACCCAATTGGAAAGTACTCGAATTTGAGTACCAATTAGTATAAGTTGAAATGTAAAGCTTAGTCTAGACAATCGTAGACATTATGTAATGAGCTGATAAATTGAAATTGTTAAGTGATCAATAACTTTAGAATTCCATCAAATTCCTTCCATTCACCCTAAATTACCATTGGCCCTATTACAACTAAAGGAAAGACCTAAGTTGATCTTGTAGAAAGTCTAGCTTGTGAATGCGAGTAAAAGCATGTTATTTCCACATTCGTGACATATAAATTCATTCATTCATGAAACAGATTCCACAGATTATGCTTTATTTTAGAATACATATATGTTACATTTGATTCTTATACATATATTCTTACTCGTATACGTTTGATTGAGAGTTCTTAGGATTCTGAGAGAAAATCCTACTAAAACCCATTGAGGATTAGAGTCAAGGAGAATTAAGTCCTTGCCTTTGAGTGCTTTGTTTTTGAAGCTTAGTATTTATAGTAAGGGATTCACATTGTTACATGTTTTTTAAGGTAGACATTGTGCTAGTTTCTAACCAGAGATATAGGCTTGTTTCATTCCTAAATAAGCACATCTCTTTTAGCATCGTGTTTGGCTATCAGAAACATTTTCCTGATTTTTTATCTGTTGCATGTTTGCTAGTACATATTATAGTTGTATTGTTTTTAGTTTTATTGTTTATAGTTTGCTCAAGGACGAACAAAAGTCAGGTTTGGGGATTTGATCGTGCTCCAAATGTTTACATTTAACACTCCCCTTACTTGAATTTTGTAATCGTTTTCCAAGAATATTTGGTGTTTAATGATGTAAATAAGTCATTTTAGGTATTCTCGGTGTTTCAAGGGCATTTTGGACCAAAGTGGCAAAAAGAAGGCAAAGAAGGCAAAGAAGGCAAAATAGAATAAATTGTGCCTCCGCAGGAAACTACCGCGAAAACAAGCCGCGTGAATAAGTAGGCAAGGTCACACTCCCTATTCAGTGAGAATGATCAAGTGAAACAAGCCGCGGAAAAGTCAGATGAGTTCACACTCCCTGCCTTGCAAGAAAGAAGCCACTGAAGAAAGCCGATGGAGAACTTGGCATGATCAAGACCTTCTTCCTCATAGGAAATTAACCAAAGGATCCAACTCGCGAGAGAACTTGGCATAATCAAGACCTTCTGCCCTGCGGGAAAGTAACTGCGGGAGCCTACCAGCCTAAAAATCTGGTGAGGTGAGACCTACTATTCCACGTGAATAAAGCCACGTAATGGGAAACTACCCGTGAAAGTTTCTCACGGGAAACTCTGACCTGCTGCAAGTGGATTCTATCCAATCCAAATCAAGAAAATCAGTCCCTTCTCGTTCACTTGCCTGAACTACCCATTAAAGTCAACCAAGTTGGCAATACTTGCTCTTTAAAAATGCTTCCCCCATACACATCACATCTCATATAACTCTATTGAGGTGTTTAAGAGTTCCAATCACCCACACTTAAAAGAGATTTAAATTATTCTAGAGATTCTAACCTAGATGCTTAGTTTTAGAGAGATATTTTATAGATAGCATTTATTAGAGAGAGTGTTCTTAAACCTCTCACGAGTTTTTTAGCACTTTCTAGGCAACCAAACACCCATTTTGGTACCATAACGTATATTACTTCAAGTTTCCATAGAAGAAGTTATTGCTTGGATTGCAAAAGGGAACATTCTTCATTACAAAGTTTATCAATCGGTGATGATTTCTTCTATTATACTTTCTTACTTCATTTACTCTGTGTAATTAAACTCTTCTTTGTTGGGGGTTAGATGTAATTCTTGTAAATAACCTTGCTATATAATTAATATATGTATTATACACTATCTTGAGTTTGTATGTGTATACTTATGATCTATTTTTGTTTGGTTGTTGATACAACCACTCATCTTTCATTCAATGCACACAAGACACTTGTAGTTGTAAGATGCAATAAGTGACCATAAATGCATGTACAACTTACATATCTATGTGTGGAGATTACCTATTTGACTCATGATTTAAGGTTGAATGGGGAATATCTGCCAACTCTCCCAAGCAATTCTCCTTTGATCACTTCTCTAGATATAGGTAGTGGTCAAAGTGACGTATAGTACTTTTATCTTGTTATTAAGATGCACGCTTAGGTTGTTAGTGAAGTTGCTTAAATAAGATTGATTTGTTAAATAGGTTATTACTTGAATGAGTATTCCGCTCGTAAATCCATTAATCTTGTATTAAATCCAAGACTTTGTAGTTATAGACATAATCAATTCACATCTTAGCATAATTATATTGTTTTTAATTTAGTATCACCATAGTGGAAAGTACAAGTGACATGTTTGTTATTGCTTTCTATCTATTTTAGGTCGTAAATCTGCATCCTCGTGAGAACGACAACCCGTCCTTGAGTCCTTTCATATGAGCTGAACAACTCGTGCACTTGCGATGGGTGAAACACTCGCACTCCCCTTTATATAGCAGTGTAGTTTATAGTGGACTTCGTTTAATGATTAGTTAGAAGAATCGATAAGGGTGTGTCAATAGAGCAGATCTACCCAATCCAAATAGATATATATTCCAATTTATAAACTCAAAATAAATTGATACTAATCATGAACCAAAAGAGGGCATATGTACTTAATTCAAGAAGTAATCAATTGAAAATCATTGTATAATTACATCACTCTCATTAAGGGTTTAGTTACTCATAATCAAATAACAAAGAAGAAATAAATAAGCTAGAGATAAGTAAAGACCCATTGTCATAATGTGATCTCTTCAAGTCTTCAAGCTCCTCTTCTCATTCTATGCAAGAAATTTATGCTTCTTTGATGTGTGTATGAGTTTCTTGTGAAAAGGAAATCAAAGGAATGATCAATGAGTGGTTTTAAGAGGGAAATTGGTGTGAAACGGTGGAAAATGGGTTTGAATTATGTGAGAGGATATTCTTAGATCTAAATGAGGGAAAACTGATGTAGAATGCTAAGTGGGTGTGTAAGTGAGATCAGAACAAAATGTATATATAGTGTTACCGAAAATAGGTCTAAAAATCTAATGTAAGCGAATCTAGGCCTAATGTGTGCATGTCTGGATTCCTGATGTGTGCAGGTATGGGCCGGCACGATGACCCATACACATGGCTTCTAGCCATCTTCTATTTTTCGATTCACAGGTAGTGTACGAGTTAGGACCCCATATAGTACCCGCCATCTAGGCACATTTGTAATTTGATTACTTTCGAATGCACGGTATGTACGCTGGTGTGGTATGCTAATTTGGTGAAATGTGCCGGTAGGCTGAACTGCGCATTACCCACGCACTAACACTTCATTTTGTTATTCCATAGTGCATGGATCCATAGCAGCTAGTTGGGATCCGTGCAGTGACCAACGAACGGCTCCACTTCCTGAATTTTTAACTTGTTCAGCTCATAAAAATCCAGTTTTTTATCTCTCTTACATGAATCATATCAATTGCCTACAAACACTAGAAAAGAGCCTACTAGACATATAAAGACATGCTAGAATGAGACAAAGGATATGGAAACGAAAGCCAAAATATACTACAATTTTAGCACAGTCAACATGCACACTAACTAGAGCAAAAGAACAAACATACACTAATGAAAGCAAAAAGTCGATCGACAGACACATATACTAACGAAAGAAAAAATTCTATCCATACACACACACACACACAGAAAATAACAAAAGCAAAAAGTCGATCAACACACACACACACACACTAACAAATGCAAAAATTCGATCAACACACACACACAATAACAAAAGCAAAAAGTTGATCGATACACACACATTAACGAAAGCATAAAGTCGATTGACACACACACACTATCGAAAGCAAAATGTTGATCAACACACACGCACACTAACGAAAGCAAAAATTCGATCGGTCGAGATAGTTGAAATTCCTATAAGGTTATGAACTAAACAACCAAGAGAGGGTGAATAGATTGATATACTATTTTTTTTTAAAAAATTCGATATGTCTTGTCAAACACTAGATGAGCATACAAATTAACAATTAACATGATTGTCAATATATAACAACTATCACATATATGCTCAATACACAACTCTTAGTCTACAAACATAAAAGTAAAAGTATGTAATACACTTAACACATATATGAACAAGAAACAATGTATCTTAATTACAAGTATATTTAATGCAAAGCAAATTCCACAAGTTTTACTTCAAATATTACAATGTAAGAATTTCACAAGATACAATGTTTACACATTACAAAAATACAAGAGACAAATGTTGATTGAACAAATAATGTGTGCATCTCTTTGTCTACAAAAATCTTGATTACAAAGTTATAAAGAAATATAGATCTTAAACAAGATATATTGATTACATATACAAAATATAAAGAGATAGAGATAGTGAGATTTGACACATCATTTTTACGTGGTAAAACCTCCTAAAAGGAAACATCCACGAGCTGATACCATAACCACTGACAAAACAACTTTCACTAGTTGGATAAATGTACACCCTCATAAGTTACCAATCTACATGATACACTTTCTATTGAATATCCCTCCTACCCTACCCTCATGAAAGAGTTGCCTACTCTTTAACCATAGCACATCACATGCCACTAGAGAGCAACTTCCTAACCATAGCAATCTACATGCCACCATGAAGATTTTCTTATACTCTTTAACCATAGCACCTCATATGCCACTAGAGAACAACTTCTTAACCATAACAATCCACATGCCACTAAGAAGATTTTCTCCTACTCTCTAACCACAACACTTCACATGCCACTAGAGAGCAACTCCCTAACCATAGCAATCCACATGCTGCTGGGGACAAATCCTTGCTTAACTATCTAGATCTTCACAATCTTAGCCAAGACTTCCTTGCTCAATATAAAGCTTCACACTCTAAATAAGTCTTCTACCTTTTGCAAGGAAAATGATCAAAGTGAAATGCAAATGATACAAAAACATGCAACATAGAATATGTGATTAATATATCCTATGGAAACTAGAAATGAACAATAAGTACACAATGTATGATTTTCTAGTTTGCAATCCTAAAAACAATGCAATCATACAAATGATGCATGTACATATGAAATGTATGGATTAAGTACACTTCATGAGAAACTAGACATAGGCATCAAAGTACACAAGTCAAAATTTTCTAGTTACCATACATGAATAATATTCTAGAACATGTGAAACACCAAAAACCGATTTAATTTCTAGATATATTTATGCAACTAAAACTTGAATCAAAGTAAATACATTAAGTAAATATTCAAGGTTTTAGTAACAAACAAAAACAGCTAGATTCACAAGATATCATCAAATAAATCTAGCAAATATTTAGAGCATATTTTTCTCACAATAGTCATTTAAAACCAAAATAGCTCTAAATACAAAATCAAATGTGCTAATCCTATTTATCTTTAACTAAAAAGACCTAGCTCATGTAGAAACTATTTATCATCAAAAATCAATCAATTGAAGCATAAATAGTCCTAGATTGATAGCTAGCATAATACAAAACATAAGCATGTGAAAACATAGGTTTTAAGAACACCTAACTCCACATACATGTTTCTAATTAAGCTCATCTAGCTAAAATAGAGTCTCCATCTCTCAATAGCTATTGTTCAAGTAACATACATATATAGAAGAAGAAATCCCAAGTAATTGAAGGATTTGAAGAACAAAAATCAAAAGATGAATCAATACCTTGACAAAAGCGTGCAACTTCGTTTTTTGATGTGGAACCACCACAAACTTGAACAAATGACTTCAAACTCTCTTGAAATGATAGAGGACTCTCTTACAAAGATTCTCTGACTCAAATCACTCAAGTTGGTTAAGAAATGAGGAAGTTACAGTGTTTGGAAGTTGGAAGAATTTTCTAGGAGAATTTCTGCACTTTTCTTCTTAGAATGAAATGTGGGAGGGAAAACAAATTTAAAGGAGAGGGAATTAAGAACCATTTGAAATGACCAATGGGGATGTGCCACCTCTACATCCCGTGGAGGCACATGGCCTTCACGGGGGCAGATGGCACTTTTTGTTAGGTTTTTGAGTTTTGTGTTGACATAATTCTATATAAAAATGGCATTCCTTTGTATTGATTAGTTGTCTAGGATTGATGATTTATCAAGCTTCAAGGAAATTGAACAATATTTCAAGTAAAGTGGTGGCTACAAGAGGAACAAGCTTAATTAAACATCAAAAGGTATATCTAAACCTCTTTCCTCTGGCAAGGCCTAGGCACACACAAAAACATTGCATTCATATGTGTTCCTACATCGTTGTGCGTAGATGTTTCATTTTATGACTGGCTTATTTCGTTGATAAAATCACATATGGGTCAAATATTATAAAGAGTAGATTAGGATTTGAAGATCTCCCATCATCAAGGCATTGGACTCCAAGTGCATTAAGGAAGGTAGATTACTTGACTCTACTATTATTTGAAGAGATATAGTTGCACACACTGACTTGCATGCATTATCATTTGTTATGTATTGTATTCATGTGTTTTCATGTACTTGAATGATGCATTATATGACATTCATCACATTCCACACTAGCAAATCTTGCATATAAGTTTATATGTTGAGTTTGCCTGGAAAAGAGGATTTTCCTCTTCACCAAGGTGCAGGTCGCTGGCTGTGCACCTGCTTACGCTGAGGACCCAACAACGGTTGGTTCTAAAAGTTAAATACTTAGGGAACCACGGCCTGTGCTTTTGCCTATGCAATGGTCCCCACCGCGGTATTCACCAGAGGGCTCCTGTTGCTTATGTCTCATTATGTGCTCCTGCATACTCAGCGGTCCCTACTACGGTGTTATTCAGACGGAGCACCGTTGTATGCACCACAGTTTGGACAACTTGCCCGAGCTGCGATCCAGCTAGCGGTAAAGACATGATTTTATTACTGTTTTTCAAAACGATGTCATTTCGTCTAGGGTTTCATATATATATATATATATATATATATATATATATATATATATATGTGTGTGTGTGTGTGTGTGTGTGTGTGTGTGTGTGTGTATGTGTGTGTGCGTGTTCTTTTCCCTTCTTTACCCCTTAAGAGCTTTAGAATCCATCCCATCTCACATTCCTTTTATAGCGCAAGAGTGACTTGTAAGATAAGTTAACATGATACAATCTTTATTGATCAAAACCCAAGCTCTCATCATTTATTCATGATTCAAGCATCATCTAACTTCACCTAGGATGTATCTAAGCTTGGGCTTCATCAACATAGTTGACTTGGCAAGTAGAACATCATCTTCATCCATTTTTTCATGTTCTTGTTTAACAATAAACCTCTTTTATGACATGTTTGCTTTTAGATTATAATTCTAATTACAAGTTGAGGTTTTTGTATGTTAATTTATTGGGTTGTTGTACTGTGATAGATATTGCATATAGGAATGCTTTAATTTCATATAGCTAAGTTATATGCATGCCATATAGCAACATGATATCTCGAAATATTTTAAATGTTATCATTAATTCCTAAATAAGCATTAAATGTATTGACCTAGCATTTGTGCATTTAGAATATTTTTATATTCACTTTAGGTCATATATCTCCTCTTTAAGAGTTTAGTCTTGTATTTACCATGGGTAGATTACAAGCAAGAGCCAAAAATTGTTATTAAAGGCTTACGGGGTAGCAAAAACGGATTAGTAATCGTATATGTGTGATGTGGTCAACGTAGGTTGTAATCATTTTTGCAAATAGTGGATTTGAGGGCTCGATTGCCTAGTTGTTAGCTAATCCTGTGGTTTTCACCTTATTGAGGGTTTTCCACATAAATTCAAGTGTTATTTACTTTATGCACCTTTACTTGAATTTATTGTATGTTTGTTGTGGGTGTTTGTTTTAATTAATATTGTTTAATCGAAAAAGTTTGGTAATTGATTCGATTAAAACCAGTTCACCCCCTCTAAGTTAATTAGACACACGTTTATAGTTTAATATCATTATGCACATTCGGTATAACACATACACACACATTATTATTTGCACATGCATTTGATTTAAACTGACAAAATTTGTATATTGCTTGTTCAAGGACTATATCTTGGAAACGACGTACTTGTGTATTCATGTGTTTGTGTGATATTGGACTTGTATTTGTGCATTTATTGTTTCTTATTGAATTTCGGTTGTTTTAGTTACTCATTCATTAGTTTTTTAGTTCCGTAGAAGTTATGAAACTTTTTATACATTTATCGTACATGGTTTTCGTCCTTGTGTATCAAGTCGATTTCCATATATTTTGTAATTTTTTTTAAAAGTAATTATGTGTGAGGGAGTCCCAGTTTGTAATCCAAAAATAGATTCAAAATCGTAGTTCAAAGACCGGATAACAGTCAAAGAAGGCGAAGGTCACTCAAATGGGAGAGGAGGTGCCATATACCTCTCCCCGTGGAGGCACGTGAAAGAGTGCCCTCTGCCCCCGTGAAGGCTACATGCCTCTACGGGATGCAGAGGTGGTAACCCTTCATTGGTGGACTTATTCCCTCCTTTCTCTTTCATTTAAGTACTCCTTTCCCTCCCTCATTTCATTCTAAGAAGAAAATTAAAAAACACGAGTGCATAAAATTTCTCTCAAACTTTCATATCTTTCAAACACCATAACTCACTCATTTGAACTCCAATTTGAGTGATTAAAGTTTGAGAATCTTTATCTACCATTCCTCTATCATTTCCAAAAAAAATTGAGTCTTTTGAGCAAGATTTATTGTACCTTCTCTCTCAAAAATGAAACTACACATTTTTCACATGATGTATTGATTATCTCTTGAGTTTTGTTCTTCAAGTCTTCAATCACCTTTGGTTTTCTTCTTCTATATGTGTATGTTTAATGTGTAATCAAATTTTAGAGTAAGAGACTCTAATGGAGCTAGTTTGAGCTTTAATTGACATATATTTTGAGTTATGTTTCCTAAAACCTATGTTTTCACATGCTTGTGGAGTTGTATTGTGCTAGCTTTGAATCTAGAGCTATCTGTATGTTGATTGATCTTATTTTGATGATTGATTATGTATATATGTGCTAGATCTCTTAAATTGAAGATTTGTAGAAGTAGCACACTTGTTTGTTGATTTAGAGCATAATAGAATATAAGTGAATATCTTGTGATTATATGCTCTAAATGTTTGCTAGAGATTTATATTGAATATTTTAATTAATTCGAGCATTTTTAATTGATTGAACAAAATCTGGGTCATTGGTGTGTTTTAGGTGTCTCACATAATCTAGGTTGTTTGTTCATATAATAATATCTAAATAAATTTGTGTTGTTCATTTTAATGATTAAACTAGCTCTTCATGAAGTGTGCTTAATCTACACATTTCATATGTACATGCATCATTTGTATGATTGTATTGTTTTTAAGTTTGAAAGCTAGAAATTCATACTTTGAGTGCTTATTGTTCATTTCTAGTTTCCATAGGATATATTGATCATATATAATATGTTGCATGTGTTTGCATCATTTGCATTACACTTAGATCATTTACCTTGCAAAAGTTAGAAGTCTCATTTGAAGTGTGAAAATTCAATTTGAGCAAGGAAGTCTCTTGTTAAAGTGTGAAGCTTTTAACTTGAGCAAGGAAGTCTCATTTGGAGTGTGAAGCTTCATATTGAGTAAGGAAGTCTTGACTAAGATTGTTAAGATCTAGATAGTCAAACAAGGATATCTCCCTAGTTGCATGTGAATTGTTATGGTTAGGGAGTTTCTCTCTAGTGGCATATGGATTGCTATGGTTAGAGAGTAGAAGAAAATCTTCCGAGTGGCATGTGGATTGTTATGGTTAGGAAGTTGCTCTCTAGTGGCATGTGATGTGCTATGGTTAGAGAGTAGAAAAATTTTCATGAGGGTAGGATATGAGGGATATCCAATAGGAAGTGTATCATGTGGATTGGTCACATATGAGGGTGTACTTTTATCTTACTAGTGAAAGTTGTTTTGCCGGTAGTTGTGGTATCAACTCGTGGATGTTTCTTCTTTGGGGGTTTTATAACGTAAAAATCATGTGTTCAATTTCACTATCCTTATCTCTATGATATTTGTATTTGTGTTGTTGAATATCTTGTTTGGCATTTTAGTGTTTGATATTCTTTTATGAACAAGTTCTTTGCAATGTGAAAACATTGTATCTTGTGAAATTCTACACCAAGTTGTAAAGTTCTACTTAGTTAATTTACATTGTAATATTCAAAGTACAATTGTAGAATTTCCTCTGCATTGAATATACTTGTATATAAGATACATTGTTTCTTGTTCCATATGTGTTATGTTGTATTACATACTTTTACATTGTGTTTGTAGATTATGAGTGGTGTAATGAGTATTTATTTGATAGTTGTTATATATTCACAATCATGTAAATTGTTAATTTGTATGCTCATCAAGTGTTTGACAAGAGTGTCGAAAAAGTTTTTAAAAAACAGTATGTCAACCTATTCATCCCCCCCCCCTTTTCTCTAGGTTGTTTAGTTCTTAACCTTGAAAGAATTTCACTCCTTCCTGTGGAGGCCATGAGCCTCCATGGGAAAGGTGCAAGGCACTCCTCTTCCCTTTGCGTGACCCACGCATTTTTCAACCATTCTTCGGCCTTCGAACTCTGATTTTGAATCCATTTTTAAATTACAAACTAGGACCCCCTCACGCACATGGAGGTTAAGAAAACTATCACAAAATATATGGAAACTGACTCGATACACAAGGACAAAAACCCTGTAGGATAAATGTACGGAAAGTTTCGTAACATCCACTATGGAACTTGAAAACTAATGAATGAGTAACCGAAATAACCTGAACTCAATAAGGAATAATATAAGAAAAAATTCAAGTCTAATATCAAATAAAAACAAATGAACAAACACATAAACACACAAGTATACCTGTTTCCAAGATATAGTCCTAGAACATGCAATTTACAAAAGTTGTCAAATTAAGTCTAATGCTTGTGCATACAACAATATGTGTGTGTATGTGTTATACCAAATGTGCACAACAATGCTGGGATACATATGGATGTTATGTGTGTGTGTGTGTGCCTCTAAGAACCTTACAAAAGGAATGAGATCTAGATATACATTTTGATATGCAATTAAGCTTGTTTCTCTTGTAGCTATCACTTTGCTTGAAATGTTGTCCAATTTCCTTGACGCTTGATAAACCATCAATCCTAGTCAACTAATCAGTATAAAGGAAAATATCATTTTGATAGAATTATGCCAACACAACACTCATGCTTTCGCTAATTCGCTTTTGCTACCCGTAGGCATTTAATACTGATAATCGGCTCTTACTTGTATACTACCCATGGTACGTACAAGACTTAACTCATAAGAGAAGAGATTGAAAACACAAATATGGTTAATTTGTTTTAAGCTAACCTATAAGGGGTGAATAGGTTAGTACACCTTTTTCATTCCCTTAAAAAAACTTATGTTTGTCCCTCTAGATAGCTTGTATCACAATTTTATAAACCTAACACAATCAAAATCAATCCAATAAAGATATGCTTGGTCAAACAAAGTCAGTGTATATAACAACTTGCATATGATACACACGCAATTTTCAGATAGGCTATTAAACTTCAGCCTTTAACAAGTTCAAATTTTGATATACAATGAATATCAATTACGAGTATATTAGACAAGTTACATATATCAATACATATACAAATATCAAGAGATAGGGATAGAGAAAATCAACACAAGGATTTTTACGTGGTAAAACTTATGAAAAGGAAACATCCACGGGTTAATTCCACAACCACCAACAAACATCTTTTACTATTAAGAAAAAAAGATACAATCTCTTAAGTGACCAACTTCACCTAGAAATCTACCTTTCAACCATACATAATGAAAGAGATGCCACCTTGCACAGATTGAAGAATCACTCTCTAAAATGTGACTTCCAATGCTCAACTTGAAGAATCGATCTCCCAATAAGACTTCCAATGCACAAGTCAAAGAATCACTCTAAGACATGTGACTTCCAATGCACAAACCAAATAATCACTCTAAGGAATGTGACATCCAATGCACATCTTGAAGAATCACTCTCCAAATGTGATTTCCAATGGGCAATTTAAAGAATCACTCTTGAAACGTGACTTTCAAAGCTCAATTTAAAGAATCAATCTAAGGAATAAGACTTCCAACCTTTTCACAAGGCCATCTATGTGATCATGCATGAAAAACGAAAACAAGCACACAATATAGAATATGATAATCAACACATCATATGGGAACTAGAATTATGCATGTAATTTCACAAATCAAATATGTCTAGTTACTATGCATGAATAACAATTCTAGAAAATGTGAAAACACCAAAACACATTTAACTTCCAGATTTATTCATGTCTCTAAACCTTGAATCACTAATAGATGTTTAATCACACAATCAAGATTTAGCATTAAACAAAAATCATGCTAGAATCCTAACATGTGATCTATAAAAGTTCTAGCAAGAAATATTGAGCATGTATTCAAAAAGTATTCAATAGAAACTGTAAATTCATCATTTGTTGATTGGCTTATTTCGTGAACAAACCACATTTATGAGGTTTATATAAGGGTAACTTAGGCTCTCAAGACCTCAAGAGGAGAAGCACCAAAGGTAAAATTCTTGTGCTTACTTTCTTTGAAGAGATAGTTTCACACACTCACATATTCATACATAACTCTTATTCATATATGTTGAGTGTTTGTACTTGTGTGCATTTTGATTTAAATAACTCTTGTTGATTTATTTGCATCTTGTAATTAAAGTTTTATGTCATGCTAGGCATTAGAATATGTGAGATGTGCTACTCGACTAGCGCAACTTTCCAGTGGATCATTGCATGTGTTGCACCACTGAGTTGCACCATTGCATCCACACATAGTTGGAAAAATGGACAGTGCGCTGGTGGTGCGATACTCGACTAGCGCAGCCTCACCAGTGCAACATTCCAGTGGATCATCGAATGTGTTGCGCCACTGAGCTACGCCACTCGACCAGCGCCTATTGAAAAATTAGGCTGTGCGCTGGTGGTGCGCTACTCGACCATCGTACATAGAGGAAGCTGGAACATTTTTTCCAAAACGACCTCACTTTGTTTGGATCTCATATATATATAACTTATTGCTTTAAGGTCGTGTAAGAGTTCAGAACATCATATATTTTCCTTAGAACACATTTCAAAGGAAAATTCTTCCAAGAACTCATCTTTAAACACTCAAAGCATTCCCATATGCATAAAAACTTCAAGTTGAGGAACCGATGTGGTTAAGGAGTCAAAGCTTCAAGTTCTCCAAACACAATTTGAATTGCTCAAGATGGATGAGAACGAGTGCTTCAATGACTTTGAAGTGAGGTTGATAGACATTATGAACCAAAGTCATCAACTTGGTAATCCTTATTTGGATAGGAAGATCAAGCAGAAGATTATAAGATCTCTACCCGATATATTTGAGTCTAAAGTGACGGCTTTAGAAGAGAATAGTGGTTATAAGGATATGAAGCCAAGTGAAGTGATTGGGAGGCTTCTAGCTTATGAATCTAGGAAATGTCCTAACCCCACACCATCGAAAAAGCAAAAGAACATTGCTTTGAAAGCCTCCAAAGTTGAGAATGAGGAAATAGATGACTCAGATAAAGAAATGGCCTTGCTAATGAGGAAGTTCAAGAAATTCTACAAGTCCGAGAGGAAAGGCTTTGGATCCAAGGGTCAAGACTTCAAGAAAAAGGCTCCTTTCAAAAAGATTGAGCCTAGGCAAGAAAAGACCGAGAAGATAGGAGTCCAATGCTATGAATATGGTGGGATAGGTCACTTTGCCCCAGAATGTGCAAATCACAAGGTCAATAGAAATGGAAGAGTGATGGCTACCACATGAAGTGAAAGTGATAACTCCAATGAAGGAGATGAGTCTTCAGATGATGAAGAACTCATGGCTAACTTCATAGCCTTTACATCCTCTCTTAGGAGCAAAGATGCTAGTGAAGAAGAGAATGAAAGTCAAAAGGAAAACTATTCAAGTGATGATGGATCTTCATCACAATCCACAAATGGAAGTGTGGATATGATGGATCTTAAGGACTATATGGCTAAGCTTGAGAGTTCAAGGTTAAAGAACAAGAATGAAATCAAGAGAGTAAAAGAATAATAGACCTCTCAACTCAAGTTGACCAACTAAATGAAGAGTTGGTGAGATCTAAGAGGAGTGATGAAGGGTTGAAGAAAGAGCTTGAAGATGATAGAGAGTTGTTGGCCAAGATGAACTCTAGCACCAAAAAACTTGACCACATGCTAGATGTTGGAAAGAGGCCAAGTGACAAGAAGGGGATTGGTTTGAAGATGACAAGGTGTCCTCCACTCAAAGCAATACCATTTTTATAAGATGCATGAACTTCAATGAGTCCTCTTCTCATCAATCGCCCAGGAAGAAACTTAACCTAGGAGAGTGTTCAAGTAGGGATCAAGTGAAGGTGGCACCAAAAAGCCTACCTCAAGCCCATCCGACAAGGGCTCTTCAAGTTAACTTCCCTCAACCGAAAGCTCATAAAGGGAAGACACCTATTATGCAAGCTCAACCAAGGAAGCAATCAAGTCTTGCTCAACAACAAAGAAGGAAAGCTCCTCAACAACAATCAAGACAACCACAAAGACATGGGAAGGCTCCAATGCATCCTCAAGGTTATGGTATGATTCCTAAATTCATTCCTACATGGCATTTTTGTGGTATTGATGGTCACATTATGCATGATAGAGAAGAAAAAGACTAAAGCCATGATGCATGTCACTAGGAAAAATGGAACAACTTTGCATGATCCTAGGACATTTAGAGCCCATGTACCATTGACCACTAGGAAGAAAAATATTGCACCTAGGTGGATTAGAAAGGATGGACACTTTTGCCATGTTGCACAAATTGCCCTGAATGCTCATTCTTGTGATTTTTGGTATTTGGATAATGGGTGTTGTAGGCACATGACTGGAAATAAGAGTTTCTTTGAGGCTCTTGTGATGGAGAAGGGAGGAAATGTCACCTTTGGTGATGGATCCAAAAAGAAGGTTAAAAGAAAAGGAACCATTTCCATTCCTGGATTACCCTCCTTGTCCAATGCTTTGTATGTTGATGGTTTAAAAGCCAATTTGATAAGCATTTCACATCTTAGTGATGAAGGACTTTCTGTTTTGTTTAGGAAAGATGATTGTTCTATCCTATTGCCAAATGGACAAACCTTGTTAAGAGGCATGAGATCTAGCGACAATTGCTATTGTCTTGAGGCTAGAGGTGTCTCTTGCAATGTGTCCAAGGATGAACAAATTGAGTTGTGGCATGAAAGACTTGGTCACATGAACTATAGGGATTTACATACCTTAGATAAGTTCAATATTGTGCGAGGCCTTCCCAAGCTTGGGAAAAAAGTTAATGGTGTTTGTGGACCTTGCCAACATGGGAACCAAACCAAAAGTATGCACAAAAAGGGCAAGTATTTATCCACCAAGGAACCTCTAGAGCTTCTCCACATGGATCTTATAGGGGTCCCATGCAAACCAAGAGTTTAGATGGAAAGAGATACATTTTTATGTGTGTAGATGACTTCTCTAGGTACACATGGACTTTTTTTCTTAAAGACAAATCTGAAACCTTTGACAAGTTTTAAATGCTTTGTTCCAAAATTCAAAATGAAATGAACTCCAAGATTAAAAGCATTAAAAGAATTAGGAGTGACCATGGGAAGGAATTTGAGAATGCTCATTTTGAAAACTATTGCAATAGTCTAGGCATCTCATGAGTTTTCGGCTCCTAGGAAACCTCAACAAAATGGAGTTGTTAAGAGGAAAAATAGGGTTCTTCAAGAAATTGCCCGTGTGATGTTGCTTAGCAACAATGTCCCTTGGAATCTTTGGGCCGAAGTCATCAATACGGCGTGCTACGTAGGAAATAGAGTCTTTCTTAGGCCTCACACTATGCAAACCTCCTATGAGTTACGGAAAGGTAGTGAGCCAAATGTTAGCTACTTCCACACCTTTGGAAGCAAATGCTACATTTTGAATGACCGTGATCAACTTGCCAAATTTGATGCTAAGAGTGATAAGGGTATCTTCATTGGCTATGCCTTGAATAGTAGAGCCTATAAAGTTTTCAATCTAAAAACTAGGACCGTAATGGAATCATCTAATGTTGTCATTGATGATACTAGGCTCAAATCTAATGACTATGAGGAGGAGGTAGATCTAGTTGATGACTCCCCTTTGGAAAAGGTTGTTGATGTTTCTAATGTTGAAAAGACTAACCTTGATGATGACATAACACAACTTATTGATAGAATTCCTCTCTTGAACTCAAAAGAACCTGCTCCATGGGTTAGCAAACTCCATGACAAAGATGACATCATTGGAGAGGTTAGTGAGGGTGTTAGAACTAGGCATCAAATGGCTAATCTAATTAGCTACACTAGCTACACCTCTCAAATAGAACCCAAGAAGGTTAATGAAGCCTTAAAGGATGAATTTTGGGTTCTTGCCATGCAAGAAGAGCTTAATCAATTTGAAAGGAATGAGGTTTGGACTCTAGTTTCTAGGCCTAAGAACACCAATGTGATAGGCACCATGTGGGTATATAGGAACAAATCCGATAAGGATGGCAACATTGTGCAAAACAAGGCTAGGCTTGTAGCACAAGGGTACTCTCAAATTGAGGTTAATGATTTTGAGGAGACATTTGCTCCCGTTGCTAGGATTGAGTCCATTAGGCATCTTTTATCCATTTCTTGTTTGCACAAGTTCAAATTATATCAAATGGATGTTAAGAATGCCTTCCTTAATGGTTTCTTGCAAGAGAAAGTGTTTGTTGAGCAACCTAAAGGGTTTGTAGATCCTCACCACCCTAATCATGTCTATCATCTTAACAAAGCTTTATATGGGTTGAAACAAGCACCAAGGACTTGGTATGAGCGTCTCACCCAATATCTTATAGACAATGGCTACACTAGGGGTAGTGTTGACAAGACCCTATTTATCAAGAAAGACAAAGATGAGCTCTTTATATCTCAAATCTATGTTGATGATATAGTCTTTGGCTCCACAAATGAGACCAAAGTCCAACAATTTGTTGATGTCATGTCTCATGAGTTTGGGATGAGCCTTGTTGGTGAGCTAAGTTACTTTCTAGGTTTACAAATTAAGCAAATGGATGATGGGATTTTCATATCCCAAGCTAAGTATGCCAAAAACCTAGTGACGAAATTTAGCCTTGAAAGTGCTAAACATTGTGATACACCTATGAGTACCACTTTGAAGCAAAGCAAGGATGTTAGTGGTAAAAGTGTGGACCAAACTTTATATTGTGGCATGATTGGTAGCTTGCTCTATTTGACCACAAGTAGGCCCGATATCTCTTTTACTGTGGGTGTGTGTGCTAGGTACCAATCGGATCCTAAGGAGTCCCATCTCTTTTCAGTTAAGAGAATCATTCGTTATGTGAATGGGACATCTAACTATGGAATATGATACTCTTTTGACACTAATGCTAGCCTTGTAGGCATTAGTGATGTAGATTGGGCAGGAAATTGTGATGATAGGAAAAGTACATCGGGTGGTTGCTTTTTCCTTGGGAACAACCTTGTCTTTTGGTTTTGCAAGATGAAAAATTTGATTTCTTTGTCCACGGCTGAGGCCGAATACATAGCTGCTGGGAGTGGATGCATACAACTCATTTGGATGAAGCAAATGCTAGTCGACTACGGATTTAATCAAGGTACTCTTACTCTCTTTTGTGATAACATGAGTGCAATTAATATTTCCAAGAATCCGGTTCAACATTCTAGAACTAAGCATATTGACATTCGTCATCATTTCATTAGAGAACTAGTTGAGAGCAAATGCATAGTACTTGAGCATGTAAGTACTAATGATCAACTAGCGGATCTATTTACTAAACCCTTAGATGCTACTCGATTCAAGACTCTTAGTAGATCTATTGGGATTTGTTTAATGGAGTTATGTGTTGTGGTCTTTGACCCCATAAGGGGAACTCAAGCAAAGAGAGCTATTGTATACTTGTTGCATTCATTTTTTTAAATGTTTATGCTCTTTTATTGATTGCTTGAGTAGCTTGGTTGCACTTACTATAGTATATTGTATTTTCTTCAATAAGTGTGAACTTTGCTTTGATTACAATCCATGTCATATTTATGTTCAAACATGCATTTTTGAACTAGGAGATCTACATAGGAAGTACATATTGAATGACCTATAATTATCTCCATGACATGAAGATTCATTAATGACATGCTAATGAAAAATGATAAAGCATGAATTGTTGATTGCAATTGTTGAATGCAAAATATTGTGTGAAAAGAAGCTAGTGAGACTATAATGTTGCATCAATGTCTCTATTTCTTTATTAGTTGAACATGGCTACTATCATATGGGTATCCTCCTGAAAAAATCAAATAGGGTGCAAAGTTGCTCATGCCATGTTTATCTTATAAAGTTGGATATAGTGCCATTAAAATTTGATATCTATAAAAACTCTATATCCTTGCTTCTCTCGTGACAAATGGTGAAATTGGTTTGAATTATATTGGAAACCTTTGTCATTTGCTTTGAAAAATACCATTGTTTTTTGGACTTGAATGCAACATGTCTTATATGCAAAGCATTTTTTATTCACACATTTTCTTCAAATAAATCTCCTTGTTTCTCTCCTATTAATAGAGTTACGTAAATGTGGCTTATATAATTATGCAACAATCTTGTATGCTCCTTTCTTTTTTTGCCTTGAGTGACCCGGTTGGGGACTTCTCCTTTGCCTATATCATGACAAAAAGGGGGAGTAGCATTGACCTAGCATTGTGGTGTTAGGGGAGTAACATGTGTTGGCTTTAATGGGAGTAGTACTTGTTTTTGGGGAGATTACATTTAGGGGGAGTAACCCTTTGAGGGGGCGCATTGCATGATATGGTGCATTAATCATATTTTTATATGCAAATGCTTTTGTTTTCTATCCACTTGATCATCTCACATGCACTTGGTTTGGAAAGTGTACTTTTTGTTTGTTTTGTGTGTAGGGTTGATGATTCTACAAGAGATTGAAGATTTGAAGTTTCTTTTATGTTTATCTCTTTGTAATGTAGAATATCTTCCCAGTGCTTTATTTTGTTTTGTGAGGATCAATGTGAGTGGTGGTTTTGTCACGAAATAGCCAAAGGGGGAGATTGTAAAGTCCTCATTTGTTGATTGGCTTATTTCGTGAACAAACCACATTTATGGGGTTTATATAAGGGTAGCTTAGGCTCTCAAGACCTCAAGAGGAGAAGCAACAAAGGTAAAATTCTTATGCTTACTTTCTTTGAAGAGGTAGTTGCACACACTCACATATTCAAGCATAACTCTTATTCATATATGTTGAGTGTTTGTAATTGTGTGCATTTTGATTTAAATAACTTTTGTTGATTTATTTGCATCTTGTAATTAAAGTTTTATGTCATGCTAGGCATTAGAATAGGATGCACTTTCATCACTCTTGAACTTGTTGATTTTGTGTGTTTGAGTGTTGAAAGAATAGGTTTTACGCTGGTGGTGCGCTACTGGACCAACGCACCTCACCGGCGCAACTTTCCAGTGGATCATCGCATGTGTTGTGCCACTGAGTTGCATCACTGCACCCGCGCATAGTTGGAAAAATGGGCAGTGCGCTGGTGGTGCGCTACTCGACTAGTGCAGCCTCACAAGCGCAACATTCCAGTGGATCGTCGCATGTGTTGCGCCACTGAGCTATGCCACTAGACCAACGCCTATTAAAAAATTAGACTGTGCGCTGGTGGTGCGTTACTCGACTAGCCCACATAGAGGAAGCTGGAACATTTTTTTCCAAAACGACCTCACTTTGTTTGGATCTCATATATATATAACTCATTGCTTTAAGGTCGTGTAAGAGTTCAGAACATCATATATTTTCCTTAGAACACATTTCAAAGGAAAAAATCTTCCAAGAACACATCTTTAATCACTCAAAGCATTCCCATGTGCATAAAAACTTCATCTTGCATCATATAAAGCCATTTAGAGTGCATCTATGGATAGGTTTGCTTCATCACATCTTATTTGGTAAGTTCTTCACTATCTTCTTACAAGTTAAATGTTTTGCTTGCTAAGCCATCTCTTAATTATTTGTATGCTCTTAGAACATATTCTTGATACAAATTAGAGATTGTTGTGATGACATGAATAAGTGTTGTATTATGATAGCTTCATAGGATTGTTTGATCTATGTTTAGCTAAGCTTTTTGAACATGTCATTTAGCTCTTGATATCTAGGATTGCATTAATTGTCATCTCATTATCCTAGATAAGCATCTAGGGTTTTCTAGCCTTGTTTGTTCATTGAATATCATCATATATTCACATAGGACATTTTATCTCTTTATTGAGAAGTAAGAATTGTGTTGCTTCCGGGAGTAGGTAGCTTAAATCACAAGCAAGATGGACTAGGTTCACTTATACCGGGATTAGGTAGTGGTGGTGGATTTAAACCGGGATTAGTTTGTAATTCCTTTGCCATTAGTGGATTTGAGGTTCTAGTGTGGCACACTCATCAGCTCATGGTTTTTCCCATTTGGAGGGTTTCCACGTATATCTCAAATGTCTTTAATATTTATGCAATCTTTACATTTGTGATTTTGTTGTAACTAGCTACGGGCATTTTCGTCAACTTGACCTTTAACGAAAATTGGGTAAATTTGTTTAAAATTTCTTCACCCCCCCCCCCCCCCCTCTATAGATTAATATTATACAAACCGTAATATTTATTTCAGAAACAAATCAAGCTCCAAACATACAATAAAATTGTGCTAATCATGAAAATAGGCAATCAATAGAACCTAGCACAAGTAAAGACTATTTTTATTTAAAATCAAACAATTAAAGCTCAAAATAGTCCTAGATTAAAAGCTAGCACAATAAAAAACACAAACATGTTAAAACATAGGTTTTGACAAAAAACCTAACTCATTCAACTAAGTGTCCAAATAAAAGACAACAATCGTAAAATAGTAACAACACGCAATATATACGTGGAAACCCTCTAAATGGGAAAAACCACGGGTTGTTCAGTGCGTCACAATCGATCCTCAAAATCAACTATTGAGAGAAAGTGTACAACCTAGGTTGACCTCTCGTATAACCCTCAAGTTACTAACCCTTTCACTCTACCCAACGGGCCTTAGTAGTGATTTTGGATCACCAACCTTATGCACTAATCACATAGCTACAAGCTTAATCAACAATGAAGAGATAATGGCAACCTAAGTGAATATGCAAGAATATTCTATATGCAAAAATGCTAGGTCAAGACATTCATGATTATCTAGGATTAATAATGACAACTAAAGTAAATCCTAGATATCAATGTTCTAAATGCAAAGGCAAAAAGAATTAGCTAGAAGGGTAAAACCGTCCTAAATTTTAGCTATCACAAATCAATACTTCTCAACCAACCATCAATACAAAAGCATGTCATAAAAGTAATTAAACATACAAGCAAGCATTTAATAAACCCTAGGTATACATGTCTTAGTAATGAAACTATAAAGTCTAGAGCATGTAGAAGTTACCTAGTCAAGAAGAAAATGATGCTTGATGCTTAGATGATCATAGAATGAAGCTAGATGATCATGAGATAAAGTTGGGTTGAGTAAAAATGAGTGTTTGGGTGTCCCTCTCTCTCTAGAAAAGCTAGATCACACAAAGATGGCTTCTTGGACTTTTAAAAACCAAAGAGAAGAGAATAGAACATATATATATGGTGCCCTACATAAAGTGATGTGGTTTTGGACGAAAGGCAACCAAATCCCGCCAGGACTGCTGTATCCAGACCGTGGCACAGAGAACGGTGCATCGCCTCGACAACACCGCTCTGTAGGCCACTGTGCATGCAAGTGCACAGACCGTGGTCTGTACAACATGCAACACTTGTGAAACTCCGCTTGGGAGATCGTGGTGCATGTAACAAGCACAGGTCGCGGTAGCCACAACATGCAGCCTCTGGTAAACACCGTTGTGCAGACCGCGGCGTAGGCACTGCAGAAAGAGGTGTCTGAACCGTGGACCAGAGGAAAAAAAATCCTCTTTTAAAGGCATAAAAAATGCATTCAACACTCAAACAAGAATTAAGACACACAAGGCACACAAGGAACACAAGATGGCAAATAAGCATGCATGCAAGATAATTAAAGGAAAATGCACGAGTGTGTGTTTGCACTAATACCTCTTCAATGAAAGTTAAAAAAGTGATTTTACCTTTGATGCTTGAGCTTGGTTACGAACAATGATGCCCTAAACCCTTACATATTGATCCATAAATGTGGTTGTCAACGAAATAAGCCAATCAAACACCGATGAACTTACAATCTCCACTTTTGGCTATTTCGTGTCAAAACCACTCACTCATAAAGTATCTTCACAACAAAAGGAACAACAGGAGGTCAACAAATACAATATATATTACAAGAGATACCTAAAGCTAAATCTTCAAATCTTCCATCTCTTGTATAATGATCATCCCTACAAAACAAAGAACTACACTTTCCAAGACAAGTGTATGAGAGGGATCAAGATAAATAAAAACAAGCGCAATATGCATGAATTAGAAACAAGTAATCATGCAATCAATAATGCACATAAGCCAACAACACAAAGTCAACTCCCCCTAAAAACGGAATTCTCCCCTTATATGCAAAAGCAACACAAACTCCAACAAACTCCCCTTAAATCCAACATTACTCCTTTTTGTCACAAGATAGGCAAATGAGCATTCCCCAACCGGGGACGCTTTAGCAAAGAGAGATATTTGCAATGTAAATTTTATGCAATTTAATTAAGAGAGAGAGAAAGTCATGGAAGTTTTATTTATTGGAACATGTGTGAAAAGATTGCCTTGAATGAAATACATGCAACATCAACTTCCAAAAACATGGTATTTGGCAAAGGAAAATAGCACATGAGGTTTTAAGAGAATTCAAACCAATTTGCACCAATTTTTCAATGGAACACAAGATATAGTATAACAAGAGATAAGAGCAACTATCAATCTTTACAAGTTAAACAAGACATGAGCGACTATTGCGCCTTTTTAGATTTTTCCTGGTGAAATGCTCGTATGATAGTAGCCTTGTTCAACAAGTAAAGAGAGAGAGACTATTGGATTGTGAAATCCTTGAAATGGACACAATATCCTTATTGATTGAAGTCTCAAAAGTCACTCTCATACAAATTTGCAATCATTTTTAAGCATTCAATAAATTCATCATGCACAACAATTTAAGCATGTCAAGATCAAGTTTTCATAAACATGGAGATAAACTTTGGGTTAATCAAATGTACTTCTCAATCAAATTTCCTAGTCTAAAAATACATGTTTGAACACAAATGAGACATGCATTTCAAATAAGGCAAAGGCACACTTATTGAATAAAAAGTCATATTATAATAGATGCATCCAAGATACTCAAGCAATTAATTAAATAGCATAAAATTGAACAATTATTTGCTTATTAGAATGCAAGTTCGCTCTCTTTGCTTGAGCTCCCCATATGTGTCAAACACCAAAACTCATCAATGAATATGACAAATCCCAATAGACCTACTGAGAGATTTAAACTTAGTTGAATCTAATGGTTTTGTAAACAAGTCTGCTAGTTGATCATTTGTGCCCACATGTTCAAGTGCAATGCATTTGCTCTCAACTAGCTCTTTAATGAAATGATGTCTAATGACAATATGCTTGGTTCTAGAATGTTGGACATGATTTTTTGAAATATTAATGGCACTCATGTTATCACAATAAAGGGTTAGAGTACCTTGCTCAAAGCCATAATCCACAAGCATTTGCTTTATCCAAAGGAGTTGTGTGCAAGCACTCCCAACGGCTATATACTCGGCCTCGACTGTGGATAATGATACGGAATTTTGCTTCTTGCAAAACCATGACACAAGATTGTTCCTTAGAAAGAAGCAACCGCCCGATGTACTCTTCCTATCATCACAATTACCTGCCTAATTTGCATCACTAAAGCCAACTAAACTAGCATTAGTGTCAAAAGAGTACCATATCCCATAGTTGGATGTCCCATTCACATATCGAATGATTCTCTTCACGGAGGAGAGATGGGATTCCTTAGGATTGGCTTGATACCTAGGACACACACCAACACTAAAGGCTATATCGGGCCTACTAGCAGTCAAGTATAGCAAGCTCCCTATCATGCCTCGATATAGACTTTGATCCATACTTTTTATGCACACTCTTAGTTTGTTTTCCTTGTTGACACGGTCAACACACTCCCTCAATCCTATTTCCAAACTTAGGAAGGCCTCTCACAACATTCAACCTCTTAAGAACTTTCAAGTCTTTGAAATTCATATGACCTAACCTTTGATGCCACAATTCAATTTGATCACAACTAGACAAATTGTAAGAGATGCCACTGGAATCAAGACAATAACAATTGTCACTTGAACTCTTGCCTTTCATTAGAACTTGTCCATCTTCTCTTAGAATAGAGAAATCAACTTTTCCAAACATTACCGAAAGCCATTCATCACTTAAATGTGATATGCTAATAAGATTGGCTTGTAAGCCATCTGTATAAAGAGTATTAGGCAATGAGGGAAAATTGGGGATGGATATGTTTCCTTTTCCTAAAACCTTCTTACGAGAACCATCACCAATGGTGACAAATCTACCATCCTCCATCACAAGAGTTTCAAAGAAACTTTTGTTTCCGATCATGTGCCTAGAACACCAACTATCAAGGTACCAAGTATTGATGGCTTTGGATTTCAAGGCTACTTGAGCCACATGAAAATAATATTCATCCCTTCTAGTCCACCTAGATGAAATATTACTATTTCTAGGAGCCATGGGTTCATTTTCTCTAAAATTCCTAGGTGCATGCATTTTGACACTTCTAAGCATATTCTTCTCAATCGTGCTTTCAAAACGACACAACTTAATAAATTTAAAACAATTCGGTCTTATGTGACCTTCAACACCACAATAATGATAAATAGGAGTAAAGTAAGAATTCATACCATATCCTTGTGCAAGCATGGAAGACTTCCCTTTCCTTTGCGTTGTCCTTTGGTGTTAAGCAGAATCTCTTCTTTGAAACATCCTTTATGGTTGAGCCAAATTGGCTTCTCTTTTTGGTTGTGGGTGAAAAATCCTTTGTTGACTTTGAGAGCTCCTTGGAATTTGAGGTCTTGTTTGATAAGCTCTAGCTTTTGGTGGATGAACTTTAGCTTGAGACTTTGTTTGAGCCTTCATTTGAGCTTGCTTTGATGATTCTCCAACTTCATTCCATCTCATTTGTTGGTGTGAACCTTGAACCTCTTTATCCTCTTGACTCTTGACAAAGATGGTATTTTTCAAGGAAGTGGCATCCTTGCCTTCCACATATCCTAAGCCCGTTTTATCACTAGGACTCTTCCCAGATGATAGCATCTTGTCAAGTTTCTCGGTTCCGGATGTCATCTTGACAACCAATTATGTCGCTTCCCTAAGCTCAATCTTTAAGTTCTCTTCACTCTTCTTTATGATTAAAAGCTCCAATCTCAAGCTCTCTTCTAACTCTTTTCCACTCTTTACTATCTCACTTAAGTGAGTTATCTTTAAAGTCAACTCTAGATTCTCCTTTTTGAACTCTTGAATCTCCTTCTTCTTTTTCAATCTATACTTTTCAAAAAACTTCATGAAGTATACATAGTCCATTTCCTCATCAATCTTAAACCTAGAGTTAGAAGAGGTGCTCTCATCACTAGAGTCATCTACTTCTTCCTTATCACTCACAACTTCCTTGTCATTATGAGATGTTGTGAAGGCAATGAAGTTTGCAACTCTATCTTCATCATCAGAAGATTTTTCTTCCACTTCTAAGTCTTCACTATCGCTCCAAGAGGCCGCCATCGCCTTCCCCTTTTTTTATTCAAATTTGCACATTCTGGAGCAATGTGACCAAAACCACTGCATTCAAAGCATTGAATGCCCTTCTTGGAGTTACTTTCTTGAGACTTTTCCATCTTCTTGAAAGGATTTTTCCTTTTCATTTCCTTTCCCTTGGATCCAAATCCTTTCCTCTTAAACTTTATGAATTTCTTTAATCTTTTACCATGAGGGCCATTTCTTCATCGAATCCTCCTTCTCTTCTTTAACCTTGGTGGTCTTCAAGGCAATGCTCTTTTGCTTTTTTGGAGGTGTGGGTGTGGGTGTGGGTGTGGGTGTGGTGTTCCATCTTGACTCATAAGCTATAAGTCTTTTAATGACTTCACTTGGATTCATATTATTGTACTCACTATTCTCTTCAAGTGTCGTCACCTTTGATTCGAACCTTGATGGAAGTGACCTCATAATTTTTTGCTTGACTCTCCTATCCGAATAGGGGTCACCAAGTTGATGACTTTGGCTGACAATATCCAACAACTTCACTTGAAAGTCATTGAAGCATTCATGCTCCTCCATCCTAATCATCTCAAATTGCATTTGGAGGTCTTGGAGCTTTGAGTCCTTGGCTACCACGGTTCCTTCATATGCCGTTTGAAGAATGTCCCAAGTCTCCTTTGCAATCCTAGTGTTTTGGACTAACTTGTATTGATTATCGTCCATGGTGCAAAGGATGGCATGCATGGCATTGTTGTTCCACTTGGATGCTTAAAACTCTTGAGTACTCTAACTAGACTTGGGCTTAAGAGCTTCTACACCATCGTCAGTGGTCCTTGTTGGAGGAATGTACCCATCTTCAATAGCCATCCAAGAACGGTCATCTATTTGGCAAGATAGACTTCCATCTTGCCCTTCCAAGAAGCATAATTCACCCTATTGAGCAAAAGGGGTCTTGTGCTTGAGGCTCCCTCATGATTTTTAGCATTTCCACTCATAGTGTTTGAGGGTTAATGAATGCAATGTAAATGGATTTAATGCAAATGCAATGTCACACAAAAAGAAAACAATCAAAATAAATACACTAAGCAAGACACACAGAGAACAAGGATTACCTAAGTATATCTAGGCACCAGCTCTGATACCAAATGAAATTCCCTAGAAAGTGTGTCTATAACCTAGAGGGGTGGGTGAATAGGTTTTAATTCGATAGATTACCAATTTTGCAAATTAATCAATATTATCAATTCTACCCCATTCAACTAAGTGTTCAAATAAAAGACAACAATCATAAAACAGTAACAACACGCAATATATACGTGGAAACCCTCTAAATGGGAAAAACCACAGGTTGTTAAGTGCGCAACACTTGATCCTCAAAATCCACTATTGAGAGAAAATTTACAACATAGGTTGAACTCCCGTCTAACCCTCCATTTACTAACCCTATCACTCTACCCAACAGGACTTAATAGTGATTTTGGATCACCAACCTTGTGCACTAATCACATACCATAAGCTTAATCAACAATGAAGAGATAATGGCAACCGAAGTGAATATGCAAGAATATTATATATGCAAAAATTCTATGTCAAGACATTCATGCTTATCTAGGATTAATAATGACAATTAAAGTAAATCCTAGATATCAATGTTCTAAATGCAAAGGCAAGAAGAATTAGCTAGAAGGCTAAAACTGTCCTAAATTCTAGCTATCACAAACCAGTACTTCTCAACCAACCATCAATACACAAGCATGTCATAAAAGCAATTAAACATACAAGCAAGCATTTAATATGCAATAAGGACTAAAACCCTAGGTATACATGTCTTAGTAATGAAACTTCAAAGTCTAGAGCATGTAGAAGTTACCTAGTCAAGAAGAAGATGATGCTCCATGCTTAGATGATCATAGAATGAAGCTAGATAATTATGAGATGAAGTTGGGTTGAGTAAAAATGAGTGTGTGGGAGTCCCTCTCTCTCCAGAAAAGCTAGATCACACAAAGATATTTTCTTGGACTCTTAAAAAACAAAGAGAAAAGAAGAGACCATATATATATGGTGCCCTACACAAAGTGATATCATTTTGGATGAAAGGCAACCAAATCCCGTCATGACCGCTAGCTGTACCGCGGTATAGCTAAATGTCCAGAGCACGGCACAGAGAGCGGTGTATCGCTTGAACAACACTGCTCTGTAGGCCTCTATGCATGCAAGTGCACAGACCGCGGTCTGGATAGCATGCAAAGCCGGTGAAACTCTGCTTGGGAGACCACGATGCATGCAACAAGCATAAGCCGCGGTAGCCATAGCGTGCAGCCTCTGGTAAACAATGTTGTGCAGACCGCTGCGTAGGCATTGCATAGAGAGCGATCTAAACCGTGGACCAAAGGAAAACAAATCCTCTTTTTAAGGCACAAACAATGCATTCAACACTCAAACAAGAATTAAGACACACAAGGCACACAAGATGGCAAATAAGCATGCATGCAAGATAATTGAAGGAAAATGCATGAGTGTGTATGTGCACTAATACCTCTTCAATGAAAGTTAAGCAAGTGATTTTACCTTTTATGCTTGAGCTTGGTTACGAACAATGATGCCCTAAACTACCCTTACATATTGATCCCTAAATGTGGTTTTCAATGAAATAAGCCAATCAAACACCAAGGAACTTACAATATATACATGTATTGAAGAATAAAACCCAAGGTGATTGAATATTTGAAGCTCAAAAATCAAAAGATAAATCAATACCTGATGTGAAAATGGTGCAGTCCCTTTATTTTGAGTGTAACTACCAAAAATAACTCAATCAAATGACTCTAAACTCTTAAGGAAATGATAGAGCACTGATAGATAAGAAATCTCCAACTAAAATTACTCAAATCAGACTCCGAATAAAAAAGATATGGTGTTTGGAAGATAGGAAAGTTGGAGATAAAATGTTTTGCACAAGTTTTTTTTCTTGTAAAAGAAAGAAAGGGAAAAGAGATATATAAAGGGGAAATTAAAGAGGGTAACCAATCAACAATGGGAGAGGAACACCTTTATATCCTGTGGAGGTGTGTAGCCCTCTACGGGGGCAGAAGGCCTCCTTTCCCGTGGAGCTCCACGCACCTCCACGGAAAGGAGTGATGTCCCCATCCTTCCCCCTTTGAGTCTCCTTTAGTTCTTTGGACATATCTCCGGTCTCTAAACTCCAATTTTGAATCTTTATTCAATTACAAACCAAGAAAAGACATCAAGATTTTTTTTTCAGAAAATAAGGAATTCAGCTTGAAAATTAAAGATGAAAACCATGCATGATAAAATCACACAAAGTTTCCTAACTTCCTAATGTGAACTCGAAATTCAATGAAAGAGTAGCCGAAACAACCAGAACTCAATGAGGAATTATTTAAGCACAAATTAAAAATCAATACCATTCAAATATAATAAAATTAATACAAAAACACACAAGTATGTAGTTTCCTATATATAACCCTAGAACATGCAATTTACTAAATTGTCAACTTTTTAATCTATTGCATGTCCATACATGAATAAGTGTGTGTTTGGATTATGCTCGATAGCAAGAGTGTAATAGAGTAAGTGACAATCATTTCATATTAATAAAGTGATTTTTAGTTTAACAAATATTATAGCATTCATAGTTTAATTATTATAATTGTCAAAAGTAAATAATCATAAGGTCAAAAGACTATGAGAAAAGAATAAAAGTTCATACATCTAGATATGTATGAGGTAGACATAATTCTTTAGTTAGTATTGAATAATATTCACAACTTAAAATAAAAGGTTGGGCACCTTTATCTTGTCAAAGTTGTAGATTCTTTTGCTAGCATTTGAATGGGATCAAATGTGTTATGATGAGTCTAAAATCATCAAAGTGAGGTGTCTTTGGGCAAAAAAATATAGTGCACTAGGTGCATTGAATAGGATCACAATGAAATACTTTATTTAGAACCGTCAATGGATAAAAATTGTCATTTGAAGACAATCAGAGAGTCTATCTCAATCTTGAGATAAATGATGGACTTATGGTTGCAGGTGTTATTATTTGAGCTATCAATGAGTACGATTATATAGCATAGTCTATCCTTAATAGTTTGGTGGTATTCATTTGTTAATCGATATAGGACTTCATTTATAGATATGGACATCGTGGCTCCATTTATTAAATGAGAGTAGAATACCAACATATGGATGTTTTGAGGTATTGGATATTAAATCTTAATGTTAAGTTTTCAATAGTGTCTATTGAAACAAGGCTTCTGGACAAGTCAAAATATCCATGTTCAAAATGTGGTCATATGAGTAAATATGGTAACTTGGAAAGATATAGGCGGCCTATGAGCTCTTGGCGATTACGGTATTCTTCACGAGGATACATTTTCTCCAATAAGGTTGTCTAGGGTATGAATGAGTAACATCAACTTATTCTATCTTTATTTAAGAGTTCAATTTTAGTTCTTTATTGGAACGAACTAAAATTAAATAGATCGAACCTAAGTGACTCATTGTTGATTGTGATTGGGTTGTGTCTATTGGAGCTTAAATCTAGATAGCCCGCCAAGATCCCCAATCCACACGAACTTGCATGGCTCACTTAATATATTCTACCAGATCAATTTAGGGGTCCATCTAGAATTGTATTGATGTATGTGGACTTGTTTCTTTTTGTAAGAATGAGTATAGTTCACATGTGGACTTTTTATAAAGGTCAAATGGATTTAATAAAATAAGAAAAAAATATATTGGCCCATATATGTGTTGGGCCGTAAGGCTATTTGGAATAGCTTAATTATATTATATTATTTAATTATTTAATTAAATAAAAATTAATTAATTTGGTGATTAATTAATTATTTAATTAAAAGTCAAAATCTTTTTCTATTAGGAGATGGTCTCCTAATATTATACTATTGTTGGTAGCATAATTAATATTAAAGACTATATTTGATAAGTAGATAAATAAAAAGAATTATTTATCTAATCAAATTAGGAAGTCTTTAATATGGCTACAAATATACTATTGAGTTGGATTAGGAGTCTTGGGGTAGGATAGAATTCTTTTTAGAAAAGGATTCCTAAGCACCAAGTAAATCTACCCAAGGAAAGAATTCTTAACCACCAAGTAAATCCTTCTTAGAAGAGGATTTGGTCTCCTTTAGTGGAACGAACTAAAATTAAATAGATCGAACCAAAGTGACTCATTGTTGATTGTGATTGGGTTGTGTCTATTAGAGCTTAAATCTAGATAGCCCGCCAAGATCCCCAATCCACACGAACTTGCATGACTCACTTGATATATTCTACCAGATCAATTTAGGGGTCCATCCAGAATTGTATTGAGGTATGTGGACTTGTTTCTTTTTGTAAGAATTAGTATAGTTCACATGTGGACTTTTTATAAAGGTCAAATGGATTTAATAAAATAAGAAAATAATATATTCGCCCATATATGTGTTGGGCCGTAAGGCTATTTAGAATAGCTTAATTATATTATATTATTTAATTATTTGATTAAATAAAAATTAATTAATTTGGTGATTAATTATTTATTTAATTAAAAGTCAAAAAAAATTTCTATTAGGAGATGATCTCCTAATATTATACTATTGTTGGTAGCATAATTAATATTAAAGACTATATTTGATAAGTAGATAAATAAAAGGAATTATTTATCTAATCAAATTAGGAAGTCTTTAATATGGCTACAAATATACTATTGAGTTGGATTAGGAGTCTTGGGGTAGGATAGAATTCTATTTAGAAAAGAATTTTTAACCACCAAGTAAATCTACCCAAGGAAAAAATTCTTAACCACCAAGTAAATCCTTCTTAGAAGAGGATTTGGTCTCTTTTATATACTACTTGTAAATTTCGACATTCGTGATTGCATTGGAAGATCTTGCGGATTCAATTTGACGCTAGTTCAATCGTCACGAAAAAAAAATAGAAGGTTCGATACTTTTTATATACATCAATTAATCTAGGGTTAATGTTCTTGATATTAAAAGGGAATTATATATATATATATATATATACGCAAACCCTAATTTTCTAATTTTCTAATTTTCTCACGCTTCCGTTGCGTTCTGAACCGATTTTTCCTACAATTGGTATCAGAGCCTAGTTGTACCCTTGATTAATTGATGTATGTGTTCGTGAATCTTTTTCTTTTTATTTTATATATGCATGTTTTAGAAAGAGATGACACTCTAGGTATTCGTATATATATATATATATATATATATATATATATATGTTTTATATGTGGTTTGTTATTGCTCAATTTTTGTTATAGAATTTCAATGTATTTTTGTTTTGGGATTGTAACAAGAAGGTTTGTCTATAATCGCCATAATTACCTTCTTGAAAGTTGCTAAGTTTTTTATTTTATTTTGTTGTTGTAATTAAAAAAAAAAACTGCCCTTGTTGTAATAAAAAAAAAGCTGCAGTATTTTTTATATTTTAAATTCTTCTATAATACATTTAACTATCGAAGATTCGATGGTTTGAAGAATTGGGAGCAACCGGAACAAGTTTGGGAACCTGTGAGCCGTAGCAACAAACGTGCATGCGAATAGCACGCGGCCATGTTTGTTGTGGCATGGGATGCGCACGGCAGCTCTATGGAAGCCAAGGGCTGTGCATGGTTGCCCTTTATGGGGTTATGGCATGCGCACGCCCATGGGTAGTGGCCATGGGTGCGCACGCCCATAGGAGGCAGCCAAGGGAGTCCAAACGACGAAGGTCGCGTGAAGACTTGTTCACCAAGAAATGAGTTTTTTGTATTCCAAGACATATGTAATTTACTTGCATTTCTAGGATGGACCAAAATTGTAGCCATTTATGTTTTTATAAATATTGCAATGTTTGTCATTGTTTGATAACATTTCATATAGAATATGAGTGCCACTCCTATATCTCTTTTGGTATGAACATGCATAGAATGGTTTAGGTTTCTAAATTGGCATCCAGATAACTTGGTAAATCAATCTTTGGAATTCGATCTCACACCTTAAATAATTGAGTGGGAGAAGGTGTTTTGGAACACCTACAGCCTCCATGTTTAGTTGAGCTTTATGTTTCATGTAATAATATCCCAAGAGGTATTCATGAATGGAATTTAGCAAGATACTTCCTTACAAGGATAGACTAGACAATTAGCCCAAACGATATCTACTCTTAAAAGAGGGATATTCGTGAGGGATAATATTGAAGGTCGATAACTTGATAACACACTCAATGTAATTTTATTAATATCCTCCCAAGAGTTCTTGTTAATAAAATTGTAAGGCTAAAATTGAAAATGTTGGTTGTTATGTTAACAATTGGATGGGACCTAGTCTGACTAGTAAATGTTGCGAACTCCCAAAGGAGGCGTGACATTTATGGGTGTTGGATCACCGTTGGATTTTTACGATTGAATTATTTTATTTAATTTAAGATAAATATTCGAAAGTGCTTTATCATGATTGTTTACTTATATAATTTTTGTTAATATAAAGAAATCATAACCCCATCCCTAATCAACATCCTAAAAGATAATACTTTAACTGATGATAATTATGTTACATGGAAAAGGAAATTTGGGTTGTTATTGCAAGCTGAAAAACATAAATTTGTTATATCTATTCCTTAACCATAAAAATAATGAATCTACTCAAAAGCAAAGAGATGAGTATCAGTAGTGGAAGTCTTCAGATGAGACGGCTAAATGTATGTTACATTATGGCCATCATCTTTGACGTGTTGCAAAAGCAACATGAAGGAATGAAGACTGCTGCCGATATAATGATGTCTTTAGAGGAGATGTTTGCTATGAGGTCTAGGACGACTAAGAGAGAGGCAGTGATTGCTTTTATGAATCTTAGGATGAAACCTAACAGGATGTGAAAGATCATATGATGAAAGTCATAGCACATCTCAACATTGCTGAACTGAATGGTAATGAGATAGATAATGAGACAAAAATTGACATGATCGTCAACTCATTGTCAGATTCCTTTGATTAGTTTAAGTTGGACTACACCTTGAACTATAAGGAATACACCTTGCAAGGCCTGACGCAAGATGTTCAAAGTACCAAGAAAATCCTTGTTTAAGGTAAGGGTTAAGAGATTCATACGGTTGGTAAAGTTGCTTCTGTTAAGACCCGTTATAAGGTCAAGAAACAACAGAAGAAAAAACAACTTGGGCCTTCTTAAAAGGAGACCAAGAAAGTAACCAAAATCAAAGGGAAGTGTTTCCTTTGGGGAGAAAAGGGTTAAAGGAATAGACTAAATAAAAATGAATTCAACTTGTATTTAGGCAATGGAGCGTTGGTGTCTACTAGTGTAGTGGGAGATATTATAATCAATTTAGATTCTTGTAGACATTTAGTTTTAATAAACGTTTATTAAATACCACAATTCAAGAGGAATTTAATTTCAATCTCTTGCCTAAATAAATTTGGATATTCGGTTACTTTTAATAAAGGTTTTATTATTAGTAAGAATAACAAATTTGTTTGTAAAGGTATATTGGAAAACGGTTTGCTTTATTTGCATAGAAGTATCTCTCACTTGTTAGAAACAGAATCAACGAAACCTAATCATAAAAGAGTAAATTTATCAAAAGATGAAACCTACCTATGGCATTTGCACCTAGGTCATATTAACCTAAATAGGATTAAAATATTGGTTAGTGACGGACATCTAAGTGACTTAAAGGTTGATGATCTACAAACTTGTGAATCTTGTTTGGAAGGAAAAATGACCAAAAGGTCATTCACGACCAAAGACGCAAGAGTCATTAATTAGGATTGATACACACTGATGTGTGTGAACCTATTAGCATTCAAGCTAGAGGTGGATATGAGTACTTCATCACTTTCACGAATGATCACTCAAGATTTGGCTATGTGTATCTCACGAGACATAAGTCGGATGCTTTTGATATGTTCAAAGCATTTAAAGCTGAAGTAGAAAATCAGCTTGAGAAACGCATAAAAATCTTGAGATCTGATCATGATGGAGAATATCTATCTGGTGAGTTTCAGCAATATCTTATTGATAATGGGATAATTTCTCAGTTTTCTACACCAGGAACACCTCAACAAAATGAGGTGGCAGAAAAGAGAAATATAACTCTTTTGGACATGGTAAGGTCTATGTTGAGTTATTCAACACTCCCTAATTCTTTTTAGGGATATGCTTTACAAACCGTAATGTACATTTTAAACGATGTACCATCTAAGTCGGTTCCTAAAACACTGCATGAGTTGTGGATCGGGCGAAAGCCTAGTTTATAACACTTAAGGATATTTGGATGTCTTGTGCACATGTTAAAATGAAAGACAAAAGATAGAGTTCCGTTCAGAAACATGCATATTTGTAGAGTATCAATAGGAACAAAAGGAAATTATTTTTACAGTCCTTCAGATCTTAAAGTATTTGTTTCGACAAATGCTAAATTTCTGAAAAAAGACTATATGAATAATTTTGTTCCTAAAAGTAGAATTTTCCCGAATAAGTTTTTAGGCGATACAATTCTATAAGAGGTTTCACAACCAAGCCCAATTGTAAGTTCCATACCAACACAAGATCAACAATCTACCATACCTCATCGTAGTGGGAGGGTTGTTAGACAACCCGAGAGATACATCGATCTAGGAGAATTTGTAGAGAATCTTCTGGACGACGATGATCCCTATACGTACAAGGAAGCAATGGAAGATGTTGATTGTCACCATTGGCAAAAGGCAATGCAATCCAAAATTAAATCTATGTTCGAAAACAAAGTCTGGTCTCTTGTAGACTTGCCTAAAGGGATAAAACCCATCGGGTGCAAGTGGTTATACAAGAGGGAAAGAGGAATGGATGGACAAGTGGAAACCTTTAAAGCTAGATTTGTAGCTAAAGGTTATACACAGAAGGAAGGTATAAATTATGAAGAAACCTTCTCTCATGTGGCCATGCTTAAATCCATTAGAATACTCTTATCCATTGCGTCATCTCTAGACCTAGAGATTTGGAAAATGGACCTCAAGATAACTTTCCTTAGAGGAAGTCTTGACGAAAGTATCTATATGATGCAACCAAAAAGATTAATTGAATAAGGCCAAGAGGAAAGGGTATGCAAGTTGCAAAGATACATATATGGATTGAAGCAAGCATCCAGATCCTGGAACATAAGGTTCGATCAAGCCGTGAAAAGTTTTGGATTTATTTAAAACCTTGACAAACATTGTGTATACAAAAGGATTAAAGGCGACAATTTGGTTTTCCTAGTTCTTTACGTTGATGATATACCACTCATCGGAAACGATGTAGGTGTATTGACATCAATAAAAGAATGGTAAGCAAAACAATTTGATATGAAGGACTTAGGAGATCCAAGTTATATTTTTGGTATCGAAGTCATAAGGGATAGAAAGAATAAAACGATTGCATTATCCCAAGCATATTACATAGATAAAATCTTGTCTAGGTTTTCCATGCAAGATTCCAAGAAAGGTATGTTACCTTTAAGACATGGAGTCAAACTTTCTAAGGAACAAGTTCCTAAGAGTGAGCATGAAGAGCAATTCATGAGTAAGGTTCCATATGCATCGACAGTTGGAAGTCTCATGTATGCAATGCTCTGCACTAGACCAGATATTTATTTTGCTGTAGGCATAGTTAGTAGGTTTCAATCGAAGCCCGGTCCTGATTACTGGACGGCAGTCAAACATATTTTCAAGTATCTTAGGAGAACGAGAGATTATATGCTTGTATACTCTAGAAGGGATTTAATTCCCGTTGGGTATACAGATTCTTATTTTCAGTCCAATTCTGACTCCAGGAGATCAACATCAGCATCTGCGTTTACTATTGGAGTAGGGGAAGTCATCTTGAGGAGTATAAAGCAATCTTGTATTGCCGATTCCACCATGGAAGCCTAGTATGTCTGGCTCCACCATGGCTGCTAAAGAGGCTGTCTGGCTCCGCCAATTCTTGATTGACTTGGAAGTGGTTCCTAATGCGAATAAGTAGATCACTATCTATTGTGACAATAGTGAAGCAGTGGCTAATTCTAGAGAACCAAGAATTCATAAGAGAGTGAAACACATTAAAAGAAAGTATCACCATCTAAGGGAAATTGTGCATAGGGGTGACGTGACGATTACCAAGATCGCGTCGGTAGAAAATCTAGCAGATTCCTTTACAATGACTCTTCCACAAAAGAGTTTTGATGGGCATCTAGAGAACATGGGGATGAGAGATATGACACATTTGCTATAGAGCAAGTGGGAGATTGTTAGGATTATGCTCGATAGCATGAGTGTAATAATCTAATTGACAATCTTTTCATATTATTAAAGTGATTTTTTGTTTAACAAATCTTATAGCATTTATAGTTTAATTATTATAATTGTCAAAAGTAAATAATCATAAGGTCAAAAGAATATGAGAAAAGAATAAAAGTTCATACATCTAGATATGTATGAGGTAGACACAATTCTTTAGTTAGTATTGAATAATATTCACAACTTAAAATAAAAGGTTGGGCACCTTTATCTTGTCAAAGTTGTAGATTCTTTTGCTAGCATTTGAATGGGATCAAATGTGTTATGATGAGTCTAAATCATCAAAGTGAGGTGTCTTTGAGCAAAAGTATCTAGTGCACTGGGTGCATTGAATAAGATCAAAATGAAATAACTTATCTAAAACCATCAGTGGATAAAATTTATCATTTGAAAACAATCGGAGAGTCTATCTCAATCCTGAGATAAATGATGGACTTATGGTTGCAAGTGTTATTATTTCAGCTAGCAATGAGTACGATTATATAGCATAGTCTATCCTCGATAGTTTGGTGGTATTCATTTGTTAATCGATAGAGGACTTCATTTATAGATATGGACATCGTGGCTCCATTTATTAAATGAGAGTAGAATACCATAATGTGGATGTTTTGAGGTATTGAATATTAAATCTTAACGTTAAGTTTTCAATAGTGTCTATTGAAACTTGCCTTCTGGACAAGTCAAAATATCCAAGTTCAAAATGTGGTCATATGAGTAAATATGGTAACTTGGAGAGCTATAGGCGGTCTATAAGCTTTTGACGATTACTGGTATTCTTCACGAGGATACACTTTCTCCAATAAGGTTGTCTAGGGTATAAATGAGTAACATCAACTTATTCTATCTTTATTTAAGTGTTCAATTTTATTTCTTTAGTGGAATGAACTAAAATTAAAAAGATCGGACCTAAGTGAATCATTTGTTAATTGTGATTGGGTTGTGTCTATTGGAGCTTAAATCTAGATAGCCCGTTAAGATCCCCATTCCACACGAACTTGCATGGATCACTTGAAATATTCTATCGGATCAATTTAGGGGTCCATCTAGAATTGTATTGAGGGATGTGGACTTGTTTCTTTTTGTAAGAATGGGTCTAGTTCACATGTGGACTTTTTATAAAGGTCAAATGGATTTAATAAAATAAGAAAATAATATATTGGCTTATATATGTTTTGGGTGGCAATGCTATTTAGAATAGCTTTATTATATTATATTAATGGAAATTAATTAATTTGGTGATTAATTATTTAATTAAAAGTCAAAATCTTTTTTATTAGGAGATGGTCTCTTAATATTATACTATTGTTGGTAGTATAATTAATATTAAAGACTATATTTGATAAGTAGATAAATAAAAGGAATTATTTATCTAATCGAATTTGGAAGTCTTTAATATGGGTACAAATACACTATTGAGTTGGATTAAGACTCTTGGTGTAGGATAGAATTCTTTTTAGAAAAGGATTTTTAACCACCAAGTAAATTTACCTAAGGAAAGGATTCTTAACCACCAAGTAAATCCTTCTTAGGAGAGGATTTGGTCTCCTTTATATACTACTTGTAAAATTCGACCAAGCCTTAGTTTTTGTTGTGAGAAGTTGTTTGTTATTTTTTTTTATTGTTATAAAAAAAACTTCATCCAACTTCTTGTGTGAAGAATTCGGCCAAACATAGAGAAAAGAGGGAACGTTTTTGTTTTCGATAGTACACTAGTATCCTTTGCATCAAAAGGGTTTTTTGTACAATATTGAATCAAGGTTTAAGCGAGTTTCAATCAAATTGATTGATAATTCAAATGTGATCGGACATTCTTGGTTTTTCTCTTGAAGGATTATTGTGACTAACAAAGAATAAGATTTTGTTTGTTTCCATCCTCAGGTATACAATTTAAAGAAAGGAAGCCCACACTCTTAGGTGATTCACGTTTGTGATTGGATTTGAAGATCTCGTGGATTCAATTTGACGCTAGTTCAATCCTCACGAAAAAAAAGAAGGTACGATACTTTTTATATGCATCAATTAATCGAGGATTAAGGTTCTTGTTATTAAAAGGGAATTTATATATATATATATATATATATATATATATATATATATATATATATACGCAAACCCTAGTTTTCTAATTTTCTCACGCTTCTATTGCATTTTGAACCGATTTTCGCTACAGTGTGTGCATGTGTTATACCAAATTTTGCACAACAGTGTACGGACATATATGAATGCTATATGTGTGTGTGCCGGCCTTGCAAAAGGAAAGAGGTCTTGGTATACCTTTAGCTATGCAATAAAGTTTTGTTCCGTTTGTAGCCACAAATTTGCTTGAAATGTTGTCCAATCTTCCTTGAAGCTTGATGATACATAAATCCTAGACGACTAATCAATACAAAGCAAATATTGTTTTGATGTAGAATTATCCCAACACGAAACTCAAAAACCTAATAGTGATATGCAACCTAATGTGAATATGAGCGCATTCTTATTGCACAAATGATAGGCTAACACATTTAATGCTTATCTAGTCATGAATGCATGATTCAAACAATCTTAGATATTATTAGGATTATGCTCGATAGCAAGAGTATAATATTGTAATTAACAATCTTTTCATATGAATAAAGTGATTTCTAGTTTAACAAATCTTATAGCATTTATAGTTTAATTATTATAATTGTCAAAAGTAAACAATCATAAGGTCAAAAGACTGTGAGAAAAGAAGAATTGTTCAGACATCTAGATATGTATGAGGTAGACACAATTCCTTAGTTAGTCTTGAATAATATTCAAAACTTAGAATAGAAGGTTGGATGCCTTTATCTTGTCAAAGTTGTAGATTCTTTTGCTAGCATTTGAGTGGGATCAAATGTGTTATGATGAGTCTAATATCATCAAAGTGTGGTGTCTTAGGGCAAAAGAATCTAGTACACTAGGTGCATTGAATAGGATCAAAATGAAATACTTTATCTTGAACCGTCAATGGATAAAAGTTTTCATTTGAAGACAATCGGAGAGTCTATATCAATCCTGAGATAAATGATGGACTTATGGTTGCAAGTGTTATCATTTGATCTATCAATGAGTACGATTATATAGCATAGTCTATCCTCGATAGTTTAGTGGTATTCATTTGTTAATCGATAGAGGACTTCATTTATAGATATGGACATCATGGATCCATTTATTGAATGAGAGTAGAATACCATCATATGGATGTTTTGAGTTATTGGATATAAAATCTTAACGTTAAATTTTCAATAGTGTCGATTGAAACATGGCTTCTGGACAAGTCAAAATATCCACGTTTAAAATGTGGTCATATGAGTAAATATGGTAACTTGGAGAGCTATAGGCGGTTTATGATCTCTTTATGATTACTGGTATTCTTCACGATGATACATTTTCTCCAATAAGGATGGCTAGAGTATGAGTGAGTAACATCAACTTATTCTATCTTTATTTAAGAGTTCAATTTTAGTTCTTTAGTGGAATGAACTAAAATTAAATAGATCGGACCTAAGTGAATCATTTGTTGATTGTGATTGGGTTGTGTCTGTTGGAGCTTAAATTTAGATAGCCCGCCAAGATCCCCAATCCACACGAACTTGCATGGAACACTTGATATATTCTACCGGACCAATTTAAGGGTCCATCTAGAATTGTATTAAGGCATGAGAACTTGTTTCTTTTTGTAAGAATAGGTCTAGTTCACATTTGGACTTTTTATTAAGGTCCAGTGGATTTAATAAAATAAGAAAAATAATATATGACCCATATATATGGTATGGGCGGCAAGGCTATTGAGAATAGCTTAATTATATTATTTTTATTTTATTATTTAATTAAATAGAAATTAATTAATTTGTTGATTAATTAATTGTTTAATTAAAAGTCAAAGTCTTTTTCGTATTAGGAGTTGGTCTCCTAAAATTATACTATTCTTGGTAGTATAATTAATATTAAAGACTATATTTGATAAGTAGATAAATAAAATGAATTATTTATCTAATCAAATTAGGAAGTCTTTAATATGGTTACAAATACATTATTGAGTTGGATTAGGACTCTTGGTTGAGGATAGAATTCCTTTTTGAAAAGGATTCTTAACCACCAACTAAATCTACCTAAGAAAATGATTCTTAACTACCAAGTAAATCCTTCTGAGGAAAAGATTTGTGATCCTAATCTATATCCTATAAAATTCAGCCAGCCCATATATATATACAAAAGGGTAGAATTCCTTTTAGATAAGGATTCCAAACTACCAAATAAATCCACCTAAGGAAAGAATACTTGCCAACCACGTAAATCCTTCTTAGGAAAGGATTTATGATCCTATATATATGTGTGTGTGATTTTCGGCCAGCCATAATGATTCTATGTTGAAAATTTCGGCCATGCTTGGTAATTTTCAAGAGAGAATTTGGCATAGCAAGAGAGAATTTTGAGGGAGAAAAATTTAGTTTTTGCTCTAGAAAAAATTCGATCAACTCATAGATAAAGGGTGTGTGAATTCGGCCAAGAAGAGAAAAAAAGGGAACGTTTTTGTTTTCAATGTAAACTAGTATCCTTTACATCAAAAGGGTTTTGTATACAACATTGAATCAAGGTTCACGTGAGCTTCAATCAAGTTGATTGATAATTCACAGGTGACCGGACGTTCTTAGATTTTTCTCTTGGAGGATATTTGTAACTAACAAAGAAAAGATTTTGTTTGTCTCCATCCTCAGGTATACAATTTAAAGAAAGGGAACCCACACTTCTAGGTGATTCACGTTCATGATTGGATTGGAAGATCTTGTGGAATCAATTCGGCGCTTGTTCAATCGTCACGACAAAAAGGTACGATACTTTTATATACATCAATTAATCTAGGGTTAAGGTTCTCGTTGCATAAAAGGGAAATTTTTTATTTATATGCAAACCCTAATTTTCTAATTTTCTCACGCTTGCGTTGCATTTTGAACCATTTTTTCCCTACAATTGGTATCAGAGCCAGGTTGTACCCTTGATTAATTGAGGTATGTGTTCGTGAATCTTTTTCTTTTTATTGTATATATTCATGTTTTAGAAAGAGATGACACTATAGGTATTCACATATATATTTACATTGGAATGTATGGATATATATATATATATATGTTTTATATGTTGTTTGTTATTGCTCAATTTTGGTCCTAGAATTTCAATGTATTTTGTTTTGGGATTGTAGCAAGAAGGATGGTCTATCATCGCCATAATTTCCTTCTTGGTAGTTGCTAAGTTTTTATTTTATTTTGTCGTTGTAGTAAAAAAAAAACTGCACTATTGTAATAAAAAAAGCTGCAGTAATTTTTTATTATTTAAATTCTTTTGTAATACATTCAAGTATCGAAGACTCGAAGGTTTGTAGAATTAGGAGCAACCGGAACAAGTTTGGGACCGTGAGAGCCATAACAACAAACGTGCGTGCGAAGAGCACGCAGCCATGTTTGTTGTGGTATGGCCTGTGCACGGCAGCCCTTTGGTAGCCATGGGCTGCGCATGGCAGCTCTTTATGGGTTTGTGGCATGCGCACTCCCATGGGTAAGGGCAAAAGGTGCGCACACCCATGGGAGGTAGCCGAGGGAGTCAGGTTGCGTGAAGACTTGTTCGCCAAGAAAGGAGTTCTTGTATTTCAAGATATATGTAATTTACTTGTTTTTCTAGGATGGACACAAATTGTAGCTATTTATATTTTTATAAATATTGCAATGATTGTCATTGTTTGATAACATGTCATATAGAATAGGAGTGCCACTCATATATCTCTTTTGGTATGAACATGCATTGAATGATTTAGGTATCTAAATTGGCATTTAGATAACTTGGCAAATCATTCTTCGGAATTCAATCACACGCCTTAAACAATTGAGTGGGAGAAGGTGTTTTGGAACACCTACGGCCTCCAAGTTTAGTTGAGCTTTATGTTTCGTAAATAATAAATAACCTCCCAAGAGGTATTCATGAATGGAATTTAGCAAGATACTTCCTTACAATGATAGACTAGACAATTAGCCCAAACGATATCTACTCCCAACAGAGGGATATTCGTGAGGGATTATATTGAAGGTCGATAACTTGGTAACACACTCAATGTACTTTTATTAATATCCTCCCAAGAGTTCTTGTTAATAAAATTGCAAGGCTAAAATTGAAAACGTTGGTTGTTATGTTAACAATTAGGTGAGACCTAGTCCAACTAGTAAATGGTGCGTACTCCCAAAGAAGGCGTGACATTTATGGGTGTTGGATCACCGTTGATTTTTACGATTGAATTATTTTTATTTAATTCAAGATAAATATTCAAAAGTTCTATATCATGATTGTTTACTTATATAATTTTTGTTATTAAAAAGAAATCATGACCCCATCCCTAATCATTATCTTAAAAGATAATACTTTAACTGATGATAATTATGTGACATGGAAAAGCAATATAGGGTTGTTGTTGCAAGCTGAAAAGTATAAGTTCATTCTGTATATTCCTTAACCACCAAACTAATGAATCTACTCAGGAGCAAAGAGATGAGTATCAGTAGTGGAAGTCTTTAGATGAAATGGCTAAATGTACGTTACATTATGGCCATCATCTTCATCGTGTTGTAATAACAACATAAAGGAATGGAGACAGCTGCCGATATTATGATGTCTCTAGATAGGGATTCATATGATTGGTAAAATTTCTACTATTAAGACCCGCTAGAAGGTCAAGAAACAATAGAGGAAAAAGCAACTTGGGCCTTCTTAGAATGAGACCAAGAAAGTAACCAAGATCAAATGGAAGTGTTTCTTTTGTGGTGAAAAGGGTCAAAGGAAATAGACTGAATAAGAATGAATTCAACTTGCATTTAGGCAATAGAGTGTTGGTGTCTAATAGTGTAGTGGGAGATATTAGAATCAATTTTGATTCTTATAGGAATTTAGTTTTAATAAACGTTTAGTGTGTACCATAATTCAAGAGGAATTTAATTTCTGTCTCTTGTCTAAATAAATTTGGATATTCGGTTACTTTTAATAAAGGTTTTATTATTAGTATGAATAACAAATTTGTTTGCAAAGGTACATTGGAAAATGGTTTATTCTATTTGCATGGAAATATCTCTCACTTGTTAGGCACGGAATCAACGGAACCTAATCATAAAAGAGTAAAATTATCAAAAGAATAAACCTACATATGGCATTTGCGCTTAGGTCTTATTAACCTTAATAGGATTAAAAGGCTGGTAAGTGACAGACCTAAGTGACTTAAAGGTTGATGATCTACCAACTTGTGAATCTTGTTTGGAAGGTAAAATGACAAAAAGGTCGTTTACGACCAAAGGCGCAAGAGCCATCGAATGTTTAGGATTGATACACACTTATGTGTGTGGACATATGAGCATTCAAGCTAGAGGTGGATATGAGTACTTCATCACTTTCACGGATGATCACTCAAGATTTGGCTATGTGTATCTCATGAGACATAAGTCAGATGCTTTGGATATGTTCAAAGCATTTGAAGCTGAAGTAGAAAATCAGCTTGAGAAACGCATAAACATCTTGAGGTCCGATTGTGGTAAAGAATATCTATCTGGTGAGTTTCAGCAATATCTTATTAATAATTGAATAATTTCTGAGTTTTCTTCACCAGGCACACCTCAACAAAATGGGGTGGCAGAAAGGAGAAATAGAACTCTTTTGGATATGGTTAGGTCTATGTTGAGTTATTCAACGCTCCCTAGTTCTTTTTGGGGATATGCTTTACAAACTGCCATGTATATTCTAAACGATGTACCCTCTAAGTCGGTTCCTAAAACATCGCATGAGTTATGGACCGAGGAGAAAGCCTAGTTTGCAACACTTAAGAATATTTGGATGTCCTGCGCACGTGTTAAAAGGAAAGACAAAAGATAGAGTCCCATTCAGAAACATGCATATTTGTAGGGTATCCAAAATGAACAAAAGGATATTATTTTTATAGTCCTTCAGATCTTAAAGTATTTGTTTCGATAAATGCCAAATTTCTAGAAGAGGACTATATGAATAATTTTGTGCCTAAAAGGAGAATTGTCCTAAATAAGCTTTTAAGAGATACAATTCCACAAGAGGTTTTGCAACCAAGCTCAATTGTAAGTATCATACCAATACAAGATCAACAATCTACCATACCTCATCGTAGTGGGAGGGTTCTTAGACAACCCGAGAGATACATCAGTCTAGAAGAACCCGTAGAGAATCTTCTGGATGACGATGATCCCTATACATACAAGGAAACAATGGAAGATGTTGATTGTCGCCATTGGCAAAAGGCAATGCAATCTGAAATTGAATCTATGGTCAAAAACAAAGTATGGTCTCTTGTAGACTTGCCTAAAGGGATAAAACCCATCGGTTGCAAGTGGGCATACAAGAGGAAAAGAGGAAAAGAGGAATGGATGGTAAGGTGGAAACCTTTAAAGCTAGATTGGTAGTTAAAGGTTATACACAGAAGGAAGGTATCGATTATGAAGAAACCTTCTCTCATGTGGCCATGCTTAAATCCATTAGGATACTCTTATCCATTGCGGCATCCCTAAACCTAGAGATTTGGCAAATGGACATCAAGACAGCTTTCCTTAATGGAAGTCTTGACAAAAGCATCTATATGATGCAACCATAAGGATTCATTGAAAAGGGCCAAGAGGAAAGGGTATGCAAGTTGCAAAGATCCATATATGGATTTAAGCAAGCATCCTAATCCCAGAACATAAGGTTCGATCAAGCTGTAAAAGGTTTTAGATACATTCAAACCCTTGATGAACCTTGTGTATACAAAAGGATTAAATGTGACAAGTTGGTTTTCCTAGTTCTTTACGTTGATGATATACTACTCATCGGAAATGATGTAGTTGTGTTGACATCAATAAAAGAATGGTTAGCAAAACATTTTGATATGAAGGACTTAGGAGAAGCAAGTTATATTCTTGGTATCCAAGTCAAAAGGGATAGAAAGAATAGAACGATTGCATTATCCCAAGATTCATACATAGATAAAATCTTGTCTAGGTTTTCCATGCAAGATTCCAAGAAAGGTATGTTACCTTTCAGACATGGAATCAAACTTTCTAAGGAACAAGTTCTTAAGAGTGAGCATGAAGAGCAATTCATGAGTAAGGTTCCATATGCATCGGCAGTTGGAAGTCTCATATATTCAATGCTCTGCAGTAGACAAGATATTTGTTTTGCTGTGGGCATAGTTAGCAGGTTTCAATTGAAGCCTGGTCCTGATCACTGGACGGCAGTCAAGCATATTTTCAATTATCTTAGGAGAATGAGAGATTATATGCTTGTATACTCTGAAGGGGATTTAATTCCCGTTGGGTATACAGATTCTGATTTTTAGTCAGATTCTGACTCTAGAAGATCAACATCAGGATTTTTGTTTACTATTGGAGGAGGGGCAGTCATATGGAGGAGTGTCAAGTAATCTTGTATTACCGATTCCACCATGAAAGCCGAGTATGTAGCCACATGCGAGGCTACTAAAGAGGTTGTCTGGCACCACCAATTCCTGATTGACTTGGAAGTGGTTCCTAATGCGAATAAGCAGATCACTATCTATTGTGACAATAGTGGAGCAGTGGCTAATTCGAGAGAACCAAGAAGTCATAAGAGAGGGAAACACATTGAAAGAAAATATCACCTTTTAAGGGAAATTGTGCAAAAGGGTGACGTGACGATTACCAAGATCGGGTCAATATAAAATCTAGCGGATCCCTTTACAAAGGCTCTTCCTTAAAAGAGTTTTGACGGGCATCTAGAGAACATGGGGATGAGAGATATGACACATTTGCTATAGAGCAAGTGGGAGATTGATAGGATTATGCTCAATAGCAAGAGTGTAATATTGTAATTAACAATCTTTTTATATGAATAAAGTGATTTCTATTTTAATAAATCTTATGACATTTATAGTTTAATTATTATAATTGTCAAAAGTATATAATGATAAGGTCAAAAGACTATGAGAAAAGAAGAATTGTTCATACATCTAGATATGTATGAGGTAGACACAATTCTTTAGTTAGTCTTGAATAATATTCACAGCTTAAGATAGAAGGTTGGGCGCATTTATCTTGTCAAAGTTGTAGATTCTTTTGCTAGCATTTGAGTGGGATCAAATGTGTTATGATGAGTCTAAAATCATCAAAGTGTGGTGTCTTTGGGCAAAATAAACTAGTGCACTGGGTGCATTGAATAAGATCAAAATGAAATAAGTTATCTAGAAGGGTCAATGGATAAAAGTTTTCATTTGAAGACAATCGGAGAGTCTATGTCAATCCTGAGATAAATGATAGACTTATGGTTGCAAGTGTTATCATTTGAGTTATCAATGAGTATGATTATATAGCATAGTTTATCCTTAAAAGTTTGGTGGTATTCATTTGTTAATCGATAGAGGACTTCATTTATAGATATGGACATCGTGGCTCCATTAATTGAATGACAGTAGAATACCAACATGTGGATGTTTTGAGGTATTGAATATTAAATCTTAACGTTAAGTTTTCAATAGTGTCTATTGAAACATGGCTTCTGGACAAGTCAAAATATCCAAGTTTAAAATGTGGTCATATGAGTAAATATGGTAACTTGGAGAGCTATGGGCGGTCTATGAGCTCTTGGCGATTACTGGTATTCTTCACGAGGATACATTTTCTCCAATAAGGTTGTCTAGGGTATGAGTGAGTAACATCAATATATTCTATCTTTATTTAAGAGTTCAATTTTAGTTCTTTAGTGTAATGAACTAAAATTAAATTGATCAGACCTAAGTGAATCATTTGTTGATTGTGATTGGGTTGTGTCTATTGGAGGTTAATTTTAGATAGCCCGCCAAGATCCCCAATCCACAAGAATCTGTATGGATCACTTGATATATTCTACTGGACCAATTTAGGGGTCCATCTAGAATTGTATTAAGGCATGAGAACTTGTTTCTTTTTGTAAGAATAGGGCTAGTTCACATGTGGACTTTTTATTAAGGTCCAATGGATTAAATAAAATAAGAAAAATAATATATGACCCATATATATGGTATGGACGGCAAGGCTATTGAGAATAGCTTAATTATATTATTTTTATTTTATTATTTAAATAGCTTAATTATATTAAATAATTATTTAATTAAAAGTTAAAATCTTTTTCGTATTAGGAGTTGGTCTACTAAAATTATACGATTGTTGGTAGTATAATTAATATTAAAGACTATATTTGATAAGTAGATAAATAAAAGGAATTATTTATCTAATCAAATTAGGAAGTCTTTAATATGGTTACAAATACATTATTGAGCTGGATTAGGACTCTTGGTTGAGGATAGAATTTCTTTTTGAAAAGGATTCTTAACCACCAACTAAATCTACCTAAGGAAATTATTCTTAACTACCAAGTAAATCCTTCTTAGGAAAGGATTTGTGATCCTAATCTATATCCTATAAAATTCGGCCAGCCTATATATATATACAAAAGGATAGAATTCATTTTAGATAAGGATTCCTAACTACCAAATAAATCCACTTAAGGAAATGATACTTGCCAACCAACTAAATCATTCCTAGGAAAGGATTTATGATCCGATATATATGTGTGTGTGATTTTCGGCCATCCCTAATGATTCTATGATGGAAATTTCGGCCATGCTAGGTAATTTTCAAGAGAGAATTTTGAGGGAGAAAAATTTAGTTTTTGCTCTAGACAAAATTCGATCAACTCATAGATAAAAGATGTGTGAATTCGGCCAAGAAGAGAAAAAAGGGGAACGTTTTTGTTTTCAATAGTATACTAGTATCCTTTACAGTAAAAGGGTTTTGTGTACAACATTGAATCAAGGTTCACACGAGCTTCAATCAAGTTGATTGATAATTCACAAGTGACCGGACGTTCTTGGATTTTTCTCTTGGAGGATATTTGTAACTAACAAAGAAAAGATTTTGTTTGTCTCCATCCTCAGGTATAAAATTTAAATAAAGGGAGCCCGCACTCCTAAGTGATTCACGTTTGTGATTGGATTGGAAGATCTTGTGGAATTAATTCGGCGCTTGCTCAATCGTCACGACAAAAAGTTACGATACTTTTATATACATCAATTAATCTAGGGTTAAGGTTCTTGTTGAATAAAAGGGAAATTTTTTATTTATACGCAAACCCTAATTTTCTAATTTTCTCACGCTTCCATTACGTTTTGAACCGTTTTTTCCCTACATATATCATGTTGCTATACGACATACATATAACTTAGCTATATGAAATAAAAGCACACTGATATGCAATAGCTATCACAATATAACAACCCAACAATGAACATAAAAATCTCAACTTGTAATTACAATCTTAGTCTAGATGCAAACAAGTCGCAAAAGAGATTTCTAGTTAAGCAAGAACATTATAATGAATGAAGATGATGTTCTACTTACCAAGTCAAATATGCTAATGAAGACCCATGCTTAAACACATCCTAGCTAAAGCTAGATGATGCTTGATTCATGAATTTAAGACACTTAATCAATATATAAAACAAGTAAAGTGTGATACAAACAAGTAATTGTAACACATACACAATCTATATTATAGAAAGGAAGTCAACTTACATAAAGAGTTCTATCCATAGTATTCAAATAACAGATACAAATATAAGAGAGATAAGGATAGAGAAAAGTTGACACAAGATATAACATGGTAAACCTCCGAAGAGGAAACATCCACGGGTTAGCAACCACCAGCAAACAAAATTCACTAGTAGATAAGACAAGTACAATCTCTCAAGTGTCCCCTTCACCTAGAAACTACCCTCCTATCCTACTGATGAAGATGTCGCCCTCTTGCTCAACAATCTAAGGCCTCACACCTCTTGTCAAGACATCCTCGCTCACCCTTTCAGATCCTCACGACTCTAGGTAAGAATTATTGCTCAACTAGTTCTTCCAACTCTAGTCAAGACTTCCTCGCTCACCCTTCCGGATCCTCACGACCCTAGGCAAGACTTCTTGCTTGACTATTTGAGTCCTCCCGACTCTATTCAAGACTTCCTTGCTTGACAATCCAAGGTCTAACACCTCTTGCTAAGACTTTCTTGCTCAACAACAAAGGTCTCACACCTATTGTCAATACTTCCTTCTCACAAGGCATCTAGGTGATCATGAATGCAAAACACAAACAAGCACGCAACATAGAATCTTATGATCAACACATCCTATGGAAAATACTAGACATGAGCATGAATGTACAAATCAAATGTAGTCTAGTCAATCATGCATGTTTAATCCATCCAGATCATATAAGATATGTTGAACATTAATTACAACCTAGACACATGCATAGATCTAAAATTTGAATCACAAGATATGTTAAATTAACACATAATCAAGTTTAAATCTCATAAACCAAAAACATGCTAAAATCATATTACAAAGTCATTTAGATTAAAGCTAAAGTTCTAGAGCATATTCCTATTCATAGATTCAACAAAACACATGAATAGCTCAAAAAAACACAAGCACATGTATCATTGTGAGAAATCGGCCAAAGAGAGCCTAATACATGTGATGAACTATTTTTCATAAAATCAATCAATCAAAGATCATCAAATAGTCCTAGAATCAATGCTAGCACAATACAATCCCAAACATGTGAAAACATAGGCAAAATCAAAACCTAACTCAACATGTGAGATTTCAATTGAAACTCAATCTAGCTTTAAATAAGTTCAAAACTCAAATCAAAACTATCACAAGATACATAGATATGTTGAAGAAGAAAGCCCAAGGCAATTGACCAAGTTTTAAAAGAAAACTTTGAGAGAAAATCAATACCTTAGTTGATTTTGGTGCAATCCCGTTTTTATGAGTTTAGACTCTAAATACAGTAATAAAACTCACTCAAATTAGAGAAAAGATGGAGGATGAAGATACAAACACTCTCAACTTTGAATCACTCAAATCGGAGTTCAAATGAAGAAGTTATGGTGTTTGGAAGGTGAGAAAATATAGAGAGAAAATTCTGCACTCAAGTTTTTAAATTTCTTCTTAGAATCAAATGTGAGAGGGAAGGGAAATATAAAAGAGTGGGAAAGAATGAAGCAAAAAGACCAAAATACCCTTAAGTACACCAAGCATGCTTGCTTCCTGAGATGGTGCATGGGCATCTCGGGGCATCAAGCATTCTGTCCCTAGATGGCCACGCGCCATCTCGGGAAAGATTGCTTGGTTGCACTTCTTTTCCTCATGCGCTCCCCTCCTGTTCTTTGACCGTTCTCCGGCCTTCGAACTTGGAATTTGAATCCGTTTGTGGATTACAAACCATAACTCTCTCACGGACATGGAAATATAAGATACTAAACCCAAAAAATAATAATTCGACTCAATATACGAAGATGAAGACAATGTATGCAACATGAGTTGAAAGTGTAGTATCTTTTGACTTAGAGCTTGAAATCAATAGTATGAGTAACCGAAATGACCGGAACTCAATCAAGAATGATTTAAGACTAAAATCAAGTTCAATATCCATGTTATACAAACATATACACATTCAAATACAATTCACACTAGAATACAAACTACATAGAGATAGTCTCCAATCATGCATTTTCCAAAACATGTTATTTTCATACCAATGCATGAGCATTCATCTTCAAGTGTGTGAATGTGTTATACATGGTGCACAATGATGCAGGGACACATATGTGTGAATTGTATGTGTGTGCCTATAATGGTGCACAACGATGCAGGGACACATATATATAAATTGTGTGTGTGTGACTAAGCCTTGTAAGAGAAAGATAAGGTCTTAGTATACCTTTGTAGAACCATATTGCATCCTTTCTCTTTGAAGACTTTGAACTTGCTTTGACTTGTTGTTCATCGTTATTTGAAGCTTGAATCATCATGAATGTAAGCAACTAAATCATTACAAGTAAATATCATTTTGATATGGAATTAATGCCAACACAATCTAAAACCTAATAGTCTCCCCCTTTGGCAAATTTCATGTCAAAACACCTATACATTTACTACAAATATAAAAATGAAGATAGGTCACAAAATCACTCCCTCACATTACAGTGAGTAAGATTCCTATTACTAATCTTCATCAACTCTTGAACTTCATCTTGATCTTCTCTTGAAGCAACCTACAAATCATCTCAAAGCACAATGCATATACAAGAAAACAACAACAATTGGCGACATATAATATGGATAAGAATATACAATTAAGTCCACAAATACATGTATCTCCCCGTTAATACATGCCAAAACACAAGAATTCTTAACCAAATCTTAAGACTCATTATTACATGCCATTGAAAGTTCAAAAGGTTACAAAAACAACATAAAAAGAAACTAAGTAACTAGCATCTCTTTTTCCCCCTTTTTGACATGAAATGATGCCAAAAGTTAAGAAATATACCACAAGACTCAAATACTAGCTACTTGGTCCACCAAAGAAAGTTATGCCAGTAGTTGATCTAACATAATGCTTTAGAGGTGGTCTGAAACTTGAAGCAATACATTCCTCCAACTCTTTTTTCCTAGCATCTTGTTGAAAAAATATAGCACTAAGTTCATCAACCTTCTCCTTCAATTGTATAGACCAATCCGAAAGAATATTTATGCTAATCACATGACTATCAACTTAAGAACTACTAAATAGTCCAAAAGTATCACAAGTCTTACCCTTATTCTTATATGACATGTATGACACACAATTATCACAATACTTTTCCAAGGGTTGAAATAACACATCATCTTCTCTACTCTTAACCCCACGAGCTAAACATAATGAAGTTATAAACCCCGGTAATGCAAGCTTTTTATCACCTCTATTAGAGAAAGGCGCACTATCAATTTAATACATGAGAAGATCTCCAAGGTTTTTAGGTTGATTAGTCACCAAGACATACACTATTTCGATCTTATCCTTATTCAACTCGGTTGAATTCGAAGATCCAATAATGTTAGTGCAAATGAATAGATACCAAAATGCACTAGCCTTAGTTAACTTATGTTGACTAATATATGCTCTACCTTTCCACTCAAAAGAAACATTGTCACAAAGAGTTCTACCTATGATATTAAGATTCTCAATGACATGCACATCTAGAAAACTAGAATCTGTATCATTAGATAGCCTAAGAAACTTGTTAATATTTTCTGTGTTTAACTCTAAACACAACACCCCTAATCTCCATCAAAGCATCCAATAAGGTGGCACTTTCTTTATATTCAAGATAAAACTCTCTAACAAGAGTATCATTCACAATTGCTAACATGCTCACCCAAGATTCCCAATTTCTATCATTTAAGTACTTGAGAACATAAGAATCTTTACACTTACCTAAGTCAATGCCTCTCTCTTGAAATATCTTCTTTGTTCCAAAGATCCCTAAATCTTTTGTCCTTAAAGCTTTGGATCCTTTTGAGGTAGACTTGGCTTTCACAATCGAATTCAATTGATTTCCACTTCCGGTAATCTTAGTTCTTCCCATTTGTTCTTGTGTTATAAGATGCTATATACATACAACAAAAGTGAGTGAAAGACAAAACAAGCATATTGGTCACAAATATATAAAAACAAAGACATATGACTTAAGAATGAATCATCATGCAAGACAAAGATAGTGAGTAATATCTTACAAGTATCATTAAGTCAAAAATATGCCAACATGTAACAAAATGAAGCATGTGAACGTATCATAAAAGAGAACAATGTCTAGCATACAATGCTCCCCCTTGATAAATGCTATAACTAAAATCAATGATAGCATAAAGTTCACAAAGATGTTCACACAATCACACATTCAAGCAATTTGAAGAAATATCAACAAAATAAGCTTCATATGATAAGAGATATACACAAAGATTTTTCAAGTTCTCTAATAATTCTTCAACAATTGTTAAAATATCATCATAATCCTAAACAAAATGTGTGTGTGAGAGATATGCTTCAAATATATATCAAGAAGTAGTTTGATAATAAACATGCAAACAATTTCCAACAACTATTCATCTTAAGCTTTTTCCATAAAAAGTCAAACCGATTATCATCCGGAATTTTTTAGCTTTTAAGAGAATATATTTCAACATATGAGCGTGTGTGTGCATGTGGCTCGTCATCCCATATCTATTTTTCAATCCGAGCTCATTTGATTTTCAACTATACTCCTTTTTAAGCCTTCCTCCTTTTCTTTTTAGGATTTGAATCAAAGAATTTTTTTTTTCTTTTCATGATTCCATTTCAACACTTCTTTGATTTTTTAAATCAATTTTTTTTAACATAAACAAAATTCAATTCATGGTGGCTTTCACTCATCACAATGGTGTAGCTCTTTCCAACATTGGGTAGCTTTCACAACCAATGTGTGTAGCCCTTTCCATGAAGGTGCTCATTGAGTACTATGTATTTGCCGAAGCAAAATGGATACTAACGATAGGTCCTTTTAAATGCACTTAAGCACAAAAACTTTAAGGTGTATCCAAAGTTTACATATTAGTAAACTCAACCTACTAGCAAAACATATAAGAGAAGCAATGTGCAATTTTAGAAAACCAAGATTTTATGGCTCATAATCACATGATCTAAGAGCAATAAGTAGAGACTTATTCAAGATCATTACTTCTCTAATGAGTAGCTTTCAAAGAATATGAAGCTCATATTTTCAAAAGTAATGCCACTCAACATACTATACACAAACAATCATCAAAGTTAAGATCAATGTGAATAATATCACTATTAGATCCTAAAAAAGCAAATGTCAATGAGAACCATATGTATGCTATACAAAATTCTCTAATATGACATGCTATGAGATGTATATCAAAAATTGAGTCAAAAGATGAATATCTAAGAGAACATGCATTAGAGTATAGAGATACTTCTTTGCACATTATATTCACCAAATATCGTACTTCCGCCCTTTTTATGAGCACTCTTGCCTTGAATGTCCTCATGACAACAAGTTAACGATGTTTCACAACAAGAGTATAAAAAGCATAATATCTCAACTCAATCAACACATATATCAAAAGAACTTCTCTGAAGTTAATCAACAAATTTTGACCATCATAACAAACATGATGTGAGATAGCCAAGTTCATATCAATACATGAAGTATTCAAAGCTAGCAAGCAAGAATTCTCAACACAATTGATATATTGTCACAAAGCTATCTCACATGTGCTTCTTATATTAGTGATAAGAGCACTCACCCTTGAACCACTTGTTCTTGGGTGTACCTACACAAACATTTCCAATATCATCCATGACAACAATGTTAAATCTAGAGTAAAGTCTTTCAATGACGTGATTAACAAGAATATCATTAACACACTCTTCCTTAACATTTTCAACACAAGCTTTGTCAAGTTGAACAAGATTAGTTTTCTTTCTACTCCAAAACTTCTTTTCATGCTTAGAAAAACTATCATGTTTTTCAACTTTCAAATCCTTAACATGTTCAACCTTATCTCTAGATTCATTCCCTAATTTGCATTTTTCAATATATTTATAACACCTAGGCTTAATGTGACCTATTGTGTTGCAATAATGGCAAATTGGAATAAAAGATGAGATTGTACCTTTTGGAGTTGAACTAGCTTCACTAGGGGTTTGTAAAGATACCTTATTCGCCAACTTCTTCTTGGATTTTGATCTTCTCTTCTTGTGTGGTTTATTATCAATCACGACTTCATCCAAGTGAGTAGGAAGTGGTGCTTCCAAGAGCTCCTCTTCAACTACCAAGTCGTATTCACCACTATGAGAGTTAAAAAGATTCCTAACACTAGACACACTTACCGAATCATTCACTAAGTCCTTGATGGCCTCCTTAGCCGTGTCTATCTCTTCCATTAATTATTGTTGTCTCTTTTTCAAAGAAGATATAACATTATCCTTCTCAAGGTTTATCTTTTCAAGTTCTCTAAACTTCTTCATAATATCACCTTTCTCACCAAGAAGTATACGAGTGACAATTACAAACTCATCTAGTTGTTTCTTGATCAAATCATCCTTCTCAACTACCTCTCTTAGAGCATTATCTCTAGCTTCTTCAAGCTTTTCTATCTTGTCCAACAACTCAAGAGTAGTAGGAATGGAATTAGAGCTTCCATGATGATTTGGATCAAAGTTCTTATTTAAAGATATTGTACCATCAACATCTAGTGGAGAATGAGAAGCTGTTAGAGCTACAAAGTTGCTCACCAACTCTTCATCACTTGAAGACTCACTACTAGAGCTCTCATTGTCACTGGAGTTATCATCACTCTAAGTAGCCACAAACATTTTGCCTTTCCTGTCCTTATAAGATGGCTTCTTGGTGCACTCACTAGCAAAGTGACCGAAACCATGACAATTATAGCATTGAACATCTTTCCTGTTCATGGCTTGACTATTCTTCTCATTCCTTGGAGATGATGTTTTCTTAACTCCCTTTTCCTTAGAAGACTTGCCTCTAGACTTGGCATTCTTCTTTAGAAACTTCTTGAACTTTCTAACCAAAAGAGTTATCTCTTCATTTTCATCATCACCCTCCTACTCTATAGCATTGAGAGCGATTCCCTTACTCTTAATCTTTGGTTCAAGCACATCTCATAAGTTTGGAGAGACCCAAGCAACTCATCAATGTTTATACTATCCACATCCTTGATTTCCTCAATGGCCTTCACCTTTGATTTAAATCTCTTAGAAAGAGACCTAAGGATTTTCCAATTTAAACGTTCTTTTAAGATAGGTACTCCAAGTTCTTGACATTGGTTAGCAATGTTAAGAAGCCGAAATTGGAAGTCTTCAAACTTTTCTTCTTCACCCATACTTAAACCTTCAAATTGTGATGCCAACATTTAAAGCCTCGATTTCTTCACCGCTAAGGTTCCCTCATTAGTAACTTGGAGAGCATCCCAAGCTTTCTTTACAGATTCAAGATTTTGAATGTAGGAGAATTGATGCCCATCAACTCCTCCAAAAATGACATTCATAGCACGATGGTGCCATTTAGCAACCTCAAACTCATTCGTTATCTATTCACTCCTTGGCTTGAGTATCATGGTTCCATCCTCTTGAACCTTGTTAGGTGGACTATAACCTTCTTCCACTACCATCCAAGCCCTTTCATCAATAGAACGGATGTAGGCTTTCATCCTCAACTTCCAGTACCCATAGTTAGTGCCTCGAAGTAATGGTGGCCTAGTATTTGAGGCTTCTTTTGCCATTACATCATCTTGTAAACCCATGACTTCAAAAGCCTTACAAATACCGTAAATTTATCACCTGGACTCTCACTAAGTACAATCTAGTGTCCTGCTTTGATACTAATTGAAAATACAAACACGCTTAAATGCTCAAGGCTAACCTAGAGGGGGGTGAATAGGTTAGACACCTTTTTCGACTCCCTTAGAAACAAACAAAAGTTTGTCCTTCTAGATTGCTTGTATCATAATATATATCTCAATTAAAGACACTTAATCAATATATAAAACAAGTAAAGTGTGATACAAACAAGTAATTGTAACACATACACAATCTATATTATAGAAAGGAAGTCAACTTACATAAAGAGTTCTATCTATAGTATTCAAATAACAAGTACAAATATAAGAGAAATAGGGATAGAGAAAAGTTGACACAAGATATAACGTGGTAAACCTCCGAAGAGGAAACATCCACGGGTTAGCAACCACCGGCAAACAAAATTCACTAGTAGATAAGACAAGTACAATCTCTCAAGTGTCCCTTCACCTAGAAACTACCCTCCTATCCTACTCATGAAGATGTTGCCCTCTTGCTCAACAATCCGAGGCCTCACACCTCTTGTCAAGACTTCCTCGCTCACCCTTCCGGATCCTCACGACCCTAGGTAAGACTTCTTGCTCAACTATCCGAGTCCTTCCGACTCTAGTCAAGACTTCCTCGCTCACCCTTCTGGATCCTCACGTCCCTATGGAAAATACTAGACATGAGTGAAACAAATATTATGGTGTGTAATATTAATCTAGAGGGGGGGTGAATAGATTTTAAATAAATTTTACCCAATTTTCGTTAAAGTTCAAGTTGACAAAAATGCCCCTATCTAGTCACAAAAAATACCACAAGTGTAATAAATACGGAAATAGTAAAGACACTTGAGATATACGTGGAAACCCTCCAAATGAGAAAAACCACGGGCTGATGAGTGCGTCACACTAGAACCTCGGATCCACTAATGGCAAAGGAATTACAACCTAATCTTGGTTTAATCCACCACCACTACCTAATCTCGGTATAAGTGAACCTAGTTCATCTTGCTTGCAATTTAATCCACAACACAAGTCTTACTTCTCAATGAAGAGATAAAATGTCTTAAGTGAATATATGATGATATTCAATGAACAAGCAAGGATAGGAAACCCTATATGCTTATCGAGGATAATGAGATGACAATTAATGCAATCCTAAATATCAAGTGCTAAATGACATGTTCAAGAAGTTTAACAAAACATAGATCAAACAATCCTACGAAGCTATCACAATACAACACTCAATCATGGCATCACAACAATCTTTAATTTATGATGAAAGTGCATCCTATTCTAATGCCCAACATGACATAAAACTCTAATTACAAGATGCAAATAAATCAACAAGAGTCATTTAAATCAAAATGCACACAAGTATAAACACTCAACATATATGAATAAGAGTTATGCCTGAATATGTGAGTGTGTACAACTATCTCTTCAAAGTAAGTAAGCACAAGAATTTTACGTTCGGTGCTTCTCCTCTTGAGGTCTTGAGAGCCTAAGATAACCTTACATAATACCCCAAAAATGTGATTTGTTCACGAAATAAGCCAATCAACAAATGAGGACTTTACAATCTCCCCCTTTGGCTATTTCGTGACAAAACCACCACTCACATTGATCCTCACAAAACAAAATAAAACACCGGGAAGATAATCTACATTACAAAGAGATAAACATAAAAAAAACTTCAAATCTTCAATCTCTTGTAGAACTATCAACCCTACACACAAAACAAGCACAAATACACTTTCCAACCAAGTGCATGTGAGATAATCAAGTGAATATAAAACAAAAGAAATTGCATTCAATAATATGAGTATGACATCGTGAAATGATCATGCAATGCTCCCCCTCAACGGGTTACTCCCCCTACATGTAATCTCCCCATCAAACAAGTACTACTCCCCTTAAAGCCAACACATGCTACTCTCCTAACACCACAAAGCTAGGTCAATGCTATTCCCTCTTTTTGTCATGATATTGGCAAAGAAAGCAAGGAGCATACAAGATTGTTGCATAATTATATAAGCCACATTTATGCAACTCTATTAATAGGAGAGAAAGAAGGAGATTTATTTTGAAGAAAATGTGTGAATAAAAAATGCTTTGCATACAAGACATGGTGCATTCAAGTCCAAAAACAATGGTATTTGGCAAAGCAAATGACAATGGTTTCCAATATAATTCAAACCAATGTCACCATTTGTCATGAGAGAAGAAAGGATATAGATTTTTTATAGATATCAAATTTTAATGGCACTATATCCAACTTTATAAGCTAAACATGGCATGAGCAAATTTGCACCCTATTTGATTATTTCAGGAGGATACCCGTATATAGTATCCATGTTCAACTAATAAAGAAAGAGAGACATTGATGCAACATTTTAGTCTCACTAGCTTTTTCACACAAAAATTTGCATTCAACAATTGCAATCATCAATTCACGCTTTGTCATTTTTCATTAGCATGTCATTCAAGAATCATCATGTCATGGAGATAATTATAGGTCATTCAATATGTACTTCCTATGTAAATCTCCTAGTCCAAAAATGCATGTTTGAACATAAATATGACATGGATTGTAATCAAAGCAAAGTTCACACTTATTGAAGAAAATACAATATACTATAGTAAGTGCAACCAAGCTAGTCAAGCAATAAATAAAGGAGCATAAACATTTAAAAAAAATGGATGCAACAAGTATACAATAGCTCTCTTTGCTTGAGTTCCCCTTATAGGGTCAAAGACCACAACACATCATTCCATTAAACAAATCCCAATAGATCTACTAAGAGTCTTGAATCAAGTAGCATCTAAGCGTTTAGTAAATAGATCCGTTAGTTGATCATTAGTACCTACATGCTCAAGTACTATACATTTGTTCTCAACTAGTTCTCTAATGAAATGATGACGAATGTCAATATGCTTTGTTCTAGAATGTTGAATCGGATTCTTGGAAATATTAATTGCACTCATGTTATCACAAAAGAGAGTAAGAGTACCTTGATTGAATCCATAGTCAACTAGCATTTGCTTCATCCAAAGGAGTTGTGTGCATCCACTCTCAGCAGCAATGTATTCGGCCTTAGCCATGGACAAGGAAACCGAATTTTTCTTCTTGCAAAACCAAGAGACAAGGTTGTTCCCAAGGAAAAAGCAACCGCTTGATGTACTTTTCCTATCATCACAATTTCCTGTCCAATCTGCATCACTAAAGCCTACAAGACTTGCATTAGTGTCAAAAGAGTACCAAATTCCATAGTTAGATGTCCCATTCACATATCGGATGATTCTCTTAACGGAAGAGAGATGGGACTCCTTAGGATCCTATTGGTACCTAGCACACACACCCACACCCACACTAAAAGAGATATCGGGCCTACTTGCGGTCAAATAGAGCAAGCTACCAATCATGTCACGATATAAAGTTTGGTCCACACTTTTATCACTAGCATCCTTGCTTAGCTTCAAAGTGGTACTCATGGGTGTATCACAATGTTTGGCACTTTCAAGGACAAATTTCTTCACTAGGTTTTTGGCATACTTAGCTTGAGATATGAAAATCCCATCATCCATTTGCTTTATTTGTAAACCTATAAAGTAACTTAACTCACCAACAAGGCTCATCTCAAACTCATGAGACATGACATCAACAAATTGTTGGACTTTGGTGTCATTTGTGGAGCCAAAGACTATATCGTCAACATAGATTTAAGCTATAAAGAGCTCATATTTGTCTTTTTTGGTAAACAGATTCTTGTCAACATTACCCCTAGTGTAGCCATTATCTATGATATATTGGGTGAGATGCTCATACCAAGCCCTTGGTGCTTGTTTCAACCCATATAATGCTTTGTTGAGGTGATGGACATGATTAGGGTGGTGAGGATCCACACACCCTTTGGGTTGCTCAACAAACACTTCCTCTTACAAGAAACCATTGAGGAAGACACTCTTAACATCCATTTGCTATAATTTGAAATTATGCAAACAAGAAATGGATAAAAGAAGCCTAATGGACTCGATCCTAGCAACAGCAGCAAATGTCTCCTCAAAGTCAATACCCTCAATTTGAGAGTACCATTGTGCTACAAGCCTAGCCTTGTTTCGCACAATATTGCCATCCTCATCGGATTTGTTCCTATATGCCAACTTGGTGCCTATCTCATTTGTGTTCTTGGGCCTAGGAACTAGAGTCTAAACCTCATTCCTTTCAAATTGATTAAGTTCTTCTTGCATGGCAGGAACCCAAAATTTATCCTTTAAGGCTTCATCAACCTTCTTGGGTTCTATTTGAGAGGTGTAACAAGTGTAGCTATTTAGATTAGCCATTTGATGCCTAGTCCTAACACCCTCACTAACCACTCCAATGATGTCATCTTTGTCATGGAGTTTCCTAACCCATTGAGCAGGTTCTTTTGAGTTCAAGATAGGAATCCTATCAATAGGCTATGTTATGTCATCATCAAGGTTAGTCTTTTCAACATTAGAAACATCAACAACCTTCTCCAAATGGGAATCATCAACTAGATCTAGCCCCTCCTCATGGTCATTAGATTTGAGCCTAGTATCATCAATGACAACATTAAATGATTCCAGTACGGTCCTAGTTCTTAGATTGAAAACTCTATAGGCTCTACTATTCAAGGCATAGCCAATGAAGATACCTCTTAGCATCAAATTTGCCAAGTTGATCATGGTCATTCAAAATATAGCATTTGCTTCCGAATGTGTGTAAATAGCTAACATTTGGCTTTCTACCTTTCCATAACTCATAGGACATTTGCCTAGTGTGGGGCCTTAGAAAGACTTTATTTTGTATGTAGCACGTCGTATTGACGGCTTCGGCCCAAAGATTCCTAGGGACTTTGTTGCTAAGTAACATCACACTGGCTTTTTCTTGAAGAACCCTATTTTTCCTCTCAACAACTCTATTTTGTTGAGGTGTCCTAGGAGCCGAAAACTCATGAGAGATGCGTAGACTATTGCAATAATTTTCAAAATGAGCATTTTCAAATTCTTTCCCATGGTCACTCCTAATCCTTTTAATGCTTTTAATCTTGGAGTTCATTTCATTTTGAATTTTGGAACAAAGCATTTTAAACTTGTCAAAGGTTTCAGATTTTTCTCTAAGAAAATAAGTCCATTTGTACCTAGAGAAGTCATCTACACACACAAAAATGTATCTCTTTCCACCTAAACTCTCGATTTGCATAGGACCCATAAGATCCATGTGGAGAAGCTTTAAAGGTTCCTTGGTGGATAAATACTTGCCCTTTTTGTGCATACATTTGGTTTGCTTTCCTTGTTGGCAAGGACCACAAACACCATTGACATTTTTCCCAAGCTTGGGAATGCCTCTCACAACATTGAACTTATCTAAGGTATGTAAATCCCAATAGTTCATGTGACCAAGTCTTTCGTACCACAACTCAATTTGTTCATCATTAGACACATTGCAAGAGACACCTCTAGCCTCAAGACAATAGCTATTGTCGTTAGATCTCATACCTTTTAACAAGGTTTGTCCATTTGGCAATATGATAGAACAATCATCTTTCCTAAACAAGACGGAAAGTCCTTCATCACTAAGATGTGAAATGCTTATCAAATTGGCTTTTAAACCATCAACATACAATGCATTGGACAAGGAGGGTAATCCGAGAATGGAAATGGTTCCTTTTCCCTTAACCCTTTTTTTGGATCCATCACCAAAGGTGACATTTCCTCCCTCCTCCATCACAAGAGTCTCAAAGAAACTCTTATTTCCAGTCATGTGCCTAGAGCACCCACTATCCAAATACAAAAAATCACAAGAATGAGCATTCAAGGCAATTTGTGCAACATGGAAAAAGTGTTCATCCTTTCTAATCCACCTAGGTGCATTATTTTTCGTCCTAGTGGTCAATGGTACATGGGCTCTAAGTGTCCTAGGATCATGCAAAGTTGTTCCATTTTTCCTAGTGACATGCATCATGGCTTTAGTCTTTTTCTTCTCTATCATGCTTTCAATCCTACACTATTTAATATATCTAAAGCAATTTGGTCTAATGTGACCATCAATACCACAAAAATGACATGTAGGAATGAAGTTAGGAATCATACCATAACCTTGAGGATGCATTAGAGCCTTTCCATGTCTATGTGGTTATCTTGATTGTTGTTGAGGAGCTTTCCTTCTTTGTTGTTGAGCAAGACTTGATTGCTTCCTTGGTTGAGCTTGCATGATAGGTGTCTTCCCTTTATGAGCTTTCGGTTGAGGGAAGTTAGCTTGAAGAGCCCTTATAGGATGGGCTTGAGGTAGACTTCTTGGTGACACCTTCACTTGAGCACTACTTGAACACTCTCTTAGGTCAAGTTTCTTCCTAGGTTATTGGTGAGAAGAGGACCCATTGAAGTTCATGCTTCTTACAAAAATGGTCTTGCTTGGAGTGGAGGACACCTTGTCATCTTCAAACCCAAGCCCTTTATTGTCACTTGGCCTCTTTCTAACATCTAGCATGTGGTCAAATTTTTTGGTGCTAGAGTTCATCTTGGCCAACAACTCTTTAGCATCTTCTAGCTCTTTCTTTTACCCTTCTTCACTCCTCTTAAATCTCACCAACTCTTCATTTAGTTGGTCAACTTGAGTTGAGAGGTCTATGTTTTCTTCTTTTAATCTCTTGATTTCATTCTTGTTCTTTAACCTTGAACTCTCAAACTTAGCCATGTAGTCCTTGAGATCTATCCTATCCACACTTCCATTTGTGGATTGTGATGAAGATCCACCATCACTTGAGTAGTTTTCCTCTTGACTTTCATTCTCTTCTTCACTAGCATCTTTGCTCCTAAGAGAGGATGTAAATGCTATGAAGTTAGCCATGAGTTCTTCATTATCCGAAGACTCATCTCCTTCATTGGAGTTATCACTTTCACTCCATGTGGCAGCCATCACTTTTCCCTTTTTCTTAACCTTGTGATTTGCACATTCCCGGGCAAGGTGACCTATCCCACCACATTCATAGCATTGACTCCTTTCTTCTCGGTCTTTTCTTGCCTAGGCTCAAACTTTTTTAAGGGAGCCTTTTTCTTCAAGTCTTGACCCTTGGATCCAAAACCTTTCCTCTCAAACTTGTAGAATTTCTTGAACTACCTCATTAGCAATGCCATTTCTTCGTCCGAGTCATCACTCTCCTCCTTCTCAACTTTAGAGGCTTTCAAAGCAATATCCTTTTGCTTTTTCGGTGGTGTGGGGTTAAGACATTTCCTAGATTCATAAGCTAGAAGCCTCTCAATCACCTCACTTGGCTTCATGTCCTTATAACCACTATTCTCTTCTAAAGCCGTCACCTTAGACTCAAATCTATCGGGTAGTGATCTCATAATCTTTTTCTTGATCTTCCTATCCGAATAAGGATCACCAAGTTGATGACTTTGTTTCACAATGTCCATCAACCTCACTTCAAAGTCGTTGAAGCACTCATTCTCATCCATCTTGAGCAACTCAAATTGCGTTTGGAGAACTTGAAGCTTCGATTACTTAACCACACCGGTTCCATCATATGCAAATTCTAGGATATCCCATGCCTTGTTGTCTATCCTAGTATTTTGAACCAACTTGTACTGGTTCTCATCCATTGCACATAGGATGGCATGCATTGCCTTCCTATTCCACTTCGATGCCTCAAACTCTTGTGCATTCCACTGTGCCTTTTGCTTGAGTACATCATCTCCTTCATCTGTAGGAGTCATCATGGGTGGAGTGTAGCCGTCTTTAACCGCCATTCATGCCCTATCATGAATTTGGCAAATATACGACTCCATCTTCCCTTTCCAAGAGGCATAATTCAATCCGGTGAAGAGTGGAGGTCTAGTGCTAGAAGCTCTCTCGTTGCCACCGTTTCCACTCATTGTGTTTAATGAATGAATGATATGAATGCAAGTGTATGAATGATCAATACACACACAAAATTGAGCAAGGATCACCTATGTATGTCTAGAAACCTGCTCTGATACCAATTGAAACAAATATTATAGTGTGTAATATTAATCTAGAGGGGGGGGGGGGTGAATAGATTTTAAATAAATTTTACCCAATTTTCGTTAAAGGTCAAGTTGATGAAAATGCCCCTATCTAGTCACAAAAAATACCACAAGTGTAATAAATGCGGAATTAGTAAAGACACTTGAGATATACGTGGAAACCGTCCAAATGGGAAAAACCACGGGCTGATGAGTGCGCCACACTAGAACCTCGAATCCACTAATGGCAAAGGAATTACAACCTAATCCCGGTTTAATCCCCGACCACTACCTAATCCCATTATAAGTGAACCAAGTCCATCTTGCTTACGATTTAAGCTACCTACTCCTGTAAGCAACACAAGTCTTACTTCTCAATGAAGAAATAAAATGTCCTAAGTGAATATATGATGATATTCAATGAACAAACAAGGCTAGGAAACCCTATATGCTTAACTAGGATAATGAGATGACAATTATTGCAATCCAAGATATCAAGTGCTAAATGACATGTTCAAGAAGCTTAGCAAAACATAGATCAAACAATCCTATGAAGCTATCATAATACAACACTCATTCATGACATCACAACAATCTCTAATTTGTATCTCGAAAATGTTGTAAGAGCATACAAATAATTAAAGAGAAGGCTTAGCTAGTAAAACACTTAACTTGTAAGAAGATAGTGAAGAACTTACCAAACAAGATGTGATGAAGCAATCCTATCCATTGATGCACTCTAAATGAACTTAGATGATGCAAGATGAAATTTTTATGCACATGGGAATGCTTTGAGTGATTAAAAATGAGTTCCTGGAAGAGTTTTTGCTTTGAAATGTGTTCTAAGAAAAATATATGATATTCTGAACTCTTACATGACCTTAAACCAAAGAGTTATATATATATATATGAGATCCAAACAAAGTGAGGTCGTTTTGGAAAAAATGTTCCAGCTTCATCTGTGTGCGCTGGTGACGTGCGCTGGTCGAGTAGCACACCACCAGCGCTGGTCGAGTAGCACACCACCAGCGCACAACCTAATTTTACAATAGTCGTTGTACGAGTGGTGCAGGCCAGTGGCACAACACATGCGACAATCCACTGGAATGTTGCACAAGTGGGGTTGCGCTAGTCGAGTAGTGCACCACCAGCGCACTGCCCACTTTTTCAACTGTGCGCGGGTGCAATGGCGCAGCTCAGTGGCGCATGACTAGCGGTGTTCCACTGGAATGTTGCACTGGTGAGGTGTGCTGGTCGAGTAGCGCACCACAAACACGCAACCTGATTTTTTCAACACTCAAACACACATTTTCAACAAGTTCAAGAGTGATGAAAGTACATCCTATTCTAATGTCTATCATGACATTAAACTCTAATTACAAGATGCAAATAAATCAACAAGAGTCATTTAAATCAAAATGCACACAAGTACAAACACTCAACATATATGAATAAGAGTTATGCATGAATATGTGAGTGTGTGCAACTATCTCTTCAAAGTAAGTAAGCTCAAGAATTTTACCTTCAATGCTTCTCCTCATAAGGTCTTGAGAGCCTAAGCTACCCTTACATAATACCCCAAAAATGTGATTTGTTCACGAAATAAGCCAATCAACAAATGAGGACTTTACAATGAGCATGAATGCACAAATCAAATGTAGTCTAGTCAATCATGCATGTTTAATCCATCTAGATCATATAAGATATGTTCAACATTAATTACAACCTAGATACATACATATATCTAAAACTTCAATCACAAGATATGTAAAATTAACACATAATCAAGTTTAAATCTCATAAACCAAAAACATGCTAAAGTCCTATGACAAAGTCATTTAGATTAAAGCAAAAGTTCTAGAGCATATTCCTATTCATAGATTCAACAAAACACATGAATAGCTCAAAAGAACATAAGCACATGTATTATTGTGAGAAATCGGCCAAAGAGAGCCTAATACATGTGAGAAACTATTTTTCACAAAATCAATTAATCAAAGATCATCAAATAGTCCTAGAATCAAAGCTAGCACAATACAATCCCAAACATATGAAAACATAGGCAAAATCAAAATCTAACTCAACATGTGAGATTTCAATTGAAACTCAATCTAGCTTTAAATTAATTCAAAACTCAAATCAAAACTATCACTAGATACTATATGTTGAAGAAGAAAATCCAAGGCAATTGACCAAGTTTTAAAAGAAAACTTTGAGAGAAAATCAATACCTTAGTTGATTTTGGTGCAGTCCCGTTTTCATGAGTTTAGACTCCAAAAACATCAATAAAACTCACTCAAACCTTCAGAGAAAAGATTGAGGATGAATAGAAAAACACTAAAACTTTGAATCACTAAAATCGGAGTTCAAATGAAGAAGTTATGGTGTTTGGAAGGTGAGAAAATGTAGAGAGAAAATTCTGCACTCAAGTTTTTAAATTTCTTCTTAGAATGAAATGTGATAGGGAAGGGAAATATAAAGGAGAGGGAAAGAATGAAACAAAAAGACCAAAATTCCCTTAAGTGCACCAAGCATGCTTGCTGCCCAAGATGGCACATGGGAATCTTGGGGCAGCACGCATTCTGTCCCGAGATGGCCACGCGCCATCTCGGGAAAGAGTGCTTGGTTGCACTTCTTTTCCTCTCGCGTTCCCCAAGCGTTCTTTGACCTTTCTCTGGCCTCTGAACTCGAAATTTGAATCCGTTTATAGATTAAGAACCATAAATCTCTTACAGACATAGACATATAAGATACTCAACCCATAAAATAATAATTTGACTCGATATATGAAGACGAAGACAATGTATGCAACATGAGTTAAAAGTGTAGTATCTTTTGACTTAGAACTTGAAATAAATAGTATGAGTAACTGAAATGATCGGAACTCAATCAATAATGATTTAAGACTAAAATAAAGTTCAATATTCATGTTATACAAATATATACACATACAAACACAATTCACACTAGAATGCAAACTACATAGAGATAGTCTCCAATCATGCATTTTCCAAAACATGTTATTTTCATACCAATGCATGAGCATTCATCTTCAAGTGTGTGAATGTGTTATATATGGTACACAATGATGCAAGGACATATTTGAATGAATTGTATATGTTTGCCTATAATGGTGCACAATGATGCAGGGACACATATGTATGAATTGTGTGTGTGTGCCTAAGCCTTGTAAGAGAAAGATAAGGTCTTAGTATACCTTTGTAGAACCATATTGCATCCTTTCTCTTTGAAGACTTTGAACTTGCTTTGACTTGTTATTCATTCTTCTTTGAAGCTTGAATCATCATGAATCTAAACAACTAAATCATTACAATAAACATCATTTTGATATGGAATTAATGTCAACACAATCTAAAACCAAACAATGGGTGATCTTCAAATCCTAATATACCATTTACTGTTGGGATTATGCTCGATAGCAAAAGTATAATAATATATTTGACAATCTTTTCAAATTAATAAAGTTATTTCTAGTTTAACAAATCTTATAGCATTTATAGTTTGATTATTATAATTGCCAAAACTAAATAATCATAAGGTCAAAAGACTATGAGAAAAGAATAATTGTTCATACATCTATATATGTATGAGGTAGATGCAATTCTTTAGTTAGTCTTGAATAATATTCACAACTTAAGATAAAGTTTGGGCGCCTTTATCACGTTAAAGTTATAGATTCTTTTGCTATCATTTGAGTGGGATCAAATGTGTTATGATAAGTCTATAATCATCAAAGTGTGGTGTCTTTGGGTAAAAGAATCTAGTGCACTGGGTGCATTGAATTGGATCACAATGAAATACTTTATCTAGAACCGCCAATGGATAAAAGTTTTCATGTGAAGATGATCAGAGAGTCTATCTCAATCCTGAAATAATTGATGGACTTATGGTTGCAAGTGTTATCATTTGAGCTATCAATGAGTACGATTATATAGCATAGTCTATCCTCGATAGTTTGGTGGTATTCATTTGTTAATCGATAGAGGACTTCATTTATAGATATGGACATCATGGCTCCATTTATTAAATGATAGTAGAATATCATCATATGGATGTTTTGAGGTATTGGATATTAAATCTTAACGTTAAGTTTTCAATAGTGTCTATTGAAACATGGCTTCTGGACAAGTCAAAATATCCAAGTTCAAAATGTGGTCATATGAGTAAATATGGTAACTTGGAGAGCTATAGGTGGTCTATGAGCTCTTGGCGACTAGTGGTATTCTTCACAAAGATACACTTCTAATAAGGTTTTCTAGGGTATGAATGAGTAACATCAACATATTATATCTTTATTTAAGAGTTCAATTTTAGTTCTTTAGTGGAATGAACTAAAATTAAATAGATCGAACAAAATGAATCATTTGTTGATTGTTATTGGGTTGTGTCTATTGGAGCTTAAATTTAGATAGCCCGTCAAGATCCCCGATCCACACGAACTTATATGGATCACTTGATATATTCTACCGGACCAATTTAGGGTCTATTTAGAAATGTATTGAGGCATGTGAACATGTTTCGTTTTGTAATAATGGATCTAGTTCACATGTGGACTTTTTATTAAGGTCCAATGGATTTAATAAAATAAGAAAAATAATAAATGGCCCATATATATGAGTTGGGCGGCAAGGCTATTTAGAATAGCTTAATTATATTATTTTTATTTTATTATTTAATTAAATGGAAATTAATTAATTTGTTGATTAATTAATTATATAATTTAAAGTCAAAATCTTTTTCCTCGTAGGAGATGATCTCCTAAAATTATACTATTATTGGTATTAAAGACTATTTGATATGAAGATAAATAAAAGGATTTATTTATCTAATCAAATTAGGAAGTCTTTAATATGGTTACAAATACACTATTGAGTTGGATTAGGAGTCTTGGTGTAGGATAGAATTCCTTTTAGAAAAGGATTCTTAACCACCAAGTAAATTCACCTAAGGAAAGGATTCTTAACTACCAAGTAAATCCTTCTTAGGAAAAGAAATAAGTCTCCTAATTGAATTCTATGAAGAATTCGGTCAGCTATATATATATATATATTGATAGAATTCCTTTTAGAAAATGATTCTTGGCTACCAAATAAATTCACCTAAGGAAAAGATTCTTGCCAACCAAGTAAATCCTTCTTAGGAGAGGATTTATGATCATATATATATATATATATATTTGGGAATTTCGGCCAGCTCTAAGCTATTTTAAGGAGAGATTTCGGCCATCATAAGAATTTTGAGGGAGAAAAACCTGATTTTACTCCCGACAGAATTTGATCAACTCTAAGAAATAGTGTGTGATTCGGGAAAGAAGAAATAGGAAGAAAGAACGTTTATTTTTTGATAGTACACTAGTAGCCTTTATATCAAAAGGTTTTGTGTACAACATCAAATCAAAGTTCACGCGAGTGTCAATCAAATTGATTGATAATTCACAAGTGACCTAACGTTCTTTGTTTTCTTCTTGGAGGATTATTGTAACGAACAAAAAGAAGATTTTGTTTGTTTTCATCCTCATGTATACGATTAAAAGAAAGGGAGCTCACACTTCTAGGTGATTCACGTTCGTGATTGGATTGGAAGATTTTACAGAGTCAGTTCGGCGCTTGTTCAATCGTCACGAGAAAAAGGTACGACACTTTTTATATATATATTAATTAATCTAGGGTTAAGGTTCTTGTTATTAGGAAGGGAAAATTTTTATTTATACCGAAACCCTAATTTTATTAAATTTTCTCGCGCTTCCGTTGCACGTGGTTTTTTTCCTTTCATTTACAATATTTGAACCCAATATTGATTTTGTCAACGAAATAAGCCAATTAAAAATAAGACACTTACAAAACACATGCACACACACACACACACACATATTAGAGAAAGCAAAAAGTCGATCGGTCGAGATAGCCCTTGCTAATAACAAGAGGCAAAAATCACACACGTATACACACACACACAAATTAATGAAAGTAAAAGGTTGATCGATTGAGACAACCTCTGCTAACTAATGTAGGATAAAAATCATAAACACATACAGACACACGCACATCGGAACAACCCTTGTTAACTAACGAGGGGCAAGACATACGCACACACACATTAACAAAATAAAAAAGTTGATCGGCCAAGACAACCCTTGCTAACTAATGAGGAGCAAGACACACACACATTAACGAAAGCAAAAAGTTGATCGGCCGAGACAACCCTTGCTAACTAACGAGGGGAAAAAATCTCTCTCTCACAAACACATTAGCGAAAGCAAAAATTTGATCGGCTGAGACAGCCCTTGCTAACTAACGAGGGGCAAAAATCACAAACACACACACATTAACGAAAGTAAAAAGTCGATCGATCGAGACAGCCCTTGCGAACTAACAATGGACAAAAATCACACCCACACACACATTAACAAAAGCAAAATGTTGATCGATCGAGATAGCCCTTGCTAACTAACAAGGGGTAAAAATCTAGAGCTGAAAACTATCACATATCACCATCAACGACAAAGCATATTAAAAAAAAAACTAAGAGATGGCATGCATGCCCTAAAAAAATGCAAACAAAGGCAAACATTAACAAAAGTAAAATGTCGATCAGCCAGGACAACCATTGCTAACTAACACGAGGCAATAATCTAGAGCTAAAAACCACCATCTAGCACCATAAATGACAAAGCATATTTTGAAAGTGAATCTGAAACCTGATTACTTTCTCGAAAGATATAACAAACTTGGAAATTCATATGAGAAATCTGAAGGAGGTGCCTAAAAACAGAATCGAGAAAAGGCACGCAAGCCTTAAAAGACGTAAACAAAGGCAAACATTAATGAAAGCAAAAAGTTGATAGGCCAAACAACCCTTGCTAACTAACGAGGGGCAAAAATATAGAGCTAAAAACCACCACCTAGCACCATCAACGACAAAACATATTTCGAAAGCACGTATGTAACCATATTACTTTCCCGAAAGATATAAGAAACTTGGAAATCCATATGAGAAATCTGAAGGAGACAGCAACTAAACCACAAATGATGAATCGCTCTCAAGCCATATAAGACATCAATAATAAATTCAAGCATAGTTGATAGCAATCGAGACTGCTAGAAACTTAGCCTATTAGGTTTTTGAGTCTTGTGGTGGCATAATTTTATATCAAAAGAATATTTGCTTTGAATTTGATTAGTTGTCTAGGACTTTTGGATCATCATGCTTCAAGAAAGATTGGACAACAATTCAAGCAAAGTGATGGCTACAAGAGGAACAAAGCTTCATTGCTTAGGTAAAGGTATATTGAGACCTCTTTCCTCTTACAAGGTCTAGACACACACACACACATATGATACATTAGTTTCCCTATAACATTGTGTAAAAAATTGATATGACACATGTACACATTTATTCATGTATGCACATGCAGTAGTTCTAAAGGTGACAAACTTTGAGAGATTGCGTGTTCTAGACTATTTATAGGTCATGGAATACTTGTGTGTTATTGTATTCATTTTATTGTATTTGTATGATTTTGAATTGAATTTGTGCTTATAATATTCCATACTGAGTTTCAGTAATTTTGGTTACTCATTCATTGGGTTTTGAGTTCAAATTAAGAACTTAAGAAACTTTTCGTGATTATATCGTTTATGTTTTCGTCTCTGATTTTCAAGATTGAATTCCATATTTTTTTTAAGTTTTCTTAACATCTTTTGTACATGAGAGAGTCCCGGTTCATAATATAAAAATGGATTCAAAATCGGAGTTCGGAGGCTAGAAATATGGCTGAAGAACTGAATGAGCCTCAAGGGAAAATGAAGGGGATAACCCCCCTTTCCCGTGGAGGAGCAAGGACTTCCATGGGAAAGGAGTTCCTCTGCCTCCGTGGAGGGATGAAGGGCCACATGCCTCTATAGAATGCAGAGGTGTCCCCTTCCCATTGGTCTTTCATTTCTCTTTTGAAAAAATTCCCTTGAATACTCATTTCCCTATCATTATTTTCCAGTAAGAAAACTTTAGAAAGACTTGTGTAGATGTTTTCTCTCCAACTTTCCTATCTTCCAAACACCATATATTTTTCATTTGGAGTCTGATTCGAGTGACGCAAGTTGAGGATTTCTCATCTACCAGTCCTATATGTTTTTAACAAGAGTTTGAAGCCATTTTATTGAGTTTTCTGGTAGGTTCACACACAAAAACGAGACTGCACTGTTTTCACTTGAGGTATTGATTTCTCTTTTGATTTTTGAGCTTTAAATCTTCAATTACCTTGGGTTTTATTCTTCAATACTTTTATGTATATTTTTTTTACTTTGATTCAATTTTTGGACTTTATTGAAGCTAAATTGAGCTTTGATTGAATCTTACACGTTGAGTTAGGTTTTTGTAAAAGTCTATGTTTTAACATGTTTGTGTTTTGTATTGTGCTAGCTTTCTTTCTAGGGCTATTTTGAGCTTTGATTGATTGATTTTAAGTGAAAATAATCTCTACATGTGCTAAGTCTTTTATTTATCCATTTTCATGGTTAGCACAATTTTATTGTATACTTAGAGCTTGATATGTTTTAATTGAATACTTTGTGAATACATGTTTTATATTTCTTGCTAGGAATCTATCGATCATATGTTATGATTCTAGCATGATATTTGTTTGATACTAAATCTTGTTTATGTGCTTAAATGACTATTATTAATTCTAGGTTTAGTGACATGAATTAATCTATAAGCTAAATGTGTTTTGGTGTTTTCACATTTTCTAGATTTGTTATTCATGCATAATAGCTAGACATATTTGATATATGAGCTTTCATGTATAAGTCTAGTTCCCATGGAATGTGTTTATCATCATATGTTATGTTGCGTGCTTGTTTGCATTTTGCATTCATGATCACATAGGAGGCCTTATGAAAAAGTTGGAAGTCACACTCCTTAGAGTGATTCTTTGGTTTATGCATTGAAAGTCACATTTTGGAGAGGGGATATTCAATTTGTGTATGGAGTCTTAGCTAGGATCGGGGTGATCCGAATAGCTAAGCGTGGAAGTCTCATATTGGAGAGGGGTTCCTCAATTTGAGCGTGGAAGTCCCATTTTGGAGAGGAGATCTTCAATTTGCGCATGGAGTCTTGACTAGGATCATGGTGATCTGGATGGTTAAGCAATGTGGCATCTCTTTCATTGTGTAAGGTTGAAGGGTAGATTTCTAGGTGAATTTTTTCACTTGAGGGATTGTATCGTTTTATCTTACCGGTGAAAGGGGTTTGCCTGTGATTCTGGTATCAACCTGTGGATGTTTCCTCTTCGGAAGTTTTACCACATAAATATTTGTAAATGTATTGATATATATCTTACTTGATATTGATATATATCTTGTTTGTATACTTGTTATTGATATTCATTTTATGTCAAGATTTGAACTTGTTAAAGGCTTTTGTTTAAATAGCCTAGTTTGTATCACATGCAAGTTGTTATAAATATTAACTTTGATTGATCAATCATGTCTTTATTGAATTGATTTTGCTTGTGTTTGATTAATAAAAATTATGATACAAACTATCTAGGATGTGGGATTGAATTTCCATTTCCATTCATTGATATAACATAGTGATATTCTCTAAAGTCTCAAATTCTTCTTTAAATATGGAAAACATGGAGAGAGTTGGCAAGTCTAATAAAATTAAATAATGGTTTTCTATAAAAAATTAAATTTGTAAGGGCCTCTATTTTATGATTGGCTTATTTCATGACAAACGACACCATATTGGGGATGATTTATAGTGGGTAGCTTAGGTCCTTGTTGGCAAGCTTCCAAGCATCTCCATAACTTCAAGAGAAAAAGGTATATTCACTTGACTTTGTCTCTTAAAGAGTTTAGGTGCACACATACACCTACATGCATTTGTACTGACATGCATTTGTACGGACATGCATTTATTGTTGCACACATACAATCCCAAATGCATTTGTGTTGTTTTGATTATGTTTCTTTATTGTTTAGTTGTGTGTATTCTTCACACATTTTACACTTGCACTTCATTCTTAGTCTTAGGTGTGGTTTTGTGTGGTGCAAATTCGTTTCTCGATCTCTGATCGAAATCGTTATGCATGCACGTTGACGTGCTCTTCTTCGTACGATGAGAGACCTTATGAGTCTTTACTATATAGGAGTAGTGCACGGATCCCTTGCCCAAGCAATACCTGTGAACTGTGTTATGTGTTGTATGTGCTGGTTTGTGTGCACGGGTGAGTTCGCTAGTCCACACCCAAGCACTGCATTGATCTTGCTTGAGCGTTGTCGCAATGTTGTATTGGAGTTGTGATTTTTCACAGCGGTGCAATTCCAGTGGGTCCCCGCTATAGCACCGATTTGGGTGCATTGTGGTTTGCCATAGCGATGTGCACCTTTAAGCGTACAGGTCCCTACCCCCGCACTGTGCAGGTTTGGGGGCAACAATAACTTTTCCTATCAGTTAATTTTCCATCCTATAAATACCTCTCTTTCTTTTTTTCTACCATACCTCTCTTGCATTTACAAAAATCCTAGAGAGAGAAAGACAGTTTTAAGAGAGAAAGCTCCATTTGAGTTTCATTAACCCCTAAACTCATCTTCATCTTCCATCCCTAACATCATTTAAAACATGGGTTTTCATTGGTTGGTAAGTAGAACTATCATTCATGTTCATTTATTGTTCTAGCTTATCAAAACATGTCATTTATTGCTTAGGTTAGCAAATCTTCATATTTATTTTATATCTTTTGAAGTTATAACATGTTCGGGGTTTGTATTATGATAGCTTGCATCATTAGGTAATATAACTAATCCATATATGCTCATGTATGCTTAATTGATGATTAGGAGCATTTTGTGTATCTAGTCTAGTTCATGAACATTTATTTGTATGTCTCATTAGTTGCATTCCTTGATTGCATGATTGTTGCCCTTGTTTTATGTTGTGACAGCTTGTGTTGGTTGGACTTTATTTGACAATTAGGTTGTTAGATTTTATCTACATCTAATTGGGTCCTTATGTATGGGCATGTAGACATTATATGACTTAAGCATTTTATGTTTGGATTTACACATTACTGCATTTGAGCATATTGTCATATATACACTTAGACCATATACTCTTCATAGAGTTAAAGTCTTGTGGCTTCTAGGTGAAATTGCACAAGCAAGTCAAGTCTTGCAACTAAGGGTGGGTTGGCAAGCAATTGGTCAAGTGCCACTGTAAAAGGCATTAGGGGTAGAGTAAGAGGTGCTCACACCAAGAGCAGTTGATCAAGGGATATCACTAAGGATTGAACCAAGAGTGGCGAGTGGTAGTGTCCATAGCCTGAGGTTGTCGAGAGTGAGAGTGAGAGTATCATTTGAGGGTGTAACCTTTTATTCATATAGTGGACTTTTGTGATCGTGTGTGGCTAGCAAAATAGCACGTGGTTTTTCCCATTTGGAGGGTTTCCACGTATATATCAAGTGTTCCATATATTTATGCACTTCACACTTGATTTTGTATTTTTTTTTGTTGGGTGAATCTTTAATATTGAATAATCAATAAAAATTAGTAATTGACTTGAATAAAACCTATTAACTCCCCCCCCCCCCCCCAATCCCCTAGGGTAGTTTTGACACACTTTAAGGGAATTTCAAAATTCATAAATATAAACTTCAAAGAAAACAGAAACCAGTGTTGTTAAGGGAAAACACTAGAATTATGATTGGTAAAATATGTCCTTGATGCTTTGCTTTATATTATTTGCTGTCATTTTGTTTTCCGTTTTGTAAAAGCTAGTAAAACGAAAATTAAAATTAATTTATTTTTTATTTTTATTTTGAGAACATGCCTAACGGTATTTTTTTTAAGAATAAAAAATAGTGAAAATGTGTAATATAAATATATAAATGACAAAAAAAAATATTCAGTCCCTGATTTGAAAACTTTTTAAACATATTATTGGATGTAAACAAAGGGAATAATGTTAATAAAAGAAAAAAAGAATTTGATCATTTTTTTAAAAGGAAACATCTAATTTTCGATTAAATCACATCACTGTTGGTGTTTATGCTCTAGAACTTGTAATATGTAAATGTTATAAAAACAAAAATAAAAGAAGTTATTTTTTCATTTTATAAATATTGATTTATTAACATTTGTACGCTTAAATCATGTGTACAAAACATCCAAGATTGCAGGATGTAATCTTAAACTGAGTATATGAGTGTCATATATAAAAGGATTCAGTTTGAGGCATACAATATAAAGAGTCCATTGAGAACAAATAATGTTGGGTACTTTGTTTGTGGTTAATCTACAGTTGCAGTCCTTTCCGTAATGTATGGTGGTCTTATCTCTGACTACTCATGTAGTGACGTGGGAATGAAGGCACCTTATATGATGAAATCATAAAGGACAGAACCATGATCTATATGAATCTCTCACCAAGATCCGTTAAATGAAGAGATTCATATGTATCGACAAATGATGGCTGTATAAGGATGATCTTAATCCTGAGTGTCTTACTGATTACTTCATATTGGATTATGGCTTTTGACATACAATGGTTGAGATCAGAGTAATATTCCCAATCAATAACTCCATATCTTGGAGTCACGGTTTAGCTTGTAGCTGGGAAGGTTTGCACACAATAAAGGAATCCGTTAATTCTCACGAGAAGTTGAGGATTAGTTCTCTTAAAGGTTTATTCAGGGCATGAACAATTAAGAGTAGGGGTGGGAACTAAGTTCGGAACCGAACCGAACTGAACCAAAAATAGGTGTTCAGTTCGGTTCATATAATCAATTCGGTTTAAACGGTTTAAAAAAATAAAAATCGAAAAAATTTCGGTTCAAACCGATTTGGTTTTTCAAAACCGATTTAAACCGATTAAACAGCCTATAAAACTAAAAAAATAACCCTAACCTTTTCTAACATATTCTACTTCTTTCTCTTTACATGCCTACATCTACTCAACATTGATCAAAAACCCTAACCTTTTCTGCCCAACATCGATCTGCTATATTCTCCTAAACACTGATCAACAGCGACTCGCTTCGACCCAACATCGATCTACTTAACATCGATCTGATCTACTCTACATCGATCGACTCTTCTCTGCCCAAGGTTTGTCACTTTATCCTCTTCTTTTTCAAATTTTCTTGTTGTCTTCTCGTCTAATCTGTTATCCTTCATCTCTAGCCAAAGCTTCACCGATTTGCTTCTTCTTCAACTCGCCCGATCTGCTTCTTCTTCAGCTCGCCGAATCTACTTTTCTTTCTTGATTTGGTTAACAAAGGTTAGCCTTAGTCTCTCTCTATGTTCAACTAGTAGCTAGGTTTATTATCTGATTTCAATTTCTACTGCTAATCTAATTGTAAGCTTGGATAATTTATTCCGTTTAAATCATATTATCATATATATTGTGCCCTCTTCACGGTTTTTGTTCCCAAATTTAAATCTAAAAGATGTTATAGTAATTTTTATACTGTACATATAGCCTTTCTTTTGGTCCTAGTTAGGATGTGTGGCTGCTCTATTTGGTGATTTTGCTCTATCTTTTTGTTGTTTATTGCGTTCTTTTCATTTTTGGGCCTCGCCTGGTGGTTGTTGTTCTGGTTTTAGACTCATGTTGTTCTTACCTCTTTGGCCATTTGATTAATATAATTTGCAGTTAAAAAAAAACAGTACATATGGCCAAGCTACCTACTTTAGTTAATTGATTCATGTGGAATTTTAATTATGATGTTCACTCTATATATGTCATCATGATACTAATACTTGAAGATTCTTGAATCTTTAGGTCAGGGTCATCTCCTTGCTGCAATCTTGGAATGAGGTAGAAATTTTTGAAGATACGTGAAGATTCTTGAATCTTTTGATTTGGAGTTTGGATTACTTATTTTTGTTGACTAGTTGTAATTTTAATTTGGAGTTATTTCATTTATAATTTTAATTTGAAGTTTGGGTTATTTTTTTTTGGATGTATTATTTTGTAATGTACTACTGTTATTAACTTTTATTTTGTAGATTGTAGTTTGGAATGTATTAATATGTTTTTTTATATTTTGGAATGTATTTGTTAGTTGTTTAGGTAGGTTTGATTTGGGTGTTTTTTGGCTTCAGGCTATTCAAATGGTAAAAATTAGTATCCAAAAACCCATTAAATTTAAAAACACTCATTAAGCCCATTAGGCCCATTATGCCCAAAACCGAAATGAACTGAATCGAACCGAATCGGTTAAAATCAGTTCAGTTCAATTCGGTTACCATATCTTATTCGGTTTAAACCGATTTAATTTTGGGTGAACCGAAATATTTTCGGTTAAGTTCGGTTTTACCCAAAACCGAACCAAATTGAACTGTGCCCACCCCTAATTAAGAGCACTCTCTTTCTTCCATAATAGAAGAATGGATATAATTGTTCACTAAAGAATCAATGATACTTAAAGGAAAAGATATAATTAAAGAGCTATAACGGACTTTATAACCTGTCTTTAATTATGAACAACCCATGGAAGATCATACCATATGTAATAGCTATATCGATGGACACTGAGATGTGTAATACATCTGCAGTTCGAGAGTGTAGCCTCGTGTTTTTAGTGGAGTAACTCCTAAGTTAATAATCATAGAATATTAATTGAAGAATTTAATAAATATGTCTAAGTATTATCATAGCTTAAAAATATGGCTCCATTAGGTCCTCTAGCTAGCCTTTTATGATTATTGATAACACTGTTCATGGTTAAATTAATCTGATAGTCCAATTAATTGTGTTACAAAAGTAACATGAATAAATTCAGGGAACTAATTAAATAATAAGATTATTTGATTAATATATTAATAATTAAATAATATTAAGAATTAAGAATTATTAATTATTTAATTGCTAAAATGAGGTTACAGATTGGAATCATGACTAATACAAAAGGTTTAAAAATTAATAAAGTTTATTTTAATCTTAGAAGTCACAGGTTCATGTCCTAGTAGTGACCAAATTAAAATAGGATTTAGAATCTTATTTTGACTTGGACTACAAAACCTTTGGATCCTGACATATATAAATGGATACATATTACGAAACAAAAAGTAAGGCAACCAAAAACTTAATAAAGAGAAAGAGAGTGCAAAAAGAAAAAAAAATTTGTTCTACTTGTAGGAGCCGACCAAACTCATAAGGAGAAGGCAATGTGTTATCTTCTTATTCTCTGTAGTCTCCATCTAGTCATGTTTGTATCTGTGATGTGCCCACACACAAGTTATCAGATCGAGGGTCATAGCTCAGAAGGCTTGGTGGTGAAATCGGATTCAAAGTTTCAAAAGAGCAATTAGGTTTACTTTAATTTTTTTTTATGCATGTATATAAAAGATCGGTTCCGAAAATATATTTTCTAAAGGAAAGGTTTTGAAACCTATATTGGTATTAGAACTTTTTGTATTAGTTTTTCCACTGTTCAATTTTTTAATCAAAACCTTAGTTTTTCCATGCAATTGGTATTAGAACCGATTTTGTATATACACAGAAAAACTTAAATTGTTTTCTTTTGATTCCGTTATGCATGATATGTGTAGGCACAATCTAAGTTGTATATATATTTTTGTTACATATATAAACATGGTAGATCAGTAATTATATGGTCTGATGGGTTATAGGTTTTTTTTGTATTATTCATCTATGTAATCAAAAAAACCTATTTTTTATTGGTTGTTCTTGATGATTGTTTTTGTATATGTGCGTGTGTGTATATATATATATATATATATTTATATAGTTTGTATATGTTGGGGAGGAGATCGTGATGTTCGAAAGGATTAGAAGAAAAAAACTACCCTATGCACGCAAACGGCAGTCGCGCACGACAAGCTATGCGCACCAAGTGTATGTGCGGTTGTCGTTGCTGCAGCTATGTGTTTGCAAGCGCAAGGGAAGTTTTGGTTTGTTCTTGGGCTTCGGTTACGTGTCAAGGTAAAACTTGGGCCTTGGTTCGATAAGTAGCAACCTATTGGAAGCCAAATGGACAACATTGATGCATCCAAGGTTTTTCCGTGCGTCTTCGTGCATGTGCGGTTTTCTTGGGCTTGCGAAAAGGTCGTCTTGTGGGCTTTATGGGCAGTATATGTTCTGCTGTAAATCAAGTGATTTGTATTTTTAAGCATTTTCATACATAATAATGTCATATAGACTAGGTGTGCCTACACTTACATTATAACATATTATACAAACATAACTAGCATGATTTATGTGTTTCTTTTTAATGAGATTAAAATAGGTTTTTCACATAATTGGCTATTAATAACGAGTTTAGTATTTAGGATTAAAAACATGGTAATTCGCATTAATAACTAATCTTTTCATTAAAGAGTTTAATTAGTTAGATTAGTTTGGCCTAATATATTATTAGGATTAATTCGATTAAGGTCTGATAATAATTGGACCTAATAATGTGCTCTTAGTTTAAATAGTTAAAACTTGGTAAATTTCACATTTAATTCTAGTCTATTTTAAATAGTTTACATAGATTAGAATTCCAATAATAAATTAGATTTTTAATATTTAAAAATCGGGTAATTTATTAAATGTTAATAGGATAAGATTCTAGTAATGTAATCTAGAAACTTAGATTCTTCTTAGCCGTTAAATCTAAGTTAATCTAGGGTCACGGAGTTTCAATACTCATAGTAATTAGAAAACCCTAACCTCAAAATAGTGAGTGGAAAAAGGATATATAATAATATATTATGCAGTCTCCATTGTTCAATGCCGTGAGATTCAAGTGTGGCCTGAAGAGGCTTTGTTTTCGTCCTCCCTAAAGAAGATTTTTATGAGAGTCAATACCAAGGTTGACTTCCTAACGGATAAGACTTCTGGATGTATTTTAGGATTGGCTGACCCTAAGGAATCTACTCTAAAGTTAAGTTCATGAGATCTGAAATGATGGGTTAAACACACAAGGATTTAGTTTAATGATAAATTAAAATTCTGACTAAAATAAGTGATGGTTGAATGATATGAGAATAAAAAGTTATTCCGGTGTATCATTCGATTGAGAATGTCTCGATCCAATATGTAAGTATTTGACCGACCCTAAGGCAGCACGCGGAAGAATAACATTAATGCAATCTTGGTCACTAAAGACCTAAATTTTATGCTTACGAGGTAATGTCCTCCACAACATGCAGCTAACACAACATGAAGTGTTCATTAGGCCTACAAGAAATAGGTTTCAGCTGATGAAAAGGCCCGTATTTGTTTGCTAGCTAGAATGACCGAATTGCTCATTTCGAAGCACGAAACAATGACTATAACATTTGAGATGATGGAGTCATTGCAGGCCATGTTTGGGCAACCCTTTGAGTAAAAGCGACACGAAGTTGTTCATTCCGCAATGCTTGCTCGTATGAAGAAGGAAGCATCAGTTCGGGAATAAGTCATGGGCATGATGTCTCATTTCAATATAGTTGAAGTCAATGGTGGGGCAACAGATGAGCCTAACCAGGTGAGCATCATACTAACAACTCTTATGAGAAGTTTTGATCAATTCAAAAGCAACTGTGTGATGAACAAGTTGAAGTTTTGTTTGATCCAGTGGCTTAATGAGCTTACAACTTTTAAGTCCAAGCTTAATGACAATAAAGGTAAGAAAGGCAAGGGAAATGTTGTTGTTATTGGCGTAATTAGTACGATTTGACACGTCACTAAAAGGTAACCAGATTGAACCAACCAAGTTGACCAAACAAAACCCGCCAAACCACCCGACCAAGATAATGCAAACGATCGGATAAGAAGACTCGATTGGGATTGTCAAGATGGTCGGGGCTAAGGTTATGATCGGGTAAAATCGTTGATCAGGAGAAGTGAATTTGGTCGGGTGTAATATGTTGTCGGTTGCGAGACACGTAGACAACTCTCAGATTTAATTAAGATACGAATCAAACAAGTAGAAAATGATCCCTACCATAATAAGGTGTCTAGAAGTATACTTTGATGAGGAAGTAAATTTCCTTATAGATATCAAAGTCTAAATTAGGCAAGAAATCTAATACAGTCGAAACGCAATCAATGAAAAACAAAGGAAAAATGATAACAAGACTCTAAACATTAGAGTTTCAGTTAAATATAGGAACTTTTCTTACTTGTACACCAAGAATTAGGGCTCTATGCATGTATAAATAGGCCCTAATAATACCCATAAAAGGGTTAATGATAATAAAGTTTACAAGAGTGCGAAAGAGATTGTGTGTGTAATAATTCTTAATTTAGTGAAAAAATATTTACCATCGCCGGCAACTGTGGATGTTTTCCCACCTTGAGGTTTTACCTCGTAAAATATTATGTTTCATCTGCCTTTCATTTATTTCGATTCGTAGTTTGATTGTTTATCAATGCTCACTTGTTCGACGAGTGGTTAATTAAACCTAAAGCCAAAAATCACCATCATCAATTGGCGCTAGAAGGAGAGAGCTTGAACCTCCATTAGCATTGATTTTGAATAATTTGTTCAAGGAAAAGTTTCCAAGAAATGATATCATGGCCACCAGTTGAGATAAAAGTTTATTTATGGGCAACACCGAAGCCTCGTGTGGTGCTAATGTCCCCAATCCTGTTGATGTTAATGTCGCTGGAAAAGATCCATCTTCAAGAACCCTACCATAAACTAGTCCTAACCTTTTTACATCCACAAATGTAACCGCTGGTATTTTTCAAGACACGTTCGGCAAATCCAAGAATCCTAATGGAAAGTTGTTGATGACGTCGCTAGACAGGGAATCAGGATAACGGCCACTGCCAACCTGAGTTCGCTGTACCAGCTATCTACGTAGTTGGTGGCCTAGGATCCCAGGATATGCTCTAAAATAATGGCAACCAATCTAGAAACACCCTAGAAATTTGGAAGAGATAGGGCAAAGCGTCGTGAAAAAAGGAATGTTCACGTAGAAGAGTCGACCGCCAAGAAGATCGGGGAACTAGGGAGCACAGGGAGTCTAATTCATGGGAAGATATAAGAAGGTATGATGGAATAGAAACCCACCCGAGTAGGTAGATAGGCATGACAACCGGAGGAAAAGATCCCACTCAGATTCGAGTTATAATGAAACTTCCCTCAGAAGATGCAGGGAGCCAACACTTGTGATCAGACGTGACCCGTTTGGTGCCCAGATCAGTAAGCGAATCCCTAGGGATCCATACGAACTCACCATCCGCTAGAAGTTTGATAAGCATGGAGAGCTAGAAGGGGAACGAGAGGTCCTTCTCAGAAGAATAGAGGCCATTGAGCAAAGAAAAAGCCTAGGAAACCCACTGATCATTAACTTCGGAAGTCCATTTGTTGACTACATAAGGTAGGCCCATTTTCTGGATAAATTCAAGATGCCGCATGTGGAACAACCACAGAAACATGTAAAGACGTATCAGAGCACAATGGCGTAATATGATTATGATGATGCCCTCATGTGTCGGATGTTCCCACATACATTGGGAGATCAGGGATACAAGTGGTTTGGAGGACTTTCAGCAGGATCCATCAGGAACTTCGAGGAACTGATACAAGCTTTCACCAGGCAGTTCCTGGAAAATATCCAGGGAAGGAAATCTATATAAGCCTTATCAACCTTAAAGCAAAGGAAGGATGAGAATTTAAAGGATTACCAATCTAGATTCTCTTAAGAAGTGTCTGAAGTACAAGATCCCAATGATGATGCAGTAGAGTCAGTATTTATTAACACTCTACAGCATAGCCACTTGACCCTAAGTCTAAGACAGAAGGGACAGACCATGTATGCGAGCATGGTAGATTATGTTGGAGGATATGCCATGGTGGAGAAAGAGCAGATAACCTATGGTGTAGAGCTTATGCATGGAGGTCGGCCCGAAAGCAGCTAAAAACACAAGGATGGCAACTCGAAGAATATTGGCAAAGGGGACGAGAAAGGCAATAGGGGAAAGGGTAAGGATGGACAGAAGGATGATTATAAAGGTGGCAAGCACTTTAAAAGGTAGTACACCAATTACACCTCATTGGCTAGAAGGCAAGAGAAGATCTTGAATGTGATAGAAGATAAGAATCTGTACAAAAAACCTCCGAGACAGTCAAGTGTTGCTAGGAGAAACACCACCAAATACTACAGGTATCATAAAAAGAATGGCAATAAAACCTCCAAGTGTTATCAGCTGAGGGACTATTTCGAAAAGCTTATCAGAGAGGGACATCTTAAGGACATGGTCCTTAGAAATGGGGATGATCGATATAAAGACACCCTGATGGAAGAGCGTGATAGAAGCCAAAGGAGCCTTAGAAGAAATTCTAATTGCGGGGTAACCAACACCATTTTTGGCGGGCCACACACTGGGGGTAGCAGTCGAGAGAGAATGATCGAGGTTAGAGAAGCCATAGATGGTCAGAGGAATCTGGAAGTAACTTTGTTGGTCCCTGATCATAAAAAGCTAAGGAAAGTATGGGACCACATAGTCTTCACTGAGGTAAACACACATAAATTGGAGGTGAGGCTGAACGATGCGATTGTTGTGTCAGTTCGCGTAGGTCATAAGAAAGTAAGAAAACTGTTGATCGACAATAAGAGCTCAACAGATATCTTGAGTCTTGAAGTATTCGACTAACTCGGGTTGTAAAAAAAAGACCTCCAGCCACTCAAAATCCCATTGAGAGGCTTTGGGGGAGCAGAAGCAAGATCGCTAGGAACAGTGAAGTTACATGTAGAGATTTAGAGCTTTTCCTGTACCAAGGCAGTGTTGTTGGATTTTATGGTCATAAATATAGAAAAAGGGTCGTATAACGCCTTGCTGGGTAGACCTTTCCTGAACAAATCAAAAGTTATGATAGCCAAATATGCCTTGACAATGAAAATCCCAACAGAAGCTGGGGTAGGTGTCATGAAAAGCTCTTAAGAGTGGGCAAGAAAGGCCAATCTAGCCTTATACAGGGAAAAAGCATAACCAGGTGTGATGCAGATTGAAAGTTCCCTATAAAGTGTGTGTGTAATAACATAGAGGGGGAGGGGGGTGAATAGGTTTTAATCGAGTTAATTACCAATTTTTCTTGATTAGTCAATATTCAAAATTCACCCAATAAAAAAAACATACAACATCAAGTATAAAGTGTAGAAATATAAATAACACTTGATGTTTACATGGAAACCCTCCAAATGGGAAAAACCACGGGCTTTTCTGCTAGCCACACACGATCATATAAATCCACTATATGAGAAAAAGGTTACACCCTCGAGTGATTCTCGGACTCTCATTGTCGACAACCTCAGGCTATGGACACCACCACTCACCACTCTTGGTTCAGTCCCTAGTGATATCCCCTGATACACTACTCTTGGCTTGAGCACCTCCTACTCCCCCTTGGACCTTTTACAGTGGATACCCGACCAATTGCTTTCCAACCTACCCTTGGTTGCAAGACTTGACTTGCCTGTGCAACTTCACCTAGAAGCCACAAGACTTTGACTCTATGAAGAGTATATGGTCTAAGTGAAATAAGGAATGAATGCTCAATGCAAAATATGTTAGACCAAACATACAATGCTTAACTAGGTGTAGATAATGCAATAAAACAACCTAGTTATCAAACAATACATGCATGCCCATACATAAGGACTCAATTAGATGCAAAAGGATTCTAGCAACCTAATTGTCAATAAAAGTCCAAACAACATAAGTTGTCACAATATATAATCAAGGGCAATATTTTGCAATCAATAAATGCAATCAATGAGGCATAAACAATAATGTCTAAATGCAATGCATAAAGACTTAACTAGATATGGATATGCAATATTACAATCTAGTTATCAAACAAAGCCACTTCAACAAAAATTGTCAATAAACATGGCATGGTCAATAAATGCAATCATGAAATGCAATCAACATGACCTAATTAGCTAGATGACAAATATGTCCTGAATGCTAACTATCAATAAACAAACCCAACCATGTTATCAAGACTCATAAATATATGCAATAAAGTATATTTTAAGTATTTAATCAAACAATAAATACCTAATCTAGAGTAAGAAGAACAATAAATGATGTTCAATGAAGTTCTTACTTACCTAGTCATGAAACCAAGAACACCCATGCTCATATGATGAAGAATGATGCAAGATGGAGATGGGTTTTGGGTTTGGAGAGTTAAAGAATAACTCTTGGAGCTTTTCTCTTAAAGGAAATACTTCCTCACACTAAAAAATGATTTTGAAGCTCTGAAAAATGAGTGAGGAAGAAGATGACAAATAAATATGAGCCCTAGAGCAAGACTATGTCATTTTGAAAAATGCCCAAAATTTAATCAGTGCGCTGGTGAGCTGTACTGGTCAACAGGCACCATACCAGCGCACACCTACTGTCTAAGAGGCGTTGGTGAGGGAGTGGGCTAGTGTAGCAGCAATAGAGAAAACAGCACAAAATTCGAGCGACCCAAAACGTGACCAATCGACATTGAAACCTTTCAAAAGATATACCGTTGGAAAGGTATGGAAGTCTAATTTCTACTCCAACTTACAAAACATGATTTGGATATCTGTAGAAAGAGTTATGGTCATTTAAGTTACCAAATGTCAGAAACGGATAACAACAGAGTTGCCCTATTTTTGTGGTCACTTTGGAGATTTCAAAACCAATCCAAACGGTCTTGAAATATTACTAATAATATACCGTTAGAAAGGTATGGATGTCTAGTTTATACAGAATTTTTCAAAACTCATTTTGAATCTTTGTTTAAAAAGATATGGTAACAAGACCATACAAAGGTCAGTTTTGAAAAACATTTAAATCATTGAAATACACTCTTTTGAAACTAGACACCTTACTCCATATAGCCAAACCAAGAGAAGAATGAGACCTCCTCATATGGCCACTCAACGCGCTAAAACAAGTACACCATCGTGCAAGCGCGAACACAACACAATTCCACACTTAAATTTATAAATGAAGTGCAAGTGTGATTGTGAAGAGATGCACACATATAATCAATATCAACACAAATGCAAGATCAACAAAGCATGCATGAGGTGTGTGTGTGCACCTAAACTCTTCAAGAGACAAAGTCAAGTGAATATAGCTTTTTCTCTTGAAGTCATGGAGATGCTTAGAAGCTTGCCAATGAGGACCTAATCTACCCATTACACAATCATCCCCAATGTGGTGTGGTTTGTCATGAAATAAGTCAATCATAAAATCGAGGTCCTTACAGTCAGTTTAGATGGATCCTGTTTCACGGCATCGTCTTTTTGTTATAGCTTTCGAAGCACTTGAGCGTGGAGATTTTCAATTGGTTTCAACACAAATGCAAGATCAACAAAGCATGCATGAGGTGTGTGTGCACCAAACTCTTCAAGAGGCAAAGTCAAGTGACTATACCTTTTGATCTTGAAGTCATGGAGATGCTTGGAAGCTTGTGAATGAGGACCTAAGCTGCCCATTAGAGAATCATCCCCAATATGGTGTGGTTTGTCATGAAATAAGCCAATCATAAAACCGAGGTCCTTACACAGATAGATATCAAAAGTGGATGATAAAGACTCAAAGATGGAGGAAGGAGAGGAAGGAGCATAATTGCCTACCTAATTCGACCTGGACCCAAGGGAGATATCTCCGGAGGATAGGAAGGCCCAAGAAAATGAGTCAATTAAGTACAAAGACATGTTCGCTTGGAAACATAAAGATATGACTTGGGATCGATCCGAATATAATTTCCCACTACTTAGCGATTGATCCCGATCAAAAACTAGTCATCTAGGAGAGAAGGCAGTGTAACTAGGAAAGAAGCAAGGCAATTAAAAAAGAAGTGGAGAAATTATTGGAATCAAGATCCATAAGAGAAGTGAAGTACCCAGAATGGGTTGCCAACGTGGTCCTAGTGAAAAAGAAGAACGGTCGATGGAAGATGTGTGTAGATTTCACTGTAATAAAGCATGTTCGAAGGACAGCTTCTCGTTGCCCCTGATCGACCAGCTAGTAGATGCAACCGCCGGCCATAAATTATTGAGCTTCATGTATGTTTACTTGGGCTATAACCAGATTCAAATGTTTGAACCCGATGAAGACAAAACCTTATTCACAACTGATCAGGGGTTACAATGTTATAAAGTTAAACCTTTTGGTCTCAAGGATATCAGGGCAACCTACCAAAGACTGGTAAACAAGATGTTTGTCGGACAGATCGGCAGAAATATGGAGGCATATGTGGATGACATGCTGACAAAGGGTACAACATTCGAAAGACATGTTGAAGATCTCAAGGAGACGTTCGGGGTGCTAATAAGGTTCGGCATGAAGCTCAATCCAAAGAAGTGTGTTTTCAGGGTGCATTTGGAAGATTCCTTGGTTTCCAAGTTCATCAAAAAAGGAATCAAAGTAAACCTAGAAAAAATAAAAGCATTGAAGGAAATAAGGTCCCCAAAAACACTGAGGAATATTCAAAGGCTAACAGGCTGCTTAGCATCTATGAACCAATTCATTAGCAAATCAACAGACAAATTCTTGCCCTTTTTTAGGGCAATCAAGAAGGGCAAGAGATATAATGGAACGATGAATCTGAGCAGGCATTCCAAAAGATCAAGGAGTATTTAGGCAAAGCACCAATCCTATCCAAACCCCTAGAAGGAGAAGTGCTCTACTCGTACCTGTCAGTCACAATTGTGGCAATAGGGTCAGTGCTAGTCAGATTGGATGAGGGGGTACAAAGGCCAGTGTATTACACAAGCAAGGCTTTACTACCAGCTAAAACAAGATACTCACCAGCCGAACAGATGGCATTTGTATTAGTCACAGCAACAAGAAAACTGAGACCTTATTTTCAAGCTCACAAGATCGAGGTTTACACAAACTGCCCGCTGAAGCAGATTCTATCAAAACCTGAAACATCCGGGAGGCTAACCAAATGGACAGTGGAGTTGAGTGAATTTGACATAGCATATCTACCAAGATCAGTGATAAAGGGGGAAGTTATAGCTGACCTAATAACCGAGTTCATTGAACCAAATGGCGAGATGATTAGGATGATGAACGAGAAGGAAGAATTCATCTGGAAACTGCATGTGGATTGATCGTCAAACACGCACGTCAACGGGGCTGGTAATGATATCCACTCTAGAAGGTGATCAGGTAGACTGTGCCCTACAGTTTGACTTCAAAGCCACTAACAACATGACCAAGTATGAGGCACTTTTGACCAGACTTATGGTTTGTATGGCACTAGGGGCAGATGAGTTAGAGATATTCAGTGACCGACAGGTGGTTGTAACCAAATCTTGGATGAATATTGGGCCAAAGACAACAACATGGTTGCATAACTGGGAATAGCCAAATTGTTTCTTGAGATATTCAAGGCTTATAGAATTACTAAAATCCCGAGGGAAAAGAATGAAAAGGCAGAAACTTTGCCAAAATTGGCATCAGCTGCTATCAGCATATGGTCAAAGACTATCCCAAATGCTCACCTTAAGAGACTGAGCATTAAGGGTCAAGAGGAAGTATCAGAAGTAGAAGTAATGAAGAAAAGTAGGCCACCTAGATGACCTCGATTAAGGAATATCTAGAAAACTTAATATTCTTGACAAAAGTAACCGAAGTAAAATGCCTCAGGTATAGAGCCACCAGATATTCAATAGTTGGGGGAGCATTGTACAGGAGAGGATTTTCAAAGGCCTTACAGAAGTGTGTCTATCTAATAGAAGGTAGGTAAATATTGGAAAGTATCTACGGAGGTGTGTGTGGGAATCACTTCGGGGGTAAAAGAATAGTGCACAAGACGCTCATACAGGGCTTATACTGGCCGACTCTATTTAAAGATGCTCAAGCAGTCACGGAACAGTGTGGTAGCTGTCAAAGGATATCTAATGATATAAGGACGCCCATCGACCCTATTTCATCACCATGGTCGTTCGCCATGTGGGGGAAAGATTTGATTGGTCAAATGCTGACAACAACCAATGGATGAGTAAAGGACGTCATTGTGGTAGTAGTCTACTTCATAAAGTGAGTCGAGGCAAAAGAATTGGTACACATAACTGAGGCTAACACAACTAGTTTCATGAAAAAAAAATAGTATTTATCGATTTGGGCATGACAATCACAGACAACGGGACCCAATTCGACAGTGACAACTTTAGGAACATGTATTAGGACCTCTGCATAAATAACTTTTATGTCACACCAGTCCAACCTCAAACCAATGGTCAGACAGTGGCAACAAACAAGATAATTAAACATAACCTAAATGCAAAGCTAGATGATAAGAAAGAGAATTGGGCATACAAGCTACACAAAGTCTTGTGGGCATATCGAACCACGAAAAGGACTTGGATAGGAAGACCCTCTATTCACTAGCATTCGGGATAGAGGCAAGTAACCCAGTTGAAGTAATTCATAATTCACCAAGGGTACAAATCTTTTGTCCTGAGAAAAATATGGAAATAATATAACAGAACCTAGATGATTTTGAGGAAAAAAGAAACCTGTCAAGGATAAGGAACACCACCTATCAACAAAGGGTTACAGGTACTACAACTCACATGTCCGAATTAGAAGATTCCAACTCTGGGATCTAGTTCTGAGGAGGGTGTCACCCAATACAAGGGAGAAATCATTTGGATCATTGGCGGATAAAGGAGAAAGACCGTACCAAGTGGTCGGATTGGCCAGTCATGGAGCGTATCACCTTGCCCGACCATAAGGGAGTGATCTGTCTAAGCCATGCAATGCTCAGTACTTAAAGATGTTCTACCCATAGGGACTTCTCATTTTAATATTCCTTTTTAGTTTAGAAATAAATTTTCCTTGTTAGCTGATCAGTTGATGTTTCTTTTTAGCATTCAATAAAAATCCCTTTGAGGGAACAATTTCAACAAGTCAAGAAAGGGTGTTCTAAATTTACTTTCGCTTACAAAAGCAATCCCGGGGCAACTAGAAGTTGCTCAGTCTCGATATGAGCACCTAGGAGGCCAAGTGTGGAGGCTAAAAACACATGCTACAAAGGTAGTGTACACTCACTGAAACTAACTAGGTGTAATAAAACACTGTTAGAGAGCCTTTAGGCCATAAGGACCTAATGCAATGCACTAAGAGTTGAATGGGGAACGAAATATCTACACTAGAAACAGCTGCTAATAAAACTCAAGCATTTGTAAAAATAGTATGATATAAGCCACTCCATTGCATTGAATCTTGATCAATAGATTATTGGAAGACGTCCCAATGACTTAGTTGACAGATAAACGACAAGCGTCTATAAATTAGATACCATGTAAATGGTCTATAAAAGAACACTGCTTGACAAAAGAATAGAAGCAGCAAATTGGTCGGGGGTTAAAGTAGTCGATCAGACAAACATAAATGGTCTACCCGACGCTACCTGAAAGGGGATCACAACAAACCCCGTCACGCATAGTTAATTGGTCGAAGTTGGGATGACAACCTTAATACAATCTAAGTTAATAAACAGTCATGGCCATGATACAGCTAATTGGTTTAGGATGATATATCCAAACCAAGCATGACTAAAAAAAATTAACAACTAAACAAGAAATGGTCGCAACCAAAGCAATTGACTCTGTGTAAAGTAACACACTAGTTCAAACCGATTCATGACTAGACTGTTAATAAAAATGGTCGGTCAAGAGTGGACCATTCGATTCAGTATGACAGTGGACGATTAAGTTACGAAATGGCCTTCACTATATGCAAGGATCTTGCTATAGCCGAGATAGTTAGCTTGGTACAATATATTGTGCGTAGTTCAAACTAACAGTTATAACTGTTCAAACATCGCTTAATTTTTAGTTAGTCACTCGGGTTAGCTCAACCCCTGAGTATTCCAGATCTTACAGCAAAATATTTAATTCATGCTAAGTTACTTGTTTAAGAACAAACAGTAAATAGGAATGAATTGTATTATTAATATCAAAAATATAAAAAGGTTACAAAAAGACGGTTGCATAAGCAATACTGACAGAGAGTTAGGCTAAAGGATCAAGCATCTGGAGTGCTCGAAGGATCGCCAAGTCCTGATCCACTAGAAGGAAGGTAATCACCCCGCAGTCCTTGATCAGGTCTTCGAAGTCCGATCAGACGATATCAACTTTTGGGTCGTCAGCCATAAAGGGAGAATAATCTATGTCTGGCAAGAGGCTAACATCAACTCCCTTTTTTAGGATGCCACTCTCTTCGCCAGCATAGAAGGCCTTTAGAGAAGACTTTGAGGGAAGCTCCATGTGCATAGGATAAGGGTTCTTTCCGATAGATCTGCAATAGACCCTCCACCTGATCCTTTGATTATTTATTGCTTACAAGGACTAGTCTTTATGTATCTTAATAGTCCTGTCCCATTTTCGACGAGTCTTCCCTATGGACCTCTCCTTACAGCCAAAGAATACCTGAAAGGTTGCCAGCCCTCTCTCGAATTATCTCAGCATAACAGCATCGAAAACTGGAGACCTCTTGTAGCGATCCACATTCTGGACCTCAAGGGCGGACCTGGAATCCTAAAAGAGCACTTCCATACTGACTTGTTATTGTTCTAGATCCTTTGCCAGGTGCTCATAGTGGATTCAAGCTTCTTCAAATGCTTGTTGCATGACTTGATGTGTAGAGGTAAAGGTGTTTTTGATGATATGGGTCTTCTCCTTGAGTTTATATGCTACTGCTTCAGCCAGGATGGCTATAGAATAAAGCTCAACACTTTAAAATTCTATCATTGCAACATTCTTCTCCATCTCAGCATTCCTAGTGGTAAGCTCTCTGAGAGTTGTCTCAGCTGCAGAGGCACTGCCCTAAACGTTGGTGATGGTCTTTCTCAAAGCAACCTCAGTTACAGCATGAGTCTTCAACTTTTCCTCGTACTGCTTGACTTTGGATGCACTGGCAGATGAGGACTTACGAGCATCATCATTTTCAGTATAAGCACTCTTCAACTGTGGTATCTCCGTAATCTGCTTTTTCTAGTCAGCTAAGGCTCTAGTCAGCTCATCCATCATCTGAAAGAAGAAATGAAAATTAAGAACGTTAGGATATACACAAGTGAAAGGTAATACAGAAAGTACTTATAAAAACCCCATTGTTGAAGATCATATGGATTCGCTCGGAGGCACTAGCAGCTCTGGCTTCTCTCCATTACCTGTCACCGATATACCCATCGCCAGTTGAAATGGTTCAAAGCATGGAAAGGGGGTTGACGTAAGAGTTACTCGAACTAGGGAGCCAAAAGACCTAGAAACTGGAATAACTTTGAAAGCTGAGGGAGTTGACCCATCATGACCAGAGGTTGAGGTAGTTAGAGGTACTGTTGGAAGGGTCAGATTCGTAACACTTTACACCTTTTAAATACACTCTCTAGCCTAAAGAACAGTTGTGGTGTAACACCCATGTCTTTCAGGCCCAATTGAAAGACCCAATTTAAAAAAAAAATGGGATAAGCGTGAAGTAGAAAAGGCATCAGGTGAGTAAGCATAAGTAAATTGTATGGCTGACAGGCAGCTGTGAGCTTAGTTAATTAGCTCACAACTTCAGCTGTGTCCTTCCATAAGTATATATATATTGGAGGATAAACGTTTAGAGATAGAAAGCAGTAGAATCCAGCGGAAGAAAGGAAATAGAAGAAAAAAAAGAGAAAGAGAAGGAAAGAAGATGAAGGGAACCTAGCATATCCAATCTGAATTAAGCTTGACTTCTAAGCTGTGAGTGAATTAAGTTTCAGTTTTGTTTTTAACTCAAGTTTACAGTTTTAAGCTTTAATTGCTGCAAGTCATTTTAAGCTTTTTATTGCTTTTTATGATTGATGGTGAATATACGGAGAACCAAAAATATATATTTTTTTCTTATATTAGCATTCAGAATCAGTATATTATTTTTATGAATTATAAAGAAGAGATTATGATTTCTATAAAAGCACAATGTATATGCCTTCCCCAGTTATGATTATGGTTGGCTTTTGGGGTCGTTCTACACATGTGTATGTCATGAGTCGCTATGCACGTGTATTGACCAGAGAAAGAGTAATTGAGTCGCTCTGCACGTGTATGACCAGAGAGTCGATCTGCCCGTGTATTGACCAGAGAAAGAGTAATTGAGTCGCTCTACACGGGTATGACCAGAATTTATTCATGATTCTGCGTTTGCCCAAAGTATTTCAGCTTACGTATTGAGGATATCCCCGGTATGAATTTGGTGCAGATTAAGATTTTGTAAAGTATTTATTCTTGATCAGTAAAGAGAAGCATTCAGTTTATTCAGTTTATTCAGCACGAAAGTAGATATATTATCTTATACCATGTATTACTGAATGCTTATTGTAAAGTGGTTTAGAAAAGTGTTTTTAAAAGTTTTCATTCACTCACTGGGGGTTAGCGCTCATCCTTTCACTCTTAAATATTTATCCAGGTAGCTGTAGATTGTGTGGACTCAGAAGTTTAGAGGTGGGCCACTCGATGACATCATGAAGCATAAAAGTCATGCATTTTAAATTTTCTGTACATATTTAGAAATATGAGGTAGGCATGGTCAGGACGGTAGGCATGGTCGGGATGGTAGGCATGGTCCGAACATGGTCGGATTTCTACTCGGTCTGTTCGGCCTACTCGGCCCACTTGACCGACTCGGCCCACTTGACTTACTCTGCCCACATGGCCTATTCGGTCTACTCGGCCTACTCGGGTTTCTTACTCGGCCTGTTCAGTTTTCCACTCGGGATGGACTGGTTACTTAGTTTTTATAGTGGTCGGTTTTTGGTCCGATCGGTCCATTTTGACACTTTTTGTAAAGAAAGAAAATATATGAAAAGAAATTGCAATTATGTACATTTTGCACTCTCCTTACATTTTATTTGTTTAATAGCAAGTATTTCCTATGGAAATTTCAGTAGAAAGTCCTTTTATCATGCTAGTAAATGTAGAGCCCATAGGGTGTCCCTCGTACTCAAGAGAGGAGTCGGGGCAGAACACAGGGCCTCCCTCGTACTCAAGAGGGAGGAGTCGGGTTGGGTCCTGTCAACTTGGTATCAGAGCCACGGTTTATAATTCTTTAGACCACTGTAATTGTTTGCATTTAGTTTCATGCATTTAAGCATAACTTCGATTTTGTAACAGCATCATGCGTCGAGTTGGCCGCCTACGCACAAGACCGGTAGCTGACCTTGGAGGGAGGAGTTGTAATTAAGGTGAAAATGAGATAGAATCACACCCTCAACCACCTATAGCTCGACCTCATGTACCGGAACCTAGGGAAGAACCAATGGATAGAATTGCAGAACCGTTGACTGCGATGGTCCAGTACCAAACGCGAGTGCCTGAAAATTCAATTGAGCGTGTACGAAAGTTAGGAGCTACGAATTTTGATGGAACAGGAGATCCAGATAGTGCTAGTTCTTGGTTGAATGAACTAGAACGTGTATTTGAAGTTATGAGGTGCACTGATGAACAGAAGGTTTCTTTTGCTACGTTTTTACTAAAGGAAAAAGCATATGATTAGTGGGCCTCAGTTCAACGAAGAACTCCCGAATGAGATATTTGGGAGGATTTTAAGAAGCAGTTTAATGATCATTATTATCCCCGTTTCTATCAAGATTTGAAAAGAGCAGAATTTTTCAAATTAGTACAGGGATCTATGACAGTAAAAGAGTATGAGAAGAAATTTACATAACTTTCGAGGGGTGCTCCATATGTAGTCGCTGATGAAGAAAATAAGTGTAGAAAATTCGAAGATGGACTTCGATCGGAAATTAAGACAATAGTGACTACTTCTGGACATGTTGAGTTTGGTAAGCTGTTTGAAGCTGCATTGAGAGTGGAGAGAGGCCTTAGTGACTTTCGCAGATTTGAACAATAGAAGCAAAAGCGCAGTAACTGGTCAGCAGGGAGCTCTTATATCAAAATGCCTAAGGCAATAGGCAGTTTTTCATGTCAGACTAGTAATTATCAACAGATTCGTGGACCTGGTTCTAGCCAAGCCTCAGTCCAACAACCAATGGGTAGTCGTCAACCGAGTGTTAGTATGGGTAGAGGTTGGCATCCTCTATGTAAGACTTGTGGAAAACACCATGATAGTGAGTGTTATTTAGGGAGATCAGGTTGTTATCAATATGGGTAGCCTGGACATTTAAAAAGGGATTGCCCCGAGTTAGTTCAGAGAGGCAATGAAGAAAGAAAGATAGGATTTCAACCAATGCAAAGTGGCACTGGTCAGATTCAAGGACAAAGGGGATCCCGAGTAGGAGGATCTACAACTACAAGGAAAACCCAAGCTAGTTCAGCAGGGGTTGGAGGCAACCAACAGAGACCACTCCAGATGTCGTTACAGGTATGTTAACAATTTTTGGTCACGATGCTCATGTTCTCATTGATCCTGGATCTACTCATTCATTTGTATCTCGATCTTTTATGGTGTATGCGGATGTAGAATTAAGACCATTAGATTCTAGTATGGTAGTGGCTACACCTACTAGTGAATCTTTATTGGCTGAGAATATATATAGAAACAGTAAGGTCATAGTCGGTAAGCATGAGCTACATGTTGATTTGATCCCCGTATGATATACATGATTTTGATGTTATTTTGTGAATGGATTGGCTGGCTATACACCATGCTACTGTAGATTGTTTTCAAAAAGAGGTAAAATTTACACTTCAAGGAGAGTCGGATGTTATTTTATATAGCGAACGTCAGATTCTTCCTTCTTGTGTTATTTCTGCTATTTTTGTCTGACGGTTGCTCAGGAAACAATGTTTAGCTTATTTGGCTTATGTAATTGATATTCGGGATAGTGAGGTAAGATTAGAAGATATATCGGTGGTAAGACAATTTCTAGATGTATTTCCTGAAGATCTTCATGGATTACCACTAGATAGAGACATTGAGTTTGTGATAGATTTGGTCCCAGGCACAACTCCAATTTCTATTCCACCTTATAGAATGGCTCCAACCGAATTGAAAGAGTTAAAGATTCAATTAGAAGAATTGGTGAACAAAATTTTTATTAAACCTAGTGTGTCACCATGGGGAGCGCCAGTTCTGTTTGTTAAGAAGAAAGATGGAATGTTACATTTATGCATCGATTGCCGGCAATTGAATAAAGCAACGGTGCGTAATAAATACCCACTCCCACGTATTGATGATTTATTCGATCAACTTCATGGAGCAAAGGTATTCTCCAAAATAGATTTGCGAACAGGTTATCACCAATTGAGGATTAGAAACTGTGATATACCAAAGACGGCTTTCAGAACTCGTTATGGGTATTATGAGTTTCTAGTTGTGCCATTTGGATTAACAAATGCTCCAGCAGCTTTTATGGATTTGATGAATAGGGTATTTCATCCTTATCTAGACAAGTTTGTTATCGTGTTCATTGATGACATTTTGATTTATTCTAAGGATGATATGGAGCATACAGAGCATTTAGAGATTATTCTACAGGTCTTGAGAGAGAATCAACTTTATGCCAAATTTAGTAAGTGTCAATTCTAGCTCGATAGAGTTACATTTTTGGGCCATGTGATTTCTGGTGATGGTATTTATGTTGATCCTCAAAAGGTTAAAGCTATAGTGAATTAGGAATGACCAATCAATGTGACAGAAATTAGAAGTTTCTTGGGTTTAGCAAGTTACTATCGAAGATTTGTAGAGGAATTTTCGAAATAGCTTCACCATTAACAAGATTGACTCAAAAGGATGTGAAGTTTGAGTGGTCAGAAGCTTGTGAAAAGAGTTTTCAAGAACTCAATGAGAGATTGACTTCTGCTCTAATACTTGCTCTTCCAACTGGAAGTGATGGATTTGTTGTTTACAGTGATGCATCTAAACATGGTTTGGGTTGCGTTTTGATGCAACATGGGAAAGTGATAGCTTATGCATCAAGACAATTAAAGAAGCATGAAAAGAATAACCCAACCCATGATCTAGAGCTTGCTGCAGTGGTGTTTGCATTGAAAATTTAGAGGCATTACTTATATGGAGTTACTTGTCAGATTTATACAGATCATAAAAGCTTACAATATCATTTCACTAAAAAAGAACTGAATCTGAGACAAAGAAGATGGATTGAGTTGAATAAAGATTATGACTGTACGATTGAATATCATCATGGTAAGGCAAATGTGGTGGCAGACGCACTCAGTAGAAAGTCTTCAAGTTCTATGCCTCATTTAAGGATGAATTGGAAGGTAAATCATCTTCAGCTTCCATTATTAGCTGAATTAAGAATGTTGAGAGTTAAACTAGAAGCACGAGATTATGGAGCATTACTGGCTACCTTTCAGGTTAGACCTATTTTGATTGATCGTATACGGGAATTGCAAACTCTATTTAATTAAATTAAAGGGAGAAGTGCAGAAAAGCTTACGAGCTGATTTTGTAGTGAGAAGTGATGGTACATTGGTTCTAGGTAACAGACAGTGTGTACCAAACATTAAGGAACTCAAGAATGAAATTTTAGAGGAAGCTCACTCTTCAGCTTATACAATGCATCCAGGAAGTACTAAGTTGTATCGTACTTTGAAAGAGCATTACTGGTGGCAAGGTATGAAAAGAGAGAGAGCAGAATTCGTCTCTAAATGTTTGATTTGTTAGCAAGTCAAGGCAGAACATCAGAAACCAGCAGGACTATCACAACCACTTCCTATTCCCGAATGGAAATGGGAACATGTTACCATGGATTTTTTGATAGGACTCCCTCGTAGTCAGAGTGGTCACGACAGTGTATGGGTGATCGTTGATCGACTTACAAAGTCTACACATTTTCTGCCAATCGGTATTACTTACTCTCTTGAAAGATTAACCAAAATTTATGTGGATGAAATAGTTTGTCTTCATGGCACACCAGTATCTATAGTGTCAGATAGAGATCCTTGGTTTACATCTAGATTTTGGCCCAGTTTACAAGAAGCTTTGGGAACTAGATTACATTTTAGTACTGTTTTTTACCCGCAGGCTTACGGTCAATCGGAGCTTACTATTCAGACATTAGAGGATCTGCTTCGAGCTTGTGTGATGGATTTCAAAGGAAGTTGGGATGTACATATACCTTTGATAGAATTTGCCTACAATAACAGTTATCAGGCTAGCATCGAAATGGCACCTTATGAAGCTCTGTATGGAAGAAAATGCAGAACACCGGTGTGTTGGGATGAAGTAGGCAAGAGAAAGTTGTTAGGTCCAGAACTTGTTCAAGTCACGACAGAAAAGATTAAAATAATCAGAGATAGACTAAAGGTTGCTCAAGATAGGCTGAAAAGCTATACAGATAAAAAGAGAAGGGAACTTGAATTTAAAGTAGGTGACTATGTATTCCTACGAATTTCACCTTGGAAAGGTATACTTCGATTTGGAAGACATGGTAAGTTAAGTCCACAATACATTGGTCCGTATGAGATCATTGCCCGAGTAGGAGTAGTGGCATACCGTTTAGCGTTGCCTTCAAAACTTTCAAGAATTCATGATGTATTTCATGTTTCTATGCTTCGAAAATATATAGTCGACCCTACGCATGTTTTAACCAAGCAACCAGTGAAGTTAAGAGAAGATTTAACTTATGAAGAGGAACCTATTGAGATTCTAGATAGAAGGGAACAAGTATTACGTACTAAGGTTATTCCTCTTGTAAAATTGTTATAGAGAAATCATGCAATGGAAGAGGCGACTTGGGAACATGAAGATCAGATACGGACTCAGTATCCCCATCTGTTTCGGCTAAGTGAGTAAATTTCGAGGATGAAATTCTTATATGGAGGGGTGAATTGTAACACCCATGTCTTTCAGGCCCAATTGAAAGGCCCAATTTTAAAAAAATAAATGGGATAAGCGTGAAGCAGAAAAGGCATTAGGTGAGTAAGCCTAAGTAAATTGTATGGCTGACAGGCAGCTGTGAGCTTAGTTAATTAGCTCACAACTTCAGCTGTGTCCTTCCATAAGTATATATATATTGGAGGATAAACGTTGAGAGATAGAAAGCAGTAGAATCCAGTGGAAGAAAGGAAAGAGAAGAAAGAAAAGAGAAGGAGAAGAAAAGAAGACGAAGGGAATCTATCATATTCAGTCTGAATTAAGCTTGACTTCTAAGCTGTGAGTGAATTAAGTTTCAGTTTTATTTTTAACTCAAGTTTATAGTTTTATGCTTTAATTGCTGCAAATCATTTTAAGCTTTTTATTACTTTTTATGATTGATGGTGAGTATACAGAGAACCAAAAATATATATTTTTTGCTTATATTAGCATTCAGAATCAGTATATTATTTTTATGAATTATAAAGAAGAGATTATGATTTCTATAAAAGCACAATGTATATGCCTTCCCCAGTTATGATTATGGTTGGCTTTTGGGGTCGTTCTACACATGTGTATGTCATGAGTCGCTCTACACGTGTATTGACCAGAGAAAGAGTAATTGAGTCGCTTTGCACGTGTATGACCTGAGAGTCATTCTGCCCGTGTATTGACCAGAGAAAGAGTAATTGAGTCGCTCTGCACAGGTATGACCAGAAGTTATTCATGACTCTGCGTTTGCCCGAAGTATTTCGGCTTACGTATTGAGGATATCCCCGGTATAAATTTGGTGCAGATTATGATTTTATAAAGTATTTATTCTTGTTCAGCAAAGAGAAATATTCAGTTTATTCAGTTTATTCAGCACGAAAGTAGATATATTATCCTATACCATGTATTACTGAATGCTTATTGTAAAGTGGTTTAGAAAAATGTTTTTAAAAGTTTTCATTCACTCACTGGGCGTTAGCGCTCATCCTTTCACTCTTAAATATTTATCCAGGTAGCTGCTCGGTTGTACGGACTCAGAAGTTTTGAGGTAGGCCACTCGATGACATCATGAAGCATAAAAGTCGTGCATTTTAAATTTTCTATACATATTTAGAAATGTGAGGTAGGCATGGTCGGGACGGTAGGCATGGTCTGAACATGGTCGGATTTCTACTCGGTTTGTTCGGCCTACTCGGCCCACTTGACTTACTCAGCCCACATGGCCTATTCGGTCTACTCTACCTACTCGGGTTTCTTACTCGGCCTGTTCAGTTTCCCACTCGGAATGGACTGGTTACTTAGTTTTTATAGTGGTCGGTTTTTGGTCTGATCGGTCAATTTTGACACTTTTTGTAAAGAACGAAAATATATGAAAAGAACGAAAATATATGAAAAGAAATTGCAATTATGTACATTTTGCACTCTCCTTACATTTTATTTGTTTAATAGCAAGTATTTCCTATGGAAATTTCAGTAGAAAGTCTTTTTATCATGCTAGTAAATGTAGAGCCCATAGGGTTTCCCTTGTACTCAAGAGAGGAGTCGGGGCAGCCCACAGGGCCTCCCTCGTACTCAAGAGAGAGGAGTCGGGGTGGGTCCTGTCAGTAGGGGAGTGGAACCTCCACCCTTCAGGGACTTGACCTTCGTTAGAGCCATCTGAGGAAGGGACGTCGGAGGTGTACAAGTATGAGCATCCCTGGACTGGCTCATTTTTGCATCCACAATCAGCTTCACTGTTGCTCCTAAACTAGATTCAAACACAGGAAGAAGTCCCTACTCCTCGATGACGTCAAGCATTCTTCATCAATAAAATGCTCTTCTGTATTAGGCCTGCCATGGTCAGAATCAGTGTTAGTGAAGACTATCTGACGCTTAACACATAATTGCATGGGGGCATTCCTTAAACGTTGTGTGGGAAAATCAGAAGTAGCCCGATTTGAAGGACATGTAGCTTGAACCTGAGAAGACTCAAGATTAGAGGAAGGTGATGCCGGTTCAATTGCCTTGGCCGGAATAGTGGGAGGGAAGTAAATTTTATAGCCGCCCGATCACCTATTTTTTTCAACCGTTGCTCCCTTAAAATTAAGTCAGTCGAAGTCTCCTGATCACCCTCATCTTCCTCATCATGGATGATAGGTTCAACCCCCAACTGGGAAGGCACCGGATCAGCAACAGATGAAGCCTCTATTATTTTGCGGATGGGCTCAGGGGTTGAGGATCCCTTAATAGTCTTGGCCACTGATCGTGCAAAAATTGTTATATAATTTAACTCTCATTTCCTTAACCTTTGTCTCGTTTTCAGGTGCTTTGCGTCTCTTATGGCTCTTTACTTGTGTTTTTAGGTGATTAGGTACATTCCAATTAATTGGATAAAAGATGCGGTTTTATGCTGAAAAAGGTCAAAAAGTTGATGAAGCAACATCAGGTCTGTAAGCTGGTCTTGCATAGCTCCCAACTCTCGCACTATGAAAGAAGTAAAAGCCAGGTCATTACTCTGGTCTACACCAGCACACAAATACGCAAGTGTCCACGCATTGCACTTTAACCTAGAGATGAAATTAGGGGAACAGGTATTTAAGCAGGTTCTGCACGAGTCTCAACCCACGCATTTCACGCGATAGGGCTGCCACATCAGCGTTTTCAGACCTATTTTGTAAATTATATAAATATCTCTTGTTCTTATCATCTAAGGAGGACGAATTCTGAATCTAAAAAATCACTCTCTTCTCTTCCAAACACTAACACCACCAAATCTAACCATCTTCAATCATCATCTACTCAAGGAAACTAGGAGTTTGGATCAAAGCTTCAAGAAAGGAGGAGTTTCTCACCATGGGTCTTCTCTATCTCTTTTTTTCTTGTTATTTCATTGTAATTGTCATGAGTAGCTAAACATCCCACTAGGGGATTGATGTCAACACTTGTGGATATTGGGATTTGTAATAAATTCTATTTTTGTACTATTAAATCTATCAATTATGTTTCATTCATTGTTTAAATTGTTTCCCTTGATTGGTTTGTCTTTGATTGTACACTCCTTTCTTAGCTAATTGATTGAGGGAATTAATTGGCTAGTTGACTAGGTATACATCTACTTGGTCTTCTTGAACTCATTTTCTTGTGTGGGTGATTAGGTATACATCTATTTAATCTCCCTATGCTAAATTGAATGAAAGGGTCAAACAATAGTACATCCTCAAGTGAGACCCAGACTTAATAATCTCAGTTTTTAATCTAATCTTAAATGGGTGATCAATTCTATACATCTTGTAGGGAAAATATGTGCAACGAAAGCGTGAAAAAAAATAGAAATTAGGGTTTCAGTATAAATAAAAATTTATCCTTTATAATAACAAGAACCTTAACCCTAGATTAATTGATGTTCATAAAAAGTGTCGTACCTTTTTCTCGTGACTATTAAACTAGCGCCGAATTGAATCTGTAAGATCTTCCAATCCAATCATGAACGTGAATCACCTAGGAGTGTGGGATCCCTTTCTTTAAATTGTATACCTGAGGATGGAAACAAACAAAATCAATTTCTTTGTTAGTTACAATAATCCTCCAAGAAGAAAACAAAGAACGTTAGGTCACTTGTGAATTATCAATCAATTTGATCGAAACTCGGGTGAACTTGATTCGATATTATACACAAAACCATTTAATGTGAAGGCTACTAGTATACTATCGAAAACTAAATATTCTTTCTTCCTTTTCTTCTTTGCCGAATCTCACACTATTTCTTAGAGTTGATCGAATTTTGTCTAGGGCAAAATCAAATTTTTCTCCCTCAAAATTCTATGGTAGCCGAATTCTTTATCCAAAAAGAACTAGGGCTGGCCGAATTCTTCTCTTAGTCCAACTGCAAGGCTGGCAGAAAATATATATATATAGGGCTGGCTAAAATCCATCTTGGAAATATATTAGGATTTCAAATCCTTTCCTAAGAAGGATTTACTTGGCTGTTAAGAATCTTTTCCTTAGGTGGATTTACTTGGTGGTTAAGAATCCTTTTCAAAGAAGAATTTTATCCTTAGGTAGATTTACTTGGTGACCAAGAATCCTTTTCCAAAAAGAATTCTTTCCTACACCAAGACTCATAATCCAACTCAATAGTGTATATGTAACCATATTAAAGACTTCCTAATTTGATTAGATAAATAATTCATTTTATTTATCAACTTATCAAATATAGTCTTTTAATATTAATTATACTACCAACAATAGTAGATTTTTAGGAGACCATCTCCAATAGAAAAAAAGAATTTAACTTTTAATTAAATAATTAATTAATTACAAAATTAATTAATTTCCATTTAATTAAATAATAAAATAAAATAAACAATATATTAAGCTATTTTATATAACCTTGTCGCACAACACATATACATGGGCCAATATATTATTTTTCTTATTTATTAAATCCATTGGACCTTAATAAAAAGTCCACATGTGAACTAGACATATTCTTACAAAAAGAAACAAGTTCACATGCCTTATTAAAATTCTAGATGGACCCCTAAATTGGTCCAGTAGAATATATCAAGTGATCCATGCAAGTTCGTGTTGATTGGGGATCTTGGCGGGCTATCCAAATTTAAGTTCCAATAGACACAACCCAATCACAATCAACAAATGATTCACTTATGTCCGATCTATTAAATAAAGATATAATAAGTTAATATCCCTCATTCATACCCTAGACAATCTTAATGGAGAAAGTGTATCGTCGTGAAGAATACCAGTAATCGTCAAGAACTCATAGACCGCCTATAGCTCTCCAAGTTACCATATTTACTCATATGACAACATTTTGAACTTGAATATTTTGACTTGTCTAGAAGCCATGTTTCAATAGACATTATTGAAAACTTAACGTTAATATTTAATATCCAATATCTCAAAACATCCATATGATGATATTCTACTCTCATTTAATAAATGGAGCCACGATGTCCATATCTATAAATGAAGTCCTCTATCGATTAACGAATGGATACCACCAAACTATCGAGGATAGACTATGCTATATAATCGTACTCATTGATAGCTCAAATGATAATACTTGCAACCATAAGTCGATCATTTATCTCAGGATCGAGATAGACTCTCCGATTGTCTTCAAGTGCAAACTTTTATCCATTGACAGTTTTAGATAAAGTATTTCATTGTGATCAAATTCAATGCACCCAGTTCACTAAATTATTTTGCCCAAAGACACCACACTTTGATGATTTTAGACTCATCATAGCACATTTGATCCCAATCAAATGCAAGCAAAAGAATCTACAACTTTGACAAGATAAATGGGCCCAACCTTGATCTTAAGTTGTGAATATTATTCAAGACTAACTAAAGAATTGTGTCTACCTCATACATATCTAGATGTACGAATAATTCTTCTTTTCTCATACTCTTTTGACCTTATGATTATTTACTTTTAACAATTATAATAATTAAACTATAAATTATACAAGATTTGTTGAACTAAAAATCACTTTATTAATATGAAAAGATTGTCAAATATGTTATTATACTCTTGTTATCGAGCATAATCCCAACAATCTTACACTTGCTCTATAGCAAATATTCATATCTCTCATCCTCATGTTCTCTAGATGTCGATCAAAACTCTTTTGTGGAAGAGTCTTTGTAAAGGGATCTGCTAGATTATCTACTGACGCGATCTTGGTAATCATCACGTCACTTCTATGCACAATTTCCCTCAGAAGGTGTTACTTTTTTTCAATGTGTTTCACTCTCTTATGAATTCTTGGTTTTCTCAAATTAGCTACTGCTCAATTATTGTCACAGTAGATAGTGATCTGCTTATTTGCAACAGAAACCACTTCCAATCAAGAATTGGAGGAGCCTGACAACCTCTTTAATAGCCTCGCAAGCGGCAATATCCTCGGCTTCCATGGTGGAATCAGCAATACAAGATTGCTTGATACTCCTCAATATGACTGTCCTTCCTCCAATAGTAAACACAGATCCTGATGTTGATCTCTTGGTGTCAGAATCTGACTGAAAATCATAATCTGTATACCCAACGGGAATTAAATCCCTTCCAGAGTATACAAGCATATAATCTCTCGTTCTCCTGAGATACTTGAAAATATGCTTGATTGTCTCGTCCAGTGATCAGGACAAGGCTTTGATTGAAACCTGCTAACTATGCCCACAGCAAAATAAATATCTAGTCTAGTACATAGCATTGCATATATGAGACTTCCAATTATCGATGCATATAGAACCCTATTCATGAATTGCTCTTCATGCTCATTCTTAGGAACTTGTTCCATAGAAATTTTGATTCCATGTCTGAAAGGTAATATACCTTTCTTGGAATATTGCATGAAAAACCTAGACAAGATTTTATCCATGTATGAAGCTTGGGATAATGCACTCGTTCTATTCTTTCTATCCCTTATGACTTGGATACCAATAATATAACTTGCTTTTCCTAATTCCTTCATATCAAATTGTTTTGCTAACCATTCTTTTACTGATGTCAATACACCTACATCGTTTCTGATAAGTAGTATATCGTCAACATAAAGAACTAGGAAAACCAACTTGTCACCTTTAATCCTTTTGTATACATATGGTTCATCAAGGTTTTGAATAAATCTAAAACTTTTAATGGCTTGATCGAACCTTATGTTCCAGGATCTGGATGTTTGCTTCAATCCATATATGGATCTTTGCAACTTGCATACCCTTTCTTTTTGGCCTTTTTTAATGAATCCTTCTAGTTGCATCATGTAGATGCTTTCATCAAGACTTCCATTAAGGAAAGCTATCTTGATGTCCATTTGCCAAATCTCTAGGTCTAGAGATACCGCATTGGATAAGAGTATCCTAATGGATGTAAGCATGGCCACATGAGAGAAGGTTTCTTCATAATCGATACCTTCCTTCTGTGTATAACTTTTAGCTACCAGTCTAGCTTTAAAGGTTTCCACCTTTCCATCCATTCCTCTTTTCCTCTTGTATACCCACTTGCACCCGATGGGTTTTATCCCTTTAGGCAAGTCTACAAGATACCAGACTTTGTTTTTGAACATAGATTCAATTTCGGATTGCATTGCCTTTTGCCAATGGAGATAATCAACATCTTCCATTGCTTCCTTGTACGTATAGGGATCATTGTCATCCAGAAGATTCTCTACAGATTCTCTTAGACCGATGTAACTCTCGGGTTGTCTACTAACCCTCCCACTACGACGAGGTATGGTAGATTGTTGATCTTGTGTTGGTACGGAACTTACAATTGGGCTTGGTTATGAAACCTATTGTGGAATTGTGTCTCCTAAAAACTCAATCAAGACAATTCTACTTTTAGGCACAAAATTATTCATATAGTCCTCTTCCAGAAATTTAGTATTTGTCAAAACAAATACTTTAATATTTGAAGGACTATAGAAATAATATCCAATTGTTCTTTTTGGATACATTACAAATATGCATGTTTTCTAAACGGGACTCCATCTTTTGTCTTTCGTTTTAACACGTGCACAGGACATCCAAATATCCTTAAGTGTTGTAAACTAGGCTTTCGCCCGGTCCACAATTCATGGAGTGTTTTAGGAACCGATTTAGATGTTACATCGTTTAGAATGTACATAGCGGTTTGTAAAGTATATCCCCAAAAAGAATTATGGAGCGTTGAGGTGTGCCTGGTGCAGAAAACTGAGAAATTATCCCATTATCAATAAGATTTTGTTGAAACTCACTAGATAGATATTTTCCACCACGATCAGACCTCAAGATTTTTATGTGTTTCTCAAGCTGATTTTCTACTTCAGCTTTAAATGCTTTGAACATGTCAAAAGCATCCGACTTATGTCTCATGAGATACACATAGCCAAATCTTGAGTGATCATCCGTGAAAGTTATGAAGTACTTATATCTACCTCAAGCTTGAATTCTCATAGGTCCACACACATCAGTATGTATCAATCATAAACATTCGATGGCTCTTGTGCCTTTGGTCGTAAACGACCTTTTGGTCATTTTACCTTTCAAACAAGAATCACAATTTGGTAGATCAACAACCTTTAAGTGACTTAGAGGTCCGTCACTAACCAATTTTTTAATTATATTAAGGTTAATATGACCTAGGCGCAAATGCCATAGGTAGGTTTCATCTTTTGATAATTTTACTCTTTTGATAATTTTACTCTTTTATAATTAGGTTCTGTTGATTCCATGTCTAACAAGTGAGAGATATTTCTATGCAAATAGAATAAACCGTTTTCCAATGTACCTTTACAAATAATTTTGTCATTCTTACCAATAATAAAAGCTTTATTAAAAGTAACCGAATAACCAAATTTATTTAAACAAGAAACTGAAATTAAATTCCTCTTGAATTGAGGTACATAATAAAGTCTATTAAATCGAAATGCCTATAAGAATCTAAACTAATTCTAATATCTCCCACTGAACTAGCAGACACTAATGCTCCATTGCCTAAACGTAAGTTGAATTCGTTCTCATTAAGCCTTCTCCTTTCCTTGAACCGCTGTAAAGAAAAACAAACATGATTAGTGGCTCTGGAGTCTATGATCCAAGAATCCGTAGAATCCGCCAAAAAACATGTTCCAAGATAATTAATATTACCTTCTTCCTTCTTTTTCTGAGACTTTGGGCAATTTCTCTTCCAATGTCCCTTTTCACCAGAAAGGAAACACTTCCCTTTGATCTTGGTTACTTTCTTTGTCTTCTTTTTGGTAGGTCCTAGTTGCTTTTTCTTCTGTTGTTTCTTGACCTTCTTACGGGTCTTAACAGTAGCAACTTTACATATGGTATGAATCTCTTGACCCTTGCCTTTCACAAGGATTTTCTCGGCGCTTTGAACATCATGCATTAGGCCTTGCAAGGTGTATTCCTTATTATTCAAGGTGTAGTCCAACTTGAATTGATCAAAGGAATCAAATAGTGAGTTGACAGTCATGTCAATTTTGGTCTCACCATCTATCTCAGCAGCATTCAGTTCACCAATATTGAGATGTGTTATGACTTTCATCATGTGATTTTTCACACCTTGTCAAGGTTTCATCCTAAGATTCATTAAAACAGTCTCTGAATCTCTCTTAGTCGTCCTAGACCTTATAGCAAACATCTCCTCTAGAGACATCATTATATCGGCATTAGTCTCCATTCCTTCATGTTGTTGTTGCAACATGTCGGAGATGGTTGCCATAATGTAACATTTAGCCATCTCATCTGAAGACTCCCACTGCTGATACTCATCTCTTTGCTCCTGAGTAGATTCATTAGTAGGAGTAGGTGGTTTAGGAGTGCACATAACAAACTTATGCTTTTCGGATAGCAATAAAAGCCCAATTTTCCTTTTCCATGTGACATAATTATCACCAGTTAAAGTATTGTCTTTTAGGATGTTGATTAGGGATGGGGTCATGATTTCTTAATAATAAAAAAACTTATATAAGTAAACAATCATTATAAAGCACTTTCGAATATTTATCTTGAATTATATATAAAATAATTCAATCGTAAAATTCAACGGTGATCCAACACCCATAAATGTCACGCCTTCTTTGGGAGTTCGCACCATTCACTAGTTGGACTAAGTCCCACCTAATTGTTAACATAACAACCAACGCTTTCAATTTTAGCCTTACAGTTTTATTAATAAGAACTCTTGGGAGGATATTAATAAAATTACATTGAGTGTGTTACCAAGTTATCGACCTTCAATATAATCCCTCACGAATATCCATCCTTTGGGAGTAGATATCGTTTGAGCTAATTGTCTAGACTATCATTGTAAGGAAGTATCTCGCCAAATTCCATTCATGAATACCTCTTGGGAGGTTATTACATGAAACATAAAGCTCAACTAAACTTGGAGGCCATAGGTTTTCCAAAACACCTTCTCCCACTCAATTGTTTAAAGCGTGTGATCGATTTCCATAGAATGATTTACCAAGTTTTCTAGATGCCAATTAGATATCGAAATCATTCAATGCATGTTCATACCAAAAGAGACATATGAGTGGCACTCCTATTCTTTATGACATGTTATCAAACAATGACAAACATTGCAATATTTACAAAAATATAAATAGCTACAATTTGATCCATCCTAGAAAAGCAAGTAAATTACATATGTCTTGGAATACAAAAAACTCATTTCTTGGGGAACAAGTTTTCACGCAACCTTCGTCGTTTGGACTCCCTCGGTTGCCTCCCATTAGTGTATGCACCCTTGGCTCCTACCCATGGGCATACGCATGCCACAACCCTATAAAGGGATGCCATGCACAGCCCATGGCTACCATAGGGCTGCCGTGAGCAGCCCATACCACAACAATTGTGGACGCGTGCTCTTCGCACGCACGTTTGTTGCTATGGCTCGCACAGTCTCAAACTTGTTTCAGTTGCATCCAATTCTTCAAACCTTCAAGTCTTCAATACTTGAATGTATTACAGAAGAATTTTAAATAAAAAAATACTGTAGATATTTTTATTACAATATAGTGCAGTTTTTTTTTATTACAACTACAAAATAAAATAAAAACACTTAGCAACTACCAAGAAGGAAATTATGGTGATGATAGGCCACCCTTCTTGTTACAATCCCAAAACAAAAATACATTGAAATTCTAGGACCAAAATTGAGCAATAACAATCCACATAAAAAACATATATATATCCATACATTCCAATGTAAATATATATGTGAATACCTAGAGTGCCATCTCTTTCTAAAACATGCATATATAAAATACAAATAAAAAGATTCACGAACACATACATCAATTAATCAAGGGTACAACCAGGCTTTGATACCAATTGTACGGAAAATACGCACAGCAAAAGCATTAAAAAAAATAGAAACTAGGGTTTCGGTATAAATAAAATTTTCCCTTTATAATAACAAGAACCTTAACCCTAAATTAATTGATGTATATAAAATGTGTTGTACCTTTGCTCGTGATGATTGAACTAGCGCCGAATTGAATCTGCAAGATCTTCCAATAAAATCACGAAAGTGAATCACCTAGGAGTGTAGGCTCCCTTTCTTTAAATTATATACATGAGGATGTGAAACAGATATTAAGGTGTGTTTAAGATTAATCTAGAGGGGGGATGAATAGATTTTAAACAATTTTACCAAATTTTCGTTATTGGTCAAGTTGACGAAAATACCCCTAGCTAGTTACAATAATATCATAAGTGTAATAAGTACGGAAATAGTAAAGACACTTGAGATATACGTGGAAAACCTCCAAATGGGAAAAAACCAAGGGCTGTTAAGTGCGCCACACTCGAACCTCGAATCCACTAATGGCAAAGGAAATTACAACCTAATCCAGGTTTAAAATCCACCACCACTACCTAATCCCGGTATAAGTGAACCTAGTCCATCTTGCTTGCGATTTTCTCAATGAAGAGATAAAATGGCCTATGTGAATATATGATGATATTCAAAGAACAAACAAGGCTAGGAAACCTTATATGCTTATCTAGGATAATGAGATGACAATTAATGCAATCCTAGATATCAAGAGCTAAATGACATGTTCAAAAAGCTTAGCTAAACATAGATCTAACAATCCTATGAAGCTATCACAATACAACACTCAATCATGTCATCACAACAATCTCAAATTTATAACTAGAATGTATTCTAAGAGCATACAAATGATTAAAGAGATGGCTTAGCAAGAAAAACACTTAACTTGCAAGAAGATAGTGAGAAACTTACCAAGCAAAATGTGATAATGCAAAACTATCCATTGATGCACTCTAAATGACTTTAGATGATGCAAGATGAAGTTTTTATGCACATGGGAATGCTTTGAGTGTTTAAAGATGAGTTCTTGAATGATTTATCCTTTTGAAGTGTGTTTTAAGGAAAAGATATGATGTTCTGAACTCTTACACGACCTGAATACAAAGAGTTATATATATATATATATATATATATATATATATAAGAGTTTCAAAAAAAAGTGAGGTCGTTTTGAAAAAAACGTTCCAGCTCCCGCTATGTGCGCTGGTGAGGTGCGCTGGTCGAGTAGCGCACCACCAGCGCACAACCTAAATTTTCAATAGGCGCTAGTGGAGTGGCGTAGCTCACTGGCGCATGACGAGCGACGATCCTATGGAATGTTACGCTAGTGAGGCTGCGCTAGTCGAGTAGCGCACCACCAAGGCACTATTCATTTTGTCAATGTTACGCGGGTGAAGTGGTGCAGCGCAGTGGCGCATGACAAGCAACAATCCATTGGAATGTTGTGCTGGTGAGGCTGCGCTAGTCGAGTAGTGCACCACAAGCGCACTACCCACTTTTTCAACACTCAAACACACATTTTCAACAAATCCTAGAGTGATGAAGATGTATCCTATACTAATGCCTAACATGACATAAAACTTTAATTACAAGATGCAAATATATCAACAAGAGTCATTTAAACCAAAATGCACACAAGTATAAACACACAACATATATGAATAAGAGTTATGCATGAATTTGTGAGTGTGTGCAACTATCTCTTCAAAGCAAGTAAGCACAATAATTTTACCTTTGGTGCTTCTCCTCTTGAAGTCTTGAGAGCCTAAGTTACCCTTACATAAACCCCAAAAATGTGATTTGTTCACGAAATAAGCCAATCAACAAATGAGAACTTTACAAGATGGAAACAAACAAAATCTTTTTCTTTGTTAGTTACAATAATCCTCCAAGAAGAAAACAAAGAACATTAGGTCACTTGTGAATTATCAATCAATTTGATTGAAACTCGTGTGAATCTTGATTCGATGTTGTACACAAAACCTTTTAATGTAATAGCTACTAGTGTACTATCGAAAACTAAACGTTCTTTCTTCATTTTCTTCTTTGCCGAATCTCACACTATTTCTTAGAGTTGATCGAATTAATGGTATTTGGCAAAGCAAATGACAAAGGTTTCCAGTAGAATTCAAACCAATTTCACCATTTGTCATGAGAGAGGCTAGGATATAGAGTTTTATAGATATCAAGTTTTAATAACACTATATCCAACTTTATAAGTGAAACATGGCATGAGCGGCTTTGCACCCTATTTGATTGTTCCGGGTAGTATACCCATATGATAGTAGTCATGTTCAACTAATAAAGAAAGAGAGACATTGATGAAACATTTTAGTCTCACTAGCTTCCTCACACAATGTTTTGCATTCAACAATTGCAATCATCAATTCATGCTTTATCATTTTTCATTAGCATGTCATGGAGATAACTATAGGTCATTCAATATGTACTTCCTATGTAGATCTCCTAGTCCAAAAATGCATGTTTGAACATAAATATGACATGGGTTGTAATCAAAGCAAAGTTGACACTTATTGAAGAAACTATAATATAATATAATAAGTGCAACCAAGCTACTCAAGCAATCATAAAGGAGCATAAACATTTCCAAAAAATTTGCATGCCACAAGTATACAATAACTCTCTTTGCTTGAGTTCCCCATATGGGGTCAAAGACCAAAACTCATCACTCCATGAGACAAATCCCAATAGACCTACTAAGAGTTTTGAATCAAGTATCATCTAAGGGTTTAGTAAATAGATCCGCTAGTTTATCATTAGTACCTACATGCTCAAGTACTATGCATTTACTCTCAACTAGTTCTCTAATGAAATGATGACGGACGTCAATATGCTTAGTTCTAAAATGTTGAACCGGATTCTTGGAAATATTAATTGCACTCATGTTATCACAAAAGAAAGTAAGAGTACCTTGATTGAATCCAAAGTCGACTAGCACTTGCTTCATCCAAAGGAGTTGTGTGCATCCACTCCCAGCAGCTATGTATTCGGCCTTAGCCGTGGACAAGGAAATTGAATTTTGTTTCTTGCAAAACCAAGAGACAAGGTTTTTCCCAAGGAAAAAGCAACCGCCCGATGTACTTTTCCTATCATCACAATTTCCTGCCTAATCTGTATCACTAAAGCCTACAAGACTAGCATCAGTGTCAAAAGAGTACCAAATCCCAAAGTTAGATTTCCCATTCACATAACGAATGATTCTCTTAAAGGAAGAGAGATGGGACTCCTTAGGATCCGATTGGCACCTAGCACACACACCCACAATAAAAGAGATACTGGGCCTACTTGCGGTCAAATAGAGCAAGCTACCAATCATGCCATGATACAAAGTTTGGTCCACACTTTTACCACTAGCATCCTTGCTTAGCTTCAAAGTGGTACTCATGGGTGTATCACAATGTTTGGCACTTTCAAGGCCAAATTTCTTCACTAGGTTTTTGGCATACTTAGCTTGGGATATGAAAATCCCATAATCCATTTGCTTAATTTGTAAAACTAGAAAGTAACTTAGCTCACAAACAAGGCTCATTTCAAACTCATGAGACATGAAATCAATAAATTGTTGGACTTTGGTGTTATTTATGGAGCCAAAAACTATATCATCAACATAAATTTGAGCTATAAATAGCTCATCTTTGTCTTTCTTAATGAATAAAGTCTTGTCAACACTACCCCAAATGTAACCATTGTCTATAAGAAATTGAGAGAGGCACTCATACCAAGCCCTTGGTGCTTGTTTTAACTCATATAAAGCCTTCTTGAGATGATAGACATGATTAGGGTGGTGAGGATCCACAAACCCTTTGGGTTGCTCAACAAACATTTTCTCTTACAAGCAACCATTGAGGAAGGCACTCTTAACATCCATTTGATATAATTTGAACTTGTGCAAACAAGAGATGGATAAAAGAAGCCTAATGGACTCAATCCTAGCAACGGGAGCAAATGTCTCCTCAAAGTCAATACCCTCAATTTGAGAGTACCCTTGTGCTACAAGTCTAGCCTTGTTTCGCACAATGTTACCATCCTCATTGGATTTGTTCCTATATACCCACTTGGTGTCTATCACATTAGTGTTCTTGGGTCTAGGAACTAGAGTCCAAACCTCATTTCTTTCAAATTGGTTAAGCTCTTCTTGCATGGCAAGAACCCAAAATTCATCCCTTAAGGTTTCATCAACCTTCTTGGGTTTTATTTGAGAAGTGTAGCTAATTAGATTAGCCATTTGATGCTTAGTCTTAACACATTCAATAACCTTTCCAATGATGTCATCTTTGTCATGGAGTTTCCTAACCTATGGAGCAGGTTCTTTTGAGTTCAAGAGAGGAATCCTATCAATAGGTTGTGTGATATCATCATCAAGATTAGTCTTTTCAACATTAGGAATATCAACAACCTTTTCCAAGGGAGAGTCATCAACAAGATTTACCTTCTCCTCATGGTCATTAGATTTGAGCCTAGTATCATCAATGACAACATTAGATGATTCCATGACGGTTCTAGTTTTTATATTGAAAACTCTATAGGATCTACTATTCAAGGCATAGCCAATGAAGATACCCTCATCACTCTTAGCATCAAATTTACCAAGTTGATCACGGTCATTCAAAATATAGCATTTGCTTCCAAAAGTGTGGAAATAGCTAACATTTGGCTTTCTACCTTTCCATAACTCATAGGAGATTTGCCTAGTGTGGGGCCTTAAAAAGACTCTATTTGCTATATAGCACGCCGTATTGATGGCTTCGGCCCATAGATTCCTAGGGACATTATTGCTAAGCAACATCACGCGGGCCATCTCTTGAAGAACCCTATTTTTCCTCTCAACAACTCCATTTTGTTGAGGTGTCCAAGGAGCCAAAAACTCATAAGAAATGCCTAGACTATTGCAGTAGTTTTCAAAATGGGCATTCTCAAACTCCTTCCCATGGTCACTCCTAATCCGTTTAATGCTTTTAATTTTGGAGTTCATTTCATTTTGAATTTTGGAACAAAGCATTTTAAACTTGTCAAAGGTTTCAGATTATCTCTAAGAAAATAAGTCCAAGTGTACCTAAAGAAGTCGTCTACACACATAAAAATGTATCTCTTTCCACCTAAACTCTCGGTTATCAGTGGACCCATAAGGTCCATGTGGAGAAACTCTAGAGGTTCCTTGGTGGATAAATACTTACCCTTTTTATGCATACTTTTGGTTTGCTTCCCTTGTTGGCAAGGTCCACAAAAACCATTTGCCTTTTTCCCAAGCTTGGGAAGACCTCGCACTACATTGAACTTATCTAAGATTCATAAATCATAATAGTTCATATGACCAAGTCTTTCATGCCACAACTCAATTTGTTCATCCTTGGACACATTGCAAGAGACACCTCTAGCTTCAAGACAATAGCAATTGTCGCTAGATCTCATACCTTTTAACAAGGTTTGTCCATTTGGCAATAGGATAGAGCAATCATTTTTCCTAAACAAGACTGAAAGTCCTTCATCACTAAGATGTGAAATGCTTATCAAATTTGGTTTTAGACCATCAACATACAAAGCATTGGACAATGAGGGTAATCCGAGAATGGAAATAGTTCATTTTCCTTTAACTTTCTTTTTGGATCCATCACCAAAGGTGACATTTCCTCCCTCCTCCATCACAAGAGTCTCAAAGAAACTATTATCTCCAGTCATGTGCCTTGAGCACCCACTATCCAAATACCAAAAATTAGAAGAATGAGTTTTCAAGGCAATTTGTGCAACATGGCAAAAGTGTTCATCTTTTCTAATCCACCTAGGTGAAATATTTTCCTTCCTAGTGGTCAATGGTACATGGGCTCTAAATGTCCTAGGATCATGCAAAGGTGTTCCATTTTTCCTAGTGACATGCATCATGGCTTTAGCCTTTTTCTTCTCTATCATGCTTTCAATTCTACATAATTTAATATATCTACAGCAATTTGGTCTAATATGACCATCAATACAACAAAAATGACATGTAGGAGTATTATACAATAACCTTGAGGATGCATTGGAGCCTTCCCATGTCTTTGTGGTTGTCTTGATTATTGTTGAGGAGCTTTTCTTCTTTGTTGTTGAGCAAGACTTGATTGCTTCCTTGGTTGAGCTTCTATGATAGATATCTTCCCTTTATGAGCTTTCGGTTGAGGGAAGTTAACTTGAGAAGCCCTTATAGGATGAGCTTGAGGTAGGCTTCTTGGTACGACCTTCAGTTGAGCACTACTTGAACACTCTCCTAGGTCAATTTTCTTCCTAGGCGATTGATGAGAAGATGACCCATTTAAATTCATGCTTCTTGCAAAAATGGTCTTGTTTGGAGTAGAGGACATCTTGTAATCTTCAAACCCAAGCCCCTTCTTGTCACTTGGCCTCTTTCCAACATCTAGCATGTGATCAAGTTTTTTAGTACTAGAGTTCATCTTGGCCAATCAACTCTCTAGCATTTTCAAGCTCTTTCTTCAACCCTTTTTCACTCCTCTTAGATTAGTCTAATTGCATTATTAGCTTATCTTCACTCTTCATGGTTCTCACCAACTCTTCATTTAGCTGGACCACTTGAGTTGAGAGCTCTAGGTTTTCTTTTTTTAATCTTTTAATTTCATCCTTGTTCTTTAACCTTGAACTCTCAAACATAGCCATATAGTCCTTGAGATCCATCCTATCCATATTTCCATTTGTTGATTGTGATGAAGATTCGTCATCACTTGAGTAGTTTTCCTCTTGACTCTCATTTTCTTCTTCACTAGCATATTTGCTCCTGTGAGAGGACGTAAAGTCTATGAAGTTTGCCATGAGTTCTTCATCATCCAAAGACTCATCTCCTTCATTGGAGTTATCACTTTCACTCCATGTGGCAGCCATCACTTTTCCCTTTTTCTTGACCTTGTGATTTGCACATTCTGGGGCAACGTGACCTATCCCACCACATTCATAGCATTGGACTCCTTTCTTTTTGGTGTTCTCTTGCATAGGCTCAATCTTTTTGAATAGAGCCTTTTTCTTCAAGTCTTCACCCTTGGATCTGAAACCTTTCCTCTCGGATTTGTAGAATTTCTTGAACTTCCTCATTAGTAAAGCCATTTCCTCATCTGAGTCATCACTTTCCTCCTTCTCAACTTTGGAGGCTTTCAAAGCAATATCCTTTTGCTTTTTCGATGGTGTGGGGTTAGGAAATTTCCTAGATTCATAAGCTAGAAGCATCCCAATCACCTCACTTGGCTTCATATCCTTGTAAGCGCTGTTCTCTTCTAAAGCAGTTACTTTGGACTCAAATCTATTGAGTAGTGATCTCATAATCTTTTGCTTAATCTTCCTATCCGGATAAGGATCACCAAGTTGATGACTTTGGTTCACAATGTCCATAAACCTCACTTCAAAATCATTGAAGCACTTGTTCTCATCCATCTTGAGCAGTTCAAATTGCATTTGGAGAACTTGAAGCTTCGATTCCTTAACCACATCGGTTCCCTCATGTGCAAACTCTAGGTTATCCCATGCCTCCTTAGCTATCCTAGTGTTTTGAATCAACTTGTACTGATTCTCATCCATTGCACATAGGATGGCATGCATTGCCTTCCAATTCCATTTTGATGCCTCAAACTCTTGTTTGTTCCATTGTGCCTTAGGCTTGAGTACATCATCTCCTCCATCTGTAGGAGTCATCATAGGTGGAGTATCCGTCTTCAACAGCCATCCATACCCTGTCATGAATTTGGCAAATATACGACTCCATCTTGCTTTTCCATGAGGCATAATTTAACCCGGTAAGAAGTGGAGGTCTAGTGCTAGAAGCGCCCTCGTCACCACCGTTTCCACTCATTGTGTTTATGAATGAATGATATGAATGCAAGTGTATGAATGATCAACACAAACACACACTAAAATGAGCAAGGATCACCTATGTATGTCTAGGAACCTACTCTGATACCAATTGAAACAAATATTATGGTGTGTTTAAGATTAATCTAGAGGGGGGGTGAATAGATTTTAAACAATTTTACCAAATTTTTGTTGTTGGCCAAGTTGACAAAAATACCCATACCTAGTTACAATAATATCACAAGTGTAATAAGTGCGGAAATAGTAAAGACACTTGAGATATACGTGGAAACCCTCCAAATGGGTAAAACCACGGGCTGTTAAGTGTGCCACATTCGAACCTCGAATCCACTAATGGTTAAGGAAATTACAACCTAATCCCGGTTTAAAATCCACCACCACTACCTAATCCCGGTATAGGTGAACTTAGTCTATCTTGCTTGCGATTTAAGCTACCTAATCCAGGAAGCAACACAAGTCTTACTTCTCAATGAAGAGATAAATTGGCCAATGTGAATATATGATGATATTCAAAGAACAAACAAGGCTAGGAAACCTTATATGCTTATCTAGGATAATGAGATGACAATTAATGCAACCCTAGATATCAAGAGCTAAATGACATGTTCAAAAAGCTTAGTTAAATATAGATCAAACAATCCTATGAAGCTATCACAATACAACACTCAATCATGTCAACACAACAATCTCTAATTTGTAACTAGAATGTATTCTAAGAGCATACAAATGATTAAAGAGATGGCTTAGCAAGAAAAACACTTAACTTGTAAGAAGATAGTGAGAAACTTACCAAGCAAGATATGATGATGCAAAACTATCCATTGTTGCACTCTAAATGACTTTAGATGATGCAAGATGAAGTTTTTATGCACATGGGAATGCTTTAGGTGTTTAAAGATGAGTTCTTGGATGATTTATCCTTTTGAAATTTGTTCTAAGGAAAAGATATGATGTTCTGAACTCTTACATGACCTGAATACAAAGAGTTATATATATATATATATATATATATATATATATATGAGTTTCAACCAAAATGAGGTCGTTTTGAAAAAAATATTCCAGCTCCCGCTATGTGCGCTGGTAAGGTGCTCTGGTTGAGTAGTTCACCACCAGCGCACAACCAAAATTTTCAATAGTCACTGGCGGAGTGGCACAGCTCAGTGGCGTATGACAAGCGATGATCCACTGGAATGTTGTTGGTGAGATTACTCTAGTCGAGTAGTGCACCACCAGCGCACTGCCCACTTTGTCAATGTTACGCGGGTGAAGTAGCGCAGCTCAGTGGTGCATGACAAGCGACGATCCACTGGAATGTTAGGCTGGTGAGGCTGCGCTAGTTGAGTAGCGCACTGCTCACTTTTTCAACACCCAAACACACATTTTCAACAAGTCCTAAAATGATGAAGATGCATCCTATACTAATGCCTAACATGACATAAAACTTTAATTACAAGATGCAAATATATCAACAAGAGTCATTTAAACCAAAATGCACACAAGTATAAACACACAACATATATGAATAAGAGTTATGCATGAATTTGTGAGTGCGTGCAACTATCTCTTCAAAGCAAGTAAGCACAAGAATTTTACCTTTGGTGCTTCTCCTCTTGAGGTCTTGAGAGCCTAAGTTACCCTTACAAAAACCCCAAAACTGTGGTTTGTTCACGAAATAAGACAATCAACAAATGAGGACTTTATAGGATGGAAACAAACAAAATCTTTTTCTTTGTTAATTACAATAATCCTCCAAGAAGAAAACAAAGAACGTTAGGTCACTTGTTAATTATCAATCAATTTGATTGAAACTCTCGTCAATCTTGATTCGATGTTGTACACAAAACCTTTTAATGTAAAGGCTACTAGTGTACTATCGAAAACTAAACGTTCTTTCTTTCTTTTCTTCTTTGCTGAATCTCACACTATTTCTTAGAGTTGATCGAATTTTATCTAGAGCAAAAAAAAAAAATCTCCCTCAAAATTCTTTGGTAGGCGAATTCTCTCTCCAAAAAGAACTAGGGCTGGCCGAATTATTTTCTTTGTCTAACTACATGGCTGGCCAAAATTATATATATATAGGGCTGGCCGAAATCCTTCTTGGAAATTTATTAGGATTTCAAATTCTTTCCTAAGAAAGATTTACTTGGCTGTTAAGAATCCTTTCCTGGAGTGGATTTACTTGGTGGTTAAGAATCCTTTCCTGGGGTGGATTTACTTGGTGGTTAAGAATCCTTTTCAAAGAAGAATACTATCCTAATACTTGGTGACCAAGAATCCTTTTCCAAAAAGAATTCTTTCCTACACCAAGACTCCTAATCCAACTCAATAATGTATTTGCAACCATATTAAAGATTTCCTAATTTGATTAGATAAATAATTTCTTTTATTTATCTACTTATTAAATATTGTCTTTAATATTAATTATACTACTAACAATAGTATATTTTTAGGAGACCATCTCCTACTAGAAAAAAGAATTTAACTTTTAATTAAATAATTAATTAATTACCAAATTAATTAATTTCCATTTAATTAAATAATAAAATAATAAACAATATATTGAGCTATTTTATATAGCCTTGTCACCCAACACATATACATGGGTCAATATTTGTTTTTTATTAAGTCGATTGGACCTTAATAAAAAGTCCACATCTGAACTAGACCTATTCTTACAAAAAAAAAAACAAGTTCACATGCCTTATTACAATTCTCGATGGACCCCTAAATTGGTCCGGTAGAATATATCAAGTGATCCATGCAAGTTCGTGTGGATTGGGGATCTTAGCGGGCTATCTAAATTTAAGCTCCAATAGACACAACCCAATCACAATCAACAAAAGATTCACTTATGTCCGATCAATTAATTTTAGTTCATTCCATAAAAGAACTAAAATTGAACTATTAAATAAAGATAGAATAAGTTAATATTCCTCATTCATACCCTAGAAAATCTTAATGGAGAAAGTGTATCCTCGTGAAGAATACCAGTAATCTCCAAGATCTCATAGACCGCATATAGCTCTCCAAGTTACCATATTTACTCATATGACCACATTTTGAACTTGGATATTTTGACTTGTCCAGAAGCCATGTTTCAATAGACACTATTGAAAACTTAACGTTAAAATTTAATATCCAATACCTCAAAACATCCATATGATGATATTCTACTCTCATTTAATAAATGGAGCCACAATGTCCATATCTATAAATGAAGTCCTCTCTCGATTAACAAATGAATACCACCAAACTATCGAGGATAGACTATGCTATATAATCGTACTCATTGACAGCTCAAATGATAACACTTGCAACCATAAGTCCATCATTTATCTCAGGATTGAGATGGACTCTCCGATTGACTTCAAGTGAAATTTTTATCCATTGACTGTTCTAGATAAATTAATTCACTATGATCCTATTCAATGCACCCAGTGCACTAGATTCTTTTGTCCAAAGACACCACACTTTGAAGATTTTAGACACATCATAACACATTTGATCCCACTCAAATGCTAGCAAAAGAATCTATAACTTTGACAAAATAAAGGCACCCAACCTTTATCTTAAGTTGTGAATATTATTTAAGACTAACTAAAGAATTGTGTCTACCTCATACATATCTAGATGTATGAATAATTCTTCTTTTCTTATAGTCTCTTGACCTTATGATTATTTACGTTTGACAATTATAAAAATTAAACTATAAATGCTATAAGATTTGTTAAACTAGAAATCACTTTATTAATATGGAAAGATTGTCAAATACGTAATTATACTCTTGCTATCGAGTATAATCCCAACACATCTAGGTTCGTTGCTTGCGATAGGTTAAGCATCAACACTATAAATCTAGGTTGGTGAATTTATAAAGAGATTAGTCTCTTAATTTGATACATGTGCATTCATGAACAATCACTTATGAGTGGCCAATACTACACATCTAGATTGGAAACTCTTGAGGGAATACAACCGATACTATTCATCTAGACTGGTTGCAATCGATCTATATGCTTTCATTTCATGAGAGTTCATACATGCCTATAATTCACTTGTTGGATCATCAATTCCTTAGTCTTAACCATCTTATTTAATAGCCATTGCATATTAACACTAATTGTATTTTAGATTAACTTTCCTTATCCTAGTTTGCATCTTTAGTTATTAACCATTCAAACTCTAAACTATTTCTCTTTACATTTTCATGCTTTGTTTTAGTTTCACATTAGTTAACTAGTTTCACACCCGACTTACCATTGTACTTGTTTTGTAAATATTTTAGGCATTGTTGAGGTTTTATAAATAATGTTTGACGAGCGTTTTATAATGAAAAAATAGCTAGGTCAAAATGGGACCGCTGCCGGGGAATGACGTTAATTAAGTGGCCAATCTTAGTTATCTATCTATCTAGTTAGGATTCTTATTTGTTTTCAGTTTTGTTTTGTATTTTTTTACTTCTTTTGGTATATTTTTTTTCTTTGTTTCAGATACGATGGACTTTTATGGGCATGTAGTGACTGTAGGGGGCAAGATATATGGTGAAGTTGGGCATGCCTGTGAGAGTTGTCAGTTAAGAGATAGATTTCTGAAGTCTTGTAGAAAGCAAACTCAAACATTAAAGCCTTGTTGTCAAGAACCTACAAGAACATTAAGAGATTTCTACAGCCTATAGCCAATTTACAAGCCATATAACAACTCTCACAACCAAGATTGGAGCACTTACCACGACACCACATGGACTTATAGTGAGAACATCGCCCTTAAGCAACCTCTATCATATGAAGACAATCAAAGGAGATGTTTTTCTTTGGATGATCTCGAACAAAGTAGCCTTGAAGATGAACGAAACAAGATGATGAAGTTGAACGACGAGTTATTAGACATCCTCAAAGAAGCAGTTTTAGAAATAAGGTTGTTGAAAAAAAAGAATGAAGAACTTCAAGAGAAGATGGTAGAAGTTTCCCGAGAAAAAAAAAAGATATTAGGGAACAATGTGAAAAAAGTGTGCATCTCTTGAAGGAGTTAGAAGGCAAAAAGGCTTCAGGAGTGTCAAAGATTGACAAACTCCAAAAGCTAAACAAGAGGCTCATACTTGAAGTACAAACACTCAGAGTGGAAAATGGTACACTCAAGGAGAAGAATGGTGAAGTCTCTGACAAGAACAAGGAATTGGAAGAGCAACTCAAGAGACTTGAGGCCGTAAAAAGTAATGCACTAGATGAGTATTTGGACTTCATAAAGGCGTCAATGGAATTTAAAGCGGAGACAGCTCAAAAATCAAAGGAAATGCAATTGAAGATCGAGTTGAAGGTCAGTGCCTTAGATGAAGCCATGGAATCTCTCAATAAAAAGGATAAAGATCTCAAATTAGCAAGGGAAAGAGAATGTGACTTTATCATAAGGTTGAGAAAGGTGGAGCAAGAGGTAAAAGCATTACAAGTGAAGTAAATCCAACGACCTCAAAGTCATTTATCAAAAGGGAGTCCCTCTCACCTTTATCCTATTTACAATTTTTTTTCAAATAGAGAGCATGAGAAAACAAGAAGTCCTAGGAATAGGAGGAGTCCACCTAGGGTAAAGAAAGTATGGGTGAGGAAAGATTTAATGGACCAAGTGAGAAACATGGGAAAGAAAGATATGAGGAAATTGCCTAAATATACTAGGGTAGTAAAGAAGAAAGAGTTTCCCAAATTGGCTAAACCACCCTTAGCATCCCATTGAACAATTTTGATGCAATCTCCTTATGTTTATTTTATGTTTCATGTTTGTTTTTGTTATTTTATTCTATTGTTTTGCTTTTAGTTGCTTTTGATAGTTTAGTTTAATAAATTTTGGTGGACATGAGAGATTTGTGGAGAGTGATATTCGTTGGAGAGTAAATTTGGTTTGAGATATATGTTGTGATTGTTAACCTTTGTGAATGAGTATTATGCTTCAAGGCTAGGTTTTTCATCTCTTGGATTCGACTCACCAGCCATTTGCAAGTCTTGGAGGGACGAGCAAGCCAAGAGTTCCAATAAAAGGGCGGGAACCTACTCAAAGTTTTAGACTGTTGAACATTCGCATCGGTTTACTCTTTCTATCTCAAACTCTTGCACTTTATCTTGATATATCATTTGTCTACAAAATTGTGCCGATGAATGGATGAGATTACCATTGAATATCAATTTTTGTTGTGTGTGAATAGGGTGAAGGGGAACATTTGTGAATGATTATACAATTTTGGTTTCCAAGTTCTGCAAGGATTGATTGATTATTTCATTCTTGGCATGACAAGCCGAAGGTTCTTTAAGATTTTGCATGAGATTGTACAGGTTCTTAAGTTGCATATATTGCCCTATTAGGTTTGGGGTAGTACATACACACACATACTTGAATAGGTTTTGAGCATATAGTGAAAATCGATATGGGGGTTATCATATCCCATTTCATTCAATTTTGTGAAATGATAATGTATGATGTTGGTTTGAGCTTAAATGTCATTACTCTATCAAATTGCCTTATTTTATGTATGAACCTTTTGGGTCTTTTTATTTTGTTGGGCATTGATTGTGTATGATAAGTGCCTAGGTTGTTTTAAGTCAAGTTAGGTGCGCGCCACTAGACCGGACTCTCTTGTCTTCAACATTGAGGACAATGTTGGCTTTTGGTTTGGGGGTGTAAATGCCTTTATTGAGTCATCTTTCTATTTTGATTTTTAGTCATTTTAGTCATTTTGGTCCAAATTTTTCGATTTGTCGCAATCGCCAAATTTTCAAGCTTTTGTTAGCTTGGATGTGATGCCTTGAGCGTGTGCTTTTGATGAGTTTATACATGCATTATGAGCTTATATGTAAATCTTTGTCACTCGTGGGTTATATTTGCATTGCCATGGGCTAGTCCCATCCTTTGTGTACTTTATTTGAGGGGACTCGGTGCTCTTGCGCCTTGTTTTATTAGTAGAGACACCCGTGAGTTCACAAACACAAGTCTTTAAAAGTTCATTGACTGTAAATTTTGTTCTATTCTTTAAACACTCATCTCTTCATAAGTGTCACATGCCATAGAACATATATCTCATACATATAGTGGATTTCTTATGGATGCATTCATTCCCTGGATAGACTAATTATGGAAATTATTTTAGGCAATGTGTGCATTTAACTACTTAGAAGGCCTAAACACATTCCTTAATCCCTTATGTGTGCATCATAGCCAAATTTATGGCCAAACACTTACCTTTCATTTGGAACCAAAATGTAACCATATAGCCATAGACAAACACAAGCCTACCTTTATTGCCAATCATGTGAGGTATGTGTTTTGTGTGGTTTGAAAAGTGTAACCTCTAATGTAAAGAGAGTGTGTATGTAGGCAACAATGAATTGTGTATGAAATGGCTCAATTTGTAAAAGTGTCAAATTTGCACTTTTGAGCTTAAATTGTAAATATGTAATGTGCAAGTGTGCAAAAAGAAAAGAAATGAAAAGAAAATAAAAAGAAAGAAAAAGGCAAAGAAAAGAGAAAAAGAATGGAATCTTGAAAGTAAATGATAAGTACTCATAATGTAGAGTGCAGTTTTGAAACACAATGTGTGTATGGATGTAAATGCCTACTTGCTAAAGTGTGTAAATGTGTATTAGAGCTTTGTATGGGGTGTGTGAGTATATGTAAGCATGATTGGTGATCTTTGAACTCAAATTTTCCTATTCCTTTGTTCACCATATCTAACCCCATGGCCACATTACAACCAAAAGGGAAAGTCCTGTTTGATCTATGATATGTCTTGATTGGGAATGTTTGTTGAAGTTTGATCTTCAATGTTCATGGCACAGTGAATCATACCTAGGGTAGTTCATAGACATTATCGTTTGTTAAATATGTATTATATGCAATATTGTAATGCATTAGATTTCAATGCATAAAGTCCATCATTGCATACCATGAATGAGTGTGAACCTAGGACTCTAAATGGAAAAAGAATAGTGAAATCGGGTAAGGATTAGAGTCAAAGCGAATTATGCTCAAAGTGTGGGAGTGAGTAGCTCCTGATATGAGAGCACTCTTAGGTGTGGGATTCGTGATAGTGTAAGTTTCCCTCAAATGCATTTGAGTTGTTTTAGATTACTTTGCATATGTTTACTTCTCTCTCTCACATATCCTTGCATCTCATCACCAGTTGGACATACTGTAGGGAAAAAACGGTTTAGAAACGCAGCGAAAGCGTGAGAAAAAACGAGATTAGGGTTTGCGTATAAATAAAAAAAATTCCCTTTTATGCAACGAGAACCTTAACCCTAGATTAATTGATGTATATAAAAGTATCGTAATTTCTTCGCATGACGTTTGAACAAGCACCGAATTGATTCCGCAAGATCTTCCAATCCAATCACGAACGTGAATCACCTAGGAGTGTGGGCTCCCTTTCTTTAAATTGTATTCCTAAGGATGGAGAAAAAGCAAATATCTTTTCTTTGTTAGTTACAAATATCCTCCAAGAGAAAAATCCAAGAACGTTCGGTCACTTGTGAATTATCAATCAATTTGATTGTAACTCGCGTGAACCTTGATTTGATGTTGTACACAAAACCCTTTTGATGTAAAGGACATTAGTATACTATCGAATACAAAAACGTTCCCCTTTTTTCTCTACTTGGCCGAATTCACACACTATTGATTAGAGATGATCGAATTTTGTCTAGAGTAAAATCAGATTTTTCTCTCTCAAAATTCCTGTGATGGCCGAAACTTTTTCTTTCTCAAATAAAGCTTGGCCGAAATTACCTCTAATTGCCTTGGGGCTGGTTGAATTTATCATCCACATATATATAGGTTCATAAATCCTTTCCTAAGAAGGATTCACTTGGTTGGCAAGAATCCTTTCCTTAGGTGGATTTATTTGGTAGTTAGAATCCTTATCTAGAAGGAAATCTATCATATCCTATATTATACATGTGATGAACAAAATTCCCTTGTTTGAAGTAGATTATGAGTGTTTAATCTCTCCTAATAAAGATTACTTGATGGACAAGAATTCTTTCCTTAGGTAGATTAACTTGGTGGTTATGAATCCTTTTCAAATAAGAATTCTACCACTAAGTAGTTTTACTTGGTGACCAAGAATCCTTTTCCAAAAAAAATTCTTTCATACACCAAAACTCCTAATCCTACTCAATAGTGTGTTTGTAACCATATTAAAGACTTCCTAATTTGATTAGATAAATAACTCCTTTTATTTATCTACTTATCAAATATAGTCTTTAACATTAACTATACTATCAACAATAGTATAGTTTTAAGAGACCATCTCTTAATAGGAAAAGATTTTGACTTTTAATTAAATAATTAATTAATCAACAAATTAATTAATTTCCATTTAACAAAATAGTAATAAAATAAAAATAATATATTAAAAGTTATTATCCATAGCCATTGCCGCCCATACCTAGTATAAAGGTCATATATTATTTTTCTCATTTTATTAAATCCATTGGACCTAAATAAAAAGTCCACATGTGAACTAGACCTATTCTTACAAAAAGAAACAAGTTCACATGCCTTATTACAATTCTAGATGGGCCCTTATTGGTCCGGTAAAATATATCAAGTGATCCATGTAAGTTCGTGTGGATTGGGGATCTTGGCGGGCTATCTAAATTTAAGCTCCAATAGACACAACCTAATCACAATCAACAAATGATTCACTTAGGTCCAATCTATTTAATTTTAGTTCATTCCACTAAAGAACTAAAATTGAACTCTTAAATAAAGATAGAATAAGTTGATGTTACTCATTCATACCCTAGACAACGTTATTGGAGAAAGTGTATCCTCGTGAAAAATACCAGTAATCGCCAAGAACTCATAGACCGCCTATAGCTCTCCAAGTTACCATATTTACTCATATGACCACATTTTGAACTTGGATATTTTGACTTGTCCAGAAGCCATGTTTCAATAGACACTATTGAAAACTTAACGTTAAGATTTAATATCCAATACCTCAAAACATCCATATGATGGTATTCTACTCTCATTCAATAAATGGAGCCACGATGTCCATATCTATAAATGAAGTCCTCTATCGATTAACAAATGAATACCACCAAACTATCGAGGATAGACTATGCTATATAATCGTACTCATTGATAGCTAAAATGACAACACTTGCAACCATTAGTCCATCATTTATCTCAGGATTGACGGTTCTAGATAAAGTATTTCATTTTGATCCTATTCAATGCACCAGTGCACTAGATTCTTTTGCCCAAAGACACCTCACTTTGATGATTTTAGACTCATCATAACACATTTGATCCCACTCAAATGCTAGCAAAAGAATCTACAACTTTAACAAGATAAAGGCGCACAACCTTCTATCTTAAGTTTTGAATATTATTCAAGACTAACTAAAGAATTGTGTCTGCCTCATACGTATCTAGATGTATGAACAATTCTTCTTTTCTCATAGTCTTTTGACCTTATGATTATTTACTTTTGACAATTATAATAATTAAACTATAAATGCTATAAGATTTGTTAAACTAGAAATCACTTTATTCATATGAAAAGATTGTTAATTACAATATTACACTCATGCTATCGAGCATAATCCTAACACATACGACTTATTGGATTATTTGCTTTTGAGTCATAGTTCGAGTCATTTTTATTTGAGTCTTTGTGTTGTTTAAGGTTTGCTCGAGGACGTGCAAGAATTTGGTTTTAGGGTATTTGATCGTGCCAAATTTGTTATATATTTTGGCCCTCATTTCCTTAACCTTTGTCTTGTTTCAGGTGTTTTTGTGTCTCTTATGGATCTTTATTTGTGTTTTTAGGTGATTAGGTACATTCAGGCTAATTGGATAAAAGATGTGGTTTTGTATGGAAAAAGGTCAAAAAGTTGATGAAGCAACATCAGGCCTGTGCACTGGTCTTACGCGGGTCCCAACTCGTGCACCATGAAGAAAGTAGAAGCCAGGCCATTGCGTGGGTCTACACCAGCGCACCAACGTGCAAGTGTTCATGCATTGCACTTTAACCGAGAGATGAAATCAAGGGACCAGGTATTTGCACTGGTCCTACATGAGTCTCAACCTGCGCATTTCACACGATAGGGCTGCAACATCAGCTTTTTCAGACCTATTTTGGAAACCATATAAATATCTCTTGTTCTTGTCATCAAAGGAGGATGAATTTTGAATCTAAAAAAATCACTCTATTCTCTTTCAAACACTAACACCACCAAATCTAACCTTCTTCCATCATCATCTACTCAAGGACACTAAGAGTTTGGATCAAAGCTTCAAGAAAGGAGGAGTTTCTCGCCATGGGTCTTCTCTATCTCTTTTCTTCTTGTTATTTCATTGTAATTGTCATGAGTAGCTAAACATCCCACTAAGGGATTGATGTGAACACTTGTGGATACTTGGCTTTGTAATAAACTCTATTTTTGTTCTATTAAATCTATCAATTATGTTTCATTCATTGTTTAAATTATTTCCCTTGATTGATTTGTCTTTGATTGTACACTCCTCTCTTAGCTAATTGATTGAGGGAATTAATTGAGTAGTTGACTAGGTATACATCTACTTGGTCTTCTTTAACTCATTTGCTTGTGTGGGTGATTGGGTATACATCTATTTAATCTCCTTATGCTAAATTGAATGGTCAAACAAGAGTATATCCTCAAGTGAGACCCGGACTTAATAATCTCAATTTTTAAACTAATCTTGAATGGGTGATCAACTCTACATCTAGGTTCGTTGCTTGTGATAGGTTAAGCATCAACACTATACATCTAGGTTGGTGAATTTATAAAGAGATTAGTCTCTTAATTTGATAGGTGTGCATTCATGAACAATCACTTGTGCGTGGCCAATACTACACATCTAGATTGGAAACTCATGAGGGAATACAACCGATACTATACATCTAGATTGGTTGCAATCGATCTATGTGCTTTCATTTCATGAGAGTTCATGCATGCCCATAATTCACTTGTTGGATCATCAATTCCTTAGTCTTAACCATCATATTTAACACCCATTGCATATTAACACTAATTGCATTTTAGATTAACATTCCTAATCCTTGTTTGCATCTTTAGTTATTAACCTTTCAAACTCCAAACCATTTATCTTTACATTTTCATGCTTAGTTTTAGTTTCACATTTGTTAACTAGTTTTAGCCATTCGATTTTCCTTTCTCTTTGGACGACACCCGACTTGCCATTGTACTTGTTTTGTAAACATTTTAGGCATTATTGAGGTTTTATATATATTGTTGAACGAGCGTTTTATAAGATAAAAATAGCTCGATCAGCCACTTTGCCACCATGGATCTTTTTACTAGATTCTACCCCACTAGGCTTATCCTTGCTTGGTCAATCTCTGCTTAGCCTATCCTTGGTAGGTCTATCTCGACATGATTTCTTCCTACTATACCTATCTCGTCCAGATTCCTCTATAGTAGACCACACCCGGGCAGACCTATCTCTAGATGACCCTCTTTTACCACTTCAGGGAGGATGGGTATCATGATTACTCACTTCAACTTGTCCAGCAGGAACCGCCAAAGTGTCGTGGTTAGACTCATACATATACTCCATTAAGTCTTGTTCAGAATGAGCAATTCCCTGAGCCACCTAATCAGTGGACGCTTTCCTTTCTAGCCAATCAATATTTTTACCTTTTCCGGCTTGCTCACCAACAACGATGTCTACCTCGTACACTGGAAAGAAAAGCAATAAGAATAAATACATACAACAAAAGCTAAGAGGTATATAAACCGGGACCTAAAGCGCTTATGTCGAGTAGAGATCTCAGGGAAAAGCCCAATCTCAATCAATTCTTTCTCCTCGTACAGATTGCGGTGATTCCTGACCTCCTAGGAAGTCTGAGCCACCTTATCAACTATGTTAGTCTGGCTCCAAGTCATCATGGGAGTAGTTTTACTCCATAGCTAGGGGCTATAGAGGTGCCTCGGGACACTGCTCCTGGATAACCGTTTGGTGGGATCGATTACCATGACCTTACCCTAGTCCCTACTGATGAAGAACCAATTGTTCTTCCAGTATTTTTTCGAGTGGGGAAAGCCCCCAATAAAAGCCTTATGGTCTTTATGTGTGGGAGAGGTAGGTTTATCGTCGAAGCCATAAGGTATCTAGTTGCTAGAGGAGGTCGATTGTAAGTAGAAGGTACCTCCAGCATTAGATCGACCAAAGGTGTAAAAGTTACATATTTCCTAGGAAATCAGGGGGTTCTTGGCCCCGAACTTCTTCCACAGGTGCTACAGGTTGATCAGCACCTTATATGAGTTGGGAGTTAGTTGAGCAGGAGCAATGCCCGTATCTACCTAAAATTGAGAAATGAAGGATTTAAGGGGGATGGTCACCCCAAAGGATAACATGGCCCCATAAATGGACACCGTGCCAGTAGGAGGGTTCCACACAACACGCTCGCCACTGGTGATTAGTCTCACCGAGCGTGGAAGGTCAAATCGATCTCTAAAATTTTTAAGTTCGTTATCGGTCACCACATTGATTTCGTAATCAAAGGCACATGGGTAATTTGATGTAAACTTTTGCATGCGTGCATGTCGTTCTCTGGGGACTTCCTTCATTTTTCCTTTCCTCATCTTTTGAATTTGGTGGAGTGTAACAGGTGGTCGGTCGTGAGACACTCAGACAGCGCTCAGATTTAATGAAGTTACGAATCAACAGGTAGAGAATGATCCTTACCTTAATAAGGTGTCTAGAAGTATACTTTGATAAGGAAGTAAATTTCCTTATAGATATCAAAGTCCAAATTAGGCAAGAAATCTAATGCAGTCGAAACACAATCAATGAAAAACAAGGAAAAAGGATAACAAGACTCCAAAAGTTAGAGTTTTAGTTAAATACGGGAACTTTTTTTACTTGTACACCAAGAATTAGGGTTCTATGCATGTATAAATAGGCCCTAATAATACCCATAAAAGGGTTAACGACAATTAAGTTTATAAGAGTGCGAGAGAGATTGTGTGTGTAATAATTCTTAATTTAGTGAATTCCTTTTCGACGTCTCTCTGGCAGCCGTGGATGTTTCCCCACCTTGAGGTTTTACCACGCAAAATCTTGTGTTTCATTTGCCTTTCATTTATTTTGATTCATAGTTTGATTGTTTGTTAACGCTTACTTGTTCGACATGTGGTTAAGTAAACCTAACCCAAAAATCACCATCAACAGTTGCTAAGTCATCTTGTTCTAGTTCGAAGAAAAAGAGGAAGTTGTCAACTTGATAAGAAAAGGCTAAGCCTAAGAAGAAGCAAGTTTAAAAGAAAAAGAAGGGCACCATAATTAACAAAGCAAAGGAAAAATGTTTCCATTACAACAATGTTGGTCATTGGAATAAGAATTGTTCATAGTACCTCGTGGAGCTCTCAAAAATGAAGAAAGTGAAAGGTAAATTATATTTACTTGTCATTGAATCCTATTTGGTGGAAGATGATACTTTTCCTTGGATAGTAGATTCAGGGGCCACTAACCATGTTTGTCTTTCTTTACAGTTGGACAGAGCTAGAAGAGGGTACCTTCTCAATGCACGTTGGAATAGGGGATGTCGTTTCAGCACAAACAGTGGGAGAAGTCAGACTTCAATTTATTTGTTGTTTTCTTTCTTTGAAAAATGTTTATTACATTCCTGAATTTTCAAGAAATTCAATTTTTGTATCTAGATTACTAGAACAATTATATTCAGTTTATTTAAATAATAAATCAGTTATTGTTTCTAGAAACGGTTTAGATATTTGTTCTGATTTGATTGAAAGCAACGTGTATGCTTTAAGACTATCAATTCATACATCATTGCTTTATACTGAATTGTTTAAAGTTGAAAAACCTAAAACAAATCGATAAAAAGTTTCTCCAAAAAATGAAATGTGTAAGTTCCTCGGTGTTTGGTTGGCTTATTTCGTTGACAACCACATTTGGGGATTAATATGAAAGGGTAGTTTAGGCCATCATTATTCGTGACCAAGCTCAAGCTTCAAAGGTAAAATCACTTGCTTAACTTTTATTGAAGAGGTATAAGTGCACACACACTCTCATGCACGTTTTGATCATCTTGCATGCTTGCTTAATTGCCTTTTTTTGTGCCTTATGTGCCTTAACTCTTGCTTGGGTGTTTGATGCATCTTGTGTGCCTTAAAGGAGGATTTTTCATCTGTACCGCGGTTCAGACCGCTCTCTGTACATTACCTCCGCCGCAGTGTGCACAGCGGTGTTCTCCAGTGGTTGAACGCTGCTGCTACTGCGGCCTGTGCTATTTGCTTGCACAACGGTCTCTCAAGTGAAGTTTCCCAGGCATTGCATGTTGTCCAGACAGCGGCATGTACACTTGCATTCACAGCGGTCTACAGAGCGGTGTTGTCCAGGCGATACACCGTTCTCTGTATCGCGGTCTAGACACTTACCAGTACCACAGTCCAGCTAGCGGTCCTGACGGGATTTGGTTATCTTTCGCCCAAAACGATGACATTTTGTGTAGGGCACCATATATATATGTTCTCTTCTCTTTGTTTTTTAAGAAGTCTAACAAGCCATCTTTGAGTAACCTAGCTTTTCTAGTGAGAGAAAGACTCCCAAACACTCATTTTTACTCAACCCAACTTCATCTCATGATCATCCTGCTCCATTCTAGGATCATCAAAGGATGAAGCATCATCTTCTTCTTGACTAGGTAATTTCTACATGCTCTAGACTTTATAGTTTCATTTCTATGACATGTATACCTAGGTTTTAGCTTTTAATGCAAATTAAATGCATGTTGGTATGATTATTATCTTCTATGACATGCTTGTGGTATTGGTTGTTGATTTAGAGTATTGATTAGTGATAGCTAGAATTTAGGACGGTTTTACCCCTCTAGCTAATTTTTCATGCCTTTTCATTAAGAACATTAATATCTAAGATTTACTTTTCTTGTCATTATTAATCCTAGATAAGAATGAATGTTTTGACCTAGCATTTTTGCATATAAAATATTGTTGCATATTCACTTAGGTTGTCATTATCCCTTCATTGTTGATTAAGCTTGTGGCTTAGTGGTTAGTGTACAAGGTTGGTGATCCAAAATCACTATTAAAGCCACTAACCATGATACTTTTTGTGGAAGATTATACTTTTCCTTGGATAGTAGATTCAGGGGCCACTAACCATGTTTGTCATTCTTTATAGTTGGACAGAGCTAGAAGAGGGTACATTCTCAATACACGTTGGAACAGGGGATGTTGTTTCAGCATAAGCAGTGGGAGAAGTCAGACTTCAATTTATTTGTTATTTTCTTTCTTTGAAAAATGTTTATTACTTTCCAGAATTTTCAAGAAATTCAATTTCAGTATCTAGATTACTAGAACAATTATGTTCAGTTTATTTAAATAATAAATCAGTTATTATTTCTAGAAACGGTTTAGATATTTGTTCTGATTTGATTGAAAGCAACTTGTATGCTTTAAGACTATCAATTCATACATCACTGCTTAATACTGAATAGTTTAAAGTTGAAAATCCTAAAACAAATCGATAAATAGTTTCTCCAAATAATGAAACGTGTAAGTTCCTCGGTGTTTGGTTGGCTAATTTCATTGACAACCATATTTGGGGATTAATATGAAAAGGTAGTTTAGGCCATCATTATTCGTGACCAAGCTCAAGCTTCAATGGTAATATCACTTTCTTAACTTTCATTGAAGAGGTATTAGTTCACACAGACTCTCATGCACGTTTTGATCATCTTGCATGCATGCTTATTTGTCGTTTTATGTGCCTAATGTTCCTTAAAACAGGATTTTTCATCTGTACCACGGTTCAGACTGCTCCATGTACATTACCTCCACCTGGTGTTCTCCAGTGGTTGCACGTTGCTGCTACCGCGGCCTGTGCTATTTGCTTGCACAACAGTCTCCCAAGTGAAGTTTCCCAGGCGTTGCATGTTGTCCAGACCACGGCATGTGCACTTGCATGCACAGCGGTCTACAGAGCGGTGTTGTCCAGGCGATACACCGCTCTATGTACCGCGGTCTGGACACTTACCTGTACCGCGGTCCTGACGGGATTTGGTTGTCTTTCGTCCAAAACGACGACATTTTATGTAGGGCACCATATATATATGTTCTCTTCTCTTCTTTTTGTTTTTGAAGGAGTCCAACAAGCCATCTTTGAGTAACCTAGCTTTTCTAGTGAGAGAAAAACTACCAAACACTCATTTTTACTCAACCCAATTTCATCTCTTGGTCATCCTGCTCCATTCTAGGATCATCTAAGCATGAAACATCATCTTCTTCTTGACTAGGTAATTTCTATATGCTCTAGACTTTATAGTTTCATTTCTATGACATGTATACCTAGGTTTTAGCTTTTATTGCAAATTAAATGCATGCTGATATGATTAATAGCTTCTATGATATGCTTGTGGTATTGGTTGTTGGTTTAGAGTATTGATTAGTGACAGCTAGAATTTAGGACGGTTTTACCCCTCTAGCTAATTCTTCTTGCTTTTTCATTTAGAACATTGATATCTAAGATTTACTTTTCTTGTCATTATTAATCCTAGATAAGAATGAATATTTTGACCTAGCATTTTTGCATATAGAATATTGTTGTATATTCACTTAGGTTGTCATTATCCCTTCATTGTTGATTAAGCTTGTGGCTAAGTGGTTAGTGTACAAGGTTGGTGATACAAAATCACTATTAAAGCCACTAACCGTGATACTTTTGGTGGAAGATGATACTTTCCTTGGATAGTAGATTCAGGGGTCACTGACCATGTTTGTCCTACTTTACAGTTGGACAGAGCTAGAAGTGGGTACCTTCTCAATACACGTTGGAACAGGGGATGTCGTTTCAGCACATGCAGTGGGAGAAGTCATACTTCAATTTATTTGTTGTTTTCTTTCTTTGAAAAATGTTTATTACATTCCTGAATTTTCAATAAATTCAATTTTTGTATCTAGATTACTAGAACAAATATATTCAGTTTATTTAAATAATAAATCAGTTATTTCTTCTGGAAACGATTTAGATATTTGTTCTGATTTGATTCAAAGCAACTTGTATGCTTTAAGACTATCAATTCATACATCACTAATTAATACTGAATTGTTTGAAGTTGAAAAACCTAAAGGAAATCGATAAAAAGTTTCTCCAAATAATGAAACGTGTAAAATCCTCGGTGTTTGGTTGGCTAATTTCATTGACAACCATATTTGGGGATTAATATGAAAAGGTAGTTTAGGCTATCATTATTCGTAACCAAGCTCAAGCTTCAATGGTAATATCACTTTCTTAACTTTCATTGAAGAGGTATTAGTTCACACAGACTCTCATGCACGTTTTGATCATCTTGCATGCATGCTTATATGTCGTTTTATGTGCCTTATGTTCCTTAAAAGAGGATTTTTCATCTGTACCACGGTTCAGACTGCTCCATGTACATTACCTCCACCTGGTGTTCTCCAGTGGTTGCACGTTGCTGCTACCGCGGCCTGTGCTATTTGCTTGCACAACAGTCTCCCAAGTGAAGTTTCCCAGGCGTTGCATGTTGTCCAGACCACGGCATGTGCACTTGCATGCACAGCGGTCTACAGAGCGGTGTTGTCCAGGCGATACATCGCTCTATGTACCGCGGTCTGGACACTTACCTGTACCGTGGTCCAGCCAGCGGTCCTGACAGGATTTGGTTGTCTTTCGTCCAAAACGATGATATTTTATGTAGGGCACCATATATATATGTTCTCTTCTCTTCTTTTTGTTTTTGAAGGAGTCCAACAAGCCATCTTTGAGTAACCTAGCTTTTCTAGTGAGAGAAAGACTACCAAACACTCATTTTTACTCAACCCAATTTCATCTCTTGGTCATCCTGCTCCATTCTAGGATCATCTAAGCATGAAACATCATCTTCTTCTTGACTAGGTAATTTCTATATGCTCTAGACTTTATAGTTTCATTTCTATGACATGTATACCTAGGTTTTAGCTTTTATTGCAAATTAAATGCATGCTGATATGATTAATAGCTTCTATGATATGCTTGTGGTATTGGTTGTTGGTTTAGAGTATTGATTAGTGACAGCTAGAATTTAGGACGGTTTTACCCCTCTAGCTAATTCTTCTTGCCTTTTCATTTAGAACATTGATATCTAAGATTTACTTTTCTTGTCATTATTAATCCTAGATAAGAATGAATATTTTGACCTAGCATTTTTGCATATAGAATATTGTTGTATATTCACTTAGGTTGTCATTATCCCTTCATTGTTGATTAAGCTTGTGGCTAAGTGGTTAGAGTACAAGGTTGGTGATCCAAAATCACTATTAAAGCCACTAACCATGATACTTTTGGTGGAAGATGATACTTTCCTTGGATAGTAGATTCAGGGGTCACTAACCATGTTTGTCCTACTTTACAGTTGGACAGAGCTAGAAGTGGGTACCTTCTCAATACACGTTGGAACAGGGGATGTCGTTTCAGCACATGCATTGGGAGAAGTCATACTTCAATTTATTTGTTGTTTTCTTTCTTTGAAAAATGTTTATTACATTCCTGAATTTTCAATAAATTCAATTTATGTATCTAGATTACTAGAACAAATATATTCAGTTTATTTAAATAATAAATCAGTTATTTCTTCTGGAAACGATTTAGATATTTGTTCTGATTTGATTCAAAGCAACTTGCATGCTTTAAGACTATCAATTCATACATCACTAATTAATACTGAATTGTTTGAAGTTGAAAAACCTAAAGGAAATCGATAAAAAGTTTCTCCAAATAATGAAACGTGTAAGATCCTCGGTGTTTGGTTGGCATATTTCATTGATAACCAACTTTGGGGATTAATATGAAAGGGCAGTTGAGGCCATCATTATTCGTGACCAAGCTCAAGCTTCAAAGGTAAAATCACTTGCTTAACTTTCATTGAAGAGGTATTAGTGCACACACACTTTCATGTACGTTTTGATCATCTTGCATGCTTGCTTATTTGCCTTCTTGTGTGCCTTATGTGCCTTAACTCTTGCTTGGGTGTTTGATGCATCTTGTTTGCCTTAAAAGAGGATTTTTCATCTGTACCGCGGTTTAGACCTCTCCATGTACATTACCTCCACCGCGGTGTGCGCAGCGGTGTTCTCTAGTGGTTGTACGTTGTTGCTACAGCGGCCTGTGTTATTTGCTTGCACATCGGTCTCCCAAGTGAAGTTTCCCAGGCGTTGCATGTTGTCCAGACCGTGGCATGTGCATTTGCATTCACAGCAGTCTACAGAGCAATGTTGTCCAGGTGATACATCGCTCTCTATACCGCGGTCTGGAAACTTACCTGTATCACGGTCCAGCCAGCGGTCTTGACGGGATTTGGTTATCTTTCGTCCATAACGATGACATTTTGTGTAGGGCACCATATATATATATGTTCTCTTCTCTTATCTTTGTTTTTGAAGGAGTCCAACAAGCCATCTTTGAGTAACCTAGCTTTTCTAGTGAGAGAAAGACTCCCAAACACTCATTTTTACTCAACCCAACTTCATCTCATGGTCATCCTGCTCCATTCTAGGATCATCTAAGCATGAAGCATCATCTTCTTCTTGACTAGGTAATTTCTACATGCTCTAGACTTTATAGTTTCATTTCTATGACATGTATACCTAGGTTTTAGCTTTTATCGCAAATTAAATGCATGCTGGTATGATTAATAGCTTCTATGACATGCTTGTGGTATTGGTTGTTGGTTTAGAGTATTGATTAGTGATAGCTAGAATTTATGACGGATTTACCCCTATAGCTAATTCTTCTTGCCTTTTAATTTGGAACATTGATATCTAAGATTTACTTTTCTTGTCATTATTAATCCTAGATAAGCATGAATGTTTTGACCTAGCATTTTTGCATATAGAATATTGTTGCATATTCACTTAGGTTGTCATTTTCTCTTCATTGTTGATTAAGCTTGTGGCTAATTGGTTAGTGCACAAGGTTGGTGATCCAAAATTCTTATGAAGGCCTTCTGGGTAGAGTGAAAGGGTTAGTAACTGGAGGGTATGACTGGAGATCAACCTAGGTTGTAAACTTTCATTCAATAGTGGATTTTGAGGATCGAGTGTGGGGCACTGAACAACCTGTGGTTTTTCCCATTTGGAGGGATTTCACGTATATGTTGTGTGTTGTTATTATTTTGTGTTTATTGTCATTCATTTGAAAACTTGGTAGAATGGGGTAGATTTGATAATATTGATTAATTCATGAAATTGGTAATCAATCGGATTAAAACCTATTCACCCCCCTCCCCTCTAGCTTTATAGACACGCACTTTGTAGGTAATTTCAATTGGTATCAGTGCAGGTGCCTAGATATACTTAAGTGATCCGTGCTCTGTGTGTGTCCTGCATTTGCATTTTTGTTGTTTGCATCTTGTTTGGTGCATTACATTTGCATCTCATTCATTTATAACCCAAAAACTATGAGTGAGCTTGGGATGAGCAAAGAGGGAGCATCAAGTATAAGACCACATTTGCTTAAGGGTGATAATTATGCCTCATGGAATGGAAAGATGGAGTCCTATATTTGCCAAATAGATGACCGTATGGATGGCGGTTGAAGATGGGTACACTCTTCCAAAGATGACCAATGATGATGTAGATAAAGTTCTCAAGCCTAAGTCTCAATGGAGCACACAATAATTTGAAGCTTCCAAGTGGAACAACAAGGCTATGCATGTAATCTTGTGTGCCATGGATTACAATCAATACAAGTTGGTTCAAAATACTGGGAATGCAAAAAAGACTTGGGAGATTTTACAAACGGCTCTTGAAAGAACCGAAGTGGTCAAGGACTCCAAAATTCAAGTCCTTTAAATGTGATTTGAGACAGTTTGGATGGAAGAGGACGAGTGCTTTAATGACTTCCAAGTGAAGTTGATGGACATCGTAAATCAAAGCCATCAACTAGGTGACCCATATTCAGATAGAAGAATCATGCAAAAGATCATGAGGTCACTCTCCAGGAGATTTGAGTCCAAGGTGACATCATTGGAAGAAAATAGCAACTACAAGACTATGAAGTCAAGTGAAGTGATTGGAAGGCTTCTAGTCTATGAGTCTAGGTGGACTTCTACACCTACACCTTCTAAGAAGAAAAAGAACATAGTCTTGAAGACATCCAAAGTAGAGATGGAGGAGGATGACTCAGATGAGGAGATGGTTCTTATGGTGAAAAGATTCAAGAAGTTTATGAAACTTCATAAGAATGACTTAAAAAAAAAGATTGAGCCAAGCAAGAGAAGCCTACAAGAAAAGGCATTCAATGCTATGAGTGTAGTGGGTTTAGTCATATAGCCACTGAGTGTGCTAATTCAAAAAAAAAAAAGGTGGTGTCCACCTCATCAAGCAATAGTGGAAGTGAAAAAGATTCCTCAAGTGATGAAGAGATAGTTCTCAACTACACGGCTTTTGGAGAGTCCCTTGTAGATGATATTGAAAAAGGCAATAAGGCCTTAAATTGTGACTATATAAGGGAAATTGAAGATAAAGGAGCTAGAAGTGTGATTGATGAAGCTACTTATGGAGGTGTTGTAAATGTGACAATTAGAGACACAAGTGATGACTCTAGTTATGAGAGTTCCTTATCTCACTCTACAAACAAAAATATAGAGAGTATAAACCTTGAAGGGTTCATTGAGGATTTTCAAAGCTTAAGGTTGAAGATGAAGAAAGAGGTTCGAAAGCTAAAGGAAGAGAACCTCAGGCCATCAACCGAAGTGACTCACTTAAGTGAGAAAGTGAAGAATGGCATAATGGTGGAAGAAAGCTTAAAGGAGGAACTAAGAGAAGCTAAAGAGTTGATTGCTAAGATGACCTCGAGTACGGAAAAGCTTGACCATATGTTGGGAGTTGGTAAGAAGCCAAGTAACAAGAGAGGACTAAGGTTTGAAAATGACAAGGAGACCTCAACTTCTAGCAAGACAGTATTTATCAAGAGCATGGACTTCAAAGAGCCTTTTCCTCCACTCCATCCTAAGAAGAAAATTGAACTAGGAGAGTACTCTAGAAATGACCAAGTCAAGATGGCACCAAGAAGTCAAGCTCAAGCTCAACCAATGACAGAACATCAAGCAAACGTCCCCCAACCTAAATGCCACCAAGCCAAGAGGCACTTCCTGCATGTTCAACCAAGGAAGCAATCTTCTCCAACTCAACAACAAGGGGGAAGAGAACCAACACCACACAAAAGGAAAGCTCAAAGACATGGAAAAGCACATTTATCCTCATAAAGGAATGGTATGACCCCTCATTTTATTACTTCATGTCATTTTTGTGGTGTTGATGGTCATATTAGACCAAATTGCTTCAAGTACATTAGTATGTGTAGAACTAAGAACATGATTGAAAGAAAAAGGGCTAGAGCCAATATGCATGTGCCTAGGAAAGCTAGTATTAATGATCCTAGGAGTAATATGATGATCTTGACCATTAGGAATGACAATGTATCACCTAAGTGGATTAGAAAAGATGAACTCACATGCCATTGCGCTAAGGGTTCACCCATAGGCTCAACTAGGTCCAATGGACTTGGTAAGTCTATAGGGACTCATATCCCTTCTTGACTTGTTTTGATTGACTATGTGGGGAGCTCAAGCAAAGAGAGCATATTGGCAATGCATTGTACTCAATGATAATATTTATGCTTCTTAGTAATTGCTTGAGATAATTAGGTGTACATTTTTTTATATAAGTGTGCAAATTTGCTTTACATGCAATCCATGTCTTATTTATGACCAAACATGCATTTTTGGAATAGGAGAATTGATTGGGAAGTACATTTTGAATGACCTATAATTGATCTCCATGACAAGATGATTCTTTCTATAACATGCTTTAAAGTAATATGCATGATTAAATTATTGAATGTTTTAAAATGAATTCAAAAATTTGTGTGAAAGCAATTATGAGACTTCAATCAATAAGGATCTTGTATCCATTTCAAGGATTTTACAATCCAAAAGTCTATCTCTCTTTACTTGTCGAACAAGGCTACTATCATACGGGCATTCCGCCCAGAAAAATCAAAAAGGGTGCAATAGTCACTCATGTCTTGTTTTGCTTGTAAAGTTTGATAAAGTTGTTCTTAAAATGAATTTATTTTACAATCTATATCTTTCTTATTCCATGACAAAGGGTGAAATTGGTTTGAATTCTCTTGGAAACCCTTGTTATTTTGTTTTACCAAATACCATGTTTTGATCTTGAATACAACTTGTCTTGTATTCAAATCATTCGTTCACACATTTTTTATGTAATAAAACACCTTGATTCTCTCTTCTTAATTGAGTTGCATAAATTTGTTTATATGATTATGCATATGTCTTGTGCCATAAGCTCTCCTTGCTAATGCTTTCTTAAGGGGATACTCTTTTGTCTATCTCATGACAAAAAGGGGGAGTAGTGTGGATTTAGTGGGAGTTGAGAGTGGCATGATTTAAGTGGGAGTTGAGAGTTGCATATGAGGGGAGTTTGACTCGTTGATGTGTTGCTAACCAAATTAGGGGGAGCATTTGCATTTGCATTGTTGATTGCATGTTACTTGTTTCTATTTCATGAAAATTGCAGTTGTTTTTACCTATCTTAATCTCTCTCATACACTTGTCTTGAAAAGTATAGTTCTTTGTTTTGTAGGGATGATCATTCTACAAGAGATAGAAGATTTGAAAATTTAGCTTTAGGTATCTCTTGTAATATAGAATGTATTTGTTGACTTCTTGTCTTTTATTTTGTTTATTTGTGAGGATGATATGTGAGTGGTGGTTTTTGTTGGGATTATGCTCGATAGAAAGAGTATAATAATGTATTTGACAATCTTTTCATAATAATAAAGTGATTTCTAGTTTAACAAATCTTATAGCATTTATAGTTTAATTATTGTAATTGTCAAAAGTAAATAATCATAAGTTCAAAAGACTATGAGAAAAGAAGAATTGTTCATACATCTAGATATGTATGAGGTAGACACAATTCTTTAGTTAGTCTTAAATAATATTCACAACTTAAGATAAAGGTTGGGTGCCTTTATTTTGTCAAAGTTGTAGATTCTTTTGCTAGCATTTGAGTGGGATAAAATGTGTTATTATATGTCTAAAATCTTCAAAGTGTGGTGTCTTTGGGCAAAAGAATCTAGTGCACTGGGTGCATTGAATAGGATCATAGTGAATTACTTTATCTAGAACAGTCAATGGATAAAAATTTCACTTGAAGACAATCGGAGAGTCCATCTCAATCCTGAGATAAATGATGGACTTATGGTTGCAAGTGTTATAATTTGAGCTGTCAATGAGTATGATTATATAGCATAGTATATCCTCAATAGTTTGGTGGTATTCATTTGTTAATCGATTGAGGACTTCATTTATAGATATGGACATCATGGCTCCATTTATTAAATGAGAGTTGAATATCATCATATGGATGTTTTGAGGTATTGGATATTAAATCTTAACGTTAAGTTTTCAATAGTGTCTATTGAAACATGGCTTCTAGACAAATCAAAATATCCAAGTTCAAAATGTGATCATATGAGTAAATATGGTAACTTGGAGAGCTATAGGGGTCTATGAGCTCTTAGCGATTACTGATATTCTTCATGAGGATACACTTTCTCCAATAAGATTATCTAGAGTATGAGTAAGAAATATTAACTTATTCTATCTTTATTTAAGAGTGCAATTTTTGTTCATTCACAATTTTAGGCCTTTAGTGGAATGAACTAAAATTAATATATCGGACCTATGTGAATCATTTGTTGATTGTGATTGGGTTGTGTCTATTGGAGCTTGAATTAAGATAGCCCGCCAAGATCCCCAATCCACACAAACTTGCATGTATCACTTGATATATTCTACCAAACCAATTTAGGGATCCATCTAGAATTGTATTAAGGCATGTGGACTTGTTTCTTGTTGTAAGAATGAGTCTAGTTCACATGTGGACTTTTTATTAAGGTCCAATGGATTTAATAAAATAAGAAATATAATATATTGACCCGTGTATATGTGTTGGGCGGCAAGGCTATATAAAATAGCTTAATATATTATTTTATTTATTTTATTATTTAATTTAATGGAAATTAATTAAATTAATATATTATGCTCGATAGCAAGAATATAATAATGTTTTGACAATTTTTTCATATTAAAAAGTGATTTTTAGTTTAACAAATCTTATAGCATTTATAGTTTAATTATTATAATTGTCAAAAGTAAATAATCATACGTTCAAAAGACTATGAGATAAGAAGAATTGTTCATACATCTAGATATGTATGAGGTAGACACAATTCTTTAGTTAGTCTTAAATAATATTTACAACTTAAGATAAAGGTTGGGTGCCTTTATTTTGTCAAAGTTTTCAATAGTGTCTATTGAAACATGGCTTCTAGACAAGACAAAACATCCAAGTTCAAAATGTGGTCATATGAGTAAATATGGTAACTTGGAGAGCTATAGGCAGTCTATGAGCTCTTGGCTATTACTGATATTCTTCACGAGGGTACACTTTCTCCAATAAGATTATTTAGGGTATGAGTAAGAAATATTAACTTATTCTATCTATATTTAAGAGTGCAATTTTAGTTCATTCACAATTTTAGCTCTTCAGTGGAATGAACTAAAATTAATAGATCGTACCTAAGTGAATCATTTGTTGATTGTGATTGGGTTGTATCTATTGGAGCTTAAATTTAGATAGCCCGCCAAGATCCCTAATCCACACGAACTTGCATGGATTACTTGATATATTCTACCGGACCAATTTAGGGGTCCATCTAGAATTGTATTAAGGCATGTGGACTTGTTTCTTGTTGTAAGAATGAGTCTAGTTCACATGTGGACTTTTTATTAAGGTCAAATGGATTTAATAAAATAAGAAAGATAATATATTGACCCGTGTATATGTGTTGGGCGGCAAGGCTATATAAAATAGCTTAATATATTATTTTATTTTACTTTATTATTTAATTTAATGGAAATTAATTAATTTGGTGATTAATTAATTATTTAATTAATGGTCAAAATCTTTTTCCTAGTAGGAGATGGTCTCCTAATATTATACTATTGTTGGTAGTATAATTAATATTAAAGTCTATATTTGATAAGTAGATAAATAAAAGGAATTATTTAACTAGTCAAATTAGAAAATCTTTAATATGGTTACAAATACATTAGTGAGTTGGATTAGGAGTCTTGGTGTAAGAAAGAATTCTTTTTGGAAATGGATTTTTGGTCACCAAGTAAATCCACATAAGGATAGGATTCTTACCCACCAAGTAAATCGTTCTTAGGAAAGGATTTGTGATCCTATATATATATCCCTCTAAATTTCGGCCAGCCCTAAGAAATTGCAAGAAAGAATTTCGGCCAGCCCTATATATTTTTAGAGAGAGAATTTGGCGAGTTTTCTGCCACCATAAGAATTTTGGGAGAAAAAATTGTATTTGCTCTAGACAAAATTCGATCAACTATAAGAAATAGTGTGAGATTCGGCAAAAAAGAAAAGGAAGAAAGAACATTTATTTTTCGATAGTACACTAGTAGCCTTTACATCAAAAGGTTTTGTGTACAATATCAAATCAAGGTTCACGCGAGTTTCAATCAAATTGATTGATAATTCACAAGTGACCTAACATTCTTTGTTTTCTTCTTGGAAGATTATTGTGACTAACAAAGAAGAAGATTTTGTTTGTTTCCATCCTCAGGTATACAATTAAGGAAAAGGATCCCACACTCCTAGGCGATTCACGTTCGTGATTGGATTGGAAGATCTTACGGATTCAATTCGGCGCTTGTTCAATCGTCACGAGAAAAAAGGTACGACCCTTTTATATACATCAATTAATCTAGGGTTAAGGTTCTTGTTATTATAAAGGGAAAATTTTTATTTATATCGAAACCCTAATTTATCAATTTTTCACGCTGCTGTTGTGCGATTTTCCCTTCTTTCTTGTCATGAAATAGCGAAAGGGAATATTGTAAGTTCCTCGGTGTTTGGTTGGCTTATTTCGTTGACAACCACATTTGGGGATTAATATGTATGGGTAGTTTAGGCCATCATTGTTCGTGACCAAGCTCAAGCTTCAAAACTAAAATCACTTGCTTAACTTTCATTGAAGAGGTATTAGTGCACACACACACTCTTATGCACGTTTTGATCATCTTGCATACTTGGTTATTTGCCTTTTTGTGTGCCTTATGTGCCTTAACTCTTGCTTGGGTGTTTGATGCATCTTGTGTGCCTTAAAAGAAGATTTAACCTCTTCAGACCGCTCCTTATGCATTACCTCTGCCGCGATATGCACACCGGTGTTCTCCAGTGGTTGCACGCTACTGCTATCGCGGCCTATGCTATTTGCTTGCACAACAGTCTCCCAAGCAAAGTTTACCAGGTGTCGCATGTTGTCTGGAACACGGCCTGTGCACTTGCATAAATAGCGGTCTACAGAGTGGTGTTGTCCAGGCGATACACCACTCTTTGTACTTTGGTCTGGACACTTACCTGTACCGCGGTCCAGCCAGTAGTCCTGATTGGATTTGGTTGTCTTTCGTCCAAAACGACGACATTTTGTGTAGGGCACCATATATATATGTTCTCTTCTCTTCTCTTTGTTTTTTAAGGAGTCTAACAAGCCATCTTTGAGTAACCTAGCTTTTTTAGTGAGAGAAAGACTCCCAAACACATATTTTTATTGGTCATCCAGCTCCATTCTAGAATCATCTAAGCATGAAGCATCATCTTCTTCTTGACTAGGTAATTTCTACATGCTCTAGACTTTATAGTTTCTTTTCTATGACATGTATACCTAGGGTTTAACTTTTATTGCAAATTAAATGCATGCTGGTATGATTATTAGCTTCTATGACATGCTTGTGGTATTGGTTGTTGGTTTAGAATATTGATTAGTGATAGTTAGAATTTAGGACGATTTTACCCCTCTAGCTAATTCTTCTTGCCTTTTCATTTAGAACATTGATATCTAGGATTTGCTTTTCTTGCCATTATTAATCCTAGACAAGCATGAATGTTTTGACCTAGCATTTTTGTATATAGAATATTCTTGCATATTCACTTAGGTTGCCATTATCTCTTTATTGTTGATTAAGCTTGTGGCTAAGTGGTTATTACACAAGGTTGGTGATCCAAAATCACTATTAAGGCCTTCTGGGTAAAGTGAAAGGGTTAGTAACTGGAGGGTATGACATGAGGTCAGCCTAGGTTATAAACTTTCATTCAATAGTGGATTTTGAGAATCGAGTGTGGCGCACTGAACAGCCCGTGGTTTTTCCCATTATGAGGGTTTCCACGTATATATTGTGTGTTGTTATTGCTTTGTGTTTATTTTCATTCATTTGATAACTTGATAGAATTTGGTAGATTTGATAATATTGATTAATTCGCGAAACTGGTAATCAATCGGATTAAAACCTATTCACCCCCCCCCCCCCCCCCCCCTTCTAGGTTTATAGACACACTTTCTAGGGAATTTCAAAACGTATCTGTTGCATCTAAGACTTGGTCACATCAACCTTGACAGACTAATAGAATAATAAAAGGCAAACAATTAAGTCAGTTAAAGATCAGGAGTTTACCTTTCTGTAAGTCTTGTTTAAAAGGTGAAATGACCAAGAGATTTTTTACTATAAAAGGGTTTAGAGCCACACAACCACTAAAGCTTATACATTCAGACATCTGCGGACCTATGAATGTTAGTGCTAGGGGTGGTTATGATTATTATGTCACTTTCATTGACAATAACTCTAGATACAGACATGTTTACCTAATGCAACGTAAGTCAAAAACTTTTAAAAAGTTTTAAGAATTTCGAGTTGAAATTGAGAACAAATTAGGCAAAACAATCAAAACTTTACAATCAGATCGTGGATGTGAGTATATTGACCAAGAGTTTGAAAATGACTTGGTGTTAGGATTATGCTCGATAGCAAGAGTATAATAATGTATTTGATAATCTTTTCATATTAACAAAGTGATATCTAGTTTAACAAATCTTATAGCATTTATAGTTTAATTATTATAATTGTCAAAAGTAAATAATCATAAGGTCAAAAGACTATGAGAAAAGAAGAATTATTCATACATCCAGATATGTATGAGGTAGACACAATTCTTTAGTCAGTCTTGAATAATATTCACAACTTAAGAAAAAGATTGGGCGTCTTTATCTTGTCAAAGTTGTATATTCTTTTACTAGTATTTGAGTGGGATCAAATGTGTTATGATGAGTCTAAATCATCAAAGTGTGGTGTCTTTGGGCAAAAGAATCTAGTGCACTGGGAGCATTGAATCGGATCACAATGAAATACTTTATCTAGAACCGTCAATGAATAAAAGTTTTCATTTTAAGACAATCGGAGAGTCGATTTCAATCCTGAGATAAATGATAGACTTGTGGTTGCAAGTGTTATCATTTGACCTATCAATGAGTACGATTATATATCATAGTCTATCCTCGATAGTTTGGTGGTATTCATTTGTTAATCGATAGAGGACTTCATTTATAGATGAAATTCCCTAGAAAGTGTGTGTCTATAACCTACAGGGGGGTGAATATGTCTTAATTCGATAGATTACCAATTTTTTGAATTAATCAATATTAACAATTCTACCCTAATGTTCAAATAAAAGACAACAAACATAAAACAATAACAACACGCAATATATATATGGAAATCCTCCAAATGGAAAAAACCACGGGCTGTTTAGAGCGTCACCCTTGATCCTTAAAATCCACTATTGAGTAAAAGTTTACAACCTAGGTTGACCTCCCCGTCTAACCCTTCAGTTACTAACCCTTTCACTCTACCCAACGGGCCTTAATAGTGATTTTGGATCACAAACCTTGTGCACTAATCACATAGCCACAAGCTTAACCAATAATTAAGAGATAATGGCAACCTAAGTGAATATGCAAGAACATTTTAAATGAAAAAATGCTAGGTCAAGACATTCATGCTTATCTAAGATTGATAATGACAACTAAAGCAAATCCTAGATATCAATGTTCTAAATGCAAAGGCAAGAAGAATTAGCTAGAAGGGTAAAACCGTCCTAAATCTAGCTATCACAAATTAATGCATCTCAACCAACAATCAATACACAAGCATGTCATGAAAGCAATTAAACATACATGCAAGCAATTAATATGCAATAAATACTAAAACCCTAGGTATACATGTCTTAGTAATGAAACCATAAAGTTTAGAGCATGTAGAGAATACCTAGTTATGAACACAAGAAACCCATGCTTGAAATATGCTTGATGATTTGGATTTTAAGGATGGTTTAGTAAAAATGGCTTTTTGGAGCTTTTCTCACTAAAGAACCTTATCTCTGTCTCAAAAATAGGTTAGGAAGCTCTAATAAACAATTTGGGAAGAAGATGGTATATTTATATGAAGCCTAAAGTGAAACTACGTCGTTTTGGGCGAAAAGCAACCAAATCCAGTCAGGACCGCTGGCTGTACCGCGGTCCGGGTAAGTGTCCAGACCGCGGCACAGAGAGCGGTGTATCGCCTGGACAACTCAGTTCTGTAGGCCGCTGTGCATGCAGTGTGCACAGACCGCGTTATGGACCGCATGCAACACCTGTGAAACTCCGCTTGGGAGACCGCAGCGTATGCAACAAGCACAGACCGCGCTAGCCACAGCATGCATCCTCTGCCAAACACCGATGTGCAGGCCGCGGTGAGGGCACTGCACAGAGAGCGGTCTAGACCATGGTATAGAGGAAAAAATCCTCTTTTTAAGGCATAAACATACATTCAAATGTAAATAAAAATAAGACACATAAGGCACACAAAATGACAAATAAGCATGCAAGCAAGATAATTAAAATAAAATGCATGAGTGTGTGTGTGCACTAATACCTCTTCAATGAAAGTTAAGTAAGTGATTTTACCTTTGATGCTTGAGCTTGGTTACGAACAATGAAGCCCTAAACTACCCTTACATATGGATCCCCAACTGTGGTTGTCAATGAAATAAGCCAATCAAACACCGAGGAACTTACAATAGATATGGACATCATGGCTCCATTTATTAAATGAGAGTAGAATATCATCATTTGGATGTTTTGAGGTATTGGATATTAAATCTTAACGTTAAGTTTTCAATAATGTCTACTGAAACATCGCTTCTGGACAAGTCAAAATATCCAAGTTCAAAATGTGATCATATAAGTAAATATGGTAACTTTGAGAACTATAGGCGATCTATGAGATCTTGGCGATTACTGGTATTCTTCACAAGGATACACTTTATCCATTAAGATTGTCTAGGGTATGAATGAGAAATATTAACTTATTCTATCTTTATTTAAAAGTTCAATTTTAGTTCTTTAGTGGAATGAACTTAAATTAATAGATTAGACCTAAGTGAATCATTTGTTGATTACGATTAGGTTATGTCTATTAAAGCTTAAATTTAGATAGCCCGCCAAGATCCCAAATCCACACGAACTTGCATGGATCACTTGATATATTATACCGGACCAATTTAGGGGTCCATCTAGAATTGTGCTAAGGTATGTGGACTTGTTTCTTTTTGTAAAAATGGGTCTAGTTCACATGTGGACTTTTTATTAAGTTCCAATGGATTTAATAAAATAAGAAAAATAATATATATGCCTATATAATGTCATGGGCGGCAAGGCTTATATATAAAAGGCTAATATATAAAAGCCTAATATATTATTTTTTATTTAATTATTTAATTAAATGAAAATTAATTAATTTGTTGATTAATTAATTATTTAATTAAAAGTCAAAATCTTTTTTCCCAATAGGAGAAGGTCTCCTAATATTATACTATTGTTGGTAGTATAATTAATATTAAAGACTATATTTGATAAGTAGATAAATAAAAGGAATTATTTATCTAGTCAAATTAGGAAGTCTTTAATATGGTCACAAATACACTAATAAGTTGGATTAGGAGTCTTGGTGTAGGAAAGAATTCTTTTTGAAAAAGGATTCTTGGTCACTAAGTAAATCCACCTAAGAATAGGATTCTTGCCTACCAAGTAAATTCTCTTTAGGAGAGGATTTGTGAACCTTTAAATATAGGTTGTAAATTTCGACCAAGCCTTAGTTTTGGTGTGAGAAGTTATTTTTTATTTATTTATTTATTGCTATAAAAAAGAATAAAAAAACTTCGTCCAACTCATTGTGTGAAGAATTCTGTCAAGCATAGAGAAAAGTGGGAACGTTTTTGTTTTCGATAGTACACTAGTATCCTTTGCATCAAAAGAGTTTTGTGTACAACATCGAATCAAGGTTCACACGAGTTTCAATCAAATTGATTGATAATTCACAAGTGACTGAACGTTCTTGGTTTTTCTCTTGGAGGATTATTGTGACTAACAAATAAGAAGATTTTGTTTGTTTCCATCCTCAGATATACAATTTAAAGAAAGGGAGCCCACACTCCTAGGTGATTCACGTTCGTGATTTGATTGGAAGATCTTGCGGATTCAATTCGATGCTAGTTCAATCGTCACAAAAAAAAAGTATGATACTTTTTACATACATCAATTAATCTAGGATTAAGGTTCTTGTTATTATAAAGGGAAAATTTTTTATTTATACCCTAATCCTAATTTTTACACTTCCGTTGCCCGATTTTCCCTTACAATTGGCATCAGAGCCAGGTTGTACCCTTGATTAATTGATGTATGTGTACGTGAATCTTTTTATTTTTATTGTATATATGCATGTTTTAGAAAGAGATAGCACTCTAGCTATTCGCATATATATTTACATTGGCATGTATGTATATATATATATATATATATATATATATATATATATATATATGTGTGTGTGTGTGTGTGTGTGTGTGTGTGGTTTGTTATTGCTCAATTTTAGTCGTAGAATTTCAATGTATTTTTGTTTTGGGATTGTAACAAGAAGGGTGGCCTATCATCGCCATAATTCCTTTTTGGTAGTTGCTAAGTTTTTTTAAATTTGTTGTTGTAATAATAAAAAATAAGTTGCCCTATATTGTAATAAAAAAAATTGGAGTATTTTTTTTATTTAAAATTCTTCTTTAATACATTCAAGTATCGAAGACTCAAAGTTTTGAAGAATTGGAAGCAACCGGAACAAGTTTGGGACAGTGCGAGCCATAGCAACAAGCGTGTGTGCGAAGAGCACGCGGCCACGTTTGTTGTGGCATAGGCTGCGCACGGCAGCCCCATGAAATCCATGGACTGCGCTTGTGAGCCCCTTACGGGGTTGTGGCATGCGCATACCCATAGCAGGAAGCCAAGGGTGTGCAGTCCATGGGAGGCAACCGAGGGAGTCCAAACGACGAAGGTCGCGTGAAGACTTGTTTTCCAAGAAAGGGGTTTTTTGTATTCCAAGACATGTAATTTACTTGCTTTTCTTGGATGGACCAAAATTGTAGCTATTTATATTTTTGTAAATATTGCAATGTTTGTCATTGTTTGATGACATGTCATGCAAAATAGGAGTGCCACTCATATATCTCTTTTTGTATGAACATGCAGAATAGGAGTGCCACTCATATATCTCTTTTGGTATGAACATGCATTGAATGATTTCGGTATCTAATTGGCATCTAGATAACTTAGTAAATCATTCTATGGAATTCGATCACACGCCTTAAATAATTGAGTGGGAGAAGTTGTTCGGAACACCTACGGCCTCCAAGTTTAGTTAAGTTTTATGTTTCGTGTAATAACCCCCCAAGGGGTATTCATGAATGGAATTTTGTAAAATACTTCCTTACAAGGATAGACTAGACAATTAACCCAAATGATATCTACCCCCAAATAAGGGATATTTGTGAGGGAATATATTGAAGGTCGATAACTTGGTAACACACTCAATGTGATTTTATTAATATCCTCCCAAGAGTTCTTGTTAATAAAATTGCAATGCTAAAATTGAAAACGTTGGTTGATATGTTAACAATTAGGTGGGACCTAGTTCAACTAGTAAGTGGTGTGAACTCCCAAATGAGGCGCGACATTTATGGGTGTTGGATCACCGTTGAATTTTTACGATTGAATTGTTTTATTTAATTCAAGATAAATATTCAAAAGTGATTTATCATGACTGTTTACTTATATAATTTTTGTTATTAAAAATAAATCATAACCCCATCCCTAATCAATATCCTAAAAGATAATACTTTAACTTATAATAATTATGTCATATGGAAAAGGAATATTGGGTTGTTATTGCAAGCTGAAAAGTATAAGTTCATTCTGTATACTCCTAAACCACCTACTCTTGCTAATGAATCTACTCAGGAGTAAATAGATGATTATCAGCAGTGGGAGTCTTCAAATGAGATGGCTAAATGTACGTTACATTATGGCCACCATCTCCGATGTGTTGTAACAGCAACATGAAGGAATGGAGACTACTGCCGATATAATGATGTCTCTAGAAAAGATGTTTGCTATGAGGTCTAGGATGACTAGGGGAGAGGCACTGACTTCTTTTAAGAATCTTAGGATGAAACCTGGACAGGCTGTGAAAGATCACATCATGAAAGTCATAGCATATCTCAACATTGCTGAACTGAATGGTGCTGAGATAGATGATGAGATGAAAATTGACAAGATTTTCAACTCACTATCATATTCCTTTGATCAATTCAAGTTGGACTACACCTTGAATAATAAGGAATGCACCTTGCATGGCCTAATGCAAGATGATCAAAGCACCGAGAAAATCCTTGTGTAAGGCAAGGGTTAAGAGATTCATATGGTTAGTAAAGTAACTGTTGAAACCCGTAGGAAGGTCAAGAAACAACAGAGGAAAAATCAACTTGGGTGTAACTATAAGGGGTTTTGGGAAAGGAAAAGATTGAATGAGAATGAATTCAACTTGCATTTAGACAACAGAGTGTTGGTGTCTACTAGTGTAGTGGGAGATATTATAGTCAATCTAGATTCTAGTAGGCACTTAGATTTGATAAATATTTATTATGTACCTGAATTCAAGAAAAATTCAATTTCAGTTTCTTGTTTAAATAAATTTGGTTATTCGATTACTTTTAATAAAGCCTTTATTATTAGTAAGATTAACAAAATCATTTGCAAAGGTACATTGGAAAACGGTTTATTCTATTTGCATAGAAATATCTCTCACTTGTTAGAAACGGAATCAACAGAACCTAATCATAAAAGAGTAAAATTATCAAAAGATGAAACCTACCTATGGCATTTGCGCCTAGGTCATATTAACCTTAATAGGATTAAAAGATTGGTTAGTGATGGACCACTAAGTGACTTAAAGGTTGATGATCTACCAACTTGTGAATCTTGTTTCGAAGGTAAAATGACCAAAAGTTTGTTTACGACCAAAGGCACAAGAGCCATCAAATGTTTAGGATTGATACAAACCGATGTGTGTGGACCTATGAGCATTCAAGAAAGAGGTGGATATGAGTACTTCATCACTTTCATGGATGATTTTTAGTGGTGGAGAATATCTATCTGGTGAGTTTTAGTAATATCTTATTGATAATGGGATAATTTCTCAATTTTCTGCACCAGGTACACCTCAACAAAATGGGGTGGTAGAAAGGAGAAATAGAACTCTTTTTGACATGGTTAGGTCTATGTTAAGTTATTCAACACTTTCTAATTCTTTTTGGGGATATGTTTTACAAACTGCTATGTACATTCTAAATGATGTACCATCTAAGTCAGTTCCTAAAACACCGCATGAGTTATGGACTAGATGAAAGCCTAGTTTACAACACTTAAAGATATTTGGATGCCATGTGCATGTGTTAAAAGGAAAGATAGAAAAGAAGGAGTACCGTTCAGAAACATGCATATTTGTAGGGTATCCAAAAGGAATAAAAGGATATTATTTCTATAGTCCTTCATATCATAAAGTATTTGTTTCAACAAATGCCAAATTTCTGGAAGATGACTATATGAATAATTTTGTGCCTAAAAGTAGAATTGTCCTGAATGAGCTTTCAAGAGATACAATTCCACAAGAGGTTTCACAACCAAGCCCAATTGTAAGTTTTGTACCAATACAAGATCAACAATCTACCATACCTCATTACAGTGAGAGGTTTGTAGACAATCCGAGAGATACATCGGTCTAGGAGAAGCTGTAGAGAATCTTACGAACGATGATGATCCCTATACGTACAAGGAAGCAATGGAAGATGGTGATTGTCGACATTGGCAAAAGGCAATGCAATCCAAAATTGAATCTATGTTCAAAAACAAAGTCTGGTCTCTTGTAGACTTGCCTAAAGGGATAAAACACATCGGGTGCAAGTGGGTATACAAGAGGAAAAGAGGAATGGATGGAAATGTGGAAACCTTTAAAGTTAGATTGGTAGCTAAAGGTTATAAATAGAAGGAAGGTATCGATTATAAAGAAACCTTCTCTCATATGGCCATGCTTAAACCCATTAGGATACTTTTATCCATTGCAGCATCTCTAAGCCTAGAGATTTGGCAAATGGACATCAAAACAGTTTTCCTTAATGGAAGTCTTGACGAAAGCATCTATATGATACAACCAGATGGATTTATTGAAAAAGACCATGAGGAAAGGGTTGCAAGTTGCAAAAATCCATATATGGATTGAAGCAAGTATCCAGATCCTGGAACATAAGGTTCGATCAAGCTGTGAAAAGTTTTGGATTTATTCAAAACCTTGATGAACCATGTGTATAAAAAAGGATTAAAGGTGACAAGTTGGTTTTTCAAGTTCTTTACGTTAATGATATACTATTCATCGGAAACGATGTAGGTGTATTTATATTAGTAAAAGAATGATTAGCAAAACTATCTGATATTAAGGACTTAGGAGAAGTAAGTTATAAGCTTGGTATCCAAGTCATAAGGGATAGAAAGAATAGAATGATTGCATTATCCTAAGCTTCATACATAGATAAAACCTTGTCTAGGTTTTCCATGCGAGATTCTAAGAAAGGTATGTTACCTTTCAGACATGGAATCAAACTTTCTAAGGAACAAGTTCCTAAGAATGAGCATGAAGAGCAATTCATTAGTAGGGTTCCATATGCATCGGCATTTGGAAGTCTCATGTATGCAATGCTCTATACTAGACCAGATATTTATTTTGTTGTGGGCATAGTTAGTAGATTTCAATCGAAGCCTGGTCCTGATCACTGGATGGAAATCAAGCATATTTTTAGGTATCTCAGAAGAACAAGTGACTATATGATTGAATACTCTGGAGGGGATTTAATTCCAGTTGGGTATACAGATTTTAATTTTCAGTCAGATTCTAACTCCAGGAGATCAATATCAGGATCTGTGTTTAGTATTAAAGGAGGCGCAGTTATATGGTGGAGTATCAAGCAATCTTGTATTGTTGATTCCACCATAGAAGCCAAGTATGTTGCCAAATGCGAGACTGCTAAAGAGGCTATCTGGCTTCGCCAATTCTTGATTGACTTGAAAGTGGTTCCTGATACGAATAAGCAGATCACTATCTATTATGACAATAGTTTAGCAGTGGCTAATTCGAGAGAACCAAGAAGTCATAAGAGAGGGAAACACATTGAAAGAAAGTATCACCATCTGAGGGAAATTGTGCAAAGGGGTGACGTGACGTTTACCAAGATCACGTCAATAGATAATCTAGCAGGATCCCTTTACAAAGGCTCTTCCACAAATGTGTTTTGATCGGCATCTAGAAAACATGGGAATGAGAGATATAACACATTTGTTATAGAACAAGTAGGATATTATTGGGATTATGCTTAATATCAAGAGTATAATAATGTATTTGACAATCTTTTCATATTAATAAATTGATTTCTAGTTTAACAAATCTTTTAGCATTTATAGTTTAATTATTATAATTGTCAAAAGTAAATAATCATAAGGTCAAAAGACTACGAGAAAAGAAAAATTGTTCATACATCTAGATATGTATGAGGTAGACACAATTCTTTAGTTAGTCTTGAATAATATTCACAACTTAAGAAAAAGGTTGGGCATCTTTATCTTGTCAAAGTTATAGATTCTTTTACTAGCATTTGAGTGGGATCAAATGTGTTATGATGAGTCTAAAATCTTTAAAGTGTGGTATCTTTGGGCAAAAGAATCTAGTGCACTTGGTGCATTGAATTGGATCACAATGAAATACTTTAGCTGTAACCGTCAATGGATAAAAGTTTTCATTTGAAGACAATCGGAGAGTCTATCTCAATCTTGATATAAATTATGGACTTATGGTTGCAAGTGTTATCATTTGAGCCATCAATGAGTACGATTATATATCATAGTCTATCCTCGATAGTTTGGTGGTATTCATTTGTTAATCGATAGAGGACTTCATTTATAGATATGGATATCATGGCTCCATTTATTAAATGAGAGTAGAATATCATCATATGGATGTTTTGAGGTATTGTATATTAAATCTTAACGTTAAGTTTTCAATATTGTCTATTGAAACATGGCTTCTGGACAAGTCAAAATATCCAAGTTCAAAATGTGGCCATATGAGAAAATATGATAACTTGGAGAGCTATAGGCTGTCTATGAGCTCTTGGCGATTACTGGTATGCTTCATGAGGATACACTTTCTCCTTTTAGATTGTCTAGGGTATGAATGAGAATTTATTTAAGAGTTCAATTTTAGTTCTTTAGTGGAATGAACTAAAATTAATAGATTGAACCTTAGTAAATCATTTATTGATTGTGATTATGTTATGTCTATAGGGAAAAGAACGGTTCAAAAATGCAATGGAAGCGTGAGAAAATCGAAATTAGGGTTTGCGTATAAATAAAAAATTTCCCATTATGCAACGAGAACCTTAACCTAGATTAATTGATATCTATAAAAGTATCGTACATTTTCCTCGTGACTATTGAACAAGTGCCGAATTAATTCCGTAAGATCTTCCAATCCAATCACGAACATGAATCACCTTGGAGTGTGGGCTCCCTTTCTTTAAATTGTGTACCTGAGGATGGAGACAAAGCAAAATCTTTTCTTTGTTAGTTACAAATATCCTCCAAGAGAAAAATCCAAGAACGTCTGGTCACTTGTGAATTATCAATCAATTTGATTGAAACTCGCATGAACCTTGATTTGATGTTGTACACAAAACCCTTTTGATGTAAAGGATATTAGTATACTATCGAAAACAAAAATGTTCCCCTTTTTTTCTCTACTTGGCCGAATTCACACACTATTGTTTAGAGATGAACGAATTTTGTCTAGAGTAAAATCAGATTTTTCTCCCTCAAAATTCCTATGATGGCCGAATTCTTCTCTTAGAATAACAAGGTTGGCTGAAATTCAACTCTAATTGCCTTAGGGCTGGGCGAAATTCTCATGCACATATATATAGGATCATAAATCCTCTCCTAAGAATGATTTACTTGATTTGCAAGAATCCTTTCCTTAGGTGGATTTATTTGTTAGTTAGAATCTTTATCTAAAAGGAAATCTATCCTCTCCCATATTACATATGTGTTGGCCGAATTTTACCTCTTTGATGTAGATTAGGAGAGTTTATTCTTTCCTAAGAAGGATTACTTGATGGACAAGAATCCTATCCTTAGGTAGATTAACTTGGTGGTTAAGAATCCTTTTCAAAGAAGAATTCTACCACTAAGTAGTTTTACTTGGTGACCAAGAATCCTTTTCCAAAAAGAATTTTTTCCTATACCAAGACTCCTAATCCAACTCAATAGTGTATTTGTAACCATATTAAAGACTTCCTAATTTGATTAGATAAATAATTCTTTTTATTTATCTACTTATCAAATATAGTCTTTAACATTAATTATACTACCAATAATAGTATAGTTTTAGGAGACCATCTCCTACTAGGAAAAAGACTTTTAATTAAATAATTAATTAATTTCTATTTAATTAAATAATAAAATAATATAATATATTTAAGCTATTTCTTAATAGCCTTTGCCGCCCATTCCATATATAAGGGACATATATTATTTTTCTTATTTTATTAAATCCATTGGACCTTAATAAAAAGTCCACATGTGAACTAGACCTATTCTTACCAAAAGAAACAAGTTCTCATGCCTTATTACAATTCTAGATGGACCCTTTAATTGGTCCGGTAGAATATATCAAGTGATCCATGCAAGTTCGTGTGGATTGGGGATCTTGGCGGGCTATCTAAATTTAAGCTCCAATAGACACAACCCAATCACAATCAATAAATGATTCACTTAGGTCCGATCTATTTAATTTTAGTTCATTCCACTAAAGAACTAAAATTGAACTCTTAAATAAAGATAGAATAAGTTGATGTTACTCATTCATACCCTAGACAACCTTATTGGAGAAAGTGTATCCTCGTAAAGAAAACCAGTAATCGCCAAGAGCTCATAGACCGCCTATAGCTCTCCATGTTACCATATTAACTCATATGACCACATTTTGAACTTGGATATTTTGACTTGTCCAGAAGCCATGTTTCAATAAACACTATTGGAAACTTAACGTTAAGATTTAATATTCAATACCTCAAAACATCCGTATGATGGTATTCTACTCTCATTCAATAAATGGAGCCACGATGTCCATATCTATAAATGAAGTCCTCTATCGATTAACAAATGAATACCACCAAACTATCGAAGATAGACTATGCTATATAATCGTACTCATTGATAGCTCAAATGATAACACTTGCAACCATAAGTCCATTATTTATCACAAGATTGAGATAGACTCTCCGATTGTCTTCAAATGAAAACTTTTATCCATTGACGGTTCTAGATAAAGCATTTCATTTTGATCCTATTCAATGCATCCAGTGCACTAGATTCTTTTACCCAAAAACACCACACTTTGATGATTTTAGACTCATCATAACACATTTGATCCCACTCAAATGCTAGCAAAAGAATCTACAACTTTGACAAGATAAACGTGCCCAACCTTCTTTCTTAAGTTGTGAATATTATTCAAGACTAACTAAAGAATTGTGTCTACCTCATACATATCTAGATGTATGAACAATTCTTCTATTTTCATAGTCTTTTGACCTTATGATTATTTAATTTTGACAATTATAATAATTAAACTCTAAATGCTATAAGATTTGTTAAACTAGAAATCACTTTATTCATATGAAAAGATTGTTAATTACAATATTACACTCTTGTTATCGAGCATAATCCTAACAATGTATATTGAAGCTTAAATTTAGATAGCCCGCCAAGATCCCCGATCCACACGAACTTGCAGGGATCACTCGATATATTCTACCATACCAATTTAGGGGTCCATCTAGAATATTATTAAGGCATGTGGACTTGTTCCTTTTTGTAAGAATGGGTCTAGTTCATATATGGACTTTTTATTAAGTTCCAATGGATTTAATAAAATAAAAAAAATAATATATATGCCTATAATGTCATGGGCGGCAAGGCTAATATATAAAAGCCTAATATATTATTTTATTTAATTATTTAATTAAATGGAAAATAATTAAATTATTGATTAATTAATTATTTAATTAAAAGTCAAAATCTTTTTTCCTAATAGGAGAAGGTCTTCTAATATTATACTATTGTTGGTAGTATAATTAATATTAATGTCTATATTTGATAAGTAGATAAATAAAATGAATTATTTATCTAGTCACATTATGAAGTCTTTAATATGGTCACAAATACACTAATGAGTTGGATTATGAGGCTTGGTGTAGGAATGAATTCTTTTTGGAAAAGAATTCCTGGTCACTAATTAAATCCACCTAAGAATAGGATTCTTGCCTACCAAGTAAATCCTCTTTATGAGAGGATTTGTGAACCTATAAATATAGGTTGTAAATTTCGACCAAGCCTTAGTTTTTGGTGTGAGAATTTGTTTTTTTTTTTTACTGTTATAAAAAATAAATAAACTTTATCTAACTCATTGTGTGAAGAATTTGGTCAAGCGTAGAGAAAAGATTGAACATTTTTTTTTTTCGATAGTACACTAGTATCATTTGCATCAAAAGGGTTTTGTGTACAACATCGAATCAAGGTTCAGGCGAGTTTCAATCAAACTAATTGGTAATTCACAAGTGACCGGACGTTTTTGTTTTTCTCTTGGAGGATTATTGTGACTAACAAAGAAAAAGATTTTGTTTGTTTCCATCCTCAGGTATACAATTTAATGAAAGGGAGCCCACACTCCTAGGTGATCCACGTTCGTGATTGGATTGGAAGATCTTACGTATTTAATTCGACGTTAGTTCAATCGTCACGAAAAAAAAGGTACGATACTTTTTATATACATCAATTAATCTTGGGTTAAGGTTCTTGTTCTTGTAAAGGGAAAAAAAATTATTTATACACTCCTAATTTTTACGCTTTCGTTGCGTGATTTTCCCATACACTTGGTTAAACAAGGGTTTATATCTAAACTCACAGCTCCTGGAACACCACCGTAGAATGGTGTTGCAGAGAGAAGAAACATGACCCTGATAGAAATGGTGAGATCTATGATTAGTTTCTCATCATTACCAAACACTTTTTAGGGTTATGCACTATAGACGGTGGCCTACATAGTGAATGAAGTTCCATCCAAATATATTCCTAAGACTCCTCTAGAGTTATGGAATGGTCGTAAAGCTAGTTTCTGGAATTTTCGATATGGGGGTGGTCCAATACCTGTGCTGAAGAACAAAAGTGGAAAGTTGGAACCTCGTTCATAGGTATGTCTATTTGTAGGTTATTCCAAAAAGACTAGAGGAGGACACATCTATAGTCCTCAAAATAACTAAGTGTTTGTATCAACAAATGCAATGTTTCTTTTGGAAAACTATATAAGTGATTATAAGCCTTAAAGTAAGATTGTATTAAATGAATTAGAACCTTGTGCGACCTGTGCTCAATCAACTAAAGTTGTTGACAAAGTTGTTGTTCCATCAACGTCTGGTCGTCAGAACACGTTACCACCTAGACGTAGTGATAGAGTTGTACGACAACCTAATCATTATTTAGGTATTAGAGAGGCGTATTATGTCATCTCTGATGACAATGTAGATGGTCCATTATCATTTAAGCATGCAATGGAAGATTATGACAAAGAGGAATGGCTTAAGGCCATGAATCTAGAGATGGAGTCTGTGTACTCTAACTCGGTCTGGGAACTTGTAGACTTACCTGATAAGATAAAACCCATGTGGTGTAAGTGGATCTATAAGAGAAAGAGATGAGTAAATGGTAAGGTATAAACCTTCAAAGCAAGGCTAGTGGAAAAGGGTTATACGTAATAGGATAGTGTCCATTATAAAGAGACATTCTCGTCAATGGCTATGTTTAATTCTTTTAGGATACTCTTATCCATTGCAGCCTATTTTGACTTCAAAATTTAACAAATAGACATCAAAGCTGCATTCTTGAATGACAATCTTGATGAGAGCATCCATATGATGCAACCAAAGGGATTCATGTCCCAAGATCAAGAGAATACAAACTGCAAAAGTCTATTATGGATTGAAGCAAGCATCTTGATCTTGGAACAATAGGTTTTATACTGCCATCAAAACCTATGGTTTCGAGCAAAACGTTGATGAACCTTGTGCCTACAAGTGTATTGTTGACAATAAAGTAGTTTTCTTGGTACTTTACGTTGATGATAGCCTACTTATTGGGAATGACATAGGAATATTATCATAAGTAAAGAGATGGGTCGCTAACCAATTCCAAATGAAAGATTTGAGATAGGCAAGTTATATTCTAGGGATCCAATTAATAAGGGATCACAAAAACAAACTGTTAGCATTGTCTCAGGCATCGTATATCGATAAGATACTTGTGTGATTCTTGATGGAGAACACCAATAAAGGTAATTTACCTTCTAGGCATGGAGTTCACTTGTCAAATGAACAGTGTCCTAAAACACCTTATGAAATTGAGGATATGAGACAGTTTCTTTATGCGTCAGTAGTGGGCAGTCTCATGTATGCTAAGTTAGGCATGAGACCTAACATCTGCTTTGTAGTAGGAGTAGCCAGCAGATTCCAGTCTAACTCAGGATTGGATCATTAGGTAGTTGTGAAGTATCTTTGATGAATAAGAAACCATATACATGTATATTCATAATAAGATTTGATCACGTTAAGATATACGAAATCTAAGTTTTAGTCAGATAGGGCTTCTAAGAAATCAACATCTGGGTCAGTATTCACCCTTTGTGATTGAGCCATAGTGTAGAGGAGTGTTAAGCAATCTTGTATTGATGATTCCACCAGAGAGGCTAGATATGTAGCGACATGTGAAGCAGCTAAGGAGGTTGTATGGCTCTGTAAGTTTTTGAGTGTTCTGGAAGTTGTTCCAGATTTGGATAAGCCCACACGCATTATTATGATAATAGTGGTGTTATGGTTAATTTCAAAGAACCTAGAATCCATAAAAGAATGAAGCATATAGAGAGAAAATATCATCTCATCAGGAAGATAGTGCATAGAGGAGACGTGACCATGACTAAGATCGTGTCGCAGATCAACCTGGTTGATCCGTTTACAAGGACCTTAAAGGATAAAGTGTTTGGAGGTCACTTAGAGGGTCTAGGATTACGAGAGATGTCCTACCTACTTTGGTGCAAGTGGGGGATTGTTAGTGTTTATGCCCTAAAGCTTGTGATATTGAGTTATTAACATCAGTACGCTTATATCATATGTGGAAAACATGCAAGATTGCAGGATGTAATTTTATGTTGAGTATATGGTGTAATATACAGAAGGATTCAGTTTGAGGCATTCAATATAAAGAGTCCGTAAAGAGTAAATAAAGTTGGGTACTTTGATTCTGGTTAATCTACAGTTGCGGTCCATTTTGTAATGTATGGTGGTCTTATCATAGACTATTCATGTAGCGACGTGGGTCATAGCTCGGAAGGCTTAGTGGTGAAATCGGAATCAAAGTTTCAAGACAATCAAGTATAGTTTAAGTTTTTTCATGCGTGTATATACAAAGATCGGTTCCGAAAATATGTTTTCTAAAGGAAAAGTTTTGAAACCTACATATATTCCACTGCTCATTTTTTTTTCGAACCCCTAATTTTTCTCTACACTCACATCTTTATATATATATATATATATATATATATATATATATATATATATATATATATATACTCTTCCTAATCTTCTATATTTTGATGTCTGTGAATGCAATGATAAGTGTAATTTTTAAAAATATGTTATTAATAAATCATCAAATCTCATTTACATATTATTCATCTCTAATCTTGGTCATAGAGTGACTGCTTATAACCATACTTATATTCAATCTCAAATCCCACATAGGATAAATAAGAGAAGTGAAGAGTGACCTACCTATATAAAAAGGAGGATAATGCATAGAAAAATATATCTACTTGGACAAGAGTTGTGGGCCACGACCCAATGCTCTACAATGTCCATTCTTTTTTAAGCATTTTATTTTTATAAATAAAGTGTTATTTTTTTTAATAAGTTTTTTTTTTTAAACTGCTGATTCCAATCAGGTTCGAACTGGGCGGTTCCTAAAAAACTGGAATCGGAAACGGAGCTGCCTTGGTTCCAGTTTCGGTTTTGATTTTTCCAATTAGGTTTGCTGGTTCGAATCGAACCGGTGCCATGTCTAGTTCTAACACACATTAGAGGAGAAAGATATAAACTAATTTACATATTTAATGTAATGTAAACAAATATAATGAACATTAGAAACTCATATCAATGAGATATAGTTTAGTAATGAATGACGCTCATTTAGTCTAACAATGTCTCAGATATGAGTGGCTGACACCAAAGGTTTATATAAAATTAAAAATAGAGAGTTTATATTCTTACACAACATATTCCTCTTATCATATTGGTGAATTCCCTATTGTTTGAATAGTTGAGTCGCCCTCATCGAATGTGGTATATATATACAAAAAATTTCAAGTCAGTGCTCACTGATATAAATTTATCAGTGCGTTAGATGTGGACCATTAGATTTACATACTTTGACTCAAAGTGTATGCACTTGTCAAAGCTTCTCCATAATCAATAGTCCACATGAAACACACTGATATAAGTTATATCAGTATGCACTGGTAGGAAAACCATTATATATATATATATATATATATATATATGTGTGTGTGTGTGTGTGTGTGTGTGTGTGTTTGTATAAATTGTGAAACATACCCAAGAGTTAGAGATCTTTAGTAAAAAGATCAATAAAACTAATGTCCTGCCCATATAGATTTTTAACTCAATTAAAACTCTTGCCCTAGATTGCCCTAATTTTACAAAGTCGACCTTGAAAGACAAAGATAGGGCAAAATCTTCACATACGAGAGGGAAAATTGTGAAGAATTGTAACAAAATCCTTTTTTTTTGGATCTTTTTGAAGAATTGCTTTGGATCTGCTATGAGGAGAATTTCTTTTACATTTACTGTGGGGAGAAGCAGCTAGTGTTTGATAAACTGATTTTTAAGAGTGTTGTAAGAACCAAAAGAACTTTCAATGTGTTTGGTAAACTGGAAGTAAAAAGTTGCAAGACCCATAATTTAATTATAGTCTAACTGTTTCCAAAGGCGTTTAAGTTTTAATAAAAAAAATACTTATGTTTTATAAATTATACAGTTATTGGGGGTTAAAGTTTTAAAATATAGATAAGAGTTTAAAATGTGTCTTTTGTATTTAAAATAACTCCTTAGTTTTTTTAAAAAAATATTATTGATAACAATAACAACAGAAGATAGGGATTCTGATTTTAATTTAAGAATCCTATTTGCTGTTAAACACTTTGATTTAAAATACTATCACTCTCCATATATACAAAAATCTAAAAATTTCTTTGAACGTAAAGTGAGAGGAAGGAAGGAAAAAAAAAATCTTCATACTTTTAACAAGAACTTGTTTTCAAGAAAGAAGAGAAAGACGTCTTCAAGGTGTGTTTTTCTTTTTTTGTTTTATGTGTTTTAGTTACTACTTACACGCTTAGAGTAAACATTTGGGTTTTTATTGTGTTGTAATCATGGAAACCTATTATAGTGATTTCTGAGTTATTATCTTCCGATACAAATGTATTTAGAACTGACCAGTGATTTTTACGAAATTTATAGTTACTTTATCTATTATATTTTTGTAAATTTTTTTTGATAATTTGAACTAGACTACCTAAGGGTTCTAAATAAATTTGTTTTGTTTCAAAATATTAAGTAATTTAATTTCTATGAATTTTTGAGTTTGAAATAGTATTACTGAAAATATCAGTTTTTATAACTTGGTCTGAATTCGAAAATACATTTTGCTGTGTAAACATTGTTTAGAAATTATGGAATTTAGTAAAACTGTTTAAAACCATGTTAAAAAGGTTTAATAATTTATTTCAATATTTTAATAGTTTTATTTAAATTAGTTATGAATTTTCGAAAACAGATACTACAATCTGCCCAGTATTAGACAGATTCTTGTAACCAAAAATATAAATACTTTAGAAATATGCATCAGAATTATTTAGCCTTCAAACTTTTATTTTAAAATAATATATGTATTATTTATGTTTTGGTAAATATTTTATGTCAATTTAAGTTTCTTATAACTTTTAAAAATTCAAACGGCGAGTAGTGTTCATGACTATCTATCATCAGACAGCCCTGAATACTACGAAACTTAAAATATTTTAAGGTACTTACGAATATTATTAAATTCTGAAATTTTTTATATCAATATATATGTTTGTCAAAAGTTCTTTTACAAAATTTTAGAATTTTTTAGTGTGTTCATAATAAATTAAAAATCGTACATTGAACACTATACGACTTTCAAATCAGCACTGGTTAGTTCTAGTACTAGGATTTCGGTTTGTGAAGCGATAAATCAGACCTTTTTCCAGTCCTAGATATGAATTAGACTCTGATAATTGTATAATTATATGGTTTTAGGTTAAGGATTGGATTATTAGCTTCATGGGTTATTGCTCTAATTTGATTTGCTAAGAGGTAAGTATACTAGACCCATTTTCAAAACGGAATCACAATGTTATATGTATATGAATGCTTTTGAAATGTATATGAATGTTTTTGAAATATGATTGTGAATGATTTGAAATGTGTTCAAAATTCTCTGATATGTAATAAGTATGCAATTTTAAATGTTAATATATAGTACCATATAATGTGTTTTCGCTAGGCTACTTTGTTTATTATCGCTAGTAGGAAACTATGTGAATTTGTGTAGAGCCATATGTGATATGTGATTTGTTATGTGTGGTATATGGGAAGTGTCTCTAGAGTTCTCTAGGGACCAAAGAGTCTTCACATTCGTTTGTCGACGTATTAGTGCACGTGGGAGGACTCGTAGATGATCACGACGAGGGTCTGGCTCTTACCTTCGGGCATGAGTGTATTTTTTTATTTTTTTTAAATCCTCACTTGCACCTCCTCTGTATACATTAGTTGCCGACGGGTGACTTTGGCTCCTCTCTGTGATATGTGAAAATTCCTACTATGGAATAATGGATAAAAGGAACCTAGCAAAATTAAATAAGTATATGATTTGAATGGTTTATGACCTGAGTTTGAAATTTATGACACTTCTTATTTTTGTGTTATTTTCATATAAGTATAAAACATGTTTAGTATACTTACTGAGTTTACAAACTCACTTAGTTCATTGTGATTCCAGATTCCTAAGGTTGTATTTTACACGTAGCATGGATTGGTATCTCGGAGGAGTTCAATTCTTGGTTCCCTAGGAGATAGGAGTTTATATAGTTTCATAATAAGAAAAAATATTATGAACTTTGAGAGATTTCTTTTATTATTTCGATTTTATTTTGAAGGTTTTCTTAGATATTTAATAATAAGTAAGATGATGTCTTGGCTTTCGGGTTGGGGCGTGACGATTTTGGTATTAGAGCCTGGTTTAAGATTTTGGATGCCTATAGTTAGAAATTTATTTTGGGAACCAAGTGAAATGCCAATTCTTTTGAGTTAGTATAGTTTGCAATGCTTATAGGATTATATGTTTATGATAATTTAGCCTAGCATGTATATAACGTGTAACCTTGTTTATTACTCTATAGTTGAATATTAAGGATGCACCTCGTAGAGTTGGTCAGAGAGTTACTGGTAGGGGTACAATTGGTGGACAAATTGGTAGGGGTGTTGATACATGTAGAGTTATTGGTGCGGGTCAGCAGGATGAAGCAATCAACTTCCAGAATTTTGTTCAGGCTATGACCACTGCTATTTAGAGAGGTAACTGAACTTAATTGCAGATGGTAGAACAATTCAGAAGGCTTCATCTTCCATCATTTGAGGGAACAACAAACCCACTTGTCGCGGATGAGTGGCTCTGAGAGTTAGAGAAGGTGTTTACCTTCATTAACTGTACTGATGATCAGAAGGTCGCTTGTGCAGTACTTATGCTCAAGGGTGATGCTGGACATTTGTGGGAAATGATTAATCGAGCTTACAATGTGCCTAACAATCCAATCACTTGGGCAGGTTTAGGGAGCTCTTCAATCGAAAGTATTTCCTAGAGGAGTTGAGGAATGAAAAGGAAGATGAGTTCATCGGGGCGATTCAAGGCTCTATGAGTCTAGTCGAGTATGAGAGGAAACTTGAACAGTTGTCTCGTTTTGCTCCATATTTGATTGATACCGAGCAACGTAAGATCAACCGTTTTGTTGGGGGTTTGAAACCAGACATTAGAAAACATGTACGGGTTTTAGGGTTTAGAACTTCTGCTGAGGTGTTACAGAAAGCTCAGATTCTGGCATGGGAAGATGAAATTGCAAGCAATTCAAAGCCGAAGGAGAAAGTTCAGGGTCCTCCGCAGAAGAAGCCATGGAATAAGAACTTTCAAGGTAAGAATGATAACAGGAACCGTGGCCAAAAGAGGCAGAGAGAAAAGGACGTTGAAAAGAAAGATTTTCCCATTTGCGAGACTTGTGGCAAGAAGCATGGAGGAGTTTGTTTCAGTAAGATTGGGGCATGTTTCAAATGTGGAAAGTCTGGTCATGTTATTCAAAATTGCCCAGAGGTGAAGAAATATCAGATAGCACAAAGGAAGGACCAGAAAACTCAGAGTAGAGTGTATGCTCTTACCAGACAGGAAGCATAAGCTTCTACATAAGTGGTGACAGGTATTGTCCCTATATCTGGACACCTTGCTTTTGTATTGTTTGATTATGGTTCTACATATTCATTTGTATCACGCACCTTTGCTGGAAAGATTGATTGTGCACCTGATTTGTTAGAGCACGAGTTATGTGTTGTTATCCCTTCAGGGGATTCTTTGTATGACAATGATGTTTTGAGATCGTGTAGAGTTCAGATAGGGAGCAATGTGTTAAAGGCAAATTTGATTATTTTAGACATGAGTGATTTTGACTTCATTTTTGGTATGGATTGGCTATCTGCTTATCACGCTAATGTCAAATGCTTTGAGAAGGAAGTAATATTTTTGTTTTATATTTTGAACTAGACTACCTAAGGGTTCTAAATAAAAAAAAATCATTTCAAAATATTAAGTAATGTAATTTCTATGAATTTTTTATTTTGAAACGGTATTGCTGAAAATATCAGCTTTTATAACTTGGTCTAACTTCGAAAATACATTTTGCTGTGTAAAACTTGTTTAGAAATTCTGGAATTTTTAAAAATATTTAAAAACATGTTAAAAGGGTTTAAAATGTTATTTCAATATTTTTAGGGTTTTATTTAAATTAGTTATGAATTTTCGAAAATGGATACTACAATCTGCCCAGTATTAGACAGATTCTTGTAACCAAAAGTATAAATACTTTAGAAATATGCATCCGAATGATTTTGCTTTGAAACTTTTATTTTAAAATCATATATGTGTTATTTATGTTTTGGTAAAGATTTTATGTCAATTTAAGTTTCTTATAAGTTTTAAAAATTCAAATGGCGAGTAATGTTCAGGACTGTCTATCATCAGACAGCCCTGAATACTACGAAACTTAAAATATTTTAAGGTACTTACGGATATTATTAAATTCTGAAATTTTTTATATCACTATATATGTTTGTTAAAAGTTCTTTTACAAAATTTTAGAATTTTTTAGTGTGTTCATAATAAATTAAAAATCGTACATTGAACACTATACGGCTTTCAAATCAGCACTAGTTAGTTCTAGCACTAGGATTTCGGTTTGTGAAGCGATAAATCAGACCTTTTTCCAGTACTAGATATAAATTAGACTCTGATACTTGTATGATTATATGGTTTTAGGTTAAGGATTGGATTATTAGCTTCGTGGGTTATTGCTCTAATTTGATTTGCTAAAAGATAAGTATACTAGACCCATTTTCAAAACGGAATCACAATGTTATATGTATATGAATGCTTTTGAAATGTATAAGAATGTTTTTGAAATATGTTTGTGAATGATTTGAAATGTGTTCAAAATGCTCTGAAATGTAATAAGTATGCAATTTTAAATGTTAATATGTGGTACCATATAATGTGTTTTCGCTAGGCTACTTTGTTTATTATCGCTAGGAGGCAACTATGTGAATTTATGTAGAGCCATGTGTGATATGTGATTTGTTATATGTGTGGTATATGGGAAGTGTCTCTAGAGTACTCTAGGGACTAAAGAGTCTTCACATTCGTGTGTCGACGTATTAGTGCATGTGAGAGGACTCGTCGATGATCACGACGAGGGTCTGGCTCTTACCTTCGGGTATGAGTGTTTTTTTTTAAATAAAATAAAAAAAGAAATCCTCACTTGCACTTCCCCTGTTTACATTAGTTGCCGACGAGTGACTTTGGTGTTGGAGAATTTTTGGAACCGATAATCGCGGAATCGTTGTGCCTAATAAATGCTCATAACTCATAGCAATTAATAACGTCAATAGCAGAAAAATAGACGAGAGAAAATAAACCAATCACAGTACAAGATTTACGTGGAAAACCCAAATCAGGTAAAAAACCACGGGCCGTCAGAACGACAGAGAAAATTCCACTATATTATAAACTGTTACAACCATATATTCCAGGATTCTCTCTCACACCCAAACCTCAAACCTCAAACCTCAAACCACGCTTACAAGATCCTCACCAAGAACCCCACAATATTCCATAGGTCTCTCCTGAATATCACTCACGGATCTCTAACTTGATCCACTGATATTCCCTTAGATCCCTCCACGGATATTCCCACGGGTCTCTCACCCCAATCTCTCTATTACTCTCTGATGTTACATGGTGTTCTTTTTCTCCACACAAAATAACCTAGATACAAGGTCTATTTATACTAATTACAGAGAGTTTAACATAAGAGGAAATCCTACTCCTAAACGTACAAGACTTACTTGTTCCATATAAATACTATTTCCTATTTTTGACAAGTCTTCTTGTTACAGGACTTTCCTATTCTTCATGAAGACAAACTCTTTCCTTTTCTGATTAGCACAAGAACTTCTAGAAGAAAACACTTTCCTATTTCGACGCGCAACATTCCTATTTAGGTAAAATACGTTGTTTCCGCGGTCTAGGTCGCGGTGTGCACCCCGCTTCCTATACCGCGAAAAGTCAATGTCAACTACCGCTCTCTGTGCCGCGGTCCATGCCATTGCCTCCGCCGCGGTCCCCGCCACGCTTGATCTCCTGGACACGACCGCTCTCCATACCGCGGTCTAGGCGCCTGTCTGCACCTCAGTCTACGCCCGAAACCCACCAGACTTCATTTCTTCAATTCTTCTTCGACTTCAAACCTCCCTCAAACACCATCTTCAACTTCCAAACGTTATCTCATGTCTCCAGAAAGTTCCACATCAATTGAGTCTTGTTTGGTTAACATGGGGTTCACTTGAGAATACGAGCCAAAACCTAACAATTCTCCCCTTTGACTTGAATTCTCAAGACCTTTGTCCAGCGCCACAATTCTCATGACCAAGAATCAACATACCCCACCACAATGTATAACCACTTAGGAACGAACCATCCTAAGATTTTTTCTTTCTTTCTTTCTTCCTTTTGCTTTGTGTTCGTTGTTCCGGTACCATGTCAAAAATAACCTACTGAAAAATGTGATGCAACTCCTCACGTCAGATTACTAGGGAGTTCGTCAGCCATCGACATCCTTGTCCACCATACACCTTGCATCACTTTCTGACCAATGCTTTGTGCACAATTATAGACCACTAGCAGCAACATATCCTCTTCCATGGCCAGTGGGGAAAACTACCGAAAGGATAAACATGTCCTTGTATCACCCAATCCTGTGAAAGACCTTCCGTCCTTGCACTACATACCTGGTGAAAGACTTGCTACTAGAACGGGGAGTGCTTTACCGGATAAGCCCCACACCACATCCAGAGACTTCGAGCGTTCAATTTTTTTTTATATTCAATAAACGCTTTGTGTAACCCAGATTGGATCTCCATGTCTTGTACCTATAACCACAAGCCAAAAAAAAAAAAGTTCTCCTTCATCTCTATTTTTCTTTTCATCAAATCCACCGAGTTTGAAACCGCTTTCAAGACATATCTCCTTTGCTAAACCATACTAGGCAATCATTATCATCATCCCAATACCACCAAGTCCTCCATACGATCTACTGTAAAGACTTGTTAAAAAAAATGCCATCGCCGAACCAAGCTACCAAGTCCTCCATGCGACATACTGTAAAGACTTGAAATCGTCATCGTCAACCAAGGCTCTGATACCAATTAATGGAGAAATTTTGGAACCAATAATCACGGAATCGTCGTGCCTAATATATGCCCATAACTCATAGCAATTAATAACATCAATAGCAGAAAAATAGATGATAGAAAATAAACCAATCACAACAGAAGATTTACGTGGAAAACCCAAATCGGGTAAAAAACCACGGGCCGTCAGGACGACAGAGAAAATTTCACTATATGATAAATTGTTACAACCATATATTCCAGGATTCTCTCTCACACCCAAACCTCAAACCACGCTCACAAGATCCTCACCAAGAACCCCACAATATCCCCTAGGTCTCCCCTGAATATCACTCACGGATCTCTAACTTGTTCCACTGATATTCCCTTAGATCCCCGACGGATATTCCCACGGGTCTCTCACCTTGATCTCTCCACTACTCTCTGATGTTACATGGTGTTCTTTTTCTCCACACAAAATAACCTAGATACAAGGTCTATTTATACTAATTACAGAGAGTTTAACATAAGATGAAATCCTACTCCTAAACGTACAAGACTTACTTGTTCCACATAAATACTATTTCCTATTTATGACATGTCTTCTTGTTACATGACTTTCCTATTCTTCAGGAAGACAAACTCTTTTCTTTTCTGATTAGCACAAGAATTTCTAGAAGAAAACACTTTCCTATTTCCACGCGCAACATTCCTATTTGGTTAAAATACGCTGTTTCCGCGGTCTAGGTCGCGGTGTGCACCCCGCTTTCTATACCGTGAAAAGCCACTGTCAACTACCTCTCTCTGTGCCACTGTCCATGCTATTGCCTCCGCCGTGGTCCACACCGCAGTTGATCTCCTGGACACGACCGCTCTCCTTGCCGCGGTCTAGGCACCTGTCTGCACTGCGGCCTACGCCGTGGAACCCACCAAACTTCGTTTCTTCAATTCTTCTTCGTCTTCAAACCTCTCTCAAACACCATCTTCAACTTCCAAACGTTATCCCACGCCTCCAGGAAGTTCCATATCAATTGAGTATTGTTTGGTTAACATTGGGTTCACTTGAGAATACGAGTCAAAACCTAACATTTGGCTCCTCTCTGTGATATGTGAAAAGTCCTACTATGCAATAATGGATAAAAGGAACGTAGCAAAATTCGATAAATATATTATTTGAATGGTTTATGACCTGAGTTTGAAATTTATGACACTTCTTATTTTTGTGTTATTTTCATATAAGTATAAAACATGTTTAGTATACTTACTGAGTTTACAAACTCACTTAGTTCATTGTGATTCCAGATTCCTGAGGTTGTATTTTGCACGTGGCATGGATTGGCATCTCGGAGGAGTTCAATTCTTAGTTCCCTAGGAGATAAGAGTTTATATAGTTTCATAATAAGAAAAAAAAATTATGAACTTTGATAGATTTCTTTTATTATTTCGATTTTATTTTGAAGGTTTTCTTAGATATTTAATAATAAGTAAGATTATGTCTTGGCTTTTGGGTTGGGGTGTGACAAAAGTGTTGTGACTGTACAAAATTACTAGAAATGATACAAATGAATATCGAAGATGTTTTGAAAATAAAAAATATGTTTTATTTTTGTGTGACAATAAATATGTTAGAAAATATCAACTAATATTTTGGTGAGATCATAAACATGTTAAAAAATAAATATCAACTAATATTTTAGTGTGACCGTAAACATGTTATAAAATAAATATCAACTAATATTTTTGTGTGACCGTAAATATGTTATAAAATAAATATCAACTAATATTTTTATGTTACCGTAAACATGTTATAAAATAAATAAATAAATTGTTTTATTTTAGTGTGACCATAACATATTAATCGTTGTGTGAATGCTTTATTTTAGCCTAGAAACAGCACCAAAAGACATTGAGGTGGTTGATACTTGCAAGCATTTAAACATCAAAATCCACACACAAAAAATTGTATTGTGTTTGAATATAAAAAAACATTGTAGTGTATTTCTAAAAGCAGAAGCTGATTTTCAGAATCATATATTTATAACTTCTCATAAACTCAGTTATGAGAAAATAAAAGTGGTTAAAAGCATTTTCCCATAATTTTAACAAACACCCTATTATTGATCTGAAATCACTTTTAATCTAAAAAAATAGCTGGAGAAAGAATATCAAACTAGAAACGGTCTCCTCATCGTAAAGATTGAAGATAATGATAATGACTTAAAACATCAAAGATAGCTAGTGTCACGTGACCCTCCATGTCACTATCACGTGACCCCTCCCTTTCCCTCAAATACCCTACTCTGCTCTGTTTCTCAACTCTCAAGTCTCCAAATCTTGAAGCAATACAAGCACACACACAATTCAATTGGAGGGAAACTCATCAAGCCCTCCATTTTTCATCTGACGGTTGTGATCACATCACTCTAAAAATTACATAGAAAACAAAAAAAACAAAAAAAAAGGGATTTTTTTTGGATGGAAAAGAACAGAGGAGAGAAGAAACTTATAGCGAGAGTTTTGGTGAAGTTAACACAAAAGGCAACCGATTTTTTACTCTTTTTTTGGCTTCCATTCTCAAAATCATGGCACGCCCACAATTCTAAACCCACTGATTTCTCTTTCCCTTGTTTTTTTTTCGAGAAAAACAAAACAAAGCTTCAACTTCTCTTTTGCAATGGAGCTTTTCCCCTGTAATGACTTCCAGCTCTTTTCTCTTTTACACATTGTGAAATGACTGTATGGTTTCTGAGAAAGGGTTGGAATCAAAATGAGAGTTTGCAATGACTTCTCTCTCGTGTGAGACTGTGTTTGAGTTTGCTTCTTTGCTTTTATTTTCTCCAAAGAGAGTTTCTCAGCAACCAAACAGGGCATTCCACTATTTCTCTGCTCTGTAGATTTCACTTTGTAAATAAGTAACCCTTTTTGTTGTTTCTCTGATGCAGGCTGATTTGAAAGACTTCTTTTTCAAGAAAAAAAAAGTTATTTTACTCGGATCTTGAGGTCAGTACTATTTAATTTTCCTATTAAATTCAAATTGTAATGTTATATTTCCATCTTCACAAGTTTTTGTATGAATTGCCTCTAATTCATAAATCATAATCATGATTTTGTTACAAAATTTCTTGTGATTTTCTAGTAAAAAAGTTCAAATGTGGTGTTATTTAATGTGTTGTTTTGTAAATTTATATATGTAATTGTTTTTGCAGATTAAAAAAAATGGAAAAGGAAGGGAAGAGCCAGAGCCAAAGATCAAAGGAGGCAACGGATTTTGTGTTACAGTGGGGAAACAGGAAGAGGCTTAGATGTTGTAAAGTGAAAATGGACTCCAAAAACTTAGATGGAAACAACAACAATAAATCAGCTAATGATAGTTTGTTGAAAAAGAAAATTTCTTCTCGTGTCGTTTCCATAGAGAGAGGATCTCCATATCGCCTCAACAAGTAAGTTAATACAACACCCAGAAAGGGAAATGTGAGTTTTTTGTGATAGATGTTTGGAAAAGTATTTGCGATCTTGAGCTTGAGACACTTGTTTCTGACTTTTCTAAACATCTTTGTGAGAGAATTAATGTAAAACTTGTGTCTCTCTATTGGTTTCATTTGTGTGTATTTGCTGTACTTTGATCGATGAATCACAGTAAATGCATTGTGGGTACTTGATTTGAACCTTGTTTAGTTTCTAGGGAAAATGTGCTAAATAAAAAGAAAAAAAAAACATAGAATTTTTCTAAAGAATGTGCCCTTTTCATCTTTGTTTTTAATGAGAGTATTAGCAACAAGAGGAGGTTTAATTGGTAAGGAAAGACAAGAGAATGTGTTAGGCTACTGAAAACTTGTATCTGTATTGCACTTTTGGATATTACACACCAGCGACAAGTTAATATTAGTCCCCTAGGTTTCTTTAGAATGTGTTAGTATACTGAAAACTTGTACGAGTTAATATTAGTTACCTAGTTTACTTTACTTATATTTTTCCATTACATCTCAAGAACTGGACAGAAGATTTTAAATATCAATTTTGTTCTCCTGAATTTTAGCCTCTTTGAGTGGTGAGAAATGTAGGAATGATGAGAAATTTTTTGTAGTAAGAGAAGAGCTTACCAGGGTTGAGGAATTTAAGTCATTGCAAGTTGCAACTAAGTTTTATTTACTTTGATTGTGCCATAATATTTCATGAATCAACAGAAGGTTTTGCAAATTAAAATTGCTGATCCTGTTTAGGGTTGTTTTTTGGGTGCAGGAACTCTGATTCATCAATGAATAACCGGAAGCCTCCAGTGACTTCACCAGAAAAGGAAGATAGATACTACACAACTCGGGGTTCATTAGGATTTGATGAAAATGGGAAAGTGTTGATGGATCAATTAAAGGAAGACAAGAAAAGTCCTGTTTGGCCAAAGCTCTTTCTAACATTGTCCAGCAAAGAAAAGGAAGAAGATTTTATGGCTATGAAAGGGTGTAAGCCTTCTCAAAGACCTAAGAAAAGGCCCAAGTTGATCCAAAGAAGCATACATGTAAGTCTCCATATCAAAATCTATACCCTTAAGAAGATAAAGTTGAGAAATTATCAAGAGTAACATATTTTTTATCTAGGTTCGCATTGTGCTAATCGTTTTGATCTTGGTTTGTGTATGTGTACAGTTGGCTACTCCAGGTGGGTGGTTACCAGACCTATGCCAAGAGAGATATGAAGTTAGAGAGAAGAAAACTGCAAAGAAGGTACTTCATTAGTGTCTCTTTTCTCTTGAATATCTGTCGACCTTTACGTATCCCTTGATCTGGTTAGTTGCTAGAAAATGCAAGAAAAACAATTAAGTAAAACATCAATTTTTAGTCTTGGATTTTCCATTTCTATGAAACTTGATTGTAAATCCAATTCTATGGCATTTATATCAAAATTTATGTTTTTAAATACTTAGTAGCATTTTCATTGCACCTGAGATGACACTAGTATAGATATTGTAAATGTAGCATTTTTCATTGCACCTAAGATGACACTATGTGAACATATTGTCTTTTATGTCATGCAGAAACCAAGAGGATTGAAGGGAATGGGAAGTATGGAAAGTGATTCCGAATGAAGGACAAGGGATAGATACACAGCACAGAAGCTAGATTTTTTTTTTCTTTTGGTAGTTAGAAAAGGCAACAAGATATAGAGATCTTTTTCATGGCAAAAGAGGAGTTTCTCATCACTTGTTTGTCTTTGTAGAAATTGCCTACCCACATTGACATTTTGGATGGACGATGTTTCTCTGTTTTTTTTTTTTTTTGGAAATAGGCAGTGCCACTTTTGGAAATAAGTTAGTTTGCTTTTGTTTTAATTTCCTTCACGGTTCCTCAGTTGCTATAAGCAGCTTTTTACCATATTTACTTCATTACATTTTGAGTTATGACCATAGATTATGTACTAGTCAAATCATGGTGAGTAATCGAACATACCTTTGATCAGCACTATTATTTCACAATAATAAAATGATCTTAGGCTTGAAAAAAAAAGCCGTAAAATGTGTACGTGGTTGCAATCTTTGTGGGATAGAAGCCAGTAAGTTCAAAGGAAACAAAGCCATAGAAGTAAAAATTACAAAACAATATCAAATGGGACTATATTGCATAGAAGATTTGTACAAATGATTGATTGTTAAGCTGCTTACAAAACATTTCAAAACTGCAGCTGAAACTAATCTCTTTTCCAGCTACAATGCTTTTCTGTAATCCCCATAAATTAGGCATTAGTAATTATTTTCCTATTGCTTTCCACTTTCGTTCTTTTTCTCTAACTTTACATGATCAGAGCTATTATATTCCTTACAATACCTACAAATGTACACTTTGCAGCCCAATAACCCTCTTTGATGCTGGCAGATCCGACTAATCAGGCCAAGGAAGCCTCTAGTTCCCATTTCTATGTGATCGTCACTCATGTTTAGATAAACGCATTTTGGCGCATTCCTAGAATGATAATTTCCGCCCTATGAACTAGCAAAAGGAATCAACATTTGAAGTTCCAACAGTCATGTCTGGCTAACTCACATGCCATCTTTGCAGCTAAGAACCACACCATGCACAGCCTGCTACGAGACAGAATTCAAATCAGTCATGGTGTAAACACTAAGAAATAAAAAGATATCTGATGTTGGCACAGATAACAGTACTAGTTGAATTTTGATATTGAAAGACATGGACGATGCATCAATAGTGTTATTACATAGTATGTGGGCCAATGAGCATTTTCATATTTTGAGCTTTGATAATAGAAAACTACATAGGATATGATTTAGAAAGAACCATCTATTATTGGCCCAATGCTGAAATCTGGAGTATGCATAGAGATGTAAAAGAACATAAAAGTAGGAACTTACCTAGCCGTTCTGTGCAGTGATTTGTGGTTCAACAACACCTGCTTGTGTGCATATAATCGATGGGAACCCAGGCACCTTAAAATTTTTGCAGGCATGCTCTTAGCCTGAAGGACCAAAAGTCAACAGAAGCCCCACCTCTAACTATAAAGTTTCCAGGATTATCGATGCTTTGGTGAAGACAGAAATAACAAATGGTGCTTCTTCCCCAGGGTGTATTGTGGTTGGCACTATTGTGTAACCCTTTGGATCAGGCTCCAGAACCATTTCACAAGATATTTCTCGGGAATTCACGTAATCTGTCCCACCAACTGATTCGTGAAGATAAATGTTGTGAGCAGCTCGACGGCCACGAGTTTTGAGTATCCTCATCCCAATATAGAACATCATTGAATCATGACTAGATTGATAATTTCGAAAACCAGCTGCTGTTCTCGAAAAGCTCACACCCTAGACAATACAATGCCATATAAGTTCTAAAAACCCAGTAAAAAGGAGAGCTTATATTTTCGTTATGCTTCTGCTGAAGGTAGGTTGCTAGAAATACCTGAGTTAAGGTAATGAACACATGAATCGGAAATGATGCATCTGAACCAGTGGCCCTCAATCGGAACTGTGGATTTTGATTCCATGAAGCATAATCTTGGCAACCACCAGCACTGTAACCTCGCCATTGGCCATGCACAGAATAGCGCATCTCAGGAGGGTAGACACGGCAAACATAAATCGATCTGAAATGAATCTGAAAGTCTTGCCAAGACATCCAGAATATACCATCTTTCGACTGTTCAATACATACAAAGGATCAGAGTCATATGGCAATGAAACCTTAATGAACAATGATAAACCGAGTCTGCAAGCATGCATGCCTAATTAAACAGCAATTAAGCACCATTAAACTAAAGAGACAAGGAGATCAAAGGGAACAAATTAGTGGATTTCAAGGTACAAAAGAAGACTTTACCTGTGGAACATGCTTTAGCTTGTGCTTCATCCTGTCGGTCCATTCAGAAGAGGAATCAGACCAAGGACCATTCCACTCAACTTCATTAGCCCACGGGTTTCGAATTTGAACAAGCTTGTGGCTGTCCACCTCTCTAACCTGAATAGCAAGGTCAGATAGACAGTTGTCATCAAAATTTCTACAGTTGGATATGATAGACGGGGTCAGATGGGTAGATTCCAGCATACCTGCAGGATTGAGTAAGCATGCCCCTGCACAATGCCACTGGAAGAAATGTGAACATCAGAACCTGATGGACTCCCAGCACCAAGTAGGAATCCTTCTTGTTTAAAACGCAACAATTGAGACCATAATCTACCACTTGCAAGATCAATCTGGGCTTGGGAACTCCTCATGTCAATCTCCTCCCCAGCACCCCCTGTAAGGTCCACAAGAGCATCCTGAACAAGCCCCCCTTCCAATGCCTCATAAGAACCATGCAATTTGGCATACGCCTTCTCCAATATAGAGACCCAAAGTTCATTACTCTTTTTGCTGGTAGCAAATGCCGGTTTGCATGGTGATTCACAAGGAATCCAATCATCAACGACAACAGGAACCCACTCACCCTACAGAGTGATTAACCAGATTGTATATTCCGTTGTTATTAAGGCCAATAAGATCAAGATGCATTGCCATCGAGTAACATAAGGTGGTAGCATTAGCAATGAAAGAAATCATTACCTGAATACAGAAGCGTACAGTGTAGATTCCTTCCTCGTTATATTCTGGAGTGATTATAACTTCTGATATTCGTGACACTTCCGTCAGAACAGCAACAGCACTCAAAAACCAACAATCGCCTAATCGGCCCTATTTGATTGACAAGTTTATTTAAGAAATTCAATATCATTGACAAACATGCACAAGACTATAGAGCAAAACATTGCAAGTCATTCTGCCAAAGAGACTAAACCTGACAAACATCAGATGGATTTACAGCCCCAGAAAACAAGCATGGAAGACAATCTACACGGCTCTCTTTTGCAATTTCAGCAGGCCTCATCCACTCAGCAACAACCTAGGTTAAAAGGCCAAGATTATCTTAGCACAACCAAGAAAATAAATTTAAACAGCAATTCGTTTGCAGGAAACTCACCTGCAACTTTGAAGGCGGATTGTCAGGATCTACAAATAGTGACAGATCATTTGGAGGAAACTCCTGATCAGTAAAATTCCTTTCACCTCTGGCCAAGAGTGCTTCTTTGACAGCCAACTCAACTGAAAGCATCCGCTGATAGATTTCTTCTTGTGCTTCCATCCTAGGTTTCCTGAACTTCCTAGCAAATGAATCCACGTGGACCACTGTGCTGTCACGTTCAAGCCTCCTTTTCCTTCCACTAGAATATTGCCCATCCCAATCTATATCATCCCTATCATAAAGATCTACATCCGCAGGATCACTATCCCACTCATCAACCTGAGTGAACAAGATGAAACATCTATCAGTGACCAGGTACAAACTAAGTTACAAGTTCATTCCTCATCAAATTACAGCATATATCAACATTAAAAGATATACTAATAAACTCTAGGAACATACTCTTGGGGGCGAATCTTCCCATTGCCAATTATCTTCAGGATATTCATCCATACTGAACTCAGCTGAGCATATAGCAGCATGCAGTGAAGCAATTTCATCTTCAGTTAAGCACCTTCCCCATAGGAAAACATCCATCACATGCATCTTAGACTCAGCTCCTTCACTATCTGACCTCCCAAATACATCCATATCAGTAGGCGGTCGAACACCAACCCAAACCTCAGTCCCTTCTTCCCAAATGCTGTTGCCCACACTCAACGCTAAACCGGTTTGGTAGCCATCAAAACCACCATCCAAATAACAAGTTGCCTCTCCTAAGTCAGCATCAATTGTCATCGTCACAATATGCCACCTGAAAGTAAATGTAAAACAATGTAAGAATAAAAATCTGGAAGAAAATGAATGCATCATTGATAAAACTAGGGGAAAGAATGAATTCTTTCTCATCTCCAACCAGTTTTTAAAATGAATATTGTAATTTTATTTTCTAAGAAAAAAGAAACAGATGTATAAAAAAGACAGCCAACAGAAAAGCAGAAACAAATGCTGCCTATAAATTATGGCTCGTGAAAGAATTAAGCCTGACCTTCCATCAGCAATACTTGTTGCACTGATACTCCACTCCTTCGCAACAGTAGTCTGCCTATCACCTTTAGTAATCAATCTCAGCCCAACTTGTCCAGCCTCAATACCTTGCTCAGAACCAGCCACCAGAATTTCCCAGCACACTTTCTTTTGAAACTCGGTGCCAAGAAGACAAACAGGACCAGACTCAGGTTGGATCAAAACTGCAATGGAAAAGCTAACCTTTTGACTTCGACATATGCTTGGATCAACCTGACCACAGTGTCTGCCACTAGTTGTCGGTTCATCATCAAGAACACAAATAGCACCCAAAACTCCAGTCTGCCAACAACAATAGAGCTAGTAATTTAACTAACTGATTTAATTTATACTGTAATACATCAGGAACTAGCAAGGCACAAACTTAACAGATTAGAACAAAAGCAGAAAATAATACCTGAAGTGCCCGCCGAGCTAACTGGGATGTGCGTATTCTACGCGCAATGCTTGAAACCCTCTCTCGTGCAAAAGAATCCTCAAGAACAGAATCACCTCCTACTGCTCGCACTGCAGCTGCCATGGCTGCTGCTTCCCTGCCTCCAGCATTAGGTATTGAGGAAATCAGTGAAGCTTCAATTTCCTTCCATTTACGTTCTTCCTTCTCCAGGAGAGCCTTCCTTCTTTCTTTGCCTCTACCCTCCTCTTCACGTCTCTGCATTAAGATTTCCTCTTCCATCTCCTTTTCTCTTATATAACTACAAAATTTAGAAACATGATACAGGGTTAAAGATTTTCATATAGTTTAAAAATTAAAAAGCAAAAAAAGGAAGTCACTACCTCTCCTGTATAATTTCAAACTGCCTACGGTCCTCTGGCATCCATTTTTTAATTTTCTTGGCACTCAGGTCTGAAAACCCTATGCTATCAAGAAAAAGTCTCAAGCGCACCTCGTCCTAACACATAAGGATGCCATTATTACTCACAATAAACACAAATCTTCGTACACGGAAAGCACCAAAAAATCTAACTCACCTGTACTCGTTCAGCCTTAGCAGTCAACCCAAGCAAAAGAAGCAAATAACCCCCAAATTTATCCCACATGTACACCCATTCAGTATCAATGGCCTCTTCCAAAGCCAAAATTCGTGCATGAGTACACATTTCTCTTCTGTGATCATAATCACTGGCTGATTCACGGAGAAAACGTTTGTATTTCATTCTCGAAAAAAATGATCCTGTAACTAATTCCTCATTTCTCAGACGATCTCTCAGTTTCATGACATCATCTCTGGGAAGCATTAAATTCCCTTGCTTATCACGCGTAGCACTGGGATCTCCAACCAAAAGAGCTGTTGAACTAGCAGACCTCTGAGGAGCTGAATAGGTTCCAGATAAAGCATTTCTTGTCTGCATTCGAACAAATAAATTACATATATGAAATCAGCTACTCTAACAATTCTAAAAGTATTCCAAAATGGTTCGCTAAATGAGAGGCACAAAAGGAATGGAAAAGTAGAGCGAATGCAGTAGCCAACAACAGTTATTCCATCAGAATATCAGATGCAACAAAATTTGTAAGATAGGGCACAGTGTATCTGTTGACATGTTCAAGCATTTACTGAGTATCAAAAGACAACAAATATTCCAACTAGTAATAGCAAACAGGTGGAGTATTTATCAAAGAAACACTGGAGTTTTCAATGTAATTGATACAAAAACATTTATTCGTACTTTCAATGTAACTTCTTCAATCTGCAATTTAGTCACTGTGCAGTACATGATACCATTTAGTTTTCCGAAATTTGGCTGATTTTTGATTAATAGTATATTCAAAAGTATACATGAACTTTTATAGAGCAGCAGAGAACTTGCAAAAATTGAATAGGCATCCATTATATCTACATCTTATCTACATCTTATCTAGATAGAACTCTTCTACATTTTTGCACTCTCATCTTCTGTTTGATGACGTGAATTATTAACCTCACTAAACAAGAAAGCTGGCACAAAAAGATGGATAAGCAACTAAATCTGCTTAAGCAATTATGCAAATTTGGCTGATTTTTGATTAATGGTATATTCAAAAGTATACATGAACTTTTATAAAGCAGCAGAGAACTTGCAAAAATTGAATAGGCATCCATTATATCTACATCTTATCTAGATAGAACTCTTCTACATTTTTGCACTCTCATCTTCTGTTTGATGACGTGAATTATTAACCTCATTAAACAAGAAAGCTGGCACAAAAAGATGGATAAGCAACTAATCTGCTTAAGCAATTATGCATGTTACTACAACAAATATTGTGATAAACCTTCATATGAATAACTAAAAATCAAATAACCTTGGTGGCAGAACGAGCAATTGCTTGAACAACGGTATCTTTGCTTAGAAAGTGAACTGTATCTTCCATCATCTGCAGATACAAGTAATGAAATTTACTTGAATAAATGAAAATTAGCAAGGAAGGACGTAGGACAGTCCATAAATGGAAGCAATTTGAACAAGAACAAATCAAATACATAGAGAAAAAAACCTTAAGAGTTAGACAAGAATGAGAGATGGCCAGTACATAAGTGGAAGCAATTTAAACAAGAACAAATCAGATACATAGAGAAAAAAAAAACCTTAAGAGTAAGACACGGACGAGAGACGGCGAACCCAAAAGCTACAACAAGAGCAATGGCTGATACAGCAGCACCAGCAAATGGTGGATAAATCTTCAAACTAGCAACGACACCCCAGCCTTCAATTGCCAGTGCAACTCCATACAGCACAAGAAAGGCAGCACTGATGCAGAATTGATGTCACATACATTAGCATGAGTTGACAAAATAAATCTTATGAATATGTGAAGTTGATACCAAAAGGAAGGGACTAAAGACCAGTGCTTTCAGAGACTAGATTAGAACAAACCTGACATTTTTTCCACAATCCGCATGAGCATCATAAACATATACAGGCAATACTCGTGGAGAATAAACTACAATGGGAGGCGAAAGAAGAACCTAAAAGAAGAGCTATTTTATTAGACAAAATGAGGAAGCAGAAAAGAGATACAAATAATCAGGTTTAGAAATTGCTTTAGAACAGTTAGATATAACTTACTGTCAATGCTCTTCCGGCAATAAGAAACAGAAACGAAAAATAACCAACCGATGCTCCAACAAAGGGTTTGTCTGGAAAAAGAAAAACACGGGTAACAATAATGTCATTAGCAATTGAGTGCCCAAATTATGAGGTCTGTCCAAATAAGGAGCTAGACAAGCAATACAGGTTTGAAATGGAATTTGTTCTTACCATCAAACCATCCGACCAGAAATGCTGCCAAACCCAAAAGAAAAGCAAGGAAACAAACAAAAAACATCTGTGTACGGGTCAGATAGAAATTGTTTGAAGCCCAGTGATGGATGACACCAATAGCTAATACGATCAGAAGAAGAAGTAAGAGAAACGCTACCCCAATCTGTGGCAATAAAAGAGAAACTAAGTTATATAGGTTTACCAAAGTTAAAGGCTATGAAAAATCAAGGACATCAAAGTTAACATCCCTCACCGTCCAAGGCTTAATTACAACTATGACAGCTGATATTGCACCAAGCAGAAGAAGAAGACCAATGCTAATGAATACATATACACCGCGAGAAATTTTCCAATCATCATCTTTCCTGCATGATGCCAGTAGCAAATTATGAAGGTCAACAAGCAGTCATACAATATGAAATGTCAATATTTCAGAATAGACATTTTATGATTGGATAAAGATTTCAATTCCTAATTGAAAATCAGAAGAAATTTACACACCATTTGAGCAATCCAGAGCAAAGTGATAGCACTGCTGGAATACACACCAAAGGAAGTAATGCAGCAAGAAAATCACCCTTTGTTGGAACCTCATCCTCCCTAGATTTAACAACTTCCAAATAGGACGCGCCACAAAATGCCACAAGCACAGCTACCAAAACAGCACCAGAAAAGAATAGATAGATTATCCAGCCAGTCCGTATAATAGTTACCTTAACTGGAAACAGGTGCTAATTTAGAGCCACAAAACACGACGAGCAAATTTAGAGAAATTACCTGAAAATATCCCAACACAAATAGCCGACGAGAGGGAGAATCGATATGTAGCAAACCATGAAATAATTGGCAGTACACCAGTGACCACTAAAGCAATTGCAGATGCCATCACCCACCCAAGGTACACAGGCGATGCATAAGGAGATGTCAAGCTATTTGAGTCACCAGTCCATCCCTTGTATCCTAAATCTTCTAACGGCCTAGCAGACACTATTGCACCCAGAGATAATACACATCCAGCAAATATAGATATACAAATGACAAGAACAACACCCTGCAAAAGACAACAAGACATGATTAAAATCAAATACTTAATACATTTGGATTAAAATCAAATACTTGATATGTAATCAAAATTTCACAAAACAAAAGATGAAAACTAGAATAGAGTGACATATTTCTTGGACTAAAGTTCGAAACAAAAAATGCCTCAACTTCAGAAGAATCACCATAGCTATATAAACATCTTGCTTAGACATATGCAGACAGCCAGACACAAACATAATGTGTGCAGTTGTGAGTGTGTTTAAACACAGCTTCAGGTAATTACGGCCGAAATGGAAACAGCCAATAGAATTTGCACCAAAACCAATGCATTTATTATTAACGTTGCAAAAATAGAAAATTAAATGCTTAACATCATTAGCAACCAAAAAACTTAAATAACAATAATTCATAAAGCAAAGAAATTCTGCTGCAGCAGAATTTAAAAAAAAAAACAACAAAAACTATAGAAGAAGAAAGTAGGAAACAAAACTAAAACTAACGAATATACAACTTTGACACAAAGTAAGATAGATCCGTCCCACCCAGATAGCACGTGTGAAGAACCGATATATGGAAAAAGGACACAAAAACCCAAATAAAGGCAACAAGCAGCATTCAAAACAGAATGAGAAAATGAGCTATTGCATAGTTTTGCTTCTTTGGGAAAGCTATCAAGTCTACAAAATCCAAAAGCAGAAAAAGAGTAAAAGCTCTGCTGATGACTTAAGATGGACAGAATAGAGCTTTAGACTAAGCCTCTCATTTATTATTAGTAATTTTCTTTTCATTCTTTTGAGAAATGAGAATGAATGTCATAATTACAAGAACTGTGTTCATGGGTTTTAAGGACAATAATTAATCTAACCGGAACAGGGAAAACTGAGACGTTACCTTCAAAATAAAGTTTCCGTTAGCCATAACAGCACTAATGTCTTGGTACCAAAATGAGTAGTACCATTTGGCCAGAAGTATCTCAAAGGTTCAAAGGAAAGTTCTCTTTAATGTCTCGTTGATAGTTTTCTTTTTTCTTCTTTCCAAAATGAGTACTAAGGCTGGAAATAGAGTACTTAAATTATGTTTTGAATGGATACAGTTATTAGCTCATATAAGGACCAATTACATACAGTAAAAAGGATCCAAAAAAAAATAATACAAGATACCAAATAAGATGCTGAAACTCTTTCCTTATATCAGTAAATAATCAAGTATTGTCTTCATTGATTTAATACTGCACAGCTTGAGCCAGGTTATATACCAATCGTTTTCTTTCATTATGATAAGAAACAGAGAATATGTCAACAGTTTTTAGGTTCTCAAAATTCAATAAAAAACAGGTTCATAAGTTCAATTTAGCACGGAGCCAGTTACAAGGTTCATAGTCAAACTACAAGCCGACAGATTTCATTTTCCATTTTTATTTGGAAATTGTCTAACATGATTGCCAAAATCTCACCATCATTCTACAAACTATCCTATCAGCAACAAATATCACAATGTATTCACACAAAGCAATTTCTTTTATTATTATAACCCTCAGTGATCTACATGGCTTTCCTTGAGAGCAAAGCAACACTTGTACTCATGTTATTCACTTTGGCAAAAACAACCCACAAAAAAAAAAACATTTTTTTTCTTTATTTAGTTGTTTGGTAATAAAGATAAACTCCCAGCAGTGGGATCATAATGAACTTCAAAATAAATCTTCTTGCATCCCCATAATCTGGCAGCATATCATGTCACCTATAATTTGGGCCACAGAACTGTGACTAGCAAACACATGTAAAAGGGTAGCCAACTGTAGAAACTGGAAGCCATAACAAAATAACAAAATTGATTATGAATGCATTTCACATACATGTGATTCAATTCTACATGCATTTCTTAACCGATAGACAACTCACATAGTAACAACAATTCCACTCATCCAATAATTGCAATTCAGCAAAAATAAAATGTTTTATGCTGATCATCCCAGAGAAATATAATGCTAGAACATAAAATAAAAATTATTTGAACCTTCGTAGATATAAAAGTGGAAGATGAAAGGAAGGAATGTAAGTAATGGGAAAACAAACCTCCTTTCTTCCAGGAGGTTGATCATTTCCTGCATGGCCTGCTGCACACTGTTCTAGTGTAATCCAAAACTGATAGCCATTACGTATCCAAATAGGAATTGCAACAGAAAGGCAAGCGACCATGAGTGGAACAGTTAAGGAAAGTCCTAGAAGTAATGATGATTTGCTGCAGAACAAACAAGGGTCTTAATGAACAACAGGGTAAATAAGCAGAATAGCACTGCAAAAGTAAAATATTCTGCATAATTTTACTCTATACTGAAAAGAATATTTCAAAAAGGAAACTGCAGTCTAGATAAGGAGAGGCAGGTTAATCTAAAATTACTAAATAAATCAGTGTAAAATCAGTGTAAAATATAACAATATTTGATGTACAAAGAGGAGAATTCCGACTGATATGTGATAAAACAATTATTTTTGAATAATTTTTTTTCTAATCATGCTGTTTGTAATCTAACTCTGAAAAGGAAATGATCAGATGAGACAGAAGAATTTTATACAAATTGAAAAGACTTTTTCCACAAAATCACACTACAGGGAAAAGCTTTTTTCTAATCATGCTGTTTGTAATCTAACTCTGAAAAGGAAATGATCAGATGAGACAGAAGAATTTTATACAAATTGAAAAGACTTTTTCCACAAAATCACACTACAGGGAAAAGCAAGTGATAGTCATTATATTGAGCCAAAGGCTTAAAAACCTCAACTTTTCAAATGTAAAGAACTGTAAGACTCTTTTTTCCCTTTTTCAGAATACACATTATAATACTTGAATATTAAACGCATGGTATCAGCCCTCAATGTGCCCCACACACAAGAATTAGCCCAATTGGAAAAGATAAAAAAAATTGAACATGAAACATAAAATAATATATTGAATCGTACCTCAAGAAGGAAAGCAACAATCCAACACAAGTACTGAGCAGCCAGGCGATAAATCCATACTGAAGAACATAAATTTTTAATAGAGGCAAGTCAACCGACAATGCCATTAGAATCTCACGTTATACAGTAAATCGATATATGCATGAAAAATAGAAAGATGAACAAGAGTACAGTCAGACATGAAAATTGAAAGTCAACTGCTCCAATTTGTGTATCATTTCAGGATGGAATATACCCTGAAACTAAACTTATTACTAGTGAATCAGAAATAAATATAACTTAGTTTATTAAGAAATAAATACAAGTTCAAGCTACTTATGAGGCTGACATTAGTGCAGACAATTAAACTAGAGATATTATTGTGGGACAGATATTTCTTAAACTGCAAACAGCGTAATGAACAACCAAGACAATAATAAGTATAAGAGCTATCAAGCAGTCAATTCAATCTAAATATGAGAAAAGAATATTTTCCTAGAAAAGAGTTTAATGACAAGCAAAAAAAAAAAAAAAAAATCCTACCAAATTGGTTGGGCCTACCTTTCGAGGTTTCGATGTCATGGCCATTTCTTCTGCCTTGAGCGAGCGAAGGAAAGCCATAATTGAACAGACCACGGGAGATAAAAGCAACACAGCAAAGCCAAATTCAAACTACAAACATAGTATAAAACCAAATTTCTATGTCAGCACATTCATGGCATTGCCACGCACCAATGAACAAAAAATAAATTTTAACATCATTTAACTGAAGTATTTTACCAAAAAATAAATAAAAAATCAAACAGGACAATACTTGATAAATGAAACATAACTGCTACTTACCTGTTGGTGCGAAGCATTTATAATGTCAATTGTCTTTGGTCGAAAAATTGCCACACTGATTGTTTCCAGAATGAAGATGAAACTAAAGAGAACCCATGCTCGCTCCGGAGTACCTGCTACGTGATGTAAAACAAATCTGCACAATTGAAGCCACTTTTCAAGCCCATGGAGCCTTAGTTCTTCTGAAAGAGAAATTTGATTGGGCATAACATTATCAACACTGTTTGAGTCGACGATTGTAACATCAGTGTTGTCGCAATGATCTCTGTCTGCATCCAAACTGCTTCTTTGCAGTAATGCCAAGATAGTAGGATCCAAATTTTTCTCCTTCAACATCATGGCAAAATTAGGATCCAATCCTTTATCCTGCAATAAACTAGTCAACTCCCTGTCACCTTGTCTTGCCCTCCTCTTCAGCATAGATGTAATCCTAGGGTCATTCAACCTTTCCTGAAATGCAAGGGCTAAATTTAAGTCTAGCAATTGTTGATTCGCAGAATTTGATGTGCTAGATTCACATCCCTGACTGTCAAGACCACTACTAGAGCAGACCACCAGGGAATTATTTTGATCATAACTTTTATCAGCAATGAAAGTTCCAGCTTCTGGCTCTTGGACAACAGAACGACAAGAACTACTACGTAATGCTAAACTTGGCCTTCCACTATCCATACTCTTATCACTATTGATACCCTCATGAGAACTAGCAGCTCGACATAAAACTCCATGATTCCAATGACTGACATCAACTGTGCATTGTGCTGTATTCTGGCTACTAGCATCAATGATATTACCAAGGTGACCTGCTTCAGCACTACTACTGCGTTTCACACTTGAGCCACAACCTTCAGAAGAGCTGGATGAACTGTTTTGTTCCTTTCTGCGAAATCCCTCTCTCAGACGTATCACAGTACTCTGTAAGGCATCTCTCCTAGCAGCTAACGGGTTTGTAATTGACAAATGACGAGAAACTGCAGCACCTAATAGGACAGAGGCTACAACTGCATAACTAATACAATGTCCCAAGTACCTGAAGCAAAGATCAAATGGAAACAAAAATCAGAATACAATAAAGACAAAACAAAAGATAAAACATTACTTAATACTTAAGAGCCCAATGTCAAGAACAAACCAATAATGCACTCCAAAGCAAATAAGGAAAACCCTAGATGTTCCAGCAACAAAAAGAGCTGCAATGCGATTTTTCAGAAGCTGGAACCCATACAAACATGCTCCCATGTTCCAATCTGCATAACATTATGCACACAAAATAGATGAGCACCAACAGGATAACCATCAGTGATTGCAAAATAACCAAACACAAATAAAAAGAAGAGCAGTTAACAGCAGACCGAGAATTATGACAGCAGCTGATGTAATTGCTCCAAGCCAGCGTGCTTCCTTTGCTGTCAGGCCATATAAGATGGAGTAGACAAGAAGAACTACAAGCGAGCCAGCATAGAGAAGTCCAAGATGTGAAGCCCTAGAAGATCAAAGCAACATCAGAAAAGTGAAGTAGACGTTAGAATAAATATCTTGCAATGTATAACAATGAAACAAATTTAAGAATACGGTGTAGTTTTCAGCTACCAGCTACGCAGAAAAACATTCAAAATAATAATAATAATACATGGTATCTAGTTATTAAGACCATAAACATTATAAATAAAAAAAGTACAAGGATGACATTCAAAAATATAACGATCCAAAGCTTAAGACTCCTAGCTACTTAATGTTTGATATCCAGATCCTATTTTCCCATCTCAAAACTTACTTCGTCTAAAATATAGATGTAAAGACTCATTGTCAACGATAAAATAATTGATGAAACATCTTATACAAAAAAGGCTACACCCACCCTGGTGATTACAATTAGATCCGTCAAAGAGTAGTCAAATATGATGTATAAACATAAAAGAGTAAACAAGATATGGCTTACCTACTCGATTGTCGAGGATATAACTCACTGGGATCCGGCGGCTCCGGTAAACAAGCCAATGGACCCATTTCTATACCATCCGGATAAGCAAACTTGTAAGCCTTCCGGACATACTCATCCAAATCTAAGCCATTCCCTGCGCCAATTGATGAAAGAAATAAATAAAACCAATATAAATAAGAGCAACATGGAACGTGGAAGTACCTAAAATTAACAGACTAATGCCTTACGACTCGAGAAAAAGTATTAGCAAAGTGAAATTACATTACTCTGTCAAGGGAAGCAAATAAGACCACTAAGTTGAAAAGTATAGCAATGCTTACCATTAAAGACCATACGACAAATAAAGAGCATGTTGATTGCTAAGGCAATTGCTGATACACCAAAAAAGAAACCAGAAGGCGAATATCGTTCAGATGCATTTGAACTAGCTGTAACATACACAGCACAAAGCTCATATGCACAGAGTAGGGCAACAGCCAGAAGAAGAAGAAAAGCAACAGCCCCTGTTAGAGAAAAAATGGGAATACAGGCGTGAGAAAGACAGAAATGAGAAGGAAAAACATTGAAATTTGATATAAGAAAAGTCAAAATATTCGAACATAATGGCATATCATCTTAAACATTCCCCTCCAGCACCACACTCTCTCTTCCCCTGCCTCCATTTGCTATTTTCTTTTCTATTTAAAGCATATACTAAACTTCTTAACAAACAGAAGAAGCAACATATGTAAAAACATAAACTAAAATGAATCACAAATATTAAGAGTTCCATCCTCAAAACTCACAAGACATATTGTGAAAGTAAAACAAAAATGCCCCCTCCATTATGAGATATCTTGTATATTTTATTTCTTTAGTCAATTGATTCTTCTTCTATCAATCCCTGAACCTAATGGAATGCAGATGTACAATGTACTCAAAACAATCACAGCTCTCCAGCTCAGAAGAGTCATTCGCCGAGCTAAAGGCTTCGTCTCTGTCAACTTTAACAAATCCATTTTCATTTGAACTCTTTTCATTGCCAAGTAGGAAAGTTTGAGGTCTTCATTCGTTGATATGCCTAACTGGTTTATGTTTTCTAAATGATCGTGCAGCTTGACATCCCACATTCTAAATCTAGTCATACAAAGATGAGAGTTCATTTATTAGCGAAAGCATGACATGAGCTAGAAAAAGGAAATCTATCCAGGATCACCGCAGTACAATTTTACAATAAGAAATGATACCTATTTGCACATATTCCCCCATATCTAAACTAAGTCAAGTAAACTACGCCTCATCCATCAATTTTTTCCCAATGTCATAAAGGTTTCACAATAATCCAGGGCAAAAGGATAATTTGAGCTTGATGGAGCCCATAACAAAAGAAACATTTATTGCCCGACATCACCATCAACAAAATGAAACGACTTTCATGAACAAGCTTCAAAGAGTCCTCTTGAGCATCATCTCACAGACACCATGCTGACAATGTATAGCATAAACTAAAAAATGAAGAAACAAATCCAATGGCCATGCAATGGACCAACCAACCAGGTAGATTATTCATTTTTTTGAATTTTTGAAAAAAGAGGAAATTAGATTTTGAGTACTTTCACAAAGAAATTGCATATATTCCTAAAATCATCACAGTTGCAGAAAAGTTTATAGAGATGAAAGTTCAATTTTCATATATCATACGGAAATACGGTATACGAGAATCTCAAAGCAACTTTCCATAGATGATACTTAATTAGCAATTTAATATATATTTTAATCAGAAAGGGTAAGAGTTCCATTTGTCAGTAACATAAAGGTGAAGACAATACATACTTGAGCTTTGCCATTGTGTTCTCCACCAAAGCATTATTGAATAAAATGCCAATAGAAGTGCAGTGCCAGCCATTATTATAGCCAGACCAATTATGTCCCGATGGAGTATCACAATCAACCAGCATCCCCAAAGGATAAGCACTGCAACCGGAGATACAACAACCATCCATGCCATCATAGATAGAAACCGACATATTATATCCAGTTGAGGTCCTTGTAATATATTTGGCCATTTTCTAGCAAAAATCCAACTGAAAAAGAGGAATGCAAAACGATCAAAAGCGGATGAGAAATGATGAATGCAATTATTGCACCAAAAACCAACTATAGACTATGATAGAGATGACAGATAAGATCATTCTTTCCAACATAAAACTAATATTAAGAGATGAAACGTACGGTGTTTGAATGGCCTAATCTTAGGTGAAAGAAAGGCAATTCTGCAGTAGAAATAAAGCAATAATAACACAACATACAAAATTGTGCTAGAATAGATGAGGAACGGAGTTAATTTATCATGTCCCAAATCAAAAAAAATTACGCCAAAAAGGACAGAATCGGTTTCACATGGCAGCAACAAATAGTTAAAACCATTGCTTTAGAGTAAAACAAAATTAAATACTCTAAAAGATTTCCATCTTTGCACATGTACTTCTGCAACTGCGCATCTTAAATTAAAATTTTTATTAAAAAAAAAAAGGAAAAAAGGAAACTGGCCTGAAACAAATTAGAACCAACCATTTAAGGCCATGAAATCCATGACTTAAATACCATTTTATTCCCAATAATGAAATCAATATTGTGACCTTCTTTTGAACAAAAAACCATTTGATATGGGTGATGGGTCAATAAAGTGCACAAGCTTTTACTTAAAACATTTAAAAGAACATTTTTTAATTGAAATCATTTTCTAAAACTAATCAAATCTTTTATATTTCCATAATAATTTGGAAAGAAATAGATAATCACACACCGATAGCAGCTGAATTGCACTAAGTTCCATTAAATGCACAATTAAAACAAAATAAAACTCCAGCCAACAATGCACCCACACAAGGAAGTCTTTAAGTTTACCTTGTATAACACAAACCAAGCACTGCATACATAATAAATCTGGTCACAAACCAATAGTAGCTTAATTGATTTAAGCTCCATTAAACACATTTAACAAAATAAAGCTAAAGCCAAAAATGCACCCACACAAGGAAGTTATGTGCTTTAATTTTAATTTGTATAACACAAAACCAAACACTGCATACATAATAATCTGATCACATTAAGCAAATACTTGAAGCATCCAAAATGGCAAAAAGAGTACCTATAAAGCCGCCATGGCCTCCAATTCACAGCCCAAAGTATTGAAAACGAAGCCGAACCAAAAGCTACAAAAAGGGACCCTGAAATTGCACATGCCAATACTATCCCTCCCTCGTCCCCTTCCATGGCCTTGCTCTCTCACCTATGCACAGAACATTTACCGTATAATATTTAGAAGTTGCAGAAAGTAACATAACCAGATGCCACAATTATCTTCACCAAACAAAAACCTTCCAACTTTAAGAAGAAAAAAATTAACAAAATACCACAAGAATTGAAACCCAGGAAAAGAACAATAATGTGTAGACAATGAAATACAACAAAATTGAAACTACAACAATGACATCCCAAGAAGAAAACATTAAAAAAAATAACTAAAACCCAGATAGAGAACAGTAATGTGGAGGCAATGAAATGAAACACTGTTGAAACCACAATATAATACACCCCAAAGCAGAAAGTATAAAAAATTAACAAAAATGAACGCAATTGAACAAAATGAAACCCAGCTGGAGAAAAGGAATGGAACTCAATAAAAAGGGTTTATGTACCTACTTGAGTGAAGTGGGCTTGATGGGCACCAGCATGATGTTGAATTCAGCACAAATGGGTCATCTTGGTGAGTGTCAATTGAGTGACTAAAACCAGGTCAAAAATGGGTCATTTTCTTCATGCGTTTTAGGTTTGGAGCAGAAAATTCAGCTCAAAACAGAGAAAGAGAAACTATATGGGCCCCTAAGCTAGGTCTAAGAAGAAGATGATGAAAAAGGAGTGACCTTTACTTAGGGTTTGTTCTTCTGGGTAGTTCTGATTTTAGGGTTTGTCTTTATCTACCTTGATAATTTCTGTGAGAGAGAGAGAGTAAAGATTAAAACCCTACTGATATGTGTGAACTGGGTAGAGTAAAAAAAACGAACTTTTTTTGGTTTAGAGCTATAGAAAGTTTTGAGCTTTTAGAGAGAGTAAGCGAAGGAAAAGACTTGAAAATGAGTAAAGATAGAGAAGTGGATATTAAAAAAAAAAGTAAAATTTTAATAATTAAAAAGAAAAGCATATCTGTGTCTGAAGGGAAATCAAACCCACTTTCAATTCTGGAGAGTATAGTACACTCACCAATCAAATGCCAGAAGAGGAGACATTGGGGGATTTCTATTGAAGAGTGGAGTGTTATGATTTTGGGGAGAGTGGTGGAATTGGTGGAATGGTGGAGGACAAAAATGTGCATGTGTGTGAATATCTTTCTATAATTTCAATTAATCAATTAATTAAGATCTCAATTTTGAAATTTTGATGTCTTGATGAATTAATTTATATAATAAAGATAATGCGGTCAAATTTGTTGACATGGAATGTAATTTCTTGATTTAGTGGGTGAAGAATTTGTCTTCAAAGTTCAAAGACGGGAATTTTTTTAATTAGGTAAAGAATTATAGAAATGGGTTTTTTTATATTATTATTAATATTATTCAATTGAGAAATTGACTTGCAACCAAATTTGATCACAAAACAAAGTTTACTAGTGGTCTTTGTGATGACTCAATTTAGGTTTTTTATGGTGTGTTCTTCTTCAAATTGTGATCAATCGTCATTTGGAATATATATATATATATTAGTTGTTGAGGTGGGTGGAACTTATAGGTGATGGTGGTGTATTACAGTAAATCAAAGATGTCTATACCTAAATGATGAACAAATTTACTCAATTTTTGAATAGGGTGCTAGTCGGTTTGAAATCAAGACACTTATCTTTACGGATGTAATTTTGACTGTTTCTAAATAAATTCAATTCAATCCGATCTAATCTTTGGTTGAATGCATCTACACGTTAAGCTTATATCATTTTCCAATACTATTTAATGTTTTATGAACTTAAATACCAATAGAAAAATCATCTTTGAAATATATGATTCAACCGAAAATTAAATAACTATCCTTTTGTTTCCACTTTATCTCTTTCACACTTTTACCTTTATTTTTTTTCCATTTAAATTTCATCTCTCATCAGTTCTAATAATTGAATATATATTAATAAAAATTATCAAGTGTAAGATTAGATATAAAAAATTCATACGATTTCATTGATTCTAATTGGTTGGAATTAATGAAAAAAATATATATTACGTTGATTCCAACATGTGGGAATCAGTGAAACTGCATGAAAAATTCGTATTGGATCCCACGATAGAAAGTATGGGTGGTCACAAAAACCGAAATCGAATTCAACCGAACCGAACCGAGTTGAAAAGGGTGTTTGGTTCGATTCATAACGTTTATTCGGTTTAAATGTATTTGAAATTTGAAAACCGAATTGGGTTCGGTTTGGGTTCGGTTTTGAACATACAAATCGAACTGAACCGAATAAACCGAATTGTATTATTAAATTATTTTGTAAAGTTTAATTTTATCACGGTCTGTTTGTTGATGCTGTTTTATTTTGGACTATATTATGTACTGCATTTTTGTACTTTTATTGTATAGAAGTTATAAAGATTTTATATTTTGGTTGAGTATGTAGATTGAGTATGCTTAACAAATTTAATTTGGATTGAAAATTGGGTTGTATTTTGTTTAAATTATTTTTTATAGATTTTGTTTTCTTAAAACAAAAAGCACAAATGCCAAAAAACAGCTTAAAGGCTCAAAAAAAAATTATAAACATATAAAAAAACCTTTAAAACCCAATGCTTTGGGAGCCAGTTTGCGGGTTTCCTTGCAGCCTTACACGGGCATAGACCCAAGATGGGACCAGCTAACTGGGCTTTATTTCTTGAACTTTAACTTGTTTCGCACCCGAAAATCCCACTTTGCATCTCCAACAACTGAATTACATTGAATGCCTACAATCACTATAAAAGAGCATACCAATCACACAATTGCACACAAAAACGAAATAAAAAATATGGAACTGAGGGCCAAAATATAGCATAATTTTGCCATGATCAATTTTGTAGGACTCTGATTTGTTGGAGTCGCCCTTATCTTTTTTCTTGTTTTGTATATTTTGCACATCCAATGAATTAGATTCCCTATTGAATTTGGATTCAAATATCTCTAAGGGAATTAGTTTTCTTATTGAAGCATGATTCATGGTTCCTTGTATAGGTAAAATTCTTCTTGTTAGTACTTGAGTCACGGTTAACTAGGGATTGAACCAAGAGTGGTGAGTAGTAGTGTCCATAGCCTGAAGTTATCGAGAGTGAGAGTCTGAGTATCGATTGAGGGTGTAATTTCCTTTTCATATAGTGGATTTCTATGGCTCAAGTGGCTAGCCTAGCTAGTCCCGTGGTTTTTCCCGTTTGAAGGGTTTCCACATAAAAATCAAGTGTTCTTTAATTGCTGCAATTCATACTCGATTTTTATTATTTTTTGAATTGTGTTTTGCTTGCTAATATTGGCTAATCAAAAGAGTTGGTAATAATCGATTAACAACCCATTCACCCCCCCCCCCCCTCCCTCTAGTTTGTTTAGACACACATTATTTATATTTACACTGGATCTTTTAGAATATGGAAACCCAAACCTCAGCCCTTGACTCACATGGATCATAAAGACTTTATTTACGGGATCCTCTCATCAAACAAATTTTGGAAGTATAGTTTGTTCTTCATTTCAAGTTATTAGGGTCATGTGGTAGTTATAGATGGTGTTTACGGGCTAACCAGGAACCGTCTCCCCATTCATTTTGTCAACCTAGATGCTTGGTCCAAATCTCTTTCAGAGTTGACCAAGGAGAAATCAAAGTACATGGTTAAGGTTGCCACACAACCTTGGGAGGATAGGGATCGTTGATCTCTTATGGTGGAAAAATACTTGATAGAAGCAGGGTTTTTCACTACTATCTCTAAGGGGTGAAAGTGTTGTGTAAGGACCTCAATTTTATGATTGACTTATTTCATGACAAACCACACCACATTAGGGATGATTGTGTAATGGGTAGCTTAGGTCCTCATTAGCAAGCTTCCAAGCATCTCCATGACTTCAAGAGCAAAATGTATATTCACTTGACTTTGCCTCTTGAAGAGTTTAGGTGCACACACATACCTCGTGCATGCTTTGTTGATCATGTATTTGTGTTGATATTGTTTATATGTGTGCATCTCTTCACAATCACATTTGCACTTCATATGTAGATTTAAGTGTGGTATTGTGTTGTGTTTGGGCTTGCACGATAGTGTGCTTGTTTTAGTGTGTTGAGTGACCATATGAAAAGATCTCAATCTTCTATTGGTTTGGTTATATGGAGTCAGGTGTCTAGTTTCAAAAGAGTGTATTTCAATGAATTAAATATTTTTTAAAACTGACCTTTGTATGGTCTTGTGATCATATCTTTTTATACAATGATTCAAAATGAGTTTTAAAAATTTCTGTACAAACTAGACACATATACCTTTCCAACGGTATATTATTTGTAATATTTCATGATCGTTTGGATTAGTTTTGAATTCTCCAAAGTGACAACAAAAACAAGGCATCTCTGTTGTTATCCGTTTCTGACCTTTGGTCACTAAAATAACCATAACTGTTTCTACAGATATCCAAATCATGTTTTGTAAATTTTAGTAGAAATTATACTTCCATACCCTTCCAACGGTATATTATACTAAATGTTTGGATGCCATTTGGTCATGTTTTGGGTCGCTCGAAGCTCGAGCTGTTGTGTTGTCTTGCGTGTACCGCGGCCTAGACCACTTTTGGTGCCATGCCTAGCCAGCGACCTAGGCAGCGGTAATGTCTAGCCATGCCATGTTGCACAAGACCGCGGTCTGGACACTTGCCTAGGCTGCGACATGCACAGCGGTCGTGACGAAACTTTGTTTTCTTCATCCAAAACGATGTCATTTCACTTGGGCATTATAAATACATCCTTAACTCATCTTCTTCATAAGAATGACTCTCAAAAACAAACCCTAGAGTGAGAAAGAGAGAGTTTCTTGAGATAGAGAGCTTCATTAAAGCTTGATTAACTCTCCAAACCCAACCCAAAACCCATCTCCATCGTGCATCATTCTTCATCATATGAGCATGGGTGTTCTTAGTTTCATGACTAGGTAAGTAAGAACTTCATTGAATATCTTTTATTGTTCTTCTTACTCTAGATTAGGTGTTTATTGCATGATTAAATACCAAGACTCTAGTTATTGCATATATTTAATAGTCTTGATAACATGATTGGGTTTGTTTGTTGATAACTTGAATTTAGGACATATTTGCCCTTCTTACTAAGTCTCTATGCATTGCATTTAGACATTATTGATTAGTTCATATTAATTGCATTTTGATGATTGCATTAATGACCATGCCATACTTAATGACAACATATGTTGAAATAACCTTGTTGGATAACTAGGATATAATATTGTATAACTATATCTAGTTAAGTCTTTATGAACATTCATTTAGACATTGATATCTAGGAATTGTACTTAGTGACATTCTTAAATTCCTATATAAGCATTTAGTGTTTTACATAGCATTATTTGCATGTTTGAATATTTCATCATATTCACATAGGTTGTTGAACTCTTCATTGAGTCAAGTCTTGTGGCTTCGGTGTGAAGTTGCACAAGCAAGGGAAGTCTTGCAACCAAGGGTGGGTTGACAAGCAATTGGTCGGGTGCCACTGTAAAAGGCCCAATGGGGTAGAGTATGAGGTGTTCACGCCAAGAGTAGTGTATCAGGGGATACCATTAGGGACTGAACCAAGAGTGGTGAGTGGCGGTGTCCATAGCCTGAGGTTGTCGAGAGTGAGAGTCCGAGAATCACTTGAGGGTGTAACCTTTTATTCATATAGTGGATTTCTGTGATCGAGTGTGGCGCACTTAACAGCCAGTGGTTTTTTCCATTTGGAGGGTTTCCACGTATACATATTGTGTTATTTATATTTCCGCACCGTACACTTGATGTTGTATGTTTGTTTTATTGGGTGAATTTTGAATATTGACCAATCAAGAAAAATTGGTAATTGACTTGATTAAAACCTATTCACCCCCCCCCTCCCTCTAGGTTTAGACACACACGTTTTTAGGGAACTTTCAATTGGTACCAGAGCGGGTTCCTAGACATACATAGGTGATCCATGCTCTTGTTTGTGTGTATTGCATTTGATTGTTGCATTCATTTGCATTCATCTCATTCATTAAACACTATGAGTGGCATTGAGATGTTAGAGAGAGATTTGACCTCCAAAATTGAGAGGGAGGAATATGACTCTGATGAAGAGATGACTCTCATGGTTGAGAGATTTAGGAGATTCATAAAATCTCAAAAGAAAAGCATGACCTCCAATGTGAAAGAGGAGAAGAGAATGAACTTCAAAGTGAAGAAGGTAAACAAGAAGACCTTGCTCAAGAATAGTGAAGAGTATGTGATTAACTTCACGGCCTTGGGTGCTTCCTATGTGGAAGATTTTGGTATGGCAACAAGTGACCAAGGTAAATGCCTTGATGAGGGGATTAACTCGATTGAGGAATGTCAAGTGATCTTTCTCAAAGTTTTGAAGCAAAATGAAGAGCTCTCGAAAGAGAATGAGACTTTGAGATTGCGGAAGGTTTCCTCGGATGAAAAGATCCGTACCCTTGAAGAAATCAAGCAAAATTGTCAAAATCAACTTTATCGGTACAAAGAGATCATGGATGACCAAATGAAAGACATCTCCATTCTTGTCTCCAAATTGAAGACCATAGAGAAAGTGACCTCCATTGATGACTCATTGATGATGGACAAGATTGATATGTCCAAATATGAGAAGGAGATTGAAGATTGCCACCAAAGGATGAAGGCAATGAAATATGAGGTTTCCAACAAAGAAAACTCTTTGAAAATTGTCAAGGAAAGAGAGATGAGATGCCTTGAAGAATTAAAGAAGACCAAGGTCAAACAACCTCAAGTTCAAGGTAAGATCAAAGCTTCATTTAAGAAATCTTCAACTCAAGGAAAGTCTACACAAGCCTTGGCAACTCAACCAAAGCCTAGGCAATTCAAGAAGAAAGGACAAGTTCTTAAGAATTCAATCACGTCCTCCAACAAACCAACTATGAGGAAAGGAGGTGACCATAAGAAGCATGACCAACTAAGGAGGCAAGATCAACCGGCTCAACCACCTCAAGAAGCTAGACCACAAAGGTGCCATCAATCGGCTCAAGCTCTAAGGAGAAGCAAACCGATGCACCATCAAAGACAACCTCATCAATATGGTGATGCCCGGATGAGATCACAATGCAATGGTATAAATTCTTACTTTGTACCTACTTGTCATTTTTATGGTATGATTGGTCACTTAAGACCAAATTGCTTTAAATATATTAAGAGGTATAGGTTAGAGAGCACGAAAGAAAAACGGTTGAATGTTAGGGCAAGTTTGCATGAACCTAGGGAACTTAGAAACATGTCTTTGACCACTAAAAATGATAAAGTGGAACCTTGGTGGGTTAGAAAGGATGAACCCGCTTGCCTTAGTGCTCATGAAACACCCGTAGATGCAACTAGGTCATTTGGACTTGGTAAGCCTATAGGGGTTCATACCTCCCATTGACTTGGTTGGATTTGACCCCATTTGGGGAGCTCAAGCAAAGAGAGCGAACTTGCATAATTTGCTTTGTGCAAAAAGTTGATTAATTTTATACACTTTTATTAATTGCTTGAGATTCTTGGTTGCATATATATGCTTATATGTTTTTTTTAATAAGTGTGCAACATTGCTTTACTTGCAATCCATGTTATATTTATGTTCAAACATGCATTTTTGGACTAGAGATTTAATTGGGAAAGTACATTTGAATGTCCTATAATTTATCTCCATGACATGTAAACTTGCTTTTAATGACATGCTTTAAAATGATATGCATGAATTGAGTTTGATTGCTTTAATGCAAATATGTGTGAGTGCAAATGAGAGGACTAATCAATAACGATTTTGTATCCATGCAATTAATAAGGATTTTATATCCAAATTAGTCTTCTCTCTTTTCTTAATGGTGAAACAAGACTATTATCATACGGATAATTATCCAGAAAAATAAAAAAGGATGCAATAGTCGCTCATGTCTTGATTTGCCTTTAAGGATTGATATAGTTGCTTTATTTTCAAATTTTTGGAAACTATATCTAGTTTGCTTATGACAAAAGGGTACAAATTGGTTTGAATTCTTTTGGAAACTCTTTTGATGTTTGATTTGCCAAATACCATTTGTTTTGGATTTGAATGCAACATGTCTTGCTTGCAAAGCACAATTGTCACACATTTTTCTTTAAATAAAACACCTTGAATCTCTCTCAATTACTTGTGTTTTGTAAAGTTTGTTTATATGATTATGCATCATAATTGTGCTAATAGCTCTCTTTGCTAAAGCAATCCGATAGGGAGAGCTCCTTTGCATATCTCATGACAAAAAGTGGGAGAAGTCTTGAGAAATATAGGGGGAGCATTGATTATGCTTTTGGGAGAGATCATGAGAGAGAGTAACCCATTTAGGGGGAGAATTGCACATGCATTTGTTTATATTGTTTTATTGAGTGCAATTGCTTTTTACGTTTGTTCACCTCACATGCACTTATTCTTGGAAAGTGCTTTCTTGATATTGTGTGCAGATGTGATGATCTACGAAGAGATTGAAGACCTTGAAGACTTAGATTCTTAGGTATCTCTTTTTGTAACGTAGAATGGACTCTCATGAATAATAGCTAGATTATTTTTTTTTGTGAGGATTTATTTGTGAGTGGTTGTTTTGTCATGAAATAGCCAAAGGGGGAGATTGTAAGGACCTCAATTTTATGATTGGCTTATTTCATGACAAACCACACCATATTGGGGATGATTGTGTAATGGATAGCTTAGGTCCTCATTGGCAAGCTTCCAAGCATCTCTATGACTTCAAGAGCAAAAGGTATATTCACTTGACTTTGCCTCTTAAAGAGTTTAGGTGCACACACACACCTCATGCATGCTTTGTTGATATTGTTTATATGTGTGCATCTCTTCACAATCACACTTGCACTTCATTTGCAAATTTAAGTGTGGTATTGTGTTGTGTTTACACTTGCACGATGGTGTACTTGTTTTAGAACGTTGCGTGAATATATGAGAAGGTCTCAATCTTATCTTGGTTTGGTAATATGGAGTTAGGTGTCTAGTTTCAAAAGAGTGTATTTCAATGATTTAAATGTTTTTCAAAACAGACATTTGTATGGTCTTGTGATCATATCTTTTTATACAATGATTTAAAATGAGTTTTGAAATATTCTGTACAAACTAGACACCTATACCTTTCCAACGGTATATTATTCGTAATATTTCATGATCGTTTGGATTGGTTTTGAAATCCAAAGTGACACAAAAAACAGGGCATCTCTGTTGTTGTCCGTTTCTGACCTTTAGTCACTAAAATGACTATAACTGTTTCTACAGACATCCAAATCATGTTTTGTAAATTTTAGTAAAATTATACTTCCATACCTTTCCAACGGTATATTATACGAAAGGTTTGGATGTCATTTGGTCATGTTTTGAGTCGCTCGAAGCTCGAGCTGTTGTGCTCTCTTGTGTGTACCTTGACCTAGACCGCTTTTGGTGCCATGCCTAGCCAGCGACCTAGGCAGCGGTAATGTCTAGCCATGCCATGTTGCACAAGACCGCGGTCTGGACACTTGCCTAGGCTGCGACATGCACAGCGGTCGTGACGAAACTTTGTTTTCTTCATCCAAAACGATGTCATTTCACTTGGGCATTATAAATACATCCTTAACTCATCTTCTTCATAAGAATGACTCTAAAAAACAAACCCTATAGTGAAAGAGAGAGAGTTTCTTGAGATAGAGAGCTTCATTAAAGCTTGATTAACTCTCCAAACCCAAAACCCATCTCCATCTTGCATCATTCTTCATCATATGAGCATGGGTGTTCTTGGTTTCATGACTAGGTAAGTAAGAACTTCATTGAATATCTTTTATTGTTCTTCTTACTCTAGATTAGGTGTTTATTGCATGATTAAATACCTAGACTGTAGTTATTGCATATATTTAAGAGTCTTGATAACATGATTGGGTTTGTTTGTTGATAGCTTGAATTTAGAACATATTTGCCTTTCTTGCTAAGTCTCTATGCATTGCATTTAGACATTATAGATTAGGTCATATTAATTGCATTTTGATGATTGCATTAATGACCATGCCATACTTAATGACAACATATGTTGAAATAACCTTGTTGGATAACTAGGATATAATGTTGCATAACTATATCTAGTTAAGTCTTTATGAACATTCATTTAGACATTGATATCTAGGAATTGTACTTTGTGACATTCTTAAATTCCTATATAAGCATTTAGTGTTTTACCTAGCATTATTTGCATGTTTGAATATTTCATCATATTCACATAGGTTGTTGAACTCTTTATTGAGTCAAGTCTTGTGGCTTCGGTGTGAAGTTGCACAAGCAAAGGAAGTCTTGCACCCAAGGGTGGGTTGACAAGCAATTGGTCGGGTGCCACTGTAAAAGGCCTAATGGGGTAAAGTAAGAGGCGTTCACACCAAGAGTAGTGTATCAGGGGATATCACTAGGGATTGAATCAAGAGTGGTGAATGGCGGTGTCCATAGCTTGAGGTTGTCGAGAGTGAGAGTCCGAGAATCACTTGAGGGTGTATTCATATAGTGGATTTCTGTGACCGAGTGTGGCGCACTTAACAGCCCGTGGTTTATCCCATTTGGAGGGTTTCCACGTATACATCTTGTGTTATTTATATTTCCGCATCGTACACTTGATGTTGTATGTTTGTTTTATTGGGTGAATTTTGAATATTGACTAATCAAGAAAAATTTGTAATTGACTTGATTAAAACCTATTCACCCCCTCCCCCCCCCCCCCCCCCCCCCTCTCTAGGTTTAGATACTCACGTTTTTATGGAACTTTCATATTGTAAGTTTACATTACCTTTGACTTGCCTCTATGCTCAATAATGCCTTTAATCAAACTAATATGGCTATAATGCCTTTTAGTGTTTGACTATGATATGGTTGTTGGTGACCAAGCCAAGCAATCAAAGAGTATGGAAATGGTCAACAAGAAAAAAGTTGTTGAACAGATAGCCTAAGGAATTGCTCTGCCTGAGCATGATTTTATGTAGCACACTTATATTCCTGACCCGACTGCTTCTTCAATGGATGTTAAAGCTACTATCGACTAGGTAATAGAAGAATAGGCTCAAATATTTCCCAGAAATTCAAAGAGAAAAAATGAACAGGAATATTGCTGCAAGAAAAATTGAAAAGATAGCAGATGAGGCTTTTTCCTCTTATGTCCCTCATCCTAAATCAGTCATTGATGATATTAGGGAAGAAATGATTGATGCTGACTGATGATATTGGGGAAGAAATGATTGAGGTTGAAGATGAATTGACAATTCCTAAGGGTGTTTAGGTCGATCTTGTAGTGAAAACTTAGGCAATATCAAATATGTCGGTATCCCGTGGATAAGTTTGGCATAGATGATGATGATCAAGGAACATTGAGTGACTTTTTGACAAGGGAAAGAGGCTCAAAGAGTAGATACGATCGCCCTAGTGCTATGTGTTCTTCATCATCGGTTGACCAAACTCACGCTGCAAATAAAACCCTTTATCTAGGAGTTCAAGCTCCTCAATCAGATATCTGACCTCCTCGCTTACTTGCTCATGTCCCTCAACCTGCTAATCTGGTCTCTAAGCGCAATGAAGGGATTATTCAGACTGTTACCCAAGTTTCAAATGATCAGCCTGCATACCGTCCCATTTAAGCTTAATTAAACTACAAAGTGAACTGTTAGATAGTTTTTACTGACACAGACTCTGATAAGATCCTCCATGATGTGGAATAAATTGAAAATATAACTGATCAGATTACAAATCTTTCTACAAAAGTTGTTAGCCACTATGGTTAGCAAACTCTGGCTCAATTCAAAGCAGTTGTGGATATTCGTGTTGAAAATGTTGTAATTCAAAGCAGCTGTGGATATTCGTGTTGAAAATTTTATAGTGGATCAAGCTGACAAGGTCAATGGGTAAAGTTGTTGATGCATTTGCAATATTTGTACAAACTGGACAGGGTAATACCACTTAGGCTGCTGCAGTTAATAAAGAAATTGTTCTCCGTGTGGAAGTCTAGGCTGAGGGAGTTATAAAGAATCAAGGTGCATTTGTTGCACTTAAAGCTTCTCATTTTGTTGTGCTCTCGATCAACATTGTGAATCCCGATCAGCCCGACCCCTAGCTAAAAAAAACTAAAAAAGGTATAAGTTCCTTATATTTTGATTGACATATATCATTAACAAACCCTATTAGGGTTTAATTTGTATGGGTAGATTAGGTTTTTCTTTATTCGGGACCAAGCTTCAATATACTCCCCAAAACCTCAACCTCAAGAGCTTTTCAAAAGTACAACTCTTGTCCTTGATTTCCTAAAGAGAATAGTTATACACACTTACATGATATTCTATATCTCTTGCATTTGAGAGTTATTTGAACTTGTGCATATAAGTTTCAACTCACTTTACGCATGTTCATTATTTCTTGCAATTATTTGCCATTTTCATGATACTTTTTTTTGTCAAAAAATTGTATTTGAAGTTGTGTTTAGTGTAATTTAGGAAGTATGACATGTCAGCAATAGATAAGAGTCAGGTGTGCCACGTCACCAAAGGTCAATCGAATCGTACCGACCTGAGTTGACCAAAGAAAACCCATAAACCCCCGATCAAAATAACACATACAATCGGATGAAGAAGATCCGATCGAGATCATCAAGATGGTCGGGGCAAAGTTTGTGGTCGGGTGAAACCACATGTCGGGGGAAGGAACTTCGGTCAAGTCTGGCAGACAGTCGGTTGACTGACACATGGAAAACCTTTAGTGAAGTTACGACTCTGATACACAAAAAGACTTCAATTTAAACAAGACATCTTAAAGAACACTTTGATAAGGAAACAGACTTCCTTATAGATATCAAGGTGCAAATTAGGGAAGAGATCTAATGCAATTAAAATACAATCAATACGAAACAAGAAGGAGAATAATACGATTTCAATAAGCCATAATTTTGTTCTATTACCGGGACTTACCTTACTTGTACACCAAGAATATGCATGTATAAATAGATCATAATAACGCCCATATAAGGTTAACATAAATTTACCTAACAAGAGAGATTGAGGATGTAATCTTCTTTTACATAGTGAGTTTTTCTCGTTGTCGCCGACAACCATGGATGTTTCCCCACCTTGGGGTTTTACCACGTTAAATATTATCTCTATTTTTACCTCCTCTCTCTTTTGTAGTTTACTATTCACCCTTATTTATGTCTATTTGTGATGTGTGGTTATATATAATTGATCCAATATTCATCGTCAACAACTGGCGCTAGAAGAAGGGGTTGAACCTCCGAGAGCATTGAACTTGAACAACAAATTCCAGGAAAAATCTTGTGAAAAAATGAAATTATGGCCACCAGCAGAGACAGAAGTCAATCTTTACATGACACCGATGTCCGGCGCAGCACCAACATATCTAATTCAGTCGACGTCAATTCCGCTGAAGAAAATCCACCCTCAAGAACTCCACAGTCTGCCAGATCCGACATAATAACATCCACGGATTTGATCGCTAGCATCTCCCTAGATACTTCCCGGTAGATCCAAGAATCCTTGCGGAAAGTCATTGACAACACCGCTAGACAAGGAATCAATATAACGGCCACAGTAAATCAGTTAAAAAGAAGCACCCTAAAAATCTGGAAGAGATAGGGCAGAGCGTGGTGAATAGAGGGAACACTCATGCAGAAGGGACAACAGCCAAGAAGATCGGGGAACAAAGGAGAATAGAGAGTCCAGTTCAAGGGAAGTTGCGGGGAGAAATGATGGAGGAGAAACCCGCCCCGAATAGGCGAATAGGCGAATTGGCATGACAACCAAAGGAAAAGATCTTGTTCGGTCTCAAGTGATGACGAAATTGTCCTCTACGGTCAGTCACAATCTGCTTGATGCCTAGATTATCGAGCGAAACCCTAGAGACCTATACGAGCTCACCATTCGCCAAAGATTTGACGAGCATGGAGAAATAAAAGGAGAGTAAGAGGTCATTCTTAGAAGAATAGAGGCCCTGGAGCGAAGCCAAAACTGGGGAAACTTGTTAATCGGTAACTCTCGGAGTCTATTCATTGATTAAATAAGCCATGCCCATTTTTCGGACAAATTCAGGATGTCACAGGTGAAGCAATTCAAGGCCAATACTGACCTACAGTAGCATGTCAGGAGATATCACAGTGTGATGGCACAGTATAATTATAACGTTGTATTCATATGTCGGATGTTCCCCTAGACCCTGGGAGACCAAGGGTCTAGGTGGTTTGAAAGACTAACAGCGGGGTCCATTAGAAACTTTGAGGAACTCATACAAACTTTCACTAGGCAATTCATGGGGAGTATCTAGCGAAGGAAATCCATATCAGCCTTATCAACCTTAAAACAGAGAAATGACGAGAAACTGAAAGATTACCTAACCAGGTTCTCGTAGAAGCTGTCTGAAGTAAATGACCCCAATGACGATGTGATGGTGTCTGTATTCATCAACAGTCAACAACACAACCACTTGTTGCTAAGCCAAAGATAGAAGGGGTCGACCACATATGCAAGCACGATAGATGACGTTAGAGGATATGCCATGGCAAAAGAAGAACATATAGCCTATGAAAGGGAGCTTATACCTGGAGACCGGCTCAAGAGTAGCCAAAAACCTAAAGATGATAACTCGAAGAGTAGAGGCAATTGGGACTAGAAGGGCAATGAGGGAAAGAGTAAGGATGGACACAAACATGATGACTATAAGAGTGGCAAGCACTTTAAAAGGCAGTAAAACAATTACATCTCATTAGCTAGGAGACAATGGGAGATCTTGAATGTAATAGAAGACAAGAACCTGTACATAAAGCCCCCGAGACAGTCGAGCTTGGCAAGAAGAGATACCACAAAATACTACATATTTCACCTGGAGAATGGCCATGAAACATCCAAGTGCTACCAGTTGAGGGATAACATCGAAAAGCTTATCAAACAGGGACATCTCAAGGATATTATCTTGAGGAATGGGGATGACCAATACAAGGAGACCCTAAAGGAAGAATGTGATGGAAGCTAGAGATGCCTAAGAATAAGTTCAGATAATGGGGCGTTCTACACCATCTTTGGTCGGCCACACACGGGGAGTAATTGTCGAGAGAGAATGATCGAGGTCAGAGAAGCCATAAACAATTAGAGGAATCTGGAAGTAAACTCATTGGACACCGATCAGAAAAAGTTCAAACTAGGATGGGACCCGATAGTCTTCGTTAAGTTAGACGCTCATGAGTCGGAGGTAAAGCCAAATGATGTGATTGTTGTGTCGGTTCACTTAGGCTATATGGAGGTAAGAAGAGTGTTGATCGACAATGGAATCTCAACAGATATCATGGAGTGTGGAAGTGTTCAACCAACTAGGACTATAGATAAAAGACCTCTAGCCGCTCAAGGTCTCACTAAGAGGTTTTAGAATAGTATAAGTGAGATCGCTGGGAAAAATGAAGCTACCTTAGGAGATCATGAGTTTTCCTCACACCAATACAGTGTTATTGGATGTTGTGGTTGTAAATATGGAAAACTAGCCGTACACGCCATGCTAGGCAGACCGTTCTTAATCAAGCCAAGAGTTGTGACCACTACCTATGACATGACAGTGAAATTCCCAACAGAGGCTTAGGTGGGCATCACGAAGAGCTCTTAAGAATGGGCAAGAAAGGTAAACCTTGCTGTATACAAAGAGAAAGCAGAACCATGAGTAAAGCAGATAGACCTCCAAGGAGAAGTAGGCGACTCGAAGATGGAAAAAGAAGAAGTCGAAGTGGAAATACCAACCCAATTCGACCTAAACCCAATGGAGACATCTCCAGAAAATGGGAAGACCAAGGAGGATGAGCCAATTGTGAAGTTATGATTGCTGATAGTAACCCCGATCAGACGATAAAATTGGGGTCCTGATTGACGAAACAAGTACAGATGAAACGATCAACTTATTGAAAGAATACAAAGATGTGTTTGCATTGAAACACAAATATACTCTCGGAATTGACGTGAAGGTAATATCCTACTATCTAGCGGTCAATCCTACCAAAAACCGGTCATCCAAAAAATGAGGTGGTTCAACCCCAAGAGAAGCAGGGCAATTTAGGAAGAAATAGATAAACTTTTGGCAATAGGGTTCATAATGGAGGTGCAGTACCTTGAGTAGGTTACTAACGTAGTATTAGTGAAAAATAATAGTCAGCGGTGGATGTGTGTGGACTTCACCGACCTCAACAAAACATGCTCGAATGACAGCTTTCCGTTACCTTAGATTGACCAGCTGGTAGATGCAACGGTCTGTCATGAACTGTTGAGCTTCACAAATGTCTACTCAAGCAATAACTAGATTCGGATGTTCGAGCCAGATGAGGAGAAAACCTCATTCACAACTGACTAGGGGTTATACTGTTGTTAAATAATTCTTTTCGGTCTCAAGAATGTTGGGGTAACCTACTAGAGACTGGTAAATAAGATGTTTGCCCGACAGATCGGTAGAAATATGGAGGTATATATGGACAATATGCTAACAAATAGCATAACATCCGAACAGCATCTAGTGGATCTCAGAGAGACATTTGGGATACTAAGGAAATTTGGCATGAAACTCAACCTAAAGAAGTGTGTTTTCGGGGTACCCTCGGGATGATCCCTCGATTTCCAAATCCATCAGAGTGGAATCGAAGTAAGATGATAGAAGCATTATAGGAGATAAGATCTTCAAGGACCTTGAAAGAAATCCAAAGGCTAACAGGTTGATTGGCATCCCTAAATCGGTTCATCAGCAAGTCAACGGACAAATGCTTGCCCTTTTTCAAAGCAATCAAGAAAGGCAAAGGGGTAGAGTGGAATGATGAATGTGAACAAGCCTTTCGAACGATCAATGAGTATCTCTAAGTAAAGCCCCGATCCTATCCAAACTCCTAGAATGAGAAACACTCTACTAATACTTATCGGTCACGGCTGTGGCAATAGGGTCAGTGCTGATCAGGATGGACGAGGGGGTACAAAAGCCAGTGTATTACATAAGCAAAGCTTTGTTACTAGTAGAAACAAGGTATTCAACAGCCGAGCAGATGGCACTAGCACTGGTAATAGCAGCAAGAAAGTTGAATCTTTATTTTAAAGATCAGAAAGTTGAATCTTTATTTTAAAGATCAGAAATTTAAAGTTTACACGGATTGTCAACTGAAGCAATTTTTTTCAAAACCGGAGGTGTCTAGACGGTTAACCCAATGGGCAGTAGAGCTGAGTGAATTTGATATAACATGCTTATCAAGAGCCGCGATAAAATGATAAGCTTTAGCCGACCTAATCACCGAGTTCGTTGAACCAAACAACTAGGTGATCAGGATGCTCAGCGAAAGAGAGATGAAAGAGTTTGCTTGGAAACTACATGTATATGGGTCGTCAAACATGCACGGCAGTAGGGTTGGCATATTGGTGCCCACCCTGGAATACGATCAAGTAGAATATGCCCTGCGATTTGACTTCAGACACTAACAATATGGCTAAATATGAGGAACTTTTGCAGGTCTCAAGGTTTGCACGACGTTAGGGGCGGACGAGCTGGAGATATTCAATGACTCACATGTGGTGGTGAACCAAATCTTGGACGAATACCAAGCCAAGGACAACAACATGGTCGTTCGTCTAGAGATAGCCAGAATATTGCTTGAGAGATTCAAAGCCTATAGGATCACTTAAATCCAGAGGGAAATGAATGAGAAGGCTGACGCTTTGTCAAAATTGGCATCAACAACAATCACTATACGGTTGAAGACTATCTCGGTCACCCACCTCAAAAGACCTATCATCGAAGATGAAAAGGAGATACCAGAAGTTGGGAAGATCGAAGAAAGGCAGGCCACCTGGATGACCCCCTGTTATATGTATGTTTTATTTAATGTATATGTCACTGACAGGTAAGACAATCCCTTAAAGAGATTGCTAGATGACCATCTGAGCTAGCATCTAGAAGACGCCATCCATGACTTTACTAAGGAATAAAAACCCGAGTAAGCCCTAAATACGGGTACTCGACACATTATGTTCTACTCGGGACAACACAAGAAGCCTGGATAAAGAGGTTCGATACACGACCCATATACATGAATAAGCCCAAGAAAGAATCTAGAATCATACTCTGATACGTAAACATCAGTATTTCATCCCCGTATCAAAGGAGGAAATAATTTAGAAGGTTTCTAAAAGGATAAAACATCAAACAGGAAGAAAGTCCAAATCAAGCAACAACTCTATTATTCTAGAAGACTGCACACCGATAAGAAAATAAGTCCTAAATGGACTGTGCCACCAGAGTCCCATGAAGATTCATATTCAATCCATAAGATCTCAGAAAAAGGGAAAAAAACAAAGACGACCTTGATAAGTAGCCGATTTTAATTAAATACAATCATTTTTCTTTACTTATATAACAAGGATTATGGTTCTATACAAATATAAATAGACACAAAATCCCATTATAAAAAGGAGAGAAGAAAAAAGAGAAGAACGACACACATAATATAAAGGACAGAATAGAAAACAATCACTGTAAGAGAGAGGCAAGAGAGATCGAGTGGTGTAACTGATTATTCAATAGTGGGTTTAACTTGGTTGATCATTCAACCTCCCGTGGACGTTTCTCCGATTATCGGAGTTTTACCACGTAAACTCGTGTCACTGACATATCAATTGCATTCCTTTTCTCTTTCTATTTTAACAGGTCATAACCAAATCCAACACTGTTTAATTTCTTGACCATCAAGAAATCGAAGTCAAAAATTGGCTCTAGAAGAAGGGGCGTGCTTGAACCTCTGATCTGTTTAAGCAATGACCGGTAGTGGCAGTAAGGACAGTTCCAGGGACATCCAAAAATCTCAAGATAATGCTCATATAGGTGGAACCACTCACAACCCCAGCACAACCACTATCAGGAACCAACAAAACTGAGTCGTCCAGATAAAATCGAGCACGATACTTTTAGATCTCTGCTTCCCCAACCACGTTCGGTTCGGCGTCATAAGCACTCGGGCAATCAAGAGAGAAGAGGATTCGAAAGGCACGATGCTCGTCTTCAATATCATTCTCATTAACCTCTTACCTCCCAATCAAAACATCACTTGAGCCACGTTCACAAACCATGCGATTAATTTGGTGATTTCCCATAATTGATCGTAGAGGAACCCTGTAATGATCATAAATGAAAGACTCAGAGATGGAGGAAGATTCAGAGCTAGAACTGAAATGAACATCAGGATAAAGCCTGGAAACATCAACATTTAGAAAGTAAGGCTGATCAGGAGGTGTTTCCCCTAATAATATACGAATACAAGAAACCAATTGAAGATCTCCATGCTCAAGCGCATCAAAAGCTATAACAAAAAGGTGATGTTGTGAAATAGGATCCATCTTAACTGATCTTAAAAGTAAATGCGAAGCAACCAGGAAAAGCCTCAATGAAGAGCCAGGATGAATCTGTTCACGAGAGAAATTTGGCTTTTTGCCACTTTCTACGAAAATGAACGACAAGAATAGCCCCCTTCAGTTTGAATAAACCACTCAATGATCGAAAGACGCAATACCCTAGAGTTTCGAGAAGTGGGAAAAATTGAAAGAATAAAAGGAAACGTTCGGTGACGTAAGCGGCATGTCAAATAACTAGCGGGTCGTATCTCATAAATGCTAAAGCAATTAAATGACACGTGTCGTGAAAAGAACAGATCAAGCCGTCAGGATTTCAAAACGTCACAATCATCGAGATTTCGTGTAAAGAGACAAATTGTGCACACATGGTTGCCACTAAGACACGTCATGAATGCATCGAATTGTTTGAGGATTATTACTCCTACATTAATAAGAAATTAAGAAGGAAAAGATAAAAGGTTAGTCGAAATTCAAAACGATTAAAATACTTTCACCAAAATGAATTCTACTCGGCAAAAGTATTTTAAAGGGGTATTGTTATATGTATATTTTATTGAATGTACATGTCTCTGATAGGTAAGACAATCCCCAAAAGAGATTGCCAGATGACCGTCCGAGCTAGCATCTAGAAGACACCATCCATGACTTTACTAAGGAACAAGAACCCGAGTAAGTCTGACGACGAGTATTCGGCACATTATGTTCTACTTGGGACAACACAAGAAGCCCGAATAAAGAGGTTCGATACATGACCCATATACATGAAAAAGCCTAAAAAAGAATCTAAAATCATACTCTGATACTCAAACATCAGTATTTCATCCCCCGTATCAAAGGAGGAAATAATTTAGAAAGTTTCTAAAAGGATAAAACATCAAACAAGAAGCAAGTCTAAATCAAACAACAACTCTATTCTTCTACAATACTGCACATCGATAAGGAAATAAGTTCTAAACGGACTGTGCCACCCAAGTCCCGTGAAGATTCATATTCAATCCATAAGATCTCAGAAACAGGAAAGAAGATAAATACGACCTTGATAAGTAGTCGATTTTAATAAAATACAATCACTTTACTTTACTTGTGTAACAAGGATTAGGGTTCCATGCACTTATAATTAAACCCATAATCCCGTTATAAAAAGGAGAGAATAAAAAAGAGAAGGACACACAGAATACCGAGGACAAAGTAGAAAACAATCACTGTAAAAGAAAGGCAAGAGAGATCGAGTGGTGTAACTGATTATTCAATAGTGGATTTAACTTGGTTGATCATTCAACCTCCCGTGGACGTTTCTCTGATCATCGGAGTTTTACCACGTAAACTCGTGTCACTGACCTATCAATTGCATTCTTTTTCTCTTTCTCTTTTAACAGGTCATAACCAAATCCAACACTGTTGACTTTCTTGACCATCAAGAAATCGACGTCAACAATTGGCGCTATAAGGAGGGGCATGCTCGAACCTCTTATTTGTTTAAGCAATGACTAGTAGTGGCAGTAAGGACAGTTCCAGGGACATCCAAAAATCTCATGATAATGTTCAGCTAAGCTGAACCACTCAAGACCCCTCCACAACCACCAGGAGCCAACCAATATCCATGGCTGGCATTCAGCAAGTCCCACCTACCAGCGGGGAGATAGCACGTTGCTTTTGTGATGCATTGCAGCAGTTGCTGACAGATACAACACAAGAAGGAATAGATCTATTGGCGACAGGAGAGACACATCAGTTAAACCCTCCATCACCCCTAGGCTTCGATCAATTGTGGTTGGGCCGAAACCAGAGGTGTAAACAACCGTTAGAAACTCAGATCCTGTCAACAAGACTGGGAGTATGACATATAACAGGGACAAGGATCATGAAACACTTATAGAAGAATGGCTCCACCAAAGACAAAACCAAGGACAAGCGGGCCCTGATAGGCACCTTAAATACGACCGGAGAGGAGATCGGTCATCGTCATCAGAAGACAGTGATCGACAACATAGTAAATGTCACCGTGGAACCACACGCCTTTAAGGGTTAGCCCATGAGACTTGAAGGCAAGACGAAAAGGAGATGATAACTGATATGACATTCACACGACAGGTCGACCATCAGAGAGAACCGGTGGAAGATAGAGATGTCATAATTCAGAGTCAAACCCGAGATGTCGAGAACAACAGGCTTCAAATGGGCGCGTTGATTAGGCGATATGAATATAATAAGTTGTCTGACGACGATTCTGATAGCCCTTTTACTAGAAACATTCTATGAACGCCATTCCCGGAGAGATTCAGGATGCCACACATGGAACAATTCAAAAAGGATACAGATCCTAAAGAGCATGTCAGACGATATAAGGGCGCTGCCCACAGTGATCTTTTGTTGTGCCTTAACTTCCTATAAACACTCGGGGATACAGGTTCATGATGGTTCGGGAGATTGCCTTCGGTAAGCATTAAGAGTTTCAGTGAGTTGAGCAGAAGTTTCTCAAGACAATTTATAGGGAATGTACAAAGGAAAAAATTGGCGTCTTACCTTTCTCAGCTAAAACAAGGGAAAGACGAGTCACTAAAGAAGTTTCTAGGAAGATTCGGCCAGGCGGTCTCATAAATCAGCAGCGCAAATGACGAAGCAATAATCAATGTGTTCATAAATAACTTACAGAATAGGCATTTGTCTTTTGACCTAAGAAGGGCTCGTCTAACTAGATATGCAGATATGATGGATATGACTGGCGGATACGCTTTGGCGGAAGAAAAAGAGTTGGCAACATGAGGTAGTTACATGCATGGGGGGGAGACCCGAACAAAAAGATGCCGAGTCAAAGTCGTAAAACCATAAAGGGAAACAAAAAGGAAGTAGCAAAGACGTGGGAAATGGATGTAGTATTGACCAGGGAAAAATTTCAAGGAAAGTATACGAATTACACCCCGCTTCGGAAAAGACATGAAGAGATCCTGGAAATTACTAGAAGAGAAGAATTTGGTGAATGAGCCACGTCGAGATGAAATATTACAGGTTCCATAAGGAAACCATTCACAAGACCTCCAAATGTTACCAGCTTATAGACTTTATAGAAACCCTCATCTGAGAAGGACATGTACAAGATATAATCCTGAAGAAAGATGAGAAGTCAAAAATTCATAAAGAAACCAATAAGAGAGATCATAATTTTTGTCAGAATAAAAGGGCTTGTCCTGAGGCGAATGGAGCGAAACAGACAATCTTCGGAGGACCATCAACTGAGAGAAGTAACCGAGAGCGGACTCAGGAAATTCGAGAAGCAGTGAAAGCAAGACACAATTTTGACGTTAACTCTATCGAGCCTGATCCAATGTGAATAGAAGAAGGATGGGACCTGATAATATTCACTGAAGTTGACTCACATAGGGTCGACGTCCTACCGAATGACGCTCTCGTCATTAGTGCCCGAATTGGCTGTAGAGAAGTAAGGAGAATTTTAGTGGACAAGGGTAGCTCGACAGACATCCTCAATGTGGTTGTTTATGATCAGCTTAGATTGGATCAAAAGGACTTGCAACCTTTCCATACCCCACTCAGAGGATTCGGGGGAGTCAAGGTTAGATCTCTCGGAACAGCGAAGCTGCCCGTAAAGATCAGAGTAGCTCTTTGCCAGAAAACAGTGTTACTCGACTTTATGGTGGTAGATCTGAACAACTGGATTTAAAATGTGTTACTAGGTCGACCTTTCTGGAACAAAATAAAGGCGGTAACAGTTACCTACTCCCTGATGATCAAGTTCCCGACTGAATCGTGGATAGGAATAATCAAGGGGTCACAGGAGAAGCCAGAAAAGCTAATCTCTCAGTTTACAAAGACAGAGATAATAGTGAACACCAAGTATGCACTTTAACTCAACCAGATCAAATCAAGCAAGAAGAATCATTGTTGTTCGAGTTCGATCCAAAGGAAGAACCAAAAACATCAAAGAATGAACCAACAGAGGATGTGGTCTTAAAGAAAGTTGAGCTGAATAGGAAGATCAAAATTGGAGCCAACTTAAAATAAAAGGTCAAGTTAGATCTTATCGATTTGCTTAGAGAATACAAAGTTGTGTTCGCATGGAGTCATGAAGATATGGTGGGGATAGACGTATGAATAATATCACATCACTTGGTGGTGGATCCAAATACGAAACCTGTAATACAAAAGAGAAGATATTTTAACCTCGAAAAAAGTTGGGCGATCAAGCAGGAGGTGGAGAAGTTACTTGATGTAGGGTCGATCAAAGAAATCAATTATCCTCAGTAGGTAACAAATGTAGTTTTAGTCCAAAAAAAGAATGGCCAATGGAGAATATGTGTGGACTTCAAGGATCTGAACAAAACTTGTCCAAAAGATAGTTTTCCACTCCCGAGAATAGACCAACTGGTCGATGCTACATCAGGACATGAATTACTCAGTTTTATGGATGCTTTTTCGGGATACAATCAGATCCAGATTAATAAAGCTGATGAAGAAAAAACAGCATTCACGACCGATCAAGGCTTGTACTGTTATACAGTGATGCCCTTTGGGCTAAAAAATGCTGGGGCAACATATCAAAGATTGGTCAATAGAATCTTCGCTCATCAAATATAAAGAAACATGGAATTTTACATAGACGACATGTTAACCAAAAATATCTCGGCAGATGAACATGCTTCGGACCTACGCGAAACATTCGATGTCTTGAGAAGGTATCAGATGAAGTTAAATCCGAACAAGTGCCTATTTGGGATTCCTTCAGGAAAGTTCCTTGGGTTCCAAGTTCACCATAGGGGGATCGAAGTGAATCCCGAGAAGATTCAAGCCCTACAAAAAATGACTTCACCAAGGATGTTAAAAGAGGTACAACGTCTGACGGGATGCTTAGCTTCCCTAGGCAGATTCATTTCGAAAGCCTCAGATATATGTGCTTCTTTTTTCAAAGTGATCAAAAAGGGGAAAAGACTTGAATGAAATGAAGAGTGTGAAAAGGCATTCCTGAAGATCAAATAATACTTAGGACAGGCTCTCATCCTCTCAAAACCTAAAATGGGAGAAGTATTTCACCTGTACTTGTCCCTTACAGAGTTAGCAGTAAGCTCAGTTCTAGTCAGGACAGAAGACAGGGTACAGGCCAGTGTACTATACCAGCAAGGCTCTTCTTCCAACTGAAACCAGGTATTCATAGGTAGAGAAATTTGCTTTAGTGTTGGTTTCAACAGCATGGAAGTTGAGGCCATACTTTCAGACATATACAATCCGGTTTTCACCGACTGCCCGTTTAAGCAAATTCTACAAAAGCCTGAGATTTCAAGGAGATTAACTAAATCGGCGATCGAGCTGAGTGAATTCGATATTCAGTACATGCTCAGGACATCGCTCAAAGGCCGAGCAGTGGCAGATTTTGTAGCAGAATTCACATAACCAAATCTGGAAGCAAAAAGAATGTTGGGCAGGAGTTTCTCATGGAGATTATACGTCGATGGTTCCTCGAACACTCATGGCAGCGGGGCAGGGATCGTAGTATGCACCATAGAGGAAGATGATGTTGAATGTGCTATGAGATTCGATTTCAAAACAACAAGACCAAGAGGAATATGAGGCATTGCTAGCAGGGCTTAGAGTTTGCATAGCTCCCAGAGTAGATGAGGTCGAGATATTCAGTGACTCATAGGTAGTCGTTAACCAAGTCTTAAACAAGTATCAGGCCAGAGATGAAGGTATGACGGCTTATTTTAGCATAGTAAAACAATTCCTCCAAAAATTCAAGGAATATAGGATTTTCTAGTTCCCTAAAGAAGAAAATGAGAAGGCAGATGCTTTGTCCAAACTAGCATCAACAACAACCACAATCAGGCCAAAGAATACCTCGATTGCACATCTTCTCAGACCAAGTATATTTGAGCCAAAAGACTTTTAAGTCTGAGAAATCCGAACACCGTTAGACGGTTGGATGACTCAGCTAAAAAGGTACCTGGAAGAAGGTATACTCCCTAAAGATCCCTTAGAAGTAAAACTCATCAGGTACAGGTCAGCAAGATACACACTGATTGGAAGAGAACTGTACAGAATAGGGTTTTCCCGAACACTCCAAAGATGTGTATCAGAGGAAGATGCACACCGGATACTACAGGAAATCAATGGCGGAGTATGTGGGAACCATATAGAAGGTAAAATCTTGGCACACAAGGTACTCATGTAAGGTTTTTATTGGCATTCTCTGTTCGTTGATGCATAACGATGTTCACAAATTTGTGACACTTGCCAAAGGATCGTCTATGACATTTGGCAATCCCCAGAACACCTTCCTCACATCTCCATGTCCTGGATTTAATTGGTCTGATGCCAATAGGAACTGGGGGTGGAACGAAGCATGCAATCATGGATGTTGATTATTTTACTAAGATGGTGGAAGCTGAAGCACTAGTTCACATCACAGAAGCAAACACCACAAACTTTGTAAAGAAAAATATACTCTACAGGTTTGGAGTCTCGAATACTATTATCACTGACAACGGCACCCAATTCGATAATCAAAAATTCAGACAGTTGTGCAATGAGTACCAAATTGTAAATTATTATGCCACACCAGTCCACCCTCAAACAAATGGACAAGTTGAAGCAGTAAACAAATTCATCAAGCACACGCTCAAAGCAAAGTTAGATGCCAAAAATGGTAGTTGGGTCGAAAAACTTCTTGAAGAATTATGGGCCTATCGGTCGGCAACAAGGACTTCTATATGAGAAATACCGTTCTCTTTGGTATTCAAAACAGAGGATGTCATCCCGTTAGAAACATTGTATATGTCACATAGAGTCAGGTTGTATGATGAAGATCAAAATGTTGATATGTTGTTACAAAGCTTAGATGAGTTAGAAGAAAAAATGGAGAAATCCCGAGTACGAAATGTGGCATATCAGTAAAGAGTGGTCCAGTACTATAATTCTCATGTTTGGATTAGGAAGTTCCAGTTAGGAGACTTGGTCCTCAGAAAAGTATCGTTGAACACAAAGAACAAAGTTATGGGCCCGTTGGCTGACAAATGGGAAGGCCCATACAAAATTGAAGGAATTGCTGGTCACGGAGCATATTGGATTGCTCGACCAAATGGAGAGGTTTTACCTCGACCATGCAATGCCCAATATTTAAAGATCTTCTACCATTGAAATTTGTTTTTATTTTTATTTTTTAGTCAGGATGTTTTTACTTATTCTTAGCAATCCTTTAAGATTTCTATATTGTTAGTTTTGTAGTTATGAATAAAAGCCCAACACGGGATTCCAGAAATCTGAACATATGATAATAAGAACTATGTGAAAGATTGAGCATATGATAACGACATGAAACTGTATGAGATAAAATGCTCGGGGCCATTAATTTGGAAAAAATCCCGTATGGACGGAGAAGCTTAAGGAGCATGCCAGCCGAGCAAGGTCAGCCAAGACTTTAACCAAAAGGCAAACCCGATGCACCAGATTTTGGAAAACGGATTGGGGCACCGTCGGGAAAATCTTGGTGAGTTGTACAGCTGTGTTAAGCAATTCAGAGCTTAACGATTCGACAAACCCTTGCACAGATAAAACTAGGAGACATCCTCAGTGACTTTCCGTAAGGACTCGAATATATGATAGTGGTGAGCCTCGATGTAACGTTTGGGTAGCAACCAAGTATGAAACACAAGTACAAATCTACTTGCTGAAATTTCCCTTTATCTTTATAGTGTAAATATACCTAGAGGGGGGGTGAATAGGTATATGCTCCAATTTTTTGTCTTCCTTTTAAAAAATACAATTTTAACAATGCTTAATGAAAATTGCAAACAATGACACACAAAATTTACGTGGTAAACCTCCGAAGAGGAAACATCCACGAATTGATACCATAACCACCGGCAAAAGAAAATCCACTATTTCAAATAAGAGTTACATACTCAAGCAATCAACACATGCCATCCAAGCTATCACTCTTACTCAACTCTTGAACCTAGTGATCTACAATGCCGACTTCCTATCCAATACCTCCTGTCTCTAGGAAGATTCCTTGCTCACCCTTCTGGATCCTCCCAACCCTAGGCAATACTTCTTGCTCAACTATCCGAGTCCTCCCGACTCTAGTTGAGACTTCCTTGCTCAACAATCCGAGGTCTCACACCTCTTGTCGAGACTTTCACTTGCTTAGCTATCCAAGTCCTCCCAACTCTAGCTAAGACTTCCAATTGCTCAAATCAAAGAATCACTCTAAGATATGAGACTTCCTACCTTTTTACAAGGCATCTAAGTGATCATGAATACAAAACACAAACAAGCACTCAATATAGAAAATGATGATCGACAAATTCTATGGACATGAAACTAGATGGCTATATTATACTTTCAAAGAGCAATCACAAATGTATCTAGACAACCTAAGCATGCTATCAACTAAGAATATAGATATGAAGATATAGACACTAATTGAATACAACCTATTTCTTAGAAAATGAAATTAAATCTAGAAATAATCAATCAAGCATAAGAGCAAAAGATTTCTAGAAACAATTTCATGTTTATCAAGTTTTGCACAAATCATTTAATTTATCACAAATCTAAATAACCTTGAAAATCAAATCAACAAACCACAAAATGATATCAAAATCATCGTAGTCATGCTTCTTAATCAAATAGCATCAATCAATAAGAAGATCTAAGAAGAAAACTAAGAAGAAGATGATTTTACCAACAAGGATGAAAATAACGAACTGAAGATCTGATCACAACGAAAAATCTAAACATCCTTTGGTTCTAAAAATGCTTAGGGTTTATATAACTCTTCAAGACACTCGAAATCGGTTTTTGAATCAAGTGATTCGAAGAAGTAATGATGAAGTTATCACAAAAACAAAAATCAAATGTTGAGAGAAAAATTCTGCACTTGTTCTTCAAATTCGTTTTTCTCAACTTGTCTAATTTCTAATGAATGAGAGGGAATGAGAGATTTTAAAGAGAAACAAACCAAAAGACCAAATTGCCCTCAAGCCTTAGTGCCTCCCCGAGATGGCGCATGGGCATCTCGGGGCAGAGCAACTTTGGGGCCGAGATGGCCACGCGCCATCTCGGGAAGGTGCCCAAGTGATGGCTTATGCCATCGCACCTCTTCCCTTGTGCTCCTTTCACGTTCTTTGACTGTTCTTTTGGCCTTCTAGCTCTGAATTTGAATCCGTTTAAAGATTACGAACCAAGACTCCCTCAAGGACATGGACATATAAGATACTCAACCCAGAAAATAAGAATTCGACTCGATATATGAAGACGAAGACAATGTATGCAACATGAGTTTAAAGTGTAGTATTTTTTGACTTAGGACTCTAAATCAATAGTATGGGTAACCGAAATGACCGGAACTCAATCATGAACAATCTAAGGCTAAAATCAAGTTCAAGATCCATATTATACAAACATATAAATAAACAAACATATAAACAAACAAACATATTTCACACAAGAATGCAAACTACATACAGATAGTCTCAACCATGTATTTTCCAAAATATGTTACTTTCATACAAATGCATGAGCATTCAACTTCAAGTGTGTGAATGTGTTATACCAAATAATGCGCTATGATACAGGGAAATAAATGTATGAATTGTGTGTGTGTGCGCATTTAATGATGCACAACTAAGCAGGGACACATATGAATGAATTGTGTGTGTGCGCGCTTACGCCTTGTAAGAGGAAGAAGAATCCCGATACCTTAGTATCCAAGAATAGTACCAATCCTCTTGAAGATGAACTTTGCATCATGAGAAGTTGCTTTTCTTCCTTGAAGCTCTTATCAACACGAACCACTTAAGCAACTAAAAATTACAAAGAAATGAACTTTTGTTATGGAATCAAGCCAACACAAATCTAAAACCTAACACTTGCCTGTTTCGAGATGACTCGGTTAATAATATTAGTCAGTTAATAAGATACTTGGCACTTAAAATTACGTTAGCCAGTTTAATAAGATACTTGGCACTTAAAATTGTGTTCGCCAGTTTAATAAGATGCTTAGGGATGGCAAAATAAGGATCCAAATCCAAATCCAAATCCAATCCAGATCCATAAATTACCCACACGAAATGAGAGGATTTAGATCCAACCCATAACCATTAAACAAACAGCTGGTTCGGGTCTAGACCCGACCCATTATGTTTTGGATATTACCTGACCCGACCGATGACCCATTTAATGCTATTTTAGCCCGGATTTTGACCTGAATATTTTGACCGGATTTTTTATCCAATTTTTTTGGGCCATAATTTAATAACTAAATTTTTTGGCCATACTTTTTTGGGCCAGGATTGATTTTTTCTCAAATCAATTAAACATAGATATCTAAACTAATTAAAAAGTCAAGATAAGTTTTATAAGCCCATTAAAATTATAATTTTTTACAACACATCTAACTAACACAATAAACTCAAATATTACTTCAATTGAGATAACACATCTCCAAATATTAATTTTTCACAATCCATATCCAATTAAAAAAAAATCATATGGATGCTAATGGCTCTTCCTCCGGAATGCCACCTAAAAAAACAATCCAAGTAAAAAAAATTAGTAGAAACCAATATTATATATATATATATATGTAATAAGTATAACTAAATTTGAAACTAATTGCATACCTCGAATAGGAGCCCATATCCAATTTTGTGTACACATCAAGGCCTCGAGCTTGTCCGGATGCAATCTTCTACGATGTGGACTTAAAAATCTACCCCTAGCACTGAAAGCGGACTCAGAAGCCACCGTAGATACAGGAATGACCAAAATGTCTCTGGCAGCCTTAGCTAAAATTGGATATTTCCCTTTATTACCTTTCCACCAAGACAAAATGTCAAAGTCAAGAGAGTTATTTTCAACTTGTTCTTCCAAATACCTGTCTAACTCTGACTTGTTGATACTGCTAACTAATTTGGCTTTCATACAACTCAAATTCTTCATCACGCCCAAATATACCAAAAGAATTATCCAATGAGTTATCATCTAATTGTTCAACTAAGTTGGATCCTAATTCATATTCTTTAATCAAATCCTTTAAAAGTTCATGCACTATTTCTCGCTGACTAGATGCACTAGAGCCATAAATTTTACTAAAATGAAAATCAACAAGCAACATCTTATACCTTGGATCCAAAACAACTGCCACAGCTATCACACCAGGAATATCACTCTAATACTTATCAAACTTGGCAATCATACCTCTTGCCATTACTTGTATCTCATTGTAACGAGAATTAAGTCATCCATTCATAGTCTCTCTCACTTTACATATCATGGGAAAAACCATTTTAGTTGTAGGGTATTTGGTATCTGAAAAATTGAAAAACAAAATCAACTATTGATTTAGAAAAAAAAAACCTTATAAAATTTTCAATAGTTAAATAAAAAAATAATACCTGAGAAAAACTCAATTAACTTGTAAAATGGTTTCAAATGCTCCATTATAATCGTTGCTAACTGCCAATCTGATTCATCGGGCAAACATTTATATTGCGGCTCATAATGCTTGGCACGAACAAAAACATCCTTATGCATCTAGGCAACCGAAAGCATGAAGTATGTAGAATTCCATCTAGTGGACAATCTAGCACAAGTTTCTTGGCATATTTAATTTTCAATTGATTTGCTGCATTCTCAAAAGCTTCAATTCTCCTGCTTGATGCAATCTAAAAAAATACATTGTCCTTAATTTTCTCAATGCCATATGCAATCACTTTCAACCTATCTCTTGACATCGCATGTGGAATAACCTTCCACCTAACAACAATGCATCTGAAAATTTGGTCTTAATTTTTTCAATCATACAATCATACAATCATTAGTGGAACAATTATCCACAGTAATTGCAGACAACTTTCTATCTACATTCCAGTCATAAAAATATGTCACCAACTGTTCACCAAGTGATGTAGCATCATGTGGACTTAACACATGTATAAAACGCATGATTCTACTATGCAACACCCATGATTTGTCAATGAAATGCATAGTAACAACCACGTATCCTCTTTTTGTACTAGATGTCCACATATCCGTAGTAACTGCTATTTTACTGTCAATGCTGTCCAACAACTTCAATGTTTTATCTCTCTCCATATTGTACAACTTAAAAATCTCACTTTTCAACGTATTTCTACTCATAGATTCAAACCTAGGTTGGCAATATTCTATCATCTCCCAAAACCCCGTGTATTCTACAAATCTTAAAGGAAGCTCATGCATTATGATCGCCTTCGCTACTTTTGACTTACCAACATTTTGATCAAATGAGGTATTAGTCGAATTTGTAGCTTCTTGATGATCATCAAAACATTTTAACACATGCTTCCTTAAACTTGATGTCCCCTGAGTAGCATTCAACAACTTCTCACAAAAATCACAGTTTGCCATCCTAATTCCTTTAACATCAACCTTAGTCATGCAATTCCAAAAAAAGGATGTTCCCCTATTTTGTTTAAAGCCATCTGAAGCATTACTTGGCTCAACATCTTCAACTTCATTATTACCACTACCCGTAGAAACATTTACTTGAGATCCTTCAAAACTAGTCATGTTTAGCTACCTAACAATACACCAATTAACACATTCAAAACTAGTAAATCATATTGTATTAACCATAAAAAACATAACATGATCAGATCAAACAAACAACAATCAATAAATCTTCACATTTTAGAATAAATAAGTGAGAAGTTATTTTTTTGTGTGGTCCTTCTAAGTAGATGAACACATAACTCATAGTGATGACAACGAGTGTACTCAAACTGTTAGTCAGTTACCATATTTCACTATCAAATACTGTATATCAAGACATGTTCATTTATATCAAAACAATTGGAAATTTAATGTCTCCTCTTTAGCTTCTTCATATATGAAAGATTAATTATTCAAATTGATTACTGTAACTTTACAGTTTCCAGACCTATTAGTGTGTAGTCTATTAAATCCCATGTGATACATAATTGTACCGATACGAGTAATTTTCGTATGTGGGATCTCAAAAATTATGATGAGGAATTGGGAGCAAATTTGTTAAGAGAGTAAAGAGTATATGTAGATTAATATAACAATTATCAACTAGCAATTAAATGATTTGTAAAGGCATAATATAGAATTAGAAGCCAACACATTTTAGCAGTTAAAGACATCCCTGGTCACTGACTCTCTATGCTTTGACCATTAATTGAATTTACAACATGTTTTATTTTCTAATTCACTGCAAAGTCTACTGTATTCGTTTAATGCAAATTCATATCTAAACCAAGTATAACAATAGTCAAACATGCACGAACGACACTCAGAGAAATTAAAGGCCCTCTCAAAGTCTATATTTATTTATACGAGTCAAAGAGATATATCAATTGATTCCTTTGAGAATTGTGTGTATAAACAAATGGTGATAGTGGTCACAGATACCAACTCTTAAATGAAATGCATGATGCTTACACTATTACTATAAACAGGGAAAATAAAGGTTGACATACTCCATTAATAAGTCTAAAATTATCATATTCTTCATCAGTGACTTATATACCAAGATCTTTCAACCAGATACAATTAATTAAAAAAAAAACACTCCATCTTGGAATTATATACTAGAACATGAAATTATAGAATAAAAATTAAAACTCATCAACTTACCCAAATCCCAAACTTGAAATTTGATGTTGTTATACTATACAGTTTCTACATTGAACCCAGTTACTACACACAAAAGAGGCAAATTGAGTATCAAAAAAATGATCGATCAAACAAAAATAATTGAAGTAATGAAACGAAATCTTTAAAATAAAACAACTTAGACGTACTTGGAATTGTGGACACCACTTCACCCATTTGAAACTGATCTGGGATGCACAAATTATACGAAAAATTAAAAATCAATAAAAACCCTAAAACGTGTATAGAGATAGATAGAAAAGAGGGTTATAGAGGATGGTGGTTTTCCTGGCATTGTCGAGGTCGAGGCCGATGATTCGAGCCTTTCTGTTTGTACTTACATGAAAAGGTACATGAAAGTTATCGACGATGGCGATATTGTCGAGATGGCGAGAGACGAGCAGAGTTCACGCTGACGATGAAAGGTGCGATTTGTCGATGACGACGAGATAAAGATGGTGGACACCAGAGATCTGGAGTCTGTGAGAGAAGAGATGAGAGGGGAGAGATGCGTGGGAGAGCATAGAGAAGTGTGACCTAATTTTTTTTAAATGCGATTCTTTTGGGTTCTGAGTATGAATCGGTTTGGACCCATACCTGAACCGATATTAACACGGATCTGATCGGGTTTTAACCATTTGGATACTTTGAAGATCTGGTTCGGATCTAGATCCAAACTGCATCATGTGGATTTGGGCCGGTTCCAATGGAATCGGGCCTGTTTGTCATCCCTAAAGATGCTTGGAACTTAAAATTGTGTTAGCCAGTTTAATAAGATACTTGACACTTAAAATTGTGTTAGCCAGTTTAATAAGATACTTGGCGTTTAAGATTACGAAGAAGTTATTCGGACCACAACCTTATTAGTTCATAAGACACTTGGCGTTTAAAAAGGTTGCTCGGACAACGATATTGGCAAGTTAATAAGATACTTGGCGTTTTAATCGTAACAGGATTTGCAACAAAAAAAATCAAGCAAAATATGGAATTTTATTAATCCTGAAGATTTGGAGCCCTTGTCGATGCTCGGATCAGGCACCATTTCGTATTCATGTAGGAAACTTTCATTAGAAGGCCAGACGATTTTGTCAACCGAATCATCCATCCATTCACTGTAATCCATTCTAGAGACCGGTCCAACGTCAGGCTCCGACCCATCTTGACTGGCATAAAAAATCGAAAGAGAATGCTCGGGCGGGACCTTTAGATGCATTAGATGGGGATCTTTACCTTTGCTACGACAATAGGCTCTCCACTCCTTCATTTGAAGCCAAAAAGCCTCCAACGAGCGATCCACGTGATTTTTGATTGATAGCTCTTAGTTGGCTCGAGCCTTTTCAGTTACCCGATTCTTGACCTTGAAGAATTCACCAGCCGAGACTAACCCCTATCGGAACTCCCTAAGGAGTAGGGCATCATAGGCTGGGGACCTCTTAAAACTATCAACCCCTTTGCACTTCAAGTTCCAGTTTGGCATCCTTTAAAGGGGATTCAACCGTCAAAGCCGGGCACTCAAGATCTTTAATCTTACGCTCATAAGAAGACTTTTCTTGTTCAGCCTCTTGCTCGGCCCGAAGCATTGACTCTTGGGCAACGAAGAGTGAGTCTTCCAAAGATTTAGCTCTCTCTTCCGCATCAGAGATCCTCTTCTAGGCCTCCATTTGTCTCGCCAAACAACGATCGGTAAACTCTTGGGTAAAACTCACTTCCTTTTGATAGGTCGCCTCAATTCGAGCACGACTATCCTCACTCTCCTTTAACTGAGCTTCAACACGCCTAATCCTATCAGCTTGATGTTGTTGCGTTTGAATAAACTCAGTAAACTCGGTAACCACCTGCAGGGAAGTAAGTTAAAGATCTGAATTAAGGCATATTAAGACGAAGTTTGGGATAGAAGACTTAGGTAAGTCACACTATTAAAAATGTTGTGAAGACGCTCCGTACCTGAAGCGACTCCAATGGTCGTCACCAATAAAATCCTGACCAGATGACAACATTCTCTGCATATCTTGAGGGGTGGGACGCGTAGGGTTTCCCGAGGATCCTACTCCTCCATCCTCAGCCTCAGCCTCATGGGGTAAAGAATCTCTGTTCAAATTTTCTAGAGTTTCCACTCTTCCCAAAGGTGTCCCAGCTTGAGCACTTGGGGAACCCCTAATGTCAGCATCATCATCGCTCGACTCAATGAACGAAACCACTCAGGGGAATTTTTGGAAGAGGTCGAATAAGAGAATCAACTGTCTTTCTCTTCTCAACTTGAGTACGGTGGAAGCCAAGGTCAGCTGCAGGACTTACATGATCCTTCGTGATATCTTCAAACGATTCTAAACGATTAGGGAGAGGGACAACCTGTTCAGTAGAGGGGTTTCTACATCCTTCAACTACCGAACCAGGATCGTCAGATGTTGCACCACCAGGATGCCCACCCTACCTGCCTTCATCCTCAGAAACCCTTTGGTCATTATCAAGTCCCATAGGGCCACTCGGACCACTTGATTCCCCCACGTTCGGCTGAACGACCTCTTCAGGAATATATTCAGGAACCTACTCATCTGCCTCCTTGGAATCCTCTTCCGACTCATCATCAGGCGAAACAATCCCTTCTTCATTTTGACGAGAAGTCTCATTACGACTCGTCTGAGTAATTGTTTTCACTTAGCGGGCTTGGGCGTCACAGACAACATCCATATCATACATTGAATTCAAAAAAGGATGAGTTAAAAAGGCATGGTGAGAAATAACAAATTAAAAACAACGAGAAAAAAACCCACTTACAACGTCTGCGGTAAGCTAAAATCTGAGTAAAAAGGCCAAGAGCAATCATCTTTTTCTCGTCAAGGTTATTCAACTCGGTATCAGTGAAAACAGGTCGTGACTTATTCCAGCGAGCAAGAAAGCAAAAGAAATAAGGAACATTAAGTACTTCTCGGTTTTACCTGGCTGAGAGCTCGATCTTGTGCCCCTAATTTCCTCCGATAAAAAACCAGCTGTTTTTCCAATACTTATTGGAGGTAGAAAAACCCCATACAAAACCTTTCTTCTTGACGTCCGAGGAGAAATCAACTCTCCGGTTCACCTTTGTCCCCTCAGGAATCCAGCTATCTGGCTGGATGGATAGAAGAAATTGAGTCTCAGTCTGACTAGATTGCATTAGAGTATAAAATGTCTAATTTCGCGAGGAAAGGGCGGTGGCAAGTTCATCCGGCTCCACATATGCCACATACACATCAGGATCATATAGTTATTCGGGGCTAGCTAGGTCTGAGCGATCCTTGCCTCAGCAAGCAACCAAGCAATGAAAGGCTGGATAGGAAGAGTCATGCCACAGTTGAGCACAGATCCATAAACTCCTACCATGCTCAGAAGAGGGTTCCATACGACCTTATTACCAGCAGGAACCATCAAAACCGAGTCGTCCAGATCAAATCGAGCGTGATACCTTTCAATCTCTGCTTCCCCTACAACGTTCGGGTCGGCGTCATACGCATTTGGGCAATCAAGAGATAAGAAGATTCGAAAGGCACGATGCTCGTCTTCAATATCATTCTTATTAACCTCTTGCCTCCAAATCAAAACATCACTCGAGCCACGTTTACAAACCATGCGATTACTTTGGTGCTTTCCCATCCTTGATCGTAGAGGAACCCTATGATGATCAGAAATGAAAGACTTAGAGCTGGAAAAAGATTCAGAGCTAGAACTGAAATGAACATCAGGATTAAGCCCGGAAACATCAACATTTAGAAAATAAGGTTGATCAGGAGATGTTTCCCCCAATAATCTACGAATACAAGAAACCAATTGAAGATCTCCATGCTCAAGCGTATCAAAAGCTATAACAAAATGGCGATGTCGTGAAATAGGATCCATCTGAACTGACCTTAAAAGTAGATGCGAAACAACTAGGAAAAGCCTCAGTAAAGAGCCAAGATGAATCTGTACGTGAGAGAAATCTGGCTTTTTGCCTCTTTATACGAAAACGAACAACAAGAACAGCCCCTTTCAGTTTAAATAAACCACTCATTGATCGAAAGACGTGATACCCTAGGGTTTTGAGAAGCGGGAAAAAATGAAAGAATAAAGGAAAACGTTCGGTGACGTACGGTGATGTAAATGGCGTATCAACTAATTAGTGGGTCGTATCTCATAAATGCTAAAGCAATTAAAGGACACATGTCATGGACAGAACATATCAAGCCATCAGGATTTCAAAACAACACAATCATCGAGATTTCACGTGAAGAGACAAATTACGCACACATGGTTGCCATTAAGACACGTCATTAATGCATCGAATTGTTTAAGGATTATTACTCCTACATTAATGAGAAATTAAGAAGAAAAAGTCAAAAGGTTGGTCGAAATTCAAAGTGATTAAAATACTTCCTCTAAAATGAATTCTACTCGGTAAAAGTATTTTATGGGGGTACTGTTATATGTATATTTTATTGAATGTACATATCACTGACAGGTAAAACATTCCCCAAAAGTGATTGCCAGTTGACCATCCGAGCTAGCATCAAGAAGACGTCATCCATGACTTTACTAAAGAACAAGAACCCGAGTAAGCCCGAACACGGGTACTCTGCACATTATATTCTACTCGGGACAGCACAAGAAGCCCGATTAAAGAGGTTTGATACACGACCCATATACATGAATAAGCCCAATAAAGAATCTAGAATCATACTCTGATACGCAAACATCAGTATTTCATCCCCTGTATCAAAGGAGGAAATAATTTAGAAAGTTTTTAGAAGGATAAAACATCAAACAGGAAGCAAGTCCAAATCAAACAACAACTCTTTTCTTCTAGAAGACTGCACACGGATAAGGAAATAAGTCCTAAACGGACTGTGTCACCAGAGTCCCATGAAGATTCATATTCAATCCATAAGATCTCAGAAATAGGAAAGAAGACAAAGAAGACCTTGATAAGTAGCCGATTTTAATAAAATACAATCACTTTTCTTTACTTGTGTAATAAGGATTAGGGTTCTATGCATATATAAATAGACCCATAATCCCGTTATAAAAAGGAGAGAAGAAAATGAGAAGAAGGACACATAGAATACATAGGACATAATAGAAAACAATCACTTTAAGAGAAAGGCAAGAGAGATCGAGTGGTGTAACTGATTATTCAATAGTGGATTTAACTTGGTAGATCTTTCAACCTCCCGTGGACGTTTCTCCTATCATCGAAGTTTTACCACTTAAACTCGTGTCACTGACATATCAGTTGCATTCTTTTTCTCTTTCTCTTTTAATAAGTCATAACTAAATCCAACACTGTTGACTTTCTTGACCATCAAGTAATCGACGTCAACAACCCTGGTTTTGGAATACCTAGAAGATGGAACGTTCCCAATGAAACTGACCGAAGCAAAACGTCTCAGATACGGAGCCACTAGATACTCAATGGTCGAAAGAGAAATGTACATGAGAGGATTTTCGAAGTCTTTGTAGAGGTGCATCTGCCCAACAGAAGGTTGACAGATATTAGAAAGCACTCATAAATGAGTGTGTGGGTATCACTGTAGGGGTAAAAGTCTGGCCTATAAGACTATCAGACAAGGCTTTTTCTGGCCGACCCTGCTCCAGGATGCTTAGGCAGTCACAAAACAGTGAGACAACTGTCAGAGGATAGCCAATGACATAAACTGGCCGCCTGAGTAATTGAAGAACTTGGCAACTCCCTGGCCATTTACCATGTGGGGGCTAGACATGATTAGCACCATGCTAACGACAATCAAGGGAGGAACAAAGCACGTCATCGTGGTTGTGGATTACTTTACAAAATGGGTGGAACAATTTTGTAAAAAAGAATGTTATTTATTAATTCGGAATCACAGAAAATAGGACCCAGTTTGACAGTGACAACTTTAGGGAAATATACCAGGATTTCCGTAAAAAGAATTATTATGCCACACCGGCCCATCCCTAGACTAATTTTCCAGTGGAGGCAGTGAATAAGATAATCAAGCATACCCTAAAAGCCAAGCTGGATGCTAAAAAAGGAAATTGGGTAGATAAGCTACATGAAATCTAGTGGGCTAACCGGACCACAGAAAAAACTTCGACAATGGAAACCCTCTATTCACTAGAATTCGAGACGAAACCTGTAATCCCGGTCGAAGTAGTGCATAATTTACCAAGGGTACAACTCTTCCACCCTAATTCAAATGTGGAAATGTTAGAACAAAACCTAGATGAGTTAGAGGAAAGAAGGGACCTATCGAGGATAAAGAACGTTGCCTATCAGCAAATGACAGCCATGTACTATAACTCACATGTTCGAGTAAGGAGGTTCCAGCTTAGGAACTTAGTTCTCAGGAGGGTATCGCCCAACACAAAGGAAAAATCAGTTGGATCACTAGCAGATAAATAGGAAGACCGTACCAGGCGTTCTGATGGGGCGGTCATGGGGCATACCGTCTTACCCGGCCAGAAGGGGGTGAGTTGCCTAGGCCGTGCAATGCTCGATACTTGAAGATGTTCTACCCCTAAAGATTTCATATCTCTAGATATTTCTTTTTAGTTAGAAATTAGTTTGCTTTGTTTTTAACGATTAGCTAATTCGTTGATGTCCTTTTCTTTTTAGCATTCAATAAAAGGCCTCTTGATAGAACCACTTCAATAAGTCAAGAAAAGTGTTCTGAATTTGCTTTCATTTACAACAGCAATCTCAAGGAACTTAAAAGTCACTCAATGTCGATAGAAGCACCCGGGAGGCCTAGTGAGAAGGCTAGAAGCATAAGCCGTATAGGTAGTGTACACTCACCAAAACTAAATGGGTGTAATGAAACATTATGAGGGCGTTTGAAGGCCTTATGCACCTGATGGATGCGCCAAGAGTTTAATGAAAGATAAAATATTTATACTTAAAATAGTGGCAAATAAAACTTAAGCACTTGTAAAGTTAATATAATATAAGCTACCCTATTGCAACGAATCTTAGTCAACAAACTATTAAGAGACGTCTCAATGACTTTGTTGACAGATAAAACACAAACGTCTATAAATCAGACACTATGCAAATGGTCCACTAAAGAACACTACTTGATAAAAAAAATAATAGCAACGAAGCAGTCGGGAAGCAAAATAACCGACCGAGTTAGAACCAGGACTACTCGGTGCTGCCCCAAAAATGATCCATGGCAAACCCGACCACATGCAGATACTTGGTTGAAGTTATGGTGATTAACTTAATGCAGCAAATCTTATATAGTTTAAGCTAATAGATAGCCCCTACCAAGCATAGATTGTTAGGTCAAAGGTGGGACATTCAATACAGCTTGACAGTAAGCAATCGGTTAAATTTTAGAGTGATCCTAACCGGGTGCAAGGATTTGGTTACAACTAAGTCAGTCAACTTGGTACAATATAGTGTACATAGTTTAAGTTAACAAATAACTCTAGCCATTGATAAATTGCTCGGTTGAAAGTTAATTGATGGGCTTGACATTACAATAATTATACAGTTTAAGCTTCCAAGTGATCTCGGCCATACAACTAAGTATTTGGTTCAGACTAAATACAATAACACAGAGTATCAAGGAAAGAATAGTATTATTCACATCAAAAGGCTAAGAGATTACAAAAATGGTGATCGGACGGTACATAGACAAAGCAGGCATGAAACGGGACAATAGAATCAAACACACGGCATGCTCAAGGGACTTTCAGGCCCGAATCCATTAGGGGATGCATCGACGCCTCCATACCCTTTGGTAAGATCCTCAAAATCTAGCCAACTGATGTCATCTTCAGGATCATTAGTCATTGGGAGAGTAATCTATACCAGGCAAGGGGCCAACATCAGTACCCTTCGATAGAGCACCACTCTCTACTCCAGTATGGAGATTCACCAGGAAAAATTTGGAAGGAAGCTCCAGGTGCACGGGATAAGGGTCTTTCCCAATTGATTTGCAGTAAGCCTTCCATCTAGTCATCTGGTTTTTTATGGCTTCTAGGGACTTCATCTTTAAGTTTCTTAGTAGTCTTGTTGTATTTTCGATGAGCCTCCCTCAAAGATCGCTTCTTACCACTAAAGAACATTCGAGGGATGGCTAAACCTCTCTCAAACTCTCTCAGCAAGATAGCCTTGAAAGTTAGGGACCTATTATAACGATCAACTTTCTGCACTTTGAGGGTCGATCTGGCCTCTTAGAAGAGCACATCCATGTTAACCTATTACTGCTCCAGATCTTGAGCCAGGTTCTCATAATGGAGGTGAGCTTCCTCAGATGCCTGTTGAGACTCATGCATAGCCTACTGAGCAGAGGTAAGGGTATCTCTGACAACTCAGGCTTCATCGGTTAGTTTGGCTACCGTTGATTCAGCTAGAATGGCCCTAGATTTGATCTCAGTACTTCGTAACTCTGTCCTCACAACCCTACCCTCGAGCTTGACATTTTTCATAGTGAGCTTTCTATGAGTCACCTCAACTGCGGAGACCTTACTTTGAGCATTAGCTATGGTCCTCTTTAGGGCAACCTCAGTTGTAGCATAATTCTTTAATTGTTCATCATGTTGCTTGACTTTCGATGCACTGGCAGAGGAGGACTTCAGGGCTTTATCATTCTTAGCAATGTCTTTTATCAACCAAGATATCTTTGCAGCTTGTCTCTTCTGATCGGTCAAGACCCGGATCAACTCATCCACCGCTTGACAGAAAGATAGAAGGAAAAGTAAGATTATTGGAGCATAAAAGTAAAAGATAAAAGTGTAGGACACTCAAAAAAATTCCATTATTAAAGATCATGCAAATTAGCTCAAAGGTACTAGCAGCTCTTGCTGCCCTCCAATTTTTTCGAGTAAGATACTCGTATAATAGTAGTCTTGTTCAACTAATAAAGAGATAGAGACTTTGGATTTTAAAATTCTTTAAATAGATACAAAATTCTTATTGATTAAAGTCTCAACATTGCATTTCACAAATATTTTTGCATCCAAGATTAAGCAATCAAAAATTTCTTCATGCATATCAATTCAAAGCATGTCATTACTAAAATCGTCATGTCATGGAGATCAATTACAGGTTATTCAAAATATACTTTCAAAGTGAATCTCCAAGGTCAAAAATGCATGTTTGAACATAAATATAACATGGATTGCAAATAAAGCAATGTTGCACACTTAATAAAAAAATAACATATAATTAATTGTAGAACCAATCATCTCAAGCAATTATCAAATGAGTATAAAATTAATCAACTTTTTGCATATAACAAATCATGCAAGTTTGCTCTCTTTGCTTGAGCTCCCCGCATGGGTCTAATTCCAACCAAGTCAATGAGAGGCATGTGCCCCTATAGACTTACCAAGTCCATTGGTCCTAGTTGCATCTACATGTGTCACATGAGAACAATGGCAAGTGGGTTCATTCTTTTTAACCCACCTAGGTTCCATCTTTTAATTTTTAGTGGTCATAGACATGTTTCTAAATTCCCTAGGTTCATATAAATTTACAATATTCTTCAACCATTTTTCTCTCATGCTTGTTAACCTACACCTTTTGATGTAATTCAAGCAATTTGGTCTTAAATGACCAATCATACCATAAAAATTACAAGTAGGTTCAAAGGAAGAATTTATAACATTATAGTATGATCTCATCGAGGTATTTCCATGTTGAAGAGGTTGCCTTTGATGGTGCATCAGTTTGCTTCTCCTTGGAGCTTGAGCCAATTGGTGGCACCTTTATGGTCTAGCTTGTTGAGATAGTTGAGATGGTTAAGCATGACTCGGTTGAGATTATCTCTTATGGTCACATACTTTATTGATTGATGGCTTATTGAAGGAGATGGTAGACTTCTCATTGCCTTGTCTGTCTTCTTGGAATGCCTAGGCTTTGATTGAGTTGTCAAGGCTTATGTGGACGTTCTTTGAGTTAAAGATTGCTTAGGAAGCTTTGCTCTTGCCTTGAGCTTGGGGTTGCTTGATCTTGGCCTTCTTCGATTCTTCAAGGCACCTCATCTCTCTATCATTGATGATCTTCAAGGTATTATCTTTGTTGGTATGCTCATCTTTCATTGCCTTCACCTGTTGGTGGCAATTTTCAATCTCCTTCTCATAATTGGACACACCAACTTTGTTTGTTGATTGAGAATGTTTCTTTTCATCTAGGTAATTTTTTCCCTCTCTAGCTAAGTCTTTAAGCTTTGCATCTAGACATTGATAATTAAAAACTATTGATTGCACATTTAATTTCCTAATTAAGCATTTAGTGTTTGCCTACCATTAATTGCATCTATAATGTTTTAATATATTCACTTAGGTTGTTTTATCTCTTCTTGAGTCAAATCTTTTGACTAAGATTGTTATTTGATTGTTGTAAAATAATATTATAAAAACAATACTCACAAGTGCATGAATCGTACGATAAGTAAATTAGCACGTAGAGATCGTTCTCACGAGGAAAATTGATTTATTAATTATAACTAATCCTAATTTTAATTAAATTAAAAGTAACCAAAAGATTTGTTGTGAATTGAATTAAACTACTAAATTATCTAAGAAAACAAGTTAACAAATAATTGGTGTTGTGATCAAGAGAAGAAGAACTAGGTCATCAATGCTCCCCAACCATGTTTACTCAATATTTCGAATTAACTTATGAAAAAGATATTAATCAAACTAAGGGTTCGTTTTTATCTTAAGTACGATTGTAACCATATGATCCTATGATGAATCAAGTTTTCTCAATTATAATTTACCCATAAATCAATGGCGTAAACTATAACCCAAAACCCATTAAGTGCAATAACTAATGAACCAAAACCTACTTGCATAAATCAATGTTAAGATCAATTTTACCCATTCAATTGAATATTTAATTAAGATTGCAAGTAAAAGGAACACACCAAATGAAAATAAATAAAGTGTGTCTAAATTAACCTAGAATGTGGAGAATAGGTTTTTATTAAAGTTAATTACAAACTTTTCTAGATTAGTCACTAAATAAAAATACCCCAAAAATAACAAGCAAACAATCACAAATTAAAGTGCGGAAAACAATAAATAACACTGATCCAAGTGAAGCCACATCGTTTTGGATAAGGAAAAACTTAGTACTGGTGTCAAAAAGCGACTTACAATGCGATTTGGATGGAAGTCACTTCAAAAGTCACATATGTCTTGGGTAAGGGTGTTAAAAAGCGACTTGCGAAGCGACTTGGATAGTAGTCGGATCACAAGTCACATCTGTCTCGGTTTTACAAAACTTGACCACGCAACACCTCCAGATTTGAGTGACCCAAATCATGACCAAATGACATAGAAATCTTTTGTATATTATACCTTGGAAAGGTATGGAAGTCTTCTTTCTACTCCAATTTAGAAAACAAGAATTGGATGTCTATAGACAGATTTATGGTCAAATGAGTGACCAAATTTCAGATTTGGACAACAATAAGAATGCTCAAACTCATGGAATAATACCATGTGACCAAAGACCAAACCAAGAGAAGAATAGGCCATTCTCAAATGGTCATCAACGCACTGAGACAAGCACACCATTGTGCATACGTGAACGTTTCCAAATATACATCTGGAACGAAATGCATAACACACAACCGCACTTAAGTCTAACAATGAGGTGCAAGTGTGAGATATATAAAGAAATCACACATGAAGAAATTGAACACAAATGCAACATTAATAAAGCACGCATGAAAAAGTGTGTGTGTACAACTAAGTCTCTTCTAAGAGTTAGTACAAGTGATCTACCTCTCTTCGAGCTCTTTGGGATCTTGGAAGCTTGATGATGAAATAGGCCAATCTCAATTATTGAATTATTAAAACCCTAAATTCAAACCAACATATAATCAAACATTAACAAGAATAAAGAATTAAGAAATATATTAAATTGAATAAATCAAAACTTGAATTAAGAAAAATATAGCCAATTCTAACAAAAAGCATTCATGGAGAATCACATTGATTCCCTAGAATGGAATTTGTTACACATATCGAAAATGACGAGAGAAAAGAAATAGTTGATAAAACTCATTGACGTCTCCAATGAATTCTTCAAGTCTTTAATGTTTAGCCTTTTTCGTCTTGCAATTCTTCTATGTGTAAAGAATAATGAAAGAGAATTGTTATGTATGAGTAGGGTATGGTGTGGTGGTCTTATGAAAGTAGGGTTAGTAATTTAGAGTTGTAAGTTGTGTGTCTTGTAAAAAAAGAATATGAAGTATTTATATGTCTTCCATATAATAGGGCTTCAAATTTCCTTGGAAAACAAGGATGTTAGTTCCTCAGTTTTTGATTGACTTATTTCTTTGACAACCACATTTGGGGATTATTGTGTAAGGGTAGTTTAGGCCATCATTGCTCAAGACCTAGCTCAAGCTTCAAAAGGTAAATCACTTACTTAACCTTGTTTGAAGAGTCTTTGTGCACACACACACACACACTTTCATGCATGTTTTTGATCATCTTGTATGAATGCTTAATTGTCATAATTGTGTGGCTTTTGTCATAACTCTTGCTTGGGTGTTTGTTGCTTTTAGTTTGCCCTTAGAAGAGCATTTTCCCCTTGACCACAGTCGGGACCGCTCTCTGTGCATTGTCTCCACCGCGGTATGCACAGCGGTGTTCTTCAGGCGTTACACGCTGCTGCTACCGTGACATGTGCACGTTGCATGCACAACGGTCTCAAGCGGAGTTTCCCAGTGATGCACCGCTGGCTCTACCGTGGTCTGGTCATTGCCTCTACCGTGGTCCAGACAGCGGAGATTCCCAGGCGATGCACCGCTAGCGCTACCGCGGTCTTGACACTTGCCTAGGTCGCGGCATCCACAGCGGTCATGGCGGGAATCAGTTGCCCCTTGTCCAAAATGACACCATTTCGTGTATAGCACAATGCATATATGTTCTTTTCTCTTCTCTTTGAGTGAGTGAGTCCAAGAAGCCATTTTTACTCACCAAGTTTTCTTAAGAGAGAAAATTGACTCCAAGAGAGAGAGAGCTCCCAAGAACCCATCTTGACTTAACCAAACTCTAATCCATGAGCATCTAGCTTCTTTTTGCATCTTCCAGGCATGGATTGTTCTTGTTTTCATTGACTAGGTAATCTCTACATGACCTAGAATTAATTGTTTCATTACTACGCTATGTTTACCTAGAAATAGCATTAATTACTCATTGATTGTATGGTTTTGAGTTTTATTGCATTTATAACATGCTTGAGTAGTTGTTTGTTGGTTGAGATGTATGCTTTCATGATAGCTAGCATTTAGGACGATTTTGCCCTTCTAGCTAATTCTTCTTTCCTTTGCATTTAGAACATTGATATCTAGGATTTGCTTTAATTGTCATTATTAATCCTAGATAAGCATGAATGTCTTAACTTAGCATTTTTGCATATAGAATATTCTTGCATATTCACTTAGGTTGTGTTTGACTCTTCATTGAGGTTAAGTCTTGTGACTAAGTGGTTAGTGCACAAGCAAATAGATCAAGAATCACTATTAAGGCCGTTGCGTAAAGTGAAAGGGTTAGTAACTGGAGGGTGTGACAAGAGGTCAACCTAGGTTGTAAACTTTCATTCAATAGTGGATTTGAGGATCTAGTGTGGCGCACATACCAGCCCATGGTTTTTCCCATTTGGAGGGTTTCCACGTAAATACTATGTGTTGTTATTGTTTCGAGCATAATTTATTCTATTGAATGCTTGTTTATTTGGGGTATTTTGTGTTAATATTGATTAATAGAAAAAAAATGGTAATTGATTCGATTAAAACCTATTCACCCCCCCCCCCCCCCCCCCCCCTCCCCCCTCTAGGTTATAGACACACACTTTCTAGGGAATTTCAAAGGATTACGCACCACTCTCTATACTGCGACACAAAAATATACGTGGGCAACGGTCTTCAAAGCAGTGCACTCTGTGGACTTTTTAGCAGTATCGACCGTAATTGGAACCGTTGCCCAGACAGCGGTACAGAGCACTGTCAATAATAGAAACTATAGTGGAATGTACCACTAGCTATGCAACGGTTGGCGTTTTGCATGGACAATGACCTATGTTGCGGTTGATGACAATTTTGCTCTTTTTCTTTTTGTTAAAGATCTTTTCCTTGAAAGTATCATCGAACACCTCATCTTATGAACAAGTTGAAGTTTAGTTTGACCCAATTGCTTAATGAGATCACAACCTTTGATTCCATGCTTAAAGACAACAAAGCTAAGATATGCGAGGCAAATGTAACTAAGTCATCCTCTTTTAGTTCGAAGAAGAGGGAGAGGTCTACTGGCACAGAGAAGGTTAATCTTAAGAAGAAGCAAGTTCAAAAGAAGAACAAGAGCACCATAATTGATGAAGAAAGGTAAAATGTTTCCATTGTGATAAGGTTGGTCATCGGAAGTGGAACAGTCCACAGTACCTCAGGGAGCTCTTTAATAGGAAGAATGTAAAAAGGTAAATCAGATTTACTTGTCATTGAATCGTTTTAAGTGGAAGATGATACTTTTCCTTGGATAGTAGATGCACAGACCACTAACCATGTTTGTTCTTCATTACAGTCGACTTATTCTAATATAGAGCTAGATGATGATACCTTTTCAATGCACATTGGGGCAGGGGATTTCGTTTCAACACAAGTAGTGGGAGAAGTCGGACTTTAATTTATTACTTGTTTTCTTTCTTTGAAAAATGTTTATTACATTCTTGGATTTTCAAGAAATTTGATTTCTGTATCCAGATTTTAGGAACAATTATATTCAGTTTCTTTTAATAATAAATCAGTTATTGTTTCTATAAATGGTTTGGATATTTGTTCTGGTTTGATTGAAAGCAATTTGCATTAAGAAGTGATGTATGATTGAAATCAATTCATACATCACTGCTTAATACTGAATTGTTTAAAATTTAAAAACCTAAAACAAAGCGACAAAAATTTTCTCCAGATAACGAAACGTATTTATGACATCTAAGACTTGGTCACATCAACTTGATAGGATTGATAAACTAATAAAAGGTGGACCTTTAAGCCAGTTAAAGATCGACACTTTACCTGTCTATGAGTCTTGCTTAGAATGTAAAATGACCAAGTGAATTTTTACTGGAAAGGGGGTTAAGATCCACACAATCACTAGAGATTATACATTCAGACGTCTGCAGACCTATAAATGTTAGAGCTAGGGGTGTTTATGAGTATTATGTCACTTTCATTGACGATTACTCTAGATACAAATATGTTTACCTAATGCAACATAAGTTGGAAACCTTTGAAAATTTCAAGGAATTTTGAGTTAAAGTTGAGAACCAATTAGGCAAAACAATCAAAGCTCTACGATCAGATCATGGAAGTGAGTATCTTGACCAAGAGTTTGAAGGCTACATTGTTGAGCATGAGATTGTATCCCAACTCATAGCTCTTGGAACACCACAACATAATGGTGTTACAGAGAGGAGAAACATGACCCTAATTAAAATGGTGAGATCTATGATTAGTTTATCATCATTACCAAACTCTTATTGGGGTTATGCATAACAGAAGGTGGCCTAAATTTTGAATGTAGGTCTATCCAAATCCGTTCCTAAGACTCCTCTAGAGTTATGGAATAGTAGTAAAGCTAGTTTGCTATATTTTCACATATGGGGGTGTCTAGTACATGTGCTTAAGAACATAAATGGAATGTTAGAACCACGTTCACAAGTACACCTATTTATAGGTTATTCCAAAGACACTAGAGGAGGATACTTCTATAGTCCTCACGATATCAAAGTGTTTGCATCGACAAACGCAATGGTTTTTTTTAGAATTACAACATAAGTGATCATAAGCCTCGAAGTAAGATTGTATTAATTGAATAAGAACCATGTATGACCATTGCTCAGTCAGTAAAAGTTATTGATAAAGTTGTTAGACTATCAATGTCTGATAGTCAAACGATTCCTAGTATGAACACACTACCACCTATATGAGTGGTAGAGTTGTATGACAACCTGATCGCTATTCAGGTATTAGAGAGGCACAGGGTGTCGTCTCTAATGACAGTTTAGATGACCCATTGTCATTTAAACATGCAATGGAAGCTTCTTACAAAGGGGAATGGCTTAAAGCCATAAATCTCGAGATGAAATCTATGTACTCCAACTCAGTTTGGGAACTTGTAGACTTACCTGATGGGATAAAACCTATAGGGTGTAAATGGATCTGCAAGAGAAAGAGAGGAGTAAACGGGAAAGTAGGGACCTTCAAAGCAAGGCTAGTGGTGAAGGGTTATACCTAAAAGGAGGAGGTCAATTATGAAGAGACATTCATGTCAGTGGCTATGTTTAAGTCTATTAGGATACTCTTATCCATTACAGCATATTTCGACAGTGAAATTTGGCAAACGAATGTCAAGACTGCATTCTTGAATGACAATCTTGATGAGAGCGTCTACATGATGTAACCCCGAGGGATTTCATTCCTAAGATCTAAAGTAAAATGTTTACAAACTGTAAAAGTCTGTTATAGACTAAAGCAAACATCTAGATCTTAGAACATTAGGTTTCATACTGCCATCAAAACTTATAGGCTTGAGTAAAATATTGATGAACCTTGTGTCTACAAGCGGATCATTGACAAGAAAATAGTTTTCCTAGTCCTTACGTTGATGATATCCGACTTATTGTGAATGACGTAGGAATATTATCAAAAGTAAAAGGCTGGCTCGCTAACCAATTCCAAATTAAAGATTTAGGGGAGGCAAGTTATGTTCTAGGGATCCAATTAATAAGGATCATAAGAACAAACCGTTAGCATTATCTTAGGCATCGTATATCGACAAGATACTTGAGGGATTCTTGATGGAGAACTCCAAAAAAGGTGATTTACCTTATAGACATAGAGTTCATTTGTCTAAGAAACAGTGTCCTAAGACACCTCAAGAAATTGAGGATATGATATGGTTTCCCTATGCATCAGCAATGGACAGTCTCATGTATTCTACGTTATGTATGAGACATGACATATGCTTCGTAGTAGGAGTAGCCAGTAGATTCTAGTTCAACCCAGGATTGAATCATAGAGATGTTGTAAAGGTTATTCCTATGTAACTTCGGAGAACGAGAAACTATATGCTTGTATATTTGATCGGACCTCAATTGTTATATATTTTGGCCCTCATTTCTTTATTATTTGTCTCATTTTTGAGTGGTTTTATATGTGTCTTAAGGCACTTTTGTACTAATTGTCAGTATTAGGTGAAAGTCGGGGAATAGAGTCGAAAAATGCAAATTGGGAAAAAAAAGTAAAGAAATGAAGACCATGGTGCAAGGGTCAATTACCCGTGCACCGAAGCATAAAGATCTGAAAAAGCCCTCAATGCACGGGTATAGCACAAGTCCCTACCTGTGCACTTTGCTTAGACCAGAAAGCAAGAAGAGATAACACGAGTCACTTACACATGCACTATCTGTTTCAGACGCAACACATCAACACTTTCAGACCTCAATTTAGAACCCTATAAGTATATTTCTGTTCAGAAATGAGAAAACTCTCTTCCACTCTCTAACAAACGCCCGCACACCATTTATATCACACGTTATCTCTCTCTAGATCTAGGAATCACTTTCTCTCCCAAAACCATTTTAACCATACATCATCTTCATCATTTCTCTACTAAATAGGACATTAAAGGTGGAATCAAGCATAAAGGAAGAAGGTCTACATATGGGTCATTTCTATTTCTCTCATCTTTGTTATCTTATTCAATTTGTCATGAGTAGCTAAACTCATTATGGGAGTGATGTAAAAACGTGAATTGTAGGTGATCCACTATATTTTTATTGTCTGAATATTGATTTTCAATCAATGTATTAATTGCTATTTGATTATCTCTTGAATAAAGTATATGTGGCCCTCCTAGTTCTTGTTGATTATCAATCTGTTTTGTTTTTCTAATATTGGAATATACATCTTCTTGGATTAGGTAGATATGCCCTATCTCAAGCCAAGTTAGATAATAACTTTTAAGGTGTTTAAATTGTAGGGAAAATCGCACAACGGAAGCGTAAATAGGGCTTGATATATTTAAAAAAATTCCCTTTAAAAGAAAGAACCTTAACCCAAGATTAATTGACGTATATTAAAAGTATCGTACATTTTTCTCATGATGATTGAGCTAGCATCGAATTGAATCCATAAGATCTTCCAATTCAATCATGAACGTGAAGCACCTAAGAGTGTGAGCTCCCTTTTCTTTAAATTGTATACCTGATGATGGAAATAAACAAGATCTTTTTATTTGTTAGTCACAATAATCCTCGAAGAGAAAATTCAAGAACTTCCGGTCATTTGTGAATTATCAATCTACTTGATTGAATTCATGTGAACCAGATTCGATTTTGTACACAAAATTCTTTTGATGTAAAGGATACTAGTGTACTATCGAAAACAAAAACGTTCCCCTTTTTCTCTTCTTGGCCGAATTCACACCCTATATCTATGAGTTGACCGAATTTTGTCTGGAGCAAAAAACTAATTTTTTCTCTCTCAAAATTCTCGCTTGCTTAGCCGAATTCTCTCTTAGAAAATAATTAGATTGGCTGAAATTTTCACTCATAGAAAACTAGGACGAATTTAGAGGTAGTATATATAGTATCACAAATCCTGTCCTAAGAAGGATTTACTTAGTGTACAAGAATCCTATCCTTAGGTGGATTTACTTAGTGACCAAGAATCTTTTTCCAAAAAGAATTCTTTCATATACCAAGACTCCTAATCCAACTCAAATAGTGTATTTGTGACCATATTAAAGACTTCCTAATTTCACTAGATAAATAATTTCTTTTATCTATCTACTTATCAAATATAGCCTTTAATAATAATTATACTACCAACAATAGTATAATATTAGGAGACCATCTCCTATTAAGAAAAAGATTTTAACTTTTAATTAAATAACTAATTAATTAACAAATTATTTAATTTTAATTTAATTAAATAATAAAATAAAAAACAATAAAATTACGCTAAAATATTTAGCCTTGCCACCCAAAACCACACATGGGCATATATATCATTTTTTTTATTTTATTAAATCCATTGGACCTTAATAAAATGTGAAATTAGACTCATTCTTACAAAAAGAAACATGTCCCCATGCCTTAATACAATTCTAGATGTACCCCTAAATTGGTTCGGTAGAATATATCAAGTGATCCAAGCAAGTTCTTGTGGATTGGGGATCTTGGCGGGCTATCTAAATTTAAGCTTCAATAGACATAACCTAATCACAATCAACAAATCATTCACTTTGGTCCAATCTATTAATTTTAGTTCATTCCACTAAAGAACTAAAATTGAACTCTTAAATAAAGATTGAATAACTTAATATTTCTCATTCATACCTTAGACAATCTTAATGGAGATAGTGTATCCTCGTGAAGAATATCAGTAATCGCCAAGAACTCATAGACCGCCTATAGGTCTCCAAGTTACCATATTTACTCATATGACCACATTTTGAACTTGGATATTTTGACTTGTCCAGAAGCCATATTTCAATAGACACTATTAAAAACTTAACGTCAAGATTTAATATCCAATATATCAAAACATCCATATGATAGTATTCTACTCTCATTAAAGAAATGGAGCCACGATATCCATATCTATAAGTGAAGTCCTCTATTGATTAACAAATGAATACCACCGAACTAGCGAGGATAGACTATGCTATATAACCGTACTCATTGATAGCTCAAATGATAACACTTGTAACCATAAGTCCATCATTTATCTCAGGATTGAGATAGACTCTCTGATTGTCTTCAGGTTAAAACTTTTATCCACTGACGGTTGTGGATTAATTAATTCACTGTGATCATATTCAATGCACCTAGTGCACTAGATTCTTTTGCCTAATGACACCACACTTTGATGATTTTAGACTCATCATAACACATTTGATCCTACTCAAATGCTAGCAAAAGAATCTATAACTTTAACAAGATAAATGTTGGGAAGATAAATGTGCCCAACATTTATCTTAAGTTGGGAATATTGTACAAGACTAACTAAAGAATTGTGTCTACCTCATACATATCCAGATGCATGAACAATTCTTCTTTTCTTATAGTCTTTTGACCTTATGATTATTTACTTTTGACAATTAATTAAACTGTAAATGCTATAAGATTTGTTAAACTATAAATCATTTTTATTAATATGAAACAATTGTCAAAAACGTTATTACACTCTTCCTATTGAGCATAGTCCTAACAATCTCTCACTTGCTCTATAGCAAGTGTGTCATATCTCTCATCCCCATGTTCTCTAGATTCCCATCAAAACTCTTTTGTGAAAGAGCTTTGGTAAAGGGATCCGCTAGATTTTCTACTGATGCGATCTTGGTAATCGTCACGACACCCATATGCATAATTTCCCTCATAAGATGATACTTTCTTTCATTGTGTTTCCCTCTTTTATGACTTCTTGGTTCTCTCGAATTAGCCACTACTCCGTTATTGTCACAATAGATAGTGATCTGCTTATTCGTATCATGAACCACTTCCAAGTCAATCAAGATTTAGCGGAGCTAGACAGCCTCTTTAGCAGCTTCACATACGGCAACATACTCAGCTTCCATTGTGGAATCAACAATACAAGATTGCTTGATACTCCTCTATATTACTGCCCATTCTCCAAGAGTAAACACAGATCCTGATGTTGATCTCCTAGAGTCATAATCTGACTCAAAATCAGAATCTGTATATCCAACGGGAATTAAATTCCCTCCAAAGTATACAAGCATATAATCTCTCGTTCTCCTGAGATACTTGAAAATATGCTTAACTGTCGTCCAGTGATCAGGACCAGCTTTCGATTGAAACCTGCTAACTATGCCCACAACAAAACAGATATCCGATCTAGTGTAGAACATTGCATACATTAGACTTCCAACTGCCGAGGCATATGGAACCCTACTCATGAATTGCTCTTCATGCTCATTCTTAGGAACTTGTTCCTTAGAAAGTTTGATTCCATGTCTGAAAGGTAACATACCTTTCTTGGAATCTTGCATGGAAAACATAGACAATATTTTATCTATGTATGAAGCTTGGGATAATACAATCATTCTATTCTTTCTATCCCTTATAACTTGGATACCAAGAATATAAATTACTTCTCCTAAGTCCTTCATATCAAATTGTTTTGCTAACCATTCTTTTACTAATGTCAATACACCTACATCGTTTTCGATGAGTAGTATATCATCAACGTAAAGAACTAAGAAAACCAACTTGTCACCTTTAATCCTTTTGTATACATAAGGTTTGTCAAGGTTTTGAGTAAAGCCAAAACTCTTTATGGCTTGATCGAACCTTATGTTCTAGGATCTGAATGTTTGTTTCAATCCATATATGGATATTTGTAACTTGCATACCTTTTCCTCTAGGCCTTTTTCAATGAATCCTTCTGGTTGCATCATATATATGCTTTCATCAAGACTTCCGTTAAGGAAAGCTATCTTGACATCCATTTACCAAATCTCTATGTCTAGAGATGTAGCAGTGGATAAGAGTATCCTAATGGATTTAAGCATGGCCACAGAAAAGAAGGTTTCCTCATAATCGATACCTTTCTTCTGTGTGTAACCTTTATCTACCAATCTAGCTTTAAAGGTTTCCACATTTCCATCCATTTCCCTCTTCCTTTTGTATACCCACTTGCACCCAATGGGTTTTATCCCTTTAGGTAAGTCCACGAGAGACCCAGACTTTGTTTTTGAACATAGATTCAATTTCAGATTGCATTACCTTTTGCCAATGGCGCTAATCAACATCTTCCATTGCTACCTTGTACTTATAGGGATCATCATCATCATCATCTGGGAGATTCTCTACAGATTCTCCAAGACCGATGTATCTATTGGGCTGTCTACTAACCCTCCCACCATGACGAGGTATGGTAGATTGTTGATCTTATGTTGGTGCAGAACTTTCAATTGGGCTGGGTTGTGAAACCTCTTGTGAAATTGTGTCTCCTGAAAGCTCATTTAGGAAAATTCTACTTTTAGGTACAAAATTATTCATATAGTCATTTTCTAGAAATTTAGCATTTGTCGAAACAAAAACTTTAAGACCTGAAGGACTATAATATCCTTTGGTTCCTTTTGGATACCCTACAAATATGCATGTTTCTGAATGGGACTTCATATTTTCTGTCTTTCCTTTTTTACATGTGCACTGGACATCCAAATATCCTTAAGTGTTGTAAACTAAGCTTTTTCCCAGTCCACAATTCATGCGGTGTTATAGAAACTGACTTAGATGGTACATCGTTTAGAATGTACATCGCAGTTTGTAAAGCATATCCCCAAAAAGAATTAGGAAGCGTTGAATAAATCAACATAGACCTAACCATGTCCATAGGAGTTCTATTTCTCCTTTCTGCCACCCCATTTTATGGAGGTGTACCTGGTGCAGAAAACTGAGAAGTTATCCCATTATCAATAAGATATTGCAGAAACTCACCAGATAGATATTCTCCACCACGATCAGACCTCAAGATTTTATGTGTTTCTCAAGCTGATTTTCTACTTCAGCTTTAAATGTTCTGAACATGTCAAAAGAGTCAGACTTATGTCTCATAAGACACACATAGCCAAATCTTCAGTAATCATTCGTACAAGTGATGAAGTACTCATATCCACCTTTAGCTTGAATGTTCATAGGACCACACACATCAGTGTGTATCAATCCTAAAAATTCGATGACTCTTGTGCCTTTGGTCGTGAACGACCTTTTGGTCATTTTACCTTCCAAAAAAGATTCACAAGTTGGTAGATCATCAACCTTTAAGTCACTTAGAGGTCCGTCACTAACCAATCTTTTAATCATATCAAGGGTAATATGACCTAGGCGCAAATGCCATAGGTAGGTTTCATCTTTTGATAACTTTACTCTTCTATGATTAGGTTCCGTTGATTCTGTGTCTAACAAGTGAGAGATATTTTTATGCAAATAGAATGATCCGTTTTCCAATGTACCTTTGCAAACAAATTTGTTATTCTTACTAATAATAAAAACTTTATTAAAAATAACCGAATATCCAAATTTATTTAAGAAAAAACCAAAATTAAATTCCTCTTGAATTGTGGTACATAATAAACGTTTATTAAATCTAATATCTCCCACTGCAATAGTAGACACCAAAGCTCCATTGCCTAAACGCAAGTTGAATTCATTCGTATTAAATCTATTCCTTTCCTAAAACCCCTTCTAGTTAGGCCCAAGTTGTTTTCTCTTCTGTTGTTTATTGACCTTCTTACGGGTCTTAACAGTAGCAACTTTACTAACTGTATGAATCTCTTAATCCATGCCATTCACAAGGATTTTCTCGGCAATTTGAATATCTTGCATCAAGCCTCGCAATGTGTATTATTTATTGTTCAAGGTGCATTCCAACTTGAACTGGTCAAAGGAATCTGATAGTGAGTTGCCAATGATGTCAGTTTTTCTCTCACCATCTATCTCAGCACCATTGAGTTCAACAATATTGAGAAGAGCTATGACTTTCATCATGAGATCTCTCACATCTTGTCCAGGTTTCATTCTAAGATTCATGAAAGTAATCAATGCCTCTCTCTTAGTCGTCATGGACTACATAGCAAACATCTATTCTAGAGACATCATTATATTGACCGCAGTCTCCATTCCTTCATGTTGCTGTTACAACACGTCAGAGATGGTGGCCATAATGTAACATTTAGTCATCTCATCTGAAGACTTTCACTGTTGATACTCGTCTCTTTGCTCTTCAGTAGATTCATTTGTAGGAGTTGGTATTTTAGGAATAAACACAATGGATTCATGCTTTTTAGCTTGCCACAACGACCCAATATTCCTTTTCCATGTGACATAATTACCATCAGTTAAAGTATTATCTTTTAGGATGTTGATTAGGGATGGGGTCATGATTTCTTAATAATAACAAAACTCATATAAGTAAACAATCATTATAAAGCACTTTCGAATATTTATCTTGAATTAAATAAAATAATTCAATCGTAAAATTCAACGGTGATCCAACACCCATAAATGTCACGCCTCATTTGGGAGTTCACACCATTTACTAATTGGACTATATCCCACCTAATTGTTAACTTAGCAACCAGGGTTTTCAATTTTAGCTTAGCGATTTTATTAACAAGAACTCTTGGGAGGATATTAATAAAATCACATTGAGTATGTTACCAAGTTATCGACCTTCAATATATTCTCTCACGAATATCCCTCATTTGGGCGTAGATATCGTTTGGGTTAATTGTCTAGTCTATCCTTGTAAGGAATTATCTTGCTAAATTTCATTCATGAATACCCCTTGGAGAGTTATTACACGAAACATAAAGCTTAACTAAACTTGGAGGCCGTAGGTGTTCCATAACACCTTCTCCCACTCAATTATTCAAGGTGTGTGATCGAATTCCATAGAATGATTTACCAAATTATCTAGATGCCAATTAGATACCTAAACCATTCAATGCATGTTCATACCAAAAGAGATATATGGGTGGCCCTCCTTTTCTATATAACATGTTATCAAACAATGATAAACATTGCAATATTTACGAAAATATAAATAGCTACAATTTTGGTCTATCCTAGAAAAGCAAGGATATTACATGTCTTGGAATACAAAAAACTCATTTATTGGCGAACAAGTCTTCATGCGACCATCGTCCGTTTGGACACCCCTCGGCTGCCTCCCATGGGCGTGCGCAGCCCATGGGATCCATATGGATTTCGTGTGCAGCCCATGGCATCCATGGGGCTGCTGTCCGCAGCCCATGTCACAACAATCGTGGTTGTGCGCTCATTCGCACGCACGATTGTTGTTATGGCGCGCACGATCCCAAACTTGTTCCGGTTGCTTCCAATTCTTCAAGCCTTCGAGTCTTCGATACTTGAATGTATTACAGAAGAATTTTAAATAGTAAAATACTGTAGTATTTTTAATACAATATAGTGCAGTTTTTTTTTATTACATAAACAATAAATAAAAATTAGCAACTACCAAGAAGGAAATTATGACGATGATAGGCCACCCTTCTTATTTCAATCCCCAAAACAAAAATACATTGAAATTCTATGACCAAAATTGAGCAATAACAAACAACATAAAACACACACACACACACACACACACACACATATATATATATATATCCATACATTACATTGTAAATATATATCCGAATACCTAGAGTGACATCTCTTTCTAAAACATGTATATTAACAATAAAAAGAAATAGATTCACGTACACATACATCAATTAATCAAGGGTACAACCAGGCTTTGATACCAATTGTAGGGAAAATCGCACAACGGAAGCGTAAAATTAGGGTTTGATATATTTAAAAAATTTCCCTTTAAAAGAAGAACATTAACCCTAGATTAATTGACGTATATTAAAAGTATCGTACATTTTTCTCATGACGATTGACCTAGCATCGAATTGAATCCGCAAGATCTTCCAATCCAATAAGCCCTCCAACTGGGAAAAAACCACAGGCCGATATGTGCGCCACACTCGATCCTGAAATCCACTATTGAATGAAATTTTACAACCTAGGTTGACCTCCCGTCACACCCTCCAGTTACTAACCCTTTCACTCTACCCAACGGGCCTTACTAGTGATTCTTGATCAACATGCTTGTGCACTAACTGCTTCGTCACAAGACTTAACCTCAACGGAGAGTCAAAACAACCTAAGTGAATATGATAAAATATTCAAACATGCAAGTAATGCCAGGAAACACTAAATGCTTATCTAGGAATTAAAGAATGTCACTAAGTGCAATTCCTAAATATCAATGTCTATATGAATGCTCATAAGACCTAACTAAATATAGCTATGAAAGTCTAATATCTAGTTATCAAACAAAAGGCCAATCAACACAAGTTGTCATAAAACATGGCAAAGAACAATCAATGCAATTAACAAATGCAATCAATTAGACCTAAACAATATCTAAATGCAAAGCATAAAGATTTAGCTAGAAGGGCAAAATCGTCCTAAACACTAGCTATCACAAACAAATATCTCAACTAATAATCAACAACCCAAACATGTTATAATTACAATTAAACATAAAAGCATACATTCAATAAGCAATAAATGTTATTCCTAGGTAAACATGGCCTAGTAATGAAACACCAAGTTTTAGGGCATGTAGAAATTACCTAGTCATGAAACATATGAAGACCCGTGCTTGAAAAATGAAGAATGATGCTAGATGTTCATGGATGGGGATTTGGTTGAGCAAAAAAGTGGGTTATTAGGAGCTCTCTCTCTATTAGAGTCAATCGATCTCTCAAAGAAAAGCTTGGACAATGAACAATGGCTTCTTGGACTCCCTAAAGCCAAAGAGAAGAGAAGAGAACATATATATATATACCCTACACGAACTGCATCATTTTGGACGAAGGGTAACTAATTCCGGTCATGACCATTGTGTGTGCCGCGATCTAGGCAAATGTCCAGACCGCGATACAGAGAGCGATGCAACGCATGGGAACCTCCGCTGTCTGGACCGCGGTACAAACAGTGTCCATACCGTGGTAGAGCGAGCGGTGCATCACCTGGGAACCTCCGCTTGAGAGACCGTTATGCATGCAACAGGCATAGGCCGCGGTAGCAGCAGCGTGCAACGCCTGGAGAACCCAGCTATGCATACCGCGGAGGAGGCAATGCACAGGGAGCGGTCCCAATCGCGGTTAAGAGGAAAAAACCTCTTCTAAAGGTAAACTAAATGCATTAAACACCCAAGCAAGATTTATGGCAATGAGGCACACAATTAAGGCAATTAAGCATTCATGCAAGATGATCAAAGATATGCATGAGAGTGTGTGTGTGCACTAAAAACTCTTCAAACAAGGTTAAGCAAGTGATTTACCTTTCGAAGCTTGAGCTAGGTCTTGAGCAATGATGGCCTAAACTACCCTTACACATTAATCCCCAAATGTAGTTGTCAACGAAATGATCCAATCAAAAACTGCGAAACTTACAAAATAAAATCTGTTTCTTTGTTAGTCGCAATAATCCTCTAAGAGAAAATCCAAGAACGTCGGTCACTTGTGAATTATCAATCTACTTAATTGAAATTCGTGTGAACCCGATTCAATTTTGTCCACAAAACCCTTTTGATGTAAGGGATACTAGTGTACTATCGAAAATAAAAAAGTTCCCTTTTTTCTCTTCTTGGCTGAATTCATTCCCTATATCTATGAGTTGACCGAATTTAATCTAGAGCAAAAAACTAAACTTTTCTCTCACAAAATTCTCTCTTGCTTGGCTGAATGCTCTCTTAGAAAATACTTAGCTTGGTCGAAATTTTCACTCATATAAAACTAGGATGAATTTTAGAGCTCAAATTCATGCCTTGGCCGAAATTTGGAGGTAGTATATATAGTATCACAAATCCTCTCCTAAGAAGGATTTACTTGGTGTACAAGAATCCTATCCTTAGGTGGATTTATTTAGTGACCAAGAATTCTTTTCCAAAAAGAATTCTTTCATACACCAAGACTCCTAATCCAACTCAAATAGTGTATTTGTGACTATATTAAAGACTTCCTAATTTGACTAGATAAATAATTCCTTTTATTTATCTACTTATCAAATATAGCCTTTAATATTAATTATACTATCAACAATAGTATAATATTAGGAGACCATCTCCTATTAAGAAAAAGATTTTAATTTTTAATTAACAAATTAATTAATTTCTATTTAATTATATAATAAAATAAAAAACAATATAATTAAGCCAAAATATTTAGCCTAGCCACCCAAGACCACACATGGGCATATATATTACGTTTCTTTCCATTGGACCTTAATAAAAAGTCCACATGTGAACTTAATAAAAAGTCAACATGTGAACTTAGACCCATTTTTACAAAAAGAAACATGTTCACATGCCTTAATACAATTCAAGATGTACCCCTAAATTGGTCTGGTAGAATGTATCAAGTGATCCATGCAAGTTCGTGTGGATTGGGAATCTTGGTAGGCTATCTAAATTTAAATTTCAATAGACATAACCTAATCACAATCAACAAATGATTCACTTAGGTCCAATCTATTAATTTTAGTTCATTCCACTAAAGAACTAAAATTGAACTCTTAAATAAAAATAGAATAAGTTAATATTTCTCATTGATACCCTAGACAATCTTAATGGAGATAGTGTATCCTCGTGAAGAATATCAATAATCGCCAAGAGCTCACAAACAGCCTATATCTCTCCAAGTTACCATATTTACTCATATGACCACATTTTGAACTTTGATATTTTGACTTGTCCATAACCCATATTTCAATAGACACTATTGAAAACTTAACGTTAAGATTTAATATCCAATACATCAAAACATCCATATGATGGTATTATACTCTCATTAAATAAATGGAGCCATGATGTCCATATCTATAAATGAAGTCCTCTATCGTTTAACAAATGAATACCACCAAACTATCGAGGATAGACTATGCTATATAACCGTACTCATTGACAACTCAAATGATAACACTTGCAACCATAAGTCCATCATTTATCTCAAGATTGAGATAGACCCTCCGATTGTTTTCTAGTGAAAACTTTTATCCACTGACGGTTGTGGATAAATTAATTCACTGTGAACCTATTCAATGCACCTAGTGCACTAGATTCTTTTGCCCAAAGAAACCACACTTTGATGATTTTAGACTCATCATAACACATTTGATCCCACTCAAATGCTAACAAAAGAATCTACAACTTTAATTAGATAAATATACCCAACCTTTATCTTAAGTTGTGAATATTGTTCAAGACTAACTAAAGAATTGTGTCTACCCCATATATATCCAAATGCATGAACAATTCTTCTTTTCTTATAGTATTTTGACCTTATGATTATTTACTTTTGAAAATTATAATAATTAAAGTATTAATGCTATAAGATTTGTTAAACTATAAATCACTTTTATTAATATGAAACGATTGTCAAAAACATTATTACACTCTTGCTATTGGAATGAATGTGTAGTGAATATGCCATTCCTATGCATTTGAATCTCAATAGAAAATGGTGGATTGTGACTATGCCCTTCTAAGCCACCCTCAACCATTAGAATCTCTCTAGGCTTCAAGAGTGACTCTCTCGTAAGCCAACCATGCAGTTGAGTAGTAGAGAGTTGATGTGAGCATTGTTGACTCCAAGTCACTCCTAAAGATAGGTTGTCCCTCATTCATCAAATGTAATGTAAAGGTTAAATTGATTCCCCATCATTTATGTTATGATTACATCACCTAACATTCTATTATCATATCTTTTCATTCCATATCACATTTTTGTAGTTTAAATTGCATTTTACTTTTATTAGTTAAATTTAATTTAACAACCATTTCATGTTACTTTTGTGCATTTAGTTCTAGAGTGACAATTTGAATATAGTTATACCTCGATCTCTGTAGATGATATCCTAACATGCTTCACTACTTGTTTAATACATTTGAGTGTATAGTTTTGGTTTTATAAATTTTGTTTTGATATTGCATATACGACAGATGCATTGTCAAAAATAGCGTCGCTGTCGGGGATCGGCGTATATAGTTATGATTATATTTAGCTTTAGTCAATTATGTTTTGCTTTAGTTTCTTTAGTTAGTGATTATTAGTTTACTTTTGTTTCTTTTTTACTTCTCTTGGTATTTTTGTTTCTTGTGTTTCAGGATTCATGGACTATTATTGGCAAGATTCGAAGCCAAGCTATGGGATGTTTATTCATCGATTAGGTGAAGAGCTTATGGCATCTAGGCCGAGCATCAAGCAAATTTGGCAAGCACTTAACATGCCAATGGTATAGATGTTTCCCTTCGAAGTATTGAAAAGCATGTAGCATAGTTGGCAGAGATCCTAAAAAGAAGGGAGAAAGACAAATCTTAAGGCTAACCCGAACAAGCAAAGGTAGTGGACGTGGACGGGGACGTGTTATGGAAGATGGAAATAGAAAAATTACTACCGAAGAAATAGGAAGAACACAAGAGTAGGACAAGGATAAATCTCCCAGTTTGAATGATCATGCTAAACTATTATAGGTAGCTCAAAGCAAGAGTGCAAAGTTGGTTAAGGAAGTACCTACACCAAATTCAGAGGCAGTTTTTAAGGAGTTGAATAGTGAAGAGTTAAATGAAATAGTGATGACTACAGGGGACGATGAGAAGTTAGTAAGGTAAATCATTCCCGTGAAGCTTGAAGACCCGAGTAGTTTCATTATTCCAGGTAGTATTGGAGATTCTGGTAGTATAGGAGGGTGCTTCATGATGGAAGTACCATAGAGCCAAAAAAGGAAGAGCAAAGTTTATAAGTTAGCAAAGGCTTTTGAGTTAGCATCTGCGATGGAGGATGGCCATCAAGATGACATTGAAGAAAATGAATCCTTGAATATGGAAAAAGTAATTTTTAATGAGAAAATGCTTGAAGAAATAGCTAAAGATTTTGAGCAAGAAAAGGTGAACGAGTTAGAAGAAGAAAATAGAAAGTTATAACTAGATATCAAACTTCTCAAGGAAAAAAATGGAATTTTGAAGAAAAAGGTACAAGAACTCTCCACCCTCAACAAAAAGATTGGAGAACAAATTGTGAAGGTTGAGGATGAAAAGAAGGCAATTTCAAAATACCTAGTCGAGCTTGATAAACTCTTGGAGCAGTTCGAAGAAGAATACGTAAGGAAAATTATAAGGCTATTGATGGAGATAGAGTAGAGATCAAGTGCATTAGAAGAAGTGAATGAAGTGCTCAAAAAGAAGGTAGAAGCCTTGAAGATTACAAAAGTAAGGGAGTGTGATTACATAGTCTAACTAAACGAGGTAGAAAAGGAGGTCAAGTCACTCCAAGTGAACCACTCAAGAGGACCTCAAAGCTTCAATCAAAGAGGGAGTTTTCCTTACTCTCTTCCAACTTGTTATTTTTGCTCAAGGAAAGGGCATGTTCAAGCATGTTGTTTCAAATATCAAAGATTTAAATAGAATATAAATAGGTCTAAGAAGAACCTAACCAAAGTCAAGAAAATATGGGTTAGGAAAGACATATTAGATAAAGTTAAAACAAAGGGAAAAGGAAGGTTAGAAGAGTCATTGGCACCCACATGGGTGATTGAGAAAAATGACCTCCCCATCTAGTCAGCCCACGTTCAGTTGACCCAGTCCCTATTTTGAATGCATTACATTGAACATCTTTATGTTTTGAGTCACACAATTTATTTTCTCTTTGTCTTCATGTTGCCCTCTATCTTGATTGATGTGAGCTTGTTTGTGTTTGGGTAGTTTTGAGTTAGGTGAAAATATATTGTGTAGCTTGTTTTAAGATTGCATGTTTTATTTTCATGTTATTTTATGATAGTAAAGAATAAGGCAAGAAGTAGTTTATAGAGATATTTTTTATGTGTAAGGAATCAAGTCAACAAATGGAGAATCCGTAAAAGCAAGAGAAAGTTGCCAGTGCAAATGGGAGGCAACAAATGTAGTGCACGGGTAGCTCACCCGTGCACAACCCATGCACAGGGAAAGAACAAAACATGAAAAGGTGTAGTGCATGGCTAACTGTACAGGTCCCTACCAGTGCTACACATGTGCACTACGAGCAAGTATATATAGCATGTCACTTTCGTGGTAGTGCTCACCAATCCCAAACAAGTATATTCTTCTCCCTTTTCTCTCTTGTAAAAGCCCTAAGATATATCGTGAGACTCAATTTTTCAATTTTTAGACAAAGAGGTATGGATTCTCTCATCACTAACTTGTTTTCCATTGATTAAATATGAATCGCACATTCCTCTCTCCTTCAAAACCTCTAAGATATGCATGAACCCTAAGTGATAACTAACCCATGAATTTTTCAATCCTTAATGAATACTCTTTGGTGTTTAATGTTGGGTTTGTGTAGTTATGACATGAATGAGTGAGTTATACTAGAATTGAATTTTAGTTTGTTCACTTTTGCATATACATTGAAAATTTTAGGGTTTGTGTTAAATTGTTTAAATTGAAGATTATTTGTCTATAAATTTATTGCTTTGCACGTGCTTACTTGGTGATAAACTGTTCTTGGTGAATTATTAACCGATTATGCATGATTGAGTCTTTTGCCATGGAAAAATCAAACCAAAATATACAATTCTGGGAAACTGCACTGGTACCTTACCTATGTTATACCCGTGCACTAGGCAGAAAAGCCTGTTTTTGGTCTATTTCAAATATTCTACTTAACTTTGGTACTTAAATGATTGTGTCTAGTTGTGTTATACATCTAATTGAGTGTGTCTTTTGCAGATGACAAGCAGGATGAAATCAGTAGCAAAGAAACGTGGAGAATGTGGGAGTAAAATGAAGAAGACAACCAAGCTCCCACCACTGCCTTCATGCTCCCTGAACAATGATTTCGAAGAGCTGTTGGACTACTTTAGATAGAGGGATATTGTGGTAGAACGAGGGATAGCACTATCCGAGCTCACACAAACCTAGATCCCCTACAAGGTCAATCAGAGGGGGTGGGAAACTTTTTTTAACGCACCTTCCGGATTCTACAGAAGAATTGTGCAAGAGTTTTATGTTGGAATGGTTCATTATGACTTCATAGGAGGAATTCCAGTGATAGTGAGAGGGGTGGAAGTCCAGATGAGCTTAGACAATATTCAGAGGTACTACAAGATAGAGCTTCCAAATAACCGTCGATACTGAACAGAAAAAAAGAAGGAGTCACGTGGGAAGAGAGCTTTGTCAAGATAAATGTGGATCCTTCCAATGACTTGGTCATCACACCCATGGATTTCTAGGTAATGCTTGTTGGAACCCCGTTCACCGGTCACGCAGAGGAAGTAAGGTTTTAAAATTTTAAGATACCGATCGTAAACGATATGGGACCAGTGAACTTGGGATCATAATTTTTTTCGAAACTAATATATACAAAATTATTACAATAATAAAATATACGTATATACAAGAAATTGAAATCAATGTAATCAGAAGATATTAGTAAAACTATACCAACGTTTCGAGGCTCCTTCACTTCTTGTAATGCTCCTTGTCTGAACCACTCGATCTTTCTCGCTATATCATGGGACTAGTAACTGCGTGTGGGCGCATCAAGAACTTTGGAACTTGAATGGAGGATAAAAGAAACTTCAGAAAACAACACTTGTTTTCTTCTTGTAGTTTCACGCACACAATAGCTTTTGTGCAATTGAGAGAGAGTTGATGCGTTTCTTAGTTGTGTTTTTATAACAAAGTCCACGACATGCACATTTCAACCAACCAAAAATACTTCCTCTTCTCTCATTAATATGTGCGTTTCATGCACACACTAACTGCTTCAAAATGCAAAAACTGATATGTGCTTTTATTTGTGTTAGTTTTGATATCTCATATTCGCTTTTATTAATATAATATATATCACATATATATTTAAATTTTAAAAACAATGATCAAAACTTTATTTGATTTTCAAAAACTTTCAAATAAAAATATCTCATATCTTTTATTTAAAAATAATTAAAAAATAATAATTTTGAATTTAAACATTTTAAATTCAATTTCAAATATTTAATAAAATAAAATAATCATATTATCATATTTTATCAAATATCAACTCACACCCTTCATTTAGTGATTAATAACATAATTAAATAATCTTATTATTTAATTTATTTAATCACCATTATTCATTAATTAAATAATCTCATTATTTAATTAATTTCTGAATAAATACGTGTCACTTTCGTAAGACAATTAATTGGATAATCCAATTAATTAACTGTGACCCTTGTTACCTATATCAATCGGGCTAGAAAGGGGACCTAATGGACCCACAGTATTTTGAGCTCCAATAATCTTCGGAATCATTAATTAAACTCTTTAATTAATATTCATTGATTATTAACTCCGGTGTTATTCCACTAAAAACCTGAAGCCGCACTCTCTCAACTGCAGACGCTTTTACACAAACCGATACAACTCGATGTCCATCGATATAGCTATTAGTCATGGTGTGATCATCCAAGGTAGTTCATAATTAGAGCTAGGTCATAATATCCATTATACCCCTCTAATTACATATATCCTTTAAGTACCATTGATTATCTAATGGACAATAAATCCTGTATTCTCAGGAATTAAGAGAGCGTTCATATTGTCCAAGCCCTGAATCAACCCTTAAGGGAACTACCATCTACTTCTCACAAGAAGGAGTGGATTCCACTATTGTGTACCAACCTTCCCAGCCACAAGCCAAACCGTAATCCCAACATACGGAGCATATTGATCGAAAACTGCATCCGACCTCACCCATGGTATATCAAAGACCACAATCTAACCTAAAGGAGTCGATAAGACACTCAGGATTAAGATCACCCATATATAGCCATCATTAGTTGATATATATGAATCTCATCGGTAAACGGATCTTGATGAGAGATTCATATAGATCATGGCCTGGTTCTATATGATCACATCATACAAGGTGTCTCCATTCCCATATCTGTAGGGAAAAAACGGTTCAAAACTCAATGGAAGCGTGATAAAAAGAAAATTAGGGTTTGTGTATAAATAAAAAATTTCCCTTTTGATGACAAGAATCTTAACCCTAGATTAATTGATGTATATAAAAAGTATTGTACCTTTTTTTTCGTGACGATTGAACTAGCATCGAATTGAATCCGTAAGATCTTCCAATCCAATCACGAACGTGAATCACTTTAGAGTGTGCCTCCCTTTTTTTAAATTGTATACCTGAGGATGGAAACAAACAAAATCTTCTTCTTTGTTAGTTACAAATATCCTCCAAGATAAAAATCAAGAACGTTCGGCCACTTGTGAATTATCAATCAATTTGATTGAAACTTGCGTGAACCTTGATTCAATATTGTACATAAAACCCTTTTGATGTAAAGGATACTAGTGTACTATCGAAAACAAAAATGTTCTTTTTTTCTCTTTTCTCCTTGGCTGAATTCCACACCCTATGTCTTAGAGTTGATTGAATTTTGTCTAGAGTAAAATACCGAATTTTCTCTCTCAAAATTCTCTCTTTCCAAGCAAAATTCTCTCTTAGAAAACTCTTAGGTTGGCCAAAATTTTCACTCAAAAAATCATAGGGCTGGCTAAAATTCACAAGGATATATATATAGGATCTCAAATCCTTTCCTAAGAAGAATTTACTTGGTTGGCAAGAATCCTTTCCTCAGGTGGATTTATTTGGTAGTTAAAAATCCTTTTCTAAAAGGAATTCTATCCTCTTATATATATTTATGAGCTGGCCGAAATTCACATGAATATAATTAGGAGATCCAATTCTTTTCCTAAGAAGGATTCTTGGTAGTTAAGAATCTTTTCCTTAGGTAGATTTACTTGGTGGTTAATAATCCTTTTTAAAAAGGAATTCTATCCTAACACCAAGACTCATAATCCAACTCAATAGTGTATTTGTAACCATATTAAAAACTTCCTAATTTAATTAGATAAATAACTCTTTTTATTTATCTACTTATCAAATATAATCTTTAATATTAATTATACTACTAACAATAGTATCATTTTAGGAGACCGTCTCCTATTAGGAAAAAGATTTTGACTTTTAATTAAATAATTAATTAATCAACAAATTAATTAATTTCCATTTAATTAAATAATAAAATAAAAATAATATAATTTAAGCTATTCTTAATAGCCTTGCCGCCCAACACATGTATATGGGCAATGTATTATTTTTCTTATTTTATTAAATCCATTGGACCTTGATAAAAAGTCCACATGTAAACTAGACATATTCTTACGAAAAGAAACAAGTTCACATGCCTTAATACAATTCTAGATGGACCCCTAAATTGGTCCGGTAAATTGGTCCGGTAGAATATATCAAGTGATCCATACAAGTTCGTGTGGATTGAGGATCTTGGTGGGCTATCTAAATTTAAGCTCCAATAGACACAACCCAATCACAATCAATAAATGATTCACTTAGGTCCGATCTATTTAATTTGAGTTCATTCCACTAAAGAACTAAAATTGAACTCTTAAATAAAGATAGAATAAGTTGATGTTACTCATTCATACCCTATACAACTTTATTGGAGAAAGTGTATCCTCGTGAAGAATACCAGTAATCGCCAAGAGCTCATAGACCGCCTATAGCTCTCAAAATTACCATATTTACTCATATGACCATATTTTGAACTTGGATATTTTGACTTGTCGAGAAGCCATGTTTCAATAGACGGTATTGAAAACTTAACGTTAAGATTTAATATCCAAAACCTCAAAACATCCATTTGATGATATTCTACTCTCATTTAATAAATGGAGCCACGATGTCCATATCTATAAATGAAGTCCTCTATCGATTAACAAATGAATACCACCAAACTATCGATGATAGACTATGCTATATAATCGTACTCATTGATAGCTCAAATGATAACACTTGCAACCATAAGTCCGTCATTTATCTCAGGATTGAGATAAACTCTTCGATTGTCTTCAAATGAAAAACTTTTATCTATTGACGGTTCTAGATAAAGTATTTCATTGTGATCCTATTCAATGCACCCAGTGCACTATATTCTTTTGCCCAAAGACATCGCACTTTGATGATTTTAGACTCATCATAACACAATTGATCCCACTCAAATGTCAGCAAAAGAATCTACAATTTTGACAAGATAAAGGCGCCCAACCTTTTATCTTAAGTTGTGAATATTATTCAAGACTAACTAAAGAATTGTGTCTACCTCATACATATCTAGATGTATGAACAATTCTTCTTTTCTTATAGTCTTTTGACCTTATGATTATTTACTTTTGACAATTATAATAATTAAACTATAAATGCTATAAGATTTGTTAAAATAGAAATCACTTTATTAATATGAAAAGATTGTCAAATACATTATTATACTCTTGCTATCGAGCATAATCCTAACAATATCTCATATGAATGATTCAGGATAAAATCACCGTACATTACGGAATGGACAACAGCTATAGATTAACAACAAATAAAGTACCCAACTTTATTTGTTATCTATGGACTCTTTAGATTGCATGTCTCTAACTATATCCATCTGTATATGACACTCATATACACAGTTCAGGTTACATCCGGCAATCTTGGATGTTAAATATATGTACAAGTTATAAAATAAACGACATAATAAGAATGAATTAAACTTTTCTTTCATTTATTTCATAAATCCATTTACAAATTACATCTTTAGGGCATAAACCCCAACAATTCCAGCATATCCGATCAAGCATACAAATATGAAGATTGAGTTGGGATTCTGGCATGTATTCATATCCCATTCTCTCAAGCCATGCATTTATAGAACAAATGAGTCCTTTGAAAATTCCACCCTACTACATTGCCTATAGCAAAACCAACCGATTAATGTTGCTTGGATCGTGAAGTCAGAGATCCTTGCAGTGGGAAACCAGAGGGTGGACAAGTAGGCTTTAATACTCCCCTATTTGATCATCAAATTTTACAAACTAGCTAGAGTGGACTTGAGTAATGATGATTTTGAATGGCCCCAAGCAGATTTGAGTCTCAATGCCTAGAGAACTTTAGAAGTGGAACGAGACTTGGCCAGTTCCAGGAGTAAGACGGGTAAGAAAAAGACCATGGCAGGAACAAGAACTAGCTCACACCCACAACACGATACTGAGGTTATGTATGATCAGAGGGACTCAGCTCTAGCCCTAGAGCCAGCTATTCTAGTAGGGAGTGACCAGGTCCCTTGGCAGACATTGATTTCAGGGATGGCGAGCTTCCAGACTTCAATGAACTCTTTAAGATCCACTTTTACTAAAGAGTTTAGAGAGGCTAATGACGGTATTAAAGATCTTCAGACAAATGTCACCGGTATGAGACAAGATCTGAACTTGATTCCCTACTCCAAAAGGAAGAAGCAAGCAACTCGGTTGGCATTCACATCATGAGGGTCTACCATTGATCCGAATTTTAGGCGGCTATGGAGATATCGATGAGAGAGGTGGAAGAGAGTGCCATAGTTGAATTAGATCTGAAATCTAGGGGTCAAGGATGGATGACGTGGCTGAGTCATTGGATGACAATTGACCATCATCTTCTATGCATATTATTTTCTTGCCAAGATATTTGAACTTTTCTAAGTTTTATTTAGCATATCTAGGACTGAACTCATTTATTTTACTGCATTTTTGTTAATGTTGGTGGATGATTTGGATGATTGATGATAATATTTGATGAGAGAGCTATTTTGTTTTGAGATACATTTTGTGGTTGTTAACCTTTTTGGTTAAGAGTTGTGCTTCAAGGATAGGTTCTTCATCTATTGGATTAGGCACACCAACAACTTTCAAGTCTTGGAGACATGTGCAACCCAAGAACGCTCATAAAATGGGCGAGAACCTACTCAAATTTGAGATTAGAAGAATGCAGCCATCTCGGTTTCATCTCTTTATCTCAATTTCATGCACTATTAGGGATGGAAGTGGGTTGGGTTCGGGGTGGGTTTGTAAACTCCAAACCCTCACCCGTGAAAATTTTCCTCACCTAAGCCCGCCCTCGAACCCGCGTAGGTAAGCGGGTTCACGGGCGGGTTTGAACCCGTGGGTTATTGCTGCACCCATACCCTCACCCGTGAACCTGCGAAACAATGTGGGTTCACAGGTGGATGCTTCACCCGTGGGATACCCACAAACCCGCAACCCACGAACTCATGAACCCTAGATTTTTCATTTGTAAATTTTCACATGTAATCACCTATTTGATACTTAATTGAATTAAATTTTCATCTCTAATTCCCTACTTGATACATTACAAAACAATAATAACCATAAAAATAAAACGACCAAAAATAATTCAAATGTCTATGTATGTTTATATTCAAGTATTTTATTTATACAGGTTCGCGGGTCTAACCCGCGGGTTCATTTTTCCAATCTGCACACACCCGTGAATCTACCAGGTTTTTCATTAAATGGGTACGTGGGTTCGCGGGTCATAAATTCACCATCCGCACCCGACCTTATAGGGTAGGATTCAAGCGGGTGCCCGCGGGTGCGGGTCAAATTGTCATCCCTATGCACTATATGTCTCTATTTTTGTTTATAGACATGTGTAAATAATTGGTGAATGTGGATTTCTTATTGAATATCATTTTTGGGTTACATGTGTGGATAGTTGTGAATGGAAACACATGTGAATGTTGATACAATTTTGGTTTCCAATTTTTGAATTTATTGATTATTTCATTTCCGATTGGAAGAGCCGAAGGCTCTTGTGGATAATGCATATGATTTACAGGTTTTCTTTTCATATAGCCTAACTCGGTTGTTGGTTTTTGAAATTATGCATATATCTTGAATAGATTTTGAGCTTATAGTACAAAATGGTTTGGGGGTCGTTATGTCCCCATTCCAACAATTTTGAGTGTGAATGCTTGGTACGCAGTTAGAACTTTGTACTTAATTCCCATACTCATCAATAATGCCTTAGTTTATTTACGAGCCTAGTTTTGAGTCTTTTTATTTTTGTTGGGCATTGATTGTGATTGATTAGTGCCTAGGTTTTTTTTTAGCCAGCTAGGTGCGGGCAGCTAGGCCATACTCTCTTGTCTTCAACATTGAGGACAATGTTATGTCTTGGTTTGAAGGTGTAAATGCCTTTATTGAGTCATCTTTTTAGTTGTTTCGAGTCACGTTTTTAATTATTTTTGTCCAAATTTTTAGATTTGACGTAATGACCAAATTTTTGAGCTTTAACTGTTTGGATGTGATATCTTGAGAGTGTGCTTTAGGTGAGTTTATATATGCATTTTGATCTTGTGTAGCAAATCGTTGTCACTCATGGGTCTTACTTGCATTGTGATGGGCTTTTCCCATCTTTTGTATGCTTAACTTGAGGGGACTCGGAGCTCTTGCGCCTTGTTCTAGTAGTAGAGACTACCTGTGAGTTCACTAACACAAGCATATTAAAAAGTGCATTGATTGTAAAATTCTTTCTATTCTTTAAACACTTTTCTCGTCATATGTGTCGCATGCCATAAGACTTACATTTCATGCATATAGTGGTTTGCTAGATGGATGCATTCATTCCCTTGATAGACTAAATATGGAAGTGATTTTAGGCAATGTGTGTGAAATGAACTACTTAAAATGCTTAAACACATTCCTTTATCCCTTATGTGTGTTTCAAAGCCAATTTTACGGCCAAACACTTATCTTTCATTTGGAACCAAGATAAACCATATAGCCAAAGAAAAACACAAGCATACTCTTTATTGCCAATCATGTGAGGTGTGTGTGTGTTATGTGTGTGGTTGAAAGATATGAGCTCTAATGTAGAAATAACATGTATTTAGGCAACTATGTAATTGTGCATGAAATGGATCAACATGTAAAAGTGCCCAAATTTGAACATAAAAGCCAAATTGTAAAAATGTTAAATGATGTTGTGTAAAAAAAAAGAAGCAAAGAAAAAAAATCAAAAAGAAAGAAAAGGCAGAGTAAAAAAGAAAAAAAGAAGAGTGAGCCTTGTGATATAAAAGTTAAGTACTCATAAAGTAGAGTACAATTGTGAGCACAAATGTGCATGTAAGTAAATGTCTAGTTGCTAAAGTGTAATTAATGTGTAGTAGAGCTTTGTATGGGGTGTGTGAGTATGATTAAGCATGATTGGTGTTCTTTGAACTCAATTTTCCTTATTTCTTTGTTCACCACATCTAACCATATGGCCCCGTTACAACCGTAGGGGAAAAGTCCTATTTGATCTATGATATGTTTTGATTGGGAATGTTTGTTGATGCTAGATCTTCCACGTTCATGGCATAGTGAATCATTCTCAGGCTAGTTCACCGATATTATCAGTTTTAAATGTATATTGTATGCAATACATTAGAATTCTATGCATAAATTTCATCATTGCATACCTTGAATGAGTGCGAACTTGAGACTCTGAGTGAAAGAAAGAGAGTGAAGCTGGGAGAGGAATAGAGTTGAAATGAACTATGCTCAAGTTGTGGGAGTTAGTAGTTCCCGCTATGAGAGCACTCTTAGGTGTGTGATTCATGATAGTGTGAGTTTCTCTCAAGTGTCTTCGAGTTGTTTTAGATTATTTTACGTATGTCTACTTCTATCTGCCACACATCCCTGCACCTCATCACCGGTTGGACATGTGACTTGTCAAATTATTTGTTTTGAGTTTAAGCGAGTTTAGATTGAGTCATTATTTTATTTGTGTTTTATTTGTTTTATTTTAAGGTTTGCTCGAGGACGAGCAAAGGATTGGATTGGGGGAAATTGATCGGGCCAAATTTGTTATAAATTTTAGCCCTCATATCATTATTCTTCATCTCGTTTCGAGTGGTTTTGTGTGTGTCTTATGACTCTTTTGTATCAATTGCAGGCATTTGGTGAAAATAGAAGAATGGAGTCGAAAAGGGCAAATTGGGCATAAAAGTGTATAAATGAATACCACAGAGCACGAGTCACTTACCCGTGCACTAACCATGCACCAAATCATGAAGATCTTAAGAAATCCTCAATGCACGAGTGTAGCACGGGTCTCTACCCGTGCACATTACCGAGACCTGAAAGCAAGAAGATATATCACGGGTATAGCACGGGTCCAATATATAACAATATGAAACATGTGAACATATTATAAAAGAGAATAAAGTTTAGCATACAATCTTCCCCTTTGATACATGCTATATATTTCACAATGACTTCACACAATCACACATTCAAGCAATTTGAAGAAATCTCAATAAGATAAGCTTCACATACCATGAGAGATACACTATGATTTTCAATCTCTCTCATAATTCTTCAAAAATTGCAAGAATATCAATATACTCATAAACAAAGTGTGTGTGTGTGTGTGTGTGTGTGTGTGTGCGTGCGTGTGTGTGACATTCGCTTCAAGTATACGTAAAGAAGTAGTTTGATAATCAACATGCAAATAATTTCAACAATTATTCATCTTAAGTTTTTTCATAAAAGTTTAAACCGATTATCATTCGAAATTTTCGCTTTAAGAGAATAGATTTCAAGCAAGTGGCTCGTTTCCCATTTCTATTTTTCAACCCGAGCTCTTTTGATTTTCAACTAAACTCTTTTTCAAGCCTTCTTCCATTTCTTTTTACGCTTTGAATCAAAGATTTTTTTTTAACACTTCTTTGTTTTTTCTAACATAAACATATACTCTTCATGACGGCTTTCATTCATCACAATGGTGTAGCCTTTCCCTACATTAGGCGGCTTCACAACTAAGGTGTGTAGCCCTTTTCATGGAGGTGCTCGTTGAGTTCTATGTAATTGCCAAAGCAAAATGGATACTAACCATAGGTCATCTTAGATGTACTTAGCACAAAAACTTCAAGATGTACCCAAAGTTAACATATTAGCAAACTCAACCTACTTAACTAAACATACAAGAGAAGAAAAGTGCATTTTTGAAAACCATTTTTTTATGGCTCATAAGGACATGATATACGAGTAATATATAGAGATTCACTCAAGATCATTACTTCTCAAGAGAGTAGCTTTCAAAGAATATCAAGCTCATATTTTAAAAAACATGTCACTCAACAATTAAACACATAAAAACACTTATCATGATTAAGATCAATGTGAATATTATCACTAGTAGATCTTAAAAGAACAAATGTCAATGAGAACCTTGAGAATGCTATACTAGTTCTCTAATATGACATGTTACATGATGTGAAGCAACATAGAGTCGAAAGATGAAAACATAGAAAGCAAGCTTTAGGAAATAAAGATATCTTAGCAAGCTTTTGGAAATAGAGATACCTTAGCAAGCTTTTTCATCAATGTATAGCCTTCCCCCTTTTTATGAGCTTTCTTGGCTTGTTTGTCCTCATGACAACAAGTTATAGGTGTTTCTTTCCGAGAGAATAAAGACTAAACACATCAACTCAAACACATATAATAAAAACGACTTCTCTAAAAGTCTTAACACAAAACAACACCATATAGACTTCATCAATGCAACTTCTTCAAACTCCATGGAAAATATTTCTTAGTTCATCTTACATTCATATGAAAAAAGTCTCCATTAAACACCTACTTAATTCTAACAGCCATAAAATACATTTACTGACTCATCCATTTAGCTAAAAGAATAGAAAGTACAGAGAGGTAGTAACACAGTTGACACTAGACCGGAAATTTGATGTTAACAAGCCTGTTTGTGTATTTCAATAGTTGGTAAGAGAATTAAAAATGGTGATTTAAGGCTCTTGGATCAGGTGGAAGATGAATAAGGTATATATTGGGTGCCTTAATTGAAGTGACGTCGTTTTGCACAAAAAACACATCGATGCAGTCTAGGGTCAGGCCCACAGGGTGCATCCCTGACCACACCCACTCACTGGAGATGCGACGCACCCAAAATGATGTTTGTGCCATATAACTATGGTGCATCCCAACTTGCATCCATTCACTACCCAATGGAAGCAAGCTTAAAGCCTAGGATATGGCCTACACCAAAAGGCTTTGGGTGCATCCTTTCACTGTCCAACAAATGCAAGCTAGGGTGCGGCCTCTCACGGAGATTTACAAATCACATCACAAATCGTTCCAAGAGAAATGGGCCTCTCAAGCGATCAATCCTTCATGCACAGCAACGTGAAAGCATAGATGTTTATGATCAACAAACATAAATGAATTTACAACAAAAACATACATACCGTAAATCTGAAATCAGATACGGAATAATCAAATGAGTTCGTAGAACTCGAATAAAGAAACACACGCGAATACCAAGGAAATGCGATGCATGTGTGTGTAGTGAGTACAACTAATATAGTGACACATGTAATCAAGTTGTATGTGTGTGCAATGAATGAAGCACTAAGATGCAAGACACAAATATGCAAATTGTTTATGTGTGCCGATAGGTTACCCAACAATGTAGGGACACATAAATGAATTGTGTGTGTGCATCTAATATCTTCAATAGAACAAGACAAGTAGATATACCTTTGAAGCTCGGGCTCTTGAAGATCTTGAGATGCCTAAAACATTGTCTTCGATCACGATCACAATGTTGATGACCACATGATGAACCTAAACTATCCATACAAAAGCACCCCAATAGTTTTAACACACAAATAAGCCAATCATAAAATAATTGCACTTACAGACTTGACTTAGATGCTAATTTTTTGTGAAATTTATTGTTTGTTAAAGATTTGATTAGATTTGGTTGGAGTTAGATGGGCTTTGATTAAATTGGTTTGGTTATTCACATTTTAAACTGATTTTTAACGTTGTAGATCTGCTTTATTTGATATTATATTTCACTAAATTGTTCGTCTTGATACTGATTTTATAAATTTTACTATTATTTATATAAGAACAATATGTATGTGTGTTATGTATACCAAGTTAAAATAGAGATGTATTATGTATACCAAATTAACTAATATATGGCATTGATTCACCGGAGCTAGACAATGTTCAAAATAAGTTGTTATCCTTGTTCAATAAGTACATAATGAATTCTACAAGGGGTTACAGTTCAACATCATTACCTAATGCTAGTGGGGGAGGTGACAACATCACTAGTACAAGTGTTTGTAAAAGTGGTGACATCATCACTACTAATATTATACGGATAATGAAATTTATATATTTCTTTGATTTTTTTTATTCATAACATTAAATTTGTTTATTTATTTATTTTGTTTTAAAATATATGTGTAGGAGTATAAGGCTTACAACCAACAAGAAGATTATATTGTTTACAACCAAAAATCACAATTGAAGATGTACTTGAATGAATCAAAACTTGAAAAATCATCGAACATAGATGTTTTGGACTTTTGGAAAATCAGTGCACTCTGTTATCCCGATTTTTCTATCATGGACTTTTAGAATTTCTTAGGCTTTATATATATATATATATATATATATATATATATATATATATATATATGCTTAACATATTTATGCTTGGTTTTTAAATTTAATATTTATGCTTATTATATTTACTCTTAGGTTTTATATTTTTTTTTATATTTTAATATTTATCTTTAGTTTTTTGATTTAATATTTATGCTCAATATATTTATTTTTTGGTTTTATTTTAGTTTTGAAATTAAATATTTAAGTTTAGTTTTTAATTTTAATATTTATGCTCAATTAGTCAATTTAAATATTTATAGTTAATTCAATTTATGATTAATAGTTATGCTCAATTTTTATATTTAAGTTAAATATTTATGCTAATTTGAACTTTATTTAAATTTATGTTTCATTTATGTATTTTATTTTAATTTATATATTTATGCTCAAAATGGTGAATTTTTATATTTATAGTTAATTTCAATTTATGCTCAATTTTTAAATTTATATTTTTATGCTCAGTTAAAATTTATGCTTAATTAATGAGTTAATATTTATATCGTAGGAAATGGATCTTATTTTTCCGGACGGTTTTAACATGGATATTGATGACTCTAACCTTTATACACCGGGAGACAATGTTACTAATATAGCAAGTCCTTCCCCCTCCACACTAACATCACGTCTTAGAAAGATGACCTCTAAGGTAGGGGAATGTTTTGTACAGAAAACCGTAACCGACCGGGACAGTAGTGGCTCGCTGTAAGTTTTGTCAAAAATTATATAGATGTTCTAGGTCGAGAATGGAACATTTGGATAGGCATATGAAAAAATGGGTGTCTAAACATGGATAAGTAGATACTACAACACATACACAACTACAATGGAACCTAGACGGGTCCATTACTATGTGGAGTTACAACTCCACGTATGCTGGAGAATGTATGGCGTGTTATATTATACAAACTGATCAACCGATTAATTTCGGTGATAGTGATTTTTAAGAAGAATTTATCCAAAAAGCCTACAACCCCCAATTTAAAGTTGTTTCTAGAACAACCACTAGAAACGATTTTAAAAAATGTTTTTACACCAAATGAGACAATTTGATCACTGAATTACAGCATCTAAGTGTTTCTATTGCACTAATTTACGATATTTGGAATACATCTTTCAATAGGAATATTTATGTGTCACGAGACACTATTTAGACTCTAATTGGAAGATATAAAAAAGAATTCTTGGTTTTCGTTGCATGGATTTTCAACATACTGCTGAAAATATTTATGAAGTAACTACTTCTTTTTTACAAGATTATAGAATAACTCAATGCATCTTTTTTATCACATTAGATAAGCATCAGCAAACACTAGATCTATTGGCTTGTTTTTTGACAATAATGTCCCCCAAACTGGGGGTTATTTCTTTCATCAATGGTGTTCATATCACATCATAAATTTAGTCATCAAATATGATTTGAAAGTTGTAAGCGATAGTATAGATCGCATCAGAGATGCTCTTTCTTAGATCTGCAGTTCTAATCCAAGAGTGGACGAATTTGGCAGATGTTGTCAAGTTCCAAACATATGTGCCGGTAAAGTGGAACTCCACTTACTTAATGCTGCAAAATGATATTGATTATTCTTGTCACTATTACATGTTTTCATAACATGAAAATGGGATTTCCAATAGTAATCGTAGAAGATTGGTGTGTGGCAAGGATTTTTATCAAATTTTTAAATTTTTTTTACCTTTCCACTGTACTTCTTGTTGGCGTCTATTACCCTATATCTTCTCATGCAATACATTAGATTTTTGAAATGTCTGATATGTTTAACAGTTATAGAGGTGATGAAACCTTAGGCACTTCAGTTGTGACCATGGAGAAAAAATTTAAAAATACTGGTCTGAAATTCCTTTCATCTATGCCTTGTGTGTTATACTAGATCTTACAATTAAGTTATCTGATTTAGAAAATTTTCTTCAATATAATGGTACCAACTTGAACTTAAATTTTACTCAACAGTATACTGACATGCGAACCAAGTTATTCAAAGTTTATGGTATTTATGAGAGCGGGTTTTGCGACGTAAACACACTACCAACAGAAAAATAGGACACACGCTCATTGAAGAGAAGTTGGAGCATCCTTCTAAAGGGTAGGCGCAGGACTTCCAGCGGGAGCTCAACAAATTCTTCATCTCAACCTTCAATTGCAAGACTTGCTCAACCTCTAAATGCTGAACTCAACAACTTCATTCACACTGAGTTCTTCCTTATTTTAAACAACCGATGGAAGGGAGGACGTCCAGGATTTTGATCTGTTGTTATGTTGGAAGAACCATAGCAACAGATGTCCAGTATTGTTATAACTAGCACTTGACGTACTCGTTATCCTTGTGTCCACTGTTTCTTTAGAGCAGATATTTGGTACAAATGGAAATATCATCGAACCAAGAAGAACTTCTTTAACACCTAAGATTGGTGAAGGTATTAACATGCCTCCAGGATTAGGAGCATGTTCGAATGAGGTTGGAGTATAAAATGGAGGACAAAGAAGTAATACAAAATTTCATCAATTTATACGTAGAAGAGGGTTCCGGCAGTAACTAGCAGAAAGAATGAAAACTGAAGAGTTATCGATTACACTCTTTTTAAAGTTTAATTATGTATGTACTTCTAAAGTATAATTCGATTGCACTCTTTTTCCCTTACCAATTATCCCACTGGGTTTTTCTTGGTAAGGTTTTTAACGAGGCAATTATGTAATACTAAAATCTGAATAAGTAAATAAAATTCATTTCTTTACCTATATCTTTTTTATTTGACTTACACACTTTTTTATTAAATAATTCATTTATTTGCTACATCTTTATTATTCTTTGAATTATTTTATCAAGTAAATTGATTTATTTCTTACATTTTATTTTATTAGACTAAAATAATAAATAATATAATCTAATACATAAGTTAAAAATAGAATAAAATTTTAAATTAAAAAAAAAGGTCGGTCGTGCCGGCATGCTATTTCATGCCTCCATAAACCTTACTGTGCCATTCCCGGCATGGCACGTTTGTATACCATTTTTTTTGTAATACAATTGTTACCGGGACCTGAACTATAACTCTCACAATCAAAGAAAGGGCAATTCTCACAAACCGGGAGAAAACTCCCCACACATGCTTGTCAAATGTGTATGGTGGGACTTGAACCCCTGACTACTAGATGTGAAAAGGAGGTGCACAACCATCTCTACTAAAAGGTGATGTCATTTGTATACCATTATGATTATGCACAAATGGTAATTAAGTCCAATTAATGCATATATGGATGTTCTTAGTGCATTATTAATGATCATAATTGTTCCTTCCAAAAAAATCACATTTTTTTAAAGGAATACTTTATAAAGGAAAAAACCAAATGGCTTAAACTGGATAATCATCGAGCAATATTTTATATAAAATGGATTGACCTAAACGGAAAAAACATCACAAGCGATCGTATGCTGAAAAACCCTTAGGCGGTATCTTAAACTATATAGATAAGAAATGAAAATAACAAAGAGTTACAAAGGCCAAACTAACCACAAAAAAACCAAGGGGAAAAAAACCCCACTAGACAAAAGACACGCAGGATACAAAAGAAAACATCAAGAAAAATGAAATGATTCTCGACCCATAAAGTCATTTCCCACCAGTGAAGAAAAGAAAGGAGGGGTGAAAAACCACCAAGAGTCAACCTCTAACCCCAAAACATGCTTAGAAAGAGCGTCTGCCAATGTGGTTGATACCCGTGGATTCTGTCGTTAGGGAATTACGGATGCCAAAGAGATATTTAAAAAAATTGCCTATGCAATGTGCTCTAAACTAGCAAAAGACTAGTAAAACGGCAAGCGAGGGTATCGTTCCACAGGGATGTGGGATTCAACGACCATCTCTAGTTCTAGTTATTATTACAACACTCAGAGCAGACTCGTGTGTTATGTATGCAACATGAATATGAAAGTATATACTAAACTAACTAACAAACTACATAAATAAATAATATATACAAAGATAAGATGGAATGGAGAGAATGCATGAAATGTGGATACACTAAGGAAATGACTCAACCGTAACAATCCTCTTAATTAAGCACTGGACACACCTAGTCTCTCAAATGTGCAAGTATATCATATGCTCATGTCCCCTTAATTAATCTATAATCTCTCTCGATGCCTTAGAGATCACATTCACACAGAGTATGGATTCATTAAGTGCCATGGAACACACAAAAAGACACGTATGCCAGCCTAGTGATCTCTCACTTTCTGATCATATACACAAGACGTTTAGATGGGTATGTAATGAGCAACCGCGTGGGCCATTCTACAGCCAATAATACATCCACAAGGTTAACCAAATACGTGATGGCAACCAAGTGAAAGCATTAAGAATACAAGATATCCATACACCACATATGTTATATGCTCGTGTCCTCTTAATTAATCTCTAATATCTCTCGATGTGTTAGAGATTGTATCCATGCATAAGCATGAATCCATTAAGGACTATGGGACACACACATGAGCTATACACGTCAGCCTAGTGATCTCTCATCTTTCAGGTCAAATGTAGAGGATATCACGTTGAGCATGTAAATGTGAACCATGCGATATATAACACACAACCTAAATGTCATTCAATAGGTGGCTAACCGAGTGAAAGCATTAAGCACACTAAATGTCCATATTACAACACAAGCACAAGAGGAATTCGGTTTATCCTTACTTCTAAGTCAAGGATTCGGTTTTATCAACCTCCCTAGGATGGAACAAAATGGAGACAAGTTCACCAAACAACAATATGCAACAAAGTTGATTATTATTCATTAACATCATTCAATTTTAGTCAAGAGTTCATTCTCTTGATTAAGAAATTTACCAAAAATCAATTAATCACTCAACTCAAGCCATATGAGAGCAAGTGTGTCTTAATACAAAGACCCATTAAGCACAAGAATATTGAACCAAGTTTAATTTAGCATATAAAGGCATCAACCAAGCCTTTCCCACTCTTTAGAGATAAATCTCTAGCACTCAAGTCATTCAAAACATGGTATTTTGGCTCATCAACCAACATGTAAACAAACATTGGATGCTAAATTACACTACTCTAAATTACTCTGCTCCTAATCCCAATCATGCATGCATGTCAATTTTGACCCTCAACACACATGAATTTCACAACAAGAGATTTAATCATGTATAATCAAAGAGTAGAACAAAACCAAAACGAATTCAAGAATAATCATACATATATTACATAAGTGTTGGTTTACAAAATTCTCAAATTGGTGAATACATCAAAGAAAACAAGATATACAAGGAAATAGTAAAAAGAGATACAACCTTTGAAGAAAAACTCATCCAAAGATGCTCTTTGCTTCCTAGCTCAAAATTGGTCCTAAGACTAATCATTTCTCCTTGTAATCTACTCTAGATAGTGGTTGATATCTAAAATGAGGTGGTGAAGTGTATGGTGAGCTCCAATGGAGGAAAATCCTCCATGGGAGCTTGGTGCTCTCACTTATTTGGTGGAGAATATGAAGAGGAGATTATAAAGAAAAGAATATGGAAGATAAGGGAGAGATGGGGGTCGGTTATGTAGTATGTGTGGTAGATAGAAAGTGAAATGTGTTGTATTATGTATATATGAATGTTGGTGAATGGGAGATGTAGAGAAATGATTGTGGTGGGGTGAGGAAAATGCATGTGTGGTGATTGGTGGGAGGTTGTGTGTGAGAAGGCTAGGAATGATGAAGGTGGGAGAAAAGAGAGAGTGATGTAACTCCACAAAAAAAAATGAGAAAGAATGGGGCATCCCGGATTTTCGAGGCTCAAAATTTCAAAAAAGAAAAGCTGGACATGATGTTTTTCGCTCCAGGATTCGCTCGACGAGGGTGCGAAAGTTTAGGTGCGAAAATGGTTGGAAGGATTTTCGCACGAGGTTTCGCACAACGAAGGGGTGAAAGTTTAGGTGCGAAAATAGCTGGATGGATTTTTGCATCAGGTTTCGTACGACGAAGGGGCAAAATCTGAAATCCAAACTTTCAAAAATTTGCACATTTACCCCAAAAGTTCTTCATTTTTACACTTTAGTCCCTCTGAGTGGAAAATAACCTAAAACACTTAAATGCAACGTTAAATACCCGGTCTTACCCGGGAAACAAGCATAAAAGAAGTAGATATGGGGGTACAAGAAGTGTAAAAATTGGCATTATCAGTGGCTCACGCATCCATACCAAAAACAATGATTCAGGAGTCGACATACTTCTGTAGCGTCTAATATGATAATTGTGTAAACTATATGCTTAAGAAAAAAAACTCAATAGTTTAATTCTATTTCAAAATTTGATAATACGATAATTGTGTAAATTTTATGCTTAAGATTACATTAGGGTTTAACATATCAAAGTCTAGATTATGAGTGTAGACTGTAGAGAGTATTTCGATTTATTTTCATTGAAGTATATTGAGTTTTTTGTTAGAAAAAAAAAAGTATATTTGTGTTTTATAAGTGAAGGGAAGTATACCTTAAAATCAAGGAAAGTATTTTGACTATTTTCAGTTCAGTAATTATGTTACTTATGGTTTTGATACACCATGAGAGGACAAGGAAAAAAAGTTGAAAAAAAGTTATAAAAAAAAAGGCTAATTGGCATTGATGCCTTCTGAACTATGTCCGAATTTGAATCTTACCCCCTATACTTTTTTTTCGTCATTAAACCCCTTGAACTATCGAAAATTGGCAATGGTTGACGGAATTGAAACACCATCCATTTTTCTGTTACGACAAATTACACTATTATATACATAATTACATCAAACCGAAAATAATATAATAAAATAACTCAAACACCCCTCTGACCAAATTTTAAAAATTAAATAGAAATAAATAGAAATATATATATATATATAATAATAAAAATAAAATTTAAATGAAAAAATAAAACTCATTTCACCCTCAAAAATCTGGAAACATATTCTTCGCAAAAAAAATCTTCAATCTAGAGACAAAAATAAAATCCAAATATCCAATTAAATTCCAAAAAAAATAATATCAAATACGGACCTTCGTTAATTCATATCCAAACAGACATCCTTCATCAATATTAGATTTCACAAAACATTAAAAAAAAAAATTGAAAAAAATTAAAAAAAAAAAAAAAAACCTCTCTAATACTCTTTCTCTCTTATGTCGATCATCTCAATCTCTCTCTCACAAAAAACCAAAAAATCTCTCTCACTTCTTGAGCTCTCCGTTCACGACGATCGTCGTGAAACAGTGAATTGCGTTTCTCTTCTCTCTTCTTCCCCATTTTTCTGTGGCACGGTATCGATTGGGGTGGTGGGAAGGTTAGGGTTTGCTAAGTTTGGTTTTCGTGTTAGAGGTGGAGGGTTTGGTTTCAGTGGTGTGGAATATGGGAGTTTATTGTTTGTGTGGGTGTTAGAGAGAGAAAAGAAGGGATTGATGGAACTTGGGTTGGAGGTGAAACAAATATTATGGTGTGTTTAAGATTAATCTAGAGGGGGTGAATAGATTATAAATAAAATTTACCCAAATTTCGTTAATGGTCAAGTTGACGAAAATACCCCTAACTAGTCACAATAATATCACAAGTGTAATAAGTGCGGAAATAATAAAGACACTTGAGATATACGTGGAAACCCTCCAAATGGAAAAAACCACAGGTTGTTAAGTGTGCCACACTCGAACCTCAAATCCACTAATGGCAAAGGAATTACAACATAATCCCGGTTTAAAATCCACCACCACTACCTAATCTCGGTACAAGTGAACCTAGTCCATCTTGCTTGCGATTTAAGCTACCTAATCCCGGAAGCAACACAAGTCTTACTTCTCAATGAAAAGATAAAATGGCCTATGTGAATATATGATGATATTCAAGGAACAAACAAGGCTAGGAAACCCTATATGCTTATCTAGGATAATGATATGGCAATTAATGCAATCCTAGATATCAAGAGAGCTAAATGACATTTTCAAAAAGCTTAGCTAAACATAGATCAAACAATCCTATGAAGTTGTCACAATACAACACTCAATCATGTCATCACAACAATCTCTAATTTTTATCTAGAATATGTTCTAAGAGCATACAAATGATTAAAGAGATGGCTTAGCAAGCAAAACACTTAACTTGTAAGAAGATAGTGAAGAACTTACCAAACAAGATGTGATGATGCAAAACTATCCATTGATGCACTCTAAATGATCTTAGATGATGCAAGATGAAGTTTTGATGCACATGGGAATGCTTTGAGTATTTAAAGATGAGTTCTTGGAAGAATTTTCCTTTTGAAATGTGTTCTAAGGAAAAGATATGATGTTCTGAACTCTTGCATGACCTGAATACAAAGAGTTATATATATATATATGGGTTTCAACCAAAGCGGGTCGTTTTGAAAAAAACATCCCAGCTTTCGCTATGTGCGCTGGTGAGGTGCGTTGGTCTAGTAACGCACAGCCTAAATTTTCAATAGGTGCTGGTGGAGTAGCGCAGCTCAGTAGCTCATGACAAGTGATGATCCACTGGAATGTTGCATTGGTGAGGTTGCGCTAGTCGAGTAGCGCACCACCAGCGCACTGCACACTTTTTCAATGTTGTGCGGGTGGAGTGGCGCAGCTCAGTGGCACATGACAAGCGGCGATCCACTGAAATGTTGCGCTGGTGAGGCTGCACTAGTCGAGTAGCGCACCACCAGCGCACTGTCCACTTTTTCAACACTCAAACACACATTTTCAACAAGTCCTAGAGTGATGAGGATGCATCCTATACTAATGCCTGAAATGACATGGTACTTTAATTACAAGATGCAAATAAATCAAGAAGAGTCATTTAAACAAAAATGCACACAAGTATAAAAACACAACATATATGAATAAGAGTTATGCATGAATTTGTGAGTGTGTGCAACTATCTCTTCAAAGCAAGTAAGCACAAGAATTTTACCTTTGGTTCTTCTTCGCTTGAGGTCTTAAGAGCCTAAGCTACCCTTACATAACACCCTAAAAATGTGATTTGTTCACGAAATAGGCCAATCAATAAATGAGGACTTTACAATCTCCCCCTTTGGCTATTTCGTGACAAAACCACCACTTACATTGATCCTCACAAAACAAAATAAAACACCGGGAAGATATTTTACATTGCAAAGAGATTTACAAAAAAAACTTCAAATCTTCAATCTCTTGTAGAACTATCAAACTTACACACAAAACAAACACAAATACTCTTTCCAAACCAAGTGCATGTGAGATGATCAAGTGAATATAAAACAAAAGCATTTGCATTTAAGAATATGAGTATGATATCGTGTAATGATCCACATCATGCAATGCTCCCCCTCAAAGGGTTACTCCCCCTAAATGTAATCTCCCTAAATGTAATCTCCCCAACAAGTACTACTCCCCTTAAAACCAACACATGCTACTCCCCTAACACCACAATGCTACTCCTCTTTTTTGTCATGATATAGGCAAAGGAGAAGTCCCCAATCGGGTCACTCAAGGCAAAGAAAGAAAGAAGCATACAAGATATTTGCATAATCATATAAGCCACATTTATGTAACTCAATTAATAGGAGAGAAACAAGGAGATTTATTTAAAGAAAATGTGTGAATCAAAAATACCTTACATACAAGACATGTTGCATTCAAGTCCAAAACAATGGTATTTGGCAAAGCAAATGACAAAGGTTTTCAATAGAATTCAAACCAATTTCACCATTAGTCATGAGACAAGCAAGGATATAGAGTTTTTATAGATATCAAGTTTTAATAGCACTATATCCAACTTTATAAGCGAAACATGACATGAGCGACTTTGCACCCTATTTGATTTTTCCGGGTAGGATACCCGTATGATAGTAGCCATGTTCAACTAATAAAGAAATAGAGACACTGATGAAACATTTTAGTCTCACTATCTTTTTCACACAATGTTTTGCATTCAACAATTGCAATCATCAATTCATGCTTTATCATTTTTCATTAGCATGTCATTAAAGAATCATCATGTCATGGAGACAATTATAGTTCATTCAATATGTACTTCCTATATAGATCTCCTAGTCCAAAAATGCATGTTTGAACATAAATATGACATGGATTGTAATCAAAGCAAAGTTCACACTTATTGAAGAAAATACAATATAATATAGTATAAGTGCAACCAAGCTACTCAAGCAATCAATAAATGAGCATAAACATTTCCAAAAATTTGCATGCAACAAGTATACACTAGCTCTCTTTGCTTGAGTTCCCCTTATGGGGTCAAAGACCAAAACTCATCACTCCATGAAACAAATCCCAATAGATCTACTAAGAGTTTTGAATCGAGTAGCATCTAATGGTTTAGTAAATAGATCCGCTAATTGATCATTAGTACCTACATGCTCAAGTACTATGCATTTGCTCTCAAATAGTTCTCTAATGAAATGATGGCGGATGTCAATATGCTTAGTTCTAGAATGTTGAACCAGATTCTTGGAAATATTAATTGCACTCATGTTATCACAAAAGAGAGTAAGAGTACCTTGATTGAATCCATAGTCGACTAGCATTTTCTTCATCCAAAGGAGTTGTGTGCATCCACTCCCAGCAGCTATGTATTCGGCTTAGCCGTGGATAAAGAAATTGAATTTTGCTTCTTGCAAAACCAAGAGACAAGGTTGTTCCCAAGGAAAAAGCAACCGCCCGATGTACTTTTCCTATCATCACAATTTCCTGTCCAAACTGCATCACTAAAGCCTACAAGACTAGCATTAGTGTCAAAAGAGTATCAAATCCGATAGTTAGATTTCTCATTCACATAGCGAATGATTCTCTTAACGGAAGAGATATGGGACTCCTTAGGATCCAATTGGTACCTAGCACACACACCCACACTAAAAGAGATATTGGGCCTACTTGCGGTCAAATAGAGCAAGTTACCAATCATGTCACGATACAAAGTTTGGTCCATACTTTTACCACTAGCATCCTTGCTTAGCTTCAAAGTGGTACTCATGGGTGTACCACAATGTTTAGCACTTTCAATGCCAAATTTCTTCACTAGGTTTTTGGCATACATAGCTTGGGATATGAAAATCCCATCATCCATTTGCTTAATTTGTAAACCTAGAAAGTAACTTAGCTCACCAACAAGGCTCATTTTAAACTCATGAGACATGAAATCAACAAATTGTTGAACTTTGGTGTTATTTATGGAGCCAAAAACTATATCATCAACATAAATTTAAGCTATACAGAGCTCATCTTTGTCTTTCTTGATGAATAGAGTCTTGTCAACACTACCCTTAGTGTAGCCATTATCTATAAAAAATTGAGTGAGACGCTCATACCAAGCCCTTGGTATTTGTTTCAACCCATATAAAGCCTTTTTGAGATGATAGACATGATTAGGGTGGTGAGGATCCACATGCCCTTTGGGTTGCTCAACAAACACTTCCTCTTACAAGAAACCATTAAGGAAGACACTCTTAACATCCATTTGATACAATTTGAACTTGTGCAAATAAGAAATTGATAAAAGAAGCCTAATGGACTCAATCCTAGCAACGGGAGCAAATGTCTCCTCAAATTCAATACATTCGATTTAAGAGTACCCTTGTGCTACAAGCCTAGCCTTGTTTCGCACAATGCTGCCATCCTCATCGGATTTGTTCATATATACCCACTTGGTGCCTATCACATTGGTGTTCTTGGGTCTAGGAACTAGAGTCCAAACCTCATTCCTTTCAAATTGGTTAAGCTCTTCTTGCATGGAAAGAACCCAAAATTCATCCTTTAAGGCTTTATCAACCTTCTTGGGTTCTATTTGAGAAGTGTAGCAAGTGTAGCTAATTAGATTAGTCATTTGACGCCTAGTCTTAACACCCTCATTAACCTCTCCAATGATGTCATCTTTGTCATGGAGTTTCCTAACCTATGGAGCAGGTTCTTTCGAGTTCAAGAGAGGAATCCTATCAATAGGTTGTGTTATATCATCATCAAGATTAGTCTTTTCAACATTAGGAATATCAACAACCTTTTCCAAGGGAGAGTCATCAACTAGATCTACATCCTCCTCATGGTCATTAGATTTGAGTCTAGTATCATCAATGACAACATTAGATGATTCTATGACGGTTCTAGTTTTTAAATTGAAAACTCTATAGGCTCTACTATTCAAGGCATAGCCAATAAAGATACCCTCATCACTCTTGGCATCAAATTTTCCCAGCTGATCATGGTCATTCAAAATGTAGCATTTGCTTCCAAAAGTGTGGAAATAGCTAACATTTGGCTTTCTACCTTTTCATACCTCATAGGAGGTTTGCCTAGTGTGGGGCCTTAGAAAGACTCTATTTCCTATGTAGCACGCTGTATTGACAGCTTCGGCCATAGGCTCCTAGGGACATTGTTGCTAAGCAACATCACATGGGCCATCTCTTGAAGAACCCTATTTTTCCTCTCAACAACTCCATTTTGTTGAGGTGTCCTAGGAGCCGAAAACTCATGAGAAATGCCTAAACTATTGCAGTAGTTTTCAAAGTGTGCATTCTCAAATTTCTTCCCATGGTCACTCCTAATCCGTTTAATGCTTTTAATCTTAGAGTTCATTTCATTTTGAATTTTGATACAAAGCATCTTAAACTTGTCAAAGGTTTCAGATTTTTCTCTAAGAAAATAAGTCCAAGTGTACCTAGAGAAGTCATCTACACATACAAAAATGTACCTCTTTCCACCTAAACTCTCGGTTTGCATAGGACCCATAAGATCCATGTGGAGAAGCTCTAGAGGTTCCTTGGTGGATAAATACTTGCTCTTTTTGTGCATGCTTTTGGTTTGCTTCACTTGTTGGCAAGGTCTACAAACACCATTTGCCTTTTTCTCAAGCTTGAGAAGGCCTCGCACGACATTGAACTTATCTAAGATTCGTAAATCCTGATAGTTCATGTGACCAAGTCTTTCGTGCCACAACTCAATTTGTTCATCCTTGGACACATTGCAAGAGACTCATCTAGCTTCAAGACAATAGCAATTGTCGCTAGATCTCATACCTTTTAACAAGGTTTGTCTATTTGGCAATAAGATAGAACAATCATTTTTCCTAAACAAGATGGAAAGTCTTTCATCACTAAGATGTGAAATGCTTATCAAATTAGCTTTTAGACCATCAACATACAAAGCATTGAACAATAAGGGTAATCCGGGAATGGAAATAGTTCCATTTCCTTTAACTTTCTTTTTGGATCCATCACCAAAGGTGACATTTTCTCCCTCCTCCATCACAAGAGTCTCAAAAAAACTTTTATTTCCAGTCATGTGCCTAGAGCACCCACTATCCAAATACCAAAAATCAGAATAATGAGCTTTCAAGGCAATTTGTGCAACATGGCAAAAGTGTTCATCCTTTCTAATCCACCTAGGTAAAATGTTTTCCTTACTAATGGTCAATGGTACATGAGCTCTAAATTTCCTAAGATCATGCAAAGGTGTTTCATTTTTCCTAGTGACATGCATCATGACTTTAGCCTTTTTCTTTTCTATCATGCTTTCAATTCTACACAATTTAATATATCTAAAGCAATTTGGTCTAATATGACCATCAATACCACAAAAATGACATGTAGGAATGAAGTTAGGAATCATACCATAGCCTTGAGGATGCATTTGAGCCTTCCCATGTCTTTGTGGTTGTCTTGATTGTTGTTAAGGAACTTTCCTTCTTTGTTGTTGAGCAAGACTTGATTGCTTCCTTGATTGAGCTTGCATGATAGGTATCTTCCCTTTATGAGCTTTCGGTTGAGGGAAGTTAACTTAAGGAGCCCTTGTAGGATTAGCTTGAGGTAGGTTTCTTGGTGCCACCTTCACTTAAGCACTACTTGAACACTCTCCTAGGTCAAGTTTCTTCCGGCGATTGATGAGAAGAGGACCCGTTAGATTCATGCTTCTTACAAAAATGGTCTTGTTTGGAGTGGAGGACATCTTGTCATCTTCAAACCCAAGCCCATTTTTGTCACTTGCCTCTTTCCAACATCTAACATGTGATCAAGTTTTTTAGTGCTGGAGTTCATCTTGGCCATCAATTCTCTAGCATCTTCAAGCTCTTTCTTCAGCTCTTCTTCACTCCTCTTAGATAAGTCTAATTCCTTTCTTAGCTTATTTTCACTATTCAAGGTTCTCACCAACTCTTCACTTAATTGATCCACTTGAGTTGAGAGCTCTAGGTTTTCTTCTTTTAGTCTCTTAATTTCATTCTTGTTCTTTAACCTTGAACTCTCAAACCTAGCCATATAGTCCTTGAGATCCATCCTATCCACATTTCCATTTATGGATTGTGATGAAGATCCATCATCACTTGAGTGGTTTTCCTCTTGAATCTCATTTTCTTCTTCACTAGCATCTTTGCTCCTATGAGAGGACATAAAGGCTATGAAGTTTGCCATGGGTTCTTCATCATCCGAAGACTCAACTCCTTTATTGGAGTTATCACTTTCACTCTATGTGGAGGCCATCACTTTTCCCTTTTTCTTGACTTTGTGATTTGCACATTCAGGGGCAAAGTGACCTATCCCACCACATTCATAGCATTGGACTCCTTCCTTTTCGGTCTTTTCTTGCCTAGGCTCAACCTTTTTGAAGGGAGCCTTTTTCTTCAAGTCTTGACCCTTGGATCCGAAACCTTTCTTCTCGAACTTGTAAAATTTCTTGAACTTCCTCATTAGCAAAGTCATTTCCTCATCCGAGTCATCACTATCCTCCTTCTCAACTTTGGAGGTTTTCAAAGTAATATCCTTTTGCTTTTTCGGTGGTGTGGGGTTATGACATTTCCTATATTCATAAGCTAGAAGCCTCTCAATCACTTCACTCAGCTTCATATCCTTGTAACCGCTATTCTTTTCTAAAGCCGTCACCTTAGACTCAAATCTATCGAGTAGATATCTCATAATCTTCTGCTTGATCTTCCAATCCGAATAAGGATCACCAAGTTGATGACTTTGGTTCACAATGTCCATCAACCTAACTTCAAAGTCATTGAAGCACTCATTCTTATCCATCTTGAGCAATTCAAATTGCGTTTGGAGAACTTGAAGGCTCGATTCCTTAACAACATCGGTTCCCTCATGTGTAACTTCTAGGATATCTCATGTCTCTTTAGCTATCCTAGTATTTTGAACCAACTTGTACTGGTTCTCATCCATTGCACATAGGATGGCATGCATTGCCTTCATATTCCACTTTGATGCCTCAAACTTTTGTGCGTTCCACTGTGCCTTTGGCTTGAGTACATCATCTCCTCCATCCGTAGGAGTCATCATGGGTGGAGTGTAGCCATCTTCAACCGCCATCCTCAACCGCCATCCATGCCCTGTCATGAATTTGGCAAATATACGACTCCATTTTTCTTTTCCAAGAGGCATAGTTTAACATGGTGAGAAGTGGTGGTCTAGCGCTAAAAGCTCCCTCGTTGCCACCGTTTCCACTCATTGTGTTTATGAATGAATGATTTGAATGCAAGTGTATGAATGATCAACACAAACACACAAAATGTAACACACACCAAAGTGAGCAAGGATCACCTATGTATGTCTAGGAACCTGCTCTGATACCAATTGAAACAAATATTATAGTGTGTTTAAGGTTAATCTAGAAGGGGGTGAATAGATTATAAACAAATTTTACCCAATTTTCGTTAATGGTCAAGTTGACGAAAATACCCCTAACTAGTCACAATAATATCACAAGTGTAATAAGTGCGGAAATAATGAAGACACTTGAGATATACGTGGAAACCCTCCAAATGGGAAAAACCACGGGTTGTTAAGTGCGCTACACTCGAACCTCGAATCCACTAATGGCAAAGGAATTACAACCTAATCTCGGTTTAAAATCCACCACCACTACCTAATCTCGGTATAAGTGAACCTAGTCCATCTTGCTTGCGATTTAAGCTAGCTAATCTCGGAAGCAACACAAGTCTTACTTCTCAATGAAAAGATAAAATGGCCTATGTGAATATATTATGATATTCAAGGAACAAACAAGGCTAGGAAACCCTATATGCTTATCTAGGATAATGATATGGCAATTAATGCAATCCTAGATATCAAGAGAGCTAAATGACATTTTCAAAAAGCTTAGCTAAACATAGATCAAACAATCCTATGAAGCTGTCACAATACAACACTCAATCATGTCATCACAACAATCTCTAATTTTTATCTAGAATATGTTCTAAGAGCATACAAATGATTAAAGAGATGGCTTAGCAAGCAAAACACTTAACTTGTAAGAAGATAGTAAAGAACTTACCAAACAAGATGTGATGATGCAAAACTATCCATTGATGCACTCTAAATGATCTTAGATGATGCAAGATGAAGTTTTTATGCACATGGGAATGCTTTGAGTGTTTAAAGATGAGTTCTTGGAAGAGTTTTCCTTTTGAAATGTGTTCTAAGGAAAAGATATGATGTTCTGAACTCTTGCATGACCTGAATACAAAGAGTTATATATATATGGGTTTCAACCAAAGTGAGGTCGTTTTGAAAAAAACGTTCCAGTTTTCGCTATGTGCGCTGGTGAGGTGCGATGGTCGAGTAGTGCACCACCAGCGTACAGCCTAAATTTTCAATAGGCACTGGTAAAGGTGCCAGCTCAGTGGCGCATGACAAGCGACAATCCACTGGAATGTTGCGCTGGTGAGGTTGAGCTAGTCGAGTAGCGCACCACCAGCGCACTGCACACTTTTTCAATGTTACGCGGGTGGAGTGGCGCAGCTCAGTGGCGCATGACAAGCGGCGATCCACTGGAATGTTAAGCTGGTGAGGCTGCGCTAGTCGAGTAGCACACCACCAGCGCACTGCCCATTTTTTCAACACTCAAACACACATTTTCAATAAGTCCTAGAGTGATGAAGATGCATCATATACTAATGCCTAAAATGACATGGTACTTTAATTACAAGATGCAAATAAATCAAGATGAGTCATTTAAACAAAAATGCACACAAGTATAAACACACAACATATATGACTAAGAGTTATGCATGAATTTGTGAGTGTGTGCAACTATCTCTTCAAAGCAAGTAAGCATAATAATTTCACCTTTGGTGCTTCTTCGCTTTAGGTCTTGAGAGCCTAAGCTACCCTTACATAACACCCCAAAAATGTGATTTGATCACGAAATAAGGCAATCAATAAATAAAGACTTTACATGAGGGGAGAATCTGGTTTATGAAGACTGAAGATCGATGATTGATAAAGATGTTATGAAGATTCTTTGATGTTATGGTGTGTCTGTAGTAGAGAATCACACCCTTGCAACTTGATACAATTCTATTACAAGCTTGATAGAAAAGCCAGAGAATGAAATGGAATCTTTACGTTTTGAACAATTACATTCATCTAAATAATTTCTCTCTCAATTCTCTTCTCTCTCCCCTCTACGATCTATCTTCTATTCTTCTTTCCTTGATTAAATTTTCAAGTTCTTCTCTGCATATGACTTGAAATAGAGCTCTATTAATCAAAATTCCACACAACTCATCAAACAAAATAAATTAGAAAACCAGATTATAATAGGATGTTGGAGGGGATAGAATCTGGGTTTATGAAGATTGAAGATTGATGAATATGGGTTTGTGAAGGTGAATTGATCTGGGTTTGTGATGGTTGATTGATTTTTGTAGAAAAATGTTTTTAAAAAAAAAGTGATGGTCGATCGATCTTGGTTTGTAAGGGTGGAGTTTTTGTATTTTTTTTGTTTTTTTGTTTTTTTGTTTTTTATTTTATTTTTAAATGATTAATCTGATGTTTATCGTTTTTTATTTTATTTTATGTCTATCATTTAAAAAAATTAAGATTAAATGTTAAATTAATTTTAAATTGAATTTTTTTTTATTCTCTCCATTTTTTTATTTCTTTATAGAAAAATCATATGTTTATTAATACTTTAAATATTTTTTTAAAAATTTAAAATTTTGTTACACGTGTCATATTATGATTAGATTACAAGTTAGGTTAAATTGTAAAAATTGACAAAGTTAGAGGGTGAAATGGTCATCTGATTTAAAGTTAAGGGTAAAATAGTCTATTTATATTTTTCTATTAGAGTTTACTGTTAAAAATCTGGTCAATGGAATCAAATTGAGTGGTTTCTGAAAACATAGAGATCAATCAAGTGAAAAATGAAAAAATTAGTAAAAAATAGATAATTCAAAAAAAACATAGGGATCCAAATGATAGTACCGCTTTAAATAATTGTTAAGATTTTTTTTTTCATTTCTCTATTTATTTAGTTTTCTTTAATAAAAAGTTCAGAATTTTATTATTATTTAACAATTATTTAAATTTTAATTTTTTATTTTAAAATATGGTTAGAGAAGTGTTAGGTTATATTAATATATTTTTCCAGTTTGATATAATTATGTAAATAAGAAGGGGAACGTAATGTAATTTACCATGATAGAAAAATGAACGTCGTTACTGTTTTGTCAACTATTGTCAATTTATGAAAGTTCAGTGGGTTTAATAGTATAAAAAAATGTTTGGGAGGTAAGGTGTAAATTTGGATGTAATTAAGAAGGTTCAGTTCCAATTAGCAAGAAGAAAAAAAATCCTTTTTGGATGTAAAACCCAATTCTTTTCAACTGGTCTAAATATATATGGGCTTTAAAAGTCCTCAATGACTAGAGAAAGAACAGAATATTGAATGATAAATTTAAACCCAAAACTACTTGAGGGTGCATTTCATCGTTAGCTAATCATAAATTAAACTTAAATTGGTTTGGAATCTAATTACGTGGTCCACGTACAAATCAAGCAAGGACAGATCCAGATGAAGCCACTATAGCCACTAGGCAAGTAAAGTTGTGGTTTAGGACCTCCAAAATTTCTATAAAATGTAAAGCTCTGGGTTTTTTTTTTCCTTATAAATTAGTTATAGATAATATTAAATTAAAAGGTCTCCTAATATCAACGCATGACGGTATATCATCTCCTAAAGTTAAGAATAAAATTTCTTTTTTAATATATATTAACATCTTTATATAACAACTTTTTATAAGTATCTTTTTTTTCACTTAAGACTATTATTCAATTGTTTTCCGATTCCACGACAACTCTCTATTTTTAATTTAATTATTTCTTGGTTCCAAACAATCTCGAATAACAAAATAAATAAGGACAAAATCATTCATTTAATAATTTTTTAATTCTAAAATACTTCCTCAAAACACATGTTTCTGAATGTTTATTTAAGACGTGTTTATGAAAGATAGGATAAAACATTTTTCTTACATCTATTTTATTCGGTTATTTATTTTCTACTATTTTGCATTCACCATTGTAACCATGGTTTCTCTCTAACGTAGCTCCAAGTTGTTTCAATAAATTTCTTCAAAATCAAATCTTAATAAGTTGAGTTATTTGAAGACAACTTGTTTAGAATGATTATTCTTTCCACTTTGACACTTTTCAGGTTCTATAATTAACATTTTTGTATCACGTAAAGGAAGAAAAAAAATCTTAAGGGATTTTTTTAATATAAAAAATGATGTTATGATTATTATTATTTTTTACTTGAGGGAAAAAAACATCACAGAGATCGTATGCTGGAAAACTTAAATAAAGAAAATAAAATAAAAACAAGGAAAAACAAATAGTCAAGCAAAAATCGTCTAGGGTGCTCAGACCCAATAACAAAAAGAGAAAGGCATGCAGGCTTGGAGGTCTCTTTGTGATAAATATAAAATAAGCTCTCATTCGAAGTTTTCGACTTTCAATAACCTTTAAGCCGGCACTGCCTAAGGAATTAAGTTCCATTTTCCATTTTCTATTAAATTTGATTCTCTTTCGATTCATTTTATCTGTAAATGTTCAATAAGTGTGTATTTCAAATATTTTTTTAATTTAAATTTTTCAGTTTTTTTTTTTTAAATTTTACAATAATTTAGGATTTTAGAAACGGAGACAGACCCTAACCCAAAACCTTATTGTATAGGTTTAAAGGGCAAACCACTGGACCAACCTCATCTTGTCTTGTAAATTTTTCAGTTAAAATAACTTAAAATAAAAGAAACATTTGACACTTTTTTTAAGAGATTCAGTTCAGTTTTTGTTAGTACAAAGACTAGTTATATCTGGATCTCTCCATTTCAGTTTCACTTACATCATTTTACACCAAATTTTGCTTCAAGAGTTCACTACAAATAAAAATAATCTTACCCTGAAAATAACAGGTAAAAGTAAAGCTAGTTTTTATAAAGGGAGTTCCATAAATGGCTTCTTTCAAGGTCAAAAAATCACATATCTACATTATTCAATAGAAGAAAATCTCACCAAAATTGATGAAATTGGAAGTTATTGTTGATCACAGTTGTTTCCCCACTCCACCACCTAACTCAACAAGCCACATTTGCTTCTAAATTCCAATATGTTTAAGTCGGTTGGTAGTTAGATGAAAATGACCAAAAACAACCAAAATTGTTCTTCTAAATACAAGAAACTCCATGCCCTTTTGGTCAAGAAATCTAAATTCCAATACAACTTATTGAGAGCATAATGGAATAATAAATGCACATAAAAAAGAAATGAAAAAGGCATGGTAACCCACAAGGACAATTTGGTTCAATGCATTTTGATTTTTTGATCCAGTGTTGGTGGGTCAGTGGAGGCCTTTACAAAAGCAGATAAAAAGTTGCCATCCACTCACATGCACAGAAAATCTCATCATCCAAAAGATTCTTTCTTTTTTCTACCAAAATCATATTCACATATTCTCTCAATTCTTTTATCCCTTCCACTCAAAAACAACAGAAGAACCCAAACCACAATAATAATAAAATGGGTGCATGTCAATAGAGAGAGAGAGAGAAAGAGGGAGAGAGAGGTCATTCACAAGTGACATTTGAGCACACCACAACTCCATGCGGAGAGAGTAAGTAGTAAACAGACAAATAGAATACAAAGGAGAAGAGTAAAGTAAACAAAGGCCTGTTTCTTTCAGCTTTTGGAGAAACTTTGGCCACATCATCATCATCCCCCAACCGACTTACATGGAGAATCTTTTTCAAGTAAAAAAAGAGTCAAAACTTCTCGTCACTAGAGATATATCTTAGGTCCCAGCAGTTCACTACTAATCCAACAACCTAAAAGAGTTTTAAAGGGAAGGTATACAAGAGAGAGAGAGAGAGAGAGAGAGAAGCATTACACTAGGCTGAATGATACACTACAGGGTGAGAAAAAGAGGGAGAGAGTGAAATGGGGTTTTCCACTTACGGGCAATTGGGGTTTTTACCAGGGCCTCCATAATAAAAGTAATGGCCCCAATCCCCATTGTTGCCTGTTTGTACATCATAGCAGTTGGATTGCTCAGTAAAGGTACCAATGCCTTTAGGGGCCTTAAGGTTATTAGAGCCATCAACAACCTGTATATTCCTGAAATAACTAGCTTTTCCAAACCCTTCTTCAGGAAAATGACCACTTCCCATCTGAGTTGATGTGTGTTGACCATCTGGTTCTGAGTTCACCACCTCACCTCCCCATTCAATCATGGAAGCACTCTCTGCTAAGTATGAGAACAGGAAAGACGGCCAGTAACCCAACACATAGTCATTCCCAAATTGCATCCACCAATGCCCTTCAGTTGGATCCTAAAACCAGTGATCAAAGATTCTCTCAGTTTGCTATTATCTAAACCACAATCAATTCAAATATGAAAGGCTAAATTCAAATACAAAAGGACAATTTTCACTCATGTTCACATGCGTTCTTGGCAGTATTATCAGCTCCACTATTATATTCTGGCTTCACATAAAAAAAATCTTAAGAAGATTTGTACATTTTAAAAGCTAAGGCTTTTTTTTTTACCTTCCAGATAAGTATACTGATGTCATATTGGGAATTTCTGAAGGCAGAAATAGGAGATATGCTTGCTCCCATAGCTATTTCACTGTTGATTTGAATGAAGCCTGAGCAGAGAAGATTGTAGCAGCCTGTGGCTTGATATGCATCACTCTGTAAATATACATCCCCATAAGATAGAAAATATGTCGGAATAAATCAATTTAAAAACCTCATTAAATATTGTTAAATTGGTAGTTGATTAAAATAAACAAGGCCAGAAAAGAAATGATAAAATTATGGGGAGCTTACAGTCCAGTATGTGAAAAGCCTTGTGTTGTTATCACCATACAGATCTGGGCTGACCTGTTTGCATGCACATCTCCAAGTATTAGAATTAACAGTTTCAAGGTTATATTTTCAATTCAATTATTGGTCGATTTATTAGATTAATTAGTAGCTATAATAATACCTGCCATCCAGCTTCAATGCTGTTAAGATCTTGACCAAAAGAACCACCCAGAATCCAGAGCTGAGACAAGCTGAACTCATTAGGCTGTTGTATTTTAGGTTCCCATACATTAATGGTGGCCTTTGCTCCATAATACTTATCCCCTTCAATATATGCTATGGCATGCTAAACAACACCAAAAACACAAATATTTACAAATTACACCAACAAGAATGACGAAAGAAAAAAAAACAATGGTTGTGAATTTATTTGTATATACCTGATGACCACTTTCATTGACAAGGTCAGGATCAGCAGATTTGGGCACAGGGATGGTTCTGTGCTTCTTCCTACCGTATCTTTTGACGGAACTTGCTCTCAAAACATCATCTTTTTTGGTCCTCCTTATGGGTATGGTATCTTCTGGGCATTTTCCATTCGTGTGCCACAACTGAGAGATTGGATTTGTTCTTTCCTTGCTTGCTTTTGCAGACACCTTGTTGTCATCAAAAAGGCCTTCTGGGTGGTAATTAGGCCTCATCTGATAAATCAACCCAATAATACAATATCAGTAACACTAGAAAGTAAAAATAAAAAATGAAGGTTTTGAGTGAGAAAGGAAAAAAGTGAACCTGAATTTTGTGGTCTTTGAGATAAGGATGATCAAAAGCTGGCTGGTGAGAAATGTGAACACAATCTATAACATCCCCGTCTGGACTCTGTTCAACAAGCCAAAACCACAACACTTAATAAGAAGAAAATTCAAGAAATTGCATTCAGAGTTAATAAACCAAATTACATAATAGCATTTATGTTCTCTTTGATTCCTGACAACGTATTACACCACCAAACACCAACAAAAAAAAAATGAACCTTTCATTATTATAAAATTATTGTGTCTTCAAAAACCTATCTTCCCATGAAAAATATAAATTTTTGGTTGAAATTTTAAAATCAAGCTGAAAACTAAGAAATACCCATTTGATTTCATTCCTGCATAATTACTACCAAAATGTAGTATGAGAGAAAGCAATCATTTCTACTGTAATAATTTCATTATTAGTGTCAAAACATTAAAACCACTACTGATATTGAGCTTTAATAAAAGTAAAGTTACATGTACTCGTTAAAATACCCAAAATCTACATACAACATAAAAATTTAAAAAGTAGGGTGCATTTTCCTTTTATTTTCCTGCACTTTATCTCTCAGTTTCCCACAAACCAAACAGAAACCCTTTAAAAGAGAGGAGAGAGAAAGAAATGAAGCCAAACCTCGATGGTTTTCACCGGGGGTTTGTTCAAACGATTCAAGTGCTTTTGAACTTCAAGTTTCTGCCTTGACTCAGAACCCAACCTGGCTGCACCAGATTGAGAGATCAGAAGACACCATACACAGACCACCAACACCAACAGCATTCCTCTCCTGAAATGCCCAGCACCATCACCACCACCACCACCACCACGAGGCATTTTTATTATATAAATCTTGAACACCCTCCTGAGAAAAGTTTAAAACTTTAGTGAAAAATACTACTACCCACCATTAACACCACACGAAGCAGAGAGAGATGGTGCTCAAAGACTTGAACTTTCTCCTCTCTGAGCTGAGTTTGAGAGAGTATTGAAGTGGGTCTGGTTTTGCTTTCACAAAAGTCCAATTAAACTGCCTAAAAAACCCACTCTCTCTCTTTCTCAGTCATTTTCTCACTGCTTTTTCTCTCATTAAGAGTTCGGTCATTTCTCTCTCTCTAAAAATCTCTCCTTTATTGTCGTTATGTTCCTCTTTTTTATTTTATTTTAAAAGAAAAAAAAAAAATTGCATGAGGGGTATAAAGGGGACTGAAAAAGAATTATGAAAGGATGTGAAAAGTGCCTCTCCTATTAACAAAAAAAAAAATGGTCAGATTTTTATTTTTATTTATAGTGATTATATTTGTCAATATCATATTTTAAAAGTCTGTGTAGTGCTCACATGAGCTTTGTTTGTCGTTTGGGAAAGGGTGTTTTTTGGGAGGTCCCCCATATGACATCTCTTGGGTTTCCCATTATTTATTTATTTATTTACACTTTTTATTCAAAAATCTGATTCCATTTCTACATGACCAATTTGCCCCCCTCTTGTTTTCCCCTTTAAATTACCCACCAGTACTACCACCGCTTTTAAATCTTTTCAATCCCTAAACCATGGCCTCCTGTTACCTTTAATCTTGATAATTCCTCTAATGTAGACAAAAAGAGTTTATAGTTATTGACATGAAAGTGATTGAATTTGAGGGTAATTTTTCATTATTGAGTTATTGACTTTCGGATTTCGCTATTCTTTTAATTTGTATTTTAAGAATATAGGATAATAATTACTTTAACTCTATATTTATTATAATTGATATGAGTTTTTATTATTATAAATAAAAATAAAACAGTTGTTAGGGGTACAGACTAACACTACTCTTTTTTTATTACATTAATATAATAACTGTATATTTTTAAGAACCCATTTGAAGGAATCCAATCATGGATATTTTAATGTAGGTGTATCATTTATCGAATCATTTACGACTTGGCGTTTCATCCACGGACAACGATCATGTTTTTTTTTTATTATTATTCTAGACAAAGATTCTTCCGCTATAATTCTAATGTATAATCTTTTTTTTTATTAAGAATATATTATACAATGAATAATTTTTTCTTTTAAGTAAGAGTAATGGGTTACAATTGTAGAATCAAAGTGTTACACATGTTAGTGATACTCCAAACAATGGTCAAATTCATATTTTATGTATTTAAGTATGAGATAGTTGTGAATTTTATGTATTTAAGTATGAGAAAGCACAACTTTGACAATTATGGTGTGTTTGGAGTAGCTTTTCAAGTAGAGCTTCTAGAGTTGTTCTTTTACAATTAGAGCTTTTAATAAAAAGTTGGATATTGTTTAGTATTCACTTAGAAACGATTTTAAATTAGTAGATTGTTGATAAAATATCTCTAAAAGAGTTTTTGTTGGTAAAAAGTATAAAAATTAACATTAACAAAGTATTTATAATAGAATGGTATATACCTATATGGTGAAAAATATATAAAGTTCATGGAGGGTAGGTGAGGTTATTTTTCTCTTTTTAAAGATCTTAAAAAGAGCTTCTTAAAAAGGCTCCGTCCTACGGTTCATTTTTGTTTTTGTTTTCTAAAAACGATTTCGAATTCTTTTTCGTTAACTGTTTTTCATTTTATTTTTAAAAAAATGAAAAACAAAATCAATATTAATAGTGAAAATTTTGAAAAACACAAAATACATGTTTTCTTTGTTTTTGTTTTTGCTTTTCACTTTTAAAAAAAATACTTTGTTTTTCTTCTTTTCCGATCCTCTTCTCTGATCCTCTTCTTCTTCTCCGATCTTCTTTTTCTTCTTCTCCTTCTCATTCTCCTTCTCATTCTCCTTCTATGATGCTTCTTCTTCTTCTCCCATCATTCTCTTTCTTCGATCATCTTCCTCATCTTTTTCTTCGATCTTCTTCCTTTTTTTTTTTCCTTCTTCTTGATCGATATGGTTTTCTTTCTTTTTTATTTTTATTTTTATTTTTTTTATATATACTTTATTACTATTATTTATATTTATTAAAATAATACTTATTTATAATTTAAGAGTTCAGTTTTGATTAATTGATTATTTGATATATTTTTATAGTAATTTGTGATGTGTTACTTTTGTTTAATTTAAAATTTACAATATAAAATTTATATTGATTAATTACTTAATCAACTTGTTTAAAATTGTAATAATATTAAACAAAATGCAAAAGTTGATATTTCAATTTTTAATAGTTTTCAATTAACCTACTAGACATGTTTTTTCCGTTTTTATTTTCAAAATACAGCTTTCAGTATATGCTACTATACGTGTTTTCAGAATTCGAAACTGAAACCAAAAACACTGTTTTCATTTTCATTTTTATTTTCGAAAAACGACAACTGAAAAACGTTTACAACACAGACCCTTAGATTTTAAATTTCTTCCAAAAGACATAAAATAGTTTTTCTTTTAATATTAAAAAAAAAACACTTCTTTAGTTTGTTAAACAATCAGAAAAAGTTTAATATTAAAAAATCACTTTTGCCCCTTAGAAAAGTCTTGCCAAACAAACATATGCTTCTTAAATTTCCATTCATCAATTTGTTATTAATCCAATGGTGTAGAAGAGGAGTAAATAATAATTCTTGAATTTAAACCAAATAAATGGGCGAACATTGAAGTCATAGGATTTAAATCAAATTTTTGAGGTGATACAGTATGACTTGCCCCAAGAAAGAATTGCCAATTATTGCTATTAAAGGAAGAATGAAAAAGTTTGAGTAAAAACTCAAATTCAACTTCACCCAACTACTCTTTACTCACAGAGATGTTTGGTGTTGGATTTTGGAAGTGTTAAAAACGAATTTTTAATGTTAGAAGTTGTTTTTAGTTTATATATATATATATATATATATATATCGGAAAGAGTTTTATGTCTACCGAAAAAAAAGTCATCTCAATAAGCTCTTTTTAAGTGTTTTTAATAAATATTTCATTTTATATCCCTTAAATCAATTTTAAAATCTGACCTTTTTTTTTATTTTTTCAATTAGTAACAAATCTAACTTAAATGTTCATTCGTCAATTTGTTATTAATTTAATGGTGGAGAAGATGGATGACAACTCTTGAATTTAGACTAAATAAATGGATGAACATTGAAGCTATACAATTTAAATCAAAATTTTGAGTTGATACAATATGGCATGACCCAAGAAAAAATATTGTCAACATGCCCATTATTGCTATTAAAGGGAGAATGAAAAAGTTTTGAGTAAGAACTCAAATTCATCCTCACTCGTCGATACCAACTGGCCAACGACTCTTTACTCGAAGGGATGTTTGATACGATTTTTAGGGGTTTTTTTTTTATTATTACAAATTTCAAAAGAAAAAATTAAGCTTAAAAAAACTATTTTATGTGGAGAAACCCTTCTAGGAAACTCTTTTTGAATTTATTTTTTTAATAAAGATGCAATGTCAATATTACCCTCTATGAATTTTAAATATTTTATTTTATACTTTTTCCACTATGAATATTTATCGGATATTATTTGTCTCTTCGTCTTTATTGACATTCAGCCGATTAAAATTTCATATTTAACTTGTAAGTTTAAATCAACACTTTTATTTTTATTTTTTTGATAGTCATAAACAATGATATATATATATATATATATATAATGCTTTTTATGTTTACCGTTTATCGTTATGAAAATTATATATTTAGAGCTTGTTTAATTGGGTTTTTGAAAAACCTCTATTAATAAAAGATCTACTTGTAGTAGATCTATTAGAAATAGAGTTTTTGTTTAAAAAAATATATATGTAATTATTTGGTTGGTAGACTTTTTTTAAAAAATGTCTATTTAGAGAAGTACCCCCCTATGAGTTTTTACCTAGTAGATGTTTAAACTCTACTCTCTACTAGCATCTACTCAATTAAAAATAGACATTCTTAAAAGCTCAACTAAACAATTTTAAAAAATCCAAATATACGTTCGTATACCTTTTGAACCAGTAGAAAACTCAACCAAACGAGCACTTAGTTGATTTGTTGTGTCTGATTTTTTTTAAACTCATCTGCATGTTTCTTTTTATAAAAAAAAGAATCATGTTCCTGTGATTTTGTTTTAAATTCATAGATTTTTTTTTTTACTTTATTTACCTGTGATTTTTTTTTTTGCTGTACCCATAACCCGTTGTTGTTGCTTTTGATTATTTATAAATATCTAGTTGATTTTTTTTTATTTGAGTATCAGATTTTTTTCTGGAATTAAATTGCCTAATCTTTTTTTTCCTTGGAGACAATAATTTATAAATAATTTATTTATGTCCTTATTTGTAATTTATTACAACCAAGAGCTCTTTTGAATATACACTACCAAACAATCTATTAGCTTAAAAGCATCTGTATAATTGAATATCAAACAATATATAACTTTTTCTCTACTTATTATAAACTCTATTATAAAAATATCTATTATAGAAGCTCTAATTGAAAAGTCATATCAAACATACCCTTAGTGATATGTTCTTACATTAATGAGATTGTGAATTCAATTTATATCCTTCTCTTATAAATTTTGAATTATTTATTTAAGTTAGGCTATACCAACTTAAATTATTTATTTTTTAACATTGCTATTATTAGGTTTTGGTAAATATTTGCTAGTGTTGCTACATTTTTTTTAAGTCTCTTAGTTTCATCGTTAATGTTTACTGAATTAATTTAATGTTGTGTTTTCTAATCCTAATTTTCGAATTACACTGTTTATTAAATTTGTAAAGAATTAAATTCCGTATACCCCACTCATAAATCAATAATTAAGTTTTTTATGGAAAGAGAACATGATTCCTCTCGTCCACCTTAAGAATCAAGTTCTCTTTTTTTTTTAGTGAAAAGGGAATTCATGATATATTTACTAAAATATCTTAATTTAAAAAAATTGTCTTTTTCGTGATTATTGACTTTTGTTTTTACGTAAGTCATATTGGTTTTTTTTTAATCTTGATATTTGTTTATATAATTAATAATCTATATTATTCTAGATATGTGATTTATATATATATATATAAAATCATCGTTTTATATACATATTACAATACCATTTATAAACCAAAAATAACTACAACAATTAAAAAAAAATGTCGTATATTGATATCTCTTTTATATGTATAGTCTTTTTTCTCTTGGGTACACACTGATATAACTTATATTAATGTGTTATATGTGGACCACTGATTTTAGAGAAGTTTTGATAAGTGCATACACTTTAAGTCAATGTATGTAAATCTAACTATCCACATCCAATGCACTGATAAAGTTATATCGGTATAGACTTAATTCTTTTTTCTCTCTCTATATATATATATATATATATTATTATTATTATTATTTTCATTCCATTTTTTTAAAATTAAGTCATCTTTTTATCATTCCATTTTTTTATTAAGTCATCTTTTTATCTAATGTTCATTTTACCGTTTATGAATTATATATCCGTCTTATATATGCTACTGCAGCTTTGTTTTTTTGTTTTTAATTAAGTTATCTTAATAGTTCTTTGTCTAATTAGTTCAAATATTACATTATAGAGATGTTAATTATTATAATTATAGTGTTATGGGTAATAAAAAATATAATTTTTTCATAATAAAAAAAAAAATATTTCATAATGTTTTATATATAAAGGTATTTTTGTAATCAATTATATATCATTATGATTCATTTGGTTAAGTAAACACCGGAAATGGAATAACTTTGTTATATTTGAATGTAATTTAGTAACTTGATTCGGATTCTCTTTCGTTATTTTTATAATGGAATTTGATTCTATTCTATTCATTTCCTATTAATAAATGTGTTTTAAAAGTAATTGAATGACATTATGACAAGTGGTTGGAAAAAGACAGTGTAGGTATTAGCGAGATTTTATATTAAGAGTAACGTTAGATATCCCAAAATAATTTGTCTAAATTCATTCTCAAATAATTTTGGATGTGAGTTGTCAATATCACATCACTCGTCATCTAATCTTATAATATATATGATATTGACAACTCACATGTTACGTTGAATTTTGACAAAACTTTGGGTGACATAAAATTTATAAAACTTAATAAAAGAGTAACGCTAATCCGTCAAAAAAAAATTCTCGGTAAAATGGCACATGAACTATAACTAACACATTATTGATCATGTTATCTCACAATCTATACTTTAGCTAAAATTCATATATCATATCATTTAGAAGTGAATTTTGATAAAAAAAAATTAGCACTATACCATTTCTATTAAAATAATCCTAAATCGTGCAATTCATTTATCAAAAATCACTACATATGAATTGTAATAACAAATCACTATCACATTTATCTCATGATTCATATGGTAGTACAGTAACAAGATGATATTGGATAAATGATAAACCCCCCACACCTAACTATGCCATTGAGGTTGTAGATTTGAGTCTTCACATCCTTCAAATCTTGAATTAATTGTAATAATTCAATAAAAAATACATGACAATATCATATGTTACAACTCACGGGTCACATTATTTATATATGAATTTGGACAATCTGATATCATTATACTCTTAATTATATAACTTTCATTACACCAGTATATGTCAAACTTATTTCGAAGAATTTTCTTTCTTATTAGTAAATGTAAATGAACAAGATGATATTGGTCTAATGGTTTACTCTTCACACCTACACCATAAGATTGTGAGTTCAAATCTATGCCCATATCAAAATTCGAAATGATTGTAATATTTCAAACGCATATAGAACAACCAATCGATCCAAGATGAGATGAAATTGGTATAATAGTAAACCACCCACACATGCACTGTGATGTCGTGGGTTTGAGTTTCAAAAACTAATCAATCCAATAATATTATTAGGACAGTTTGATTGAATTCATACAATTCAATTAATCTCAATCTAATCGCAAAATAATTATAAAATTATTTCATTTGAAAAAGCTATAAAAAAGAAAAGAAAAGAACAATAATAATTAAAGTGATTCTTTTCAAAGATTTGTCTGCATATGATCTCTCTCCTGCGATGTTTTTATCTCGTACATGTGTCCAATTTTATTTTAAAAAAAATAGTTCGAAAAAAAGAAGCAAAATTTCTGAAATAGAGGAGTTGAAGGGTAGTTTGGTCATTTCGTATGTTGTGTACAAAAACAGAACTTCTTTCTACCAAAATCTGAATGAATGGCGCTCGTCTGTTCCCTCGTGAAAATCGAGGCAACAGCCTCGCCGTTAAAACCCTTCGAACGCCGTCAAGTATCCCGTCACCGGCGGGTCGTTTAAACAAGAAAGTTGATGAGGTCAGGCTTGAGGAGCCCGTGTGGATGCATCAGCAGCCGCACACGTGTGCTGTGATTGCAAAAGCACGCCCGTGAGCGTAACAGTCGGCAATCAGCAGGAGTACCATTCCATTACCGACCATCATGGTAATAGATTATGGATCTCAGCAGCAGGCAGCTGGCACATATAACTAGGAAGGGTAAAAACGGAAAAACAAATTTGGCAACGGTCATAAAGTGAAGACTGAAGAGAATCCAAGGGAACGGAAATAACAAATTAACAATTAATAGAAAAACAAAATAAAAATAAAAAATACTAGTAATCATAAGTACCCTTTTAGGGAACTGGTATGATAAGAAAACTGATATATAATTGTAAAAAAATTCAAGTTTAAGGGCTATTTTTTACTGATTTTTTAAAGCTAAAATATTTTTTAAATGGGAAAATATAGAAAAAAAATTCTATATAATTGCTTCTTTTTTTTTTTTGCTAAAACCATGTCTCATTTATCTTAACATCCATACAAAAAATCCATCAAAAATACTAAGGTCACAATTAGTTTGGGTATAAAGTGATTTACGTTATATGAGTCATTTTTCTCTCTGATTGAACATTCTGCATGTATAGAGTTATCGTCCACTATTAAAATTTTGACTTAATTTGGGGGTATACACATCTCATCTTACAATTTTTTATGCGTATTTTCTCTTTTATGTTAGTAATAGGGATTCAAATCATAATATACATATTTTATAAAAAAAATATAATTGTATTGTTGAAAAGGTTTTCAAAATTTATTTATAAATAGATTTTATTAAACTTATTATGTAAAAAAAAAAAGAATCGAGATAAAAATTTATTAAAATCATTTGAATTACATAATTTTTTTTACCTTGAGTTAAAATAAGAAAATACTTAGAAGAAAACAACTATAATACTATAACCGATATCAAGACGTGGTTTTTTAATTTTTATTTATTGCACGTTGATTTTGAAATCATTCTTACATCTATGCGTCGTTGGATGTGTACATTTCTTACCTAAAAACATATCACCAACTTATATGGGACTAGACATGACCACAGTTCGGTTCGAACCGTGGAACCGAACCGTAACCATGTGAAATGAACCGTAACTGTAACCGTAACCGTAACCGGAATCGGAATCATGGAACCGTAACCGGAATCATGGAACCGTAACCGAAATCGGAATCATAGAACCGGAACCGTAGGGGAAACGGTTCGGTTCCGGTTCTTCCTTTGAAAAAACCGTCCAGGAACCGCCGGTTCCTAGCTTGTAATTTTTTTTTTATAAAAAATTCAAAGAGCCGTTGGGCCCAACGGAAATTCCCCCCCATTTGTTTTCACACAGTTGCTCTCTCAACTCTCAACTCTCTCCCAAATCTCAATTCTCCTAATTCTCTTCAATTACCTCTCAATTAGTCAGTTATTTATTTGTTTATATTTAGTGTATTGCAATTATTATTTTTTTAAATCATTTCAAAATCCTTGTCAACAATTTTTTTAAAATATATTTCCAAAAAGAAAATTAATTTTAATTTCATCCATTTATTTTAATTTTTTTGAAGAGTTTTTTTACAAATCATTTTTTTCTATGGCAAGTGGAAGTGGAAGTAGAAGTGGAGTAAGAGACATTTCACCAAGGCATTCCGTTTCCAGGACCGGTAAGGGTCGTATGTCAGAGCCGGATCCGATCCAGCCGGATAATATCGGTTTTGATGACACCGCTTACCATGAGTTCCTACAACGACAAGCCTATCTTGAATCTCTAAACTATCCAGTCAATCCAAATCCCCCTTTAATAATTTCTGAACCCAATTCTAGCCAGCCAACTAGCGGCCCTAGCCCCGGTAATATGACAAGCCAATCAGAAAATATATCCGATTTTGCTACAGATCCAATTTTTGAAGATGCGATAGAGAAGGATAAGAAGCAGGTCTAATCTGATCTATTCGTTCTCCACATGAAGAAAGTTACGAAACCGAATGGAACATGTTGGGCGGTGTGCAATTACTGCCCTAAAGAATACAAGTATACTAACTCTGGAGGATACGACACATATAAGAAGCATATTACGACCCGTCATCCAGCAGAACTTGCCAAGGGGAATGCACAATCTCAAATTCCAAGGTTTTCTACCCCTGACACTCAATTATTTAAATATAGTGATCAAGCTAATACAGAAGAATTAGCTAGGATTGTAGCTGTAGAACATTTACCTTTTAGTTTTGGTGAAAAAGTTGGTTTTATTAAATATTGTCATAAAGCATTAAATTCTGCTGCATGTCGTATCCCTAGGACCACTCTCACGTGTACAATGTATGATATTTATAAAAAGGAAAAAAAGATTTTAAAAAAATATTTTACGAACTGTATAGGTCATGTTTCCGTATGTGCTGACATATGGACTGACCATTGGCGAATGCATTCATACTTAGGTGTAACTTGTCATTATATGGACAACGCATGGACAATACAAAAAAGAATTTTTGCATTTAGAGTTTTTGATGATGCACATATTGCTGATAATATTTGTAAAAATATGAAAATCATTTTTGAAGAGTATAAAATTGAAATCAACATTTTTTCAATTGATTTTGATAATGCTTCTAATAATACAGCAGTTATTCCTGCTTTAATTGAATTATGCAAGCCTTATTTTAATAGTAAATTTTTTCATCAAAGATGTGCTTGCCATGTTTTAATTTTATGAGTTCAAAAAGGTTTGGAAATTCTTCAAGCTTTTATTAAACCCATTAAAGAGGCTCTCTCATATTTGTGGAAACATCATAATCTTATGAAAGCATGTGTAAGATTTTGTAAACAGGCAGGTAGACATCCCATTAGATTTTCTCGTGATGTTCCAACACGTTGGAACTCTACTTATAAATTGCTTTGTGAAAGTTATGAATATAAGGATTTATTAGTTTCTTTTATGCAATATAATGTTAGTCAAATCAATCCTTTTGCACACCATTGAGATGTTTGTACAAAAATTTGTAATTTGTTAAAAGTTTTTAATAGTTCTACTAACAATTTGTCAGGTATTTATTATCCTACTACTCAATTATTTATTATTGAGGGTTGTAATATTACTGGTGCATTTGTTGACTGTTCATATGATATACAATTACATGCATGCATTGAAGCTATGAAAACAAAATGGTTATACTATTATAGGGAGTTTCCAATTATTTACCTGATTGCGTTGTGTTTTGACCCATGTTGTAAACTAGATGCATTGACAGATTATTTAACTATTTATTATAAATGTTTAGGTATACAATTAGAAATTAATACTTATTGTGCTGCAATTAAGACATTATTTTATCAGTTATATGATGAATATCGTAGAATTTATAGTCCATCATTGAACATTAGTGTTCCACAAAACGAAAATGTCTCCCAAACTCGATCTTCTGGAGTGTTGGGGGCATGATCTGCACTTTTATCCCTAAAGATCAAAAGATTACGAGGTTCTTCTTCTTCTTCTTCTTCATCAAGTTCGGTCTCGTATGATGAGATAGAAACTTATCACACTACCAATTTTGAGTTTATAGGAGACGATGGTGTGAATAATTTTGATATTCTACATTGGTGGAGAGAACATCAAAAGCACCTCCCAATCTTGTCTATAATAGCCAAACAGATTCTTGCAACACCGGTTTCTACAATGGCTGTGGAACAAGAGTTTTTGAGTCCAGAATCAATTCAAGTTCAAGTGTGTGTTGATGATTGGACAAATGCTGAATATAGACAACAAGAAATGGAGTCAGACGTGATATACGATTTCTTCGATGATGATCACACCACCGGCACCGGAACGGAAGACATCGATTAGTTACAGACTTACATATGTAAAAGACAATAAAATGTAAGAGAACTACGTGATATTTGATTCCTCTAAACCTCGAGAGGATACGTAGACAACTTAATTTTGGTACAAATTAAGTGTAAGACCAATTTTTTTCATTTTTAGTTTTATACATTTATTTCAATTTATGTATTTACTATTTTTTTTTAATTTTAATTTCGGCTTACGACCTTACACAATAAAATTCATTTACATTTCACATTATTATATGTTGTTTTCGTATTTTTTTTAAATGAGTATAAATGTATAATAAGGAAAAAAAAAAGGAACCGAACCGGCTAAACCGGAACCCCAGTTCCACGATTCCGGTTCCGGCTCCTTCCGGAATCGGCGGTTTCGAACCGGAACCGTGGCCATGTCTATCTAGGACACCCACATTTAGATTTACTATACATGAACTCACTCTCTCTCTCTCTCTCTCTCTATATATATATATATATATATATATATATATATATATATATATTAAAGAACATTCTTGAAACCAACCCTAAAAAAAGAAATCATTCGTAGATATTTGAGAAATTACAAAAAGGATAAGGTAATAATAGTACTCTTTTTAAATTTTAATAGGATTTTGTCTCTCAAAATGTGTATTTGCAAATTGTGTGATGTGTGGTATTAGTATTGTACTGTTGTTAGTGTAGGTGTTTGAGAGGTTTGTGTGTCTTGTTTTGGGTCACATGCACATGTGATTTGTGGGTCTCTGTCACTTGTGTGTGTCCATAAAATCATAATAGTCTGTGCTTCATTGATTCCTTGTCAGTAAAAGTATTCAGTACAATTTTTTGTACAAGATTCTACTTGTGATTCTATTGTGTCCATATTTGCATGCTGAACTATATGCTTATGTCTTATAAAATTTCTTAACTCAGATTATTAAAATCTGAAGGTAATTCTTTTATATAATCTATATTTCTTTTTAAAATACTTATTTATGTTTGTTCATAGAAGCTTACTAAATCAGTAATATATATATATATATATATATATATATATTACTGATTTTATCTATATTATCTTTTAGGTTTTGTCCTACATTTATAAGTAAATGTATTATATTTGTTGTTGTTGTTGTTGACTATTAGTAATGAGGATTTTGTTTACATTGATTTTCTAAATGTTCTATGTTGTACAAGTTTAAATTTATCCGGTAGACAAATACTTTCTCTAATATTCTATGTAATTATGATCTCTTTGAAATCAACTTAAGAATTAATTATAGTTTTTGTAAATATAAACGTTATATCTTTGTTATAAAATTCAAAGAATATGAGAGATGTGACTTTGCATTAAATAGAAAAACAAATTTATGTTAGGTTTTTGAATCGGTAGACTTGACCTCCTTTGTGTTATTTGAGTGGTAAGTTCTTCACAATTGTATTGAAGAGATGATGGATTTAATTCTGATTGTCAGATGATAAACTTCTCGTACCTATATTAATAAAAATATAAATTCAATTTATATTTATAAGATAGTAGACGACTCATGTTTATATCAATGAGATTTAAATTGATCTAATAGTAAACCTATCACATATACAGTAAATAGATTATGATTACGGGTTATGTTACTTTCCTTGATGTTAGCTTTGATTGAATACTAATTAATGAGCTGTAAAAATTTAATGAAAACTCAAATTCGTTATTTCATTTTTACACTGATCACAAATTCACAGTTCATAACTATTCATTGTGAGAAGAATTGTTGGGTGTAGCATGATGTGGCAGTATTAGGGTTAGGGCAGGAGCTGTACGGTGCATTGGATGGATGCTCCAAAGGGCCAAGACTCTCTGGAATTGTTGACATCGCGAAGAGAATGGGACCCATGACTTTTCTGTTCATCAATCACCATCGAACTAGTGAGTGATAGCTTCCACTCATTGATCGTTTGATCACCCTTTTCCTTTTGTTGCGATGATCATATCCTTGGAACCTAAAAGTGTAGCAATTTCAATCCAATGGTCTTCATTGCTTTGAAAAACATATAACCCATATCTAAAAATTTATTATTATTTAAATAGACTGAGTAAAAGTTGATTAATTAAAGCTAATGAATCATAAAAAAGTGATTATTCAAAAGGAACTTTATCTTTTTAGGTCATGCAATTAGCTAATTGCACCATTAGTATAGTGATTAAAACTTCAATTTTAAGATTCCTGAGATAAACATGAGACAATATAATATTTGATGCACGGAATAAATTTACATTTTGATATTACAACAAGTATTATAATAAACTAAGACGTTGAAAGGTTGTGTTAAGGTTCTGTTGAGATCTAACATTACATATCCCGTAATATGGGATATTTGTTTCCATAATACGGAGAAAACTCTTTATACGTACCGGTATCATGTGTTGAAATATAATATAAAAAATATTATTAAAATAGAGATTTTAAAATTAAGATTATTTTTTGAGGTACACAAATTTTAAACTCTTTGAAAACTGTCGGTGAACCAAGCAGGTGCACAAAATTTTAGCTCCTTTTTTTTTTTTCATGGCCATACGAATATAATTATTAGCAAAAATCAGTACAATGCATGATTGAGGTTGGCTTGTTGAGAGTTTAAACACACAGTATATCTACATATACGGTATATAACTTTTATTATAAAGCAATGGCATTTTAGTTAAATTGGTGTCTAAAAATAGTATTTAAATGATTTGATAACACTATATCCTGTTTATTTAAATTGTATTAGGTTTATATGATTTCAATGAATAAATTAGAGTGTGGTTATATTATTTGAATATAAAATTTAGACAAAGAAGATTACTCTTTATACGAGAGATTTGTAAGGTTTAACCCTTTTTCAAAGCAACCTTATATTTAAATTTAGATTAAAAAAGGTTTTTGGTCCACAATTTAAGAGATTTTTAAAACTAATTTCTGAAACTATACCAGGGTTTTGCTATACAATAAGGGAAATTCGATCTAAATTTGAATTTGGAAGGTTATTATTTCTTAAAAGTCAAATATTGCGAATCTCCGCTTATTATATTTACTTTAAGCCAAAAGACTATGGGGTAAAGTGTTTTATTTTATTTTTGGTATAAAGAAAAACAATACAGAGATAAGGGTGTTCCTTCAACCAAATAATATTAGCAGTCACCGTAAACTCTATTTTTTATTATATATATATATCACATGGGCTATGATTTATGAAGCATTGTCTGTGTACAAAATACTTACTTGGTGGGATCCTACACTAAAGGTAAGATAATATTTTATATTTCAATTGGATTATTTTTCCTATACAAATAATGGGGATGATTGAACAATACAAGCTGATTATTTCATATTCTCTGAATCAACAAAATTACTATCAAAAGTATCTACCCCCGACACTGATTATTACTACAACTCTAACGCTCCGGGAAAACGGCTCCGAATTCTCTATTTTTTTTATAAAATGTCACATTTTCAAATGTTTTTATAATATGAGTAACTTTAATTTCTGATTTTTTAAAAATATATCAATTCAATCTTTTTAACCAAAAAAGTAACGGTGAACATGTTTTGTAATTTTTTTATTATTTTTTTTTCCTTCAATTTTGTTTCAAATGATGTGGTACGTAAAATGTCAATATCACATTAATCAATACATTATCTCATGTATTATAAAATGTTGACACTTCACGTACCACATCATTTATGACAGAATACGGAAAGAAAATTAGAACATCTACCATTACTTATATATAAATACGATTTTGCAATTGCTGGGGTTTATAATCAGAATATGTATTGGGAATGGAATAACAAAAATTTCACCATCATTAACACTCAAGATTTGAAATTAAAATAAAATTGGATATTTATTTAAAAATCATATAAAGATTTGAAAAACAAATCTTCTCCCTTCCAATAGAAAATACGAATTTAAATAATATCTTTTTTGTTTAATTAAAATAAAATTGGATATTTATTTAAATTGAAATCTCAATCATATCAAGATTTGAAAAACAAATCTTCTCCCATCCATAAAGATAAAAACCGTATTTAAACAGTATCCATTTAAGTTTAATTAAATAAATTGTAATTAAAATAAAATTGGATATTAATTTAAATTAAAATCCCAATCATATCAGGAACAAATCTGTTATCTTGATTTTATTTTATTTAAAATGTAATAGTTTAAACTATCCTTAAATAAATAAAATTTGATGAAAATAAATATATTTTAAATATTTAAATTAAATGATTTCATTATCTATTTTATTTAATTAATTAATTCTAATTAAATAACATATTTAGTCACGATAACAGTCGTCATAATATGTGACATACAAAATGACATTATTTTAAATTGTCACATATACAATAGAAAAATAATTAATCCAAATTAATCATCAAAATTATATATATGTTCGACACAGTGCTTTAAGGAGTAGAATCGGGAACCTATAGACTTATAATTTCAAGTTCCAGTAATCTTTTTTACTCTTAATTAATTATTTCAAATTATTATTTCTACATTAACTCTACTAAAAAACTAGAATTGAACTCTTGAATTTATAAGATAAATTATTGAATAACCCATTGATATAATCATTTCATATAGATTAATTCTCCATTCATAGTTCATAATTAGAGCTAGCTTCAAAATCCATCAACCTCTCTAATTATATCTTCCTCTTTGAGTACCTGTGATTCTTTAATGAACAATTAATTCATACTCCTATTATGAATTGAGCACTCAATTGTTGAAGACCCGAATCACCAAACAAGAGAACTATTTTATAACTTCCGATAGGAAGAAATGTATTCTATATCTTTAATTAATATTTTCGACTATGTATTATATTTTGTGTCAAAGATACAAGGTTTACGATCTAACATAAAGACCTTACCGATTAAATCAAGAGACACAATATAATAAGTAGGAGTTTAGTAATTACTCAAGATTAAGATCATTCTATATATGATCATATGAATGATGAATTAAGTTATCAAATTATAAGAGAAATTAATTTATCTCGGTCCAGTCATATATAATATTATTATATAAAGTACCTCCATCTTAATATCACTACATCAACAATCTGGATAAGATTCTTCCATTCTAAATTGTCATGGATCGTACCGGTAATTTTAACTAAATTAAAGATTCCAACTTTAATTATTTATTACGGACAATTTATATTATTATCCTTAAACTTAATCCTCGTGAATATAACTATTATATACTAAGTTTAAGGTGACAAATAATCATGGAATTTTCATAATATTTATTTAACATACAGCAAACTAACATGTGCAAGCAAATATAAGTGAAATGTATTTATTTATTTATTTAATAAATTCAGTAAATAATTACATAATTAAATCTTACAATATATATAAGCTAAAAAGTCGATTTTTCCCTTAAAAAGTTTTTTGTTATTGTACCTTTAAGTTTTTGAATTTTTCTCAAATAGTTTCAAGATTTTTATTGTTAAAATGTTTTAGAAAAAATAAATTAACAAAAAAAAAAGTATTTGCTCATAAAAAAGAGATATATATATATATATATATATATATGTATTAAAAAAGTAAATCATATACTTAAAAAATAACAAAAAATCATATAAAATATTATTAAATATTATGGTTTCTCCTTCCTCTGCATATCCATCCTTCCTCTATATATCCATCATTGATTGATAATATATATTTAATTTAGTTGTTATGTGTTATTATGTAAAAGTCCAAAATAACCTTAGTTATGTTAATTTTAACTAACCATTGACCGATAAAAAGACTAAAGTGATGTATTTTAAAAAAATTAGGATATAAAGTTACTAATATGGTAAAACGCTTAAAATTGTGATGTCTCACCAAAAAGTAGGGATTTTAGTGAAACTTCTCAATTTCACTCTAAAAAAAAAACTTATTATAAGAACTTTTTTCCTTATATTATAAGAACTTTTTTCTTTAACTATTTTTTTTAAATATAATATTTTTGCTATATAACAACACATTGTAATAAATCACTATTAATTTTATAAAAGTCTTTCCTCTAGTTTTCTCTGAAACCTAAAGTGAAAGTAGAGTGGTCTTGAAAGGATTCCTATCAATGGCGAGAGAGTGGGTTAGTTGTGTTCGTTCTATGTGAAGAGTGGCTATCATTTTGGGTGTAATGTGTGGTCGAATACAGACTCTTTAGGGTTAAACTCATTTGAGTCTCGGTGGAATGTTATTAATTTGTTGTGCTTGTAATAATTGGATTCCGACACGTGCTAATTTGCTGATGAGAAGGGTCCAAATTGAGACCGATTATTCCTGCGTGCCAGAAAACCAGAGACGACCATGCATGCACTTTGGTGTTGCCCTCTGCTAAGAATGTTTCATGAAGGGCTTTTGGGTGGATGACAATTATGACTTTCTAGACTTTATGATCTACTGCAAATATCAGTTGCTTCAAGAAGAATTGGAGCTTGTATGTCTAGTGTTATGGAGAGCGTGGTACATGCGCAGTAGTAGAATTCACAATTTGGTTGAGCTGCACATTAAGATGATTACCGACGGGCTAACAAGATTTCGAGAGTCGAGGTGGCCGATCGGAGGAGCAATGTTTCTTTGTGGCAACCGCCTTAAGAGGGAGTGTATAAAATTAATACGGATGATTGGTATCATCATTCGTAACTGTGTTGGAGGTGTAATGGCTTCTAGTGCTTAGCACGTGAAGACTGGTTGTAGAGGCCCTGGTCATAAGGAGAGGCCATATGGATCTTATCCCTTGCTTTATTGGATCTGACGTGCAAGTTGCTAGGTATCCCTTGCTTTGAAATTGGACTGAATATCAAGGATATTAAGATGCTTTTAGAGGAACTCCCTACCTGTGTCGTTGATTTTGCTCCTATAACTTCTAATAAGGTAGCTCATGACACTAGGTTTATCAGTTGAAACTCGTACGTTTTAATCGGAGGAGTGCCCTCCTTGTCTACGTCAAGTTGTTTCGGGCGATTGCCTAAGACATTTGTAGTTTTTGCTCTTTTTAATGAATTCATTTTTCTAAAAAAAAGTAATCAACAAAAACTGCAATATTTGGTTCGGGTGAGATTGTGGATTCATTTCTTTCTTTTATATAATACTTAATAATAATAAAAGCAATAAATGTTTATTTTTTTTCAAAAAAAAAAACAAAAGCAATAAACGTGTAAATACAAAATTACGAAAAATACTTGGGTACTGACCGGTCAATACCTAAGATACTGACTCCTCCAATGGGGTGTTGCCACGCGACATTCTTTCTTTAATTTCTTTACAATCATCAATAAAATAAGCCACGTGGCATCACTCCATTGGTAGGGTCAGTACCCAAGTATTGTTCCAAAATTACTTTTAGGGTATCACTCATAAAATTAATTAATACACTAATTACTAAATTTTAAAAATTAAACTTTTAATATAAACACCCATTCAAATACCAATAATAACCTTAAGATTAAATAAACTTTTTTAACGGGAATTTATTAAAGAAAAACTAAACAGCAGCCAAGGAGGACACTCCTCTAGCCAACCAACAAAATCATGAACAGTCAATAAAACTTTTCAAGTTGGTGTTCCGCCATATGGACTTGTCTAGGCACAAATTGGTTGTCTCTTATGGAAAAACTAAACATATCATTAATCACCAAACCAACGTGAAAAAGCAAGGGAGCTTTAACAGCAATAGAGTGCACCGCCGATAACGCATCCGACTGCACACATAACGGCCTTACTCTGGTATCTCGGGCTAGTGTAACACCAAAAAGATTGCTAAAGTTTTAACTATGTCAATTGGAATTCTAGTTGACAATAGATTGTGTTTTTGTTGTTGCAATTATGAGAATTTTGGGCATAAAGTTAGAAAACGTTGTTCACCAAGTGTTTGTGAAAATGCCTATTAAATTTTAATTAAAAGAATACAAACTTCTTGTAATCAGCATAATCTCATATAACAAATTTTCATATCCATTGCTTTTGTTATACAGTAAAACATTTTGATTGAGAAAAAGATCATACAATAAATTTAGAATTTAACCGATAATGTATATTTTTGAAATATAGATAGTTATTTTCACAATTAAATTGTTTTGTATATACAAGTAATTTGATTTATGTATCTTATATTACAAAATTTATCAAAAGTAAGAATTTGGTGGACGACAATATTAACATCCTTACTTTCTCGAATATCCTAATAAGTGGTGATAATCAGATATATATAATAAAAAAGGATTGGATGGACCCAAGCCTACACTAGCCCATCTTAAAAAAAAAATTAGAAATTTATGAGAATAAATAAATACTATGATTTTTTTTTTTTGGTTAGATCAAAACAAAGTTAATTGGTACTTGTTGATCCTTTATATATATTTTTTAAATTTGACTCACACTCACCACTTGAATAATAAAAAAAAACAGACTTTTTAACAATGAATATATATCTCATTTTTTAATTTGGTTTAACCTCTCTCTCCAAAACAATTTGGTTTTCAAACAAAGGGAAATGACTTGAATCTATAACATCTTATGACTAGTTTGGTATTGTTGTAAGTTTTATAATAATCACTATTAGTTGTGCTGAAGGAATAATCAGCTGTAAAGTTAATCGATAGATATTTGATTAATTGTATTTTAAAAACTACTGTACAACTCAAAAGCAATATATATATATATATATATATATATATATGTATATTTGATAATTTTATTGTAAAATTGTTGAGATTAGTTACAATGACCAATATATACATGAGTTTATGACCCTATTTCATTTTTTTCATTAATTATATATATTAAATCAATATTTAAGTAAAATATTTAAATTGATTTTTTTTTCATAAAACAATGAAAGGATTTTTAAAAGGTTTTATAAATCAAATTAATATTTAAATATAATATTTAATTTTGAGATGAGATAATGTATATAAATGATTTCAACTTGATTCATAAGGATAATAATGATATTTTAAAAGATTCATTAAATACTGAAATAGATTATTCTATAGTCACTTTAAAAAAATAACCCCCCACCATCTTCTCAAAATCATTATAAAAAATTATCGGATGATCAAATAATCACTTTTGAAAGTTTTATAAAACATAATTTTATGTCAAAATTATTAAATAATCTGATTTTAACGTTTCAAAAATAATACCAAACTGACTCTTAGATCTAGGTGTGATGAGTTTATCATTGAGTCAACCCCATCATGTCCGGGTTTATCTAATTTACTATTTATTAACTTTATATTAACATATTTGGCTCGATCTTTTTTTCAACATAAAAAATCTGTCTTCAAACAAGGTATGTTTTGTGATTTATATAAATTTGAAAATTGTATTTTATTATCTTTTGTTAACATATTTATTTTAGATATATATTTTACGTGGAGATGCTCACTATGTCCCCTTAATATGTGCATCTTTATTTTTCAATTTATCAAAATTTCTTCGTATTGTCAAAATTTACATTAAAAAAAAAATTCTAGCACACCCTAATGTCGAATCCTGGTTCTATCTCTAGCGATAACGGCACTCTATAATTCTGTATATACACCGTTTATGTGATCACACCCACCAAATTTTATTAAAAAGAGAGTTTCTTATTACAATCTAATGTTTTCTTTTTATACTTCATTTCTAAAGATACACCATTCTAAAAATTTAAAATTTAAAAATATTCTAAAGACACTTCATTTTTTCCAAAATTATCCTTTTTATCTTTAGACACTTCTATTCTAAAGACACTCCATATATTTTTTTAAAATCTAATGAAACTCTATTTTATTTTAATAAAAAAATCTAATGAAAATCTATTTTATTTTAATACTACCCTTTTTTAATACTTCACTTTAAAAAATTGAAACGGGAAATGGAAAAAAGGAGTGAAGTAATCAAATAAAAATAAAACCGAGAATAAAATTGAACAAAAGTAGGGAGATCAAAATAATAAGAAAACTGTTTTGGAGATCAATATGTGAAAATAGGAAAACAATATATGTTTTTCTCTTTTGGATTTTAAGTTGAGCAAAAAAAGTTTTGTTGAGAAAAAAATAATTTAAAAAATAAATTTCTAGATAAATAATTTTTTTAATATATATTTTTCTAAAGATGGTGATGATTGAATGTAGGTGGTACTTGAGAAAAAAAAAACTGATTATTTTGATGGTGTGTGAGGAAAAAAAAAATTGAGAAGAAGAAGATATTTTAGGGTTTGATGGTGTGAGAGACAAGAATTATTTTGAAAAGAAGAAGAATATATTTTAGGTTTTATAAAACAAGAAAAAAAACACAAAAGTGGAAAAAAAAACTAAAGATGGAAAAAACTTGTTTAAAAAAAAATGGCTTGGAGTTTCTAATAGAGTATAAACAGATAATTGATAGATTTTCAATAACATTTCTCTTAAAAAAATTTATAGTTTGTAAATGAACATCACTTAGTACCAAAAATATCATTTCTTTTAATTATATTGTATTGTATTTTTATATGTACACACCACTTATATCTATTATGTTATTTAATCAACTTTATTATTATTTAAATTTTATTTTTATCTTTAATTCTATCATTGTTTTTTTTTTCTTCCCTGATTCTTTTCTCTTCTATATATTTTCTTCCATGAAACCGGACTCCATTTTATTTTATTTTTCTCTTTCCTCATGTCAAACAACTCCCTCAATTTCTTCTTTATTGTTCTCTGCCCATAAAATCATTCCGATTTCAGGTTTTTTATGTTAGAGGTCCATTTTACGTTTGTGAACGTCGTAGGAAACTAGGGATGCAATATATGTGTCATGTCCTAATTGATTTGGAAGTAAACAAATATTTGATGAAATTGAAGAAAAAGAAATATTGATAAGAAAAAATAAATTCTAAAACTTGTTTGAGAGAGAAAAAAATATTAAGATATTATAGAGAAAACAATACATAATAATTTTGTTCTTATAACAAAAATAATAAAAATTAATTTAAAAGTTAGTCCTTCACAACCAACTTCAGATCATTTAATTCATTTGCTGAAATTGAAATATATTTGAAATTAGTATTAAAAGAGAATTTAGGATTTAAGAAATGGTGGCTCTATTGCCACCCACAAAAGATCTCCCTATACCTATATTAACAAATTAAAATTATAAATTTTACTACCTACAACCTTTAAAATACCCAAGTTAGCCTTTAAGTATTTTATTTTTTCTCATAACACTCATTTCTCTTCATTTGCTTCCACCACCGCAAATTTTTTTCTGTTTCTTCTTTAAAAAAAAAAAACTGCGTACAGTATTATAGAATTTACTTAGCTAAAAAATATCATATGCAAATAAAAATCTACAACTAAGATTTTATTTAGGTAAAAATAAAATACAAATGCAACTCTAAACTAATTATATTTATTTTGTTACTTACGGAATCAATATATTGAATTATCTAAAAAAAATCACGAAATCATAATGGTTTACACGTTTAATCACTGCCATAGAAAACAACAACAACAATATGTAGCATCGTAATAAATTTTGATAAGAGGAGATTGATCCGGTGGTATACCCTTACACTATTGGGTTATGAGTTCGAGTTGAATCTCATCCCTAAAACCCAAATTATTTGTAATTGCTTTAAAAAAAAAATCCTAATATTTTTTTTTTGTTATAGGATTCTCCTTTATTTTTTTCCCTCTAATGTATAAATGTATAAATTGCATTCATGTTTTGGACCAGACAGGCAGATCATAATTTATGGTCTTGAACTTTTAAAACAAACACCCCACCAAATGAAAAGTAGAAGAAGAAAAAACCAAGTAGTCCCATGTCTGTTCGACATGAAAGGAAAAAAAAAGGAGTATCTTATCAAAAGTGCTTTTCCAAATGGGGTTTATTTTTTCTTATATATGTGATAGGTCACAAGCTGGGGATGGAGTCATTAGCCTTTTTATTTCCTTTTTATTTTATGTATTTTTTTTTTTAATTTCTCTTTTCATGACCCATGATTGTGTGTTATTTTGTTCATTAGAAATGTCTAGCTATATATAGTCAAAAAATTGTGATTTTATTGGATAAAAGAAAAATTTTGAATGCCCCACACGTGCCGTGATTGGTGTTTGTTTGTTGTGGGGTTGATAAAATTAGGGATCGGAAAAGTGATTTTCCTAATCAATGATTAATCAAATCTAGCTTTTGCAATTACTATAATATTTTAGAATTTCTCTTGAATCATTTTTTTTTTAAAAAAAATCTTGTATCGAATTAGCAAGAAATGAATTTTTACTTGAAGACAAGTAAAAACTTGTGATTTATAATTAAATGAAACATAATTTATCCACAAAATATTAATAATTAATGTGTTTTATCACAATTAAAACAATTGCCAAAAACAATCCTATTTTTTTGTATATAGAAAAAACAATCCTAATTGAAAAACAGTAATGTTTAAATTATATCATTTGATATTATTTTTAAATTTATACCGAAAAACTCTAAACTATATTATAGTTTTTATCGGTTCAAATCTTATTATACCCATTTTATAAGTACGTGTAAGAATAATTTTGTTTGGTGTGGGTAATATGGAGCAGATGTTGGTGCATTCATCTCAACAAGTTTCAACAAACTCAAAACCCATTAAATGTCAGATTTAAGGAAAAAAAAAATGATAATGAATTAATTATCCATTGAAAGACTGCTGGGCATGTGACCTTCTCTTCCACACTGTGGAATCACAATCAAAATTAGTTGACTTAAGAGCCAGGCCAACCTGGAGGGCGTTTGTCTTGTAAGATATTTTTGTCCATGTTGCATGTTTTCAATCAGCAATGCAGCAGATCATAGAACAATGGTAAGTGGTTGTGACACTTGAAATCTTTGGTTTTAAAAACAATAATGTTATTTTATCAAAATTTGATGTACGGATCTGGAGCCCAAATGATGTGACAACATTTTAATCCCTTAATTAAATTGTATTAGATTTACATGATTTATGTAAATGGATTAGATTGATACACATCATCTGGACACCAGATTTGGACAAATTAGCATTACTTTATAAAAAATCAATCATCTACCATCCTGCACTGAATTAAATTCTAAATTGCAATAGACTATAAATGACTAAAATGAAGGTGAGATGTCTGAATCCTGCACAGTTTGGTTAGCCGGGGGTCATTGAACTATACATGTAAACTCCCCCTTATAGGAGAAAACCCGAAAGCAAAGTTTTACCGGGTGGGCCAGGTCCTATAGCGAATAATAGCATACCACAACCACGATATCAACTCTCTGCACTACTCAATCTTCACGTTAACAGAAGCCCTTTATCCTTTTCTTGCTACTAATCTTCCTTCTGGTCCCTTGAAAGTTGAAACCTGTTTTGAACTTAATATGCAATGTACATGCAGTTGTTTATGCTAGAAAATGATGCTGCTAAACAGGAATCTCCATTCAACGCACTTGTACAGAAGTCTTCATTTTGCCATATAATCTTACAAACTTTTCTGAAGCAAGATTAAAAGCATTTCTGCAAGTCATACAAGCACTCCTATGAGGGTTGGGTGGTTGACATTCCTCGACACCAACGACATGATATGGAAACTGGAGGAGAAGATCACGGCAAGCTTAAAATTGCAAAATACAAATCAAGTGTGACAATTGACCCAAACTAGTAGATGTTCGCATACCAGTTTCTACTATAAGGAAGCTAATACAATAGTACGATACTGTATGTCTGTATGGAATGAGTGGTTTAAGAAAACGAGAAAGGAAAAATATAGATGGGCTTAAAACATTGACATGGATTATAGTCGGACAGATAAACACAACATCAACTGAAACTGACTAGAAGCTGCAGTATTTAATGCAATAGCTAAAAATTCACTACAAAATCGAAAAAAAATAACTAAAATTTAGATGATAGAATCTCATGCTGAGCTAGGCCGTGAAATCTCTAGGAGCTCGTAATTTCAGTTTTAAGTGATCATAGTATCATAGTATGTGACAGGAAAATAGACCCATATGAAATTATTATTTCATGAATATGCATAAACACAGTGATTTTTTTCATTCAAATGACCCTATAAACTACCCTTATAACTGCAATTGTTGCTCCCGTACAATTAAAACTTGATAAATTAAAGTAGGACCATCCTAGAATCTAGATCATTGCGTATTAGGCAATGCAGAGATGCAATCAACTGATTCTTGTTTGTCCAATGCTCAGACACCTCGCGTGTCTATGGATGCTTTAAAGGAAGATTTTGTATGTTTCGCTTATGCTAAAAAATTCTAACAAATCAGATGAATATGTAAAGCTGGATTTAAAAAAGTGGCAGGATGTTGACAGTTTATCTTGCATCAGTATGAATTATAGGAAAGGCAAGCAACAGAAGAACTACTGAAAGGCACAGCTATTTAGAATTGAAATTAATGTGTTGCTAGGTGGTGTTCCTGCATCCAACGTCTAAAGAATATCTTATTAAAGAGTACTTTGATCTCGGCCTTGTTAATGCATGTTAGTCTTTCACTTAAATATACTAAACCATATGTACAATTGCTTGTCAAACTTCCTTCCTTCCTCTGATATTGCCACACAAAACTCTTTCTATTTTGTGGTACACTTGCAATATCACAGATAACAGAATGGATAAGGTTATTGCAAGGAGGGTTTTTTGTAGATCAGTACAAAGTTACTATCTAAGTAACAACAAAATATATATCAACATATCCAATAATGAAACTATCTAGTACTGATTTATATTATCAGAAAATACTCATCCTACCATGCATGGCCTGGAAACTACAAAAAATGCAATATGAGAGTATCATCAATATCTCCAAAATATTACTTAACGAAAAAACTACAATTTAACAGTGTTGTATTACATGGAGCCCTATCCATTACAGATTATCAACCTGAAAGAAAGAATCTTCGATGAATTTTTTAATTCTATTAATAATAAGTAAAAGAGGTTTCTGTACAGAAGTTGAATGTTACAAACACAATATGACATATACTTTTTCTTGTAAAACTAATGAATTTTTCACGAGTTGAGATAGAATTATACTAGGAAAGATCAAACTTCTATAGATCAGATACTCAGCTGTAAGGGTAGACAACTTTAAAGAATTTATTAGACATAGAAAGGAAGCTTAAACAGAACGAGCTCCGCAAGTTATCTTACTTCCATACAAAACTTTCCTCCTCCACAGAAAAGATCAATAAAAAAATGACTGACCAGGAGGCCTAAACGGATTATGCAATCACTCATTCTGTAGTCTTCCACGAGTGACACAACAAAAGGATATCCAAGAAATTTACTATCATTTCTGCAAGTTCCAACGAAAAAAATATAAAAATTCCATCAACTAGAGCCTGAAGAAGTCAATTTACCATTCATAATTGTACTCGTGTCCAAAACACTTTCAAAAGATACATATATGTTCAGCATATATCAATAAGCCAGACCAAATGACTCGATAGATCCCTAGCAAACTCAGCAGGAACAAGACATTCTTCCAAGAAGCAGCAATCTAGGAGAAACAACTAATCTAATTACCAATAAGTGATTAAATTTTAACAAACTCTAAGATGCTTTGTCAGCGAGAAGGTAGAAAATTTGAAAGGTTCCCTTCACTATAATCCAAGAGATTGCTCTATTCAATACAGACTATATAATACAAATAAAACAGAAATAACCTGAAAAGAAATATGCAGTCATGTGTCCTATCAATTGGTGTAGAATGTCATTCAGCAACATTAATTATATTAGGTTAATGAACAAAAAGACTTTAAATCAACTTTTTAATTTTATATAAAAGTGGGGATCCATATAATCTCAATCTACTAAGCAGAAAGAACAGAAATACACAAATAAAAAATGTTAATGGATGTTTTCTTATATCTAAATCTATGAAGCCGCAGCATGTGCTGGGTCAATCACTAAAAGCAGGCCTGCCATATCAGATTTAACAACCGATATCCCAATAAACAGACACACCCTTGCACACATCACTTCACAACACTGCAATTCACTATTCCTAAGTAATCTAGAAAAGGTTATCTGAGGACCGGTGACCTATTTGAGCCATGGCGAATACTTCCCACTTGGGAACATAACATTTTGATAATATTATGCAACCCCATTTCGAAAGTCAGTTTAAACTTTGTTCTGATATGAGTTTGCAGATCAATAGTCATTTGTATAACAAACTAGAATCAAATCATATGTTTCCAAAATGCCAATACTATCTAAATACCGATGTTGTTATTAGAGATTTTAGAAGTTGCTAAACATTTAAGATGCACAACATTCAACTTTGATATTAACACAAACCCAGCAACACTCAAACGGACAACAATTACAATTTAAAACAAACAAAATGGAAAGTCAACCCCATATATACACAGATTTCCAATCACACGTAAAGATTACATTTTTATAAGGAAAGGTAAAAGCTTGAAGGAGAAAGTTGAGTGTAGAGAAAGAAGACACTCACACAATGATCAATCAGAATGAGAGAGGTAGTAGTAGTCATCAAGGTGAACGGAGGAGGAGGAAGCAGAAGCATCAGCACCATGTTGATGGTGGTGGTCAGAGTCAAAGTCAGAGTCAGAGTCAGAGTCAGAGGAGTCATAATAAGAGTAAGAGTAGAAAGAATCAGGTGGGGGGAGGCAGAGGAAGGTCCAGAGGCAGATAGCAAAACGACCCAGTTGCTGTAATGGTAAGCAGCACACCACATCCAAGAGCTGCTGCCTGCTCATGCGCTCCTCAGAAGGCACGCACGACAGGTACTGCCACATCTCACCTGACACGTGGGCTACTCTCAGGACCATCTCGCTGTTTAACACCATTCTTCCACTGATCGATCTGTGTTTCAGCTCTTCGGTTTGCCTGTGCGCCTGTGCCGTGCTGCTGTCGTGTCCGCTTCTGTTTTGACATTGGTGCCGCTTCAATGATTTAATTAAGGTAAAATTGCACAAACTTCCTTTGCTTTTAATCGATATTGCACCTGGTTGTAACTTTTACCAAAATCACACATATTTTCCCTACATTTACCAAAGAGCAAATTGCACTCAACCTCCCTGAGGTTTGCCTCCTTATACCTATAAACAATTTTAACATTAATTGACACTCAAACCCTTCATTGAGTAATTCTTATCTTTAAAAGACTAAACTACCCCTGATCCTTAATAAATAGATAATTTCACTAAAGTCTTCATTTTTTGACAAAATGTCACTTATTTAAACGTCTTTTTATCATATTAGCAACATAAGTCCCTTATTTTTCCAAAATACATCATTTTAGTTTATTTAACCAAAATACATCATTTTAGTGTATTTAACCAAAATACTAATAGTCTACTCTAAAAATGAAAATTGATTATAAGTGAGTCATGGACAATTTCGGCCGAAAATTGGATCGAACTGACTCGTACCCACCTCTAGTTCTAACATATTTCCAATTGATTTGAGATATAGACAACTAGGGTTATTATTATTATTATTATTATTATTTTATAATTTTATAAGTACTTTTCAATATTTTTGTGAACCATTGGGTTAGAATCCAATGATTAATTTTGTAGAATATGTATACGCCTCTAGTAGTTTATTGTTAATTTGTTTTTAGATTAATTAAGTGGCTTAGTATCTCCTCCAAAAAAAAAAAACAAAAGTGGGTTAGTAATTTAAATTAGGTGAATACTTTTTAACATGTAAAATATAATGTTATTTAAGCTTTCAAGAAAAAGACTTTTAATTTATAGTGCTCTTACCAAAATATAGGTTTCGATATAGCTTATTATGTTGAACAGATCTTTTATATGTATTAAAAATAAAAATAAAGAAGGAAAACAACCCAAAAAAACCAATATGATAAATTGATGGCCATAGTATATGTTAATGCATGCCAATCGAATCCAAGAAGAGAACACAATAATAAATTATATTAAAAACATAAACCAACAAGAAGAATTTAAAGAACTATTTATGCGACTTGTATATGGAGATGCACGTTTGGGGATTGGGGATGGATATAGGTCCCCCCATCCCTATCCCCACTTTCCAAACCCTTCCCCCATCCCCCCCCCCCCATTTCCCCATTCTGGAAAAATGGGGATAAGGGTGTTTGGGGGGAGGTATATCCATCCCCATCCCCAAATCCCCATTTTTCCCGTTTTTCCCCATTTTTCCGTATCCCCCGGTTCCCCATTCCACCAAAAATTATAAATTAAGCTAAAAAAACAAACATTTCATTACAAATACAAAATAAGAATGCATTACAAATTCAACATAAAAATTTCAAATAATTCAAAGTTTCGAATCAAGACAACTTCATAAAATGAAAAATCTCCGTTCTTCAATCTCCACCCAATTCACTTAAGCCTTTGTTGCGCCACTACAATCCACAGCCTGCAAACAACAGTACAAATGTACAATATAAGAAGATGATTAAATGAAGTGAACACATGATGACATGAATTTCTAAACAAGAATCTATTATCTATCTCATTCACTTCATTATCATTGTTGAATTTCTGAACTAGTTGATAGTTTTGAAAAATCAGACCCTCAAATGAAATCAAACGAGCAAAATAAAAAATAAAAAATGAAATATCTACCTTGTTTTTGTTTTTGTTTGCTTTGAGACATGATGTGGAGATCGAAAAAAAGTAGCAGTTGGTGTCGTCGGAGAAGAAATGATCGTCGAATGGAGCAGCAGTTGGTGAAGATCTGAACTGAAACTGATCTGGAGGGAATCGACAGCTGGTCTCGTCGGAAAAGAAGTGGTCGTCGAACGGAGCAACAGTTGGTGAAGATCTAACTGAAACTGATGTAGCGAGAAGCAGCAACTGGTGTCATTGGAGAAGAAATGGTCGTCGAACGGAGCAGCAATTGGGGAAGATCTGAACTGAAACTGATCTGGAGGGAAACGACAGCTGGTCTTGTCGGAAAAGAAGTGGTCGTCGAACGAAGCAACAGTAGGTGAAGATCTGAACTGAAAATGATGTAGAGAGAAGCATCAACAAGTGTCGTCGGAGAAGGAGTGGTCGAAACGGAGAAGCAACTGGTCTCGTCGGACGGAGAAACAGCCGGTGAAGGAGTGGTCGACTGGTCCCCTACTTGTCTTTGGTCGATGGTGTGTGTTCAAACCGAATGAGACTAATTAGGTTTTAGGTTTCAAAGGTTAAAAGATTCTTTATATATGTAGGGTTTGAAAGAATAAATAAATAAGTAATATATATATATATATATATATATATATTATAATTATATTTATATAATTTTAGGAGAAATGGGGAAATGGGGATCCCCATCCCCATCCCCATTTTAAATGTAGGGGAAGTGGGGAAATGGGGATGGGTGGACCCCTCCCCATCCCCATCCCCATCCCCATCCCCATCCCCATTTTAATTTGGGGATGATTTTCATCCCCCCACATTTTCCCATTTTCCCCAAAAAAAATTCCCAAATGGGGATGGGGGTGCGGGGATTTGGGGCCCCGGGGATTTTTGTGCATCCCTACTTGTATATATAAAAGTGTGACTGGGTGAAATTTTAGTTAAATTATGACTATTGATATCATTTGTGAAGAGAATATATATAGAAATTTATTTCAACTGAAAATTAAGATCAGTACTTTATCTTTTTAGAATCTAAATTGAAAATTAAATGTTTCAATATATATATATATATATTAAATGAGTGATTGGTAATCATTGGCGGATTCTATTATAGTGGTTTACAAAAACCAATAATTAAAAATTTAAGAAAAAATCATGCTGATATAATTACATGTAACACTGTAAATTAATATACGTACATTTTTTTATTTTATTTTGATAAAATGTATGTAGAGATTCGCTATAGGCTATAGCAGTCAAATCCATTTGAGGTTATGCCAAAATGGAAATGGAAATTTGTTAAAACTAGTAGTCAGGAAAGATCAACAATATCTTGTAAAATAATAATAATTAAATTTGCTCAGAGTAATTAAGTGGTTATGCAAGTCATTAATTTCAATTTAAATTGTTTTAAAAAAATAAAATTTCTCCAAGAAAATCAAATATATAATTTTTTTTTATAAAAAGTATTCATAATCGTACTTTCAATTTATTATTTTTTTCATTATCCATTCATCAGTTTTTTTTTCATTATCCATCCGATTTTTTCTAAAAAAATTAATAACAGAAAAAAAAACTAATGGATGGATAATGGAATATATATATATATAAAATTTGTTTATTATAAAAAAAATTGCCAAAAAAATGGAAATAAAAAAATTAGTTTTTTTTATAAGAAGTATTCATAATCTCATTTTCAATTTTTTTATTCATTTTAACTTTATATTTTCCATAATCCATCAATTAGTTTTTTTTTTCTATTTTTATTTTTTTTAGAAAATATAATTTTGTAGTTAATTTATATTTATAAACCATTTTAATATTATTTATTTTTGAAACTCAATAAATAAATTGACAAGGGTAAAATTGTATTTTTATACATATAATTAGTGTTGACTGTCAGTATTTTGATCAAATGGACTAAAACGATGTTTGTATTTTAGAAAAAACAAGATACTTATGTTGCTAATATGATAAAGATGTTTAAATAAGTGACATTTTCTAAAAATAGGAATTTTAGTGAAATTACCTATTTATTAAGGATCAAAGGTGATTTAGTATTTTAAAGATAAAAATTAGTCAATATGTGGTGTGCGTGCCAATTAATGATAAAGTTGTTTCTAGGTGCACGAAGGTAAACCTCAGAGAGGTTGAGTGCAATTTTCTATTTACCAAAATCTTTTCTATAAGAGGACTATAGAGACTATAGAAGGATTAATGGTAAATTATAATTAAGTACGTACTAGTCTTTTATTTTATTTTTAAATAATAAAAAATAAAAACTGTAAATTAACTTAAAAAATTATAGTTAATTAATTTTATTATAATGAAATCTCAATATTAATAATTATTACAATAAAATAATTAATTTAAGGGTAATTTAGATATTTTAAAATTTATTATTACTCAATCTGTCAATTAACACTTCTGTCAAACCGTTAGTTGAAGGTATTATATTGAAATTTTATCAAAAGTACGATCCGATTGCATATACACTAAATTTCGGGATACTTTATTGCAATTTTCCCTATCATTAATTAATGGGAAAGTATCATTTTCCTCTATATTATGACCTATTAATAAATCTGCCCCCTATATTTTCACTAATGGCCGTTCTTCCCCCCTAAAACCAAATGTATTCACCATATTCCCACTTTATGTTAATTTCTCCATTAAAAAAGTTAATTCTCACGTTAATGACCTTTTTACCCTTCACTATAAAATGTAAATTTTTTTTTATAACAAAACATAATACAAATACATATTTGCCTTTAAAAACAATCAGATGAAAGCTACAAACTTTTCTGCAGATGATCCTTTGTTTGGCTTGTATTCATGGAACTCCAGCTCAGATTGTTGTCAATGGGAAAGGGTCATTTGTACTACTTCGGAATCTGAGTCAAGGCCTGTGATTGCTCTCTATCTTGACTCGCTGGTTTTGATGTCATTTTTCGAGGTCACCACCATCAGTTCCAGGGTCCTGACATCACTTTTTGGAGTTACAAGCTTGATGATTCTTGATCTATCATCGAATTACATTCAGGGTGAAATACCAGGCCATGTTTTTGCTAATCTCACCAAATCGGTAGATCTTGATATGAAGCAGAACAAATTCACTGGCTCCATTCCTCCTCAGGTTTTTCGGTTGAGGAGTCTTCGGTTCCTGGACATGAGCAGCAATGAACTCACCGGTGATTTGAGCAAGCAAGTGTCTTCTCTTCAAAACCTGAGGGAGTTGAGTTTGGAAGAGAATCGTTTCGGAGGAAGCATTCCTGAGGAGATTGGGAATCTCAGCAAGTTGCAGCGGTTGTCTCTTCACGGGAACAGTTTCGTAGGTGGGATTCCATCTTCACTTGTTTCTTTGAAGGAGTTGCAAGTCTTGGACCTGAGAGAGAATTCTTTGTCATTGGAGATTCCTGTTGCGATTGGTGATCATTTAACCAACTTGACTGGTGGAATCCCATCATCTTTACAGAAATTAGGCAAGCTCGAAACAATTCAATTAGAAAACAACTTGCTCTCTGGAGAAATTCCATCCTGGTTGTTTGATATCAAGACCCTGAAGAGGTTGTTTCTTGGAGGGAATAATAACCTGACCTGGAACAACAACAACAATGCAAAGATAGTGCCAAAGTTTATGCTGTCTCAATTATCAATGAAATCCTGTGGACTTTCAGGAAAGATTCCAGGCTGGATTTCCACACACCAGTCCCTTGTATTCCTGGATTTGAGTGAGAACCAGCTTCAAGGACCATTCCCGGAATGGCTTGCTGAAATGGACATTGGCAGCATATTTCTGTCAGACAATAATCTTTCGGGTTCTCTTCCACCACGTCTCTTTCAGACTCTGAGTCTATCAGTCCTCTCTCTCTCGCGCAACAATTTTTCAGGGGAGTTGCTAGAAAATGTTGGAGATGCTATTAAGTTGATGATTCTCATGCTGGCTGGAAACAATTTTTCCGGGGAGATTCCTAAATCTATAACCAAGATTTATCGCCTTCTTCTATTGGATTTCGCAAGAAATAGATTTTCAGGCAAGCCTCCAAATTTTGATCCTCAAGCATTGCTTGCTTTCATTGATTTGTCCTATAATGAATTCTCAGGTGAGATTCCAGTGAGCTTTTCCCTGGATGCTAGAATACTTGCATTAGGTAGTAATAATTTCTCAGGAAATCTGCCTCGGAACCTGACCAACCTCAGCAAACTAGAACAACTCGATATCCATGACAACGGAATCACAGGTGAATTTCAAAGGTTTCTCTCCCAAATCTCCACCCTCCAAGTTCTCAATCTTCGAAATAACTCTCTCCTCGGATTTGTTCACCTTCCCTATTGAGTTCAATGATTTGATAGTCAACTGGAAGAAGTCCAAACAAGGCCTTAAAAGCTTCAACCTGGAAATCTACTCTTTGTTAGACCTGTCAAAGAACAATCTCTCCGGGAATATACCCGTAAGTTTTGGTTATTTACAGAGTCTAGAGAGCTTGGACTTGTCACACAATCAACTGTCAGGTCTGATTCCACCAACACTAGTGAAGGTGCAACAACTTACTACTTTGGATGTCAGTAACAACAAGCTCGAGGGAAAGATTCCGGTTGGTGGCCAGATGGACACGATGAACGATCCAAACTATTATGCTAACAACACTGGGTTGTGTGGTATACAAATTCAGTTGCCATGTCCAGTAGAGCCTCCACCACCAAAGCCACAAAAGGATGAAAAGGAGGAGGCTTATTGGGTTTCATGGCAAGGAGTGGCGATTGGATACCCCATCAGCTTTCTCTTTACAGTGGTGATTCTATGGTTCTCAGGGTATTTTCAGGCAGCTCTGGCTCTAAGCCAACGGCGAAGAAGAATAAGTATTAGGCAAAACAGTTTAAGATCAGTCTTTTAATTTATGCTGTGTTTCGGAAGGCGGTGCTTGTTAATTTCTCAAAGTTTATGTTGTTCCAAAATCCAAACCAAATAATGTTTGTCTAGTGTCTACCAACTATCACCAGAATTCACGAATAATTTGTTTTTGATGAATGGATGTTAAGTAAGTGCTTTCATGCAACTGAACATTACAATCTGAAGTTGCGGGAAAGTGCAGCAAGTGATGAAACAAATCATGTATCAGAAGACTTGAAACTTGTGTGATTTTTCATAATCATATGAAGAATAGAATGTTGTTGTTCAATAAAAGAAAAGAAATAATTGTTTGACATTCATCTTACAAATGAAAAGTAACTATTTTATATACTGAGTACTTGTTCAAGAATATTTCCCATTTGAAGGATGATGAATACTTCAACCAGAAAGATAAATAGAATGAAATTGGGATCAGCAGCTGTTTTGCACTGTACGAATTTGTATAGGAAGCCGGTAGGGAAAGGTCATAGAATCGTACAAACACACCTGTTACTGAATTCGCTGTCATTGTCCGTATCTTCTGTTTCACTGTTCAGAAAACAGAAAATACAGATTAGTAGGTAGCTTCGGTCGCACAGTTCATATACTTAAGCAAAATGCAGTGTTAAATGTTTACAAGTTTACAGGCCTTTATAGAGTATTAGAAGCAGCATTTTGATACTAACAAAGCCATTACACAAAAAAGGTTTTCATCAAGCCTCTGTAGAGTATTGGCCACAGTACAAGCACTTCATCAAGCAGTCATCCAATGCATACAATTTACCATAGTATGGAAATGGTTAATTGAGCTCTTAATAGAACCAGGAATCCAGGCTCTCACTGCAGTTCAATGGTGTTTTCTTTTGCAAAACATAAAGAGGTTCACTTTCCAAATTTAATCTTAAGATTTGTCAGCTTTAAGCTCGCAATTCCCATATTTAACTTACCAAAGTCTGGAAGAGAATATATTTCTTGATAGGACTCGAGCTCTTGTGTTAAACAACCCCCCAAAAAAACTTTTCATTCATCTTTACAGTTTTTGGTATGAATCTATTAGATAGCAATATCTATACTAAGCTCTAGATGCCAGATGGGTAATCCAAATCTATAGTAACTAATTCAAAGGCTATCAAACTTTTGGACAACATAATGATCAAACACTCAAACAAAAGCAACATATCAAATCAAACAATTTTAAGACCAAAAAAAAAAGAAGAGGAAAAAGTTACCAACCTGGATTCAAATTCCCTGATCTCAACGAGTTCTTTCCCCAACAAGTCCATCCATTGCACCTTCTTCTTCTTCTGGGATTGTTCCGAATCCGAAGCCTCCTTCTTCAGGCTGCTTCTGGGACAGTTTTCACTTTCTTCTTCTCCTGCTGCTTCTTGTTGCTTCTGGCCATCTACAACACTCTCTTCCTTCTCTTCCTTGACTTGATTGGCATCTTCATCCCCAAGACCACACACAAGTTGATGATCATCTGTGAGTGAAGCAACTGTTGTAGTTGTTGAAGGGACATGTGGGCTGTTCTCCAACTTCAAGGGCCCTGGTGTGTAGATGTGAGAAGTGGGTTTGCAGAAGCAAATGAAGGAAGGACAATGAATCTTGCAAAACAAAACCCTCATGAAAAAATTAAAAATTATTACTTCTTTTGATTCGCAACTGGTTGTATCCACCACTCAGCCCATTTTATATTGTAGTCCGTAGAAACATTGATCCTCAAGGGAATTTAAGATTGAATTCCAAATTAGTGATTTTGAATCTGAAGATTGATTTTTTAAGACAGAGAAGAGAGTTCAGAAGAGACCTCTGTGTTCCTCTGTTTTTAAAAGTATGTGGGAATTGAAAAGACTCTCCTACCCTCTACTACTGAGCATTGTCAGCCATGAAAATAGGAAGAAGAAGAAGAAGCAATCAATCAAAGAGTGATTAGAAAAGAACAAAAAGAAAGAGAAAGAAGAAAGTCCTTAGCTGGAAAGGTCTTTAGAGGAAGATATGATAATGGTGGTAATGCTACAACATGTAGCACCAATTTGGAAATCTTGGAAGACAAAACACTACACAACCCAACTGTCAAACATTCTATCATGTAATGTAACTGTTAGTTCTTTAATAAGCAGTTTTTTTTGTAACTGCCATAAATATTTTATACCATTGTGTAGTATATTAGTATTTATTGCATTGTAATTTAAAGATACCTTTTAGATTTAAAAATGCTTTTCTTCACCAACCAACACACAACGTTTTTTTTTTCTTTTTCTCTCTTTTAGTCTTATTAAAGAGGTTTAATGGTACAGATGCCTCCTGCATTAATCACGAACTGTTGATATGTCCTCTAAATTTTTAAAATGGTCACTAAATCTCCTGAATTTTCATTTTCTTTAAGGTTGAGGTCCAAAACCTAATGTCGTCCATTTTTATGTTATGACATATTACAATGTGCTCCCCTGATTATATAGGCAATTGCATAAAACTAGAAACTATATAATAATATGTCTTAAATACCCCTCTGATCAATTTTTTTTTTTTTTGAAATAATGGTTAAATAATAATAAAATTATGATTTTAATCTTCTGAATAATTAAATGATCTTTTTTTATTTAAATATCCCTAAATATTTAATAGTAATAATAATAATAATCATAAAAACATAATAATAATAATGAATAAAATAAAATAAAAATAATAGAAATAATAACAAATAATATTAAAAATAAAATAAAATAATAATAATAATATTAGTATAGTGGTAGTAGAAGTAGTAGTAATAATAATAATAACGTTAATTAAATAATAAAAATAATAAATATTTGAAAGTCATGATTATTAAGCCATAATTATTTCAATTCCATCTCATTAGTCAGTACGTGTGTTTTGAGATTGTAGTTGATAACGTAACACATGACGGAGGTTCATGACATATTTTAATAACCAATTTATTCAAAACATTGAAGTTTCTAGATTCGAAGAAATCTGATTTTTTTTTTAAAATAAAACATGAAAAAATTAAAATTATGTTTCCAAATTTTAAGATTGGATCTCCACCATCCATTAATAACCATGACTTTCAAATAATTTAAATTTCTAAATAATTAAATTATCTTTTTTATTTATATATCCTTAAATATTTAATAATAATAATAATAGTAAAATTAATCAATAAATAATAATAATAATAATAATAATAATAATAATAATAATAAAATATTTGAAAATCATGGTTATTAATGGATGGTGGAGATCCAATCTAAAATTTTGGAAATATATATATTTTTTTAATTTTAAAAATTCAGATCTTTTCAAATCTAGAAACTTCAATATTTGAATAATTTGGTTATTAAAATATGCAATGAACCTCCGTCATATGTGTTACGTTATAACCTACAACCCCAAAACACACATAATAACTAATAGGATAGAATTATAATAATTATGACTTAATAACCATGACTTTCACATATTTATTCTTCTTCTTCTTCTTCTTCTTCTTCTTCTTCTTCTTCTTCTTCTTTATTGTTATTATTATTTTATCGTTATTATTATTACTACTACCACTACCACTATTATTATTATTTTATTATTATCGTTATTATTATTACTATTACCACTACCACTATTATTATTATTGTTATTTATTATTTATTATTATTATTATATTTATTTATTTATTTTATTTATTATTATTCTTACTATTAAATTGTTGACGCCGTTTTCTGGATGTATGGGGAAAAGTCAACAAGATTGGATTTTAGCTGTGATTTCAAAGAGAGAGAGAGAAGGAGAAAGTAATCGGAGGCGCAAGTTTTAAGTGATAAAACTCCGATGACCGGAGAAACGTCCACGGGCGGCTGAATAATCAACCAAGCCAAAATTCACTATTGAAAAGATTTACAACTCTCGATCTCTCTTTCTCTCTCTGTATTTTTCTATATGTTTTCTGTGTGTCTTTTGTGACGAGATTATGGGTCTATTTATATGTTCATAGACTAATCCTTTTTGTACAAGTAATAAAAGATCTTTGTATTTAACTATGATTGGTTACTTCTTCGAAGTAGTCTGTCTTTCTTGTTTCGGAGACTTGTATTGAGATCGAATGAAACTCTAGTTATGTAGTCCAGTTAGGACTTATTTCCTTATAAAAACGTAATTTTTTTGAAGAAATAAAATTTTTGTCTGTTTTGGAACCCTTTCTGTTTGGTATTCTATTCTTCTTGGAATTCTTCTTTGATATGGATATCTTTGCGTATTTTAACGATTTTTGACTCGTGTGAGCTACGCGCTGGGGTTTTTATTCTATTTTCTTCGTGTTTGTCCTGAGTAGAACATGATATTAGCTGATCCCGGATGACGTCATCTGATCCCGAGTAGAAAATGTCATCAACTAGCCCCGAGCATCGTTAACTGACCCCGAGTAGCATATGACGTCAGTTGACCCCGAGTAGGTTTTGTTCAATACTTGTTTATTAGGGGCTTCTCTTATTTGGTGATGTCTTGTAGGATATTTTCTGAATGCTTATTCGGATGTCCACCTGACAATTTTATCCTCTTTGTCAATGACGTGTAGGTCTGATAACATTTACATACGACAATACCCCCTTAGAATATTTTTACCGAACAGGGTTTCGTTCCGGGCAAAAGTATTTTAATCAACCCTTAAATTTTTCGTCTGTAATGCCAGGGTAAACGTCTTGTCATAATGGCGTGTCTTAATGGTGACCATGTAAATTCAATTTACCTCATCACGCGAGATCTCAATGATTGCGACGTTTTGGAGTTCTGATGGCCTTAGCCAGTTCTTCTCTTAACATGTGTTCTCTACCGCTTCATTTCTCGATGCCATTTATGAGAAACGACCTACGCGTCTCCTAATGCGCCCCTACGTCATCAAATCTGTCATTGATTTTCTCGCCTTGAGATCCTAGGGTTTCGTGCTATTACCCCTTTAAATTCTCCACTGAGGAGTTGCATTGATTCATTCTCAAAGACTCAAACCAGAAGTTTTTCCAGTCCAGATTTCTTTACACAGAAAATCGCTAGTCTCCGTTGAAGATTTTACGTCAGATTTCTTCATTCAAGTTTAGTTTTAATGAATCCGTCTTTCCGTCATCGACTTTTTACTATAGCTCTCGAGACGCTTGATCGTGGGGATTTTCAACTGGTATCTTACGCTCGAAGATTATTAGGGGAAATCCCCCCGGATGAACCTTCTTTTTTAGAAGTCGACGTTTCTGGGCTTTACCCTGACGTCCATTTTAGTTTTGTATCCAATTCTGATTCTGATTCTGATTCATCTAGTTCTGAATCTGTCATTTCTAATCACGGGTACCACTTCGATCAAGGATGGGAAAACATCAAAGTAAAAGCGAAGTTCATAAGCACAACTCGGGCAACTTCCAGATCAGGGAGCAGATTATTAATGAGAAGGATGTTGAAGAGGAGTTCAGAAAATCTCGTCTTTCTTTCTCTGTTGATCGCTTGAGTGGGTTTGACGCCGAGCCAAAAAATGTCGGGGTAGAAGAGATCGGTAAGTATCATGCCCGATTCAATTTGGATAATTCAGTTACTCTGGTTCCTGCTGGTGATAGAGCTGCGTGGAACCCTCCCCCTGCCATGGTGGCAATCTATGGGTCCATGCTTTGTTACGGCGTTACTCTTCCTCTGCAGCCGTTCATTGCCCGGTTTCTGGCTGAAGCGGGGATCGCTCCAACTCAATTGGCCCCGACTAGCTACAAGATCTTGATGTGTATGTGGCACATGTGGAGCCAAATGAACCTGTCGCCGCCTTCCCAGAATGAAATCAGGCACTTTTACAAGCTAAGGCAGTCTGGTAAGTCAGGGACTTACTTCCTCATGTCTAACCCGCCTGATTGCTGGGTCCCCAAAGGGAAAAAGGTGAATCGAGGAGTTGACACCTTTGATGATGCCAAGAAGAGGGGCTTTGTTTGGGGATTTTCTTCGTCCAACAAGTACTGGAAGAACAGCTGGTTTTTTACTGGATGAAATCTAGGTCTTGAAGTCACTCTCTCGGCTGGGGAAACTCGAAGGGTGTTGAAAGTTCCCCATTTTTTCTTTTACCCCGAGGTATGGAACAAGAAAAAACTTGAATTCAGCGATACTGAGCTGACCAGGCTTGCTCGGGCAGCAGTTCGCACTTTGGAGAATAGAAGCAAGACTTACCTTTTCAATGAGAAAAAGATGATAGAATTTGGCTTCTTTAGCCAGATTTTAGGTTACCGCAGGCGATGCAAGTGATCTTTGTACCCTTTTTTTTGTATATATATATATATTCTGACGCGATTCCCCTTTTTCTTCTAAGTGTATGACTTGGACATCGTCTGCGACCTTCAAGTGAAGTCGATTATTCTAGCGAGCAAAAAAAAAGCTTATCGTCAGGGCGATGAGGACATTGCCCAGCTGAGTCAGATGAGGACCCTGATGAGGCTGACGAGCAGATTCCCGGAAGTGTCCCCGAGGAAGTCATCCGGCCTACCATAGGGGAGTAAAGTGACCCAAGTGGCCATACTCTGGAGTTGCCTGAAGACGGAGGGAGGCAAAACGGTGGTCTTGGCGAAGGGCCTGGTGAGTCAAGCTTCTCGGTTGAGGTCCCTGTCGAGCATTTGAATACCGGGGATGGAGATAAAAACTCTGATGGTCAAGTGAATCTCGATCCTAACTTTCTTGGATTCTTTCGAGACGATGATCTGGAAGACCCTTCGACTGATCTCAGCTTCCACCGTACTCGGGCTGAGAAACGGAAAGCAGTCGACTCCCATACTCGCCCTCATAAGGTCCCTCGAGTAGTTTTATTTGTTGAATCAAGTGATGAAGATGCTGAGGCTGAAATTTCCCCAAACGTTCATGTAGAAGCATCAGCAGGGGTGGAAACTTCTTGTCCGGACAATGACTCCTTACCTCTTGAGGCTGAAAATGCTAGAGCTGAACCCTCGGAAGGCCCTTCCTATCATTCTTCTCAGGATATGTTACGGGCGATGTCATTCGGTCGGGCTTTCATCGGGGATGACCATTCGAGCCACCTCATGGACGCTTATTCGACGAGTCGTCTTCAGAATATTTTCAACGACGCTTCTTATGTAAGTTATTCCCAACTCTTCAATCGTCTTGCTTGTTCGCCAGATCTTTAATTTTGTTTCCTTGTAGATGGTGGCCGAGTTCGCTGAGCTGGTTCAGACGCAACAACATCAGGCTGATCGAATAAGGCGTCTCGAGGCTCAGCTGAAAGAAAGTGAGGATAGTCGTGCTCGGGTCGAATCAGCTTATCAAAAGGAGGTTGGGTCCGCCCAAGTATTTGCTGACCACTGTTTGGCAAAGCAAGTAGCGGCCGAGGAAAGAGCTTCTTTGGCAGAGGAGAAGGCTAAGTCACTACAGAACTTGTTGTCTTCTGCCTAGGAATCAATGCTTAAAGCCGAACAGGAGGCGGAGTAGTCCAAGTCGGCATATGAACAGAAGATCGAGGACTTGATTCGCCAAGCTTTGATAGTCGAGTCCCTATCCAAAGAGGCCAGGTTGGAACTCGAAGTCCAGGGGGTTGACCGTTTTAAGAGATCCCCTGCTTAGATGCCTTTCTCCTTCGGGAATTTCTACGAGGGCTAGTTTGAGCTGGCGAGTTTTTTAAGGTCAAGAATCGGACAATTGAAAAAGCCCGAACCAACTGGGAGTTGTCAATCAAGAATCACGTGGATCAGTCCCTGGAATCTCTTCGGACTCAAATGAAGGAGTGAAGAGCTTATTACCGTAGTCGAGGCAAAGAGCTCCATCCCATGCATTTGGAGGTTCCATCCGAGCACTCCCTCACAACCTTTTACGCTAATCAGGAGTCGATCATGGAAGGTGTGGTGCCTGATGTCGGACCGATCCCGGGAGAAGATTACAGTAAATGGATGGATGATTCTGTCGATATGATTGCTTGACCTTCCAATGAAAGTCTGCTCCGTGAATACGAAATGGTACCTGACCCGAGTATCGGCAATAGTTCTAAATCCTCCTGAACACCTTGATTTATTTTGTAGAAATTTCATTTTTGTAACGATTCTGTAACGATTCTTTGTAACGATTCTGTAACAATTCTTTGTAAAGATTTATCAATGAAATTCTGAGTTCAACTGTTATTCTAAAAACCGTGTGGTTTGATCTGATTCGTTCAAGAAATTTCACCATCTTTTTTTTAACTTGATTCAATTGTTGCCGAGTATCTTATTAAACCGGCTATTGGAATATTTATACCAAGTATCTTATTAAACTGGCTATTTCTGATGTTCGGGTAACTTCACCAAGTATCTTATTAAACTTGTTTCGTTACCCGAATAATTTTTAACGCCAAGTATCTTATTAAACTGGTTGTTTCTGATGTTCGTGTAACTTCACCAAATATCTTATTAAGCTCGTTTCGTTACCCGAATAATTTGTAACACCAAGTATCTTATTAAACTGGCTGATTCTGATTTTCAGGTAACTTCACCAAGTATCTTATTAAACTTGTTTCGTTACCCGAATAATTTTTAACGCCAAGTATCTTATTAAACTGACTAATATTATTAACCGAGTTATCTTAAAACAGAAGTAGATTTATACTTGTGTTTCATACTCGGTTGCTACCCAAACATTACATCAAGGCTCACCATGATCATATGTTCAAGTCCTTACACATTATCGAGGACGTCTCTCCAGTTTTTCTATGCAAGGGTTTACCGAATCGTTAAGCTTTTCGAACCGCTTAACATAGCTACACATTTCACCAGAATTTTTTTCGATAGCATCCCAAGCTTTTCCAGAATATGGTGTATCGAGTTTGACTTTTTGCTAAGGTCAATTGACCTTGCTCGACTGGCATGCTTCTTCGAGCTTCTCTGCCCATTCGGGAATCAATGGCCCTGAGTATTCTATTTGCATGTTCTTATTATCATGCTCGTCTTTCATATGTTCTTATTATCATATGCTTTATTTTTCGGAACTCCCGAGTTTGACTTTTATTTATAACTGCAAAACCAACAAAAATTTAAATTCCAAAACTAAAATTGTCCTTACTAAAGGAAACAAAATAATTTAAGGATAAAAATCTTCAGATATTGGGCATTGCATGGTCGGGGTAAAACTCCTCCATTGGGTCGTGCAATCCAATATGCTCCATGGCCAGCTATTCTTTCGATTTTGTATGGGCCTTCCCACTTATCGACCAGGGAACCTGCAACTTTATTTTTTGTATTCAATGACACCTTTCTGAGTACCAGGTCTCCTAGTTGGAATTTTCTGACCCGAACATGAGAGTTGTAGTGGCGAGCTACTCTTTACTGATATGCCATATTTCGTATTTGGGACTTCTCCCTTTTCTTTTCTTTTCTAGCTCATCCAGACTTTGTAACAGCATGTCAACATTATGCTCTTCATTATATAGCATGACCTGGGGTGATGCATATGACGTTTCTACGAGAATAACAGCTTCTGTTCCAAACGCTAAAGTGAATGGAGTCTCTCGTGTTGAAGTTTTTGCTATCGTCCGATACGTCCATAATACTTAGGGAAGCTTTTCAACCCAACTTCCTTTATTGGCATCCAACTTTTCTTTGAGTGTATGCTTGATGATTTTGTTTACTGCTTCAGTTTTCCCGTTTGTTTGAGGATGGGCAGGTGTGGCATAGTAATTGATAATTTTGTACTCCTTGCACAACTGTCTGAATTTCAGGTTATCAAACTGGGTGCCGTTATCAGTGATGATAGTGTTTGGGACTCCAAACCTGTAGAGGATATTCTTTTTCACAAAATTTATGGTATTTTCTTATGTGATATGCATTAATGCTTCAGCTTCTGCCCACTTCGTGAAGTAGTCAACGGCTACTATGACATACTTCGCTCTACCCCCTGTCCCATCAGGCATTGGGCCGATTAAATCCAAACCCCACATGGCAAATGACCATGGGGATGTGAGGTTTTTGAGTTGTTTAGGGGGTTTTTGGATATCATTAGCAATCTTTTGGCAAGTATTGCAACTCTCCGAACATCGTTGTGCATTTACGAATAAAGTAGGCCAATAATAATCTTGCCTGAGTACCTTGTGTGCTAAACTTTTACCCCCAGTATGGTTTTCGTAAATTCCCCCGTGGATTTCCTGTAATATCTGACATGCATCTTCCTCTGACACACATCTTTGAAGTGTTCGGGAAAATCCTCTTCTGTATAGTTCTCCTCCGACCAATGTGTACCTTGCTGATAGATACCTAATTCGTTTTGCTTGTAGAGGATCTTCCGGGAGCACGCCTTCTTCCATGAACCTTTTCAGCTGGGTCATCCAACCGTCTGACGGTGTTTGGATTTCTAAAATTTTAAAGTTTTTTGGCTCAACTATGCTCGATTTGAAGAGATGTGCAACTGGAATAGTTTTTGGCCTGATTGTGGTTGTTGCTGACTCTAGTTTGGATAAAGCGTCTGCCTTTTCATTTTCCTCCCTGGGGATCTGGGTGATTCTATATTCTTTGAATTTCTGGAGGAGTTATTTTACAATGTCATGATAGGCTATCATGCCTTCATATCTGGTTTGGTATTCGTCCAGCACTTGATTGACAACTACCTGTGAATCGTTAAATATCTTGACTTCATCTGCTCCGAGAGCTATGCAGACTCTGAGTCCAGCTAGTAGCGCCTCGTACTCGACTTGATTATCGGTTTCTTTGAAGTCAAACCTCATGGCATATTCGACATCATCTTCTTCCGAAGTACATACTACTATCCCTGCCCCATGCCGTGAGTGTTTGAAGAGCCATCAACATGTAATTTCCATGGGAAATTTTTATCCAACATCTTTTTTTGCTTCCAGGTTTGGTTCTGTGAACTCTGCTATAAAATCTACCACTGCTTGTCCTTTGAGAGATGTCCTGGGGACGTAGTGGATATCGAATTCACATAGCTCAATTTCCATTTGGTTAGTCTTTCTGAAATCTCTGGCTTTTGTAAAATTTACTTCAATGGGCAGTTAGTGAGAACTTGGATTGTATAAGACTGAAAGTATGACCTTAGCTTTCTTGCTGCCGAAACCAATGCTAGGGTCATTTTTTCTGCCTGTGAATATCTGGTCTCGGCTGGTAAAAGTGTCTTGCTGGTATAATACACTGGCTTTTGTACTCCATCTTCTGTTAAGTTCTGTAATTGATAATTATAAATGGAGTATCTCTCCCATTTGTGGTTTCGAGAGGATGAGAGCCTGCCCTAGGTACTCTTTAATTTTTAAGAATGCCTGTTCACACTCTTTGTTCCATTCGAGTCCTTTTTCCTTTTTAATTACTCTGAAAAAGGGTGCGCATCTGTCTGTGGCCTTTGAGATGAATCTACCCAAGGAAGCTAAACATCCTGTTAAGTGCTGGACTTCTTTTAGTGTCCTTGGTGAGGTCATTCTCTACAGGGCTTGGATCTTTTTAGGATTGACTTCGATTACAGTTTGGTGAACTTGGAAACCCAGGAACTTTCCTAAAGGAACTCTGAATAAACACTTGTTCAGATTCAGCTTCAGCTTCATTTGGTATTTCCTCAAAACATCAAATGTCTCTCGCAGGTCTGAGGTATACTTGTCTGCCGAGATGCTCTTGGTCAGCATGTCATCAATGTATACTTCCATGCTGCTTCCTATTTATCGTGCGAAGATTCTGTTGACCAGCATTTGATATGTTGCCCCTGTATTTTTTAATCTGAAGGGCATCACTGTGTAACAGTACAAGCCCTGATCGGTTGTGAACGCTGTTTTTTCTTCGTCCGTCTTGTTCATCCGGATTTGGTTATATCCCGAGTATGCGTCCATGAAACTGAGCAATTCATGGCCTGATGTAGCATCCACCAGTTGGTCTATCCTTGAGAGTGGAAAACTGTCTTTTGGGAATGCTTTATTCAAATCTGTGAAATCTATGCACATTCTCCATTGTCCATTTTTCTTTTGGATGAGGACTACATTAGCTACCCATTGAGGGTAGTTGATCTCTCAAATCGACCCTACAACGAGTAGCTTTTCCACTTCCTGTTTGATTGCCTGACTTCTCTCGAGATTGAATGACCTTCTCTTTTGTATCACTGGTTTTGCATTCGGGTCTACTGAGAGATGATGAGATATTATTCGTGCGTCTATCCCGACCATGTCTTCATGACTCAAGACGAACACATCCTTGTATTATTTAAGCAGATCAGTGAGGCTTTGTTTGACTTTACCTTCCAAATTGGCCCCGATCTTGACCTTCTTATCTGGTTCATCTTCTTTCAAGATAATTTCTTTGACCGATTCATTTTTGGACTCATTCGAATCTTCCCTTGGATCAAATTCGAATGATAGTGACTTTTTATCCTAACTCTGCTGCGTTATAGTGCATACCTGTTCACCATCATTTATGTCTTTGTATACTGATATGTTGGCTTTTCGGGCCACCTCTTGGGACCCCTTGACTTCACTGACCCCCTGTTCGGTCGGGAATTTGATCATCAATGTATAAGTGGCTGTTACGGCCCTAGTTTTATTCAAGAATGGCAGACCCAACAACGTATTATACTGCCAATTGTCTAAGTCTACCACCACGAAGTCGAGCAATACAGTTCTCTGACACGGTGCCACTCCAATATTTACGGGTAGCTTTACCGTCCCGAGTGACCTGACCTCAATTCCTCCTAATCCTCTGAGTGAGGTATGAAAAGGCTGTAGATCCTTTCGGTCCAACCTGAGTTGATCGTAGACGGCTACATTGAGAATGTCTGCCGAACTTCCATTATCTATCAGGATTCTTCTGACTTTCAGATGACCAATCCGGGCACTTATGACCAGGGCGTCATTTGGCCGAACATCCACCCTATGTGAGTCTGCTTCTGTGAATATTATTGAGTCCCATCCTTCCTTTACCCTTTTCGGGTCTGATTAGACCGAGTTGACGTCAAAGTTCTGTCTTAACTCCATTGCTTCTCTGATTTCCTATGTTCGCTCTCGGTTACTTCTCCCAGTGGACGGTCCTCCAAAGATTGTTTGTATTACTTCATTGGCCTTTGGGCTGACCCTTTGATTTCGACCAGAGCTGTGATCGGCCTTGATCTCTTTCTTTGTCTCTGACTTTTCATCCATTTTCAAGATTATATCCTGAAGGTGTCCTTCCCGAATGAAGGTTTCTATGTAATCTCTGAGCTGGTAACATTTGGAAGTCTCATGACCGGTTTCATTATGGAATCTACAGTATTTGGTTGTATCTGGCCATACAAACTGAGACTGTTTGCGTGGCTCTTTTACCAGATTTTTCTCTTCTAGTATGGCCAGGATTTCCTCCTGCTTTTTCCGAAGAGGGGTGTAGTTGACGCATCTACCTCGCAATTTCTCCGTGATCTTTTCGGCATTATGCTCGTTTCCCCCGTCCTTATTTTTTTCTTTGTTGTTTCCTTTCTGTTTTCCCTTTTGGTTCTGCACCTTGGACTCGATGTTCTTTTCGGGTTTTCCTCAATGCATATAGCATCCTCCCGTGGCTAATTCTTTTTCTTCGGCTCCTCCCGCCATGTCCATCATATCTGAATATCTGGTTAGACGGGTTCTTCTTAAGTCAAAAGATAGCCGTCCATTCTGTAGATTGTTGATGAATGCAACAATTATCGTTTCGTCGTTTGCACTATCGATTTCTGATACTGCTTGGCCAAATCTCCCTAGGTATTTCTTCAACGACTCATCTTTTCTTTGTTTTATCTAAGAAAGGTAAGCCACTGATTTTTTCCTGTGAACGTTACTCAGAAATTGCCTTGAGAAACTCTTATTTAGTTCACTGAAGCTTCTGATGCTCGCTGGAGGCAATCTCCCGAACCATCTTGAGCCCGTGTCTCCTAGAGTTTGTGGAAAGTTGAGGCATAGTAAGGGATTATTGTGGGCAAACTGGGCCATATCACTTTTATAGCCTCTGACGTGTTCTTTAGGGTCTGTATCCTTATTGAACTGCTCCACGTGCGGTATCCTGAATCTTTATGGTAATGAAGTCCGCAAGATTTCCCTAGTGAATGGACTGTCAGAATCTTCATAAGAAAAATCGTTGTACAGATAACGTCTGACCAGTGCGTCTATTTGAAGCCTATTGTTTTCGACTTCTCGAGTTAGGCTCTGAATTACGACATCTCTGTCTCCCACCAGACTTCCATGATGGTTAAATCTCTGGGTGATTGTCATTTCTCTCTCTGGCTCTTCACTTTGATACCGAGTTTCATGGGTTGATTCTTACAGGCGTATGGTTCTGTGATGGCGTTTAGGATGGTACCAATCACTATCTTTTGATGACGACCAATCCCTATGTCGGTCATGCTTGTAGTGTCTTACACGGGATATATGATCATGGTTCTACCTCTGGCGTGGTTGTTCCTCTTCGGGTGTTTCACGTTCAGCCTGATTAATTGGAACAGAGTTCATTTCGGATTCCGGTGCATTTAGTTCTGGCTTCACTACAACCGAACGAAGCCTTGTAGGTGTGAGGTTAGGAGGTTATGCTTCTTTTGTAACTAGTAGATTAACTCCTTCCTTTGCTGCGTCTGCCACCAACTGTTACAGCGCCTCGCGGAAGCATCGTGTTAGGTCTTCGCTGGTCGAAGGGATTTGTTGAATTCCTACCAGGGATGTTGGTTGGTTCTTAGTGGTTGCGGCGAGATCTCGTGAACTACTGCCAATATGGACATTATCTGGAGATTTTTGGATATCCCTATGACTGTTTCCGCTTCCCGCCATTACCTTTAATCAAATCGAAGGTTCATGCCCCTCATTCTAGCGCCAATTGTTGACGTCGTTTTCTGGATGTATGGGGAAAAGTCAACAAGATTGGATTTTAGCTGTGATTTCAAAGAGAGAGAGAAGGAGAAAGTAATCGGATGCACAAGTTTTACGTGGTAAAACTCCGATGACTGAAGAAATGTCCACGGGTGGCTGAATAATCAACCAAGCCAAAATCCATTATTGAAAACATTTACAACTCTCGATATCTTTTTTTCTCTCTGTATTTTTCTATATGTTTTCTGTGTGTCTTTTATGACTAGATTATGGGTCTATTTATATGTTCATAGAACCCTAATACTCTTTGTACAAGTAATAAAAGATATTTGTATTTAACTATGATTGGTTACTTGTTTGAAGTAGTTTGTCTTTCTTGTTTCGGAGACTTGTATTGAGATCGAATGTGACTCTAGTGATGTAGTCCAGTTAGAACTTATTACCTTATAAAAGCGTAGTCTTTTTGAAAAAATAAAATTGTTGCCTGTTTTGGAACCCTTTCTGTTTGGTATTTTATTCTTCTTGAAATTCTTATTTGATATGGATATCTTCACGTATTTTAACGACTCTTGACTTGTGTGAGCTACACGCTGGGGTTTTTATTTTGTTTTTTTCATGTTTGTCCAAAGTAGAATATGATATTAGCTGGTCCCGGATGACGTCATCTGATCCCGAGTAGAAAATGTCATCAACAAGCCCCAACCATCGTTAACTGACCCCGAGTAGTATATGACGTCAGTTGACCCCGAGTAGATTTTGTTCAATACTTGTTTGTTCGGGCTTCTCTTCTTTGGTGATGTCTTGTAGGATATTTTCTGAATGCTTATTCGGATGTCCACCTGACAATTTTATCCTCTTTGTCAATGACGTGTATGTCTGATAAAATTTACATACGATATAAATATTTAGAGATTTTTAAATAAAAAAGATCATTTAATTATTCAGAAGATTAAATTCAGAATTTTATTATTATTTTACCATTATTTCAATTTTTTTTTTTAAAATTAATTTTTAAAATTTGGTCAAATGGCTATTTAAGACATTATTATATAGTTTCGGGTTTATACAATTATCTATATAATCAGGGAAACATATTGTAATATGCCATAAAAGAAAAGTGGACGGTGTTAGACTTTGGATCTCTATTGTAAAGAAAATGAGAGTTCAAAGAGTTTAGTGATCATTTTAAGAATTCAGGAGGTATATCAGCAGTTCGCGATTAATTCAGAGGGTATCCGTACCATTAAGTATTAAAGAAGATAAAGTTGAAGATGATGGTTTTGTACACCGAGCTTGCCTCATGTAAAGATGCACACAAAACAATAATCACATTATATAATTTATGAAAACACTATCAATTTCAAGAGTAAACAAGTAATGATAGTCATATTTTACAAAGAACTCTTAATTGAGTAATGTATATATATAATTTTGATTTATAAGGAGATTATTAATTTATTTGTCAAGTGACACCTATGCGTGTTGTTTTATTTTTAAATATATTATCTTATAAATTTAACAAATTATTAATTTACCATATTTGTCCCAAGTCTAGACTGGCCAAAAATATTATTTAATCAAAGTTATTATTTATCAAGTATTAATTTATCAATGTTATACTGTATATGAATTTATATGAATTTTAAGTGCATTATATTTTAAGTTTTAATCTTTTTTTTTGTATTGTATGTTTAAATTAAAGTGTACATTTCAATTTAAGCATATTTTTAAATTTAATTGAATATTGAAATTTAAATTCATATCCTAAAATTTAATTGTATTGTAAAATTTAAATGGTAAATGGTTTGAATATTCTTTTTTGGTTAAATGAAATGAGTCTATTTAGGTCGGGTATGAGTCATCCCGTCCAAACGGGTTCGGTATGGGAGAGAAATCTAAAACTCGTTCAGAGCATAGGTTGTGTATGGAGCTCTTTCCCCCAATCGAATTGCAAGTTTGGGGCATGCTGATTCGACCCTGATCTGATTTGTTGTCATCCTTAACCAAGATATAGTGAGATCGAACACTATAAGCATAGTTCGAATATCTATTTTCATAATTGAAAGAAATCGGCTCTCAACATTAGGAGAGGTCTCCCTATGTTTATTGTGGTTTTTTAAGCAATGGTTGGGCAATATATATACAACGTGTAAGGTTTGAACCTTGATGGATTGGCCGTAATTGTGAAGTCTCCGGTCATCAAGGCATAGGTCATTACTAGTCTCATTTTTTTTTTAATACAGGTCTCAAGTGAGTTTTATTTGTTGGGAAAGATTTAATTAAATGTTTTAATAAGTTTATGGTCAATGGCATAGTTTTAAAATGAGTAAAGACTTTGGCAAAAAAAAAAAAAACAACATTAAAAAAAAAGCTCAAAATGTTTATTTGTTTCACATCATATGCAATTGATCATTCACCAAATCATCATTGATTGAGACGACCAAAAAATGTTTCAGAGCCTCAAAAAAACGTTTTAAGTTATGAAAAATATTTGATCTGTTAAAGGGTCAAAGGTCCATTTGGGTTCAAGTCATTGTCACTTTTTCGTCAATTTTTACTGTTTTAATTTTTGTTTTTCCTTATAGAATTTATTCATCAATTGGGTGAGTACAAGTGTACAATTATTCTATGCCATTAAAAGCTTCTAAGTTTTGTCAAAGAATTTGTGATGATTTAAGACAACGCAAACTATAGATATATGAAAAAGAAAATAATTAGGGATTCAATCTTTAAAAAGAGTTATGCTATCCCAAATTTGATTCCCTGTTATTCCTTCTATGCTAGGAAATTGGATGCCATTCTTCCTTAATAAAAGGTCCAACTTGGAAGCTTTTGATTGGCATAAACTTTCTTTTTTTCTTTTCTTTCCTTACTTTCACTTTTGGGTGAAAAGAATTTGATGGATTGTTATATAATTCAACCTTTATTTTTCTAATAAAATTGGACCGACCTATGGAAAAAACATCACAAGCGATTAGAGGCCGAAAAACCCCTAAACAGTATCTATATATAGAATAAAAGAAAAGTAAAGAGCGACAAAAAGCAACAAAGCACAAAGAACAAGAGGAAACCAACCCTAGACAAAAAGAGGCACACAGACCACACCAAAAAGAAAAAGAAAGTATCAAGAAAAACAAAAAGACTCTCAACCCATGCAATCAAGGCCAATTAAAGAAGAACAGGACGACGTGGTAGAGAACCACCAAGAATCAACCTAAAGCTCCAAAACATGTTTAGAAAGAGCATCTACAATCTGATTCCCCACCCTGAAAATATGGAAAACCTGAAAATCCATCTGCGAGATCTGAAAGATACAGTGTTGCCACACCTGACAAACCCTTCAAGGAACCATCTCAGAACGAGAAGAAAGAAGTTGAACCACATAAGAAGAGTCGCTCTCAAGCCAGATCCGATGTCACCCATACTTCCAAGCAAAAATAACGGCCAAAGAGGCCACCAGAAGCTCGGTCTCAAATGCGAAAACCGAGGAATAGCAAAACAACCCCTCATAAAGGCTCTATAGTTTCGAAAGATACCACCACAACCACCAACCCCCAGAGATCTCATAGTAGCACCGTCTGTATTCATTTTGATCCAGCCAGGAGCCAAAGGCGACCAAACCACACTCTTGATCACCGGGGCTTTAAAAGAGTGAACCTGAAGACTAATGGGTCGTTTGTTTTTTTCACTTAAAACTTAATGAGTCTGAATCATAATTATTAAGTTGTTTTGTTTGTTTTTCTAAGTGGTCAAACAACATAAAAATCCTAAAAAACAACTTAAAATAAAAAGTAAAAAATCTTGACTTTTCACTTAATTGCAAATCACTGAATTGCATTAAATACAATCCAAAATCTTTTCTTTCGATATTATCCTTCTATATATAACATGTTTCCAATTTCATCATAATTATATATGGTATATAAATATTTTATTTTAATATATTGCTTATTTTAAATAGTTTAAAAAAAAAAACTATAATCACTTCTCATATTGATGTTTAATATTAATACTTTATTTTAATATTAGGGTGATGTGTGTGTGTATATATATATATATATATATATATATATATATATATATATATATATTATAGTGTTTTGTGTGAGTTTTTACTTCTACCCCTTTCATTTTTTTTAAATATTTTCTTTTCTTAATAAAAATGAAGTTTATTTATAATCGAAAAAGATCATGATCATATGTGTTTATATATAATTATTGTTTTTGGATTGTTTTTATTTCATAAAATATGTATAATTGTTTAACATAGATATAAATGTAAAATTACTTATTTTTAGACAATTTTACTTTTATAAAACAAATGTGTTGACAGTACATTCAGATGCGAGAAAAAAAAACATGTCATTCAGATTCAAATTTCAGTCTCTATTCAGTCTTCAGAAAAATTCAGGACTATTCAATATTCAGTCAAAAATATAAACGACCCCTAAATCAACAAAGAATCAAATCCAAGCCGTTAGCCTATGAAACCTCATGACAAACTAGAGAGAGAACGAATATAAAGTCTACTGACTTCCCTTCAATGATCCATTGATTATGAAACAACTTTACCATTAATTTACAATAACCTCATTTGCTGTCAAAGAGGGTCAAACTTGACAAGAATAAGGGTATTTTGGTGAAATAGAATAACAGTATAGGATGTTATTGTCGATTAATGATAAAGTTATTTTCGATTAAGAAAATGCAAACCTCGAAAAAATTGGTTGTAATTTACTCAATAAAAAAAAAATGTGGGCAATTTTTTGACATGGACGATGATGACATGACACAAATTTAGAAGCTTTTTTTTTTGAAACAAAATTTAGAAGCATTTTATTGATTAAGATTAAAAACATTTACCAACATCCACTGGTTTATTCCTTTCTTTCATCCCTCACACATGAAAATCACATTGAACAATGCTTTTGTTCTAGTATATATTCTTCGTGCATAACGTTTTTTTTTTTTTGGAATGATTACTTGTCAAAGTAAACCAAAAAAAAAATAAAATACTAATTACAATATTTCATTGAAATAAATACAAAACACCTCCAACATATGAAAATATTTATAGCATTATCAAGTTTGATTAAAAAAGATTTCAAAAATTAAATGACATTTTTTAGGGGCGATATTTCAACATTATCACTGCTTTACTAACTTATGTTTAAAAAACATCTTTTATGGTGAACGAATAAAAATACCCCCAATAATTGTTCCACATCAGATTTCTTTCATTCAGTTTACACTGACAGTTGTGAAGTAGAGAAAGAAAGTCCCGTTGAAACTCAATCAATCACTCGAACGGTGACAGGATGGCACTACGCAGACGCATTCGGTGGCCGAGCTCGAAATATAATTACAGAAGGCTCAGAGCCTTTAGTAAAAGTCTCGGAGTCTTATGTAAAAGGTTTGTAGCCTTATGTAAAAGGCACATACACAGTTTCATTGGCAAACATAAGGCTATGAAAAATGCTCAGACATAACTTCACAAATTCTCGAAGACTTTACTAAAAGGCTCAGAGCCTTATGTCAAAGGCATAGACACAGTTTCATTGACAAACATAAAGGCTATGGAAAAGACTCAGACATAACTTCACAAATTCTCGGAGACTTTACTAAAATGCTCGGAGACTTTACAAAACGACTCGTATAGAGCTTACAAAGGCTCAGAGATTCAAAATTCATATATTCAAACTTCAAAAAACCAGATTCAGAAATCACAAGGAACTAATAAAGTATTACAAGACTTAGAAATGCATGATAAAAAAGAAGTATTTCATAAATATATTACTTTGTTGTGTTGATGAACGTCGAGTTTTTCTAAGTTGAAGAAGAGCGTTTTAGGAGATTTCAATTTAAAAAAAAAAATAGTGTAGAGAGAGATGAGTTATTCAGTTGATCAATGTTCCAAGTATACAGATGAAACTACAGATAGAATTAAAAAATGAATATTTAAAGGCAATTTTGGTAGTTCACCATAATAGATATCTTTTAAATTTAACTTATTAGTACAGTGACTTGAGTATAATACACCTTAACAAATATGACATTTCTCATCATTTTCAAATTAAAAAAATATGTTATCAAAATTATTTTCTGTAAAATAATTTCTTAAACTTGTTAATTGTGCACATAGTTTTTCATATTCATATGGTTAAACAATTTTTCAAACTACTTATATCCTCTCTCTCCATTTGAGTTTAATGAAAATTTTCTTTAATACACCCTGTTAACGGGAAATTTGCTCAATATGAGAAATTCCAACTAACACCCTCGAGACCACTACCACGGAGGTGATGGCCGGGGTCGGTACTTTTGATACCTAACCTGTTTAGATAAAAATGAATGTTTGTATAACAATAGCAAGTGGAGGCTTTATTATTGATTATTCGAGATATACAGGATTCTTTCTCTCATATGCTCACAATCTTTCTAGAACGTAGGAATGTGGTAACTTTTTGCTAGTCGAATAGTAGACATTATGGTGACCGTGTTCTGTTCACAGAATTTTGGCCCCCTCATCTCTTTCTGTTTTTTGATCTCTCCCTTGGGTTCTGTCGTCTCCCTTTTTCTTCTCTTTTTTCCCCATTCCTCTCTTATCATGCTTGACCCTATTTATATTCGGTCAAAGTAAGTTTGAATTCACTGATATCCTGCCACGATCCTATGAATCTGTTCCCTCCTTATCGAGCGGGATCCTTTATTTAAAAGTTGTTGACCCCGGGTAAATAGCGAAAACGTCGTTTTTGTTGACAAAGATAAGTTTGATTCCTTTTAGGAATCAAACTCTTGACTCACACGTATGCTGAATTAATGTTGGTTATCACATAGATATGATCCTGTATGTTCTAACGACAAGATATTTCATAGAGGTCATCAAGCTAGCTGCCTGTTGTCTCATAGAGCGAGGTAGATCCACGCTTCAGCTATGTTCTTAGAAGCCTGTGGTGAACTTTTCTCGACCCTTTGGAGCTTGATATGTCCCTATAGGCGTTCCTAGGAGGTAGCAGAGGTAGTGTAGATTTAGGCGAGATTCTTCTCTCATGCCCAGTAGGGACATCAGGCCTCTAGAGAGGTTGGTGGGCTTCTGTCTTAGGCTACAAGTCAAACCTGACCTCGGGAAGCCTTGGTCTGGAAAAGGCTCACTTTTGTTTGTGTCGGGCTTCGCTTCGAATGCTTCTTGAGCTCGACGATCTTCTCTCACTTTTACGGGGTGGTTTTGGAAACCGACCTTAGGAACCGAGGTGCCTGGCTAGGTGACATTGAGAAGCCCGGATTCCAGTGCTCACGTTTGGGCTCGACCTTATTGTGCCCAGCTTCATCCCTAATGGTTCTGAAGTCCAACCACCCTTCCCTACTCTGGTGGGGTAGCTTTATGGTCTGCCCGGGGTCTCATGAATGTTGAATTTGGGTTTTGATTTGGGCTAGAAGAGTGAAAAATTTCTCTTTGACCCCTAACCAAATTTTACTATTAACAAAAGTCCCATCTGACTTGAACACCGGGGGTAGAGTTGGGGTTGGAGTCAGATTCCCTATTTAATTGGGAAAATTTTCTGTTACAAGATAATTACTGAGAATCTCGAATGAAATCTTCTCATTAATTTATCCAATGATGTGTCAAACTTGAATTGGTGTGTTCTTCGAGGAAAATCAGCTGCGTTACGGCTCTCTCCGTGGCTCGAGGTGATCTTCTCGAGGCTATCGCCGATGTCATTACATCCTTAACCTCTATTTAAAATCAAACTCTTTACCTGTTTCTTCACACTTTCTCTCAATTTTGAATTTACAGATTTCTTTTTTCTTGCTATCCTCTATCGATTTCCCTTTCTTCTCAATCCCCAAAACCTATTCTACCATGTCGAATGCCAGTCGTGACTCCATTGACTCTCTTGTCGAGGGCACGGAGGTCTCAAGTCTCGCCCATGGGAAAAGGGCTAGACGATACCTAGGAGGGGACAGCTCCCCTCCATCCCCGCGACGTCGTCGATCGAACCAGAATGTAGCCATCGGGGCTGGGTTTTCTAACTAACCGGACGATCCTCTGAACTTGGTCGACGAGGACTCCGATGAAGAGAATAGGGTTGGTGTCGCTGGAGTGGACCGGGTCACAATCGTCGGTCCTTCCCTGGAGAGACATTCTTCATATGACTTTAGGGTAATTCCAGATTCCACCGTTGACCTAAAGTCACTCGATTACCTTAGTACCAAATACGGCATCCTTGACACAGTCTCTCTCACAGTCCCTCACAGAAATTACGATGTCTAGCCCTCCCAAATGTGTACTCTCTATCCATGTCGCAGCCTTCGAGAGCGGGGTAAGGCTCCCTCTTCATCCTACCATTCATCGGGCTCTCAACTCTCTTCAGCTGGCTCCCCTCCAACTAACACCCAGTTTCTAGAGGCACCTAGTCGGCTTCCTCGTGCTATGGAGGGAGCAGTGCGAGCTAAGCAAGATAACTAGAGAGCCCGGGGCAGAGGAGCTTGCTTTTCTTTTCCAAATTAGGAGCCTGGTCAGGGTCCCTCGAGGTCAGTTTTACGCCAAGGCCAAGAACAAGTTTAATTTCATCATCCCTGGGGCTTCAAGGAAGAACCCGACCTGGACGGAAGAATGGATATTGGCTGGCAATGATTGAGGGAGCTCGATTTTTATAGGTGGGCATGAGTTCACAATTCCGACCACCTTTAATGATAAGCCATCATGGGACAGAGACTCCTTGCCCGTCGAATCTGAGATGGTGCTGAAGGCCATCCTTGGCAGGAACTACTTGAAATTGAAGTTCTCGACTGCTGACCCTTTTGATCCTCGTCGGGTAAACCGTTATCTTCTGATATCCGACGCTACTCCTCGTAAGTATCTTGCACCCTCAGGCTTTTGGGTTGTTGCACGGTTCAGTTCTGATGGTGTTAACCTTTTTTTTTAATAGTTTTTGTTGTTGCTCCAGCTTCTCAAGAAGCCCGGCAAGCTCAGACCCCTCCCCCTCCCCCCCTCCCCCTCCCCCTCCTTCCAGATCGTCCCCGAGAACCTTCTTGGCTACCTCATAGACATCCCTGGGATCCTTCTTGGCTACCTCGGAGAAAGGGGGGACAATCTTTATGGCTGTTGCTTCGTCTGTTCCTGCTTCATCGCCTTCTCAGATGAGATCTAAGATGGTTATTCTTGCATCTCGGGCAGCTAAGGCTCTAAACCGAGGAGAGCCTGCTCACCAGGCCACTGATACGTTCACCTCCGCTCCTCCACCAGTGGCTCCCACTACAATTGTTGCTTCCCCAAATACATTACCCCTCATTCCGCTGATCCAACTGCGTCTTAGGCCACTCAAGCTCCAGAGGATCCCGAAGCTGGTATTCTTGAGATTCCCTCTTCTCGCCCCTACCATCAGCCGAGCTCGGTTGGCCAGGATGAGGTTTTGAAGCAGTTCGTTGCTTCATGCCTGGGTGGTAGGCTCCCTAGGATGGCTTCCATACCCGTGGATTTTTTGGTTACCAAAGGGTCTGCCTTTTTGGCCGAGGTAGTGACTGCCTTTATCTCCTGTGATTGTGAGCTTTGACTGCTTTCTTACCTTTGTCTCATGCTTTGCAGGCTTTCAAGTTTAATGTAGCAATGGGCCACCAGGTATCCTTTCTCCGGGATCGGGCAGCTAGGGCTGAAGCTGAGGCTGAGCGGGCCATGGGATTGCTGGCGCAAGCTCAATCCTTAGTCCCGAAAATGACTTCCAGCCAAAGGGAAATGGAAATATAACTGACTGGGCTTCAGTGCGACCACGAGAGGATGAAGCGATCTTTTGACAAGGAAACTCTTAAGTCTAAATGACGAGCCAGCCAGCGGGATGACTAGAAGGAAGAAGCGAATGCACTAGATGCTGAGAATCATGCTCTTTAAGCCCAAGTTTCCAGGCTTCAGATTGAGGTGGATTCCTCATTCAGCGAGGGATACTTCTATGACTCTTACCAAGTTACTGAGGCCCTTCCCTCCCTTTTCTACCTGTCAATTATTGCTAACTGGGATAGGGAGGAGATACTTGCCAAGGTTGCTGAGATGTCTCACCCCCTAGGTGATGATCTGGATTCCTCTAAGGTGGCCGAAGCCGGGAAGTAACCAGCTGGGTCAGACCTTCCTCCTCCCTCTCATGTTTTCCCAACATCAGGTCCCGGAGAATCCTCGATGGGGGTTTTACCCAGGGAGCCAGAAGGAGATCTTACGGAAGCCCACGACCTCTCTAGAATTGCTTCAAAGGAAGAAACAGCAGGGGGAGAGAGCATGCCAGAGTCAATGACCAATCTCCTTGACACAACCATACTACCTGAGGTTATGGCGATGGTCAATGAGGTCATGGAGGAGGATCCCATTGAGCATCAGGCAATCGAGGGGCATTCTCAGGAAGAGGTGGCAGAGACGGTTATCCGGGGTGGGAGATCACCATAAGGAGGAGCAGAAGAAGAGGTTCACCCGGAAGGGGGAGAGACTGGAGGAGACCGGGAGGATGCAGGAGCTTGAGCATATCTTCTTGTAGTTTGTTCTGAATGCCCGGAACCGGGGGTTGGGCTCCCTGTTTGGTTGCTGTAGCCTTACCGGGGGATAGACTCCCCAATTCATCAATGAAATTTAGCTTTTAGACCTGATTCAAATCTTGTCTTACAAGTACTTGTTTCATATTTTATTTCCACCTAGGTTCAACCCCTATAGCAACCCGCTTTAACCTTGGAAAAGTAACAAGATAGGATAATTGCTTAACTGTGAAAGCAAATAGCTAGTTCGGGCTTTTTGACTCGACAGAGACTTGTATCTCAATGATTTCATTCCGTAGTCCCCGTGCTTACTCGTAGGTCAGTCCGCACCCAGAGTCAGGTATCAATGAGAATTGCCTAGCCCTCTCATAAGCTGGAGATCGGGATGGCTACCGTGCTCTTAAGCTTGAGTCCTTCTTGGGGGTTGTAACCCGTCCAAGGCATCAGGAAGGCTGTTCTAGCTATTTTCTGATCTCGTGATCTGGATGACAACAATGCTCTTATACTCAGACCCTTCTTGGGGGTGGTAGCCCGACCAAGGTATCATGAGGGCTATCTAGCTATTTCCTAGTCTCGAGATCTGGATGGCAACTGTGCTCTTATACTCAGACCCTTCTTGGGGGTGGTTGCCCGACCAAGGCATCATGAGAGCTATCTAGCTATTTCCTGGTCTCGAGATCTGGATGGAAACTATGCTCTTATACTCATACCATTCTTGGGGGTGGTTGTCCGACCAAGGCATCAAGAATGCTATCTAGCTATTTCCTGGAATCGAGATCTGGATGAAAACTCTGCTCTTATACTCAGACCCTCCTAGGGGGTGGTAGCCCAACCAAGGCATAAGGAGGGCTATCTAGCTATTTCCTGGTCTCGAGATCTGGATGACAACTCTGCTATTATACTCAGACCCTTCTTGGGGGTGGTAGTCCGACCAATGCATCAGGAAAGCTATCTAGCTATTTCATGGTCTCGAGATCTGGATGACAACTATGCTCTTATACTCAGACCCTTCTTGGGGGTGGTAGCCCGACCAAGGCATCATGAGGGCTATCTAGCTATTTCCTGGTTTCGAGATCTGGATGACAACTATGCTCTTATACTCAGACCCTTCTTGGCGGGGGGTAGTGCCCTGCCGAGGCATCAGGGGTGGCGAGGGGGCTTCCCCAGCTTCCCCCTAGTCTTGGGACGATAATGTCGAATTTCCATGTAGACCCAAATCATTGTAGAATATAGTTGAAGATGGAGAAAAAACAGGCTTTATTGATAAAAAGAAAGGAGTACATTATTGATGGAGACTAAAAACTAGGTGGGGGTAGCCCGCTCATGAGTCCCCTGTTCAGGGGTAGAATTTTCTCAAGTGATCTGCATTCCAAGTATGATCGATGAGTCAGCTATTTATGTCTTTGAGTTTGTATGCCCATTGCGGATCACCGCTTTTACCAAGTACAACCCTTCCCAGTTGGGCCCTAGGACTCCGTCCGACGTTTTCCTAGTATTCAACGTCACTTTCTTGAGAACTAGGTCCCCTTCCTTAAAGTTTCAGGCTTTAACTCTCCGGTTAAAGTATCTGGCGATCCTGCTATGGTAAACTGCTACATTCTCAGCTATTCGATCTTGTTTTTCTTCCAGAAGATCCAAGATAGCTCGGAGCTTACTCTCATTGTGCCCCGGTTCAAAATATTGGACTCTAAAGGAAGTCAGTTTATGCTCGATAGGAAGGACTGCTTCAACCTCGAAGGCTAGAGAATAAGGGTTTCCTCGGTGGCTATTCTCCTCGTGGTACGGTAAGCCTAGAGGACCTCGAGAAGCTCTTCGGCCAATCTACCTTTTTTCTACTGCAGTTTTTTCTTCAACATCCTCTTAATGGTTTTATTAGTGGATTCCACCAACCCGTTAGTCTGGGGGTGGGCTACCGAAGCGAAGCAAACCGAAGGTCGATTCCCAAGCCTTCGTAAAAATCTTTGAATCGGCCATTGTCAAACTGCTTTCCAAGGTTCACTATAATAGCAAGGGAGTTTCGAACCTGCAAACTACATTAGTTTTGATGAACCTTGTTATGTTTTCTTCTGATATCTAGGAGAGTAGTCCGACTTCGACCCATCTTGTAAAATAATGAATTGCCACGATAGCATGCTTGGCTTGACCATGAGCAGTGGGAAACGGTCCGATCAAGTTGACTCCCCACATAGCAAAGGGGTATGGCGAACTAAGAGATGGAAACCGCTCCGGGCGGAGGTGACTCAAGTTTACGGCCTTCTGGCATGCCTCAGAGGTTCGCACTAAGCTCTTCGCGTCTTGATGGATGGTTGGCCAATAATACCCCATACGGAGTACCTGATATGCCAGAGCCTCCTCACCAATATGGTTTTCGCATTCCCCAGAATGAACCTCTCCTAATGCCCACTTGGCATATTCAGGGTGTAAACATCGGAGCAGAGGAAGGGATCTTCCCCTTCTGTACATGTGCCCATTAACCAAGCAATACCGGACTGAGAGCCTTTTAACTTTCCTAGCTTGGTAGGGCTTTCCGGGAAGCTTTCCATCCTGTAGATAATCAGCTATTGGATCCATCCAGCATGGTTGTCGATCCAAGGTATAAGTTTCCCTACCTGCCACTGTGCTAGGTAGGGGGATCACTTGAAGAGGTCTGACCACCATTTGTAGCTATCTTGATAAGAACATCAACTCGACGATTCTGTTGTCACGGTACCTGTTCGATTTTGAAACCTTTAAACTTGCTCTTGAGCTATTGAACCAGTTTCAGGTAAGCAATCATGCTATCCCTTTTTGCCTGATAATCCCCAGAGACTTGGTTGACTACGAGCGACGAGTCACTCTTAACATTCAGGTAATCTTCCCCGAGCTCTATGGCTGCCTTTATTCCGGCTAGAAGGCCTTTGTACTCTACCTTGTTGTTAGTGGCTTTAAATTCAAATCTGAAGCAGTGACAGCACTCGGTTCCTTCTGGATCGATTAGAACTATGCCCGCTCCTCCCCTAGTTTGCCCAGAGGTTCCAGCTGTCGGACCTTGGGACCTTATCAGGGGTTACGTCTGTTGATGTGGAGGCATTTGGCCTGGGGGCATCGAGAACTCTGCTACAAAGTCTGCTAGACTCTGGGCTTTAATTGTGGTCCTAGGCTTATACCTTAAATCAAACTGGGTGAGTTCCAGGGCCCACAAAACCAATCTTCCGGAAAAATCAGACCGTTGCAAAAATTGACGGAGGGGTTGATCCGTCACCACTGCTATCGAATGAGCCTGGAAGTATGGTCGAAGCTTCCTCGTCGAGGTTACTAAGGCATAAGCGAGCTTTTCCAAAAGGGTATAGTTCTTCTCGGGCTTGGTTAAAGCATGACTCACGTAGTAGATAGGCCGCTGGACCCTATCTCCACATTCCTTGACTAAAGCCCCGCTAACGGCAGTTTCGAAAATGGCCAAGTAAATCTGTAGCTCTTCTCCAGGGCTTGGTTTTACCAGTAGCGGAGGGCTTGACAGGTATTTTTTCAATGCTTGAAAAGGTTGTTCACTCTCCTGGTCCCATTTCATGTTTCTTCCCTGTTTAATGGCTTTGAAAACGGGAGACACTTATCGGTGGACCGAGAAATTAACCTATTGAGCGCTGCTACTTGCCTGGTCAAGATTTGAACCTGTTTAAGCGACGTGGGGGACTCTAGATCTAGGATAGCCTTAATCTTTTCTAGGTTAGCTTATATGCCTCTTTCATGGACCATGAAGCCTAGAAACTTTCCCGTGGTCACCTCAAATGCGCATTTAGAGGGGTTCAATCTCATCTGATTTTCCCTTAAGATCATGAAGGTTCTGCGAAGGTCGGCCAGATGGCGTTCAGAGGTTGATGACTTGGTGATCATGTCATCGATGTATGCCTCCATTGATCTTCCAATTTTGGTCTTGAACAACCGATTGACTAACCGTTGATATGTAGCTTCTGCATTCTTAAGCCCGAAAGGCATCACCATGTAACAATACAGTCCCCGCCCAGTGATGAAACCGGTCTTTTCCTGGTCGGTGGGGTGCATCATAATTTTATTGTACTCCGAAAACGCGTCCATAAAGCTTAAGAGCTTGTTTCCAGAGGTGGAGTCAACTAACTGATCAATTTTTGGTAGATGGAAACTGTCTTTCGGGCATGCCCGGTTGAGGTCAGTGTAATCGTCGCACATGCGCCATTTCCCATTTGCCTTTGTGACCGTGACCATGACTATATTGGTGATCCACTCGGGGTAGCGTGCCTCTTTGATGAAGCCTGCTTGGGATAACTTGTCCACCTCTTCCTGGATCGCATCAATTCTTTCAGCGTTGAAGTGTCACCTTTTTTGTTTAATGGGTTTGAAGGTCGGATCTACTGCCAATCGATAAGAAACCAATGTCATTGGGATCCCAGACATCTCACCGTGACTCCAAGCAAAAATGTCATTAAACTCTGTGAGGAGCCTGATCAAACCCTCTTTTACTCCCGGCTCAAGGGTGGCTCTGATTTTGACGACCTTCGAACGATCGCCCAATCGGATAGGAATCTCTTCTAACTTATCCATTGGATGGCCGCTGGCCCATTCCTTCTCTGCTCCTCCTTTTTTGGCACTATAGGGTCGTCCTTAGGGTGATTTGTGGGCCCTACATCTCCTCGGGTCAATACAGGGGTTGCCCTATCTTGGATCGTTGTCACCTGGGCAAGTTGTTTTGCTAGAGCCGTTGGGTTGGCAGACACTGCGTAGCATCTCCTGGCTGCCTGCTGATCACCCTGAACTTCCCCCACCTTGTCTCCTACTGGGAACTTCAGGACATTGTGGTACATGGATATGACCCCTTTCAAGGATGATAAAAACGGTCTCCCTAATATTGCATTGTAAGCCGACGGGGTATCCACCACCATGAAGTCTGTCATGATATTCTGCTGGAGAGGTGTTGCTCCAATGATCACCGGTAGGATTTTTGATCCCACAGGTACGATTGAGTCCCCAGTGAACCCATATAGTGGGGTAGTGCAGCTATTGTAACACCATTGTTTCAAATTTAGTTTTTCCAAGGTATCTTTAAATAGGACGTCGACGTTGCTACTTGTTTTGACGAGCACACGGTGTACCATGCAGTTGGCAATCTGTACCGTGATCACCATGGGATCATCATGAGGCTACATGGTGTTGTAGACATCCGCTTCGGTGAAAATGATATGTGACAACTGGGAGGGGTTGGTTATTCTCTAGTCAACCTTGAAGATATCCCGCCCTTCGTCCATACGAGGGATTTTCCTTGCATGGTTTTTTCTAGAATTGTTGTAGGTACCAGCCAGAGTAGGCCCTCCGCTGATGGTGTGTATTATCTGGATTTGTTGCATCAGGTCAGCCTGTTCCCCCTTTCTCTTCTCAGCGTGCTCGTGGATCTCGACTTTCACCTCTCTTCCAGTCTGAATGTTATCCCTGACTTGCTGTAAGAACTCTATCATACATCCTCTTCTTATCAAAGCCTCGATCTGATTCCGCATGTTGTAGTACTCTGAAGTGTTGTGCCCTACGTCTTCGTGAAAGTCACGATATTTATAGAGATTTCTCTTATCGACAAGGGCTTTCATGGGTGTGGGCTTCTGTAGCAAACCCTTGTCTCGAATGGCGAGATAGACTGTTTCACGGGATACGTTTAAGGGGGTGTAATGATCATACCTCCTCTCGTCTCGAGCTATAGGGGCCACTGTTCTGGGAGGAGGTGAAACTCGTGGAGGAGTTTGTTTTGCTCGATATCTTTCCGCCCTGGGTTGAGAAATGAGGAAGTGATACGTCGATTTTTTGGGAGGTTTGTTCTGGCTTTTCTGAGCTTGCTCAGGTTTGATAGCTTCCTTATTTTATCGCTTTACGGCTCTCTTGTCGTCGTGTTCCATCTTTACATTGAGCTATTCGTCGACCTCAATTTTCTCTAGAGCCCGATCATAGGCTTCTTGGTAGGTCTCTGGAGGTCTTTTGGCAAAATACAGGAAAAGCTTGCCTGCCCACAGGTTTCTTCTGAAGTTGGCAAGGGTTTCTTTCTCAGTTAAGACCCCCATCTGGATGACTTCCTTGTGGAAACGCTCGATGTAAGCCCGGAGGGTTTTCTCTCTCTCCCAGATCACGTACTGTAGATGGATCGGGTCATTCAATCGAGGCTTAGCTCCCTGGAATTGTGAGCAGAAATCGGTCGATGGCTTGGTGAAGGAATCCACACTGGCGGCAGGTAGCTTCCTATACCAGGTCTTAGCGTAATTCATGAGGGTAGTGGGGAACATTCGACACATAGCGACCCTGGTCGTGTTCTGGACCTCCATCTGTTGAACGAATCTCTCAAAGTTGCTCAAGGGATCCTCAGTCCAGGAGTGTCAGTTGGCATTTTAAATTTAGGTGGAAGCTCCGCCTCCCCGGATCCTCCTGGTGAAGGGAGCATTCATCTCACTTAGAGGATCCTTCTTGTCCTTCTTGTACTTCCCTTTCTTTATCACTTGGACCTCCTTCTGAAGCTCTGCCAACTGGTTTCTCAAGCGTTTGCCATTGGGTTCCCTTGAGTTGATCTTAGTCTCCTTGCTATCGGACCCTTCTGATGAACTGGCGACATCTACCCGGTTCCTTCTTCAGAGGGGATCTGCTTGGGGGCTTTGCTGACTCTCTCCTTCCCTAACTCGGGCTTCCCTCATTGAAGTCGTTGGGTGGAAAAATTCTCCCCTTTCTCGGGGAAGAATGTCTGTCGTGGACTTAACTTGCCTGGGTTAGTAGCATGGCAGAGCTTCGGGAACGGGGGCATGGGCCATAACCTGTCCCGGATGGAGGGTGGGAGTCCCCTTCTATTACGAGCTGGCTCCGGAAGGGTAGGTCCTAGGCGATCAAAGGCGGGTTGCCTAGCCCCGGGCCTGCTTGACTCCCATCAATTGCTGAGGTTTGCTTACTGGATAGTAATACCCTCAGCAAGCAGTCGAAGGCGGACGTATTCCACGAAGGCCGCCGCTTGTTGGTCAAGCTCGACTTGGTTTCCTATAGGGGGATTCAAAGCCCGCGCAGTGGCTGGCTGGTCTGGAACCTGGCTACGGAGCCCGAATTTTCTTCATTTCTTCGGGACCTTTCGTGTCGACGTAATAGAAGATTGTCCCGATGCGTCTGGCTTTCCTTGGGAGGAGCGAATCCTCATGACTCCTGTAGGACAATAAACTTGTGAATATAAAGATAGTGGTGTGAGATTTTCCACAGACGGCGTCGGAAAGTGTTAACGGGAAATTTTCTCAATATGAGAAATTTTGACTAACACCCTCGAGACCACTACCACGGAGGTGATGGCCGGGGTCGGTACTTTTGATACCTAACTTGTTTAGATATAAATGAATGTTTGTATAACAATAGCAAGTGGAGGCTTTATTATTGATTATTCGCAATATTCAGGATTCTCTCTCTCATATGCTCACAGTCTTTCTAGAACGTATGAAAGTGGTAACTTTTTGCTAGTCAAATAGTAGACATTATGGTGACCGTGTTCTGTTCACATAATTTTGTCCCCCTCATCTCTTTCTATTTTTCGATCTTTCCCTTGGGTTCTGTCGTCTCCCTTTTTCTTCTCTTTTTCCCCATTCCTCTCTTATCATGCTTAGCCCTATTTATATTCGGTCCAAGTAAGTTTGAATTCACTTATATCCTGCCACGATCCTATGAATCTGTTCCCTCCTTATCGAGCGGGATCCTTTATTTAAAAGTTGTTGACCCCGGGTAAATAGCGAAAACGTCGTTTTTGTTGACAAAGATAAGTTTGATTCCTTTTAGGAATCAAACTCTTGACTCACACGTATGCTGAATTAATGTTGGTTATCACATAGATATGATCCTGTATGTTCTAACGACAAGATATTTCATAGAGGTCATCGAGCTAGCTGCCTGTTGTCTCATAGAGCGAGGTAGATCCACGTTTCGGCTCTGTTCTTAGAAGCTTGGGGTGAACTTTCCTCGACCCTTTAGAGCTTGAGATGTCCCTGTAATCATTCCTGGGAGGTAGCAGAGGTAGTGTAGATTTAGGCGATATTCTTCTCTCATGCCCAACAGGGACAACGGGCCTCTAGAGAGGTTGGTGAGCTTCTGTCTTAGGCTATGAGTCAAACCTGAAATCGGGAAGCCTTGGTCTGGAAAAGGCTCACTTTTGTTTGTGTCGGGTTTCGCTTCGAATGCTTCATGAACTCGGCGATCTTCTCTCACTTTCATGAGGTGGTTTTGGAAACCGACCTTAGGAACCAAGGTGCTTGGGTAGGTGGCCTTGAGAAGCCCGGATTCCAGTGCTCAGGTTTGGGCTCGACCTTGTTGTGTCCAGCTTCATCCCTGATGGTTCTGAAGCCCAACCACCCTTCCCTACTCTGGTGGGGTAGCTTTATGGTCTGCCCGGGGTCTCATGAATATCGAATTTGGGTTTTGATTTGAACTAGGAGAGTGGAAAATTTCTCTTTGATCCCTAACCAAATGTTACTATTAACACACCCTTTACTTATATAAGTATTTTTCATACGACTTACACATCAACCTAAATAATGGAGTAGTACATAGTTAAAATTTATTTAATTTTTTTTACCATTAACTAAACATGAGTTTCAAATGTGTTTAAATAGAAACTCATATCAATTGAGAATCCTTATATATTTCCGGAATGTTTTTTTCTTCTGTAAAGGCATATAACAAAAAAAAATTGTTTCAAAATCCCAAAGTGCCAAACACATCCTTATACTATCATAAGATGATATCAAAACGTGTCACATGCTAATATGGGCACATAGACTCATAGAGAGGGGGTGGGGGCCTCCTCTATCCATTCCATAAAATAACTAAATAAATAAATAAAAACTTGGAAAACCTGAATTATTAGAGACTCTAAAACAAACAAACTCAAAATCATCTCTTTTCTACGTTTTTTTTTCCAACTTTTCTCAAATTTTGTTTTTCTAGACAAAGACATTCCATAAAAAAAAAATTAGTTTTTTTTTTTTAAATCATTAGAGAAGAAACCAACAAAACAAAACATGCCTCAAATTCATTTTTCTTTTCTACGTTTTTTTTTCCAACATTTCTTAAAAATATAATTAGGACAAAGGCATGACCTAAATGCCTCTAATGTGTTTGATTGAGGAGACAAAAGGCTCCATTCTTTTTAGCTTCACTGTCTTGCCCTTGCATTATAACTACATGTAATCTTTATTTTTATTTATTTATTAATAGTTTTACATATAGAAGAGAGACATTTGCTTGGGATACAAAGCTGTCATCATAGATACCAATCCATTTGGAACTTGGAAGATGTGAATTTATTTCATTTCCAATAAATGAATTTTTTTCTGTTTTTTTCTTGACCCATTTATGTAGATTTGCCAAGATCATCATCATCTACCACAAAGCAAATAGAACTTCTAGGTGTTTTGAAGTTTTTTTTTTCATGAAGAAAAAAAATATAAGCCTTACATTTAAGTTTAGAAATTGTGTTTGATAACATATTTTCTAAAGAATACCTAGATGAAAGCATTTTTCATAATCAAAGTTTGATACTATATTTAAGAAAAAAAAAATTATTATCTGGCAAGTTTAAAGTAACGCTATACAACCCAAATAATTAACCAAAATTTCAACCCAAATGATGTGGGAAATGAGTTATCATCACCATACACAACATGTGATGAAAAAAATCACTTGCCAAATCATTTGGATTGAAATTTGGGTTAAATTTTTGGGTTGTCTAGTATTAGTGTATATCTTGTAAGTTCCTCGGTATTTGATTGGCTTATTTCGTTGACAACCATATTTGAGGATCAATATGTAAGGGTAGTTTAAGGCATCATTGTTCGTAACCAAGCTCAAGCATCAAAGGTAAAATAACTCGCTTAACTTTCATTGAAGAGGTATTAGTGCACACACATACTCATGCATTTTCTTTTAATTATCTTGCATGCTTGCTTATTTTCCTTTTTGTGTGCCTTGTGTGTCTTAATTCTTGTTTGAGTGTTGAATGCATTTTTTGTGCCTTAAAAAGAGGATTTTTTTCTTTGGTCCGCTGTTCAGACCGCTCTCTACGCAGTGCCTATGCCGCGGTCTGCACATCGGTGTTTACCAGAGGCTGCACGTCGTGGCTACTGCGGCCTCTGCTTGTTGCATGCACCGCGGTCTCCCAAGCGAAGTTTCACAGGCGTTACATGCTGTCCAGACCGCGGTCTGTGCACTTGCATGCACAACGGCTTACAGAGCAGTGTTGTCCAGGCGATGCACAGCTCTCTGTACTGCGGTCTGGACACTTACCTGTACCGCGGTACAACCAGCGGTCCTGACGGGATTTGGTTGCCTTTCGTCCAAAACGACGTCACTTTGTGTAGGGCACCATATATATATGTTCTCTTATCTTCTCTTTGGTTTTTAAGAGTCCAAGAAGCCATCGTTGTGTGACCTAGCTTTTCTAGATAGAGAGGGACTCCCAAACACTTATTTTTACTCAACCCAACTTCATCTCATGATCATCTAGCTTCATTCTAGGATCATCTAAGCATGAAACATCATCTTCTTCTTGACTAGGTAACTTCTACATGCTCTAGACTTTATAGTTTCACTACTAAGACATGTATACCTAGGGTTTTAGTCCTTATTGCATATTAAATGCTTGATTGTATGTTTAATTGCTTTTATGACATGTTTGTGTATTGATGGTTGGTTGAGAAGTATTAATTTGTGATAGCTAGAATTTAGAACTGTTTTACCCTTCTAGCTAATTCTTCTTGCCTTTGCATTTAGAACGTTGATATCTAGGATTTGCTTTAATTGTCATTATTAATCATAGATAAGCATGAATATCTTGACCTAGCATTTTCGCATATAGAATATTCTTGTATATTCACTTAGATTGCCATGATCTCTTCATTGTTGATTAAGCTTGTGGCTATTTGATTAGTGCACAAGGTTGGTGATCCAAAATCACTATTAAGGCTCGATGGGTAGAGTGAAAGGGTTAGTAACTGGAGGGTTAGATGGGAGGTCAACCTAGGTTGTAAACTTTCTCTCAATAGTACATTTTGAGGATCGAGTGTGGCGCACTGAACAACCTGTGGTTTTTTCCATTTGGAGGGTTTCCACGTATATATTGCCTGTTGTTATTGTTTTATGTTTGTTGTCTTTTATTTGAACACTTAGTAGAATGGGGTAGAATTGATAATATTGATTAATTCGTAAAATTGGTAATCTATCGAATTAAAACCTATTCACTCATGCTTGGGTCATCAAGATAGAAGCCTATCTTTGCCAAATAGATGATCTTGCTGCAATGGCTATTGAAGATGGGTATACTCCTCCAACAATGACCACTGACGATGGTGTAGAAGCTCTTAAGCCCAAGTCTAGTTGGAGTACTCAAGAGTTTGAAGCATCCAAGTGGAACAACAAGGCTATGCATGCCATTCTTTGCGCCATGGACGATAATCAATACAGGTTGGTCCAAAACACTAGGATTGCAAAGGAGACTTGGGACATTCTTCAAATGGCATATGAGGGAACCGAAGTAGTCAAGGACTCAAAGCTTCAAGTCCTCCAAATGCAATTTGAGATGATTAGGATGGAGGAGCATGAATGCTTCAATGACTTTCAAGTGAAGTTGATGGATATCGTCAACCAAAGCCATCAACTTGGTGACCCATATTCGGATAGGAGAGTCGAGCAAAAAGTTATGAGGTCACTTCCGTCAAGGTTCGAATCAAAGATGACGACACTTGAAGAGAATAGTGAGTACAAGAATATGAAGCCAAGTGAAGTCATTGGAAGACTTCTAGCTTATGAGTCAAGATGGAACACCACACCCATACCTCTGAAGAAGCAAAAGAGTATTGCCTTGAAGACCACCAAGGTTGAAGAAGAGGAGGAGGACTCGGATGAAGAAATGGCCCTGATGGTTAAAAGATTCAAGAAATTCATGAAGTTTGAGAGGAAAGGATTTGGGTCCAAGGGAAAAGAAGTGAAAAATAAAACTCCTTTCAAGATGATGGAAAAGTCTCAAGAAAGTGTTTCCAAGAAGGGCATTCAATGCTATGAAAGCAATGGTTTTGGTCACATTGCTCCAGAATATGTAAATTTGAAGAAAAAGAAGAAGGGGAATGCGATGGCGGCCACTTGGAGCTATAGTGAAGACTTAGAAAAGGAATAAAAATCTTCGGATGATGAAGAGAGAGTTGCAAACTTTATTGCCTTCACAACATCTCATAATGGCAAGAAAGTTGTGAGTGATAAGGAAGAAGTAGATGACTTTAGTGATGAGAGTACCTCTTCTAACTCTAGGTTTGAGATTGATGAGGAAATGAACTATGTAGACTTCATGAAGATTTTTGAAAAGTCTAGATTGAAAAAGAAGGAGGAGATTCAAGAGTTGAAAAAAGAGAATCTAGAGTTGACTTTCAAGATAACTAACTTGAGTGAGAAAGTAAATAGTGGAAAAGAGTTAGAAGAGAGCTTGAAATTGGAGCTTGTGATCGCTAAGAAGAGTGAAGAGAACTTGAAGATTGAGCTTAGGGAAGCGAAATAATTGGTTGCCAAGATGACATCCGGAACCGAGAAACTTGACAAGATGCTATCATATGGGAAGAGTCCTAGTGATAAAACGGGCTTAGGATATATGGAAGGCAAAGATGCCACTTCCTTGAAGAAGACTATCTTTGTCAAAAGTCAAGAGGATAAAGAGGTTCAAGATTCACACCAACAAATGAGATCGAATGAAGTTGGAGAATCATCAAAGCAAGCTCAAATGAAGGCTCAAACAAAGTCTCAAGCTAAAGCTTGTCCACCAAAAGCTAGAACTCATCAAACAAGACCTCAACTTCTAAGGAGCTCTCAAAGTCAACAAATGATTTTTCACCCACAACCAAGAAGGGAAGCTAATTTGGCTCAACCACAAAAGTTGTTTCAAAGAAGAGATTCGGCTCAACACCAAAGGACAACTCAAAGGAAAGGGAAGTCTTCCATGTTTGCACAAGGATATGGTTTGAATTCTTACTTTACTCCTATTTGTCATTATTATGGTGTTGAAGGTCACATAAGATCGAATTGTTTTAAATTTATTAAGTTATATCGTTATGAAAGCATGATTGAGAAGAATATGCTAAGAAGAGCCAAAATACATACACTTAGGAATTTTAGAGAAAATGAACCCATGGCTCCTAGAAATTGTAATATTTCATCTAGATGGACTAGAAGGGATGAATATTGTTGTCATATGGCTCAAGTAGCCTTGAAAGCCAAAGCCATCAATACTTGGTACCTTGATAGTGGGTGTTCTAGGCACATGATCGAAAATAAGAGTTTCTTTGAAACTCTTGTGATGGAGGATGATGGATTTGTCACCTTTGGTGATGGTTCATGTAAGAAGGTTTTAGGAAAAGGAAACATATCCATCCCCGGTTTGCCCTCCTTGCCTAATGCTCTTTATGTAGATGACTTGCAAGCAAATCTTATTAGCATATCACATTTAAGTGATGAAGGGCTTTCGGTTATGTTTGGAAAAGTAGATTGCTCTATTCTAAGAGAAGATGGACAAGTTCTAGTGAAAGGCAAGAGATCAAATGACAATTGTTATTGTCTTGATTCCAATGGCATCTCTTGTAATTTGTTTAGTTGTGATCAAGTTGAATTGTGGCATCAAAGGTTAGATCATATGAATTTCAAGGACTTGAAAGTTCTTGAGAGTTAGAATGTTGTGAGAGGCCTTCATAAGTTTGGAAATAGGATTAAGGGAGTGTGTGAACCATGTCAACAAGGAAAGCAAACTAAAAATGTGCATAAAAAAGGTAAGTATCTTGCCACCAAGGAGCCACTAGAGCTTCTTCATATGAACCTTATGGGTCCTATACAAATCGAGAGTCTCGGTGGCAAGAGGTACATCTTTATGTGTGTTGATGATTTTTCTAGATTTACATGGACCTACTATCTTAGAGAAAAATCTGAAACTTTTGAAATTTTTAAAGAGCTTTGCACTAAAATTTAAAATGAGAGGGGTTCTCACATAAAATGCATTAAGAGAATTATGAGTGACCATGGGAGAGAATTTGAAAATGTTTTCTTTGAAATTTTTTGTAATAGTCTTGGAATCTCCCATGAGTTCTCAGCTCCTCGAATTCCTTAACAAAATGGAGTTGTAGAGAGGAAGAATAAGGTCCTCAAAGAGATGGCTCGTGTGATGTTGCTTAACAACAATGTTCCTAGGAATCTTTAGGCTGAGGCAGTGAATACATCTTGTTATATAGAAAATATAGTGTTTTTAAGGCCCGGTACTAGACAAACCTCTTATGAATTGTAGAAGGGAATGAAGCCAAATGTTAGCTACTTCCACTCATTTGGAAGCAAGTGTTACATTCTAAATGACCGTGATCAACTTGACAAGTTTGATGCTAAAAGTGATGAAAGGATTTTAATTGGCTATGCCCTAAATAGTAAGGCCTATAGAGTTTTTAATTTGAAGACACGAAGTGTTATGGAATCATCCAATGTGATCATAGATGATTGTAGCCCTAAGGTTAGTAACCATGATGAGGAGATTAGTATGGTTGATGATTCTCCCATGGAAAAGATTGGTGAGACTTCAAGTGATGAAAAGTCAAATCTTGAAAAAGAGGTCTCTCAATCTCTTGATAGAGATTCTACTCTAGACTCTAAGGAACCTGCTCCTTGGGTTAGACATCTTTACAACAAGAGTGACATCATTGGAGATGTGAATGAAAGTGTTAGGACTAGGCATCAATTAGCAAATCAAATTAGCTATACTTGCTACACCTCTAAAATTGAACCCCAAAAGGTTGATGAAGCTTTAAGTGATGAGTTTTGGATTCTTGCTATGCAAGAAGAGCTAAATCAATTTGAAAGAAATGAGGTTTGGATTCTAGTTCCTAGGCCTAAGAACGCTAATGTGATAGGCACCAAGTGGGTCTATAGGAATAAATTCGATGAGGATGACAACATTGTACGGAACAAGACTAGACTTGTAGCACAAGGGTACTCACAAATTGAGGGTATCGACTTTGAGGAGACTTTTGCTCCTGTTGCCCGATTAGAGTCCATTAGGCTTCTCTTATCCATATCTTGTGTGCACAAGTTTAAATTGCATCAAATGGATGTTAACAGTGTCGTCCTCAATGGCTTCTTGCAAGAGGAAGTGTTTGTTGAGCAACCCAAGGGGTTTGTGGATCCATACCACCCCAATTATGTTTATCGTCTCAAAAAGGCTCTATATGGGTTGAAACAAGCACCAAGGGCTTGGTATAAGCGCCTTACTCTTTATCTTGTTGACAACGGCTACTCTAGAGGAAGTGTTGACAAGACTTTTTTTATCAAGTATACTAAAGATGAGCTATTCATAGCTCAAATTTATGTTGATGACATCGTTTTTTGTTCCACAAACAACTTGAAAGTTAAACAATTTGTTGATGTCATGACTCATGAGTTGGAAATGAGCATGGTTGGTGAACTAAATTACTTTCTAGGCTTGCAAATCAAGCAAATGCATGATGGGATCTTCATATCCCAAACTAAATATGCCAAGAACCCAGTGAAGAAATTTAGCATTAAGAATGCCAAGCATTGTGACACACCTATGAGTACCACATTGAAACTTAGCAAGGATGCTAGTGGAAAAAGTGTGGATCAAAGTCTATATCGAGGCATGATAGGGAGCTTGCTATACTTGACTGCTAGTAGGCCCGATATAGCTTTTAGTGTTTGTGTGTGTGCTAGGTATCAAGCCAATCCCAAGGAATCTCATCTCTCCTCCGTGAAGAGAATCATTCGATATATGAATAGGACATCCAACTATGGGATATGATACTCTTTTGACACTAATGCTAGTTTAGTTGGCTTTAGTGATACAAATTGGGCAGGTAATTGTGATGATATGAAGAGTACATCAGGCGGTTGCTTCTTCTTAGGGAACAATCTTGTGTCATGGTTTTGCAAGAAGCAAAATTCCATATCATCATCCACAGTCGAGGCCGAGTATATAGCCGCTGGGAGTGCTTGCACAAAACTCCTTTGGATGAAGCAAATGCTTGTGGATTATGGCTTTGAGCAAGGTACTCTAACCCTTTATTGTGATAATATGAGTGCCATTAATATTTCAAAAATCATGTCCAACATTCTAGAACCAAGCATATTGACATTATACATCATTTCATTAGAGAGCTAGTAGAGAGCAAATGCATTGCACTTGAACATGTGGGCACAAATGATCAACTAGCGGACTTGTTTACAAAACCATTAGATTCAACTAAGTTTAAATCTCTTAGTAGGTCTATTGGGATTTGTCATATGCATTGATGAGTTTTGGTGTTTGACCCATATGGGGAGCTCAAGTAAAGAGAGCGAACTTGCATTCTAGTAAGCAAATAATTGTTCAATTTTATGCTCCTTAATCAATTGCTTGAGTATCTTGGATGCATATATTATATGACTTTTTATTCGATAATTGTGTCTGTCTTATTTGAAATGCATGTCTCATTTTTATTCAAACATGTATTTTTGGACTATGAAATTTGATTGGGAAATACATTTGATTGACCCAAAGTTTATCTCCATGTTTATGAAAACTTTATCTTGACATGCTTAAATTGTTATGCATTATGAATTTATTGAATGCTTAAAAATGATTGCAAATTTGTGTGAGAGTGACTTTTGAGACTTCAATCAATAAGGATATTGTATCCATTTCAAGGATTTCACAATCCAATAGTCTCTCTCTTTTTACTTGTTGAACAAGGCTACTATCATACGGGCATTTCACCCGGAAAAATCTAAAAGGGCGCAATAGTCGCTTATGTCTTGTTTAACTTGTAAAGCTTGATAGTTACTCTTATTTTTTGTTAAACTATATCTTGTTTTCCATTGACAAGTTGGTGCAAATTGGTTTGACTTCTCTTGGAACCTCATGTGCTATTTTCCTTTTCCAAATACCATGTTTTTGGAAGTTGATGTTGCATGTATTTTATTCAAGACAATCTTTTCACACATGTTTCAATAAATAAAACTTCCATGAATTTCTCTCTCTTAATTAAATTGCATAAAGTTGTTGTATATGATTATGCATTTACATTGCAAATATCTCTCTTTGCTAAAGCGTCCCAGTTGGGGAATACTCCTTTACCTATCTTGTGACAAAAAAAAGGAGTAATGTTGGATTTAGGGGGAGTTTATGTTGGATGGGGAGTTTGTGTTGCTTTTACATATAAGGGGAGAACGCCGTTTTTAGGGGGAGTTGATTTTGTGTTGTTAGCTTATGTGCATTGTTGATTGTTTCTATTTCATGCAAATTGCGTTTGTTTTCATTTATCTTGATCTCTCTCATACATTTGTCTTGGAAAGTGTAGTTCTTTGTTTTGTAGGGATGATCATTCTACAAGAGATGGAAGATTTGGAGATTTAGCTTTAGATATCTCTAGTAATATAGAATGTATTTGTTGACCACTTGTTGTTTCTTTTGTTGTGAGGATACTTTGTGAGTGAGTGGTTTTGTCACGAAATAGCCAAAGGGGGAGATTGCAAGTTCCTCGGTGTTTGATTGGCTTATTTCGTTGACAACCACATTTGGGGATCAATATGTAAGGGTAATTTAGGGCATCATTGTGTGTAACCAAGCTCAAGCATCAATGGTAAAATCACTTGCTTAACTTTCATTGAAGAGGTATTAGTACACACACACACTCATGCATTTTCTTTTAATTATCTTGCATGTTTGCTTATTTGCCTTCTTGTGTGCCTTGTGTGTCTTAATTCTTGTTTAAGTGTTGAATGCATTTTTTGTGCCTTAAAAAGAGGATTTTTTTTTCTCTGGTTCGCGGTTCAGACCGCTCTCTGTACAGTGCTACGCCGCGGTCTGCACAACGGTGTTTACCAGAAGCTACACGTTGTGGCTACCACGGCCTGTGCTTGTTGCATGCACCGTGGTCTCCCAAGCAGAGTTTCACAAGCATTGTATGCTGTGTCCAGACCGCGGTTTGTGCACTTGCATGCATAACGGCCTACAGAGCGGTGTTGTCCAGGTGATGCACCGCTCTCTGTGCCGCGGTCTGGACACTTACCTGTACCGCGGTACAGCCAGCGGTTGACGGGATTTGGTTGCCTTTCGTCCAAAACGATGTCACTTTGTGTAGGGCACCATATATATATATATATATATATATATTCTCTTCTCTTCTCTTCTCTTTGGTTTTTAAGAGTCCAAGAAGCCATCTTTGTGTGACCTAGCTTTTCTAGAGAGAAGGACTCTCAAACACTTATTTTTACTCAACTCAACTTCATCTCATGATCATCTAGCTTCATTTTAGGATCATCTAAGCATGAAGCATCATCTTCTTTTTGACTAGGTAATTTTTACATGCTCTAGACTTTATAGTTTCATTACTAAGACATGTATACCTAGGGTTTTAGGCCTTATTGCATATTAAATGCTTGCTTGTGTATTGATGGTTGGTCGAGAAATATTGATTTGTGATAGCTTGAATTTAGGACGGTTTTACCCTTCTAGCTAATTCTTCTTACCTTTGCATTTAGAACATTGATATCTAGGATTTGCTTTAATTGTCATTATTAATCCTAGATAAGCATGAATGTCTTGACCTAGCATTTTTGCATATAGAATATTCTTACATATTCATTTAGATTGTCATTATCTCTTCATTGTTGATTAAGCTTGTGGCTATGTGATTAGTGCACAAGGTTAGTGATCCAAAATCATTATTAAGGCCCGTTGGGTAGAGTGAAAAGGTTAGTAACTGGAGGGTTAGACGGGAGGTCAACCTAGGTTGTAAACTTTCTCTCAATAGTGGATTTTGAGGATCGAGTGTGGCGCACTGAACAGCCCGTGGTTTTTCCCATTTGGAGGGTTTCCACGTATATATTGTGTGTTATTGTTTTATGTTTGTTGTCTTTTATTTGAACACTTAGTAGAATGGGGCATAATTGATAATATTGATTAATTCGTAAAATTGGTAATCTATCGAATTAAAACCTATTCACCCCCCTAGGTTATAGACACACTTTCTAGGGAATTTCATATCTTATACATTATTTGTGAAAAAAGAAAAGGTTTGTGATTCAGTTAGTTTTTTTTTTTTTGAAACAAACCATATTCATGTCAGAGACAAATAAATGATACAAATGAGATCAACATTCTCCCACACTTGTCTCTTAACAGAGGAAAAGGCCAAGCGGCAAGTTGATGAACCAAGCTATTTCCCAATCGAGATATAGCCTGGCATCTGCAATCACCCACCACTTTACAAAGAGCCTTAATATCATTAATTAAGAAAAAAGTATCACTCAAAGATGGAACATCAGAGTTAAGCATGGATGCAACATTACTGGCATCAACTTCAACCACCCAAATAATCGGATTAAAACTTTTGGCAAGTAGCAAACCTTCCCTGAGTGCCAATAGTTCACCTAGTTCAGCAATGACATTGCCTACCACAAATTTTGAAATAGCTGCAACAACCCTGTCAGAAGCATCCCTGATAGCAACACCCAAGCCAATCTCATTACAACCAGCTCGCACTGCTACATTAGACTTCTGCTTCAATAACCCGACAGGAGGGGAAAGCCAATCCGGAGGACGAGAGTGAAGAGGAAATCTCTGAGAAGAAAGAAAAACTTTCTTAGTACCTTGAAACTCATCCAAATGACTCGAGGACCAGTCAAGGAGGTCTGCAACATATTTATATGAACCATTAAGGATTGAAGAGTTGTGATTTTCTCACAGGCTCCAGACAACAACCTTCCTCTTCCAGAGATTAAGAAAAAAAGAAAGGGCATCAAAATAAACTCTCTAGATAAAATTTTTAGTTTTAGAGGGATTTTAAATTTCCAGACAGCATTCCACCATCTAAAATTTACGCCATGGTCGAGGGTGATTCCTTGACCAAATCAGAAATGGCTAACTGGTATCCACTCTTAACATAACTTATCTTATCAAAATGCCAAATCAAAACATCCTTCCCACCACTAATACTAATATGGATAGAAAGGATAATACCCTTGTCGAGAGGGAGGAAGGTTTGGTCATGCTTACAAATGTGCCAACAATGATTCTCTTTGTCAATAAACTTAGCCACTTTAAGATCCACATTAGTACCTAAAGCAACTGGTTTGAAGGACATACCTAGGAAGCTAGGGATCAACAAAAACACGAATACTACTCTACCAATGCCCACCTTCCAACGTAAACCTTTTACCAATAGGGTTCTCCCCCATACCAAGCTTCTCCAAATGTGTAAGCAACCAGACTTGAGAGGAGCCTCAAGAATCCATATCTCTAAAATATTTAGACTTTAGAATCCTGGTTGTAAAGGGATCAGGGCAAGAAAGCACTCTCCAAGCATGCTTAGTCACCAGGGATTGATTAAAAAACGATAGCTCCTTAAAATCAAGGCCCCGGTGTGCCTATGAGAGGCACAAGCGATCCCATTTGATCCAACTAATTTTTATTTTCCCACACTTAGAACCCCACCAAAATTTGGACATCATGGATCTCAAATCATAACAAAACTGAGATGTAGCTAGAAAATGCTCATCATGTAGGTGGGAATGCCTTGAGCTACTGCCTTGATCAAGACTTCTTTGCCTCCAAAAGAGAACATTGATCCATCCAGCTCTTCACCCTTTTCCAAACTATTTCCTTAATCTCACTAAACACCTTCCTCTTGTTCTTGCCCACTAAGGTAGGTAGGCCAAGATATTTGTCGTGGCAACGACTATTACGAATCCCGAAAATATTTTGAATATTTTTTCAAACGACAGCCAGAACATTGGGGCTAAAATAGATGCTCAATTTATGGAGATTAACCTATTGACTTGAACCCTTCTCGTAGATCTCCAATAGTTATCTAAAGCGAAGGTCATTCTCAACCGAGGCCTTGGAGAAAAGAATGTTGTCATCTGTAAAAAATAGGTGACTCACAAAGGGGCTACCTTTACAACATTTCACCCTAAGGACACTTCCATTTCTTTCAGAGCACCGTATGAGGTTAGATAGAGCCTCAAAACAATGAAGGAAGAGGTACGGTAACAAAGGGTAACCTTGTCTGAGACCACTCAAAGGCACCACACTACCCACTATTCTCCCATAAATGACAGTTTTGAGGAGGAGATGCAATATGAAATCAGTTGAATCCATTTAGAAGGGAAATTCATCTTGACCATGATAACGTGCAGGAAGTCCCACTTCTTCTTGTCATACGCCTTGCTCATATCAATTTTCAAGGCCATCAACCCTTAGAACCTTGTTTTCGCTTGTTGATAGAATGTGGACTCTTAAAGTATGCTAAGACATTATCGAAGATTTACCGCCCCAGAACAAAAGCATATTAAGAATAAGAAATAATTGCAGGGAGAATCACTTTTAGTCTGTTAGCAAGCACTTTAGTGACAATATTGTTTATACATTGCTGAGACTAATAGGTCAAAAGTCCTTGAGATTCTGTGCATTCTTAACTTTTGGGATCAATACCACAATAGTATTATTAAAATCTCGGATAGAACCCTCCCTATTAAGCACCTTTAGAACAACATGAGTCATATCAACCCCCACAGTAGCCCAAAACTTTTGAAAGAAAACAGTGTGGAAACCATCCGGGCCTGAAGTCTTTGTTGGCCACAAATCAAAGACTACTCTTTTTACCTCTTCATCCAGAAAATCCCTCTCCATATCATATCACATATCCCCATCTAGCTTAGCCTCAATAGGATAAGTGACAGTGTGTAAATCAGTATCTGATGACTTAGAGGATTGAAAGATGTTTGAGAAGTACTCACAGATTAACATGGACATCTCTTCCTCAGTATTGTAACATTTCTTTCCTCATCCATTAAGCTGACAATAACATTATTCTTTCTTCTCGTTGAAGCTTAAGCATGAAAGTATTTAGAATTATGGTCTCCAGCCGCCAACCAGTCTGCCTGAGCCCTCTGATGCCAATAAATTTCGTCTCTAGCCAGTAAACCATCAAGTTTCTTCTCAATCAATCTTATATGTTGCATAATCCTATCCTCACCACTACGAGAATACAAGCTCTCTAGCAATTTCTGCTTATCGACGACCAACCATTGGAAGAAATCCGAAACACTCTAAACTCCAGTTCAGAAGTCTTATAGCACATCAATTCAGTTTATTTTTCAAGTCAAGAATGAATTGAGATAGAAACTTATCAACCTATGCCGAACATACAATATGCTCAAAATATTCCTCTTTACGCCATAAGGGTTTGAATTTGAACCTCTCTCCCTATGTAGATTCCTAGTCATCTCCCCAACAAACTTTAAGAGAATTAGGTGGTGGTCTAACCCATAGAAACCGAGTTGGTCTACCGTTGCCCAAGAGAAACTTTCCATCCATTGAGGATTCACTAGGAAATGATCCAACCTTTCCTACACGTTGTTCACCTCATCCCTCTTATTGTTCCAAGTGAATCTAGGTCCTAAGAAGCCAATATCGATTAAGTCACAATCTTCAACAACTTGCCTAAAGTTTAAGACTCCCACAATAGAATTTTCATACCCTCCTACCTTATCTGTCAAACTCAGTAATTCATTAAAGTCTCCCTCACAGACCCAATGAAGATTATCAATTGATCATAATCTTCTCAGTAATTCCTAGGAATTGGCGCGAAGGGTAGAATTGAGGTTCCCATAGAATCCCAATAATCTCCATTGAAAACTACTCTCCAATTTGATACGGGCATCAATGTGGCCTTTCGAATAAGAAAGAATTGAAACCTCCCAATCCTCTCGCCACATGAGAAGAAGACCCCCACTTTTACCTTCATAATCCACGGCTAACCCTTTATTGTAACCCAGATGTTCTCGAACTTTATTTGTTGATCGACCATTGAGGTTGGTTTTAGAGAGAAAGACCAAGCTCAGAGAATGTTTCCGAAAAACTCTTAAGAGCTGTAACCGTGCACGATTTCCCTAGACCCCACACGTTCCAACAAAGACCTATCATTGTTCCTGATGGGCCTGGGATTCAGGCTCCACTGATCTTAACGTAGTATCCACTATGATCACCCATTTCATACACTTTACATCCTTTATGTCCAAATGAGGGACACCAATTTTCCTCTTGTTACATTGATTATCAGGTACTTCAGGAAGTAATGTAACCTTACATTTATTGTCTGGTGAACCTAAAGTGATGTTATTACCCTTAGCTCTGTCTAGAGACACTATCAGACTTCCTTTACATTTTAGAGAAATGGAATGTGATAAATCAGTGTTTTTCCTTGAATTCTTGTGTACCCCTTTACAAACTGCCAGTAAATCTTTTATCCCAAACCGATGGTGGTTAGAAGTCCCCTAGCTTGCCATTTCCATTTTATGACATCCTTCTTGCCGATGACCATATTCTCAAAGACTTATCCCTCCTCTAAGGACTTGATTCCTTAAGAACTTTTAGAAAGAAAAACCACCCCCTCTATTCCTTATCCTAATTCTATATCCAGCCCCAGCTCTTCAGAAAGATCATGGGTTTTCTCCCTATTAGAACTACCGTCAATCCCACACAAACAGTCTTCCTTCCCTATATCTGCAGTATTGCTACCCTTAATAGGGAGAACTTCCCCAGTATATTCATAAGCTACCTTTTCCCTTCCTTGCAAAATCTTCAAAGGTGGTTGTGCCACTAGTATACCCGTAGTCAGCTCTAGTACTTCCTGTACCGAAATTCCAATGTCACCCCGAGTCCTTTTTTGAAATTGTTCTTCATTATTCACACTCGTACTAGCCCTGAACTTGGAATGAGTCATCACAGTAGCCCGCATCCCGGAACAAAACTTGGTAGTTTTCCCCTCCAAAATCGTAACTCCTGCCTCGTCGTTTGGACAGTCCCGAATACCGTGACCAACCTTTCAGCAGGCGAAATAAAATTCCGACAGCCTTTCGTGTAACACCCAAACCATTTAGGCCCAATAAAGGCCCAATTTAAAAAAAAATGGATAGACGTGAAAATGAAAAGTGAATTGGTGAGTAAGCATATGTTGTCTGTATAGTTGACAGACAGCTATGAGCTTAGTTAACTAACTCACAACTTCAGCTGTGTCTATCCATACCTATATATATTGGAGGATTAACATTATGAGAGCTAGAAAGCAGTAGAATCGAGCGGAATAAAGGAAAGAGAAGGAAGAAAAAGTAAGAGAAGTCAGTGGAGCTCTCTTGTGATACTGTAGATTTTTAGTTGATTCTTCTTTGAGTTCCTGTTTCTAATTGGATTTTGTGTGATTATTAGGCAAAGAAGACGAAGTAGGGGAACCTAGCATATTTGGTCCGAATTAAGCTTGACATCTAAGTGAGTGAATTAAGTTTTCAGTTTTGTTTTTAACTCAAAAGTTTCCAGTTTTATGCTTAATATTAATTGCTACAAATCATTGAAGTGTTATTTCTTTTAATGATTTATGGCGATTATATAGAGAACTAAGTATGTTTTATGCTTATATTAGCACTCAAAAATATTAGCTATTACTTTTATAAATATCAAGAAGAGATTATGATTTTTACAAAAGCACCATGATTATTGTTGGCTTTTAGGGCTGTTCTACACATGTGTATGTCAGATGAGTCGCTCTGCACGTGTATGACTAGATGTAAAAGAGTATTGAGTCGCTCTACACGTGTATGAGCAGAAGTTATTCCCGACTTTGCGTTTGCACGAAGAAATTCGGCTTACGTATTGAAGATATCCCTGTGTACTAATTTGGTGCAGATTAAGATTTTATAAATTATCTTATTCTTGTTTAGAAAATAGATGCATTCAGTTATTAAGTATGAAAGTAGATATATTATATTTTACTATGGAAATCTTTTGACATGATGAAATGATATAGTATATATTACTGGATGCATATTGAAAAGTTGTTTAGAAATGTTTTTAAATGTTTTTAAAAGTTTTCAATCATTCACTGGACGTTAGCGCTCATCCTTTTACTTTAAAAATATTTATCCAGGTAGCTGCTCGGTTGTGCGGACTCAGAAGTTTTGAGGTGGGCCACTCGATGACATCATGAAGCATAAAAATCTTTCAGTTTAATTTTCATGTACATATTTAGAGATGCATGGTTGACATGGTCGGTATGGTCAGAACGTAGTCGGATTTCTACTCGGCCATGTTCAGATTTCCTACTCGGCCTACTCGGCCTACTCGGCCTTGGTTTTTTTCTTACTCGGCCGTGGTCGGTTTCTTGCTTGACCGTGGTCGGTTTCTTACTCGGTCTGGTCGGTTTTCTGGCCGGGATTTTGACTGTTATTTTTTTAAAGGTGGTCGGTTTTTATCCGATTGGTCATTTTTTTGACAACTTTTTGTAATGAACGAAAATGTCAATAAAGGACTTGTAGTTATATACATTTTGTACTCCAATTTTTTTAATATTTTCTTTATATTCTTTTTATGTTTAAAAGCAAGTATTTTCTATGGAATTTTAATCGATTTTTTTTTTATCATGCTAGTAAAAGTACAGCTCACAGGGCCTCCCTCGTACTCAAAAGAGGAGTCGGGGTGGGTCTTGTCATTTCGTATTTCAGCTCCACCACCGTCAAATTCCCATGGTCCTTCAAATCCAGACGTAAACCCTTCTTTAGAGGCTTGATCATGTCAAACCGAACTTTAACCCTAAGAAAACGATCCTAACAATCTTTGGAATCTGCTGAGATTTCCACCACTTCTCCTATTTGTTTTGCCAACAGCTTCACAAAACGTTTATTCATACAAATCAGAGGAAGTTTGTGAATATGAACCCAAATATCTATTTTGTCAAACTGTAGATTCGAGATATCCCTAATCCCCTTTGGCTTCTCCAAAACGATGAGATTCCTATAAAAATGCCACGATCCTCTGGGGCTAGATCAAGTCCCTATCCTCCGTCTTTTAAAGTAAAAAACATAGACATTCTCTTCAATGGATTCAATTTCCACCTGACCGATAGAGCTCCAAAGTTGTTCAATCACACCACAAAATGCTTCCTTGTTCACCTTCTTCCCTGACTAAACCTTGCCGATACATTCATAATTTCTAATATATTATATCGTTTGTTTTTCCAAATTCATACTCCATTGGATATATCATAAAAGGGTGGCTCTATTGCAACCCGTTAAATATATTCCTACACCCATATTTTAATGAAATTTTTTTATTTCTAAAATATTCTTACATTTAATTACTTCAAATACATGATTTTATAATTGGACATTAAATATACTTCTTACACCCACAAGTTGATCCTTCAATCTATCATAAACATTAATAATATATACTTAATCAAACCCAACATCAATTAGAAAATATATATTTTTTTCAATTATAGTCAAGAAATTGATGAATAAATAATTGATTTCATAGGTTTTGAATACATTCCGGTATGTTTACTTTAATTTTTATTATTGGTTTGTGATTGAATTACAAATTGTTGTAGTTATTGTCTTGTAGAATTTTTTTTTATAAAAAAATATAGTTGTGGAACTCGATCAAGTTTATACAGATCTCAAACACCACTCACTCATTCGCTTTACTTTAATTCAACTATAAATTCCTAACAATTTAATTGGTTGGTATATCGAAAAAACTTGGTAGACGGATTTTTTTTATTAAAAAAAACCTAAATTTTGTATGAAAACAATTGGTTTGTTTGGTGATTGAAAAAATTGTTTTTTTAAAGACAAAAGACTTAAATTAGAATAAAATGAATTCAAGATCAGAAATCAAAAGAGTTGTCATTGTACTTAAATCATGGAAATTAAATTCAACTTTGGATATCAAAGTGAAAAATAAAATGAATTCAAAATCAAAAATAAAAAATCATGGAAATTGAATTCAACTTTAGATGTCAAAGTGAAAAATAAAATGAATTCAAAATAAAAAATCTAAAGTGTTGTCATAGATCCAATTGGTGTTTTCGTAGTTGGAGTCAAAGTGGGACTGGTAATTTTGCTTAAAAGAATTTTATTTTTTATCGTGGTGGAAGCAAACGAAGAGAAGTAATACAGCCAATATAACTGTTTAACTTCAGATGTATTTGGAAGAGTTCATATAAGAGGACCAAGAAGGCAAGAAGGTTTTATTGCAACAAAGTTGCTTCTACTACTAACAACTTACAAGGCCTCTCCAATTCTCATGAAAATTAAAAACTCCTATTTTTTCCTCGTTTAATTATATGATTTTTTAATATTGAATCAAATTTGCAGTAAGAACATATTATAAAATCTGAAACGTGTTCTAACAAATTCTAACACTAAGGGTATAATGAGAAAAATGGATGTAATAAAAAATATGTTTGAGAGTAAAATTAATAATTTTTATTTTTTAATATGGGCATGAGAAGAAAATTGGGTGTCCGTGATATTTTGTGGGTGGCAATAGAGCCACCCATCATAATATTAAAAAATTAAATATTTCCTGTGTTTACAAAGAATTGACCACATGACTACATGTCACTGAATTTTCTAAGCGAATTTAAGAGTATACGAGGATGTTTACGTTCACAAAACAATACATGTAGGACTTAAAGAGTTTAATTTAATTAGAGAAAAACGAATGTTAGCTAATCAATTCTAAGTTTTTCCTCTCTAGTAAGTTGTACTGATACAACATCAAGGAAGCATTTAAAAAACAGCCAAAATTTTTTACCTGTAATGTCACCCTATTTTCAGGGTATCAAGATCCTCTTTGAAGTTCAATATAGTTTGCTGATCCGAAAGAAAGAAAGATACTACATCATCTGAGCACACGTGATACATACTATTGCTGAATCTTCAGGACCGGAAAAGCTATAACATCTCGAATACTGGCAGAATTTGTCAAAAGCATCACCAGCCTGTCAATGCCAAGTCCCTGAGAGATAGTGATCAATTACAATGTCTTCTAAGATTGATTGTAATTTATATTAATTCAAAAGATATTCCTGAAAATGGTCTACAACAACAATCAATGTAATATTCAAAAGATGAACATACCATCCCTGAAGCCGGTGGCATCCCGTATTCCAGAGCAGTCAGGAAGTCATCATCGAGAGTGACTTCATATAAGTTGTCTTCATTTTTCTTCAAATTTTCTTCACCAGATGTTTCTGCTACATGCGCTGCTCTCTTCTCATTATGCTGCCTCACTTGCTCTTCCAAGCGTGATCTCTGCCACCATTTAAAATCAATGACAATGTCTTCTACTTTTTGACTAAAATCGACTTAGTGGATTTGACTAAATGATTAAATGATCGAACCAAACAAAGAGCAGACTATAGTTGAATAACTATGAATCTACTATATGGGTTATTTCAATGGACCAGAGGCAAAGAAATTCACAAGTTTCAACGAATTTATCTCCATTCCCAACTTGATCCAAGGCATTGACAAATGCATTAATTGAAAGATCAGCAGATGAAAACAGGAATGAATCCAGTCTCTGAACTCTTCCATGGAATTGGATCCATTTGCAAGAATCAAGATGGTTATAAAATGTCATGAAAACACGTGTAACAGAAATCCAAATTCCAAAGACTGCATGAGCATACCTGATCCAAGGGATCAGTCAATTCAGAGAATGCATTGGCCAGTTCACGACCGCTGATGAAGAGTTCAAATCTCTCAGTCAAGCCAGCATGCCTGTTGTGAAAATAATTAAGAATTAGCAACCAAGATCCCATGTTTCGATATAGCAAACTTCATCACTGCAAGAAAATGTACAATCTGTCCACCTCAACGTATACATTTAACAAGCAAAGGAAGTGATGTAGAACCAGAAGGATATAGAACCAGAAAAGGGGATTGAAAAACACAGCAATTCAATTCTTTATTCAAATCATCAAATCTAACCCTACAAAAGGCTCTAAAATAAAGATCAGATACAAGAGATAAATACAAAGAGTTTAAATAAAAACAAACACCTAAAGATAATAACCTGAATCAATTATCTCTAAAGGAGATAATTTTCTAAAGATAAATACTAAAAAATAACAAAAGATAATATCCACAAAATCCCTAATTATCTTTCTGAAACATACGCCTAACGTAAGTTCTCAAATCCCTAACCATTTCCCCATCATTCTCCCCCGGTTGAAAAGAACTCGTCTCTGGCGAGTGGTGCTGTAAATAATCTTCCAATAGGGACGGGGCAAGATCACGAACTTCGGACTCCAAAATCCAAGTGTCTTCAGTCGAAGAATGTCCGTGCCAACGAACCAAAAATTGTTGACAACCACCCTAAGTAGAGGAAACAAGGTGATCATCCAAAATATGTTCAATCCGATCGACATGATTGGCTGCCATAGACGGAATGCAAGGCAATGGGCTACTAGAATGACCTACAGAGACATTAGAGGTAATAACAGGAGGCTCGAACGTACCCCGGTAAGGATACAAGTCCGATACGTTAAACACTGGACTAATTGTTAAATCAACAGGCAAATCAAGCAAATAAGCATTAGAACCGAGCCGTTTGAGAACACGAAAAGGGTAAATGGCACGAGCATGCAATTTTTTAACAGAATGTGGGGGAAAATGGGCAGGGCATATACGAACCATAACAAAGTCACCCTCCCCAAACTCTAACGATCTACGGTGCACATCAACACCCAATTTATAGTTATCATTACTTAATGCAATTTGGCGACGTACTTCGGTATGTAAGTCATGCATATGAGTGGCAAAATCAGTAGCAAATTTAGACATACGTGACTCAAGTGGTAATGGTGCCAAGTCAATAGGTTGACGAGGTGAAAGGCCATAAACAATCGTAAATGGGCTTTTTCTGGTGGTTCGGTGGATAGAGTTATTGCAAGCAAATTTAGCCATAGGAAGAAAAAGGTTCCAATTACTAACTTTATCACCCACCACACATCTAAGAAGGTTGCCTAAGCTACAATTAACGACCTCATTTTGACCATCGGTTTGGGGATGAAAGGCAGAGGAGAACTTAAGGGTAGTACCAAATAATTTCCATAAAGTCTTCCAAAAATAACTCATAAAACGTATATCACGGTCAGACACAGTGATAAAAGGCAATCCATGTAGACGTACAATCTCCCTAAAGAACAATCGTGCAACAAGTGAAGCATCAACTGTTTTGGAACAGGGGATGAAGTGGGCCATCTTAGAGAATCTATCAACTACCACCAATATTGAGTCATGAGCACGTACCGTTTTGGATAACCCTAAAACAAAGTCCATGCTTAAATCTCTCCAAAGGGTGTGAGGCAGAGGCAATGGTGTATAAAGACTGGTGTTCTTTTTTGTAGCCTTAGCTAAGTGACAGGTCCTACACTGGGAAACTATCCTAGCAACATCACGTTTCAAAGAAGGCTAATAAAACCAATCTGCAACCAAAGATATGGTTTTATCACGACGCAAATGACCGGCCAACCCACCAGCATGTAATTCCCAAACTAAAAAGTCACGAAACGAAGTACGAGAGAGACAAAGGTGGAACCCACGGAAGATATAACCATCCCTAATGACAAAATCTACATGGTTTCGACGATGGCCATCAAAATTTCTTGGAATATAATGTCTAAGTCTGGGCAAGTAGAATATTCGGATTTGATCCTATCCAATCCTGGTACTGTGATACTTAAAGACTGAACCACCGTCAAAACACGACTAAGAGCATCTGTAACTTTATTATCTACCCCGGGATGGTGTTTAATAACAGAGGTGAATGTTTGAAGGAATTCAGACCATTGGACATGTCTAGGGTTCAATTGTTTTTGGGATTGTAGGTAACGTAAAGCCTAATGGTAAGAGTAAAGGACAAACTCATTTGGAAAAAGATAGTACTGCCAATAAGGAAAAGCCCTAACAATTGCATAGAACTCTTTATCATTGATCAAATACTTTTGCTTGGATGAGTTCAGTTTCTCACTAAAAAATGCTACTGGGTGTCCCTCTTGACTAAGTACCCCCCCCCCCCCCCCCCCCCCCCAATACCTACTCCAGATGCATCACTTGAAATCTCAAAGGCTTTGGAAAAGTCAGGATGACGCAAAACAGGTGCCTCAGTCATTATCTGCTTAATCTCAAGAAATGCTTTATTAGCTGCCGAGTCCCAATTGAACTCACCCTTTTTTAGACAATGAGATTGGCCCCATGATGGTGCTAAAGTGTCTAATGAACCTCCTATAAAATGATGCTAGTCCATGGAAGCTACGGACTTCAGTTAAGGTTCTAGGTGTAGGCCAATCTCGAGTAGCACTAACCTTAGCAGGATCTGCAATGATAAGTAAGGTCGAGACAATAAATCCTAGGAAAAGGACTTGAGATTGCAAGAATGAGCATTTCTTAAGGTTTACATACAACTTCTCTACCCTAAGTGTGAGAAAAACCTGTCTAAGGTGAGCTAGATGTTCTTTCTCGGTCTTACTATAGATAAGGATGTCATCGAAGTAGACAACGAGAAACTTGCCAATATAAGAACGAAGCACATGTGTCATCATTCTCATGAATGTACTAGGGGCATTGGACATTCCAAAAGACATAACTAACCACTCATACAAACCATAAGAGGATTTGAAAGCGGTTTTCCACTCATCCCTAGGGCGAATCATGATTTGGTGATACCCACTACGTAGGTCTATTTTGGAGAACCATTGAGCACCAACTAACTCATCTAACATGTCCTCGAATCTAGGAATGGGAAACCTATAGTTGACTGTAATTTTATTAATGGCTCGACTATCAACACACATTCGCCAAGATCCGTCCTTTGGAGTAAGTAGGACAGGGACAGCGCAAGGGCTAAGACAATGACGGACAAACCCCTTCTCTAAAAGTCCCTCTATCTGTTTGTTCAATTAAGCTCGTTCAGTAGGGTTCATTTGATAATGTGGAAGGTTGGGAAGTTGGGAACCTGGGACCAGGGCAATGGCATGTTAGATATCCCGTATAGGTGGTAACTCGTTGGGCAAGTCCTGAAAAGTCACATCGACAAATTCATCTAGTAACTGTCTAACTTCAGGGGTGGGATCGAACCCTACGGTAGGTGTGTCATTGGTTTGCTCTCGCATCACTAATGCGTACACAATCCCAATCTGGTGGTTGTGTCGCATGAATTCCCTAGGACCTAAGATGTGAAGGTTGTGTTTAGGGGACACAGTCGGTGAAGGTTTATCAACCACTGATGTGTTAGTCTTTGTCGGGATGCTATCCTTACGATTAGCAGGTTGTAGGGTAATGGTTTTGCCTTGATGGGTAAACATACGAGTGTTCGTTCGACCAAAACTCTTGATGTCAAGGTCATATAACCAAGGACGTCCCAAGAGGATGTGAGCAACTTCCATAGGAAGGATGTCACAGTAAATGGTCTCTGAATAAGAGCCTAAGGACAGAGGAACAAGACACCTATGGGTAACCGGTAAAGATGTCTTATCTACCCAAGCAACTCTAAATGGGTGTGGATAAGGCAACGGAGTGAGTTGAAATCTAGTGACCGCAGCATTAGAAACAATATTCATTGTGCTACCCCCATCTATCACTAACTTACAACTTTTACCTTTCAATTGAATAAATGTATGGAATATATTTGTTCGTTTCCAGGTATCAGCACTAACCGGCTTAGAAAATATACATCTCATCATATGCAATTGACCCTCAAACCCTCTATCATCTAGATCGGCCTCAAGATCCAAATCATGGATATCCTCTATAGGCTCTACGACCTCATCCGTAGGATCAGGAGGATAATAGTCATCATACTCCTGGCCTATGGTTAAGGTACGCTGTGGGCATCGAGAAGCGATATGGCCCTTAGCATGACAATGGTGGCACTCAATATTAGGGTTATGAGGACGCACTGTAGAAGGAATGCCGGTCCTATCTCTCAGTATAGGAGGTCGAGAATCAAATGGAGCATTTGAGATTGAAGTATTAACCCCTCTATAGTTGAAGGATTGGGAACCCTCAGGTGGAGTAGGAAGAGTTTGGTGAAAGTCACCCGGTGGGCGCCTAGAGGGATAAATACGAAGGTATTTCTCAGCCTTTAGAGCTTTAGAGTAGGCATCTTCTAAAGTCTCGGGATTGTGCATGCTAACCACACGTTTGAGTTCGAACTTAAGGCCATTTAGGAATCTAGCCACAGTTAGACCGGGTTCTTCTTCGATGTTACATCTTATCAGCAGGTCATCAAAAACAGACATGTAGTCATTGACACTAGACGAAGATTGTTTTAAGGTACTGATCTAGTAACGCACTACGATAATAGGTAGGCAGGTATTTCTCCTCAACCTGATTTTCATCTCAGACCAAAGGGTGACGGGATCCTGACCTAGACGATCAAACTGCATTTGGATGTTCCACCAATATTTCTAAGCAGAACCGACGAGCTTAAGTTTGGCAAAACGAATTTTTTGTTCGTCACTCATAGGATACCACTCAAAATAGTCATCCATGGCAGCAAGCCAATCTAGGAAGACATTGGCATCTAACCTACCATCAAATTCCGGGGCATCTACCTTAACCCTTCTAACGGGATCAAAATGGTCATCAGAAAATCTTCTATGGAAATCTTTACGGTCATCATAGAGGTTCCTATAGGGGTCAAAATTCCGACGAGGAAAAAGATTAGGTGGACGCCTAACGTCATGATCCTCAACAGGTAGACCTCTAAAGGCATGCCTAGATTGTCTATATTCATCAGGTTCATCTTCAGACTCAGGCCGAAAGGGTTATGTATTCCTATGTAAAGGGAGGACCCTAGAGGTCGAAGCCCTAAGGCCTATATTGGACGAACTCGGATGTATATGACTTGGGACTTGTGTACCTTGACTCATGGTAGACCCAGTAACATGTTCTTCCATAGATTGTTTACCTCTATCCCTAGGAGAGTGGTGAGTGTTAAAATCAATGAACCGGACCTCGATATGGGTAAAAGTATTACGCATTTCATTTGTAAGATCAAGTATTTTACTTCCCAAGGTCATTTTGACTGCCGTGATTTTGTCATTAAGATCCTGGTTAGACTGTTCAAAGTCTTGTTTGGTAACCATTATGTGTATGATTAATATGAAAACACGTAATAATTAAAATAAATTAGCCGTATGTGCACTATAAACCACCTATGACTCTAAAGGGTTTGTTTATAGGATAATGTACGCAATTGTGAATAATACACCAGGTAAGTTCTCAGGAAAGGGAGGTGGGTCACAACGGACACACTTAAGAATCAACCTCTTTAGACAGAACTTTCCTAGACATGTACGTCCACTACCAAATACCCAATTCCAATAAACAGCCGACTAATACTAGGGTTTTTTTTTTATGAATCTGTTTGTGTTTTATGAAAATGCAATTGTTTTATAAAAGAAAACTAGAATAAAAGCAAAGTTAACAAAAAGAAAAAAGAAAAGAAAAGAAAATAAAAATGAATAAAAAAATAATAATTAAATAAAACTAAAATTCAAATAAAAAAAGGCTGGATCTATGCAAATAAATAAGAAAAACTTGCGAATTTAACAAAAAAACCAATGAATATCGAAATCAGAATAGCCAACCTCTCCTCCGAAGTAAGCTAACCGTTGAACTGAAATTTGTTGTTGTGAAAATTTGCTGAAAAGTCCCACCATATTGTACAATTACAAAAGACTCCCTAAAATGTGTAATTGCAAAAGGCCCCAGTAGGTTTCATGATTAGCACAGATGCCCGGGCAAATATCCACCAGACCCTCCAACTATTAGAAATTGCCGTGAAGGACCTGTTCGACAAACCTACCACCCGAACACTAGCAGACTGGAAACTGGACCTTTGGTCGAAGAAGAGGACGCTGGCGAATCAACTGGGCTCAGCGGTGAGAGGCCACGCTCTTGCGATCGGCGGCGAAGGCGAGCGACAGCGGTCAGTTGTTTTTGAACATAGATGTGCATTGATCGAGGCAGATCTGGACGTCGACGAGGAAGGGAAAAGTGACGGCCGGCTTTGTCTGTATCTGATGGTACCGTCGATGGGAGCCACACACAGTTACCAGCGGTGGGGCGTGGGCGCGTGTACAGCCGGCTATGGAGGATTCTGGCGTTTGTATGTTGTCTGGCTAGGTGTGTACGAGTTTTTGTGTGCTGATTTGTGTGGGAAAAAAAAAAAGAAAAGGAAGAAAGAAAAATTGATGGAAGCGAGTAGGAGCGAAATGTAGGCTCTGATACCAATTGATGTAGAACCAGAAAAGGGGATTGGAAAATACAGCAATTCAATTCTTTATTCAATTCATCAAGTCTAACTCTACAAAAGACTCTAAAGGGGCCTTTTATAAAGATCAGATACAAAAGATAAATACAAAGAGTTTAAATAAAAACAAACACCTAAAGATTATAACCTATATCAATTATCTCTAAAGGAGATAATTTTTTAAAGATAAATACTAAAAAATAACAAAAGATAATGTCTAATAAAATAACAAAGATAATATCCACAAAATCCCTAATCCCTAACGTAAGTTCTCAAATCCCTAACCACTTTCCCGTCAGGAAGTGTATTAACAGAAAGGACTTTTGAACCCACTCAAGTGTTAGATATCTCCCTAAGTTCAAAAGGAAACCATATTCTACTTAAAGACGGGGAGAGAGTGACGGGTTCTATAACTTCATGCCACCAACGCTCAGCACTCGAACAGTCAAACTGTCCTAGCACATTTAAATGACCAATGTACACCAAAATAATGATACATTGCAAGGAAAGATTTAGGAGGCTACAATAGTGAGAGCAACTCTCAACAAATTGTCTGATACCAAATATGGTTAGAATGGAACAGATTCAACACACAGCAATATATATTGAACTTTTGTACCTTCGATGTGGTTTTGCTAATGGAGATATTTCGATAGGGTAGTCCAAAACAAATGTGGGTTGTAGGAGCTTTGGTTCTACAGTAATTTCAAAAACCTGGGAAAATAAAATAAAAATATAAGCTAACGAGGGCTGTTAACAAATACGTAGAATAGTAAATAATGAAAAGCAGAACTGATCCAAAAAAAGAAAAACAGTTCTTTAATTTCAACACTATCATAGTGTTGTGAAGCCAATAAATCCAACTGGAAAAATAACTGAGAAAGTTAATTATATCTGTGGAGATGTAAAAACGAAATAAGGATTTTATTTGATATGAACGAGACAGATTTATAAATAGCAACAAAGGTCTACCTCATTAAGGAGGTTACCAAGAGAAGGGCTCGCTTCAATGGCAGATTTGTCTTTATTAACAAGCCCAACTCCAAGTCCCCTCAGAGTAACCTCTTTAGCAGCGTTAAGATCATTTCCTAACTCATTGAAATCAATCCCAGTGGTTTCTTTAACAAGATTATGCATGGTTTCTCTCCTCCAAGGCCGCTCTAAATTTATCTCCACCCCCTACATGGAAGCATAACATCAGCTTTACAATCTCATATTGTGTAGTACTACTAGCTGAAACAATTAAAGTTTCCATGGCCCTTTGGAGAAGTAAATAGAACATGAAATGTATAAGCAAGTAATTATATTACAGCACCTGACCCATACTGCTTGAGCAAGTTTACCTGGTAATCAATGGTAAGCTTCCCATGAACTGCAAGAGCACATCGAGTAACAATCTCCTCTGTCATGTTCATCATACTTTGGTAGTCTGAAAACGCTTCATACATCTAAAATCAAGCTAATACAAGTATTGATCAGAGCTTCATTCAATAGAAATGTAATGTCACCATTAAAAATATGTAATAGCAGGTTCATATCAAATGAAGTACATTTACATCAATTATGTACCAGACTAAATAAAAGCAACATCATGAAATACCTCTATAGTGGTAAATTCAGGATTATGGCGAGTTGAAATGCCTTCATTTCTGAATATCCGACCAATCTCATATACCCTTTCAAATCCCCCAACCTGTCATTACATGATTCATACCTTGTTCAGGACACAGGTTTTAGAGCCACATACATGTTAAGATATAGAGGAGAAGAAACATGTCTGGTAAGGCATGGATTAAGAAAATCTCTAATATATATGACAAATTCCTATGTTAACAAAATAAAGCTAATGCATTTTCTTTCATTTTTGTTTGTAAAATGTTGCTAAATCAGAACAAAGAAGTCCACATGTACCCTAACATATATATATATATATATATATATATATATATATATCATTATAATTAATATTATTGGGACAGGGTTCAATTATTTTTTCCTAGATATTTGAGCACAAAGGATAATTATAATAAAATACAATATCGATAGCAAACAAATTTGAAAAAAAAAAAACGGTACAAGGCACTAACTTCATGTTATAGTTGCCCAAACACAACCTAGACTAAAATGCTTTAAGAATGCCTTGTATCTAAACTGCCAAACTAACAATTGGAAATAAACAATGAACTTAAGATTCATCATAAATAATGGGAGTTAGATGTGCAGAACCTCACCAACATTCTCTTCAAGTGGAGTTCAGTTGCAATTCTCAGATAAAGATCCCTTCCGAGTGAATTATGATATGTAACAAATGGCCTTGCTTCAGCTCCACCAGCTGCTCCCTAGCAGACCAAATAGATTAGAAACCAAGTTCTCAAAAAAAATGGTCTTACATGTTTGAATTTGTCAACTATGTATAAAAAAAGAAAAGAAAAGAAGACTAATAGAGAGAGGAGAGAGAGAGAGAGAGAGAGAGAGAGAGAAGAGGAAGGGGTGTAGATAATCTAAACAATCAATGAAATTAAACCTAAGGTTATGACTTAGGATGTATCTTTCCATCATTATATGTTTTAACAATTTAATGTGGCCATAAATATTAAAAATGAATTTGAAATGTTGAAATTGTTTTTTTACCCTAAAATAAGAACATAGAGTAACCAGTGATTTACAGAAAAAGAAATGAAAATTAAAACCAAAAAGAGCCCTGAAGAAATCAACGAACCTGTAGAACTGGAGTTTCGACTTCAACAAAACCTAAAGACTCCACTGTCTTGCGTATCTCTGATACAATCTACTAAAAGAAAGGTAACGTAAGAATAAAATTTGCTGACAAAAATTCAAAACAAGGTGTACTGTTCAAAAATATACCACACCTTAAATTCATCTAATAATGCATTCCCAGTACAAAAATTTGAAAGAAATACAATTCAACAAACTAACCCTATAGCTCCTTCTGCTACAAAGTATGCACAATATTTATGACAATTAATTTTATTTTAAGATTTACTTGAATTTGGGTGTACATAAAAACTTAACCTTTTGACGTGTTAAATGCGTCAAATACAACGTTTAGATATTACAGTTATTGTACACGACTAGCAGTGACCAAATTTTCTCCAGAATTTGCATCATACTAGATCAAAAGGAGACTAAAGGTATGAATGGTTGATGACTATATTTTATATCATTTGCATTACATTTGCACATGGAAGAACATATAGCATGTATAGTATCTCACTCCAATGGTATGTTAATGGGATCACATGAATCAAATGTAAAGAAAGATCATGAAAATGGCAATATTAGAGTTCTAAATTGAAATAAAATAAAATAAAATAAAATTAAATTAAAAAAAAACGAACATTTCAAAAATACACAGGGCATAAAGAAAACAACCAACCTTTGCTCTTTTACGGAATACATCAGCAACTTCAGGATTTGCAATCATGTCTACATACCTAAACATAAAAATAGATATTCAGAAAAGAAATGAATAATGGAGATACACTTAGAAATAATACATATGAAAGGCATTTGACAATCTGCCAAGTCTATCACATACAGAAGTAGAAGGGAGAAAAGATGATTCAGGTCATTGCTCTTAGATTCCTCAGGTATCACACCTTCAATTGATTGCACCAGGCAACCGCAAAAGCATTATTGCTGAATTTTTGTCATAAACCAGTCTAAAATTGGATAACCACTACATAAAGCAATGTATCTAAAAGTCTATCATTCCTAATCCTGTATTGCACTACAATTCATTCTACTAAAAATTATTAAATGCTGAAAGATTCACCTTGGACAAGCTAAAATAGCATATTTGTAAGACACGTAGGTCAAATAAATAAATACTGAAAATCAATAGAAGATTAAAATCCTTCACCTTGTATTACCTACGTCAGAAAAAATATTTGAATAGTCATTCCATCTCCACTCATTCATTTTTGGGCTGTCTTTATAACTGGTTACCCCTTTCTTTTTGTGGAACTTGTTCTCTTATTCTTGTGATTCTTTTTCAATGTAAAACAAATACATTCTTTTAATATAAAATTGTCAAAAATCAATCCAAACTCTACTCATCACCTCACTGTAAAATGTAGACCTCAAATTCCCAAAAACCATTAAAAAATTTGTGCATAAAATGAAAATGAGCTCACCTTTGGCGGTATCTTTTATCTACATCAGTTAGACCATGATATTTGTCTGGCAGTGGAAGCAGAGATTTTGTAAGAATTGCAAAGGAATTCACATGAACAGAAAGCTCTCCTGAAAATAGAGCAAAAAGGAATAAATGTGATTCAAGTCGATGTAGCTTCACAACAAGTCATCATGAAAGCAAATATTAGCATGAGTCTTTACCTTTCTCTGTCCTTTTCATTGAGCCACTGGCACCCAGTATATCACCAATATCAACATGATTCTTTAATTGCTCGAACTGATCATTTACAAGCCTTTCCTTCTCGCAGTAAAGCTACAACAGGACAAGATAATATCAGTTTTTCCCTATCACACTAAATTTAAAAAAATATGTTATATTTCCTACATACAATATCGTCGGACCAAAACTCCAGTTGTAAGAAACCATAAACCAAGGATAACAAAACTAAAAGAAGGAAAGAAAAAACTTTATATTCTAATCTGACTAATACGACAACCGACAAATTTTCAATTCATTGTCAATGTTGAAACATATGAAACCAGAACATGAACGATCGGAATGACATAAAACCCAGATCCAATATAAATTCTAGAAATAGTAATACTTTTGAGTCAAAGTTGCTCATTATTCATAATCTGATCGAATTTACTTAATAAATCATAATTGCTTCATACATAAAAATGGGCACAAATTTCAGCTGCGAATTGAACCAGCATCTTCATTTTAACATAAATCACCTTTTTCTCCTTACCTAACTAAAGATGCAAAACATTTCTACTACTGTCTGCAATCAAATGGCATAGGTATAAACTACATTGGAGCTTTATATGGAAATAAGTGAATATTGAAAACTCAAATCATAAATCTTAATAGGTAGAGCCAAGAACAGCGAACTCCATGAACCTGAATGGTACCGGAGTCATCCCTTAGTGTCAAAAATGCAAGCTTTCCAAATGCTCTTCGAGCAACGATTCTTCCTGCTACGGATACACGAACATTTTCACCATCTGAAGCTTCGCCATTCGGCAAACTCTTGTAAATCTCTTGCAGCTGATTAGCTGAATGTGTCCTGTCCCAATTATAAGCATAGGGCTCTAACCCTTTGCCCCTCAATTCTTCTACCTACAAAAACCAAATCGAGATTTATCAGTTTATCTCTCTTCAATTACCTTCTTATTTTCTCAGGAACCAAACATAACAGAACCCAACAGAAAAAAATCACATTATAAAACTAAAACAAAACTTTTATCTTTCTTCATTTATATTCAATTTTTCTCAGGAACCAAACGGAACATAACCCAACAGAACAACATCACATTTTGAACCTAAATATATAAAAAAGTGGTTATCTTAATTCAATTAACTTCAAATTTCTCAGGACCAAACAGAGCAGACAAAAAAAACACACGTTATTGTAATTCAAGGCTATATTTCCATTAAAGCAAAGAAAAAAAAAACAAAAAATTTGAAAGTAGAAGAAATAGCGAGCTTTTAGAACCTTTTTAATGCGAATGGCGCGAATTGCCTCGCGGTCGGAAGTGGAAGTGGAAGAAGAGGACGAGCGGCGGTTTCTGGTGGAGGCAGAGGCGGTAGTGGAGGAGCAGCGGCGGAGGAGAGTGAGAGAGGTGATGCGGTGGCGTGCGTGGATGAGGTGTCGGAAGCTGATTGGTAGCGAAGAAGATAGAGAGGACCACACCTTGAGCGCCTCCATTTTTCGTTTTGTGTTCAGTGAACCAGATTCTCATACGATAAACCCTCAGACTTTACCAAATTCCAAAAACATACCTCAGGTTTTAACTTTATATGAAAACCTCCCGATATGGATATATTAGGTTTTTTTAAATAAATAAAAAATACAGTGGCTTCCCATACATTGAGATTTTATAGCCAAATGTGGAATAACTATTTACAACTACGAGGATAATATTTATAGAGTCCAAAAGTCTATTCAACATGTATAAGAAGTCGAGATATTAGAAGGGCAGTCGATTTGCTCCATGAGCAGATCGGAGGCTGCTTTGATTTTATTTTAATTTGTTTCATTTTTTTGTATTGAAATATTTAAAATTCTTTAATTTAATTTTTATTTAATGACAATTTTTGAAATTTGGGATGAATTATTCACACTTTTTTTATATTTTTGCGGTTAACCCACATAACGTGTTTTAAGTGTTTTTATTTTCAGAATACAGCTTTCAGTATATTCTACTAAACGTGTTTTTGGATTTCGAAATTAAAATAAAAAACACTTCTTCATTTTCATTTTTCTTTTTGAAAAACACCAAATGAAAAATACTTACATGACGCGCCTTAAGCTTTTACTCATTTTCGGAAGGGAAAATTGCACAATCCTCCCCTAGTTTAGGCTTAATTGTACACATATGGAACTTATGCTTAAACGTACACAAACACACCATGTTGTTAGTTGACCCTATTAAAAGTTAACGGTTAAAGGGTAAAAATATCTTTTTAAACATATCAAATAGAAAAACAAAAATTAATTATTTAAAGCGGGGAATTGCGTACATATCCCTCGAGGTTCAATGAAATTTCACAGATGACAGTTTTGGTCATATACACATAAACTTCCCTCAACATTTAAAAATTATTGCACAAACATTCCCCACCGTTAGATGAATATATTAGTCAATGGTCAAAAGTGTAAAAAGTCTATAACGATAGGAGATGTATGTACAACAATTTTTAAATTTTGAGGAAAGTGTGTACGTATATGGTTAAAATTTCTATTATGTACAATTTATCAAACCTTAGGGTTGTTTATGCAATTTCCCCTTATTTAACAATAGTTTATTAGTTTTTATTTTAAAAATTTTGTTTCTCTAAACTCCACCGAGGAAAAGTTTTCAATCGGCTAGACTTAAGGATATTTTTTTTTATAGTGGATTGACTTTTCAACCGGAAAAGACTTAAAAAAAACAAAATTTAAATTAGAATAATACTTGGATGTTGATCGGTTAGTATCCAAAATACTGATCCCATCAATTGAATTGTAACACACGATTCGATTTATGAAGAATGCAAGTAGATAAATGTAAAAAGTAAAAGAAAAAAGACCACGTGTTACAATTCAATTGGTTGATCAGAATTTTGGGTGTTGACCGGTCAACACCTAAGCATTATCCTTTAAATTATAGATTTGAAAAAAAAAAACAAGTGATAGACTTTACGATTCAACCGGATTTATCCCAATGTAAAAAATAAATTAATAAAAACTTACAACAACACAGATCAAATGTACAACTTCTCTCTTCAATATTATCAGACTGACGAAGGAGCGTCAATCAAATGGAAAATCTCTTCCATCGTTGATCTTGGAAGATCTCCATCAAATCTGACATTTGTATTTTTCCTTTTAATTTAATTATTATATAAATATATAATTATATAATTATATTTTAAATTATTAATTTCAAGTCTTTTAAAAACAATTATTAATTTAAAGTGTAATAAAATTAATGATAAAATAAATGGCAAGGGGCATTTTAGGTATTTCATACTAAAAAGTTGGTCAACCGTTAATATGGACAGAAGTCAACTAACTGAAGGGTATGTTTGCTTGAGTTTGAACACAAGTTCCTTATGCTTGCAATTAGACCTAAACTTGAGGGGTTTGTATAATTAGACCACTTAAAAAAAAAACATTCCAGAAGTTTAAAATTTATATGAAAACCTCTTTATATGAGGTTTTTTCTTATTTAGTTATGAAATCTTGTAGGTCAGTTTGGTGCACATTAAAGACTTCTTATCTAATTGTCGTCGGCTGAGGCCTGCGTTTCTCATTAGATTAATGTTTTAGCGTCTTTGCACCCCTCCGCTTTCTATTATTTTTTCTTTTTACTGTTCTTCCTATTGTCTTTTTTTTTTCCTATGGTTCTATCTTAGGTTATTTCATCATATAAGTATGTGATATTTTTTTTCTTCCAGGTCACTCTGATTTAAAAAAATATATATAAATTGTCTTTAAAGAAAATCAAATCTAAAAAAGAATCAAATCCTCTTATTATATCAAAAGAGTAATACTAGATATCACAACTTTTCAATTACAACCCATATAGTAGTTGATAAGTGAATTGATAAGTGAATTGATAAGTGAATATATATTAATAATAATCTATCTCACTTACTCATGTATCCACTCAATAATTGAAACCTCAGACCTCAACTGCTATATGGATTGTGATTGAAAAGTTCTGATAGTGATTGTGATATCTAGCATCATCGATACCAAAAACACAATTATGGTGTTGTTTTGTACCATATCTAAATTGAAATGAAATGTAAATGATCGGGTCAGTACTTGACAAAAGCCTAATTTTGTTTTACCTTTAGGCCATATTTATCATCTAGGATTGGTTTGGGATTGGACTATTTTAGTCCTTCTCCCGTGTTTGATAATACTTTGGAGCATAGGATTATTAGTCCCAAAAGAAAAATAGTCTCATGTTTATGGGATTAAATAAACCCACCTCCAACCCCATCTCCATTTATCCTAGGACAATTTTACTTGTGATTTCCACCCATTTAATTCATCTCACTAGCCCCACCAACACATACATATTTTACTTTTGGATATTGTTACTCTAATAATATATAAATTAAAAAATTTATTCTTCAAATATATATTTCAATATTTTATTATTCAAATTAAAAATATTATCAAATTAAAAATATTATTTGTTGACGTCGATTTCTGGATGTATGAGAGAAAATCAACAATATTGGATTTTAGCTGTGATTTCAAAGAGAAAGAGAAGGAAAAAGTAATTGGACGCAAGTTTTACGTGGTAAAACTCTGATGACCGGAGAAACGTCCACGAGTGGCTGAATAATCAACCGAGCCAAAATCCACTATTGAAAAGATTTACAACTCTCGATCTCTCTTTTTCTCTCTGTATTTTTATATATGTTTTCTATATATTTTTTGTGACGAGATTATGGGTCTATTTATATGTTCATAGAACTCTAATCCTCTTTGTACAAATAACAAAAGATCTTTGTATTTAATTATGATTGGTTACTTGTTCGAAGTATTCTGTCTTTTTTTCTATTTTGGATACTTGTATAGAGATCGAATAGGACTCTAGTGATATAGTCCAGTTAGGACTTATTTCCTTATAAATACGTGGTCTTTTTTGAAGAAATAAAATTGTTGTCTGATTAGGAACCCTTTCTGTTTGATATTCTATTCTTCTTGGAACTCTTATTTGACATGGATATCTACGTATTTTAACGACTCTTGATTCGTTTGCGAGTTATGCGCTGGGCTTCTTTATTCGGTTTTCTTCATGTTTGTCCGAGTAGAACATGATATTAGCTGGTCTCGAATGACGTCGTCTGATCCCAAGTAGAACATGTCATCAGCTAACCCCGAGCATCGTTAACTGACCCCGAGTAGTATATGACGTCAGTTGACCCCGAGTAGGTTTTGTTCAATACTTGTTTACTCGGGCTTCTCTTCTTTGGTGATGTCTTGTAGGATACTTTCTGAATGCTTATTCGGATGTCCACCTGACAATTTTATCATTTTTGTCAATAACGTGTACGTCTAAAAATTTACATACAACAACACTCACTTAAAATATTTTTACCGAACAGGGTTTCGTTCCGGGCAAAAGTATTTTAATCAACTCTTTAATTTCTTCGTTTCTTTAATGCCAGGGTAAATGTCTTGTCATAATGGCGTGTCTTAATGGTGACCATGTAAATTCAATTTGCCTCCTCACGCGAGATCTCAATGATTGCAACGTTTTGGAGTTCTGACGGCTTTGGCCAGTTCTTCTCTTAACACGTGTCCTCTATCGTTTCATTTCTCGATGCCATTTATGAGAAACAACCTAATCGTCTCCTAGTGCACCGCCTACGTCATCAGATATGTCTTTGATTTTTCCCCAATGAGATCCTAGGGTTTCATGCTATTACCCCTTTAAATTCTCCATTGAAAAGAGTTACGTTGGTTTATTCTCAGACTCAAACCATAAAATTTCCAGCCCAGATTTCTTTACGTATAAAATCCCTATTCTCCGTTGAAGATTTTGCATTAGGTTTCTTCATTAGGGTTAGTTTTAATGAATCCGACTTCCCGTCATCGACTTTTTACTCTGGCTCTCGAAGCGCTTGATCGTGGGGATTTTCAACTAGTATCTTGTGCTCGAAAATTATTGGGGGAAATCCCTCTGGATGTACCTCCTTTTTAGAAGTCAGCGTTTCTAGGCTCTACCCTGACGTCCGTTTTAGTTTTGTATCCAGTTCTGATTTTGATTCATCTAGTTCTGAATATGTCGTTTCTAATCACATGGTACCACTTCGATCAAGGATGAGAAAGCATCAAAGTAAAAGTGAAGTCCATAAACACAACTCGGGCAGCGTCCGGATCAAGGAGCAGATTATTAATGAGAAGGACATCGAAGATGAGTTCAGAAAATCTCGTCTCTCTTTTTCTATTGATCGTTCGAGTGGGTTTGACGCCGAACCGAATGTGGTCGGGGCAGATGAGATTGAGAAATATCGTGCCCAATTCGACTTGGATAATTCAGTTATTCTGATTCTTGATAGTGATAGAGCTGTGTGGAACCCTCCCCCGGGCATGGTGGCAATCTATGGGTCTATGCTTTGTTGCAGCGTTACTCTTCCTCTTCAGTCGTTCATTGCCTGGTTTCTGGCTGAAGCAGAGATCACTCCAGCTTAATTGGCCCCGAATAGCTATAAGATCTTGATGTGCATGTGGCACATGTAGAGCCGAATAAACTTGTCGCCGCCTTCCCCGAGTGAAATCAGGCACTTCTACACGCTAAGGCAATGACTTATTTCCTCATGTCTAACCCGCCAGATTATTATGTCCCCGAGGGGGACAAAGGTGAATCCGAGAGTTGACACCTCCGATGATGCCAAAAAAAGGGCTTTATATGGGGATTTCCTTCGTCCAACAAGTACTGGAAGAACAGTTGGTTTTTTACAGGAGGAAACCTAGGTCTTGAAGTCACTCTTTAGGTTGGGGAAACTCAAACGGTGCTAAATGTTCCCCGTTTTTTCTGTTCCCCTGAGGTATAAAACAAGAAAAAACTTGAATTCAGCGATACTGAGCTGACCAGACTTGCTTGGGCAGCAGTTCGCGTTCTAGAGAAAAAGAGCATGACTTAACTTTTCAATGAGAAGAAGATGATAGAACTCGGCTTCTTTAGCCAGATTCCAGGCTACCGCAGGCAATGTAAGTGATCTTTGTACCTTTTTTTTTTGTTTTTTATATTCTGACGTGATTCCTCTTTTTCTCCTAAGTGTATGACTCGGACATCGTCTGCGACATTCAAGCTCGTCAGGTGAAGTCAATCCTCCAAGTGAGCCAAAAAGAAGCTTCTCGTCAGAGCAAAGAGGGCATTGACCCACCTGAGTCAGATGAGGACCCTGATAAGACTGACGAGAAGATTCCCAAAAGTGTCCCTGAGAAAGTCATCCGACCGACCGTAGAGGAGTCTAGTGGTCCGAGTGGCCATACTCAGGAGTTGCCTGAAGACGGAGGGAGGCAGAGTGATGGTTTTGGTGAGGGGCCTAGTGAATCGAGCTCTCTGGTTATAATCCCTACCGAGCGGACAGACGGACGGACGGACGGACGGACGGACGTCGGTGATGGAGGTAAAACCTCTGAGGGACAAGTAAATACAGATCCCAACTTTTTTGAATTCTTCCAGGATGATGTTCAGGAAGATCCATCAGCTAATCTCGGCTTTTATCGCTCTCGGGCCGAGAAAAGGAAGACGGTTGATTCTCCCACTCATCCTCATAAGGTTCCTCAGATGGTTTCATTCATCGACTCCAGTTATGAAGACACCGTGGCTGAGATTTTCCTCGAGCGTTGATGTTGAAGCATCGACGGGTACGGAGACTTCTAACCTGAACAGGGGCTCTTTTTCCCCCCCGAGATTGATGATCTAAGGGCTGAATCTTCGGGAGGTCCTTCCTATCCTTCTCCCCAGGATATGCTCAGGGCGATGTCATCTGGTCGGGCTTTCATCGGAGATGATCATTGGAGCCACCTCAGGGACGCGTCTTTGGTGAGTCGTCTTCAGAATATTTTTAACGGCGCATCTAATGTAAGTTATTCCCAACTCTTCAATCGTCTTGCTTAATTGCTAGATTTTTAATTAAACTCCTTTGTAGATGGTGGCTGAGTTTACCGAGCTGGTTCAGACGCAACAACATCAAGCCGATCAAATAAGGCGTCTTTACGTTCAGCTGAAAGAAAGTGAGGATAACAGTGCTCGGGTCAAATCGGCTTATCAAAAGGAAGTTGGGTCCGCCCAAGTGTTTACTGACCACTGTTTGGCGAAGCAAGTGGCGGCCGAGGAAAAAGCTTCTTCGGTAGAGGAGAAGGCTACGTCACTACAGAACTTGTTGCTTCTGCCCATGAATCAATGCTTAAAGTCGAACAGGAGGCAGAGCAGTCCAAGTTGGCGTATGAAAAGAAGATTGAAGACTTGGAGCGCCAAGCTTTGACAGTTGAGTCCCTGTCCAAAGAGGCAAGGCTGGAACTCGAAGTCCAAGGGGTCAACCGTTTTAAAATATCCCGTGCTTATAATGCTATCCTTCAAGATTTTTAGCGATGGCTAGTTTCAGCTGGTGAATTTTTTAAGGTCAAGAATCGGGCAACTGAAAAAGCCCGAATCAACTGGGAGTTGTCGATCAAGAATCATGTGGATCGGTCCTTGGAATCTCTTCAGACTCAGATGAAGGAGTGGAGAGCTTATTGCCTTAGTCGAGGCAAAGAGCCCCATCCCTTGCATTTGGAGGTTCCATCAAAGCACTCCCTCTCGACCTTTTATGCCAGTCAGGAGTCGGGCGTAGAAGGTTCGGTGCCTGATGTCGGACCGATCCCGGGAGAAGAATACAACAAATGGATGGATGATTCGGTCGATACGATTGCTTGGCCTTCTAATGAAAGTCTCCTCCGTAAATACGAAATGGTGCCCGACCCGAGCATCGGCAAGAGTTCTAAATCCTCTTAACCTTGATTTATTTTGTAGAAATTTCATTGTGAAGATTCTTTGTAACGATTCTTTGTAAAGATTATCAATGAAATTTTGAGTTAACTGTAATTTTGAAAACCAAGTGGTTTGATCTGATTCATTACTCAAGGAATTTCACCGAGTATTTTCTTTAACTTGATTTTATTGTTGCCGAGTATCCTATTAAATTGGCTATTGCAATTTATGCAAAGTATCTTATTAAACTGGCTATTGCAATCTTTATGCCAAGTATCTTATTAAACCGACTATTGCAATTTATGCCAAGTATCTTATTAAACTGACTATTGCAATCTTTATGTCAAGTATCTTATTAAACTGGCTATTAACCGAGTCATATTGAAACAAACGAATAGATTTACGTGTTTCATACTCGGGTTATCACCCGGACATTACATCAAGGCTCACCATGATCATATGTTCGAGTCCTTACACATTACCGAGGACGTCTCCCCAGTTTTCTGTGTAAGGGTTTACCGAATCGTTAAGCTTTTCAAACCGCTTAACACAGCTACGCATTTCACCGGATTTTTTTCCGATAGTGTCCGAGCTTTTCCAGAATCTGGTGCATCGGGTTTGCCTTTTGCTAAGGTCAATTGACCATGCTCGACTGGCATGCTCCTTCGAGCTTCTCCACCTATTCAGAAATCAATGGTCCTGAGTATTCTATTTGCATGTTCTTGTTATCATGATTGTCTTTCATATGTTCTTATTATCATATGCTTTATTTTTCGGAAATCCCGAGTTTGATTTTTATTTATAACTGCAAAACCAACAAAAATTTAAATTCCAAAACTAAAATTGTCCTAACTAAAGGAAAAAAATAATAATTTAAGGATAGAAAATCTTCAGATATTGGGCATTGCATGGTCGGGGTAAAACCCCTCCATTGGGTCGTGCGATCCAATATGCTCCATAGCCAGTTATTCCTTCGATTTTGTACGGGCCTTACCACTTATCAGCCAGGGAACATGCATCTTTATTTTTTGTATTCAATGACACCTTTCTGAGTACCAGGTCTCCTAATTGGAATTTCCTAACCCGAACATGAGAGTTGTAGTGGCGAGCTACTCTTTGTTGATATGCCATATTTCGTATCTGGGACTTCTCCATTTTCTCTTCTAGCTCATCTAGACTTTGTAACAACATATCAACATTCTGATCTTCATTATATAGCCTGACCCGAGGTGATGCATATGACGTTTCTATGGGGATAACAGCTTCTGTTCCAAACGCTAAAGTGAATGGAGTCTTTCATGTTGAAGTTCTTGCTGTCGTCCGATATGCCCATAATACTTCGGGAATCTTTTCAACCCAAATTTTTTTCTTGGCATCCAACTTTGCTTTGAGTGTATGCTTGATGATTTTGTTTACTGCTTCAGCCTGCCTGTTTGTTTGAGGATGGGAAGGTGTGGCATAGTAATTGGCAATTTGGTACTCCTTGCAAAGCTGTCTGAATTTCAGGTTATCGAACTAGGTGCCGTTATCAGTGATGATAGTGTTTGGGACTCCAAACCTGTATAGTATATTCTTTTTTACGAAATTTGTGGTATTTGCTTATGTGATATGCACTAACGCTTTAGCTTCTGCCCACTTCGTGAAATAGTCAACGGCTATTATGGCATACTTCGCTCTACCCCCTGTCCCAACTGGCATTGGGCCAATTAAATCCAAACCCCATATGGTAAATGACCATGGGGATATGAGGTTTCTAAGTTGTTCAGGGGGTTGTCGGATATCATTAGTAATCATTTGGCAAGTATTGCAACTCTCCGAACATCGTTGTGCATCTGAGAATAAAGTAGGCCAATAATAACCTTGTCTGAGTACCTTGTGTGCTAAACTTTTACCCCTAGTATGGTTTCCACAAACTCCCCCATGGATTTCCTGTAATATCTTACATGCATCTTCCTCTGACACACATTTTTGAAGTGTTTGGGGAAACCCCCTTCTGTATAGTTCTACTTTAACCAACGTGTACCTTGCTGATCGATACCTAATACATTTTGCTTGTAAGGGATCTTCCGGGAGCACGCCTTCTTCCATGAACCTTCTCAGCTGAGTCATCCAACCGTCTGGCAGTGTTCGGATTTTTAAAATTTCAAAGTTTTTTGGCTCAGCTGTGCTCAATTTGAAGAGATGTGTAACCAGAATAGTTTTTGGTCTGATTGTTGTTGTTGTTGATGCTAGTTTGGACAAAGCATCTGCCTTTTCATTCTCCTCCCTAGGGATCTGGTCAATCCTATATTCTTTGAATTTCTAGAAGAGCTGTTTTGCAATGTCACGATAGGCTATCATGCCTTCGTCCCTGGCTTGGTATTCGTCCAGGACTTGGTTGACAACTACCTGTGAATCCATAAATATCTCGACTTCATCTGCCTCGAGAGCTATACAGACTCTGAGTCCAGCTAGTAGCGCCTCATACTCGACTTGATTATTGGTTGCTTTAAAGTCAAACCTCATGGCACATTCGACATCATCTCTTTCTGAAGTGCATACTACGATCCCTGCCCCGCTGTCGTGAGTGTTTGAAGAGCCATCAACATATAATTTACCTAACATCTTTTTTACTTCCAGGTTGGGTTCTGTGAACTCTGCTATAAAATCTACCACTGCTTGTCCTTTGAGAGATGTCATGGGGACGTATTGGATATCGAATTCACTTAGCTCGATTGCCCATTTGGTTAGTCTTCCTGAAATTTTTGGCTTCTTTAAAATTTGCTTCAATGGGCAGTCGGTGAGAACCTGGATTGTATGAGCCAGAAAGTATGGCCTTAGCTTCATTGCCGCTGAAACCAATGCTAGGGCCATTTTTTCTACCTGTGAATACCTGGTCTCGGCTGGTAAAAATGCCTTGCAGGTATAATACACTGGCTTCTGTACTCCATCTTCTATTCTGACTAGAACTGAGCTTGCTGCTAGTTCTGTAATTGATAAGTATAAATGGAGTATATCTCCCATTTGTGGTTTCAAAAGGATGGGAGTCTGCCCTAGGTACTCTTTGATTTTTAAGAATGCCTTCTCACACTCTTCGTTCCATTCGAGTCCTTTTCCTTTTTTAATTACTCTGAAAAAGGGTGCACATCTGTTCATGGCCTTGGAGATGAATCTACCCAAAGAAGCTAAACATCCTGTTAAGCGTTGTACTTCTTTTAGTGTCCTTGGTGAGGTCATTCTCTACAGGGCTTGGATCTTTTCGGGATTGACTTCGATTCCCCTTTGGTGAACTTGGAAACCCAGGAACCTTCCTGAAGGAACTCCGAATAAACACTTGTTCAGATTCAGCTTCATTTGGTATTTCCTCAAAACATCAAATGTCTCGCGCAGGTCTGAGGTATGCTTATCTGCCGAGATGCTCTTGGTCAGCATGTCATCAATGTATACTTCCATGTTTCTTCCTATTTGTCGTGCGAAGATTCTGTTGACCAGCCTTTGATATGTTGCCCCTGCATTTTTTAATCCAAAGGGCATCACTGTGTAACAGTACAAGCCCTGATCGGTTGTGAACGGTGTTTTTTCTTCGTCAGCCTTGTTCATATGGATTTGGTTATATCCCGAGTAGGCATCCATGAAACTGAGCAATTCGTGGCCTGATGTAGCATCCACTAGTTGGACTATCCTTGGAAGTGGAAAACTGCCTTTTGGGAATGCTTTGTTCAAATCTGTGAAATCTACGCACCTTCTCCATTGTCCATTTTTCTTTTGGACGAGGACTACATTAGCTACCCATTGAGGGTAGTTGATCTCTCTAATCGACTCTACAGTGAGTAGGTTCTCCACTTCATGTTTGATTGCCTGACTTCTCTCGAGATTGAATGACCTTCTCTTTTGTATCACTGGTTTTGCATTCGGGTATACTGCGAGATAGTGAGATATTATTCGGGCATCCATCCCCGACCATGTCTTCATGACTCCAGGCGAACATATCCTTGTATTCTTTAAGCAGATCAGTAAGGCTTTGTTTGACTTTTCCTTCCAAATTAGCCCCGATCTTGATCTTCTTATCTGGTTCATCTTCTTTCAAGATAATTTCTTCGATCGGTTCATTTTTTGACTCCTTCGACTCTTCCCTTGTATCAAATTCAATTGACAGTGACTCTTTGTTCTGACTCGGCTGCGTTATAGTGCATACTTGTTCACCACCATTTTTGTCTTTGTATACTGACAGGTTAGCTCTTCGGGCCATTTCTTGGGACACTTTGACTACACTGACCCTCTGTTCGGTCGGGAATTTGATCATCAATGCATAAGTGGCTGTTACGACCTTGGTTTTATTCAAGAATGGCCGACCCGACAATGCATTATACTGCCAATTGTCTAAGTCTACCACCACGAAATCGAACAATACTATTCTCTGACAAGGTGCCGCTCTAATTTTTATGGGTAACTTTGTCGTCCCTAATGACCTGACCTCAATTCCTCCGAATCCTCTGAGTGGAGTATGGAAAGGCTGTAAATCCTTTCGGTCCAATCTGAGTTGATCGTAGATGGCTACATTGAGGATGTCTGTCGAACTTCCATTATCTATCAGGATTCTCCTGACTTCCCGGTGACCAATCCAGGCACTTATGACCAAGGCGTCATTTTGCCGAACATCGACCCCATGTGAGTCAGCTTCTGTGAATATTATTGGGTCCCATCATTTCTTTACCCTTTTCGGGTCTGGTTCGACCGAGTTCATGTCAAAGTTCTGTCTTGCCTCCACTGTTTCTCTAATTTTTTGTGTTCGCTCTCGGTTTCTTCTCCCAGTGGACGATCCTCCAAAGATTGTTTGTATTACTTTATTGGCCTCGGGGCTGGCCCTTTGATTTCGACCGGAGCTGTGATCGGCCCTAGTCTCTTTCTTTATTTCTGACCTCTCATCCATTTTCAAGATTACATCCTGAAGGTGTCCTTCCCGAATGAGGGTTTCTATGTAATCTCTGAGCTGGTAACACTTAGAAGTCTCATGACCGGCTTCCTTGTGGAATCTGCAATATTTAGTTGTATCTCGTCGAGCAAACTGAGACTGTCGGTGTGGCTCTTTTACCAGATTTTTCTCTTCCAATATGGCTAGGATTTCCTCCTGCTTTTTCGGAAGAGGGGTGCAGTTGGCGTATCTACCTCAAAATTTCTCTGTGGTCTGTTCGGCATTAAGTCCGTTCCCTCCGTCCTTGCTTTTTTTTACCATTTCCTTTTTGTTTTCCCTTTTGGTTCTGTACCTCAGACTCGATGTCTTTTTTGGGTTTTCCTCCATGCATGTAGCATCCTCTTGTAGCTAACTTTTCTTCTTCAGCTAGTGCATATCCTCCCGCCATGTCCATCATATCTGAATATCTGGTTAGACGGATTCTTCTTAGGTCAAAAGATAGTTGTCCATTCTGTAAATTATTGATGAACGTAACAATTATCGCTTCATCGTTTTCACTGCCTATTTCTGATACCGCTTGGCCGAATCTCCCTAGATATTTCTTCAACGACTCATCTTTCCCTTGTTTCAGCTGAGAAAGGTAAGCCACTAATTTTTTCCTGTGATCGTTGCCCAGAAATTGTCTTGAAAAACTTATGATTAGTTCATTGAAGCTTCCGATACTTACTGGGGGCAATCTCCCGAACCATCTTGAGCCTGTGTATCCTAGAGTTTGTGGAAAGTTGTGGCATAGTAAGGGATCGCTGTGAGCATACTGAGCCATAGTACTTTTATACCGCCTGACGTGTTCCTTAGGATCCGTATCCTTATTGAACTGCTCCACGTGTGGCATCCTGAATCTTTCTGGGAATGAAGTCTACAGGATATCCCTAGTGAATGGACTGTCAAAATCTTCGTCAGATAAGTCGTTGTACCCATAACGTCTGACCAGTGTGTCCATTTGACGCCTATTGTTTTCGGCTTCTCTAGTTAGACTACGAATTACATTTCTATCTTCCACCGGATCTCCATGATGGTTAAACCGCCGAGTGACAGTCATTCCTCTCTCTGGCTCTTCGCTTTGCTGTCGAGTCTCACGGGTTGATTTTTACAGGCGTATGGTTCAGTGATGACACTTGCGATGGTGCCGATCATTATCATCTAATGACGACCGATCCCTGTGTCAGTCATGCTTGCGATGTCTTGCACGAGCTATCTGATCATGGTTCTGCCTCTGGCGTGGTTGTTCCTCTTCGGGTGTTTCACGTCCAGCCTGATTAATTGGAACAGAGTTCCTTTCGGCTTTTGGTGCATTTAGTTCTGGCACCACTACAACCGAATGAAGCCTTGTAGGTAGGAGGTTAGGAGGTTAGGAGGTTGCACTTCTTCTGCAACCAGTAGATCAACTCCTTCCTTTGCTGCGTCTTCCACCAGCTGTTGCAGCGCCTCACTGAAGCGTTGTGTTAGGTCTTCGCTGGTCGGAGGGATTTGTTGAATCCCTGCCAGGGATGTTGGTTGGCTCTCAGTGGTTGCGGCGAGATCTCGTGAACTACTGCCAATATGGACATTATCTGGAGATTTTTGGACATCCCCAGGACTGTTTCTGCTTCCCGCCATTACTTTTAATTAAATCAGAGGTTTCCCCTCCTTCTAGCGCCAATTGTTGACGTCGATTTCTGGATGTATGAGAGAAAGTCAACAATATTGGATTTTAGCTGTGATTTCAAAGAGAAAGAGAATGAAAAAGTAATCGGACGCAAGTTTTACGTGGTAAAATTCCGATGACCGGAGAAACGTCCACTGGTGGCTGAATAATCAACCGAGCCAAAATCCACTATTGAAAAGATTTACAACTCTCGATCTCTCTTTTTCTCTCTGTATTTTTATATATGTTTTCTATATATTTTTTGTGACGAGATTATGGGTCTATTTATATGTTCATAGAACTCTAATCCTCTTTGTACAAATAACAAAAGATCTTTGTATTTAATTATGATTGGTTACTTGTTCGAAGTATTCTGTCTTTTTTTCTATTTTGGATACTTGTATAGAGATCGAATAGGACTCTAGTGATATAGTCCAGTTAGGACTTATTTCCTTATAAATGCGTGGTCTTTTTTGAAGAAATAAATTGTTGCTTGATTAGGAACCATTTATATTTGATGTTCTATTCTTCTTGGAACTCTTATTTGATATGGATATCTACGTATTTTAACGACTCTTGATTCGTGTGCGAGTTATGCGCTGGGCTTATTTATTCGGTTTTCTTCATGTTTGTCCCGAGTAGAACATGATATTAGCTGGTCCTGAATGACGTCATCTGATCCCGAGTAGAACATGTCATCAGCTAACCCCGAGCATCGTTAACTGACCCCGAGTAGGTTTTGTTCAATACTTGTTTACTCGGGCTTCTCTTCTTTGTTGATGTCTTGCAAGATACTTTCTGAATGCTTATTCGGATGTCCATCTGATAATTTTATCCTTTTTGTCAATAACGTGTACGTCTGAAAATTTACATACAACATTATTATATTTAATCCAATCCCATGTTTCACCAAATACAATATAATATTAATTCAATTTAGTTTCATATTTCTCCAAACACAGTATATTATTAATTTAGTCCATTCCAATCTAGTCCAATCCTATCTAATATCAATCCTATCTCAATCCAATCAAATCCCATGAAATAGTTTAATCCAATCTCGTGTATCAAACGGAGCCTTAATGATATTGCTTTATGAAATTCTAATGTGTTACAACATAAAAATTAAAATCGAAAGTTGTTTTTGATATATATATTGGCATCAAGGGGAAACATGTGCAGAAGCCGTAGCTGGCTTCAGGGGCAACCCTTTAGAAAAAAAAATATTTATATATTTATCAGTTTTTTTTTATTTAAAAAGCTATTGATAATTAACTTATAATTTCTTTTTTGAAAAATTAACTTGTAAAAAATTAAAAATGGTTTAACATAATATAACTTATTTTATTTTCCTATTCTAATTTTAAATCAAGATATAACATTACAATAGATCAATCACATTTAATAAAGGTATTATTTGGATTCTAAATACGTTGCACTTTTTAAATTGTTTAATAAAATATGTAATTTTATGCTTGTTTTATACGGTATATAATATTTCCTTGACGTTATTTCAATTGTTTAATTGGTTTCTATATTGTCACTCATAATACTAATTATTATATATATTTTTATAAGTATATCATATGTAAAATTTTAAAATATATAGTAATTAGCACACGTATTTTTATAAGTAAACAATATCTAAAATTTTAAAATAAATCATTACTATAAGCATCAATCCTAATGCTAATAGTATCTTTATTGAATTAAATATATTCATTTTAATATATTTTATTTATAAATCCTATTAGATTATTAACACACTCAATTTATTAAAAAAAAAATCATGTTATTTTTAGAATCAAGAGATTGTAAGAACCTAGCATAGTAAAACCTCGATAGATTAATAACCCTGTTTAAATAATAAAATCTTTCGGTCCCGACTGGAGACTGTATACTAAATTAATAATCCCATTAAATGTATAAGATAATATTTTTTTTTGAAGTCCTTCAGGTCCCAACAAATATATAAATAAATAATCGATTAAATACATAAAAGTATAACACATAAAATTTCGTAATACACATCAATAAACTTTTAACTTAACAACTTCCTTTAAAAAAAAAAAAAACTTAACAACCTCTATTTTCTCAATTCAAATCTTTCTTAAAGTGTATATATAAAGTCGTTTGCCTTTTATTTATACTGAAAACGAACTCAATCCGATCCTTAATATTTTACAAATCGTATACCATATTTGGTATTTTTTTTTCATTTGTAGCAAGAAGTTATTTAGTGTTACTACTGCTTGAAAGGTCTTTTTTGGAGAAACACTTGGTAAAACACTGTTGTCATCTGGATCATAATTATCGGTAGGTGTATTCACTAACCCTTGAATAATTTCTTCATCAGTAGACGATTTCATCACTATATCATTTTCACTAGAATAATTTTAAAGGTGATCAACATCCATCACCACAAATGACTTCACATAATTCATCGATACCTTCATCTTCACCAACTTGGTGGTTCAGAAGCCATATCTTCATATAAACAGATCTTGTAAAGTCGAAAACAATTTGCTATGGTTGTTGTCTTCACATCAATTTTCCAAGACACATTAATAAATTTCATATCATTTAATACAATATTTTTTTTTCAGGATTTGTTGCTCCTATAGAAATATACAAACACGGTTAAATTACCAAAAGCTAACCTAGAGGGGGATGAATAGGTTTTAAACATCTTTTCAATCCCTTGAAAACAAATAAGAGTTTGTCCCTCTAGATAGCTTGTATCAGAACACATTAAAAATATGAAAGCACACATAAACTATTGAAAAGCATATTCAATTAGGCACATCAATTAAAGTCTATAATTTGCAAGTGAAGAGATCAAACTAAAACAAAAATCAACTATCACTTGTATTAATATATATGTTCAATATACACAAGTACAGATGAATGAATGACTATATACAAAAAGTCAACCATTAACAAAATAAATTATATATACAACTTGATCAAAAGAATGTTTGCATATCTTTCTTTACAAAAATCTTGTACAAAAATATGAAGAAATGATGATCTAAACAAGATACAATTAATCACATATACAAACAAAAAAGAGAAAGAGATAGAGCACATCACCTCTTAGTACAGATGGTTGTGCACCCCCCTTTCACACTTTGTGGTCAAGGGATCGAGTCCCACCATACGCATTTTACAAGCATATGTAGAGAGTTTTCTCCCAGTTTGTGGGAGCAACTCTCTCTCCGATTGTGAGAGTTGTAGTCCATATGTAACCTCTCATTGATAGTGGGAGTAGTATTCCGGGCCGTGCTTGTAGAGTTTAATTAATCTCGCCAAATCAAGTCCCGACAGTAGTTGTATTTTTTTTTTTAAAAGATAGGGATAGATACATTTGACACGTTATCTTTTATGTGGTAAACCTCCAAAGAGGAAACATTCATGGGTTGATTCTACAACCACCGGCAGCACCACCTTTCACTAGTTGGACAAAGTATACCTTCAAAAGTGACCAATCCTTTTGATTGTCTACTTCTTATTGGATATCCCTTTTACCCTATCCACGGGTCTTTTACTAATGAAAGACTTGCCTCTTTCTAAGACACTTCAGAGACATTTCACATGTCTCTGAAGTGTCTTAGAAAGTTCCTTGCTCAACTTTTCAGATATCCACGATCCAAGTCAAGACTTTCTTACTCAAGTTAAAACTTCACATATCAATAAGAGACTTCATGCCTTTTACAAAGGTTTCCTAACGTGACCAAATGTATGCAAATGCAAAAATATGCAACATAGAATATATGATCAAGATATCCTATGGAAACTAGAAATGATCAATGAGCACGCAATGCATGTTTTTCTAGTTTATAATCCAAACAATTGACATCACACAAAATGATACAAATTACATATGAAATTTATGGATTAGGTACACTTCATAAAGAACTAGAAATAGACATGAAAGCTCACAAATAAAGTTGTCTAGTTCTTTATACATGAACAAAAACCTAGAAAATATATTTAATCAAATCACATTTAAATCCTAGATATTATTCATGCAAACTAAAGCTTGAAACAAAACAGATTCATAAATCACATGTTTAAGACTTTAAACTAAAACCAAAAATGCTTAAGCCAAAAATATGTTCAATGAAATTCTCTAGCAAATATTTAGAGCTCATATCTACAAAATAATCAATTGAAAATTAAAGACTTTAAATATAAACTTAAATGTGCTAATTTACTAAATATATTCAATTAAAAAGTTCTAACACATGTGAAGGCTATCAATCATCATGATAAAATCAATTAACACACAAATAACCCTAGAATATAAACTAGTCACAATACAACTCTCAAAGATGTGAAATTTCAGATTTAAGAAAACCTAAATCACATTAAAGTCTCTAATTAGACAAATTTAACTTATAATTGAAGCTCTATCTTCCAATAACATTTGTTCAACACACATACACTAAAATAGGAATAAGACCTAATGTATTTGAGCATTTATAAGCTTAGAAATCAAAAGATAAACAAATACCTTGTCAAAGTATGTGCACCATGAAATTGATGATATACACTAAAAATACTTGAATACTTTGCTTTCAAATCACATGAAGAAGATAGAATACTTCAAGAAGATTCTCTCACTTTTTGAATCACTTAATTTCGTTGAGAAATGAGTGAGATGGATTTGAAGTTGAAATAAAATCAAAGAAAAAAATTACGCACACAAGTTTTCTTGGAACACAATGAGAGAGAGATATATATAATATTTAAAACAAATGGATGGAAGATGATGTGGAGAAATAGAGACCATGGGTGGGCAATCATGCCACGCCACCTAGGCATCCCATGGAGGGGCATGACCTCCATGGGGGCCAAGTGGTTCCCTTCCCATGGAGGCCACACGCCTCCACAGGAGAGGGAGTGTTGTGGCATTTTGCCACCCAACTCGTTCCACACAGTCTCTCACACACCTCTTACGTTCTTCGACCGTTCTCTGGTCTCTGAACTCCGATTTCGAATATGTTTTCCGATTACGAACTAGGACTCTCTCATGGATATAGAAGTCTATGAAACTTCAACCAAGAACTTGGAAATTGACTCGATACACAAGGACGAAAGCCATGCACGATAAACACACGGAAAGTTTTGTAACTTCCAACTCCGAACTCGAAAACTTATGAATGAGTAACAGAAACGTTCATAACTCAATAAGGAACGACATCAGAACATATTAAAGTCTGAAATCAATAATACATAAACAAATAAATGGAAGAACATACAAGTATGCAGGGACATAACTGTTATGCAATGTGTGTGTGTATGCCTAAATGCCTTGCAAGAGGAATAAGGTCAAAACAAAGCTTGTTCCTCTTGAAGACTTCTTTTTACTTGATGAGTTGTCAATCTTCTTTGAAGCTTGAATAACCATGAACCTAGATAACTAATCAATACAAAAAAAAATTTGTTTTTATATAGAATTATGCAAATATGACTCTAAAACATAACACGTACCTCTCAAAGATGCTAGAGTATAAACGACGTCGATAAAGAAATTTTAGTGCTCAAATAATCCCAGCATCGTATGGTTGAATCTTTGATGTTATATTAGGAGGCAAAAAAATAAAGTTCAACATTTGGCAAACCTTCAATAGTCTTTAATATGTAAGTACTTATTGACTTATATGTACATATATATCTTGGTAGAAAATATGTATAATACATGTACAAGTAAAAGCATATTTTTTTTTTTAAAAAAAGTTACAAAAACATAAAACTCTTTTTAAATTAATAAATATTCATTTATCGATCAATTAATAAATTATTCGTTTATCAATAACTAAATAACCCTATAAAATAATAATTTTTTCTGGTCCCAACAATATTATTTTATAGGGGTTTTACTGAATTCTAATTCTGCTGACTCAAGATTTTCATATTTTACTGAAGATTCTCCGGTGTCTTATTTAGCCGTATACACAAGGTGTCCATAGACCGTAAGAATTTTTAAAAATCAGTCTTGAACTCTCGAAGTTTTTACAAATTCAAAAGGTCATTTCTTTACACCACACAGCTGATGAGCTTTTGATGTTTATAAAGACAATTAGTATCAGAGCTAATTATCTTTTTTATTTTTTAAATAATTTTATATGAGCAGTTACAATGGCAGACTTCATTTACAATCATAAGGTTTAATCATCCTTATTCAATTTTTATCTTATGAATATAAATGAGAATTATAATTAATATGAAGACTTTTTTATAACATATAATAGTGAAAACCCATGCTTCTTAAAAGCACTTAGAAAAAGATATATTTTCCTTTATTATTTAATTTTAGAAAAATTGGAATATTATTGTAAATAATTAGACAAAGCTTAGAAAGAAGGTAGATGAGCTTAGCCTCAACTAGAAGATCACATATTATATTTCAAAAAGAGAAAGAGATTTTACTGAAAATTGAATTAATAAAATAGAACAACTATTAGAAAAATTAAAATATTTTTCAAAAATAGTAGAAATCCAACCTAGTAGTAGTAATACCAATATTTGTAATGATTAATTGTTAGCAGTTATAATTTATGAGTTATTTTCACGATTGATATCTTAATATTTTATATTATGATATTATAGGAGAATTTTATGAGTATCTTCAGCATCTAAATCAAATTGACGTAGAAACCATTAATTGTGTTTTAACCCTTGAGAAACTAAAGACACTCTACCGAAAACCATTAATATTAGAAAAATTGAAATTAGTTAAGATAAAATTATTAGAACTTAAGAGATAATCTAAAAGGTTAGAATATTTAAATTTAAAAATAGATTTAGATATAGACATTAGTAAAATAGATTTACCATATATGTGAATGTCAAGAAACTTGAATATTTAGTGTAAGTTCCTCGATTTTTTATTGGCTTATTTCGATGACAAACCACATTTGGATTGTTATGTAACGGGTAGCTTATATGATTTTCAAAGGCAAGCGTCCAAGCATCTCAAAGTGCTTTAAAAAGGTAGTCACTTGTTCTTGACTTCTTGAAAAGAATAGTAGCACATGCACACTCGTACATACATTTCAATAACTCTTGCATTTTGTGTTTCTTTGAATGTGTGAATTTTGTTTTATCTTACACTTCATGTATGTTCACTGTTCTTGCATTTTCTTTATAGACTTAAATGTGGTTTTGTGTTGTATAATACGTTTCATGTTGATTGATCGAAAATGTCCATGCATGCACGATGATGTGTCTGTCTGAGCGCGATGATCTTCTTTTTTTCCCTTGTATTTGCTGATTCGGTGGTTAGTGATTGGCGGTTGGAAACCACCGTTTAAATCGAGAGGATTCAACGGTTGGTGATCAGCGGTCGTGTGCAGCTGAACCGAACCCTTGTTTTCATCCAAAAATGTTAGCATTCGGTGGCCACCAACCGCCAAATGGCCTGATTTAATGGTATTTTTGTCTTTTCACATTAGCTTGTTTTCCACCTCTATAAATACACCTCTTTCTCATCTTCTTTCTTTAACCAACCACTAAACTAAACCCTAGAAAGAGAGGCTCCATTGTTCTAGAGAGAGAGCTTTAAGCTTCTTTGATTCACTCTCCAACACCTTAAATCCATGCATCATCTTCATCATTAATCATCATCTTTATAACTTGGGTCTTCAAGTTCATGAAAAAATCCATAGATTTCTTGTATTGATTCATCATACTCTAGGTTAAGCATTTATTGTATGATTAAATGCTTTGAATCCATTTCTTGATGAATATCTTCTTGAATAAATGTTGAATATATGTTGGATATTTTGTTGAGTCATTTTATTGATAGATTGTAATAGCTAGCATTTTAAGTGATTTATGACATCTTGCTAAGTCTTTATGAACATCTATTTAGACATTGATAATTAAGGTTTATTGACTTGTCTTTAAATCTCTAATTAAGTATATAGTGTTGTCTAGCATTCTATTGCATTTTGAATATCATTACATATTCATAAAGACTTGCATTGTTCTTTTCAATAAATTGAAGTCTTGTGAATATAAGGTGTAGTGCACAAGCCATGTCATCATTCATTATAAAAGGATTGTGGGTAGAGGTATTCGAGTTCTTCCGAGAATGGTATGATAGAAGTTCAACCTAGGTTGTAATTGATACTTCATATAGTGGATTTGACAGACCGTTGTGGCTAGTAATCTAGCCCGTGACTTTTTCCCAGTTGGAGGGTTTCTCACATAAATCATACATTGTGTCGATTTTATATTTCCATGCTTTATTATTGTTGTTATTGGTAAAATCTGGAAAGATAACATGTCAGCATGATTGTTAGGATTCATAATGATTAAGGATGACATGTCAGAAAAGTCAATAAGGCTAAACCAACTTAAGTTGGCTAAAGATAACTTCATAACACCTGGTCAGGGTTACCCAGATAGTCGAGTTGAGATAACTTGATTAAGGTAATTAGATTGATTGGGTGAAGACAATCCGATCGGGATTACCAAGACGGTCAGATCAAGGTAACCGGTCGAGATCAAGTAATTGGTCGGGGAGAATGAGGTTCATTCGGGTTTGGTAGATGGTCGGCTGAGTGACACATGGACAACGATGAATTCAATGCAACCACGACTTAGATACGTAGAGAAAGAGTCCTACTCAAACAAGATGTCTAGAAACACACTCCGATAAGGAAACAAACTTCCTTAAAGATTTCAGAGTCCAAATTTGGGAAGTGATCTATTATGTTTAATATACCAGAAACACAGAACAGGAAAGAAGATAATCACTACTCCAATAAGTTAGAGTTCCATTGAATATCATCAACTTTCCTAACTTGTGCATCAAGAATTAGGGTTATATGTATGTATAAATAGACTCTAAAAACACTATTGTAAAGGTTAGAATACAACCATATGCTAAAGAGAGAACCAGAGTGTGTAACAACTTTATCATGGTGAATTTCCTTTCTCGTTGTCACTGAAAACCATGGACATTTCCCCGATTTGGGGTTTTACCACATAAAAGTTTTGTTTGCATGTTATGTTTTTTCTATTTTCTCCATAATATCGTTAACAGTTCATGATAACTTGTTAGACTCGTGATCGACTTTACGTAGTCCACAAACCATCATCAATAATTGGTGTTAGAATAAGGAAGTGAACCTCCGAAGAACTTGTGAAATGATAATATGGCAAACAATAGAGACGAAAGTCAGTCCTCGTTTAACGTTGGCACCCTACGCGATGTTAACAACTCTGGCCTGGCGAACGTCAGCATTGTAAGATGAGATTTACCCTCTACGACTCCAACCTCCATTGACCAAGTCGCGATAACCTCTATATATACTCCCCTAGGGATTTTCTCGGATGCATTATGGCAAGTCCAAGAATCCCTACAGAAAGTCATTAAAGACGCCGCCAAACAAGGAATCAATATAACAACGACCGCTAATCTAACCTCACCGTATCAACTGTCTATGCATATGGTGGACCAAGACCCCAAGGTGTGTTATGAGATATTAGATGTGGCCCTAGACACGCCCTGTAAAATTGGTAGAGAAATGGTGGATCATCGGAGAAGGAATGAACATTCATATAGAAGAGATGCTCGCTGGGATGACAAGGGACACAAGGAGCACCAGGGGCGAGACGATCGAAATACAAGGGGTACATGGAATCCAGTTTGTAAGAAGAAACATGAAGATAGGATGGAGGCAGACTAGAAGACACTCGAGAGGATCAATATAATGGTCATAGAATGAGGTCTTGATCAACCTCGATTGATGAAGAGGCATAACCTAGATGGCGTCAGGAAACCAGTCCTGTGTCAAGTATAATCTTCGCGATACCTAAGTTACGGGATGAGTATCAAGGGATCAAAGAATCTTTACAGGTTCACCATCCGTCAAAAGTTCGATGAACATAGGGAACCATAAGGTGAACGAGAGGTTTTACTAAGAAGGGTAGAAACTCTAGGGCGAAGACAGGGTTATGGGAATCTATTGATGGTATTTATGACAGTCCATTCTCTGACTCAATTAGACAATCCCTAATTTTTAGAAAAATTCAGGATGTCACATGTGGAACAGTTTTATACATGGTGGCCGACCGGAAGATGACCAAAAGCCTAAAGAAAATGGTTGGAAGAGAAACCATACGTGGGACTAGAAGAACAACAATTCAGGCAAAGGCAATAAAGGCCGTAAGGATGATAACCAAAAAGGTAACAAGTCTTTTAGAAGGCAGTACACCAATTATACTCCCCTAGCTAAAAAGCAAGAAGAAGTCTTTGTTGTAATAGAGGATAAGAACCTGTACAAGAAACCCCTTAAGCAATCAAACTTCGTAAGCAGCGGTACCTCAAAGTACTTTCGATTCCATAGAGAAAACGATCACGAGACTTCTAAGTGCTACCAGCTGAGGGACTTTATCGAGAAATTAATCAGAGAAGGACATTTGAAAGATGTGGTCTTGAAAGGTAATGATGACTGGCAAAGAGACCCCCTAAAGGATAACCAAAAAAGGAAAAATAGTCCCAGGAAAGGTTCAGATAAGGGAGCTATCAACACAATCTTTGGAGGGCCCTACACAGGGATGAGCAACTGGGAGAGACTGACTGAAGTCCGTGAGGCAATAGATGGCTAGAAAACCCTAGAGGTAAACTTAATCTGCCCGGACCAGAAGAAAGCCAAATAAGGTTGTGAGCCGATCGTGTTTTCTAAGACTGACATGCATGAGCTTGAAGTCAAATTGAACGATGTGATCATAATATCGGTCTGCATTGGTCACATAGATGTGAGAAGAGTGTTGATCGACAATGGGAGCTCTACAGATATCCTAAGTATTAGAGTTTTCGATCAACTGGGGGTGTAGAGAAAATATTTACGGCCACTGACAATCCCAATCAGGGGTTCGATAGAGAAGAAGTGAGATCTATGGGGACAATTGAGTTACCGGTTGAGATCGAAACTTAGCCCTACTAGAAAACTAAACTCTTCGACTTTGTGTTGGTAGACACCAAAAATTGGCTCTACCATGCTTTACTGAGGAAACCTTTCCTAAACAAGTCAAAACCTGTCATGGTAACCAACGCCCTAATGTTCAAGTTCCCGACAAAGGCATGAGTGAGTGTTATGCAGATCTCCTAAGAGTGGGCAAGGAAGGCAAACCTCGTAGTATACTAGGAAAATACGGAGTCGGACGTGATGCAGATATACTTGTTAGAAGGAAAGGACTATCCCAAGGTTGATGAGGAAGAAACCTGAGAAGAAACACCTACTCAGTTTAACATAGACCCAATGAAAACCTCGTCAAAGCATGGGAAAGATCCTACCGAAGTGCCTACCTTCAAGATTGTGCTCTATGAGGGTATCTCCGACCAAATGGTCAAGTTGGGGGCTCAACTATCCGACCAAGTCCGGAGTGATCTAACTCTCTTGTTGAAAGAGTTTGAAGATGTGTTCACTTGGAAGCATGAGGATATGTCGGGAATAGACACTGAGGTAATATCCCACCATCTAGCAGTCGACCCCGAATGTAGGTTGGTCATTCAGAAGTGGCGACGATTTAACCCGAAAATGGAATAAGGCTATCAAGGAAGAGGTTGAAAAAATTTTAACAGCAGGGCCGATCAGAGAGGCGTAATACCCGGAGTGGATCACCAATATTGTGCTAGTAAAGAAAAAGAACGGACAGTGGAAGATGTGTGCAACTTTCACAAATCTAAATAAGGCATGCCCGAAGGATAGTTTTTCCCTACCCCGAATAGATCAGTTGGTTGATGCAACCGCAGAGCATAAGCTACTCAGTTTCATGGATGCCTACTCTGGCTATAACCAGATCCAGATGTTTGAGCTAGACAAAGAAAAAATTGCCTTCATCACCGAACAAGGGCTCTATTGCTATAAAGTGATGCCCTTCGGTCTCAAAAACACCTGAGCAACTTACTAGAAACTAGTAAACAAGATGTTTGCTCAACAGATCGACAGAAATATGGAAGTGTATATGGATGATATATTAACCAAGAGCATCATGACTGAGATACATGTGGTAGACCTGAGGGAGACATTTGAAGTATCGATGACGTATGAGATGAAGCTCAACCCGAAAAGTGTGTTTTCGGGGTACGTTCAAGGAAGTTCCCCGGTTTCTAAGTCTGCCAAAGGGGAATCGAGGTGAACCCTAAAAAGATAAAGGCGATGAAAGATATGAGGTCTCCCGTTACCTTGAAAGACATCTAGAAGCTGACCGACTGCCTGGCCTCACAGAATCGGTTCATTAGCAGATCCATAGACAAACGCCTACCATTTTTCAAGGCCATAATGAAGGGCAAATGAGTGAAGTGGATTGAGGAATGTGAGGAGGCTTTCTAGAAGATAAAAAAATATCTTGGAAAGGCCCTAATCTTGTCGAAGCTGCTGGTCAGGAAGATGTTATACTTGTACCTATTAGTCACACAAGTGGCTACGGGGTCGGTATTAGTTAGGTTAGATGAAAGAGTTGCGAAACCAGTGTATTATACCAGCAAAGCCCTACTACCAGTAGAGACATGGTACTCAGCAGCTGATAAGATGAATAGTGGTGAGAAAGTTGAGACCCTACTTCTAGGCACACAAGATCGAATTTAACACAGACTGCCGCTTAAGTAAATTCTGTCCAAGCCAAAAGTATCGGAAAGATTGACAAAATGGGCAATAGAGCTGAGCGGGTTTGATTTACATATATATATATGAGATATGCTATACATATACACACAAACACTAAATATAATTATTTTTTTCAACAACCAAAAGAAAAAATTGATTTAAAAAAAAACATCTAAAATAAATTAATGACATCCCCTGATTTACCAAAATACCACTCATTGGATGGAATTGGATGAAAATAGATTTAATTAGATAGAATGGTTATTAATGTAACAATGTTCACTAAATATGACTATTTTGAAACCAATTTCCTATCTAATGGCCATTTTGATAGTGGTGACCCAAGTTGATGGCCACCGGGTAATTATCCCATTTTTTATTATTATTTTGAAAAAAAAATCAAATCTCATTGTGGTCACAATTTCATCTTATATTTAAGGTGATATGATATCTTCATCTTTGCAAAACCTGGAGATTTATCTTTTAAAAATGAATTAAACTCATCAAAGGGGTTTCTACAACTCGATCCGTCTCAAGATACAATTTTCTCTTATATATGTATATATTATTTTGGTTTAGGTTTAGGTTTGTGAGCAAAAACAACTCACAAATTTATGTCATAAAAGCTATAAGTTGTTGCCCTTGTTAATAGTCCAACCAAGTAGCGCAGGTTTTTTACTCAGGTTTGGGCATTAAGTTGGCAGGACACTGTTAACATTGTTGTTAATCATACAACGAGCTGATAAATTAGTGTTGAGATAAAATAATCCCTTTGATTATTTGTGAACAAGGTAGGTGTTAACGGAAAATTTGCTCGAGATGAGAAATTCCTATTAACACCCTCGAGACCACTACCAAGAAAGCGGTGGCCGGGGTCGGTACCGTTGGTTCCTGACCTGTTTAAAAGAGAGACGAGTGGCAATAACAATAAATGGGAGCTCTATTATTGATATATTGCTTTAAGATACAAATAACTCTCTTGTTTGCTCACAATCTCTTAGAGGTGTAGGGTGGTGGCACCTTAATGCTTGTCGAATAGTGGAGATGAAGGTGACCGTGTTTTGTAATAAGAATTTAGGCCCTCCTTCTATGTGTATATATGTTGTTTATGATTTTCTATCGTTGTCGTTCGTTCTCTTTTTTGTCTATATCGTCACCTTGCCTGGCTTCACATATATATATATATATATATCATCCAAGTAGGTTTTTAGTTTACGAATACTCTACCGTAATCTTATGAATCCGTTCCCTCCTTATCGGGCGGGATTTGTTATTTAAATTTGAATTGTTTCCGGATTCGATGATATTGTTGACGAAGATAAGTTTGTTCCCTTATTTGAATTTAAACTCTTGACGTCCATGTAGATATCATGTGGAGATGATCCTATGTGCACTCGTGCCATCGATCTTCATAGAGGTCACCCTGCCAACTGCCCGTTGCCCCGCAGAGCGAGGTGAATCCATGCTTTGGCTCTGTTATTAGAAGCTTAAGATGAATTTTTCTTGACCTGTGGGGGTTTGAGGTGCTCTTGTAGACCTCTCAGGGAGGTAGCTGGGGTAGTGTAGATCCAGGCGTGATTCTTCCCTTATGCTCAGAAAGAACAGCGGGCTTCTGGAGAGGTTGGCAGGCTTCTTTCGAATGTCCCTTGAGCTTGGAGACTTCCCCTGGAATTTACAGGCGGTTGTGGAGCTCGACCTTTGAGCCGAGGTTCCCCGATAGATGGTCTGGAGAAGCCCGGGCTCCAGTACTCCTGTGGGGGCTCGTCCCGGTCGCGTTTGGCTTGTCTTCCGGTAACTTTAAAGCCGAACCGGCCTTTCCTACTCTTGCGAGGTGGCTTTACGGTCTTACCGGGCTTCATGATTATCGATTGAAGGTGACAAATTTCTTTTTGACCCCTGCCTAATTTCCCTATTAACAGTAGGTATTGTCTCGCTTGCCGTGAACGGGTATGTCGACGGTTAAATTTTAACTAAGTTTTACTATCAACGAGAGTGAGTGTTGTCAATTTTCGACAAAGGTGTTTAGGCATGTAAAACAGTAAATCTCATGGAGGTTTCTCGTAATTTGCTATAATGCTAAAAAATAAAAAAATCAACTCAAATGATGCATCAAATGAGTTGTTATTACCATGTCATTTACTGCATCATCTCATAATGTGTATAACATTAACAACAACCCACTTGTTATATTATTAAGATTGAATTTTGAGTTGATTGTTTAGGGCGTAAGTAGAGGTGTCCACGGTTCGGTTGAACCGCTCGAAACAGAACCGAAACTAGACCATAACCGTCGGTTACGAAACCGGTTGGAAACCGATTTTCTGGCGGTTCGGTTCGGTTCTGTTAAGGTTACGGTTACGGTTACGGTTACGGTTACGGTTACGGTTATGGTTACGGTTACGGTTATCCTTTCCCAAAAACTGCCTCAAAACCGGCGGTTTTGATATATTTTTTTTATATAAAAAAACCAATAGAATTGTGACACGTGATACTTCGTTTGAAAAAAAAACCGGCCGTAACCGAACCGGCCTGTAATTGAACCGTAGCCGTCAAACCAACGGTTACGTAACCGAACCAAACCGTCAAAATTCGGTTACGGTTACGGTTACGGTTACGGTTACGGTTACAGTTACGGTTACGGTTAGATCTTTTTACGGAACCAGAATCGACGGTTCGTAACAGAAACCAAACCGAAACCGAATCGACGTAAGGTTTATATATCCTGCCAACATTCTCAACTACCCGGAATGGACACGTGGCATGAGAATATTGAATCTACGTACAAATCAATAGGATGGTTTGGAACCACAGGTCAGAGCTCTTGTAATCCAAAATTCCATGCCAAGTGTAAACGAATGAGAAGTGAGAAGTAACACAGAACCAGTTCATTATTCAAGTTGCTATTAGCAGTCACAATTAGAACCATGTCTTTGGCTCCTCCGAGTGGTTACCCATCTCTCTACTCATCTTCACCACCATTGCCTAGTAGAACTGTCCAACCCAAGAACACCCATCTGGTTTTCTCTCAAAGCAACCATTTTTCTGCCAAAAATCATTCCCTTTTTACAAGCTCAACCTGTTCCTGCAACACCCATTTCTTGAAACCCTCTCTTTTGGCTGTTAAAGCATCGGAGACCGAGGCTCAGACCTCCAAAAGTGAAGGAGGAGGAGGAGGAGGAGAAGAAGAAGAAGAAGAAGTGTATGAGGTAGAGATTGAGCAGCCTTATGGGTTGAAATTTGCAAAGGGAAGAGATGGTGGGACTTACATTGACGCTATTGCTCCTGGTGGATCAGCTGACAAGACTGGCATGTTTACTGTTGGAGATAGAGTGCTTGCCACCAGGTTTTGCTTCTTCCAAGTTCCAATTCTCATGGGAAGTTATAGGGTTTTGTTGATTGAGTTATGATTATGCTTTTGTACATATGTCATATGTGTGTGACTAGTAGGCTATACATCACATTCACATGTGCATATAAGTTTCGATAAGTTTGAGAAAGGAAACTCCAAAATAATTGATAGTTAAAAACCGTTGAAGATAAGCTCTAATTAGTCAACTTTAATGGTGATGAAACAGAAATTTGTTACCCAATTTCAATTTTCAAGCAGTTTGTACACGTTGGTTTTGTTATGGAAATTATAATCAATCCTGTTTGTAGACTTATGTCACACTGATGATTCTAAGATTAAGATATGTATTTTTGTTCAATTGTGAATACATACATGGTTGAGAATGTGACATGGGAGCTCTAAATTGTATGCAGTGCAGTGTTCGGGACAGAAATATGGCCTGCTGCTGAATATGGGAGGACAATGTACACTATTCGACAGAGAATTGGCCCGTTACTCATGAAGATGCAAAAGCAATATGGTTACTTGTTCAACAACACATGCTCCCTTGTGTCCAGTAACTATGATTTTTGGTTGAATTCTGAAGCGTATGATTGTGTGGTTTTGCAGGGAAGTTGGAGGAGAAAGGTGAGTTAACCGAAAAGGAGATTATAAGAGCTGAGAGGAACTCTGGTGTAGTTAGTAACAAAGTTAGGGAAATCCAAGTGAGTAGAATTTCTTAGCATACACTCCTCTCCTTTGCTTCTTTATGAAAGATAACACCACTTCAGTTTCCACAACTTGATTGCCATTTCAGATGCAAAACTACTTGAGAAAGAAAGAACAGAAAGAACGCCAACAGCAGGACCTTCGTGATGGGCTACAACTTTACAGGTAAAAGCCTTGGGAAATTCTCTTCATCCTCGTTTTAGTAATCCTTGTTGAGATTGTTTTGTCTTGGTTATCTTTTGTTTTTCTCTTTTTCGGTTTGTCAAGGTCTGGAAATTATGAGGAAGCACTGGAGAGATTTGAGTCTGTTTTGGGATCGAAACCAAATCTAGATGAAGCTTCAGTAGCAAGTTACAATGTGGCATGTTGTTATTCTAAGCTCAATCAGGTAATGCTCTTCTTTGCATTAACAGAATCACTGGAATGTAAGTAAATGTCTTTTAGTTCATGAAATTACATGATATCTTGAAACAATATCAGATAAAAGCTGGGCTCTCGGCTCTTGAGGACGCGTTGAAAACGGGATATGAAGACTTTAAGGTAAGTATCGAGTAGAGAAAGTATAAGGTGATTTGCTTTGAATGAGCGAGACTATATCAAGTATCAAGTATCTAAAATTGTTGCAATTGTTAACAGAGAATCCGGGCTGATCCTGACCTAGCCAACCTTAGAATGTCAGAGGAATTCAACGTTCTTCTGAAAAGGTTTGATGAATCATTTATCAATGAAAACGCCATCAATGCCATTAAATCGCTGTTTGGCTTCAACAAGAAATAAGGTCAGGGCATTTGCGTCACAAATTCAAGGATTCAGGTTGGTGATTTCCCATGAGTTGTCAAAGAGAAAAAGGATTCACTGAACCATAGTCTCAGAGTGAGTGAGTGAGATAAATAATATATAGCTTTTGTTCATAGCATTCTTTCAAGGAGAGATTTGAACAATTTTATCAGAATTTTGAGACTTTATTGCCCATAAGATTCCAGAGAACTTGGCAGGAAGACAAATGTTTCATTTGCTGCTTCCAATTCTAGCTAATGAATTCATTGGATTAATGCACCATCTAAACATGTTTCTCCTTCCATCAATATGATTTTTAAAAAGATCAAATTCAATAGAAAATCTAGGCATTGCCATTAATTGAAAAGACTGAGCAAAAAGGGTGATGAATTTATATTATCAAGGCATAAAAACATAAACTATAACATAATTACGGCCCAATCGTGGCATTTTATAGACATGAAATGTACACCAAAAAATTGTCGGGCAATATAAACAAGGTAGCTAGCTTAAAAGGCTCTTCTATCTTGCAAGGTGCAACAACCTCCAAGTCTTGAGCTTTTGGTGGAAAAACTCATCCCTAATACAAATTCCCCAGAAGCTCAAACAACTTTACATATTTGCTTAAATTTATTTTGACGCAAAATGAAAAAATACAAGGATCCACGTTATGCAAAATTTAATTTGTTGCAGAGTCCAAAATGAAACTCGATGAGATGTTATAGGCATCCTTGAACAGTTGAACTCAGTTTTTTTCTTTTAAAAAAATAAATATATTTCAGGTCTCCATGCTTCAAAATCCTGAAAACCAAAGTACTAGACTGAGCTCAAAAGCTTTTCCTTACCTGCTTATTATGGAACTTAGAGGATCTTCTTGAACACTATCACCTAAAGTTTGCACAGCCCCGCAAACAGAAAGTCAAATAACGGTTTAGAAGAATGCAGAATGTGAAAGGAAAAGCTTTGCTGCAACCAAACTTGTAGATTATTTCCTCAAAATATTGCTAGAGAGGACTTTCTTCCCATATGGGCTGGTTCGCAGCACAGGTACATGGGGTCTTATGGCATCCACCAGAGCAGCATGAAGAGCTCCCTGTTCATTGTTAAAACAAAATATCCATTGTGGTGAGGAAACAGTCCCAAAACATATATAATGGTTTTATGTAGATTTCATATTAAACTATAAGAAAATATCAAGTGTCAAGTATACTAATTTAGGATTTTCCTTGGAATAAGAAATTATTTGTTGAGCAATGAAATCTAATCACCTTTGATTGGTGCAATGCAGCTTGGATAACATAATTGCCATAAGGATCTTGCATGAGTTGATCCAGGTGAGCATTACTAATCAGCTCCCGGATTATACGAGCACGGCGTTCCTCACCTGTGTATTTTAGGCATTTCTCAACCACATTACTGCTATATTTCTGCACGGACAAGTCCCCAAAGTTGCCCTCTAACTGATCAAGAATATCCATCGTTGCCCACGGGAGCCGAAGCTCAAACACAAATTGCACAACATAGTTCCTGTACAATATTAAAATTAGACTATGAAGCTTAGAATTGTAGTCTAAATATGTATCTAGTAGGCGGTATATGGATGATTGTAAGAACACTTTCCAGTCATCTTCAGGATTCAGTGTAATAGACAGATCTCTGTTTCGGGTAAATTTATAGAATGGAGCTGATAAGCCACTTATTGTTACCTTCAGACTTATGAATTCTCAATCATGGCAACTAAAATACTTTGTGAATAAGGTGAAACAACCAACAACATAGGCAAGTTTTAGAGAATTCAAGACAAACCTATCGTGCCACTAATAGAAGCTCTGAGTATTATCCTTAGCACAGATGAAACATGAAAAGAAAGAGAATGCGGTTCAAAAAATTATGATTTTGTCAGTCAAGCATAGGAGTATAGGACTTGGCTATAGTTTACAACATTTGCTTCTGGCTGATTCTCATCTTCACAGAACCAAAATATAAACAAAGCAAAAACCTAGGACAATTAACAAACTTGCTTTTACCAATCTCTTTGAGTTTGGTAGTGGCAACAGAAATCATTCTTAAGCCAGTTACGGGATCATTAGCCATAATTTCAAGACAGCTGTGTCAAAAGAAGTGCATCAAAACACCATACTTAAAGAATGAACAGATGGAACAGTCATGTTGATAAATGAATATTAGGTTCATAAGAGAGAAGGGCTTAGAAAAGGAAGAGAGGAAAAATAGAGTACCCAAATGGATCTTGTGAAAGGATTAGAGCATTTGAAGTGATCTCACTGACTAAACTTCGCCTTTGCTCACCCTCAGAATGTGCAAGGCATTTTTGAAGCACACAACAGCCATGGCGATCAGTTGCAAGCTCAACACAGTTAGCGGTTGCAGCTTCAAAAAGGAACTGCAGAAGAAAACATACTAGTGTTTATATTTCTGGGACTACAAGAAGATTCATAATTAAAAAAAAAAAAAAAAATCAGAATCATTTTTAGATGCACATACACTCAAACACCGAGTATAAATGGCAAAAACAAATATGCGTAATTTTGTGGTGTTAATGACAACATAAAAAATGAAAAGTTGCAGCTTTGTTTTAGTGGCACTTAGTATAAACAGAAGAAATTGTGACAGTACATTAATGAAAATGTAGCAAGGGACCCATTACCAAACGAATTTACTATTCAGAATTGATAAAATAAGAGAAATCCTGACTTTGAGAAATGCAATGTAAAAGCAATATTCAACTTTATGATATAATAAAAACAAAGACAGGCTCATTCCAACTACTGTAGACTGATCTGATCTCTACACAGAACTTAACATGATAAAGGAAAATTGTGATATAGTTAAAACTCTTACTCTTTTTCCAAAAAATCCAGTGGTGGTGACAAGTAATTAATTCGATATTACCAACACTTGCCTCCAAAGTTTCCATGTCTACCCTTATAAGTATCTCCTATGTCAGACCCGTCTACGGTTCTGTTTAGAAGGCTTGCAAAAAAATCTTAATTCATACGGCCATCTACCCATACATTGGTAAAGTTGAGAACCATCGGTAAATGGTTTCTCAGAAAAGAAAAGGTAGGTTTATAAGTCCCCTGGTTCCATTTACATAAGCTAAATAGTATGTATCAACGTCGATATTAAATTTGGTATGCATGTTAATATACTTGGTATATAGCAGGTAGGTTTAGACATTTCAAAGAGTTAAGAAGCTCTCAACCATTAACTAACAAGAGAAACTAAAACATGGAAGTCTACAAGGACATTCAATAAAAAAGGGTATGCTGTTGCAAGCATAATTCCTGATGCACAAATTCTGATCCTATCACTTTGAGTCAACAGATAAATTTAGTCCTGTAATCCATATATGTGAGGGCTGTATTTCAGTTGATGATAGAAGGTTTTCTAAATAATAAGTTTATCAGCAGATTTCCTTTATTTTTCTCCTTTTGAAGCCATGAAGTTAGCATTCATACTTTTTAATATTTTCTTATAAATATTTAACTATCTTACTTTATATACTCTCATAATTTAAGGACATCATGCTTCAGTCAGCCAATATACACTAACAGTTTTCCAGCTAACAATGCCATTCAGGGCAAGGCAAACTTCTTTTAGCATCAGTGATACATTATGTGTAAACTCAAATGAAAACAAGGTACAAAGAGATATTACCTTGCTGTAGTCTGGAAATAAATACAGTAGGCAACGCTGTGCAACGTGATTGCCATTCATATTTTTTATCAAAGTCACTATACCAGGCTTCAGTGCAGAAACAACCAAGGAAAACTGCTCTGGACTCTTAAGGGTTTCAATAACCTTTTGAACTGCCCGAGTCCTGTGATTGAGAGAACAAAATAACTAAGCCTCTCAAATAAACAAAATAAAAAATAAAAAAAAATCATTGGCTGTACTACAACACAAACAAAAACACACAGCACTCCCAGCAATGTAGAAAGATGAAGAGAGGGCAGGAGGGAACAACCCGTGCATGTCGCATGAAATTCTAACAAGGTCCCCAGTCTTCCTAGTGATGGTATGGAGTATTTGCATCCTCTGATTCTCATTACAAACTTCAAGCAGCTTCTGGACCAGGTAATTTCCAAAGGGGTCTGTCATCAGCTCAACAATGTGATCAATGATCTCAACAAAAATCTTTTCAATATCTTCTGAGGTGCCCTCTGAAATCTTTCTTTGTAAAAAGCGGCAACCATGTTGGTCCTTTGCCATCATATATATTTTCCCTGTGACTTCGTCCACAGAATTATATTTCTGAGGTTGTGGCCTCAGATTAGTACTTTTGAAATCAGCAGAGTCGGGGGTCAAAGACCACGAGCTCATACCATCTAGCTGAAAGCATCCAGCATTTGGAGTTGGTAAGTTAAGGCAGAAATGACCATTTGATGAAACTTTCCCATTCTGGTTGAGATGAGCTAGTGATTCATTCCCTCCAACAGCTCCGAATCTGACAGCTTTAAGTGTGTTCAATCCCTGAGATCTTGTTAGAATCTTCTCAGGAAAACTCTGCTTTCCCACTTTACCCAAAACATGTATAGCATTGTACTCTGTAGAGGAAAAAGCAGGATTCGATTGATTCAGACCTCTTGGGACAGCATAGTTGGTCCAAAATGGTTCTTGATTAGATTGTTCGATCCGGTTTGGCATCTCAAAACATGGTTGTCGCAGGTTACGACTTATTAGCTTAGTTGGAATGTTTCCACTTAGTTGAACAGGATGCTGAGATTCAAAACAATGATTACGAAGCTGCTGAAGATACAGGTACTGCTGATGCATCCTGTGATGTTGTTCCTGTTCAATATTCCTCCAGCTGATGTGAGGTTGGTTTAACTGTTGGGAATGTAAGTAAGGAAACGAAGGCTGAGCATCTGCAAAGTATCGCCGCTGATCAGACATTACAGGGAACTCCATACCAGGAACAGTCACATTAGATAGGAATTGGAAACCTTGCACCCCATGAGCAAGTGGCAAGGCAGCAGAGAAATTTTCAATTGGCTGACATTGGCCATCTTGCATCTTCTTAAGTTCTTGAACATCAAAATTTACTAAATTTGAGCTTTCTTGTTTAACCTTTGTCAAATCAAAACCACAAGGTACATTATTTGTTGGTTGGAAAGAGGAAACAACCATCAGCCGAGAATCCACATTAGAAGCCGGTTCCTTTATGCTGTTTGTGTATTGGCTTTCCGATAAAACAGCTTGATTAGGGTAGGATTTACAATTTGCCCAAGGACTCTTCATCCCACCATTAAATCTCATTTCTGCAAATGCTGATGTCAAGGACTGGTCATTGGGAAGATTTGCATCCTGTGGTTGAATCCTCTTCATTGGTGACTGCTGAGACATATTGACTAATATTTTTCCCTCATCCAAATTTCCATTGGTTTCAAGTTTCTCAGTCAAAGGCCCTTTGCACGAATTGACACAGATAGGTGACATACTATAACTTATAGACACCCTTTTGGGTCCGGATTCCTCAGAATGTGTATTCCCAGATGTAGCATTAGGTATCTCACCAAGAAGCTTTTCGAATTCATCAAACCCCAGTTCAGTTCTCCCATCGTCCATTTTTGAACTATAAAATGTTTAAGAATTCCTTTCTGCCAAATGGAGCCAACTCTAGCACGCAATGCAGATCAACAGAAAAACCTTTCAATGCAGCAAAATTACATGTCAAAAGGCAACCAAAATGTGAACACTTAAATAACGTTGAACTGAATTTGTCAAACCTAACAAGCAAAAGATCATCAACTACATTTCCAACTTTTCTACACAAATTCATAAATGATTTACAACCCACATTTTGAAACTACAGATCCCCTAGAATCCCCAAACAAAAGCTAAAAAAATATTCCACAGTCCAATATAAACTCTTTAATAGAATCACAGCCACCAATGTGATTACTATGAAGAACCCTTTGATTTCATTAACTTCCCTCAACCAATGCAGTTATAAAAATGTCATTGAACAACAATACTAACAGCATATACAACTAAGAGAATTATGTAGTATCAAGCAACAGCAACAGATTCTACATTGAAAAAAAAAAAATCGATCCCAGACAAAACCCAGTCCAAAGACAAAGATCAAAAGACAGTTGAAGCAGCAATGTCGTTGTCATTATTATCAGTATCAGAAATCAAACTGATCAAAGACAACTTTTGTCTCTTAGTACAAATAAGAATAAAACAAACAAACAAGCGAATCAAATTCATGTAAACAATTCCAGACCAAAAAATGATTCAATCAGTTCATCAAAAGAGCCCCAAGCCAGAAAATCCTGATCATCAAAACAGAATTCAAAATCAATCAAAATTCAATCTTGATGACAACAAACGAATCAAAAGGCAAAAATAATCAACCCAATTGAGGTAATCAATAATCAAGCACAATGTAGAAGAGAACAAGAAACCAATTAATCAAAAATGACTCACCAGCAACAGAAGAAACTAGCTGGCATTAATGAGACAATGAACCCATGTCTAAACTGAACAGAATTCACACACAGAGACCAAAAAACACAAAAAGCACTTTTTTTTTCTGTTTTATTAAAGAGAATTCTGTTTTTTTTTTCTTTTTTTTTTCTCTTTATTGTTTTGTGATGATTTAGAGAGAACACAAAAAGAGTGATGAAAGAAAAAAAAGAGTTGTAGGTAAGGTTAGAGAGTGAGGCGGCGTTAAGGAGAAGAAGAGGTTTTCAAAGTGGTTTTTAGAGAGAGAGAGATTATTATGTGTAGAGATGGAAAGAGATAGAAAGATTTTGCAATGTGTTTGTAGAGAGATGGATCGAAATATGGAATCATAAAAGTGAAGACCAAAACACAACATCAACACTCACCAACTACATTGCAAGATTTGGCAATTTCTACCATAACCATATAACCATCCATGCATTGCATGGCATGTCACCGTTTCCATTTTTTTTTTGTATTTTTTGTACAAGTGTTTATTATAATGTTTTCCTATTATTATAATAGTAGTTCAAGGTTTATGCATTTTCTTATGCCCACTCACCCTTTTGATATTCCCAAGATGATATAATCAACCAAATTGAGACTTGACAAGACTTAATCGGTCCAGTTATATACCCCTCATAACTATATTACGAGGTTATGAGTACGAATCATTTTCCTTTAGTAAAAACCTTAATTTATGTAATACTAAAAAAATAGATGAATTTATGGTAAATTGCTCATTCCCAAGTACAAATTAAGATGTTACCATGATAAACGTAGTCCATACCAACCTACCTTGATTAATAATAATTAAAAACAAATGGGGTTAATTTCTTCCCTTTTGAGTCTGTATATTAATTTTTATTTCTGATCACGAGTCATGTTATTTATTTATTTTTTAGACTTGATATTGAATTGAACGGGTTAGGGGTGTTAAGACCCATTACATGCATCAACCTGAACGAATCAAGGGGCATGTTGGATCTAGTACATGTGTTGACCTAGATATATTATCACACAAAATCGAAGAGAAAACTCTCTACATATAATAGTAAAAAAAAATACTCATGGTGTGATTCGAACCCTTCACCGTTAACATGAAAGGGAAGGTGAACACTACCTAAGCTGAAATGGATGGGTCATATGGGTTGTTTGTTTTTTTAAGTAGTCAAACAACTTAAAAATATATATAAAAAAAAAACTTAAAATAAAACGTAATAAAACCTAACTTTTAATTCAATTCAAAATCATTGGATTGTATTTAATATATATTTTTTCCAAAATTATCCTCCAAGAGATAATATATTTCCAATTTTATCATAATTTTATACAATTTTTTATTTATTTTAACCTATTGCTTATGTTAAGCTTAAAAAATATTAATCACATTATCACTCTCAACACCACTGTTGAACCTCTAATTCAATTTTTTTTTTAAATTAAAACCATTTTTATATCATTATTTATCATTAAAAAAACAATTATTTAATTGTTTGTATCCATATAAAATGAAAATACATAACTATTAACACTAACAAGGGTATAAATGTCAAATTATTTATTTTAAAATCATTTTATATTAAAAAACAAACAAGTTATGCAAATGTGATAAAAACATAGAAACAAACATATTATCTAGTTTCAGGTTTCAGTCATTATTCAGTCTTCAATAAAATTCAGATATGTTCAAACAAACGAACCATTAGTATCTATTACATAAAAATCTAATGGTTCATAGAAATCTTATGCTTGTTGCATAATTGAATGCTCAAATGTTGATAATTTTTCAATTATTAACAATTTTGGGATATATTAAAAACAATTTTGAGAAACTATTTATTTTTATTTTGATAGAATCTATATGTCCACATATATTGATTATGTATTTTTTTAAAGCTTTTACCATTTGTAGGATTCAAACCATTGATTTGTGAGTCATTTGTCAAAACTCCGAACTCGTCCTTTAATATCCATTTTATCGGTAAACAAATGTAAGCACTTGTTGTAACTCGTACGAAAATATAATAAATTAGAATAAATAGAACACAAAGGAATAAAAGAAAAGAAAAGATAAAACACTTCTAAGCAAAAAGAAGCGGTGTCCATGCCAAATTAAAGCATTGCATTATATAAAGCAAATGAGAAAATATTAAGTCAAAAAATAATATAATTGTAGTTAAATTATACTTTGAAGAACCTACTTAAGGTTTGCGTAATTAAACAAAAATTATTTTCTAAAATCTGACATTGATAGTTAATTTTAATTGTTTACCACACAAAATAATAAAAAGATTTAATTGCCCCCAACCCCAATACTCCTAATTTAATAAAATAATTTTTTTTATCAATTAATTTTTATTTTTTTTAAAGGGACGTAAAATTATAAGCTGAAAAAATAGATCTTAGATTAACAAAAGCATTTAGAAAATAAAAGGAAAAAATGTGGAGATCAAAACACTAGATTGATATTAACCGTCTACACTATGGATGGTTGGATCTCCATCCTCTCCCACCGCAAAAGGGGAGGAATGAGGATGGAGATCTCTACATTTTTTTTCAATCTCTATCAATTTTTTTATAAAAGTAATGATATTAATTTCTTTTTATCTTTATTGTCCACCTTAAGATGAATGGTGAAAATCCAACTATTTTTTTTTAATATAAATTTTAATTTATGTGTTTATACAGAAAAAATCAAAAATATGATGAAAGGACTAAAATACTTTTCCAACAGTTAAGTTTGACCATCTTTGACTAACACCAAAGAAGATCAACATTAGTTTTTGAAAAAGTTGAATCTTCGTGTAATTAGGTAAACTTCAAGTAGGTTATGTGCAATTACATATTATACTGTCATGTAAAAACTAAAAAGTGGGAAGGTGGTGCCCCGATCAAAAAGAATATTACATATTATTTACAGCTAGAAGGACCTTTTGTTTAGAGAAATAGCAATATTATCTTCATCATATTTATTAAATTTAAAAAAATATATTATATATTAGATAAAATTTGTTTAGTTATTTATTTTAGGCAATAAAATAATATAAATAGGAGTATTTAAGCCATTTAACCCTAAAATTTTGGTGAATGGTTAAGTTTAACGAAAATAAACTTATGGTAGGGAAGTTTGTGTAATTCCAAGAAACATATCCATCTAGTGTAATTAGACCCAAAATCAGGGGGGTTTGTATAATTAGTCCTAAAAAAACAAAAAAATTATTGGAAATGGAAACGGCAGGTTTGGCAGGATGTTTGGATCATTATAATCGAGTGTTTTTAATGGAATTAATTATAATTTATAATATGCGTTAACATCATCATTTACTATTATTTTATTATAATTATATAGCGAGAGTTTCTTTCACAATCCACAAATTATCTATTTATATTCCAATTTAATTTTCTTTATTAATGACAATTTTAATCTGAATTAAAATTACTAAATAAAATAAAAAAATTCTAAAGACACTCAAAACTAATTAAATTATTAAAAAAAGAAAATCTCTCTTCTAAATCATTAAATTAAAAATTTCGTATTAAACTCTCTCTTCTAAATATGTTATTACCATAATAAACACATTCTCTTGATTACTCCTCTCTCTCCGATTTAAAAAAAAAACATATCTCGATTAATCTTGATTAATAGTTAAAGAAAAAAACTTATGAATATTTTGGTTTTTTACTAACATTAATATATAATAATAATAATAATAATAATAATAATAATAATAATAATAATAATAATGATGTTACTTTGCTCAAATTTGGTGTCCAAATAATGTGGCAACACTCAATCCATTTATTTAAATCATACAAATCTAATACAATTTAAATGAATGAATTACTGTTGCAACATCATTTAGGTACCAAATTTAATTAAAGTAACATTATTGTATATATATATGTTGACTTTTTAATATATATATAAACTTGATATGTTCTAACTATTTTCGATTAAACTCATAATTTCTAAGACTAATGAAAGAATTAAAGTTCATTAGGCAATCGTATACCTACAAAAGTAATAAAAAATATTTTCATATTTCGATTTTTTTTTAAAAACAGGGTATTTGTTTTTTGAGTTTTTTTTAATATATATATACACACACACGGTTCCTAAAAATAGCTTATTCGTATTTTTTTTCTTAAATGTTGTCTTGCTTGAAAAAAAATTAGGATTGAAAATTAGCGATATGTATTAGAGGAAAGAGAGTTAAATATGATGAATAAAAATTTAGGAGTGAGTATTTAATATGTAATATTTAATAATAATTTATGAGAGATAATTTCTTTTTTTAATAATTTAATTCCAAAAAGATTACATATTGGATGAACCCAAAGACATGATTTGTCATAACTTTTATTAAAATAAAATGGAGTGTCAAAAAATAAAATGGATAATCATTGAACAAAAAGAAGTGTTTTAAGAATTTTCTTAAATTTAAGCTCCAGTCATGCAACTGTTTTTCAACCCGTTTTCGTTTTCGTTTTCTAAAAATGATTTCGAATTCACGTTCGTTACCGGTTTTTTATTCTATTTTAAAAAAACAAAAAATAAAAAACAAAAACAAAATGAAAAACAAAACCAATGTTAACAGTCAGGTCCCGTCTTGTAGCTGTTTTTCAGTCCGTTTTTGTTTTTATTTTTCAAAAACGATTTCAAAAATGCGTTCGTTAACCGTTTTTTATGTTATTTTCAAAAAACGAAAAAAAAATGAAACACAAAACCAGTGTTAAAATTGAAAGATTTGAAAACACAAAATACTTGTTTTTCGTTTTCATTTTTTTTTTCATTTTTTTTATATAAAAAAAATATTTTTTAACTATTAATTGTACTATTATGCGTTTCATATGGCTAGGATAAGACAATGCAAGATTTTTAAATGACCAAAGTACCCCTATATATACACATTATAATTATTATATATATATATATATTATAATATTATATATTATATATTAAACTATATAGAATATTAATATCTAGTATAATTGTTAACGGGAAATTCGTTTAGGATGAGAAATCCCCATTAACGCCCTTGGGACCACTACCGCGAAAGTGGTGGCCGGGGTCTGTACCGTTGATACCTGACATGATCTTGTATGAATATGAAGGAGGATGAAATCGTAGGTAGGAAACAAGCCATCCCGCCCGACGGGCTTCATGCTTGTGAAGTAGATCTGGGGAGCTTGAGGTTCTCTTGCTGGTGTGAAAGGGTTGATCTTGGTCCTGGTCCTAGTCCTGGTCCTGGTCCTGGTCCTGGTCCTCGATCGGGGTAGGAGCCCGTCATGGTACCTAGAGCCCGATTCCGGAGCCCGATTCCTTCCTATAATTCCCCGACTTAGATAGCAAGTAAGGAGGGGGCTTATCTAGCTCCAGTGTTGGAGAGCTCGATTTCTGCCATAGAGATGATACAGGAGAGCCCATCGACTTCCCTCATGCTGGTCGGGGTGGTTTCTCCTCATCTTGATATGCGTCTTTAGCACGTAGATGGGAAGATAAGAGCGCTAGGTCCAGCGAGGTAGGAATCTAGCTCGCACTCATATACGCATGCATTACATAGGACACAAGTAAGAGAAACACAAATCTTTTGTAGGGGGAGGTAGATTGACCAAGGGGGGAAAAGCATCATGAATAATCACATTATATATCAAAGAATGCTCCGGAGAGCTTACAAGAATGGTAAAGTAATACAACGTAGTTGCTCCGGAGAGTTTACAATAGTGGTCGAATGTAGACCGATACCGGTATATTATAGGTAAAGGTAATACATACATTGATGATGTCGAGAGATCTTTTAACGAATCATGCCTGTCTTCTGTCATTTATCGGAGATAGCTTTATTGTACCTTTTACAGGCATATTTATAAATGGAGACAACCTTGGCGTGCAAGTCCAGGATTCTTCAATCTTCCTCTCCTTATTGAGTACGATTCTTCCTTTAATGTAGTTGACCGGATCATGGCTAATATCTCCGAGGGGATGTGATTGTTTCCTCTTGGGACTCTTTCTTCCTTGATAGGAGGGATTTTCTGTTATAGTTGACCCCAAAGAATAGGTTGTGGAGGATATCTTGGAGAAAGAGGTATTTGTTTCCTCTTTGGACTCTTTCATTAATGATGGCCATTAAAGAGTTAAATATTCTCTTATCAATGGTGTTGATCATGTCATTAATTAGGTTGACTGCCTCCATTAATACGGTTGACCTTATTAATGGTACTTTAAATGTCATGGAAGTCAATCCTCTCTTCCTACGTTGCCGAGATGAGAGTTCTAGTTCTACATGTCATTTTGGAGAGGTACTTCATGGAGGTTACCTGAGGTGATATTTGATATTCCTTGAGGGCGGGGTACCCTAGGATCCAGCATGTTGGCGGGGTCCCCCGGGGACCTCTCGATTGTCTCGGAGCTAGATGATGGTTTTCCCATTGAGCTTGTGCTAACCATTTTAGAGGCAAAATATCCCATTAGGTTCCAACCTTGTAGCTGGGAGCTTGGTTTAGTTACGCCGAGCTTTATCATGGAGCTTGACCTAATTATGCAGGCTTCCTAGCGGGGTAGCGGGCTTGGCTAGCAGGCCCTGGTAATGTGTTTGCCGTAAACAGGCGACCTTGGCTCGCTTCTGGAAGGGTGGAGAGGTACGCTCGAGTACTGCTCTTGCTACTTGATTTAACCATGCCAAGATCTACAGTGGATCTTGGCGCTTTTGGTGACGATGAGGCTTTACAGGCTTCTTCATTTTATGCTCGGATAGGTCAAGATTATACCTCGACGAATTAGGAGTACCTCTTTATGTCGGGGGACTCAAGTCCTTTCACGTCGACCTAGCTTCGGGCTTTATCCTGGTATAAGAAGCTTAACGCGGTCTCGTCGGGCTTTATTTGGTAAGCCTGGACACGTGCGAGATGCTCAGATGGTATGGGTGGCCTCACCTTGCTCCTGTAGGATCGCGTGGTAGCTCAACCTCGGGGACCTTGATACCCCGTCATATAAGCCTGAATTTGGACCCTTGCGGGAAGGCTGGGAAGTGGCAAATTCTTCTTTGGTCCCTAGCTAAATTTTGCTATTAACAGAAGTCCCCTCTGACTTGAACACCGGTAAGTATTTGGGGTTGGAGTTTGAATCTTGTACTACATGAAGAATTTTGCTTGTCGCTTCTTACTTGTAGCCAGAATTGCTCCCGGACTTAGAGAACCGAGGTACTATTCATACCTGTAAAATAAATGAGCGTATTGCTCGATCATGTCGGATGAAGCTTCTGTGGTTAACATGGGTACCTAGAATTCCTTTTCTAGGAATCACGATACTTAGACGAGCTGGCGAAATGATCTCGGTAGGCATCTGTGCCATCTAGATCCTTCCTAGCGGGGTTGGCCTGGCCAAGGTAGCAGGATGACCTTTTTGGTTGTTCTGATGTCGTGATCTAGTATGCAACTATGCTCTTACGCTCAGATCCTTCTTAGGGGAGGTCACCCGACCAAGGTATCATGAATGCTAGCTACCCTGTTCTTGGGATCCGGATGGAAACTATGCACTTATACTCAGATCCCTATTGGGTGTGGTAGCCCGACTTAGGCATCAGGAACGCTAGCGAGCTATCTTGGTCTTGAGGTTATCATTGTCAAAATACCATGGCGTTCCTCCTGGAGGGATTTTTCCAGTCCAGGGCATCAGGAGGGCTATCTAGCTATATCCTGTATTTTGATCCGGATGGCAACTATGCACTTATACTCGGATCCTTCTTGGGGGAGATCACCCGATCAAGGCATCAAAGGTGATGAGGGGGCTTTCCCGATCAATCCCTGGTCTCGAGATCTGGATGGCAACTATGATCTTACGCTCACCCTTCTTGGCGGGGGGTGGTGCCCGGCAGAGGCATCATGAGTGCTATCTAGCTATTTCCTGGTCTCGTGGCGATCATTGTCGAAATACCATGGCGTTCCTCCTGGAGGAATTTATCAAGTCTAAGGCATCAGAAGAGCTATCTAGCTATATCTTGGTATTTTGATCCGGATGGCAACTATGCACTTATACTTGGATCCTTCTTGAGGGAGGTCACCCGACTAAGGCATCAGGGGTGATGAGGGGGCTTCCCCGATCAATCCCTGGTCTCGAGATCTGGATGAAAACTATGCTCTTACACTCAGACCCTTCTTGGCGGGGGGTGGTGCCCAGCCGAGGCATCATGAGCGCTATCTAGCTATTTCCTGTTCTCGAGGCGATCATTGTCAAAATACCATGGCGTTCCTCCTGGAGGGATTTATCCAGTCCAGGGCATCAGGAGGGCTATCTAGCTATATCCTGTATTTTGATCCGGATGGCAACTATGCACTTATACTAGGATCCTTCTTGGGAGAGGTCACCCGACCAAGGCATCAGGGGTGATGAGGGGGCTTCCCCGATCAATCCCTGGTCTCGAGATCTGGATGGCAACTATGCTCTTACACTCAGACCCTTCTTGGCGGGGGGTTGTGCCCGGCCGAGGCATCATGAGCGCTATCTAGCTATTTCCTGGTCTCGAGACGATTATTATCGAAATACCATGGAGTTCGTCCTAGAGGGATTTATTCAGTCCAGGGCATCAGGAGGGCTATCTAGCTATATCCTGGTATTTTGATCCGGATGGAAACTATGCACTTATACTCGGATCTTTCTTGGGGGAGGTCACCCGACCAAGGCATCAGGGGTGATGAGGGGGCTTCCCCGATCAATCCCTGGTCTCGAGATCTAGATGGCAACTATGCTCTTACACTCAGACCCTTCTTGGCTGGGGGCGGTGCCCGGCCGAGGCATCAGGAGTGCTATCTAGCTATTTCCTGGTCTCGAGGCGATCATTGTCAAAATACCACGGCGTTCCTCCTTGAGGGATTTATACAGTCCAGGGCATCATGATGGCTATCTACCTATATCCTGGTATTTTGATCATGATGGCAACTATGCACTTATACTTGGATCTTTCTTGGGGGAGGTCACCCGACCAAGGCATCTGGGGTGATGAGGGGGCTTCCCCGATCTATCCCTGGTCTCGAGATCTGGATGGCAACTAAGCTCTTACACTCAGACCCTTCTTGGCAGGGGGTGGTGCCCTGTCGAGGCATCATGAGCGCTATCTAGCTATTCCCTGGTCTCGAGGCAATCATTGTCGAAATACCATGGAGTTCCTCCTGGAGGGATTTATCCAGTCCAGGGCATCAAGAGGGCTATGTAGCTCTCCCGGTGATGGCGATCCTCTTGGAGGGATTTTATCCGGTCTAGGGCATTAGGAGTGCGGTGTAGCTCTCCTGGTAATGGCAATCCTTCTGAAGGGATTTGATCAGGTCTAAGGTATCTCGATCGTGAGTAAATGGTGACCATAGGAGAACTATACAGAGATCAAAATCGTAGGAGATGCAAACTCATGATGAGCCGATACAGAGTTGTATCAATGCAAGGTGGTATCAGTTGATAACCAGACTCGCTCTAAGAGCCTTTTCACGAGTAGAATCTCTTGAGATGATCTGCGTTATGGGTGTAGATTGTAGACTGACTTTCCGCAAAAGACGCTTTTTATTGTAAACCAATCACTTGGAGAGATCACCCCACGTTGGGGTCACTCCCCCTTCTACATGGTTACTGGAGAGAATAACGAGCTTCGAGTCTTCGAGTGATGTAACTGTTTCGGAAGCCCACTTGGGGTAGATGAGAGCTTTCAACAATCGTAGTGAAGCTCGAGACTCTTTTTTGAACTAATCGGGACCTTTGGGTGCTCCCCGAATTGATCGAGACCTCGATGGCTCATTAGGGCATTGGAAGGCCCAGTACAAATGGAGAGGAGCCATCGATATGATAATCTTCGAGAGCAAGCTGGTGTTTACTAAGGTTGAGCTCGTGCCAGCCAAGGAGGATGGTTACTTATTCACAACATTTCAGATAGAGCTGGCTCTACTTCCCCCATTTGACTTAAGAGTCATTGATGGACGGAAAAGAAGGGGATTAAGAGGAAAGTTGCTGAGATGGTTATGTATGTTCCCATCATAGCTGGCAAGTCTTGGGTCACTAAAGCAGACCCGACTCAAAATCCCATGGTGCAGTAGATGATCAATCAGAAGAGGGAGATTCTCCTTCAAATAAAGGCCACAACTGAGGTGGTTGTTTATATGACAGGTGAGCCTCGATTGATCCAGAAGTAGATGTTTCAGATGGAGAAAACTTCACTCTCAGGGGACATCAAACCAAAAGGAGGAGAAGCTGAACACGGTAGTGAAGGGCGCAGTTATTCTGAATAACCAGAATTGAGGCAACCATGGCTAATAAGCAGGGAACCCGGGAGTGGATCCAACATGCATATGATGTGGAGAGACTCAGGTCCATGCGTCATGCCATGCGAGGATTGCTCTGAAGGAGGAGGTAAACTCTTGAGGGAGTGGTTTAAACTCTGCATGGCAGCGCGGCTACCTTGGGAGCCAAGATGGGTGCGTCGTTTACTGAAGGACGCTTCTGTGTTACTTGCTAGGCAGCTTGAGCTCTTCTTCCCTCTAACCTGATCATCATTGGAGGACGGATACCTTGAGTAGATCACAGAGAAAGTTGAGAGTTACCTGGGTCCTCTCCGACTGAAGCCAAACCTTATTGAGATGATGGATGCGCAGCTGATGAGGAGGACTTGGTTCCCATTTCTGCTTTCATGTCTAGTCGCGTTGGGGTAGGAACTACCTTGAAGTCCTCTGCTGTTATAGATGCATGGGGGGCTTCAAATCTGCCTACCTCTCTATCTGAATCTGTCTAACTAGAGGTCCATATTGGTGTTACCAAGGTGCTGGCTCAGAGAGGTAGATCGGGACCAAGGTAGCTCGCTAAGGCGATGAATGACCCCAAACAAGTAGAGAGGAGACACCTGCCTAGTAACTGCCTAGAGACATGCTCGGGATTCTAGAAGTTTCCCACGACGAAGAGAACACTTTGGACCCCTCCGTGATGAGTGGTGACTTACTTGAGCATTGGATGACCCTATATGAATGGAGATGGGCTACCTGTCTGGTACCGGTTCAGAGGTGTACTTGGGATTTCAAGAAGCCCCCAACAACTGAGAAAAAGCTCTGAACCCTCCAAGAGTGGGAAACCTCTGGGATCTCCTCGATCATATCGGGATTCGGTGGCTTGCTAGGACGATGAATGACCCGGTAAACATGGAGCGAAGCCACCGGTCTTGTAACGGTGCTACCGGTTTAGAAGCTTGCTTAGGCACATAAGTGGCCTTACCAAAAGTGGGAAGCTTCTGAGACCTCCTTGATCGGATCAGACTTCAGTGGCTTGCTAGGGCATTGAATGACCCGGTAAACATGGAGCTAAGCCATCAGAGGTACTGGTCCAGATGCATGCTTGGGATCCTAGAAGTCCCCAGCAACTGAGAGAGGGCTCTGGACCTTGCTGGAATGAATCAGGAGCTCAGTGGCTCACTTGGGCGTTGACAGGCCTTGTATAAGAAGTGAAGAGCCACTTGGCCTTACAGTGAGGCTGCTAGTCCAGAGGTTTGCTTAGGCATGTAGGAGGCCTTACCAAGATTGGGAAACCTCTGGGCTCTCCTCGATCAGGTCGGGCTTCGATGGCTTGCTGGGGCGGTGAATGGCCCAGTAAACATGAAGCCACCGGTCCTGTAGCAGTGCTACCGCTCTAGAAGCTACACAGTTGAGTTGTCTTCTTAGATTCATGGGTCGACCTACTACCTCTACCTAGGAGCTTACGAAGGGCAGACCTGGAGGCATGAGTGGATCCGTATAAACAGGTCGAAGGCAGAGCAAATCTGCTGTAGAAAAGCATGAGAGGTGCAGTTCTACTGTATAAGAGCTATCGATGTATCAAAATGGTTCAGCTATATAGGAGATCTTCAAGCTGGGAGCTACTGTATTGGAGCTCCACGATTATCTGAGCAGGTTCACTTCATAGGAGTAGCATAATGAACAGGTTCCACCAGGAATCCCATGTACCATATTTACTCCACAATGAACGAAACTCGTTAAATGATAAAATGAGCACCACATGCGATACATAGGCGATGTAGAGAAGTATGGAGAAAAGACATCGTATATAGTAAATGATATTCATGGATAATGAATCTGTTACCTCGATAGTATAATGATACTAATGTAGAGACATAGAGGCTTACAAAAGGGGTGTGGAAATTCCCCACAGACAGAGCCAGAAAGTGTTAACAGGAAATTTGTTTAGGATGAGAAATCCCCATTAATGCCCTCGAGACCACTACCTCGAAAGTGGTGGCCGAGGTCGGTACCGTTGATACCTGACCTGATCTTGTATGAATATGAAGGAGGACGAAATCGTAGGTAGGAAACAAGCCATCCCGCCCGTCGGGCTTCTTGCTTGTAGAGGGAGGTGGACTGACCAATGGGGGAAAAGCATCACGAATGATCACATGCTGAAAAACCCCAAGGCAGTATCCGGAGGAAGGGGGAATACCCTTCCTTATGTATATATTGAAGAATGCTCCAGGGAGCTTACAAGAATGGTGAAGTAATACAACGTAGTTGCTTCGGAGAGTTTACAATAGTGGTCGAATGTAGACCGATACCGGTATATTATAGGTAAAGGTAATACATACATTGATGATGTCGAGAGATCTTTTAACGAATCATGTCTGTCTTCTGTCATTTATCGGAGATAGCTTTATTGTGCTTTTTACATGCATATTTATAAATGGTGACAACCTTGGCGTGCAAGTCCAGGATTCTTCAATCTTCCTCTCCTTATTGAGTACGATTCTTCCTTTAATGTAGTTGACCGGATCGTGGCTAATATCTCGGAGGGGATGTGATTGTTTCCTCTTCGGACTGTTCCTTCCTTGATAGGCGGGATTTTCTGTTATAGTTGACCCCAAAGAATAGGTTGTGGAGGATATCTTGGAGGAAGAGGTATTTGTTTCCTCTTTGGACTCTTTCACTAATGATGGCCATTAAAGAGTTGAATATTCTCTTATTAATGGTGTTGATCATGTCATTAATTGGGTTGACTGCCTCCATTAATACGGTTGACCTTATTAATGGTACTTTAAATGTCATGGAAGTCAATCCTCTCTTCCTATGTTGCCGAGATGAGAGTTCTAGTTCTACATGTCATTTTGGAGAGGTACTTCATGGAGGTTACCTGAGGTGACATTTGATATTCCTTGAGGGCGTTGTACCCTAGGATCTAGCATACTTGCGGGGTCCCCTAGGGACCTCTCGATTGTCTCGGAGTTAGATGCTGTTTTTCCCATGGAGCTTGTGCTAACCATTTTAGAGGCGAAATATCCCATTGGGTTCCAACCTTGTAGTTGGGAGCTTGGTTTAGCTACTCCGAGCTTTATCATGGAGCTTGACCTAATTGTGTAGGCTTCCTAGCAGGGTAGCGGGCTTGGCTAGTAGGCCCTGGTGAGGTGTTTGCCATAAACAGGCGACCTTGGCTCGCTTCTGGAAGAGTGGAGAGGTACGCTCGAGTACTTCTCTTGCTACTTGATTTAACCATGCCAAGATCTACAGTGGATCTTGGCATATTTGGTGACGATGAGGCTTTACGGGCTTCTTCCTTTTATGCTCGGACAGGTCAAGATTATACCTCGACAAGGTAGGAGTGCCTCTTGATGTCGGGGGACCTAGGCCCTTTCACGTCGACCTAGCTTCGGGCTTTATCCTGGTATAATGAGCTTAACGCGGTCTCGTCGGGCTTTATTTTGTAAGCCTGGACACGTGCGAGATGCTCAGATGATATGAGTGGCCTCGCCTTGCTCTTGTAGGATCGCGTGGTAGCTCGACCTCGGGGACCTTGATACCCCGTCATATAAGCCCGAATTTGGACCCTTGTGGGAAGGCTGGGAAGTGGCAAATTCTTCTTTGATCCCTAGCCAAATTTTGCTATTAACAATAATATTATATATATATATATATATTATAAAATATAGTTTTAATATATATATATATATATATATATATATAATATCAAATATTATATATTTAAAAAATATAATAATATTTAATATATAAAATAATATATAATATTATAATATATTATTATAATATATATATATATATTAATATCATATATACGGTTATAGTTTTATTATATAGTGATATATATATATATTGTAATTATTTATTTATGATTTAATAATTTAGTTTTGATTGATTCATTTTTTGATACGTTTTTTTGAATTAATTTTTTATTTTTTACTTTTGTTTAATTTAAAAATTACAATACAAAAATTATATCGGTTAATTATGTAATCAATTTTTGATAGTTTTCGGTTAACTTACCAGGCGCGTTTTTTCCGTTTTTATTTTCAAAATTTAGCTTTCAGCATATGCTACCAGAAGCGTTTTCAGAATTCGAAACTAAAACAAAAAACACTGTTTTCATTTTCATTTATATTTTCGAAAAACAGCAACTTAAAAACGCTTACAGGACGGGCCCTGAAATATTTGAAAAACACAAAAAACTTGTTTTTGTTTTTCAAAAAAATTAACAATATATTTTTTTTTTCTTTTTTCTCTTCAATCGTGAGTTCTTCATCACTTAATTCTTCCTCATCTTCATCTTCTTTCTTCCTTCGTGGATCGCCACTGTTCGACTTTGCATTACCGCTCGTTTCCGCCGATCTACTCATCTTCGTGGCTCATTGCCGCCGGGCTGGTCTTCTTCTTCTTTCGTTCACTGCCGATATGATCTTCTTCAACTGGTCATCAACTGGTCTTCTTCTTCTTCAACTGATCTATTATTTCATCTCAAGATCTCATCCTCAAGTTCTAGAATTTTCGAGTTGACTATTGAAGGTTTAATTGATTTTAGATGTTGGAGAGTTTGATTTGAATGGGTATTTTGGTGTTGTGGATTTTGATTTCAGATTTTCAGGATGGTTTGAATTAAATTGAATTCTAGGATGGTTTTATTGCTCTGACAAGAAAGCTGATAGCTGGGAATTAACAACATCAGTTTAATATGGAATTTCTCATGTTAGATTGAATTATAAATTTTCAGAATGGTTAGAATTAAATTGAATTCTAGGATGGTTTTATTGCTCTGACAAGAAAGGTGATAGCTGGGAATTAAACAACATCAGTTTAATATGGAATTTCTCATGTTAGATTGAATTATAAATTTGATGTTATTTCATAGTGTTAATAGGGAAATTTGGCCAGGGGTCAAAGAGAAATTTTCCACCTACAATCAACACTCATGAAGCCCGAAAAGACCGTAAAGCCACCCCGCAGGAGCAGGGAAGACCGGTTTGGCTTCAAAGTTACTAGAAGACAAGCCAAGCGCGACATGGACGAGCCCCTACAAGAGCACTGGTACCCGAGCTTCTCTAGGCCATCTATCGGGGAACCTTGGCTCTGAGGTCGAGCTCCACAACGCCCCGTAAATGCCAGGGGAAGTCTCCTAACTCAAGAGACATTTTAAAGAAGCCCGCCAACCTCTCCAGAAGCCCGCTGTCCTTGCTGGGCATAAAGGAGGAATCACGCCTAAGTCTACATTACCCCAGCTACCTTCCAGGAGGGCCTACAAGAACACCTCAGGCCCCCACGGGTCAAGGAAAATCCATCTTAAGCTTCCAGGAACAAAACCAGAGCAGGGGTCTACCTCGCTCTACGAGGCAATAGGCGGCTGGCAGGATGACCTCCATGAAGATTCATGGCACGAGTACACACGGGATCGTGTCTACAAAATGCTCACATGCACGTCAAGAGTATAATTCAAATAAGGCAACAAACTTATCTTCGTCAACCATATCGTCGAATCCGGAAACAATTCAAATTCAAATGACAAATCCCTTCCGATAAGGAGGGAACGGATTCATGGGATCACGGTAAAGTATTTACGAAATTGAAACCTACTTGGACGATTTATATAGATGAACACAGACGGAGAAAAGAGAGAATTGAGATAGATCGAGCGACATACAAAAAATCATAAACAACAGATATATACATAGAAGGAAGGCCTAAATTCTGTTTTCAGAACACGGTCACCTTCATCTCCACTATTCGACAGGCACCGAGTTGCCACCACCCTACTCCTCCGAGAGATTGTGAGCAAACAAGAGAGTTATTTGTATCTTGAAGCAATATATCAATAATACAGCTCCCATTTACTGTTATTACCACTCATCTCTTTCTCTTAAACAGGTCGGGAACCAACGGTACCGACCCCGGCCACCGCTTTCGTGGTAGTGGTCTCGAGGGTGTTAATAGAAATTTCTCATCTCGAGCAAATTTTCTGTTAACACTTTCTGGCGCCGTCTATGGGAAACCTCTCACACCACCATCTCTTTACATTCAAAGGTTTCGTTATTTCAAAATCGTTATAAAGCTCAGCTCCTCACAAGGGCAGTAGGGCACCTCGGGACAACCTTCTACTACATCGACACGAAAGGCCCCGAGAAAAAGGAAAAAAGCCGGGCTATATAGCAAAATTCCCATCCAGCCAGCTACTGTACGGGTTCTGGATCCCCCTTTGGGAAGCCAGGTCTAGCTCAACCAACAAGCGGCGGCCTTCGTAGAGAATGCCCGCCTTCGATTACTCGATGAGGGTATAAGTATCCAACAAACGGGTCTCTACAATCAAGGGGAATCAAGCAGGTCGGGGGCTAGGCAACCCGCCTTTGATCGCCTAGGGCCAGCCCATCGGGAATCAACTAGTAACAGAGCGGGGCTTCCGACCTCAATTCTGGATAGGCTAGGGTCTATGCCCCATGTTCCCGAAGCGCTGCCACGCTACCAACCACGACAAGTCAAATCCGCGGTAGATGTCCTTCCCCTGGGACTGGAAGAGCTCCTCCGCCCAACGACTTCAGGGAGGGAAGCCCGGGATAGAAATGAAGAAAGTCAGCAAAGACCCCTAGAAAGCCCCATTCCGAAGAAGGAACCTTGTAGAGGTCACCAGTTCATCAGAGGGATCTGATGGTGAGGAATCTGAGATCGACTCAAGGAAGTCCGAAAGCAAGCGACTAAGGGACCAGTTGGCAGAGCTACAGAAAGAGGTCCAATTGATGAAGAAGGGGAAGTACAAGGAGGACCAGAAAGATCCTCTAAGTGAAATGAATGCCCCCTTCACCAGAAGGATCCGAGAGGCAGAGCTCCCACCTAAGTTCAAAATGCCATCTGACAGGTTCTCCGGGACTGAAGATCCGCTGAGCCATTTAGAGAGTTTCATTCAACAAATGGAGGTCCATAACACAACGAAGGCCGCTATGTGTCGGATGTTCCCTACCACACTCATAGATTATGCTAAGACTTGGTTTAGGAAACTACCTGTCGGGAGCGTAGATTCTTTCACCAAATTATCAACTGACTTCTGCTCACAGTTCCAGGGGGTTAATCTCTGACTGAAGGAATCGATTCATCTACAATACGTGATCCAGGAGAGAGGGGAAACTCTCCGGGCTTATGTCAAGCGGTTCCACTAGGAGGTCATCCAGATGGGGGTCTTCACGGAGAGAGAAACCCTCACCAGCTTCAGGAGAAACTTGTGGGCGGGAAAACTATTCCGTTCTTTTGCTAAGAAACCTCCAGAAACCTACCAGGAAGCCTATGATCGGGCTCTGGAACAAATCAAGGTTGACGAACAACTCAAGGTCAAGATGGAGCATGACGGCATGAGAGCTGAAAAGTGACAAAAGAAGGAAGCTCCTAGACCTGAGTAAGATCAAAAGAGCCGGAACAAACCCCCTAATAAATCAACATGCTGTTTCCCTCTTCCTCAGCCCCGACCAGAAAGGTATCCAGATAAACGGGCTCCTCCACAAGCTTTACCATCTCCTAGGTTAGTGGCCCCTATAGCCCGCGATGAGAGGGAATACGACAGTTACACTCCCTTGAATGCATCTCGAGAAACAATCTACCTCGCTATTCGGGACAAGGGTTTGTTACAGAAGCCCGCTTCCATGAAAGTCTCTGTCGATAAAAGAAATCGTTATAAGTATTGCGACTTTCATGAGGACGTAGGGCACAACACCTCAGAATGCTACAACCCGCGGAACCAGATTGAGGCTTTGATAAGAGGAGGATGCTTGATAGAGTTCTTACAACAAGTTAGGGAGAACATTCAAACTGGAACGGAGGTCCAAGCCGAGATTCGGGAACACGTTAAGAAGAGGAATGGAGATCAGGCGGACCTGATGCAACAGATTCAGGTAATTCACACTATCAACGGAGGTCCCACTCTGGCCGGCACCTCCAATAATTCCAGAAAAAACCATGCAAGGAAGGTCCCTCGTACGGACGAGGGGCGAGATATCTTCCAGGTCGACCAGAGACCGACCAACCCCTCTCAGCTGTCTCAAATCATCTTCACCGAAACAGATGTCTTTAACACCGTGCAGCCACATGATGACCCCATGGTCATTACATTACAAATTGCCAACTTCATGGTGCACCGCGTGCTCGTCAACACAGGTAGCAGCGTCGACGTTCTGTTCAAAGACATTTTGGAAAAACTAAACTTGAAGCAATGGTGCTACAACAGTTGTACTACTCCATTATACGGTTTTACTGGGGACTCCATCACACCCGTAGGATCAAAAATCCTACCAGTGATCATCGGAGCCGCATCTCTCCAACAAAACATCATGACCGACTTCGTGGTGGTGGATACCCCGTTGGCTTACAACGTAATATTAGGGAGGCCATTCCTATCATCTCTGAAGGGGGTCCTGTCTATTTACCACAATGTTCTGAAGTTCCCGGTAACAGACAAGGTAGGAGAGGTTCGGGGTGATTAGCAAGCAGCTAGGAAATGCTACGCAGTGTCGGCTAACACACCAGCTTTAGCTAAACAGCTCACCCAAGTAACGGCTATCCAAGGCCGGATAACCCCGACACTAAACATGGAAGATGCGGGCTCCACCGATTGTTCCGAAGAAGGCCTTGTGGTGCCATACATGGAAGAACAGAGAAGGGAATGGGCTAGCGGCCACCTGGTCGACAAGTTAGAGGAGATTCATGTTCAACTAACTGATCCCTCGAAGGTCGTCAAGATCGGTGTTACCCTTGAGCCAGGAATGAAAGATGACTTGATTAGGCTCCTCATGTAGTTCAACGATATTTTCGCCTGGATTCATACGGAGATGCCAGGGATTCCAATGACATTAGCTGCACATCGACTGGCGGTGGATCCGACTTTCAAGCCCGTCGAACGGAAAAGGTGCCACTTTAACAATGAAAGAAATGTGGCGGTTCAAGAAGAGGTGGATAAACTCACCCAGGCATGCTTCATTCGAGAAGCCCGTTATCCCGAATGGCTCGCCAACGTGGTCATGGTTACAAAGGCAGATGGGAAGTGGCGCATGTGCATGGACTACACCGACCTCAACCTGGCATGCCCGAATAACAGTTTTTCTCTTCCAAAAATTGATCAGTTGGTCGATTCTACCTCCGGGAACAAGCTCCTGAGCTTCATGGATGCGGTTTCTGGCTACAATCAGATTATGATGCATCCCGCGGACCAAGAAAAGACCAGCTTCATCACCGTGCAAGGCCTGTACTGCTACAAGGTGATGCCTTTCGGGCTAAAAAATGCTGGAGCTACTTACCAGCGGTTTGTCAACCGTTTGTTCAAGCCCGAAATTGGAAGGTCGATGGAGGTATATATTGATGATATGATCATTAAATCTTCGACCTAGGAAGGCCACATAGACGACCTTCGTGATTGTAAGGGAAAATTAGATGAGATTGAACCCTTCTAAATGCGCCTTTGGTGTAACTGCGGGGAAGTTTCTAGGCTTTATGGTCCATGAAAGAGGCATAGAGGCTAACCCTGAAAAAATCATGGCTATCCTGGACATAGAATCCCCCACATCTCTTAAACAGGTTCAATCCTTGGTCGGTCAGGTTGCAACTCTCAATCCCGGTCTACCGATAAGTGCCTTCCATTCTTCAAAGCTATCAAGCAGGGAAAAAACATGAAGTGGGATCAGGAGAGCGAACAGGCTTTCCAAGCTATGAAAAGATACCTAACGTGCCCTCTACTGCTGGTCAAGCCAAATCCTGGAGAAGAACTCCAAATATACTTGGCCGTTTCAGAAACCGCTGTAAGTAGGGCCTTGGTCAAGGAATGCGGGGATAGGATCCAGAGACCTATCTATTATGTGAATCGCGCTCTAACCAAGCCCGAAAAACACTATACTTTGCTGGAGAAGCTCGCTTATGCATTGGTGACTTTGGCAAGGAAACTCCGTCCTTACTTTCATGCTCATTCAATACCAGTAGTGACGGACCAACCTCTCCGTCAGTTCTTGTAAAGGCCGGATGTGTCTAGAAGGCTGGTTCTATGGGACATAGAGCTTACCCAGTTCGATTTAATGTATAAGCCTAGGACCACGATAAAAGCTCAAACACTAGCGGACTTTGTAGCCGAGCTTTCAGTACCTTCAGATCAGGCAACCCCTGCGGTAACAGATGTCACCCCTGAGAGGATTCCAGAATCTGACAACTGGCAGGAGAGCTGCGAGTCATGGACTCTCTACACTTACAGAGCTTCCAGGCAGTCCGGGGGTGGAGCGGGCATAGTCCTCATCGACCCAGAAGGAATTGAATGCTGCCATTGTTTCAGGTTCGAATTTAAAGCCACGAACAATGAAGCTGAATACGAAGCTCTGCTAGTTGGGATAAAAGCTGCCATAGAGCTCGTGGTTGATTACCTAAATATCAAGAGCGACTCTTCACTCGTGGTCAACAAAGTTTCGGGGGATTATCAGGCCAAAGGGGATAACATGATCGCTTACCTGAAACTGGTGCAACAACTCAGGTCTAGATTTAAGGGATTCAGAATCGAGCAGAAACCTCGACAGCTAAATCATCGGGCCGACGTCCTAGCCAAGATAGCTGCCTATGATGGCTAGACCCTACCACATGGAGTCCCTCTCCAAGTAATCCCCCTACCTAGCTTTATGACTGGTCAGGAAGCTTATACCTTGGACCGACAACCATGCTGGATAAATCCAATAGCAAAATATCTACAGGATGAAAAACTCCCTAGGGAGCCCGACCAAGCTAGGAGAGTTAAAAGGCTCTCGGTCCGATATTGCATGGTAGATGGACATTTATACCGAAGGGGGAAATCCCTTCCCCTGCTCCGATGTCTACACCTGGAAGATGCCAAGTGGGCTTTGAGAGAGGTTCACTCCGGAGAATGCGGGAACCATATTGGTTGAGAGGCCTTGGCATATCAGGTTCTCCGCATAGGGTATTACTGGCCGATCATCCATCAAGATGCTAGAAACTTGGTGCAAACCTGCGAGGCGTTCCAGAAGGCCGCAAACTTGAGTCACCTCCATCCAGAGCGTTTGTCATCCCTTAGCTCGCCATACTCCTTTTGCTATGTAGGGGGTTGATTTGATTGGACCACTTCCTATAGCTCCAGGACAGGCCAAGCAAGCTATCGTAGCCATTGACTACTTCACAATATGGGTTAAAGCTGGACCACTCTCTCAGATATCGGAAGAAAACACAACAAGGTTCATCAAGACCAATGTAGTATACAGGTTCGGAACCCCTCTGGTCATCATAACCGACCTCGGAAAACAGTTCAACAATGACCGATTTAGAGATTTCTATCAAGGTCTGGGAATCGACATTCGGTTTGCTTCGGTAGCCCACCCTCAGACTAATGGTCTGGTGGAATCCACGAACAAAACCATCAAGAAGTTGCTGAAGAAAAAGCTACAACAAAAGAAAGGCAGATGGGTAGAGGAGCTTCCCGAGGTCCTCTAGGCTTACCGCACTACAAGGCGAACATCTACCGGGGAAACACCCTACTCGCTGGCCTTCGGGGTTGAAGCAGTCCTACCTATAGAGCACAAATTGACCTCCTTTAGAGTCCAACGATTTGAACCAGAAAGCAATGAAAGCAAGCTCCTGGCTAGTTTGGACCTTCTGGAGGAAAAACAAGATCAAATAGCTGAAAAGGTAGCAATCTACCAAGGCAAGATTGCTAGGTACTTCAACAAGAGGGTTAAAACTAGAAGTTTCAAAGAAGGGGATCTGGTTATCAGGAAAGTGACGTTGAACACTAAGAAGAGGTCAGACTGGGTCCTAACGCCCAACTGGGAAGGACCCTACCTAATAAAGATGGTGATCCGTAATGGGGTGTACAAGCTCGAGGATATGGATGGTCTACTCATCGACCATACTTGGAATGCGACTTAGGCACGGTCCCGCCTTCTGTTGACCCCATTCCTGAGAGCACTGGGGGAGGATCTCGGGCTTCCAGAGGCCTCTTTCTAGCTCCTCGTTATGAACCCCCTCCGAGGATTCACCAGGACCAGATGCTGGAAAGACAGGAACCGGAGGGGGTGGATTTGGCACCTCCAACTGCTTCTCAGCTCCCTCCCCGGAAGAACCAGCTCCATCAGTTTCGGGGCGAGACATCTTCGCAGCCCGTAACATGACCTCCGCTCTATCCCAGTCGGCAATGCTGGAGAGATCAAATTAAAGAGGGAGAGCCTCTGCAACCTGATAGAAGGCATAGAAGTACCCCTCGCTGAAAGAGGCTTCCACTTAGGTTTGGAGTTGGGTAACTCGAGCCTGCAAGTTTTGGTTTTCAACATCTAGGGTCTTCGTCTCTCCCCTCCAGTCATCCCGCTGGCTAGCCCACCGCTTCAACCAGAGAGTCTCCTGGTCAAAAGCTCGCTTCAGCCTCTCATGATCGCATTGAAGCTCAACTAGCTGCGTCTCCATTCCATGTTGGCTGGAGGTCATCTCTTGGACCAGGGTCTGAGCCTGCGCTAGCAACCCCACGGCTTGCTCAGCTTCAACCTCAGCCTTAGCTACCCGATCACTGAGGAAGGCTACCTGATGCCCCATGGCCACCTGAAACTTGAAAGCCTGCAAAGGAAAATCATGTTAGAAAATGACAAGTCAAGTAGCTCAATGAAGAAGTAAAAGCGACATTTTACTTCGGCTAAAAGGGCAGACCCTTTGGTGATCAAGATGTCTACGGGCATCGCGGACATCCTAGAAAGCCCGTCGCCTTGACAAGATACGATAAATTGCTTCAGGCCCTCATCCTGACCCACCGAGCTCGATTGCTGGTGAGGGCGAGAAGGGGCGACCTCATAAAAATGGGCATCGGGCTCCCCGGGAACCTCGATTACCCGAGATACAACCGGATCTGCAGAGAGGGGTAGCGGGACTCGGAGGGGATCGTTTGGAGAATTAACTTCTGCAGGAGGGGCAGGGACAAACTTATTGAAGACTTGGGAAGCAGACCCTCCATGGTTTAAAGCCTTCGTAACCCGAGATGCCAGAAGAGCCATCTTCAACTTCACCTGGGAAAGAGAAGGGGAAGGAACGAACGGGGCAGCTACCTAAGTGGTTGACCCCCCTTCTTTGGAACAGTCGAAAGAGCTCTTAGAGACGATTTAGAAGGAGAAGGAGGTATCCCAGCTTGTCGGGCTTTGCGAGAAACTAGAGCAACAAAAAATACTGTTAGAGAAAAGAATCAAGATTATCAGAACTGAATCCTCAAAAAAAGAAAAAAGAAAAAAGAAAAAAGAAAAGCAAGATAGATCGAGATACTTACGAGGGGTAGCACCGGATATCCGCAGGTACCTGTTTACCCTACGGGGATCGAAGGGGTCGGCATTCGAAAACTTCAGATTCAAATAATTCAGAGCTAGGATGGTCTTTAACATAGCTTCAGATTCATCGGGCAATGAATCCCGACCCCAGGTGGGTTTGTCACTAAAGGTGGTGGGAACCTCGAGCTCATGCTCACCGATGAAGATAGAGCTCCTCCAATCTCCCTCCGCCAATACCCAGTCTTCTTTCCAAGCGGGGTTCTTCTTTGAAGCCCCGGGGATGATAAAATTGAGCCTATTCTTAGCCTTAGCATAGAATTGGCCTCGTGGGACTCCTGTTAGGCTGCCGATCTGGAAAAAGAAGGCGAGCTCCTCAGCAGCGGGCTCCCTAGTTACGTCGCTCAGCTTGCATTGCTCCCTCTATAATACCAGGAAGCCGATGAGATACCTCCAGAAGCCGGGCGTTAGTTGAAGCGGAGCCAGCTTAAGGGTATTGAGAGCCCGCCATAGGGTAGGGTGGAGAGGAAGCCTCACCCCGCTCTCAAAAGCCACGACATGGATAGGAACCCCCCCTTATGGGCGGGCTAAAGCATCGTAGTTCCGATGGGGGACGGTTAGAGAAACGGTATCAGGAATACCATACTTGTCCCATAGACGATCGATCGACTAAGGATCGACAGTAGAGTCGGGGATGACCCTGGTTCTAAAGGAAGGATTGTCACTGAATGAAGCTCTGCCACCGTGACTTGAGCCCTCCCGACCGCATCTTATCTCTCCCCGATGACAGAGTCTTCGTAGACTAAGTTCAGAGGGTTGTCAGGCCGGTTCGAAAAGCCATAGCTGATAGAAGCGTTCCTGTTTGAACGACGGCGCTGGCGGAGGGGGGAAGATTCCTCGTCGCTTGAAATCCCTCTCACCCATTTAAGAGGAGCTAGGTTAGGGCCCCCGGAGCCCTCCACCAAGGCATCAACACTATCTATGGAAGTCGACATCGATGAGAAAGAGAGGTAAGAGAGCAAGTGGAAGATTTCGACAGAGAAAACGGGGAAGAAGAAATTTGAAAGTGTGAGATTTGAGGAAGTATGAAGAAAGTGACGGGCAAGCCGGGCTTAAATAGAGGCCTATGGGCGATATACTCGGGAAGATCACCGCCGTATTGCAGTCGTTTTTCTTCGAATAACACTCAGTTGCAAATTCAAAATGTTGGGTAATTAATGAGAAAATTTCGCTCTCATTAATTATCTTTATGGCGAAAAACCTTCTCAATTAAACAAGGAATCTGACTCCAACCCCAACTCTACCACCAGTGTTCAAGTCAGAGGGGACTTCTGTTAATAGGAAAATTTGGCCAGGGGTCAAAGAGAAATTTTCCACCTACAATCGACACTCATGAAGCCCGAAAAGACCGTAAAGCAACCCCGCAGGAGCAGGAAAGGCCGGTTTGGCTTTAAAATTACCAGAAGACAAGCCAAGCGCGACATGGACGAGCCCCCACAAGAGCACTGGAACTCGGGCTTCTCCAGACCATCTATCGGGGAACCTCAGCTCTGAGGTCGAGCTTCATAACCGCCCAGTAAATGCCAGGGGAAGTCTCCCAGCTCAAGAGACATTTTAAAGAAGCCCGCCAACCTCTCCAGAAGCCCGTTGTCCTTGCTGGGCATAAAAGAGGAATCACGCCTAAGTCTAGATTACCCCAGCTACCTTCCATAAGGGCCTACAAGAACACCTCAGGCCCCCACGGGTCAAGGAAAATCCATCTTAAGCTTCCAGGAACAAAGCCAGAGCAGGGGTCTACCTCGCTCTACGGGGCAATAAGCGGCTGGCAGGATGACCTTCATGAAGATTCATGGCACGAGTACACACGGGATCGTGTCTATGAAATGCTCACATGCATGTCAAGAGTATAATTCAAATAAGGCAACAAACTTATCTTCGTCAACCATATCGTCGAATCCGGAAACAATTCAAATTTAAATGACAAATCCCGTCCGATAAGGAGAGAACGGATTCATGGGATCACGACAAAGTATTTACGAAATTGAAACCTACTTGGACGATTTATATAGATGAACACAGACGGAGAAAAGAGAGAACTGAGATAGATCGAGCGACATACATAAAATCATAAACAACAGAGATATACATAGAAGGAAGGCCTAAATTCTGTTTTCAGAATACGGTCACCTTCATCTTCACTATTCGACAGGCACCGAGTTGCCACCACCCTACTCCTCCGAGAGATTGTGAGCAAACAAGAGAGTTATTTGTATCTTGAAGCAATATATCAATAATACAGCTCCCATTTACTGTTATTACCACTCGTCTCTTTCTCATAAACAGGTCGGGAACCAACGGTACCGACCCCGGCCACCACTTTCGTGGTAGTGGTCTCGATGGTGTTAATAGAAATTTCTCATCTCGAGCAAATTTTCTGTTAACACATATAAAATCATGAATTTTTTTTATTTTTTTTATTTTTTTTATTAAACTGGGAATTCAACGTACAATAAGGGAAAACAAAAATAGATCAAAATAAAGCAAACACAACTAGAGCAAACCAATCACAGGAGAGGTTGAATGATATTTTAATTTCGATAGTTTTCGGTTAGTTTACTAGGCATATTTTTTTCCGTTTTTATTTTTAAAATACGAATTTCAGTATATGCTACCAGATGTTTTTTTAGAATTCAAAACTAAAGCCAAAAACATTGATTTTATTTTCATTTTTCTTTTTCAAAAACAATTGAAAAGTGCTTATAGGACAACCTCTGAATTTTAAGAATCTTTAGAAAAAAATGTGTAAAAAGTAAAAATTGGATTGTCAAAAGAAACGTACTATACTAAATTAATGCTTGTTTGTTTTATTTGTACATTATAATATATATATATTGATATAATTAACTTTTGACGCAGTTTATTTATTTATTTTTAATCTTTTTTCTAATTTGGAGTTGAAAATCAAATTTGAATGAACTTCTTTTAATAAAACAGATAATTCAAAAAATTAAAAAATGATAATGTTTTGGAAGAGTTTAACTAACAGAGAAAGGGTATATATATATATTTTTTATCCAAATTTGAAATCGTATGTTGTTTTATGGTTGAAAACCCTAGTTTTGATTGAGTAGACTTTTAACAAAAATAGTATGTTGTTTGATATTCAATTTAAAATTATATATATAAAAATATTATTAAAATATTTTTAATGTAAATAATATAAAATAAAATATATAAAATTTATATAAGGTAGTTGATACGTTTTACGATGATGAAGTTCAAATAAACATAAAAAAATATTTTTAATATTAGAAGAAACCTCTTCTTATATTTTTTTAAAATATATACCATTAAGAGTTTTTGATAATTAAAAAAAAAGTGGAAATGGTGAGATATGTCACATTTTTTAACGTGTGTTGTGATGATATCACCTTTTTAATAACTTAAGTTTAAATGACACATATTGTGGTGAACTACCCAAATTGCCCATAAACTTTAATTTTTAAAAAGCAACTTTTTGAACTGGTTGGTATCTCCCCAAAAAAGTTGTCTGAAAAACTTGACTCTCTCTCAAAAAAAGTTGTCTCTCTCCAGATTCTGCACTAGAATGTAATAAATATTTATGATCTTTACTTAAATTTCTTTTATGCATTTCAGATATTTTGCATTCATTTCTGTGTGGGTTAACAATGTATCAATTCCTCCATAACAATGTATCCATTTCAGATTCTGCACTAGAATGTATGAAAATTGAAAACATCCGTGTTTTTTTCTTGTGTGACCGATAATATTTAAAGATGAATCGAGTTTATTTTATATTGGAACGAGCTTTTGTTTAGTTTGAAAAAAGCTCGATTATTTGAAAAAAATGCTATACAAAAAAATGCTCGATCCCTTAAGAAAAGTTCTCGATCCCTTAGGAAAAGTTCTCGATCCTTAAACAAAAGTTCTCGAACCGTTATAAAAGTTCTCGATAATTTGACAAATAATCTCAATCCCTTAAAAAAGTTCTCGATCCCTTAGAAAAAGTTTTCGGTCCCTTAGAAAAAATTCTCGGTCCCTTAGAAAATGTTCTCGATCCCTTGATAAATGTTCTCGATCCCTTGATAAAAGTTCTTGATAATTTGACAAATATTCTCGATCCCTTAAAAAAGTTTTCGAATCGTTAGAAAAGTTCTCGTTCCCTTGTTAAAAGTTCTCAAACCGTTATAAAAAGTTCTCGATAATTTGACAAATATTCTTGAAAAAAGTTCTCGAATCAAAGCGTTATAAAAGTTCTCGATCCGTTGTAAAATATTCTCGAATCATTGAAAAAGTTCTCGATCCCTTATAAAAAGTACTGAATCCATTTGAAAAAAAGCTCAATCACTTAGAAAATGTTCTCGATCCCTTTCTAAAAAGCTCGATCCGTTTGTAAATGTTCTCGATCCATTACAAAAAAAGCTCGATTCCGAAGAACATTTTGTCGATCCCTTACAGTTGAGAAATTTTTGTAATTCTTAGTAATTGTAAAAGTAGTTTTTTTTATTTGTTAATAATTGTTTGTGATGATGATTTTCACAAGACAATGGATCGGGCTAGATTAGTCATATCTTACAACGGTCGATGGGAGCAATTACCTGATGGAAGTCAGAGGTTTCTTGGTTCCGATAACCAAGGAATGTATGTGTCCAATAATATGACTTAAGAAGAGCTGGTGTCGATCGTACAAACCATTGTGAAGTACGATGTGAACAAATACATTGTTGATCTACAATCTATATCAATCGTTTCCGGGACATCATGTCGCACATTTATAAGAAATGACGACAATGTTTTGTTTATGCTAGGGGAAGATAGGGTGATCCCTCAAGTATGTGTCAGTTTAATTGAGAGGGTTGCAGGAGGTGTCATCGGTGAAGAAATCCCTCCTCATGATAACACCCAACATTTTCGATCTTCAGGCGGAAGCAACCAGTTGTTCACAGAAAGAAGTGGGATTGATGGTAGGGAAAACCTATGTGGTGTCCTACCGGAAGTAGCCGACCATGGTGATATAGTTGGAGCTCAATTGGACGATGATTTCGGTTGTCAAATTGAAATGAATGATGGGCAGTGCAACCACCAATACAATGAGATGTACAATGACATGAACAATGAGTGGAACGATGAACCTTATAACTTACCAATCCATGAGGTGGCAAATGAGCCAAATTTGCATCCGGTACATAATGTAGCGAACAATGAGGAATATGAAGAACCGTTCGAAATGGAAAGACTTGCAAGACCTGTACATGGATGTAGTTCCACTGCAGTAGATATAGCTGGGACATCTGAGGTCCGACCTAATGTAACTTCAACTGATTTTGAGAATGCCATAACGTGGGTTATTCCAGGATCAGAATCATACTCGTTTGGTATGGGTGGAAGTAGGAACTTGGTAGAAGTAGGAACTTGGTAGAAGATGAACCTACCAGCATGATATATAAAGGCCAATTTTTTCCTACTAAAAAGGATTTGAAGAGATTGGCTGGGCATTTTGAAATGCGGCACAACTTCAAGTAGAAGGTGAAAAGGTCGAATAAGACAACATTACATCTAATTTGTTTGATGGACAACTGTACGTGGAAGTTAAGATCGGTTAGGAGAGATGAAGCGACATACTTTTAAGTAAGAAGTTTTATCAACGAACAAACTTGTCCGTTGGAGAAGATTCACCGCTGCCATCGACAAGCTAGTGCAGTCATAATTGGAGAAGTGGTTGCACCTAGATTGCAGCAACATGATGGTCGACTAATGCGTCTGAAGGACATAATCGCCGACATGAAAACAATGTATGGCATCCAAGTAATGTACAGTAAGGCACATCAAGCCCTTGATTATGCATTGCCACTGACCTACGGAACACATGAGGAAAGCTTCCAACTGCTGCCATCATTCGGTTACGTGTTGGATCAACAAAATCCTGGAACGATTACTGACTTACAGTGCGACGAAAATGGTAAATTCCTATACTTTTTTATGTCGTTGGGTGCCTCACTCATAGTATTCCATAGGTATATGCGTCAAGTTATTGCCGTTGATAGTACCCATTTAAAGGATAGATTCAGGGGCACAATGTTTGTTGCAAATGCACAAGATAAGATTGAACAAGTTTATCCAATTGCTTTTGGGTACAGTGACTCGGAAAACAACCTATCATGGGAGTGGTTTTTGGATTGCTTGAAAGGTGCCCTTGGCCATATAGATGATTTGGTTTTCATTTCTGATCGACATGCAAGCATGGAAGCATGGATTTCTAAAGTGTTCCCTTATGCCACCCATACCATATGTTGCTGGCACTTTTATGAAAATATTAAGAAGCGATATCATAGAAAGAATGTTGCCGCAATAATGGACAAAGTAGTCTGAGTGTACACTAAGTTGCAATATAACCGGCATATGGAAGAGTTACGAAACTTACACCCGAATGCATATGAATATGTAATTGATGCTGGTCCACACAAGTGGTCCAGTGTATACTGGCCCAACAGAAGATATAGGGTCATGACAACAAATGCTGTAGAATGCATAAACTCATGCCTAAAATTTGCACGACAACTGTCTATGTTGACTTTGGCAGAGTTCATTAGGAATATGCTACAACGTTGGTTTCACGATCATCATAGGGATGCACAATCTATGCGTCATCAGTTGACCGACGCAGCACATCTTGTGATCCTAAAACGTGTTAAAAAGTGTAATTTTATGACCGTTAATCCAGTTGACTGGAACATATTCTCGGTGAAACGGGCTGGAAAACAGTGGACCGTTGACTTAGCCGGAAGACCTGCACATGCAACAAATTCCAAATGGACCTTCTTCCATGTTCTCACGCTCTCGTTGCCGCGAGGTACATCATACAATTTTGTCTACGGTTAATATTACTTAAACGTGAATCTTTCAAAACATGGATTTCACATCCCTGTGTGTGGACTACTACAAACGACAAACACTTATTGATGCGTACTCGGTTCCTATTATACAGGTTGGACATCCTTCCACTTGGATTGTGCCATCTGACATTGCTGAGAGAGTCGTTTTGAATCCAAGCTCCAGGAGACAAGCAGACCGCCCGAGGACTTCACGCCATATCTCGTCTTCGGAGAGAACAACTACACAGAATTGTAGACGATGTGGACAACCAGAGCATAATTCGAGGAGATGTTCTAACCAAACTTTGACTAATGAAGGTTCGAACAGAGTCATTCCTGAGGAATACAGACGCAAGTGTAGTATCTGTCATACAGTTGGTCACAACAAACAGACGTGCCCTACTAGAGACTCCACCTTGGAATGATTTGAGGCGTTATCATGATGACATTGTGATAATTTGAACTCGTATGACTTGTTCATTAACTGAAATGCAATCGTATTTAAATATGATTTGTATATATACAAATGTAAACATTTTTATACAAAAGAATTGGTACATATACAAAAGAATTGGTACATATACAAATGAATTACTAAATAAATCTAAAAGGGTCGGGAGTTTGCAAATATTTTAACTGCCATCTTCTCCCGAATGATCCCCATATCGTCTTCCAACCAATCGAAATCATTTCTGTCCGCCAGTAAGTACTCGATCAATCTCAACATGTGGGGACCACAGTTACCCCTGCAGTTGGACACATTAACAAGCGTTAATAAAACATTAGGTTTATAATAACACAATCTCAAAGTTAGAGTTACAAAATGTCTTACGATTTCTTCTGTTGGGGGATCCGTTTTTCGGACACCACACTGACTTAAAAGGGCTTATTTGTCTTGTCAAATTTCTCAAGTTCAGCCGGTCGTGCAGTATGAAACCCGACCTGATGCAACATCGAGGGCACAAAGTAGCGTAACATGGCTACCTGCTGCTTTCGGATATGTACTGGGACTTCCTACCTCCAGGGGTCGACTATGAACATTTTCCCGCATGTGAGGTCGACAGTCACCAGTAGCCAATGTTGACGCCCAATGTTGCACGACATCAGGACCTGTAAACGTAAACAACAGGTGTTAAGATGTACAAAGACATTTATATTTGTAATTGCAAACCAAGTAACACTTACCATGTCAACCTCGTGCTACGGACGACATCCAATCGGGGCACCACCAAGTACAGTCGTAAGGTCGTCATCCTTCCACCAAGACCTCAAAACATTCCACCACGTTGGTGTGATCTCCCCGCGAGAATCACGAGACATCATTTTCCTGTACTGGTGCTACAAAAAGGACTGTAGAAACACAAACTCAAAATTATTAATGTTTTCCATACAAATCTACAAGCATGCATACTCATTACTAATTTCAGTACTTACAAAAAATTGCATATCCAATATGTTAACCATCTGACTGTACACATTCGGGAAAGCCCGTTGACGCTTCCGAAGAATATGGAGGTACACGTCCATATGCTGAGAATATAAACAAGTAAAGATATGTTAGGAGGTTACACATCTAAAACAAATATTAAAAACAAAATTTACGGTCCCTCGTACCTCATCATCAATATCCATAAAGTTGGTCTGCATCTGATGGAACCATGCAGCATCAACTGGCTCCAGCAAATCAACATCACGTCTGCATTAATGTTCCATTAGCTACACAATTATTTAATGCATTAGAAGAAAAGTTGCCACCTAAATAAAAAAGAAATTTACTTACAGTTCCTCGTTTACGTTTTTCTTGAAGGCTCGGTAAGCCTTCAACTGGTCACCGTCCACCCATCTGTGGGGATTAAATACCTGGTCAGGTCCCTCTAGTATTACCCTCACCCTCTTAGGTCGGAACAGATCTGTGTACGGGCTAAGCAACTGCCAACCGCGCTTCAGTACACACCTCTGCTATCGAACTCCCCCGGCCGGGGTATGCTGAGATGAGGAGCTTTGTTCCATGTGTGGCTGGATCGAAGTAGTCGGTGGAGGGGGAGCCTGCTCCTCACTCCAAGGGGGGTGGGGGGCCGGGTGATCGCTCGAAGGTGGAGGGGGAGGGGGAGCCTGCTGCTCGCTCGTCAGTGGAGGGGGAGCCTACTGCTTGCTTCGAGGTGGAGGGGGAGTCTGCAGCTCGCTCTGAGTGGGAGGGGGGGCTGCTCTCTCAGAGGGGGAAGGGCGGCCGGCTGCTGGCTCGGAGGTGGAGGGGGAGCCTGCTGCTCACTCATAGGGGGAGGGGGGGCCGGTTGCTCGGTCGGAGGGGGAGGGAGGCCGACTGCTCACTATGAGGTGGATGGGGAGCCTGCTGCTCACTCCGAGGGGGATGGGGACCAGTTACTCGCTCGGAGGGGGAGGGGGAGCCTGCTGCTCGAGGGGAGGGGGAGGGGGAGGGGGAAACTGAGCCCCACTCTCCAGAACTGCCCCACCGGTATGTGGATCCTCCATATGCTGATACATATGCGTCCTGAAGGCTCCCGATCAATGCAAGCAACTCCCTATGTTGTTGCTGTCGATCCTCCTCGCTCTTCCGGATCAAATCCAGCAACTCTCGGTGCTGTTGTTATCGATCATCCTCACTTCTCCCGAGGGCTTCACCAACTCGTTGAACTGATGTTCTAAACGGGCCTGAAATCATGCAACATTGTTAATACTAAAACAATCAACAGATCTTGTTAATAAAAACAAAACTACCATCTCAACTTACCTCCCCATCAAGTCCAACACCTGCACGGGAATCCCCTATAGCGGTACCAGGTACTGGGGTGGTAAACCGAACCCTTCTATGCCTCACTCACCGAGGTGGTGGCTCAGATCCGCCAGTGTCCATGCCACTAAAATCTGCACTCGTTGGGTCTGAAGGCTCCATCTCAGTACACCTCCCACCCCCACCCCCACCCCCACCCTCCACCTCGGGATGATCTGCACTAATAGTCGGATCAGGGACAGTAGGAAGGTGAACCCTGTCGTCCTGCACATACGGGTTCTCTCTCTCACTTAGGCCTGCAAAGTACGGAGCCACCGCCTCAGCTGTTGTGGGCACGATTTTCATCCTCGCAGACATCTGAAAGCTTACTTAGATGAATGTCATTGTTACTTATAGTAAGTAATATAACGATTAACAAATTAAATAATTACCCTAGCAGTAAAAATCTTGTCCAGCTTCTTCCCTCTAGGTTGTTTGGTCAACTCCCACTTCAACATACAAGGAGAAAGGTCTGTAGCCCTTCGAGTCCCGAAATCGACACCCAGTTGGGGGATCACCTCGAAAGCAAATATCTGCATTAAAGATAAGTACAGTTATAATATAAAGCAATTTTGGAAACGAAATTTAATGTACATGTTGGAAATCAAATTTATTACCAAAAGGGCATGTGATAGACCGTAGATGTTGTACACCTCCACGGAATGTCCAACATCGCCATGTGACTGCTGGCGTCTATCCTCACGACATCGCGGTAATGCAAGCTTGAATGAAAAGATAGAATGCCTATAGACGTGGGCACCCCACGGGAACGCATTGAAGGCATTGAGGTCCTCTACCAACTGAAACTGCTAAATTGGAATCTTCAATCTCTCGTCCACCCCCATCAATATCCAGTTCAACATGTAAATGAGGCACAACTTTACAGCATCGTACGCCTGTTGAAACTCTCCGCGGGTAAGAACAACCCTCAAGTCATCCAACGATACCTCATCGTGTCCAGGAAAGTACCGTTGATGTATGTCATTCTCAACTACAACATACATACTCGTGTCCAGTACGACTCCAAAACGTAATCCGGTAATGAGGCTAAATTCCACCTTCGAAAATCTGACCACATGGTTTCCTAACAAGAACCGCATCTCATCTGTCGGCCCGTCATGGTCCAACTCTCGCAACAGCAACTGATGAATAACACCACCCGAAAACTTTAGCTCTCGGTGTATCGACATGAAATGCTCGAAACAGGAGGCCATGAACCGACACCGATCCTCTACAGTAAACTCTTAAGGGACCCAGTTAAGTACATCGTCTATACGGGCGAGGGCTTCAAAATGGTCGTGTCGGGTCAATTTTCCCTTGAACCAATCTCCCTCTGGAGTTTTAAGAAATTCCTTCAACTTGCTTGTCATCTGCAATGTCATAGAAACAATACATCAGTAAACTGCAAAAAAATTAGTAAATATTCTCGATCGTTTGAAACAAATTCTCGATACTTTGAAAATATTTTCGATCCTTTGAAAAAGTTCTCGATCCTTTGGAAATAGTCTCGATCCTTTGAAAAACCTCTCGATTCATTGAAAAATCTTCTCGATCATTTTAAAAAATCTCGACCTTTTGAAAAACATTCTCGATAGTTACACAAATATTCTCGATCGTTTGAAAACATTCTCGATCCTTTAAAAATAGTCTCGATCCTTTTTATAAACCTCTCGATTCTTACAAAAATCTTCTCGGTCATTTTAAAAAATCTCGACCTTTGAAAAACATTCTCGATCGTTAGAAAAAATTCTCGATCCTTTGAAAATAGTCTCAATCCTTTGAAAATAGTCTCAATCCTTTGAAAAATCTCTCAATTCTTTGAAAAATCTTCTCGATCATTTTATAAAATCTGGACCCTTTGAAAAACATTCTCGATCGTTATAAAATTATTCTCGCTCGTTTGAAAAAATTCTCGATCCTTTGAAAATAGTCTCGCTACTTTAAAAAACCTCTCGATTCTAAGAGAAATCTTATCGATTCGATGAAATTTTTTCTCTTCTCGATCATTTTAAAAAATCTCGATCCTTTGAAAAACATTCTCGATCGTTAGAAAAATATTCTCGATCGTTTTAAAAAATTCTCGATCCTTTGAAAATAGTATCGACCCTTTAAAAAACCTCTCGATTCTTTGAAAAATCTTCTAAATCATTTAACAAAAGCTTGATCACTTTGAAAAACATTCTCGATCGTTAGGAAAATATTCTCGATCGTTTCAAACAATTTCTCGATCCTTTAAAAATATTCTCGATGCTTTTAAAATGTTCTCGATCCTTTGAGAAATAATCTCGATCGTATGATAAATTTCCTTGAATCTTTCTATAAAATTTCCTCGATTTCACTTGAAATATTCTCGATTTTTTTATTAAAAAAAAAATGCTCGATACTAGAATTTCATCCTCCCCATAACATATTCAACCTCATTTCAAACCCAAACCAAAACCACAACCATTGTCAACCCTAATCTACAATTTCACTAAACAGAACAAGTCTAAAATACAATAATAAGTTATCAACAACAAATCGATATATAAAACAAACTGAACTTACATCTGTTAATCGCTGCGAAATGTACTGTATTCCCGTTCCAGTCAATAAGCAGTCGATTTTCTCGCCGTCGATTTCGTTATCATCAAAACGACAACTTTATCTCTGTTTCAATTTTTTCGGGGTATTCTCATCTCTTTACGTTAAATGGTGTCTTTTAAACTTACATTACTAAACTGGTGATATTTGCACAACACCCCTTTAAAATAGTGCTATTTATTTTTCGAATCCTAAAAAAAATCGTAAAGTTAAGTGTAACAATGCAAAAATAACAATAACAATAATTTGTTTTTTTTTTTTTAAATATCACGGGACATTGACAATTGACAATTGACAAGCTAAATGAAACAAAACAATAATATATATTGAAGTATTACAGTAACAATAATATGTTAGTAGCAAGCAAACCCCTTTTTATTGAATTGTTTTTTATATTTTACTCATTTTTCACGCGTTTAACAAAATCGGGATAAATAGTTCTGGTGCATGAAAAATTATCAAATTTTATTTATAGGTAGACTTCAATAAACTTATCAAAGTCCTTAATGAAATTAAAATAACAATAAACTTATCAAGATCCTTACTGAAATTAAAATAAAGGATCTTTCACTTGAAAGTTATATATATATATATATATTACATAATTCCAGATTTAGGGAGTGAGATAGAATGTAGGTGTGGGACCCAACCTCTTATTATCTATTAAATAACCTATATATTTTTATCTGTAAGGATCCGTTCTATTTAGAATGAGGATGTATACTATTATATCAGAGACGGGGTAAAGATGAATACCATCAAAATATCTATTCTATTTAATGTAATGTAAAATTTTGAAATACCTTTCAAGATTTGTTTCTCTATAAACAGATAATGTACCATTCTAAATATTAGTTACTTTTTCCTCGTGAAAATTATAAAAATTTACATGTTTTTATCGGATATCGAGATAAACGATAGATTTTCCTAACTCAATTTGGGGATTCTCCAAATCTGTCCTACTTACATAGAATTGAGGATGGATTATCTCAAACGGATACGTAAATGAATATTAGGGTATCCATCCTCAGCCCGCTCCATCGTCATCCCTAGGTCTACTCACAGTTTGGGTAATAATGTCTATTTATTTCTTTTCATTTTTTTTTAAATGTAAAAATTAATTCTAGTTCACTATAGTTTATTAAAAAAAATTGTTAAAAGATCACCAAAAAAAAATTAATAATTTATTTTTTGGAGGGATGATCGGGATTGCCTCATCTCATCATCAACAAGATCTAGTGATGATGAGATAATTTGTTTAAAAGAACAAAAAAAAATGAAAGAATATTTTATAGAAAAAAATGAAAAACTAAAATCTTGTCTTAGGAGCTTAAAAAAACATTCTTATCTTAGGAGATTTGGGTTCTTCCATCATCATCCATCTAAGAAAAAAATATTCATTTTTGAGAACCCAAACCTCTTATTTGTTATTCTTCGTTCATCATTCATCAACTTTTTTTTTTCTCATAAACATTATCAACAACTCAAGAATGTCAAAATCTCAATTGGAGATTTCACTTGCCAAAACAAAAAAAAACAAAAAAATCTCAAACAAAAACTTAAATATATGCACCCACCGCCCCTGTCCCTCCACAAACCTCCACCCAAGACATCTCCCGCTATATCCACATAACATGCGTTGTGTTCTCGAAGAAAAGATTAGGTTTGACATACACGGTGGAAATATGTTTATTTCCTCCACCAGGAGACTAAAGATATATCTTCAAATCGGAAGATATCAGGTTTTTTTTATTATATATAAAAAAATCATTCTTACTCATCCAAATGAATTGTTTTTTTTTAAATAATCGAGTGATGTGGTATTTTTTCATTGGACAATATAAATTTGTTTTATCAACACTTGAGTGTAATTTATATATTTCAGATGAATGAACCGCCGGGAGCTCGTATGAGAGTTGGTTTGAAGGGAAGGATGACGTACCATGATACTTTCTGTTTTGTCGAGCCTTGCTTTGGTCTCTAGTTTGATGGTTGCACGTGCTAAAAATCCGGTACATTCCGTTTTGTTTCCCATCCCAGTCTTTCGCGACATTTCAGGTTTACTTCTTTTGTTAGGTCTCGACTTCTCCGAACCCTTTTAGTGTGTTACTGGAACATGATATAACATTCATAAAAATCATGTAAGCGCAATAACCGCGCCAAGTGCTATTTTTACCCAAGGCTTTGCTAAGCAAGAGTGTCAAAGGCAAAATAAAACCATGGAATTCATGCCCACATAAGGGCAAAAGCACAACAAGCCTACCCAGCATCAAAGCAAGCCCAAGTACATGGCCCGTTGGATCTGTCCAAATTCAAAGCCCATCAAAGGTGGCTCCTCACATGAAATCATGCAAAGGATCCGAGCCCATCTATCTCCTACATGAAAGGATCTGAGTCCATCGCCCAGAAAATGACAGCCATCAAAAGGCCTAAGCCCATATAGCCTCGGCCCATAGAGCTTTCCGCCAAGTTTTTTTGTCACTTTCTTCTTTTATAAACTTCTTCACTAAACTAAATTCAAAAAAAGCTGTACTAAAGCTCTTTCGTCGAGTGTGCGATCATGACAGGACTCGAGGAAGAAGCCCCGGCTAACTCCGTGCCAGCAGCACCTTCTCGCCCACCTTTGTTGATGTCTGAAAGCGTCCTCCATTCTCTGTGCTCCTAGCTGCCTAAGGTCTTTTGCCTTAGCTTCCTATCTAAAGTAATTGAGAAGAGCGGAGTATGAGGGATTCTCGTAGCTCGGTTGGGATTTAGGATTTCCCGTAATTGCCTGTTAGCTCCCGAAGTCTGGTTGATTTGCCTCCCCTAGGTTGGTTTGGCCTATTAGCCTATGTAGCGATACCCGGGCCTTTCACTCTATCAACAACCGAGCCGGATCTGGTGTATCATAAGGGCTTTAAGTTTTAGGGGGTTACGAAGAGGTTAAACCTTATTTATGAAAGGTATTTCTCAAAGGTTTCGCTCTTAAGGATTTTGCTCCCATCCCCTATATAGCTTTAGCTCCCTGAAGCTCAGATTCCTTCAGCTTTGACTCCCGACTCCCAGGTCGCTTTTATGCCGTACGCTCCACTAACTTCAACTTCCATAATGCCCCTCCGTTCCTGGTTCTCCTGTAGCTGGATTCTCCGAAACCACAAGAATCCTTAGTTAGAATGAGATTCCAACTCAGCACCTTTTCTTTTGAGATTTTGAAAAGAGTTGCTCTTTGGAAAGCACAGTACGATGAAAGTTGTAAGCTGTGTTCGGGAGGGAGTTATTGTCTATCGTTGGCCTCTATGGTAGAATCAGTGGAGGCCTGAGAGGCGGTGGTTTACCCTGTGGCGGATGTCAGCGGTTCGAGTCCACTTATCTCCAACTCGTGAACTTAGCCGATACAAAGAATATGATAGCACCCAATTTTTCCGATTCGACAGCTCGATCTATGGTTTATCATTCATGGACGGTGATAAGATCCTTCCCGACATCTGCGAAAGCCCCAAGGGAAAGGGAAAGCGACTTCCTATGTTCGTCTCCTTCTCTCTAGCATACTTCTTGATACTATCCAAGAATTTACGATCTGCTTACACCTGGGAAGGAGAACTCTTATATACGGTCACTTTTTCGGGCCGAGATTGATAAGTGGAAGTCATAAAAAAGAGATGTTTCTCTTCACACCTCAGATCAAGAAGAAGGGTAGCTTGTCAAGCGGATTGATCCTTCGGGCCAGCTCTCCCCCGAAGACCCGCCCGTGCTGTCTCCCCACCATTTGCTAGTAACGTAACGAACCTCCCCAAAGAATCTACAATGCAATCACTTCCATAACAGCTCAGCACTGCATGTTACAAGCACCCGTCGATCCAGTGACGACTTGCGACAAAACCAGTTTTCCCAGTAACTGTACCCAAGAACGACCGGTCAACTGTTAATTCTAACGATCAAAGAGTCGGTCAACAGTACTTTCCTATAATTATGATAAAAGTATAATTTAATTGCAATTTTAGTAAATGTTCGGGGTATTGCATTGCAATTTTCCCTTTACTTAAAATAAACCAACATACGTAGATTAAATCAAATCATGAATGCACGCTCAGACACAAAATTGAAACAATAACTTGCAACTCTTGCATTAAAAAAGGGTTGAAAAAACACCATCATGATTCCTAATATCATTAGTTTTTTCCATAACAACCAAAACATGGTATGTAGAGAGCATGCCTGTGTCGGTTGTCATCATACCTTGTAATAATACCCAACATATATGTGCAAAGATGTTCAATACAACTCTGGAGGGCAAGGGCAATGAGCAAATCAAACATAAAAATTTTAAAACATGCCAACCAACTCTTTGAAATCATTGGACCACCCCCATTTTTATGTAACTTGGTAAAAATTTGTTTACTGAATATTAGGAAACGATTCTATCAAAATATATATATATATATATAAATATATAGGAAATGCTGTGAATACACTCACAAAAGGAGCAGATGACATTCTCTCTCAATTGTAAAGTATTAAAAGTAGATCAAATGAAATGAGCAAGATGGATGTATCTTTCGCTCAAAATATAAAGTTCAAAATCACTGCAATTGTACACTGAATTGCGTGTCCATACAAGCCGTACTCCGGCATGCTTTCCTCACCAGAATCCATAAATTCTAAAGATTCTAAAAATTAAATTTACAAAAATAAGAAGCTCATTGCCATCAAACCTACAACTTTGTTGGCTGCTATCATGGAGTCTGGACCTTGTTTGCTCTCCTCTTTAGTTTTGCTCAATTAACTTAGTAGCCATATCCTGGCACGAAATTGGAAATGTCAAAAAGTTAGTAACACACATTGCATGGTAAGTTGGAAAATGAAAGCAGAACTAGGTTTGGTTTTATTTGAAATCAAAGTAAATACAAACCTGAATTGTCCATGGGATTTCCAGCAGGGACGGATTCAGGCTCCTTGATCTCAACCACCACACAATCGGACATCAAGAAAGTTTTTGCCACTGAGGAAGCATGCTCCAAGCAACATCTGACCACCTGAATCAAACAGAAACATGAAAAATTCTCAGTATTCATGTCAATATAACAAAGTTTCTTTACATGACCAACTTTGATTTTGACTCGGATCAACCATCATTCTACACTCTAAATGCAAAGCTCGACACAGCAACGAACCTTTGTTGGATCAATAATTCCTGCAGCCATTAAATCTTCGTATTTTCCAGTTGCAGCATTGTAACCATATTTAGGATTGTCACTGGAGAGCACCTGCGAATAAAACCATACCATCTTCAATCAGAACCAAAAAAACCGGAACGTGTATATATAATAAACAGCATAAGAGAACAAAGCCTTTTTACCTTCTCGCTGACCACACTTCCATTAACACCAGCATTTTTGGCAATCAATTTTAGTGGGTAGCTGAGAGCTCTTTTAACGATATCAGCTCCAACCTGCAATTAATCAAACAATAAGAAGCAGTTTTCAACAATATATGCATCATACACTCATAATGTTGGAACTATTTAACAACATTTTGAAGCTTTCAAGAACTTAAGATCAATTTCTAAAAGGGTGAAAAACGGGTGAAAAACTTGAAAAACACTGGAAAGTTCAGGCTGACCTTTTCTTCGTCGTTATCAAGGGTTTCCTTAATGGCATCCACCTTTGATGAAAGTCTCAACAGTGTGCACCCACCACCAACTACAATACCTTCCTCAACAGCTGCCTGAAAATCATTGAAATTTTATATAGCGATCAGTGAGAACAATCCTGAAAAGGAAACAACCTCATGACCCAAAACCCATTTTGCATGCAGTGGCATCAAAATAAATTACCTTTGTTGCATTAAGAGCATCTTCAACTCTCAGTTTCTTTTCCTTAAGCTCTGTTTCAGTTTGTGCACCAACCTTAAAAAAATTCAAGTGGACATCAATACACAAGATCTGTTTAAATGTAATAAATTTTCTCCCAAGAGATTAAAAATTTACCTGTATCACGGCAACACCTCCTGAAAGTTTTGCAATTCTTTCATTCAGTTTTTCCCTCTCGTAGTCTTGCTCTGCAACCTATATGAACATAACTTTTAACTTACACATACAGACAAAAGAATAGAACATTACTACAGCAACTGTGCACTTCCACGTGTGTATGTGTGGCAGAGAGGGTCTAACCTCAATAAGATTTTTTATTTGTGCAACTCGTTTGTTCACTGCTTCCTGGGTGCTTCCATCACCCACAATGGTGGTAGTATCCTTTGTGAGAACCACCTTCGAAGCATTACCAAGGACCTCCTTGCCAACTTTATCCAGAGCAAGCCCCACCTCATCTCTGATTACCGTCCCTATTGGCCAAAAGACAACAAATTAATAACAAGAAAAAATAATAAGCCACCGTTAAGAAGAGATCCAAGTTTATCAATCCAACGGTGCAAGTCCAAAAGATCATCAACAGAAAGAAGCTGTATGTAGCACCAAAGGACATAGAAAAAAATGTGAAATATCATATTTGTGCTAACCTCCAGTTAGAATAGAAATGTCATCAAGGTACTGGCTCTTGCGCTCTCCAAAACCAGGAGCTTTGAGAGCAGCAATCTTCAAAGCCCCTCTCAGTTTGTTCACAACAAGAGTTGCTAAAGCTTCCTGCTCAATGTCTTCTGCAATTATCAAAACAGGGTATCCACCCCTAATTGCATCTTCCAAAATGTTAATGAGATCCCTTGCATTTGTAATTTTCTTATCAACAAGAAGCAACTGCAACCAGAATATGCAATGCCAATGTGAACCTTCGGAAGGTCTAAAACCGAAGAAAATAACAACAAAAGTAAAACAACACATCTAAAGCCACAATAGATCATATACCTTGCAGTTTTCAAATTCCACTGCCATTTTCTCACTATCAGTTACAAAGTAGGGAGAGATATAACCACGATCAAATTGCATTCCCTCAACAACATAGAGTGTGTTCTCAGCACTTTTTCCCTCTTCAAGGGTCACCACACCCTTCCGACCCACTTTACTCATGGCTTCAGCTATCATATTGCCTACTTCATAGTTGTTCCCAGCACTAACTGCTGCTACATCAGCAAGTTCACTGTCTTCAACCTGAAATGTCACTATTCACTTTAAATGCTTGTGCAATAACGTGGTAAAATATACGAGTAATATGACAAATGTTATGCTGTCCCTGAATTTGAAAACCATGTACAATACAAATTCCCACTCAATCATTACCTCCTTTGAAATTGACTTGAGCTCAGCCACTAGAGCCTTAGTCGTTTTCTCAATGCCTCTTGTGATTAAAACGGGATTCGCACCAGCAGCCACCACCTGAATAATTGAATTGAGCAGTTAAAAAATGTGGAACTCCAAACTCAGAGATCACAATGCTGTTCAACTGGTAAACATAACATTTACAACTTCCACTTTGCTATACTAACCTTGACTCCTTCAGCAATAAGGCCTTGTGCGAGAACAACAGATGTGGTTGTTCCATCACCAGCCAAGTCATTGGTCTTGGCAGCAGCTTGTCTCACTAATTTAGCACCGATGTTCTCTACCGGATCCTCCAACTCAACCTGGAAGATAGTGGCACAGCAACCATTAACGACCCCATACAAGATGAGTCAAGAGTCAAGACTTCATGACTAAGAAGAAAAAATGAGGACAAGTAAAAAAAAAAAAAAAAGCAAGCCTTAACAGGATCGACATTCTGGCATAACTCAGTGCTTAAAGAATGAAATTGTGTAATTTTTCTCTAAACAGATTTAACATCTAAAATCCATATATATGTTAAACAATAAAGAGCAGAAGCAGACCTCCTTGGCCACGGTCACACCATCATTCACAATTTTTGGGGCACCATACTTGCTCTCTAGAACAACATTCCTGCCTTTGGGACCAAGGGTGACCCCAACTAAATCTGCAAGCTTGTTCACACCACTCTGCAAAAGAACAAAATATTGTAAGAAGTAGAAAACTAAGCAAAGACATAAATGTCACAATACATCACAATGTCTCGGCAAGGAGACTCACTTGTAGTTTCTTCACAGCATCTCCATCCTTGTTAAAGTGCAATTCTTTTGCAGCATAGATCTTAGGTACACGTGTCTTCCGAAGAGCTACACTCTGTCCCCTACCAAATGAGCTTGAAGAAATGGTAGCAAACGAGGACAACTTGCTTGAAGAAGATGCAAGTTTCTTATCTGTCACGCGACCATTAGGAGCAATCATAGAGCCAGCGGAAGACATGGCAGTGAAAGTAGATGCCATTTACTCCTTTAAAGCTGCAACATTCATCTTAGTAAGTTCATTGCCATGCAGAAGGATTCATTATAATTGCATAATGAAATAACAAGCTGCTATCGAAATACTAACAATGCCACAATCTAGAATAACCTGTTATTATCTCAAGCAGTTCAATGCTAAATTTCACTAGTTTTTTATCATCTAGTGAATAATTCCTAAACAATTTTCTAACTGGAGAGTATATTTTCAGAAATCAAAATTAAAACAAAAGAAAGGTAAATCACTTCAAATCATCAAAAACACTCCATTAACAGAAGATCTCCAAAACTGAAAAGCTGAAAAAGAAAACACTTAAATTCATACAATTAGTATTTCAATTATCTTCCAAAATGAGGCGCACTAAAACAACTCACTCAAGCAAGCCATTCACAACCAAATATATATATATATATATACACATTTGAAAACATTGAATCAACATCTTGTCACAGATATCTTCAGTTTACACAAATACTCATCTTCCATTTTAGTCAAAAACATGACTTTTATCTAAAAAAACACCTCATTTGTTCTTTCACTTTCCCAGAAACCGAACATAACCCAACAAAACAGAAGCACAGAAACATACATATTTCACAAACCCATCTTCCATTTTCACTCCAAGACTTTATTTTTTATCTCAAAAGCACCTCCTTTTTCCTTTCACCTTTACAGAAGAAACCAAACAAAACCCTTGAAAACACAAACACAGAACATCCATGTGTCACAAACTCATCTTCCACTTTCACTTCAAGACACAATTTTTATCTCAAAAACTACTTTCCCAGAAATTAAACAAGCAAAACAAAAGCACCAAATAAAAAAACTACAAAACATAACCAGCAACATAGAGAACTAGAAGAGGGTGTTCTTGGTTGGAAGAAGACTGACCGTGAAACGACGGAGGCAGTGAGATAGAGAGTTAGGGTTTAAAGGAGAGCGGAGTAAAGAGCTGTTGTTGATGTTGTAGTTGAGTGGGTGGGTTTATCTGAGTCTGTGACTGCGTAGGATTTTTAAAGAGATAATTTATAAAGGGCAAACGGTCTTTTAGCTCTTGAAGGTTCGAGCCGATCCTGACCGTTGGATTCAACTCACTCTGCCGTTCTTCTTGTCCTACCTTGGAACACTCTAGAACATCTTCCAATTTCTACAAAGTTTTTCTATTTTTATTCTATTTACAACGTAGGGTCAAAAAATTATTGATATTATTTGAGAGGGGTGTTGTGTAAATATCACCACTTTACTAATGTATTTTTAAAAGACACTATTTAATGTGTTCAGACGAAAATATCCCGAAATATTAAAACAGTGAGGAATTTATCGTTTTCTAAGTCAAAGAAAAGCAATAGTCAAACCGACGGGAAACTAATCGACGGTGAAGTGACCGGAACGAGATTACACGAGAACTGCTGCGATTGAGAAAGGTAAGATTAGTTTTTTTTCCTCGTTTTTGTTGTTGTTGTTAACTTGCATTACATGTTAGGATTGAGTTTTGTTGATAGAAATTGTAGAAACCGGTTAAAATAGAGATCTGAGAATGATTGTGGTTTAGGTTAGGGTTTGTAATTTGGTTGAATATTAGTTGAGGAAGATGAAATCTGGGTTATCGAGACTTTTTGCAAGAGAATCGAACTTATTTGTTGTTGAGTCGAGTTTTTATTTTCATGAAAATTAGGTTTTGGTAAGTCAAGCTTATTTGGTAATGTTTCGAGCTTTTTTGAAAAAGGTCGAGCTTTTTTTGAAAGAGATCGAGCTTTTTTGAAAATGAATCGAGCTTTTTTGAAAAGGAATCGAGCTTTTTTCAATAGGGTCGAGCTTTTTTTTCATTGGATCGAGCTTTTTCATCATGACATATAGTTTTTTTTAAATAAGATCGAGTTTTTCTTACATAGGATTGAGCATTTTGTTATGAGATCGAGCATTTTGTTCATAGGATCGAGTTTTTTTTTCTAAAGGGTCGAGCTTTTTTGTATTTGAGTCGAGCTTTATTTTTATGAAAATTAGGTTTTGGTGGGTCCAGCTTTTTTTTAAGGGTTCGAGCGTTTTTTGAATAGGATCAAGCCTTTTTAAAAGGGATCGAACTTTTTTTACATGGGATCGAGTTTTTTTTACATAGGATTGAGCTATTTTGTTATGGGATCGATCATTTTATCATAGGATCGAGTTTTTTTAAAGGGTCAAGCTTTTTTGTCCTTGGATCGAGCTTATTTCTTATAGGACCGAGTTTTTTTATAATTGGATCGAACTTTTTTGTCCTTGGAGCGAGCTTTTCTGTCCTTGGATCGAGCTTTTTTGTCCTTGGATCCAGCTTATTTCTTATAGGACCAAGCTTTTTTATAATTGGACCGAGCTTTTGTGTTATGGAATCGAGCATTTTTATCATATGATCGAACTTTTTTTTAAAAGGGTCAAGCTTTTTTCTTGGGATCCAACATATTTTTTTAGGACCGAGCTGTTTTTACATTGGATCGAGACTTATAATTTTGGTTACAAAATTTTTTCTATTTAATGATGTTGTATTTCTGTTACATTGCAGATGAGAAATAGGTTGAGGGATTTGCTTAAAACTCCAGAAGAAGACTGGTACGAGGGCAAATTGACTCTGTCATATGTGAATTTTATCAGATTTACACATCATCAAAAGAGGGTAAATTGCCAGGTGGACATCCGAATAGGCATTAAAAAAAATCCTACATCACCAAAGAAGAGAACCCGAGTAAGCAGATATTGAACAAAACCGACTCAGGATCAGCTAACAACATTCGGGACTAGTTAAATGGCGCTTCTACTCGGGATCAAATGATGTTACTCAAGACCAGCGGGTATTATTCTTACTCGGGATAAATATGAAGAAAATCAAATAAGAAGCCTAGCGCTTAGTTCACACGGATTAGGTCATTAAACACACAAAGATATCCATATCAAGAAGGAATCCCAATTAGAATAGAATTTTAAACAGGAAAAGTTCTCAATCAGGCAGTAACTTTACTTCTTCAAAAAGACTGCTCTTATAAGGAAATAAGTCCTAATTGGACTACGTTACAAGAGTCTCATTCACTCTCAATACAAGATTCCAAAATAGGAAAGGAGACAATCAACCTCAAGCAAGTATATAACTGTAATTAAATACAAAGATTGATGACTTGTACAAAGCAGATTAGGGTTCTACAAACATAAATAGACCCATAATCTCGCCATACAACATATATACAGCAATCATAGAAAGATATCCAGATATATTCAGAGAGAAAAAGAGAGATCGATGACTGTAATTACTTTCTTCACAGTGGATTTTGGCTTGGGTGATCATACAACCACCCGTGGACGTTTCTCCGATCATCGGAGTTTTACCACATAAAACTTGCATCATATTACTTCTTTTTTCTCTTCTCTTTGATTTTACAGCTGAAATCCAGTCCTTGTTGGCACTTCCAATAAACGACGTCAACAATTGGCGCTAGAAGGAGAGGGCTTGAACCTCCGACTTGATCAAAAGCGATGGTAGGAAGCAGAAGCAATTCTGGGGATGTTCAAAAATCTCCGGACAGCTTCCATGTTGGCAGTACTTCACGGGATCTCGCCGCAATAACGGAAAACCAACCTACATTCCTGACAGGGATCCAGCAAGTTCCTCCGACCAGCGGAGACCTGACGCAGCGCCTCCGAGAGGCATTACAACAATTGATGGTGGATGCAGCAAAGGAAGGAGTTGATCTACTGGTTACGGAAGCACAAACTCCTAACCTCCCACCTGCGAGGCTTTGTTTGGTTGTAGTAAGGCCAGAAATAAATACACTAGAAGCGGGAAGGGACCCTACTCCGATAAATCAGGCTGGACATGAAATATCTGAAGAAGAACGACCACGCTAGAGATATAACCAGGATCAGACAGCCCGTGCTAGACATCGCAAACATGACCGACATCGGGATCGGTCGTCATCAGAAGACATCGATCCGCACTATTGCAAGCGTCACCATAGAATCATACGTGAAACCCGGCATCAGAATGAAGAACCAGATAGAGGAATGACAATCACCCAGTAGTTTGACCATCGGGGAAGTCCGGTGGGAGGCAGAGACGTCGTAATCCAGAGCCTGACTCGAGAGGTCGAGAACAACAGACGTCAAATGGACGCACTGGTCAGACCTTATGGGTATAACGATTTATCTGATGACGATTCTGACAGTCCATTCACCAGGGAAATCTTGCAGACCCTATTCCCAGAAAGGTTTAGGATGCCACACGTGGAGCTGTTTAAGAAAGATGCAGATCCAAATGAGCACTTGAGACGCTATAAAAGTGCCATGGCTCAGTACACCCACAGTGATCCTTTGCTATGTCTTAAATTTCCACAAACTCTGGGAGATATGGGTTCAAGGTGGTTCGGGAGATTGCCCTCAGCAAGCATCAGAAATTTCAGTGAACTGAGCAGGAGCTTTTCAAGGCAATTCCTGAGTAATGTTCACAGGAAAAAATCAGTGGCTCACCTTGCTCAAATAAAACAAGGGAAAGATGAGTCACTGAAGAAATACCTGGGGAGATTCGGCTAAGCAGTATCAGAAATTGGCAGTGCAAACGATGAAGCAATAATCGCTGCATTCATCAACAACTTGTAGAATGGACGGCTATATTTTGATTTAAGAAGAGCCTGACTGACCAGATACGCAGACATGATGGATATGGCAGGAGGATATGCACTGGCCGAGGAAGAAGAGTCAGCTACGGGAGGATGCTATATGCATGGGGGAAAACCCGAATAGAAGGACGTCGAGTCCAAGGTGCAGAACCAGAAGGGAAAACAGAAAGGAAATAGCAAAGTAAAAAGCAAAGACGGGGGTAATGGGTGTAATACCCAGCAGACCACAGAAAAATACCGAGGCAGATACACCAACTACACCCCTCTTCGGAAAAAGCAGGAGGAAATCCTGGCCATTCCAGAAACAAAGAATATGGTACAAGAGCCACACCGTCAATCTCAGTTTGCTCGGCGAGATACAACCAAATATTGCAGGTTCTACAAGGAAACCAGTCATGAGACTTCCAAGTGTTACCAGCTCAGAGATTATATAGAAACCCTCATTCAGGAAGAACATCTACAAGATGTGATCTTGAAAAGGGATGAAAAATCAGAAGCAAAAAAAGAAATCAAGGTCGATCACAGCTCTGGTCGAACTCAAAGGGCCAGTCCAGAGGCCAATCAAGTAATACATACGATCTTTGGAGGACCATCGACTGGAAGAAGTAACCGAGAACAAACTCAGGAAATCAGAGAAGCAGTAGAAGCAAGAAATAACTTTGATATTAACTCGGTTGAGCCATACCCAAAGAGGATAAAGGAAGGATGAGACCCAATAACATTCACAGAAGCAGACTCACATGGCGTCAATGTTCGACCAAATGACACCTTGGTTATAAGTGCCCAGATTGGTCATCGGGAAGTCAAGAGAATCCTGATAGATAATGGAAGCTCAACAGACATTCTCAATGTAGCCGTCTACGATCAACTCAAGTTAGACCGAAAGGACCTACAACCCTTCCATACCCCACCTAGAGGATTTGGGAGAATTGAGGTCAAATCACTCGGGACGGTAAAGCTACCTGTAAAGATTGGAGCAACACCTTGCCAGAGAACTGTGTTGCTCGATTTCGTGGTGGTAGACATGGACAATTGGCCATATAATGCACTACTAGGACGACCATTCCTAAATAAAACTAAGGCCGTAACCGCTACTTATGCCTTGATGATAAAATTCCTGACCGAACAGGGGGTCGGGGTAGTTAAGGGATCCCAAGAGATGGCCCGAAGAGCTAACCTGTCAGTATACAAGGACAATAATGAACAGGTTTGCACCATAACACAACCGAGTTTGAACGAAAAGCCGTTGTCATTCGAATTCGATCCAAGGGAAGAGCCGAATGAATCCAAAACTGAACTGGTCGAAGAAGTCACCTTGAAGGAAGATGAACCAGACAAAAAAGTCAAGATCGTGGCCAACTTGGAGGGAAAAGTTAAACAAAGCCTCGTTGATCTGCTTAAAGAATACAGGGATTTGTTCGCTTGGAGTCATGAATACATGATCATGATAGATGCCCGAATAATATCTCACCATCTCACAGTAGACCCGAATGCAAAACTAGTAATACAAAATAGAAGGTCATTCAATTTTGAAAGAAGTCAGGCAATCAAACTGGAAGTAGAGAAACTACTTGCTGTGGGATCGATTAGAGAGGTTAATTACCCTCAATGGGTGGCTAATGTGGTTCTCGTCTAAAAGAAGAATGAACAGTGGAGGATGTGAGTAGATTTCACAGATCTAAACAAGGCATGCCCAAAAAACAGTTTTCTACTCCTAAGGATAGATCAGTTGGTGGACGCTACATCAGGCCATGAGCTACTCGGTTTCATGGACGCCTATTCGAGATATAACCAAATTCGGATGAACAAGGCTGACGAAGAAAAAACAACATTCACAACTGATCAGGGTTTATACTGCTATACAGTGATGCCTTTCGGGTTGAAAAAAGCAGGAGCAACCTATCAAAGGTTGGTCAACAAAATCTTTTCACGGCAAATAGGAAGAAACATGGAAGTATAAGTTGATGACATGCTGACTAAAAGCTTCACAGCAGACAAGCATACTTCAGATTTGAAAGAGACATTTGATGTCTTAAGGAGATACAGATGAAGCTAAACCCGAATAAGTGTTTATTCGGAGTTCCTTCGGGAAGATTCCTGGGTTTTCAAGTTCACCAAAGAGGAATCAAAGTCAACCCCGAGAAGATTCAGGCCCTACAGAAAATAACTTCACCAAAAACGCTCAAAGAAGTACAGCGCCTAATAGGATGCTTAGCTTCCTTGGGAAGATTCATCTCCAGAGCAACAGAAAGATGCTCACCGTTTTTTAAAGTAATCAAAAGAGGAAAAGAGCTTGAATGGAATGAAGAGTGTGAACAGTCTTTTCTGAAAATCAAGGAATACCTAGGGCAGGCTTCCATCCTCTCAAAACCACAGATGAGAGAAATACTCCAGCTATATTTGTCAATCACAGAACTTGCAGCAAGCTCAGCACTAGTTAGAATAAAGGATGGAGTACAGAAGCCGGTGTACAACACCAACAAGGCACTTCTACCAGCTGAAACCAGGTATTCACAAGCAGAGAAAATGGCCTTAGCGTTGGTTTCGGCAGTAAGAAAACTTAGGCCATATTTTCAAGCTCATACAATCGAGGTCCTCACCGACTGTCTATTAAAGCAACTCCTATAGAAGCCAGAGATTTTAGGAAGACTGACTAAATGGGCTATCGAGCTAAGTGAATTCGACATCCACTATATCCCCAGGACATCCCTCAAAGGGCAAGCAGTGACAGATTTTATAGCAGAATTCACAGAGCCCAACCTAGAAGCAAAAAGAATGAATAAAAAATTCCCATGGAAGTTGTATGTAGATGGCTCTTCAAACACTCATGGCAGCGGGGCAGGGATCGTAGTATGTACTCCAGAAGGAGATGATGTTGAATGTGCCATGAGATTTGATTTCAAAGCAACCAACAATCAAACTGAGTACGAGGCGCTACTAGCTGGACTCAGAGTTTGCATAGCTCTCAGGGCAGATGAGGTTGAAATATTCAGCGATTCACAGGTGGTTGTCAACCAAGTCCTGGACGAATACCAAGCAAAGGGTGAAGACATGATAATCTACCGTGACATTGCGAAACAGCTCCTCCAAAAATTTAAAGAATATAAGATTACCCAGATCCCCAAAGAGGAGAATGAAAAGGCAGATGCATTGTCCAAGCTAGCATCAGCAACAACCACAATCAGGCCAAAGACTATTTCGGTTGCACATCTCCTTAAACCGAGCACAACTGAACCAAGAAATTTAGAAATTTCAGAAATTTGAACACCGCTAAACGGTTGTATGACTCAGCTAAAGAGGTTCCTGGAAGAAGGCATGCTCCCGAAAGATCCTTTACAAGCAAAGCACATCAGGTATCGATCAGCAAGGTACACCTTGATTGGAGGAGAATTATACAAAAGGGGGTTTTCCTGAACTCTCCAGAGATGTGTACCAAAGGAAGATACACATCGAATACTTCAGGAGATCCACAGAGGAGTTTGTGGAAACCACACTAGGGCTAGAAGTTTAGCACACAAGGTACTCAGGCAAGGGTATTACTGGCCTACGTTTTTCTTAGATGCACAACAATGTTTAGAGAGTTGCAATACTTGTCAAATGATTGCCAACGATATCCGGCAGCCCCCTGAAAAACTCAGAAACCTCACATCCCCATGGCCATTCGCCATGTTTGGTTTAGATCTAATCGGCCCAATGCCAGCTGGAACAGGGGGTGGAGCAAAACACTCCATAGTAGCTATTTCTTATTTCACGAAGTGGGCAGAAGCTGAAGCACTAGTGCATATCATAGAAGCAAACAGCATGAATTTCATGAAAAATAATACACTTTATAGGTTTGGAGTTCTAGACACTATAATCACTGATAACAGCACCTAGTTTGGTAACTGGAAGTTCAGACAGCTGTGCAAAGAGTACCAGATTGCTAATTATTATGCCACACCTGCCCACCCTCAAACAAATGGACTGGTTGAAGCGGTGAATAAAATCATCAAACACACAATCAAAGCAAAGTTAGATGCCAAAAAAGAAAGTTGGGTTGAAAAGCTTCCCGAAGTACTGTGGGCATATCGGACAACAACGAGAACCTCAACAGGAGAAACTTCATTCACTCTAGCGTTTGGAACAAAAGCTGTTATCCCTATAGAAACGTCGTATGCATCACCTCGGGTCAGGCTATACGACGAAGATCAGAATGTTGATATGCTGTTACAAAGTCTAAATGAACTAGAAGAAAAAAGGGAGAAATCCCGAATACGAAATGTGGCATATCAGCAAAGAGTAGCTCACCACTACAACTCTCATGTGCGGGTCAGGAAATTCCAACTTGGAGACTTGGTTATCAGAAAGGTGTCTTTGAACATAAAAGATAAAGCTGCAGGTTCACTGGCTGATAAGTGGGAAGACCCGTACAAGATCGAGGGAGTAGCTGGCCATGGAGCATATTGGATTGCACGACCTAATGGAGGGGTTTTACCCCGACCATGCAATGCTCAATATCTGAAAATTTTCTATCCTTAAATTATTTTTTGTTTTTTTTTTCTAGACAAGACAATTTTTAGTTAGGTTAGATACTAGTTGTGGAATTTAAACCTTTGTTAATTTTGCAGTTATAAATAAAACTCAGGATTTCTGAAAGATAAAGCATATGATAATAAGATATGGAAGACGAGCATGATAAGAACATGCAAATAGAATTCTCAGAATCATTAAATCTAGAATGGGCGGAGAAGCTCGAAGGAGCATGCCAGCCGAGCAATGTCAAATGGTCTTCGTAAAAAGGCAAACCTGATGCACCAGCTCGGAACGCTATCGGGAAACATTCTAGTGAAATGCGTAGCTGTGTTAATCAATTCAAAAAGCTTAACGATTCGGCAAACCCTTGCACATAAAACCTGGGGAGATGTCATTGGTAATGTGTAAGGACTCGAACATATGATCATGGTGAGCCTTGATATAAAGTTCGGGTAGTAACCGGGTATGAAACACAAGTATAAACTTGCTTGTTTTAAGATGACTCGGTTAATAATTCCCTAGAGTCAGTTTAATAAGATACTTGGCATTATTCGGGTGACAACCGGTTTAATAAGATACTCGGTTAAGTACACGAACGACAGAAATAACTGGTTTAATAAGATACTCAGCAACCATAGTTAAGATTCCGTGAGCAATAGAATCAAAACACTAGGTTCAGAAAATGCTACTCAGAATTTTTATTCATCTTTCAAAAGAATTATTACAAAGTATTCTTTACAAAGAATAAGTTAGTCTACAAAAAATCCTACCAGGATTGTAAGGATTAGGAGCTCTTACCAATACTCGGGTCTGACACCATTTCGTATCCACGGAGCAAGCTCTCATTAGAAAGCCAATCAATTGTATCGGCCGAATCATCCATTCATTGGCTATAATCCTTTCCTGGGATCGGTCTGAAAAGTCCTCATTTATTGATTGGCTTATTTCGTGAACAACCACATTGTTGGGGTTCATGTAAGGGTAGCTTAGGCTCTCAAGACCTCAAGAGGAGAAACATCAAAGGTAAAATTCTTGTGCTTACTTACTTTGAAGAGATAATTGCACACACTCACATATTCATGCATAACTCTTGATCTTATTTGTTAAGTGTTTTCTTGTGTGCATTTTAGTTTACATGACTCTTGTTGACCTATTTGCTTCTTGCTATGAAAGTTGTATGTCATGCTAGGCATTAAAATAGGATGCAATTTCATCACTCTTGAACTTATTGTTTTGTGCATTTGAGTGTTGGAAAAATAGGCATTGCGCTGGTGCTGCGCTACTCGACCAGCGTACCTCACCAGCGCAACTTTCACAGTGGACTGTCGCTAGTATTACGCCACTGAGCTGCGTTCCTACTCCCGCGCATAGTTGAAAAATGTAGGCGTGCGCTGGTGGTGCGCTACTCGTCCGGTGCAAACTTCCTAGAGAATCCGCGCATGTGTTGCGCTAATGGGATGCGCCACTCGACCAGCGCCTGTTTTAAAAATAGGTTGTGCGTTGGTGGTGCGCTGCTCGACCAGCACACGTCACCGGCGCAAGTCACCAGCGCACGCAGAGGAAGCTGGAACGTTTTTTCCAGAACGACCTCACTTTGATTGGATCTTATATGTATATATATATATATATATATATATATATATATATATATATATATATACATATATATAACTCAATGCCTTAAGATCGTGTATGAGTTCAGAATATCACATTTCTTCCTTAGAACACATTTCAAAGGAAAAACACTTCCAAGAACTCATTTTTAATCACTCAAAGCATTCCCATGAGCATTAAATCTTCATCTTGCATCATCTAAGTTCATCTTGAGTGCATCTATGGATAGGGTTGCTTCATCACATCTTGTTTGGTAAGTTCTTCACTATCTTCTTACAAGTTAAGTGTTTTGCTTACTAAACCATCTCTTTAATTAATTGTATTCTCTTAGAATATTTCTAGATACAAATTAGAGATTGTTTTGAAGACATGATTGAGTGTTGTATTGTGATAGCTTCATAGGATTGATTAATCTATGTTTAGTTAAGCTATTTGAACATGTCATTTAGCACTTGATATCTAGGATTGCATTGATTGTCATCTCATTATCATAGATAATCATATAGGGTTTCCTAGCCTTGTTTGTTCATTGAATATCATCATATATTCACTTAGGACAATTTATCTCTTCATTGAGAAGTAAGACTTGTGTTGCTTCTGGGAGTAGATAGCTTAAAGCACAAGCATGATGAACTAGGTTCACTTATACCGGGATTAGGTAGTGGTGGAGGATTAAACCGGGATTAGGTTGTAATTCCCTTACCATTAGTGGATTCGAGGTTCTAGTGTGGCGTACTCATTAGCCCGTGGTTTTTCCCATTTGAAGGGTTTCCACGAATATCTCAAGTGTTTTTACTATTTCTGCATTTATTACACTTGTAGTATCTTTGTAACTAGATAAGGGTATTTTCGTCAACTTGACTCTTAACAAAAATTGGGTAAAAGTTAATTAAAATTTATTCACCCCCCTCTAGATTAATATTACATACCATATTATTTGTTTCAATTGGTATCAGAGCAGGTTCTTAGACATACATAGGTGATCTTTGCTCATTTTGGTGTGTGTTGCATTTTGTTTGTGTGTATTGACCATTCATACACTTGCATTCATATCATTCATTCATAAACACAATGAGTGGAAGCGGTGGCAATAAGGGAGCTTCCAGCACTAGACCTCTACTCCTCACTGGGTTGAATTATGCCCCTTGGAAAGGCAAGATGGAGTCGTACATATGCCAAATTCATGACAGGGCATGGATGACGGTTGAACATGGCTGCACTCCACCCATGATGACTCCCATAGATGGAGGAGATGATGTACTCAAACCAAAGGCTCAGTGGAATGCACAAGAGTTTGAGCCTTCAAAGTGGAATAGAAAGGCAATGCATGCCATCCTTTGTGCAATGGATGATAACCAATACAAGTTGGTTCAAAATACTAGGATAGCTAAGGAATCATGGGACATCCTAGAAGTTGCACATGAGGGAACTGACATGGTTAAGGAATCGAAGCTTCAAGTTCTCCAAACGCAATTCGAATTGCTCAAGATGGATGAGAATGAGTGCTTCAATGATTTTGAAATATGGTTGAAGAACATTGTGAACCAAAGTCATCAACTTGGTGATCCTTATTCGGATAGAAAGATCAAGCAGAAGATTATGAGATTTCTACCCAATAGGTTTGAGTCTAAGGTGACGGCTTTGGAAGAAAATAGTGGTTACAAGAACATGAAGCCAAGTTAAGTGATTGAGAGGCTTCTAGCATATGAATCTAGGAAATGTCCTACCCCCACACCATCAAAGAAGCAAAAAGATATTGCTTTGAAAGCCTCCAAAGTTGAGAAGGAGGAAGGTGATGACTCGGATGAAGAGATGGCCTTGCTAATGAGGAAGTTTAAGAAATTCTACAAGTCCGAGAAGAAAGGCTTTGGATCCAAGGGTCAAGACTTGAAGAAAAAGTCTCCCTTCAAGAAGTTTGAGCCTAGGCAAGAGAAGACCGAGAAGAAATGAGTCCAATGCTATGAATGTGGTGGAATAGGTCACTTTGCCCCGGAATGTGCAAATCACAAGAACAAGAAGAAGGGAAAAATGATGGCTGCCACATGGAGTGAAAGTGATGACTCTAATGAAGGAGATGAGTCTTCGGATGATGAAAAACTCATGGCTAACTTCATAGCATTTACATCCTCTCTTAGGAGCAAAGATGCTAGTGAAGAAGAGAATGATAGTCAAGAGGGAGACTACTCAAGTGATATCTCTAATGTTGAAAAGGCTAATCTTGATGATGACATAGCACAACTTAGTGATAGGATTCCTCACTTGGGACACAAAATAACTTGCTCCATGGGTTAGAAAACTTCATGACAAAGATGACATTATTGGTGAAGTTAGTGAGGGTGTTAGGACTAGGTGTCAAATGGCTAATCTTATTAGCTACACTTGCTACACCTCTCAAATATAACCCAAGAAAATTGATGAAGCTCTAAAATATGAATTTTGGGTGCTTGCTATGCAAGAAAGCTTAACCAATTTGAAAGGAATGAGGTTTGGACTTTAGTTCATAGGCCTAAGAACACCAATGTGATAGGCACCAAGTGGGTATATAGGAAAAAATCCGATGAGGATGGCAACATTGTGAGAAACAAGGCTAGGCTTGTAACACAAGGATACTCTCAAATTGAGGGTATTGACTTTGATAGGACATTTGCTCCCGTTCCTAGGATTGAGTCCATTAGGCTTCTTTTATCCATTTCTTGTTTGCACAAGTTCAAGTTATATCAAATGGATGTTAAGAGTGCCTTCCTCAATGGCTTCTTGCAAGAGGAAGTGTTTGTTGAGCAACCCAAAGGGTTTGTAGATCCTTACCACCCTAATCATGTCTATCATCTCAAGAAAGCTTTATATGGGTTGAAACAAGCACCAAGGGCTTGGTATGAACGTCTCACCCAATATCTCTTAGACAATGGTTACACTACGGGTAATGTCGACAAGACTCTATTCATCAAGAAAAATAAAGATGAGCTCTTTATAGCTCAAATCTACGTTGATGATATAGTATTTGGCTCCACCAATGCCACCAAAGTTCAACAATTTATTGATATCATGTCTCATGAATTTGAGATGAGTCTTGTTGGTGAGTTGAGTTACTTTCTAGGTTTACAAATTAAGCATATGGATGATGGGATTTTCATATCTCAAGCTAAGTATGCCAAAAACCTAGTAAAGAAATTTGGCATTGAAAGTGCCAAACATTGTGATACACCTATGAGTACCACTTTGAAGCTAAGCAAGGATGCTAGTGGTAAAAGTGTGGACCAAACTTTATATCGTGGTATGATTGGTAGCTTGCTCTATTTGACCGCAAGTAGGCCCGATATCTTCTTTAGTGTGGGTGTGTGTGCTAGGTACCAAGCGGATCCTAAGGAGTCCCATCTCTCTTTTGTTAAGAGAATCATTCGATATGTGAATGGGACATCCAACTATGGGATTTGATACTCTTTTGACACTAATGCTAGTCTTGTAGGCTTTAGTGATGCAGATTGGGCAGGAAATTGTGATGATAGGAAAAGTACATCGGGCGGTTGCTTTTTCCTTGGGAACAACCTTGTCTCTTGGTTTTGCAAAAAGCAAAATTTCATTTCCTTGTCCACGGCTGAGGTCGAATATATTGCTGCTGGGAGTGGATGCACACAACTCCTTTGGATGAAGCAAATGCTAGTTGACTATGGATTCAATCAAGGTACTCTTACTCTCTTTTGTGATAACATGAGTGCAATTAACATTTCAAAGAATCCGGTTCAGCATTCTAGGATTAAGCATATTGACATCCGTCATCATTTCATTAGAGAACTAGTTGAGAGCAAATGCATTGTACTTGAGCATGTAGGTACCAATGATCAACTAGCGGATCTATTTACTAAACTCTTAGATGCTACTAGATTCAAGACTCTTAGTAGATCTATTGGGATTTGTTTAATGGAGTGATGTGTTGTGGTTTTTGACCCCATAAGGGGAACTCAAGCAAAGAGAGCTATTGTATACTTGTTGCATGCAATTTTTCTTAATTATGTTTATGCCTCTTTATTGATTGCTTGAGTAGCTTGGTTGCACTTATCGTATATTGTATTTTCTTAAATAAGTGTGAATTTTGCTATGATTACAATCCATGTCATATTTATGTTCAAACATGCATTTTTGGACTAGGAGATATACATTGGAAGTACATGTTAAATGACCTATAATTATCTCCATGACATGATGATTCTTAAATGACATGCTAATGGAAAATGATAAAGCATGATTTGATGATTGCAATTGTTAAATGCAACACATTGTGTGAAACATACTTGTGAGACTAAAATGTTTAATCAATGTCTCTCTTTCTTTATTAATTGAACATGGCTATTATCATACGGGTATCCTCTCGAAAAAATCAAATAGGGTGCAAAGTTGCTCATGCCATGTTTAGTTTATAAAGTTAGATATAGTGCCATTAAAACTTGATATTTATAAGAACTCTATATCCTTGCTTCTCTTATGACAAATGGTGAAATTGGTTTGAATTTTATTGGAAACCTTTGTCATTTGCTTTGCCAAATACCATTGATTTTGGACTTGAATGCAACATGTCTTGTATGTAAAGCATTTTTTATTCACACATTTTCTTCAAAATAAATCTCCTTGTTTCTCTCATATTAATAAAGTTGCATAAATGTGGCTTATATAATTATGCAACAATCTTGTATGCTCTTTTCTCTCTTTGCCTTGAGTGACCCGGTTGAGGAATTCTCCTTTGCCTATATCATGACAAAAATGGGGAGTAGCATTGACCAAGCATTGTGTTGTTAGGGGAGTAGCATGGCATGTGGTAGCATGTGTTGGCATTAAGGGGAGTACTTGTTTTAGGGGGAGATTACATTTAGGGGGAGTAACCCTTTGAGGGGGAGCATTGCATGATGTGGTACATTACTCATATTCTTATATGCAAATGCTTTTGTTTAATGTTCACTTGATCATCTCACATGCACTTGGTTTGGAAAGTGTATTTTTGCTTGTCTTGTGTGTAGGGTTGATAGTTCTACAAGAGATTGAAGACTTAAAGTATTTTTTTTATGTTTATCTCTTTTTAATGTAGAATATTTTCCCGATGTTTTTTCTATATTGTTTTGTGAGGATCAATGTGAGTGGTGGTTTTGTCACGAAATAGCCAAAGGAGGAGATTGAAAAGTCCTCATTTATTGATTGGCTTATTTCATGAACAACCACATTGTTGAGGTTCATGTAAGGGTAGCTTAGGCTCTCAAGACCTCAAGAGGAGAAGCATCAAAGGTAAAAATCTTGTGCTTACTTACTTTGAAGAGATAATTGCACACACTCACATATTCATGCATAATTCATGATCTTATTTTTTGAGTGTTTTCTTGTGTGCATTTTAGTTTACATGACTCTTGTTGACCTATTTGCTTCTTGCTATGAAAGTTGTATGTCATGCTAAGCATTAAAATAGGATGCAATTTCATCACTCTTGAACTTATTGTTTTGTGCATTTGAGTGTTGGAAAAATAGGCATTACGCTGGTGGTGCGCTACTCGACCAATGCACCTCACCAGCGTAACTTTCACAGTGGACTATCGCTAGTGTTGCGCCACTTAGTTGCGCTGCTGCTCCCGCGCGTAGTTGAAAAATGTAGGCATGCGATGGTGGTGCGCTACTCGTCTAGCGCAAACTTCCTAGAGAATCTGCGCTTGTATTGCGCTACTGGGATGCACCACTCAACCAGCGTCTGTTTTAAAAATAGGCTATGCACTGGTGGTGCGCTGCTAGACCAGCGCACGTCACCAGCGCACGCAGAGGAAGCTGGAACGTTTTTTCCAAAACGACCTCACTTTGATTGGATCTTATATATATATAACTCAATGCCTTAAGGTTGTGTATGAGTTCAGAATATCACATTTCTTCCTTAGAACACATTACAAAGCAAACACTTCCAAGAACTAATTTTAATCACTCAGAGCATTCCCATGAGCATTAAATCTTCATCTTGCATCATCTAAGTTCATCTAGAGTGCATTTATGGATAGAGTTGCTTCATAATATATTGTTTGGTAAGTTCTTCACTATCTTCTTAAAAGTTAAGTGTTTTACTTACTAAACCATCTCTTTAATTAATTGTATTCTCTTAGAATATTTGTAGATACAAATTAGAGATTGTTGTGATGACATGATTGAGTGCTGTATTGTGATAGCTTCATAGGATTGATTAATCTATGTTTACCTAAGCTATTTGAACATGTCATTTAGCATTTGATATCTAGGATTGCATTGATTGTTATCTCATTATCATAGATAAGTATATAGGGTTTCCTAGCCTTGTTTGTTCATTGAATATCATCATATATTCACTTAGGACACTTTATCTTTTCATTGAGAAGTAAGACTTGTGTTGCTTCCGGGAGTAGGTAGCTTAAAGCATAAGCATGATGAACTAGGTTCACTTATACCTAGATTAGGTAGTGGTGGAGGATTAAACCGGGATTAGGTTGTAATTCCTTTATCATTAGTGGATTCGAGGTTCTAGTGTGGCGCCCTCATCAGCCCGTGGTTTTTCCCATTTGGAGGGTTTCCACGTATATCTCAAGTGTTTTTACTATTTCTGCATTTATTATACTTGTGGTATCTTTGTAACTAGATAGGGGTATTTTCATCAACTTGACTCTTAACGAAAATTGGGTAAAAGTTAATTAAAATCTATTCACTCCCCCTCTAGATTAATATTACACACCATATTATTTGTTTCACGACCCAACATCAGGCATCACACCCTCTACGGCGGACACTCCACTGGAGTAAAAAGTCGATAGGGAATTCTCAGATGGAACCTCTAAATGCATGGGATGGGGATTCTTACCTCGGCTGCGGCAGTAAGCCCTCTATTCCTTCATCTGAGTCCGGAGAGATTCTAAGGACCGATCCACATGATATTTGATTGACAGCTCCTAATTAACTCGGGCATTCTCAGTCGCTCTGTTCTTGACTTTGAAGAACTCGCCAGCTGAAACTAGCCCTTGCTTAAACTCCCGAAGGAGAAGGGCGTCATAGGCAGGGGATATTTTAAAACGATCCACCCCTTGGACTTCAAGTTTCAGCCTGGCTTCTCGGGACAAGGATTCAACTGTTAGAGCCTAGCGTTCCAAATCTTCGATTTTCTGCTCATACGCCGATTAGGACTGCTCCGTTTCCTGCTCGGCTTTAAGCATGGATTCTTGGGCAGAGGACAACAAATCTTGAAGTGATGCTGCAATTTCCTCTGCCTAATAAGCTTTCTCCTCAACTTCAACCTGCTTCGCCAAGCAATGGTCGGTAAAAACTTGGGCAGAACCAACCTCTTGTTGATAAGCCGTTTCGACCCGAGCATGTTGATCCTCACTTTCCTTCAGCTGAGCTTCGAGACGCTTTATTCTATCGGCTTGATGTTGATGCGTTTGAACCAGCTCAGTGAACTCGGCCACCATCTACAAAAAAGGTTTAATTAAAAATCTGAAAATCGGGCAAACAAGCAAAACAATTAAAAGGTTGACTTACATAAGATGCACCGTTGAAATTTTTTTGAAGACGGTCAGTCAGAGAGCCATCTCGGAAACAGATCCAACGGTCATCTTCGATGAAAGCCCGACCAGATGACATCTTCCGCAGTATATCCTGGAGAGAAGGATGTTAAGGAACCTCCGAGGGTTCAGCCCCTAGATCTTCAAACTCGGAGGGAGGGGAACCCCTGTTCGGCTCCGAATCCTCCACATCCGTCGATGCTCCAACATCAGCACTCGGGTAGGTCTCAGCCACAATATCTTCATCGCCGGAGTCGATGAAAGTGACCACCCGAGCAACCTTGAGAGGATGACTTGGAGAGCTGATTGCCTTCCGTTTCTCACTCAGAGAACGGTGGAAACTAAGATCAGTTGCGGGATCCTCCAGAGTATCATCCATGAAGGCTTTAAAAAATTCAGGACCCATGGGCAACTGTCCCAAAGAGGTATTTCCTCCATCACCGGCGTCATTCTGCTCAGTAGGCTCATCACCGAGACCTTCACTTTGCCCTTGCCGGTCGACAGGCAGCTGAGTATCGGTCGGGCCACTTGGACCACTAGTTTCCACAGCTGTTGGTTGAAAAACGTCCTCAGGGACATCTTCAGGAAATTGTTCTTCAACCGCATCTGTCTCCTCATCGGACTCAGGTGGGGCGATGCCTTCATTGCCTTGACGAGAAGCTTCTTTCCGCCTGAATAATTGACTTTACTTGGCGAGCATGAAGATCGCAGACGAAGTCCGTATCAAACACTTAAGAAGGAAAAAAGAACCGCGTCAGAATGCAAAACAAAAAATTTATAATGAAAGGAAAAGGTTACAAAAATCGCTTACATCGCCTACGTTGGCCCAAAATCTTTTCGAAGAAGCCGGACTCAATCATCTTCGACTCAACAAAGAGATAAGTCTTGCTCATCTTCTCCAAAGTGCGAACCGCTGCCCGAGCAATTCTGGTCAGCTTCGCATCACTGTACTCGATTTTCTTCTTGTTCCAAATCTTGGGGGAATAGAAGAAACTGGGGACCTTCAACACCGTCCGAGTATCCCCAGCTGAAAACAGTGACATCTAGCCCGAGACTCCCTCCGGTGAAAAACCAACTGTTCTTCCAAAACTTATTGGACAACCCCCGTATAAAACCCCTCTTTTTAGGGTCGTCGGAGATATCAGCTTCCCGGCTCACTTTTGTCCCCTTAGGGACCCAGCAATCTGGCGAATTAGACATGAGGAAGTAAGTCCCTGACTTGCCCAATTGCCTCAGCGAAAAGAAGTGTCTGATTTCATTCGGGGATGGCGGCGATAAGTTCATCTGGCTAAACATACACCACGAGCACATCAAAACTTTATAGCTATTTGGGGCCAGCTGAGCCGGAGCAATCCCTTCTTCAGCTAAAAACTAAGCAATGAATGGCTGGAGGGGAAGAGTTACGCCGCAGCAGAGCATGGATCCGTAGATCGCCACCATACCCAGGGGGAGGGTTCCATGCAGCTCTATCACCAGCTAGAATCAGAGTGACTTGAATTAGGCAAATCAAATCGGGAGCGATACTTCATTATCTCATCTGACCCGACCACATTCGGCTCGGTGTCAAACCCACTCGGACGTTCAGCAGGAAAAGTAAGACGAGACACCCTGAACACCTATTCAACATCGTTCTCGTTGACAGTCTGCTCCCTGATCGGAATATTGCCCGAGTTGTGTTTGCGGACTGCACTTCTACTTTGATGTTTTCCCATCCTTCGAAGAGGTACCCTGTGGTCAGAAATATCAGAATTAGAGCTAGATGAAGAACTCGATACATGGCTAAAAGTGACGTCAGGGTGAAGTCCCGAAACATCAACTTCTAGAAATGGAGGTTCATCTACTGGGATTTCCCCCATTAATTTTCTAATACAAGAAACTAACATGAAATCCCCACGCTCTAATGCATCAAGAGCAACATTAAAAAGACGATGACGGGAAGATGGCTCCATTACAAACTAACCTTGAATAAAGTCTGGTGCAAGATCTTCAATGAAAAGTCACGACCTTCTGCGTAAGGAAATCTGGGTTCAAGAAATTTTTCTGCTGAAAAATCTGGGTTTAAGAAATTCCTTCTGCTGAGTGAAAAATTTAAAGAAATAATAGCACGAAACCCTAGGATCACAAGGCGGGAAAAAACAATGATGAGGATTGATGACGTAGGCGGCGCACAGGGAAACGAGTAAGTCGTTTCTCATAAATGATATCGAAAAACGAATAGGCAAAAGACACGTGTCAAAAAGAGAACAAGCTTTCGCCGTCAGAACTCCAAAACGTCGTCATCATCAAAGATCTCACGTGAGGAGACAAATCAAATTTGCAGGGTCACCATTAAGACACGTCATTATGACATGATAATACTCGGGTACTGAAAAGATATTGAAAACTAATTAAAATACTTTTGCCCGAAGAAACCTTGTTCAACAAAAATATTTTAAGGGGGTATTGTCATATGTGAATTTTATCAGATTTACACGTCATCAAAAGAGGGTAAATTGCCAGGTGGACATCCGAATAAGCATTCAGAAAAAATCCTACATCACCAAAGAAAAGAACCCGAGTAAGAAGATATTGAACAAAACCGACTCAGGATCAGCTAACGACACTCGGGACTGGTTAAATGACGCTTCTACTCGGGATCAAATGATGTTACTCGGGATCAGCGGGTATTATTCTTACTCGGGATAAATATGAAGAAAATCAAATAAGAAGCCTAGCGCTTAGTTCACACGGATTAGGTCATTAATCACACGAAGATATCCATATCAAGAAGGAATCTCAATGAGAATAGAATTTTAAACAGAAAAAGTTCCCAATCAGGCAGTAACTTTACTTCTTCAAAAAGACTGCTCTTATAAGGAAATAAGTCCTAATTGGACTACATTACAAGAGTCTCATTCACTCTCAATACAAGATTCCAAAATAGGAAATGAGACAATCAGCCTCAAGCAAGTATATAACTGTAATTAAATACAAAGATTGATGACTTTTACAAAGCAGATTAGGGATCTATAAACATAAATAGACCCATAATCTCGCCATACAACATATATACAGAAATCATAGAAAAATATCCAGATATATTCAGAGAGAAAAAGAGAGATCGAGGGCTGTAATTACTTTCTTCATAGTGGATTTTGGCTTGGTTGATCATACAACTACCCGTGGACGTTTCTCCGATCATCGGAGTTTTACCACGTAAAACTTACGTCATATTACTTCCTTTTTCTCTTCTCTTTGATTTTACAGCTGAAATCCAGTCCGACACAACCATTTTGATGCCCTTGGACATATAGACAATGTGCTGAACCGTGTCCTTGTAGAATTTGCAGATGAAGAGCGGCGTCGGTTCATGGCGTCATGTTTCGGGCATTTCTTGACGATGCATCGGGAGATGAAGTTTTTGGGTGGTATTATCCATCGGTTGCTTTTGAGGGAGCTGCATCATAACGGCCCAACAAATGAGATGCAGTTCATGTTAGGGAACCAGTCGGTGAGGTTTTCGAAGTCGAAATTTTGCCTGATCAACGGATTACGGTTTGGAGTGTTACCAGACATGACTAAGTATGCAGCAGTGGAGAATGGCATACATCAGCGGTACTTTCCTGAAGCCGATGAGTCTTGTTGGAGGAGTTTTGGGGTGTTGTCACTGTCGCAGTGTTCAGAGAGGCATACGATGTTGTCAAGCTCTTCCTCATATATATGCTGAACTGGATACTGATGGGGGTGGATGAGAGATTCAAGATTCCAGTTTGGCAGTTTCTACTGGTTGAGGATCTCGATGCATTTGACGAGTTTCCGTGGGGTGACCACGTGTACAGGCATTCTATTTACTCATTCAAGCATGCGCTAGACGGGCGACGAGATGGGTTCGAGCGACGCCAGTAGGAAAAGGCCACTGATGTCCACACGGTGGAGACCTACAACATATACGGTCTATCTCATGCTCTAATGGTAAGAACTTCGAATTACAAGTTGTACTTTATTGGTGTTGTCCTCAATGTTATGGTTAGTTATCGTACTTATCTTTGATGCAGGTTTTTGCTTTCGAGGTGATCCCTGATTTGGCCAAAGAGTTCGGTGCCCGGAGGGTCACAGATCTGACTCCCTGTATTTTGAAGTGGGAGTTGACCAAACAACCGAGAGGAAAGAAACTGACAAAGATTTTCAAAGCCAGGGTATGTATTTAATTTGTTAATGTTTTTATTAGTTAGTATTTGTACAATTACATTGTTCTGACTAATATTTCAGATGTTTGCGAGTAAGTAATTGGTGCCCACACCAGTTGAGATACAGGCACCGTACTATGCCGGGCTAAACGAGGGTGGGAACCTGTATGTAGAAGAGGACAGGGATGATATGCCGCTTTCAATCCCTGATCAGACTACCTTTGGCGGGAACAGTGGTACAGAGGGTGGGGGTTTAACAGACAGGACCAGTGACAGTGAGGGATCTGAGCCTGCTGCTGGGGGTTTAAGGCCCAGTGATAGTGAGGGATATGAGATAGACCCTCAACGAGAAAGGCATAGGCATAAGCGGGTTCGGTTTACCACCCCCGGACATGGTACATTTACAGGAGATTTCCGTGGGGGCATTGGACGTGATGGAGAGGTAAGTTGGAAACAAAGTTTAGTGTTGAAACAAATATTATGGTGTGTAATATTAATCTAGAGAGGGGAGGGGGGGGGGGGGGTGAATAGATTTTAAATATTTTTTATCCAATTTTTGTTAAAGGTCAAGTTGACGAAATGCCCCTATCTAGTCACAATAAATACCACAAGTGTAATAAATGCAAAAATAGTAAAGACACTTGGGATATACGTGGAAACCCTCCAAATGGGAAAAACCATGGGCTGATAAGTGCGCCACACTAGAACCTCAAATCCACTAATGGCAAAGGAATTACAACCTAATCCCGGTTTAATCCACCACCACTACCTAATCCCGGTATAAGTGAACCTAGTCCATCTTGCTTGCGATTTAAGCTACCTACTCCCGGAAGCAACACAAGTCTTACTTCTCAATGAAGAGATAAAATGTCCTAAGTGAATATATGATGATATTCAATGAACAAACAAGGCTAGGAAACCCTATATGCTTATCTAGGATAATGAGATGACAATTAATGCAATCTTAGATATCAAGTGCTAAATGACATGTTATAGAAGCTTAGCAAAACATAGATCAAACAATCCTATGAAGCTATCACAATACAACACTTAATCATGGCATCACAACAATCTCTAATTTGTATCTAGAAAATGTTCTAAGAGCATACAAATAATTAAAGAGAAGGCTTAGCAAGTAAAACACTTAACTTGTAAGAAGATAGTGAAGAACTTACCAAACAAGATGTGATGAAGCAAACCTATCCATTGATGCACTCTAAATGAACTTAGAAGATGCAAGATGATGTTTTTATGCACACAGGAATGCTTTGAGTGATTAAAAATGAGTTCTTGGAAGAGTTTTTCCTTTGAAATGTGTTATAAGGAAAATATATGATGTTCTAAACTCTTACACGACCTTAAACCAAAGATTTATATATATATATATATATATATATATATGTGAGATCCAAACAAAGTGAGGTCGTTTTGAAAAAACGTTCCAGCTTCCTCTGTGTGCGCTGGTGACGTTCACTGGTAGAGTAGCGCACCACCAGCGTACAACCTAATTTTACAATAGGCGCTGGACGAGTGGCGCTGGACGAGTGGCGCAGGCCAGTGGCGCAACACATGCGACAATCCACTGGAATGTTACGTTGGTGGGGCTACGCTAGTCGAGTAGCGTATCACCAGCGCACTACCCATTTTTTCAACTATGCGCGGGTGCAATGGCGCAGCTTAGTGGGGCATGAATAGAGGCGTTCCACTGGAATGTTACGCTGGTGAGGTACGCTGGTCGAGTAGCGCACCACCAGCGCACAACCTGATTTTTCAACACTCAAACACACATTTTCAACAAGTTCAAGAGTGATGAAAGTGCATCCTATTCTAATGCCTAGCATGACATAAAACTCTAATTACAAGATGCAAATAAATCAACAAGAGTAATTTAAATCAAAATGCACACAAGTATAAACACTCAACATATATGAATAAGAGTTATGCATGAATATGTGAGTGTGTCCAACTATCTTTTCAAAGCAAGTAACCACAAGAATTTTACCTTCGGTGTTTCTCCTCTTGAGGTCTTGAGAGCCTAAGCTACCTTTACATAAACCCCATAAATGTGTTTTGTTCACGAAATGAGCCAATCAACAAATGAGAACTTTACAACCTCCCCCTTTGGCTATTTTGTGACAAAACCACCACTCACATTGATCCTCACAAAACTAAATAAAATACCGGGAAGATATTCTACATTACAAAGAGATAAACATAAAAAAAAACTTCAGATCTTCAATCTCTTGTAGAACTATCAACCCTACACATAAAGCAAGCATAAATACACTTTCCAAACCAAGTGCATGTGAGATGATCAAGTGAATATAAAACAAAAGCAATTGCATTCAAGAATATTAGTATGACATCGTGTAATGCTCATGCAATGCTCCCCTTCAAAGGGTTACTCCCCCTAAATGTAACTCCCCAAAACCAAGCACTACTCCCCTTAAAGCCAACACATGCTACCACATGCTACTCCCCTAACATCATAATGCTAGGTCAATGCTACTCCCCATTTTTGTTATGATATAGGCAAAGGAGAAGTCCCCAACCGAGTCACTCAAGGCAAAGAAAGAAATGAGCATACAAGATTGTTGCAAAATTATATAAGCCACATTTATGCAACTCTATTAATAGGAGAGAAACAAGGAGATTTATTTGAAGAAAACGTGTGAATCAAAAATGCTTTGCATACAAGACATGTTGCATTCAAGTCCAAAAACAATGGTATTTGGCAAAGCAAATGACAAAGGTTTCCAATATGATTCAAACCAATTTCACCATTTGTCATGAGAGAAGCAAGGATATAGAGATTTTGTAGAAATCAAGATTTAATGGCAATATATCCAACTTTATAAGCTAAACATGGCATGAGCAACTTTGCACTCTATTTGATTTTTCCGGTAGGATACCCATATGATAGTAGGAGGATACCCGTATGATAGTAGCCATGTTCAACTAATAAAGAAAGAGAGACAATGATGCAACATTTTAGTCTCACTAGTTTCTTTTCACACAATATTTTGCATTCAACAATTGCAATCAACAATTCATGCTTTATCGTTTTTCATTAGCATGTCATTAAAGAATCATCATGTTATGGAGATAATTATAGGTCATTTAATATGTACTTCCTATGTAGATCTCCTAGTCCAAAAATGCATGTTTGAACATAAATATGACATGGATTGTAATCAAAGCAAAGTTCACACTTATTGAAGAAAATACAATATACTATAGTAAGTGCAACCAAGTTACTCAAGCAATCAATAAAGGAGCATAAACATTTAAAAAAAATGGATGCAACAAGTATACAATAACTCTCTTTGCTTGAGTTCCCCTTATGGGGTCAAAGACCACAACACATCATTCCATTAAACAAATCCCAATAGATCTACTACGAGTCTTGAATCGAGTAGCATCTTAATGTTTAGTAAATAGATCCGCCAGTTGATCATTAGTACCTACATACTTAAGTACTATGCATTTGTTCTTAACTAGTTCTCTAATGAAATGATGACGAATGTCAATATGCTTAGTTCTAGAATGTTGAACCGGATTCTTGGAAATATTAATTGCACTCATGTTACCACAAAAGAGAGTAAGAGTACCTTGATTGAATCCGTAGTCGACTAGCATTTGCTTCATACAAAGGAGTTGTGTGCATCCACTCCCAGCAGCTATGTATTCGGCCTCAGCCGTGGACCAGGAAATTGAATTTTTCTTCTTGCAAAACCAAGATACAAGGTTGTTTCCAAGGAAAAAGCAACCGCCCGATGTACTTTTCCTATCATCACAATTTCCTGCCCAATCTGCATCACTAAAGCCTACAAGACTAGCATTAGTGTCAAAAGAGTACCAAATTCCATAGTTAGATGTCCCATTCACATAAAGAATGATTCTCTTAATGGAAGAGAGATGAGACTCATTAGGATCCGATTGGTACCTAGCACACACACCCACACTAAAAGAGATATCGGGTCTACTTGCGGTCAAATAGAGCAAGCTACCAATCATGCCACGATATAAAGTTTGGTCCACACTTTAAGTTGTACTCATGGGTGTATCACAATGTTTGGCACTTTCAAGGCCAAATTTCTTCACTAGGTTTTTGGCATACTTAGCTTGAGATATGAAAATCCCATCATCCATTTGCTTAATTTGTAAACCTAGAAAGTATGTTAACTCACCAACAAGGCTCATCTCAAACTTATGAGACATGACATCAACAAATTGTTGGACTTTGGTGTCATTTGTGGAGCCAAAGACTATATCATCCATATAGATTTGAGCTATAAAAAGCTCATCTTTGTCTTTCTTGATGAATAGGTCTTGTCAACACTACCCCTAGTGTAGCCATTGTCTATGAGATATTGGGTGAGATGCTCATACCAAGCCTTTGGTGCTTGTTTCAATATAAAGCTTTCTTGAGATGATAGACATGATTACGGTGGTGAGGATCTACAAACCCTTTGGGTTGATCAACAAACAATTCCTCTTGCAAGAAACCATTGAGGAAGACACTCTTAATATCCGTTTGATATAATTTGAACTTGTGCAAATAAGAAATGGATAAAAGAAGCCTAATGGACTCAATCCTAGCAACGGGAGCAAATGTCTCTTCAAAGTCAATACTTTCAATTTGAGAGTACCCTTGTGCTACAAGCCTAGCCTTGTTTCGCACAATGTTGCCATCCTCATCGGATTAGTTCCTATATACCCACTTGGTGCCTATCACATTGGTGTAACAAGTGTAGCTAATTAGATTAGCCATTTGATGCCTAGTCCTAACACCCTCACTAACCTCTCCAATGATGTCATCTTTGTCATGGAGTTTCCTAACCCATGGAGCAGGTTCTTTTGAGTTCAAGAGAGGAATTCTATCAATAGGTTGTGTTATGTCATCATCAAGGTTAGTCTTTTCAACATTAGAAACATCAACAACCTTCTCCAAAGGGGAGTCATCAACTAGATCTACCTCCCCCTCATGGTCATTAGATTTGAGCCTAGTATCATCAATGACAACATTAGATGATTCCATTACGGTCTTAGTTCTTAAATTGAAAACTCTATAGGCTCTACTATTCAAGGCATAGCCAATGAAGATAACTCATCACTCTTAGCATCAAATTTGCCAAGTTGATCATGATCATTCAAAATGTAGCAGTTGCTTCCGAAGGTGTGGAAATAGCTAACATTTGGCTTTCTACCTTTACATAACTCATAGAAGGTTTGCCTAGTGTGGGGCCTTAGAAAGACTCTATTTCCTATGTAGCATGCCGTATTGACGGCTTCAGCCCAAAGATTCATATGGACATTGTTGCTAAGCAACATTACATGGGCCATTTCTTGAAGAACCCTATTTTTCCTCTCAACAACTCCATTTTGTTGAGGTGTCCTAGGAGCCGAAAACTCATGAGAGATGCCTAGACTATTACAATAGTTTTCAAAATGGGCATTCTCAAATTCCTTCCCCTGATCACTTCTAATCCTTTTAATTCTTTTAATCATGGAGTTCATTTCATTTTGAATTTTGGAACAAAGCATTTTAAACTTATCAAAGGTTTCAGATTTTTCTCTAAGAAAATAAGTCCATGTGTACCTAGAGAAGTCATTTACACACACAAAAATGTATCTCTTTCTACCTAAACTCTCGGTTTGCATAGGACCCATAAGATCCATGTGGAGAAGCTCTAGAGGTTCCTTGGTGGATAAATACTTGCCTTTTTTGTGCATACATTTGGTTTGCTTCTATTGTTGGCAAGGTCCATAAACACCATTAACCTTTTTCCCAAGCTTGTGAAGACCTCGCACAACATTGAACTTATCTAAGATTAGTAAATCCCTAAAGTTCAAGTGACCAAGTCTTTCGTGCCATAACTCAATTTGTTCATCATTGGACACATTGCAAGAGACACCTCTAGCCTCAAGACAATAGCAATTGTCACTAGATCTCATACCTTTTAACAAGGTTTGTCCATTTGACAATAGGATAAAACAATCATTTTTCCTAAGCAAGACGAAAAGTTCTTCATCACTAAGATGTGAAATGCTTATCAAATTTGCTTTTAGACCATCAATATATAAAACATTGGACAAGGAGGGTAATCCGGGAATGGAAATGGTTCCCTTTCCTTTAACCTTCTTTTTGGATCCATCACCAAAGGTGACATTTCCTCCCTCCTCTATCACAAGAGTCACAAAGAAACTCTTATTTTCAGTCATGTGCCTAGAGCACCCACTATCCAAATACCAAAAATCACGAGAATGAGCATTCAAGGCAATTTGTGCAACATGACAAAAGTGTTCATCCTTTCTAATCCACCTAGGTGCAATATTTTTCATCCTAGTGGTCAATGGTACATGGGCTCTAAGTGTCCTAGGATCATGCAAAGTTGTTCCATTTTTCCTAGTGACATACATCATGGCTTTAGTATTTTTCTTCTCTATCATGCTTTCAATTCTACACAATTTAATATACCTAAAGCAATTTGGTCTAATGTGACCATCAATACCACAAAAATGACATGTAGGAATGAAGTTAGGAATCATACCATAACCTTAAGGATGCATTGGAACCTTCCCATGTCTTTGTGGTTGTCTTGATTGTTGTTGATGAGCTTTCCTTCTTTGTTGTTGAGCAAGACTTGATTGCTTCCTTGGTTGAGCTTGCATGATAGGTATCTTCCCTTTATGAGCTTTTGGTTGAGGCTAGATAGCTTGAGGAGCCCTTGTAGGATGGGCTTGAGGTAGGCTTTTTGGTGCCACCTTCACTTGAGCACTACTTGAACACTCTCCTAGGTCAAGTTTCTTCCTAGGTGATTAATGAGAAGAAGACCCATTGAAGTTCATGCTTCTTACAAAAATGGTCTTGCATGGAGTGGATGACACATTGTCATCTTCAAAACAAAGCCTCTTCTTGTCACTTGGCCTGTTTCAAACATCTAGCATGTGGTCAAGTTTTTTGGTGCTAGAGTTCATCTTGGCCAACAACTCTCTAGCATCTTCAAGCACTTTCTTCAATCCTTCTTCACTCCTCTTAGATCTCACCAATTCTTCATTTAGTTGGTCAACTTGAGTTGAGAGGTCTAGGTTTTCTTCTTTTAATCTCATGATTTCATTCTTGTTCTTTATGAAATTCCCTTTATCTTTGTAGTGAAATATACCTAGAGGAGGGGGGGGGGGGGTTGAATAGGTATATGCTCCAATTTTTATCTTCTTTTTAAAACAATGCAATTCTAAATGCTTAATGAAAATTGCAAACAAAGACACACGATATTTACGTGGTAAAACCTCCAAAGAGGAAACATCCACGGGTTGATTCCACAACCACCGGTAAAAGAAAATCCACTATTTCAAATAGAGTTACACACTCAAGCAATCACACATGCTCTACAAGCTTTCACTCTCACTCTATCTTGAACCTAGTGATCTACTAAGCCGACTTCCTATCCAAGACCCCTTGTCTCTAGGAAGATTTCTTGCTCACCTATCCGGATCCTCCCGACCTTAGGCAAGATTTCTTGCTTGACTATCCAAGGCTTCACACCTCTAGCCAAGACTTCCTTGCTTGACAATCCGAGGCTTCACACCTCTTGCCAAGACTTCCTTGCTTAACAATCCGAGGTTTCACACCTCTTGTCGAGACTTTCACTTGCTTAGCTATCCAAGTCCTCCCGACTCTAGCTAAGACTTACAAATGCTCAAATCAAAGAATCACTCTAAGATATGAGACTTTCTACCTCTTCACAAGACATATAAGTGATAATGAATGCAAAACGCAAACAAGCACTCAACATAGAAAATGATGATCAACAAATTCTATGGACATACAACTAGATGACTAGATTATGCTTCCAAAGATCAATCACAAATGCATCTAGACAACTTAAGCATGTTATCAACTAAGAACCAAATCAATGAAATGAATATACTAATTGATGTAGAGCTAGTTCTTAGAAAATGAAATTAAATCTAGAAATAGTCAATCAAGCATAAGAACAAAAGATTTCTAGAAACAATTTCATGTTTATCAAGTTTAGCACAAATCATTCAATATATCACAAATCTAGCTAAACTTGAAAATCAAATCAACAAACCACAAAAAGATATCAAAATCATCCTAGTCATGCTTCTTAATCAAATAACATCAATCAATAAGAAGATCTAAGAAGAAAACTAAGAAGAAGATGATTTTACCAACAAGGATGCAATTACGAACTGAAGATCAGATCACAACGAAAGATGTAGACATAAATTGGTTCTAAAAATTCTTGGAGTTTGTAGAACTCTTCAAGACACTCGAAATCGGTTTTTGAATCAAGTGATTCGGAGTAGAAATGAAGAAGTTATCACAAAAACAAAAATCAAAATGTTGAGAGAAAAATTATGCAATTGTTCTTCAATTTCTCAACTTGTTCTAATATTTTAAAATGAGAGGGAATGAGAGGTTTTAAAGAGTGAAAAGACCAAATGACCTTTTTACCCCCCTTCCTTAGTGTCTCCTCGAGATGGCGTGTGGGCATCTCGGGGCAGAACACACTTGGGCTCGAGATGGCCACTCGCCATCTCGGGTTGGTGCATGTTGATGGCTTAAGCCATCGCACCTCACCCCTTGCGCTCTCCTCGCGTTCTTCGACCGTTCTTTGGCCTCCAAACTCTGAATTTGAATCCGTTTAAAGATTACAAACCAGGACTACCTCACGGACATGGAAATATAAGATACTCAATCCAGAAAATAATAACTTGACTCGATATAGAAATACGAATACAATGTATGCAACAAGAGTTGAAAGTGTAGTATCTTTTGACTTAGAACTTGAAATCAATAGTATGAGTAACCGAAATGACCGGAACTCAATCATGAACGATATAAGACTAAAATCAAGTTCATGATCCATGTTATACAAATATATAAACAAAAAACATATTTCACACAAGAATGCAAACTACATAGAGATGGTCTCCAATCATGCATTTTCCAAAACATGCTACTTTCATACCAATGCATGAGCATTCAACTTCAAGTGTGTGAACGTGTTATACCAAATGATGCGCTATGATGCAGGGACACAAATGTATGAATTGTGTGTGTGTGCATATTTAAAGATGCATAACTAAGCAGGGACACATATGAATGAATTGTGTGTGTGTGCGCCTACGTCTTGCAAGAGGAAGAAAGATCTCGATACCTTAGCATCCAAGAATAGTACCAATCCTCTTGAAGACGAACTTTGCATCATGAGAAGTTGCTTTTCTTCCTTGAATCTCTTATCATCACGAACCACTTAAGCAACTAAGCAATACAAAGAAATGAAGTTTTGTTATGGAATCAAGCCAACACAAATCTAGGACCTAACAATCTCCCTTAGGACCTAACAATCTCCCCATTTGGCTATTCCATGACAAAACCTCTACCTCAGCATACAATGATCTCTCATAACCAATGTTGATTGCATTCTCACATCCTCACATTACAAAGAGATATTCCTAGACTAAAATGTCTTCATGAGTCTTCAAGAATATCTTCACACATTCAACACACCTGTGGGACAAGAACAACCAAAAGAAATCTTCTACAAAGAAGATAAGTGAGTTAAACAAACAATATACAAATACCAAACAAAAGATCCCTTAACACTTCTTATCTTATGCAGACACAAAAATTTCTCCCCCTTAAGCCAAAATTTCTCCCCCTTCATGGATTGTCTCCCCTTTATATCAAAAGCAAGTAACATGGTGAGGAAACACTTTCTCCCCCTTTTTGACAAGGAATATACAAAAACATAGTACACAACCTAGAGAGATAAATGTCAATTGAAAATGTCTACATGGGTATAAGGGAAGCACAATGAAATGATGAGATAGCGAGCAAACAAGTTGTATAGAGAACTATGATTAGCAAACTAAGCTCCCCCTTAACATATGCTCCACATATTAATAAGCAAGGTAACTTGTTCACAAGGAACTCACACAATCACACATTTCAAGCAATAAAAGATAGTAAATCATTATTTTTCAACATTAAACAAGAGAATCATAGATTTTCATTATTCTTTCAAAAATAATCCCTCATTGCTAATGAATCAAGCACATTAAACATAAATGTGTGTGTGAAAAATGCTTCAAGCATATATAAAAGGAGTCATTGTGATATTAACATGCAAACTATTTCAACACCTATCCATCTAAAGCTTTTCCAATCAAGGTCAAACCGATTATTATCCGGATTTTTGCTTTAAAGAGAATAGATTTTAACATATGAGCATGTGTGTGCATGTGGCTCGTCATTCCATTTCTGTTTTTCAATCCGAGCAATCATAATTTTCAACTATACTCCATTTGAAGCCTTCCTCCATTTCTTTTTAGGCTTTGTATCAATTTTTTTTAATTGATTCTTTTTCAACACTTTTTTGATTTTTCTAACATAAACATATACTCTTCATGATGGCTTTCACTCATCACAATGGTGTAGCCCTTTCCTACATTGGGCGACTTCACAACCAAGGTGTGTAGCCCTTTTCATGAAGGTGCTCGTTGAATTCTATATAGATGCCGAAGCAAAATGGATACTAACCATAGGTCATCTATCATATACTAGACAATGAACTTCAAAATGCATCCATAATTTACATGCTTTCAAACTCAATTACTCAAACTTAAACATATAATAGAAGCATTTGTGCACTTTTTTTTCAATTTTTTTTTACAAAGACTTAAGTGCATGATCTAGAAGCAATAAAAGCTATTTTATCAAGATCATTACTTCTCACATGAGCAGCTCTCAAAGAAATAGATATACAATATAGTTTTTGCTTATCAAGCCACTCATAATCACACACAAGCATTAATCAACACAAATCATGCCAATGGATCTTCTAAGAGATACAAATCTCTCTTTGTCCAAGGGCTTTGTGAACAAGTCCGCAAGTTGATTCTTAGTAGGCATATGTTCAAGAGTTACTATTGAATGTTCATCAAGTTCTCTAATGAAATGATGCCTAATGTCTATATGTTTTGTGCGTGAGTGTTGAACCAGATTTTTAGAGATGTTAATGGCACTCATATTATCACAATAGAGAGTCATTTTACCTTGATTTATCTCATAATCCTTAAGAATTTGTCTCATCCATAGAAGTTGTGTGCAAGCACTTCCGGCTGCAATGTACTCGGCTTCGGATGATGAAAGAGAGACGAAATTTTGTTTCTTGCTTAGCCAAGCAATCAAATTATTCCCCAATTAAAAGCAACCGCCCGATGTGCTTTTACGATCATCAATGTTTCCCACCCAATCCGCATCACAATAGCCAACAAGAATATCATTTGTATCAAAGGAATAGAATAAACCAAGATTATGTGTTCCTTTTATATACCTAATGATTCTTTTAACGGCTTTCAAGTGAGATTCTTTTGGATTAGCTTGAAACCTAGCACATAAACCTACACTAAAACAAATATCCGGCCTACTTGCCGTTAGGTAGAGAAGGATACCTATCATGCTCCTATAGAGACTTTGATCAACATTTTTTCCATTTTCATCTTTGTCAAGTTTTAATGTTGTACTCATAGGTGTTTCAAATTCTTTTCCACTTTCAAGGCCAAATTTCTTAACAAGATTTCTAGCATACTTAGATTGTGACAACATGATACCATTGCTAGATTGTTTCACTTGCATGCCTAGAAAGTAATTGAGTTCACCTACCATACTCATTTCAAATTCTCTTGACATCACATTCACAAAATCATCAACCTTGGTTTTACTTGTAGACCCAAACACTATATCATCAACATATATTTGTGCAACAAAAATGTCATTGTTATAATGCTTGACAAATAATGTTCTATCAATACCACCTCTCCTATATTGGTTGTCAATAAGATATTGAGTCAACCTATCATACCAAGCTCTAGGAGCTTGCTTAAGGCCATAAAGAGCCTTTTTCAACTTAAACACATGATTAGGAGAGTGTGGGTCTACAAAACCCTTAGGTTGTTCAACATACACTTCTTCTTGAAGGTATCCATTGAGAAAAGCACTTTTGACATCCATTTGAAACAATTTGAATTTCTTAAGACATGCAATGGACAACAAAAGCCTAATAGACTCAAGACGTGCAACGGGTGCAAAAGTCTCATCAAAGTCTACACCCTCAACTTGAGTGTATCCTTGAGCCACTAGTCTAGCTTTATTTCTCACTATCTTGCCACATTCATCGGTCTTATTCCTAAACACCCATTTTGTACCAATCACATTGATATCTTTTGGTCTAGGAACTAAGGACTATACTTCATTCCTCTCAAATTGATTTAATTCTTCTTGCATGGCATTAACCCAATATTCATCAATAATTGCTTCATTAATATTTTTGGGCTCAATTTGAGAAGTGTAGCAAGCATATGAAATTTGGTTAGCTAGTTGCCGTCTAGTTCTAACCCCTTCATTCAAATAACCTATAATGTCTTGTTGGTAATGCATGTTTCTAAGTCTAGAATTAGAATTTTCAACATCTTGTTGGTCATCATTTAAACCATTTTCTAAATCTTGACTTTCTTCTCTAGCAACACTACCATTATCATCATTATGACTAGATTCACTTTCATCACAACTAGTCACATCAATAGGTGTTTTAGTGTCATTCAACAAATGTTCTTTAGGTTTATTGATGCCATGATTATCACACAAATCAAGTATGCTAAGATCATCTATTTTCACATTACTAGATTCCATAATAGTCTTAGTTTTCAAGTTGAACACTCTATATGCACGTCTATTATTAGCATGCCTAAGAAAGAGGCCAATATAACTTTTAGCATCAAACTTTCCTAAGTGATCTTTATCATTCAAAATAAAACACTTACTCCCAAAAGTGTGGAAGTAACTCACATTGGGCTTCTTGCCCTTCCAAAGTTCATAGGAGGTTTGTTTTGTGCCGGGCCTTCTAAAAACTCTATTAGTGATATATCATGCGGTATTGACCGCTTTGGCCCAAAGATTTCCAGGGACTTTCTTGCTATTGAGCATGACCCTAGCCATCTCTTGCAAGACACGATTCTTCCTCTCAACAATACCATTTTGTTGAGGAGTTCTAAGAGCCGAGAACTCATGTAAAATCCCATAATCATCACAAAACTCACTAAATGTAGCATTTTCAAATTCACTACCATGATCACTCCTAATGCGACATATTTTCTTAATTTCAAGACCTTTTTCATTTTGAACTTGATTACAAAATATCTTAAAGTAACCAAAAGTTTCGGTCTTGTCTCTAAGAAAATATAGCCAAGCAAACCGAGAAAAATCATCAACACATACAAAAATGTATTTCTTGCCATTTATGCTTTCGGTTTGAATTGGTCTCATTAGGTCCATGTGCACAAGTTCTAAGGACTTCTTGGTAGTAAAATTAGTGTTCTTTTTATGAGACACTTTTGTTTGTTTACCTAATTGATAAGATTCACAAACACCATTAAGCTTTTTACCAAGACTAGGAAGACCTCTAACAATGTCATATTTCTCAAGCTTCTTTAAATCTTTATAATTCATGTGGCCCAATCTTTCTGCCATAATTCAAGCTTGTTGCACTCATGTGCCATATTACATGTTAGTGGATCAACCTCTAAACAATAGCAATTGTACGAAGACCTTTTGACTTTCAAAACAATTTTGCCATTTTTATCAATTATCGTGCACACATCCTTGTTAAAGCTAACTTCTTTAAAAATTTCACACAAGTGAGTGATGCTTATTAAATTAGCTTGTAGACCATCTACATACAAGGTGTCACGAAGTTTAGGCAATCCTGGAATACAATTTGTTTCCTTGCCTAGAACTTGCTTTTTGGTGCCATCACCAAATTTAACCATCCACCATCATTCATAACAAGATTCTTAAAGAATTCCTTGTTACCGGTCATATTCCTAGAGCAACCTGTCACGGGGTTAAAGTTTGCGCAGCTAACCCGTACGGCACTTAGACAATTTCTGGGCGAGATTGCTAAGTAAGCCTTGCTTGATCACTCTCAAAGGCTAGAGAGACTAGAGAAGGACTAGAAGAGCTTTGTAGGAAAATAAGGCAAAGTGTATTGCTAAGAGAAAGCTTTACAATGCTTTGAGTATTCTTGGCTTGGATATCTTACAAATGAGAGGGGCTAGCTATTTATAGTGGTTCATCCCCTCCATGAATGTTCTAGACTACTCTAGGAGATTGAGTCTCTAGAATGTTCTACATGTATCTAGTATTCATAACCCTAGATATTTACAAGAGGGTTCTAGAATGTTACTAGAGTCTTCCAAGGTTGACTTTGCTAGATGAGTGAAGAAGACTCTAGAATCTTTCAAGGGCTTGAGCCTAACTTTGGGCTTTGCTTTGGGCTTTGCTTGGGCTCCTTGGATCAGAATTGAGCGGGCCGTGACATCCTCCCCCACTTAAGCTCGCGACGTCCCCGTCGCGCCTTCATCCTTGTATTGTTGGATTTGCTCAGCGAATTGCCAAAGTGTATCCCCTCTTTCCCAACTCGCTTCGCTATCGGGGAGGTTCTTCCATTTCACCAAGTACTCTGTGTAATTTGGGACACCTCTTCTCCGAATCACCCGGTCTGCCAGTATGCACTCCACGGCTTTGTCGAATGCGGTGACTACTGCAGTTGGCGCCCGTTTAGACTCTCCTCTGCTGGGATCTTCCATATCTGCATGGTATGGCTTAAGGAAACTTACATGGAAGACTGGATGGATCTTGAGTCTTGGTGGAAGTTGGACTTGGTAGGAGACCTTGCCTACCCGTTTGATGACAGGAAATGGGCCTTCATATTTTCTCACCAACCCTTTGTGCACTCGGCGTAGTGCCTTGAACTGTTGGGGTAGCAGTTTGATAAGCACCAAGTCTCCTTCATTAAACTCCAAGTGTCTCCTCCTTGTATCCGCCCATTTCTTCATTTTCCGGGCGGCTTTGTCTAGGCATGCTCGCGTGATATCGGCTTCTTCATGCCACTCTCTAGCGAGCTTGTAAGCCGCGGGGCTCTTTCCTCCATAGGTTGAGGCAATGGCTTGGGGGGTCATTGGTTGTTGTCCCATGACTATCTCGAAGGGGCTCTTGCCGGTAGCCTCGCTCCTTTGAAGGTTGAAAGAGAACTGGGCAACATCAAGCAACTTTGCCCAATCTTGTTGATGAGCGCTTACGTAATGTCTCAAGTATAGCTCCAATAGCCCATTGAAGCGTTCAGTTTTCCCATCACTTTGGGGATGGAAGCTAGTTGAGAAGTTTAGGTCTGTCCCCAACATCTTGAAGAGCTCCATCCAGAACCTCCCGGTGAATCGTGGGTCACGATCACTGATTATACTCTGTGGAACTCCCCATAGCTTCACAACATGTTTGAGGAAGAGGCGGGCAGCTTCCTCGGCTGTGCAATCCCTAGGGACAGGTATGAAGGTGGCATATTTGCTGAACCGATCGATTACCACCATGATGCTCCCACACCCTTCGGATTTTGGAAGTGCAGAAATAAAGTCCATAGAGACGCTCTCCCATGGTCTACCAGCTATAGGTAGGGGCTCAAGTAACCCTGCTGGACGTTGTTGTTCGACCTTGTCTTGTTGGCAAACCAAGCAAGTCCGCACATAAGTGTCGACATCATCCCTCATCTGAGGCCAATAGTATGAGTTTTGGAGGAGCGCCAATGTACGAGTCATTCCTGGGTGACCAGCCCACTTGGAATCATGGCACTCCTTAATGATTTCCTTCCGGAGGTTACCCCACTTAGGCACATATACTCGATCTCCAGTAGTGAGGAGGACTCCGTCGTTTAGCCAAAATCGCCTTGTCTTCCCTTCGTTGGCCAGCTTGATCAGACTCCTGGCTAGAGGATCTTGTTGTAGGCCTTCCTTGATGCGGGTGATCAGAGTGCTTCGCGGTTGACTTGCACTCAATGTTGCAAGCTCTGCTTTCCGACTGAGTGCATCGGCCACAACATTGGCCTTACCTGGCTTGTACTCAAGTCGATAGTCGAACTCTGCTAGGAAATCCTGCCATCGTGCTTGCTTAGGGCTAAGCTTCTTTTGTGTCTGGAAGTAGCTTGTTGCAACATTTTCAGTCATTATGACGAAAGTGGCTCCAAGCAAGTAGTGTCGCCAAACTCTAAGGCAGTGAATGATGGCAGTCATCTCCTTTTCTTGGACAGTGTATCGCCGCTCCGTGTCGTTTAACTTGCGGCTTTCAAAGGCAACTGGGCGGCCTTCTTGCATAAGGACACCTCCAATAGCAAAGTCCGAGGCATCTGTATGTACTTCAAATGCCTTGGTGTGGTCAGGGAGGATAAGTACCGGTTCTTCTGAGATAGCCTTCTTCAACTCTTCGAACGCAAGTTGGCACTTGTCAGACCATTGCCATGCCTTATCCTTCTTGAGCATGTCCGTCAATGGGGCGGCTTTGGCTGAATAGCCTTGAATGAATCGCCGATAATAGTTGACTAGCCCCAGGAACGATCTCAACCCCGGCACTTTGGCGGGTGGTTCCCACTCTTGTACTGCCTTCACCTTGGCACCATCCATCATAAGCTTCCCATCCCGTATCCGGTGGCCAAGGAACTCCACCTCTTGTTGGCCAAACGAGCGCTTCTCCAACTTGACATAGAGCTCGTTCTCCCGAAGTACTTGGAAGACTTGCTTGAGGTGTTGGACATGCTCCTCGAGTGTCTGGCTATACACCACAATGTCGTCTAAGTACACTACCACAAACCGGTCTAGGAAAGGATGGAAGAGTTTGTTCATAAGAGTACAGAACGTAGCTGATGCGTTGGTGAGGCCAAATGGCATTACTAGGAATTCGAAAGCACCATATCTTGTCACACATGCCGTCTTGGGTTCATCTCCGACCGTGATGCGCACTTGATAGTATCCTGATCGAAGATCCAGCTTGGAGAAGTAGCATGCCTTGCCTAGCTGGTCAAAGAGATCGGCTATCAAAGGTATCGGGTACTTGTTCTTGATGGTGATCTTCTTCAGGGCACGATAGTCGATGCACATGCGAAGCGTCCCATCTTTCTTTTTCTGAAATAGGATCGGAGCACCATATGGGGCTTTAGAGGGCCGAATGTAGCCCGAGTCGAGTAAGTCTTGGAGTTGCTTACGAAGCTCCTCCAATTCTGGTGATGCCATGCGATAAGGCGCCATGGCGGGAGGCTTGGCACCAGGCTCCAACTCAATCTGATGATCCACCTCTCGCCTAGGTGGGAGTTTTTTCGGAAGCTCTTTTGGCATAACGTCCTTGTATTCTCCAAGAATATCTCTGACTTCGGTCGGCATCGGATCTGGGGAAGTGATTTGGTCTTCTCCATCGTTGAGCTCCCGGAGGGTGGCTAGGAAAATAGGATCCTTCTTCAATCCCCTCTTGAACTGCAGGGCGGACAACGCTTTGGACTCTGCCTTGGCTGTGCGTTCCGCTGGGACCATGCAAGTCTTGCTCCCATCAAGGATGCTGAGGGAGTTCCCGGCTGGGAAGGGGAAGGCGTGCACCTGATCGAAGAATTCCATGCCTAACACCACTTGGAAGTCGTCCATGGGTACGACAGAGAAATCAAGTTTTCCACTCCATGTTCCAAGGCCAACTGGAACAGCCTTGGCAATGCCTGCGATTGGTTTTGCCGGTGAGTTGACAGCCTTAATCGTGCCTCCTCCACAGGTGATATTGAGGCCTAGCTTCTTGGCCTCGTCTATGGAGACAAAGTTATGAGTTGCCCCCGTATCTAGCATTGCACGGACAGCTTTGCCATTGATTGAGGCATTTACGAACATGAGCCCTTTCTTGGTGGAAGTTGACGGGGCACTATTGCTCTTGAGTGCACCAAGCTGTCTGAGTGACCCCATGCCTGTCTCGTATCCTCCGTCTCGGCTTTCTTCGTGTTGAGACATTATGGCATTAAGGGTTTTCCGCTTGGGGCAATCTTTCACCCAATGCGGTCCGTCACAAATGAAACAAGGAGACTTAGGTTTAGGGGCTTCGGACTTACCTTCGTTAGGCCTACGTCTGTCCGAGTTGAAAGACTTTCGTTGTCCCTCATCCTTGCGGCCTTGGTTCCTCTGCCCAAATCTATCTCCCCCACTTTTGCCTTGGGTGGCCTTCTTTTCTTTCGATTGGGTGGAGTAATCGGTGAGTGCTTCAGCTTCGGCAATAGCGATGTTTAGGTCTTGCACGTTTCTCCTTTCTAGCTCCACCCTTGCCCAATCCTTCAGACCATCCATGAAGTAGAAGAGCGAATCTTTCTCAGACATGTCTTCGATTTCAAGAGAAAGGGTAGTGAACTCCTTGACGTAGTCACTAATGCTACCCGTTTGCTTCAATCGACGAAGACGGCCTCGGGCCTCTTTCTCTGCATTTGTGGGACAGAATTGTCTTTTGAGTTCCTTCTTGAACTCTTCCCATGTATTGATGGGGTTGATGCCTTTGCCCATGTCGCCATGCTTACGTCTCCACCATAGCTGAGCGGCATCCCGAAGAAATGTGGGTGCGTTTGCAATCTTGGTAGCATCATCACGAGCACCCTTGGCCTCAAAATATTGTTCAAGACCAAAAAGGAAGTTTTCGACCTCTGTGGCATTGCGAGTACCATGGTATGTTGCCGGCGTGGGCACTTGAATGGCACTCAAGGTGCTAGTACTAGAGGTGGCAGTAAAGCCAACGGTTGGGCTAGTTTTGTGTGTAGCCCATTCAGTGCGAACGTCGGACACTTCCGAGTGTATAGCCCGTAACTCTTGCTCTACAAAGCTACGGATGTTGCGGAACTCACATGTGAGGTCCTCTTTGAGGCTCTTTTGGAACTCGTGGATGGTAGACTTGGTTGCTTGAGTGATTTCGCCATAGTCCGTCTCCACGCAATCAAGACGGTCGACAACGTCGCTCAAGGTAGACTCCATCCCTGATACGGCTTCCTCTAAGCCAACAATCCGATATTCCAAGGCTTCCGTGGATGGACCCTTGGACTTACTCCGCTTGGCATGGGGACGTTGCTCATCACGTCCACGCCCTCGCTCTTCCGCTCTAGCAGCAACTTCGCTGTCGGATGCCATTGCTTCACGACCTAGTTGTGGTTGCTTAACCGGCTCTGATACCAACTGTCACAGGGTTAAAGTTTGCGCAGCTAACCCGTGTGGCACTTAGACGATTTCTGGGCGAGATTGCTAAGTAAGCCTTGCTTGATCACTCTCAAAGGCTAGAGAGACTAGAGAAGGACTAGAAGAGCTTTGTAGGAAAATAAGGCAAAGTGTATTGCTAAGAGAAAGCTTTACAATGCTTTGAGTATTCTTGGCTTGGATATCTTACAAATGAGAGGGGCTAGCTATTTATAGTGGTTCATCCCCTCCATGAATGTTCTAGACTACTCTAGAGATTGAGTCTCTAGAATGTTCTACATGTATCTAGTATTCATAACCCTAGATATTTACAAGAGGGTTCTAGAATGTTACTAGAGTCTTCCAAGGTTGACTTTGCTAGATGAGTGGAGAAGACTCTAGAATCTTTCAAGGGCTTGAGCCTAACTTTGGGCTTTGCTTTGGGCTTTGCTTGGGCTCCTTGGATCAGAATTGAGCGGGCCGTGACAAACCGCTATCTAGGTACCAACAATAGGATGAATTAGCTCTTAAAGCATATTGTGCAACCAAACATTGTGTTGTGTTTTTCTTAACCCAAACTTTCTTGACAAGTTTCTCATTCGTACTTTTATTAACATGCTTTGACTTGTTTTTAGGCACATTGACTCCATTAGTCACATTTTCAAACAAATCAAACAAAACATTATCAACTTTCTTATGCATTGTAGAACGAGGCACAACACAAGATTTAACAAACAAATCATCAACACATTTATTCTCAACATGCTTTTCCAAGGTCTTCTTAGGTCTAATTCTAGATCCATACATGGATGATTGCCTAGGACCATTCAAAGACATATCATGCAAATCATTGGCAATTCTACATTTACGAATGTATTCATAACATCTAGGTCTTATGTGTCCTACCATGTTGCAATAATGACAAATAGGTATGAATTTGAGAAGTTTACCATTTGATTGAGCATTGAACTCATTTTGCCTTCTCACATTTTTACCTCTTTGGCGTGCAACACTAGATGTCTTGCCTTTTGCATTTGATGATGATGTAGCTTGTCTTTGGCATTGTTGAATCTTTTCTTTGATTTTCATTGTTGATGTTGAGGCACCTCCGATAGCATTCATGGCTTTACCGTTAGAGAGTGCACCTACACTTAAATTGCTACAAGCTTTGACAAAAGTAGATTTGTTAGATGAAGGAGTTGATTTTTCATTAACATATCCTAAACCTCTTTTGTCGCTTGAAGGCTTTCCAACCTTAATGAGAGCTTTCACTTTGTTAGAGCTAGATAACATCTTGTTAATCATCTCTTTAGCCTCATTAAGTTTGTCATTAAGCACTTTCTCTTGATTCTCATGCTCAATTAATTTTGCTCTAAGCACATTTTCAATTCTCTTAGCACGATCAAGAGATTCATCTCTTTGCTCAATTTCATGCTTCAAAATAATTAATCTATCATTGCTATCAATCAAGTTTTTCTCAAGATCAAGAATTTTTTCATTTAGATCAATAACACATTTTGAGCTACAATCATGATTTTCTAACTACTTACTGAGAGACTTATTAATCTTAGAGATCTTTTCATTTTCTTGAATAAGATCTTTGATCTTTTGATTATCTAAGTCAATAGACTCACCTTCAACAAAAGAAGCCAAGAATACATTTCTTTAATCATGATGAAACAAATGCAGATAACAAACACTACAAAGAAGATCTATCTAAGTGCGTCTAGACACCGCCTCAGATACCAATTGAAATTCCATTTATCTTTATAATGAAATATACCTAGAGGGGGGGGGGGGGGGGTGAATAGGTATATGCTCCAATTTTTATCTTCTTTTTAAAACAATGCAATTCTAAATGCTTAATGAAAATTGCAAACAAAGACACACGATATTTACGTGGTAAAACCTCCAAAGAGGAAACATCCACGGGTTGATTCCACAACCACCGGTAAAAGAAAATCCACTATTTCAAATAGAGTTACACACTCAAGCAATCACACATGCTCTACAAGCTTTCACTCTCACTCTATCTTGAACCTAGTGATCTACTAAGCCGACTTCCTATCCAAGACCCCTTGTCTCTAGGAAGATTTCTTGCTCACCTATCCGGATCCTCCCAACCTTAGGCAAGACTTCTTGCTTGACTATCCAAGGCTTCACACCTCTAGCCAAGACTTCTTTGCTTGAAAATCCGAGGCTTCACACCTCTTGCCAAGACTTCCTTGCTCAACAATCCGAGGTTTCACACCTCTTGTCGAGACTTCCACTTGCTTAGCTATCCAAGTCCTCCCGACTCTAGCTAAGACTTACAAATGCTCAAATTAAAGAATCACTCTAAGATATGAGACTTTCTACCTCTTCACAAGGCATCTAAGTGATCATGAATGCAAAACGCAAACAAGCACTCAACATAGAAAATGATGATCAACAAATTCTATGGACATGCAACTAGATGACTAGATTATGCTTTCAAAGATCAATCACAAATGCATCTAGACAACTTAAGCATGTTATCAACTAAGAACCAAATCAATGAAATGAATATACCCATTGATGTAGATCTAGTTCTTAGAAAATGAAATTAAATCTAGAAATAGTCAATCAAGCATAAGAACAAAAGATTTCTAGAAACAATTTCATGTTTATCAAGTTTAGCACAAATCATTCAATATATCACAAATCTAGCTAAAATTGAAAATCAAATCAGCAAACCACAAAATGATATCAAAATCATCCTAGTCATGCTTCTTAATCAAATAACATCAATCAATAAGAAGATCTAAGAAGAAAACTAAGAAGAAGATGATTTTACCAACAAGGGTGCAATCACGAACTGAAGATCAGATCAAAACGAAAAATGTAGACATCCTTTGGTTCTGAAAATGCTTGGGGTTTGTAGAAATCTTCAAGACACTCGAAATTGGTTTTTGAATCAAGTGATTTAGAGTAGAAATGAAGAAGTTATCACAAAAACAAAAATCAAAATGTTGAGAGAAAAATTATGCAATTGTTCTTCAATTTCTCAACTTGTTCTAATCTTTAAAAATGAGAGGGAATGAGAGGTTTTAAAGAGTGAAAAGACCAAATGACCTTTTTGCCCCCTTCCTTAGTGTCTCCCTGAGACGGCATGTGGGCATCTCGGGGCAGAACACACTTGGGGCCGAGATGGCCACGTGCCATCTCGGGTTGGTGCATGTTGATGGCTTAAGCCATCTCACCTCACCCATTGCGCTCTCCTAGCGTTCTTTGACCGTTCTTTGGCCTCTGAACTCCGAATTTGAATCTGTTTGAAGATTATGAACCAGGACTCCCTCATGGACATGGAAATATAAGATACTCAACCCAGAAAATAATAATTCGACTTGATATATGAAGACAAAGACAATATATGCAACATGAGTTGAAAGTGTAGTATCTTTTGACTTAGAACTTGAAATCAATAGTATGAGTAACCGAAATGACCAGAACTCAATCATGAACAATATAAGACTAAAATCAAGTTCAAGATCCATGTTATACAAATATATAAAAAAACAAACATATTTCACACAAGAATGCAAACTATATAGAGATAGTCTCCAATCATGCATTTTCCAAAACATGCTACTTTCATACCAATGCATGAGCATTCAACTTCAAGTGTGTGAACATGTTATACCAAATGATGTGCTATGATGTAGGAAAAAATGTATGAATTGTGTGTGTGTGCACATTTAAAGATGCACAACTAAGCAGGGACACATATGAATGAATTGTGTGTGTGTGCGCCTACGCCTTGCAAGAGGAAGAAAGATCTTGATACCTTAACATCCAAGAATAGTACCAATCCTCTTGAAGATGAACTTTGCATCATGAGAAGTTGCTTTTCTTCCTTGAAGCTCTTATCATCATGAACCACTTAAGCAACTAAGTAATATAAAGAAATGAATTTTTGTTATGGAATCAAGACAACACAAATCTAGGACCTAACAATCTCCCTTAGAACCTAACACTTTAACCTTGAACTCTCAAACTTAGACATGTAGTACTTGAGATCCATCCTATCCACACTTCCATTTGTGGATTGTGATGAAGATCCTTCATCACTTGAGTATTTTTCCTCTTGACTTTCATTCTCTTCTTTACTAGCATTTTTGCTCCTAAGAGAGGATGTAAATGCTATGAAGTTAGCCTTGAATTCTTCATCATCCGAAGACTCATCTCCTTCATTGGAGTTATCACTTTCACTCCATGTGGCAGCCATCACTTCCCTTTTTCTTGACCTTGTGATTTGCACATTCCGGGGCAAAGTGATCTATATCACCACATTCATAGCATTGGACTCCTTTCTTCTCGGTCTTTTCTTGCCTAGGCTCAAACTTTTTAAAGGGAGCCTTTTTCTTCAAGTCTTGACCCTTGGATCCAAAACCTTTCCTCTCGGACTTGTAGAATTTCTTGAACTTCCTTATTAGCAAGGCCATTTCTTCATCTGAGTCTTCACTCTCCTCCTTCTCAACTTTGGAGGCTTTCAAAGCAATATCCTTTTGTTTTTTTTTGATGGTGTGGGGTTAGGACATTGCCTAGATTCATAAGCTAGAAGCCTCCTAATCACCTCACTTGTCTTCATGTCCTTGTAACCACCATTCTCTTCTAAAGCCATCACCTTAGACTCAAATCTATCGGGTAGAGATCTCATAATCTTCTTCTTGATCTTCCTATCCGAATAAGGATCACCAAGTTGATGACTTTGGTTCACAATATCCATCAATCTCACTTCAAAGTCATTGAAGCACTCGTTCTCATCCATCTTGAGCAACTCAAATTGTGTTTGGAGAACTTGTAGCTTCGATTCCTTAACCACATCGGTTCCTTCATGTGCAACTTCTAGGATATCCCATGCCTCATTGGCTATCCTAGTATTTTGTACCAACTTGTACTGGTTCTCATCCATTGCACATAGGATGGCATGCATTGCCTTCCTATTCCACTTTGATGCCTCAAACTCTTGTGCATTCCACTGTGCCTTTGGCTTGAGTACATCGTCTCTTCCATCTATAGGAGTCATCATGGGTGAAGTGTAGCCATCTTCAACCGCCATCCATGCTCTGTCATGTATTTGGCAAATGTGCGACTCCATCTTGCCTTTCCACGAGGCATAATTCAATCCAGTGAGGAGTAGAGGTCTAGTGCTAGAAGCTCCCTCGTTGCCACCGTTTCCACTCATTGTGTTTAATAAATGAATGATATGAATGAAAGTGTATGAATGATCAATACACACACAAAATGCAACACACACACCAAATTGAGCAAGGATCACCTATGTATGTCTAGGAACCTGCTTTTATACCAATTGAAACAAATATTATGGTGTATAATATTAATCTAGAGGGGGGGGGGGGTGAATAGATTTTAAATAAATTTTACCCAATTTTCGTTAAAGGTCAAGTTGACAAAAATGCCCCTATCTAGTCACAAAAAATACCACAAGTGTAATAAATGTGGAAATAGTAAAGACACTTGAGATATACGTGGAAACCCTCCAAATGGGAAAAACCACGGGTTGATGAGTGCGCCACACTAGAACCTCGAATCCACTAATGGCAAAGGAATTACAACCTAATCCCGGTTTAATCCACCACCACTACCTAATCCCGGTATAAGTGAACCTAGTCCATCTTGCTTGAGATTTAAGCTACCTACTCTCGGAAGCAACACAAGTCTTATTTCTCAATGAAGAGATAAAATGTCCTAAGTGAATATATGATGATATTCAATGAACAAACAAGGCTAGGAAACCCTATATGCTTATCTAGGATAATGAGATGACAATTAATGTAATCCTAGATATCAAGTGCTAAATGACATGTTCAAGAAGCTTAGCAAAACATAGATCAAACAATCCTATGAAGCTATCACAATACAACACTCAATCATGGCATAACAACAATCTCTAATTTGTATCTAGAAAATGTTCTATGAGCATACAAATAATTAAAGAGAAGGCTTAACAAGTAAAACACTTAACTTGTAAGAAGATAGTGAAGAACTTACCAAACAAGATGTGATGAAGCAAACCTATCATTTGATGCACTCTAAATGAACTTAGAAGATGCAAGATGTAGTTTTTATGCACATGGGAAGGCTTTGAGTGATTAAAAATGAGTTCTAAGAAGAGTTTTTCCTTTGAAATGTGTTCTAAGGAAAATATATGATGTTCTGAACTCTTACACGACCTTAAACCAAAGAGTTATATATATGAGATCCAAACAAATTGAGGTCATTTTGGAAAAAATATTCCAGCTTCCTCTGTGTTCTGGTGATGTTCACTGGTTGAGTAGCGCACCACCAGCGCACAACCTAATTTTACAATAGGCGTTGGACAAGTGGCGCAGGCCAGTGGTGCAACACATGCGACAATCCACTGGAATGTTAGACTGGTAGGGTTGTGCTAGTCGAGTAGCGCACCACCAGCGCACTGCCCATTTTTTCAACTGTGCGTGGGTGCAATGGCGCAGTTCAGTGGGGCATGACTAACTGCGTTCCACTGGAATGTTGCGCTGGTGAGGTGTGCTGGTCGAGTAGCGCACCACCAACGCACAACCTGATTTTTCAACACTCAAACACACATTTTCAACAAGTTCAAGAGTGATGAAAGTGCATCATATTCTAATGCCTAGCATGACATAAAACTCTTATTACAAGATGGAAATAAATCAACAAAAGTCATTTAAATCAAAATGCACACAAGTATAAACACTCAACATATATGAATAAGAGTTATGCATGAAAATGTGAGTGTGTGCAACTATCTCTTCAACGCAAGTAAGCACAAGAATTTTACCTTCGGTGCTTCTCCTCTTGAGGTCTTGAGAGCCTAAGCTACCCTTACATAAACCCCATAAATATGGTTTGTTCACAAAATAAGCCAATCATGAAATGAGGACTTTACAAGTGTTTTTTATTAACATGTGTTGATAGTTTTGTACTAACAATGTATACATGATTTAAGGCTCCGTGGGCAGATCTGTTGAACGAAGTGCGTGAAGCCCTCCGGAAGAGTGAGGAGGATCAACAGGTTCAACACTTAGAGTTGGTGGATATGATCCAGAAGAGTGATGAGGATCGTCAGCAACAACACTGAGTGTTACTAGATATGATCCGGTGGCTTCAGGGGTCAACCATGCGTACATACTGGGATGGCCCCCCACTTCATGATCCAGACTTTAGTCTTGGAGACTGGATTGATAGGTATACGCGGGGGGGGGGGGGGGGGGGACAGACATGACATATGGACGTTGTCAGGACCCGCCTACCGGGGGGTAGGTCCGAAGAGGCAACTTTAGTCGCATACCAGCGATAGTAGACTTGGTACACATACAGCAGTCCGGGCGGACCTCCCAGCTGTCCTATCTGGGTCCACCCAGGCTCAGTGTTCCCCCTACCACCCAGCACATCGATTCAGCCACAACGGTCCCCTTCTCCACCCAATATGTCGGAGTCGGCTCAAAGGTCCCTTCTCCCACCAGAACACCGACGGCGTCTTCGCGGTCCTCTCCCCCATCCAGCATGTCTATCAAGGCTCAACGGTCCCCTCCCCCACCTAGGACGTCGGTGACGTCGACCCCCTATTTTCCCCCACCCATCATGTCGACCCATGCTCAAGGTCTCCTCCCCCAGATAGCATGACGACCCAGGGTTTGTGGTCCCCTCTACCGCCCATCACATTGATTCAGCCTCACCGGCCCCCTCCACCGCCCATCACATCGACCGAGCTCCAGAGCTCATAGAAGGCTGGACTACCACACATGAAGTGTTTAGTTAAGCGCGGATGGCAGTTGATGAGCCCTTACACAGATCCATACCGGCCAAAGAGGTTGAGGACACGGCCCGAGTCCATGGAACACATTTTTGACCCCCACGGACTTATGGATGCTGACCAGCTTGCGGCATACAAAGCCTTCAAGAGGAACATCAACGGGGAACTGTGAGTCCAACTTCATCAAATAAAAATGGTTGTATATTTAATGTTTATTTAAATTTACCTAAAGCTAATTCAATCATTAAACAGATGTGATGTGGAAGTGCTGGCACAAATGGACTCCGGATGGTTCATCTGTATGCAGTCCAACTTCATGGACTTGGAGGACACGGTACATACTTACGTGATTTTTATATTAACGTTTGTGTAAGTAATGTTATATTGTTAACAATTCATTAGTTATATTGTCTGTGAGCATATGGACGCATACCTCCATATTCTTCACAAGTGTCAGCGAGGATTCCCCACTATGTACAACCAGAGGATCAACGTATTGGATACACAATTTTATGTAAGTAGTTATAAATTTTTGGATCGAATCGCATTTTATGGTTTTGTATTATTAATACGATATTGTCAATGATTGTATGTACATCCACTTATGTTGTTATAGTGGGAGAGGATGATGCCTCATGATTCGTATGGGGCTGTGACCACGGCAAGGTGGAATGTGTTACAGTCCCGATGGTTGGAAGAGGAAATTCAGACGATCCGTAGAGCAACCACGAGTGGAAACCGCCCATAGCACGAGGTTGACCTGGTAAGTGTTAGACGATGGAAATGATTTAAAATATAAACTGTTCGTATATATTCTGACCTAACACTGTATGCATACTATTACAGGTCCTGATTTCGTGCAACGTTGGGGGCCAACATTGGCTGGAGGTGACCGTCGACCTTATTCTTGGGAAGATTGAGATATTTGACCCCAAGATACAGGAAGTCCCTCATTATATCAGAAAGCAGCAGGTCCGACCATTATAGTGGTTTTTACCATCCATGTTGAATGACGCAAGGTTCTACACTGCACGACGAGGTGGTTGTCTACCGTTCCCTAAGAAAAATAAGCCCTCATCGGTCAGCGTGGTGCCTACTTCTACAGTCCCCTAACAAAAAAAATATTAAGACATTCTATTTCATTCACGTGCTTAGATATTATTTAAGAACGATTTGTAACAGTTTTTAATGTGTCCAATTGCAAAGGTAACTATGGTCCCCATACTTTGAGACTTATCGAGTACTTACCGGCGGGTCGAAACCCTTTTGATTGGTTAAAAGACGACATGGGGATCATTCGGGAGAAAATGGCTGTGGAGATTTTTTGTAACTCTAGGCCCGCCTAGTGATTGGTTGTATATTACCATTTTTTTATGTACAAAGACATGTAATTCATTCATGAATATTAATTCATTCATTATTCATTCATTAATAAGTAATTATTGCAATTCCAAAATATTACAATCTGATACAATTCCAAATGTTTACAATGTGATCAAAACTTTGTCATTCATTCCTTATTAGAGTCAATGTTAGGGCACGTCTGTTTGTTGTGTCCAATTGAATGGCAGATGCTACACTTGTGGCGGTATTCATCAGGAACACCTCTGCTTGGACCTTCATTAATCATAGGTGGATTAGAACATCTCCGGGAATTATGCCCTGGTTGTCCACATCTTTTACAGAATCTTGTAGTTGTCCTCTCCAAAGGCCAGACATGGGGACCCGCCCTCAGGCGTCCTGCTTGTCTCCTAGAGTTTGGATTCAAAATCACCCTCTGAGCAATGTCATATCGCACAACCCAAGTGGAAGGATCTCCCACCGGCATAATAGAAACCGAGTACGCGTCAATAAGTGTCTGTCTCTTGTAGTAGTCCGAACACGTATTTGTTAAGTCCAAGTTTCGCTCCCCGTAAAAAAAATTGAAAACGATCAGCTTCACGTTTTAGTAATAATCACCTCACAGTAAAACTTGAAAGTAATATACCGTGCCGCCGTAAGAGCTTGAGAACATGAAAAATGATCCATTTGATATTTGTTGCAAGTACAAGTCTTTCGGACTAAGTCAACAGTCCACTGTTTTCCAGACTGCTTGACCAAAAAAATATTCTAGTCTACTAGATTTACGATCAAAAAACCACACTTCTCCATATGTTTTAAGAGTACAATATGTGCTGCGTCGGTCAACTGATGACGCATGGTTTATGTAGCTCTATAGCGATCGTGAAACCACCATTGTAGTATATTTCTAATGAACTCAGCCAGAGTCAACATAGGCAGTTGGCGTGCAAATTTTAGGCATGAGTTTATGCATTCTGCAGCATTTGTTATCATCACCCTGTACCTTCTTTCCAGGCAGTATACACGGGGACCACTTGTGTGGACCGACATCAATTACATAATCATATGCATTATGGTGCAAGTTTTTTAACTCTTCCATATGCCGGTTATAGTCAAACTCGGTGTATGCGCAGGCTGCTTTGTCCATTATTGCTGTAACATCCTTCCTATGAAATCGCTTCTTAATATTTTAGTAAAGTGCCAATAACATATGGTATGGGTGGCATAAGGGAACACTTTAGAAATCCCTACTTCAATGCTTGCATGCCTATCGGAAATGAAAACTAGCTCATCAATATGACCTAGGGCACCCTTCAAGCAATCCAAAAACCATTCCCATGAAAGGTTGTTTTCTGAGTCACCGTAAGCAAAAGCGATTGGATACACCTGTTCCTTCCCATCTTGTGCTGTTGCAACAAACATTGTACCCCAGAATGGTCCCTTCAAATGGGCACTATCAACGACAATTACTGGACATATACACGTCCGGAATCCTCTAAGTGAGGCACCAATCGACATGAAAAAGTACAGAAATTTACCTTCTTCGTCGCAAAGCAAGTCATTGAATGTACCAGGATTTTTTTGTTCTAAAAAGTAACCAAATGATGGAAGCAGTTAGAAGGTTTCCTTATGCATTCCATATGTCAGTGACAACGTATAATCGAGGGTGGCGTGTGCCTTACTGTACATGAATTGGATTCCATACATTGATTTCATGTCGGCGATTATGTCCTTCAGACGCATTAGTCGACCATCTTGTTGTTGAAGTCTAGGTGCAATAACTTCTCCAATTATAACTGCACTAGCTTGTCGGTGGCGGCGGTGAATTTCCTCTAACGGACAAGTGTGTTCGTTGACAAAACTTCTTACTTGAAAGTTTGTGCCTTCATCTATCCTCACCGCTCTTAACTTCCACGTACAATTTTCCATCAAACAAACTAGATGTAATGTTGTCTTATTGGACCTTTTCACCTTCCACTCAAAGTTCTGCCGCATTGCAAAATGGCCTACTAGTCTCTTCAAATCCTTTTTCGTTGGAAAAAATTGCCCTTTATATATCATGCTTGTAGGTTAATCTTCAACCAAGTTCCTGCTTCCACCCATACCAAACGAGTATGATTCTGCTCCTGGAATAACCCATGTTGTGGCATTATCGGAATCGTCTCGAGTTACAATATCCCGGACCTCAGAGGTCCCAGCTATATCTGGTGCACTGAAACTAAATCTATGTACATGTCTTACACGTCTTTCCGTTTGGACAGGTTCTACATCATCCTCATTGTCCGCTACATTTTCTACAGAATTGAAATTGCCCTCATTATCCAGCTCATGAATCACCCCAACATTCGGTGTTGTATTCTGCTCATTGTTGATGTCATTGTAGATCTCATTGTATTGGTGGTTGTACTGCCTACAATTCATCTCAATTTGACAACCAAACACATCGTCGAATTGAGGTCCCAGTATATTATCATGGGCGGGTACTTCCGATGGGACAACACATGTTTTCCCGACCATCAATCCCATTTCTTTCTGTGAACAACTGGTTGCTTCCGTCTGAATATTGAAATTGTTGGGTGTTATCACGATGAGGTATATCTTCACCAATGACACCTCCTGCTGGCCTCTCGATTAGACTAACACATACTTAAGGGATCACCCTATCTTCCCCTAGCATAAACTGAACATCATCATTGTTTCTTATAAATGTACTACATGTAGTCCTAGGAACAATTGATATAGACTGTAGATCAACACTGTATTTGTTCTCATCAAACTTCACAATGGTTTGCACGATCGACACCAGTTCATCGTAACTCAAATTCTTTGACACATGCAAACCTTGGTTATCGGAACCTAAATACCTCTGATTTCTGTCGGGTAATTGCTCCCATCGAAAGTTGTAAGATATGACTATTCTCACCCTATCCATTGTCCTATCAAAATCATCATCAAAAACCATTATTAAGAAAAAAATATTTAATATTAAATTTACAATTATAAAGGATTAAATAAAAATCAAAAGTGTAAGCGATCGAGCTTTTTTTGTACAAGATCGAGCCGTTTTTGTACATGGTCGAGCCGTTTTTGTACATGATCGAGCTTTTTTGAACGGGATCGATCTTTTTTTGTTCAGGACCGAGCTCTATTTGTACATCATCGAGCTTTTTTTAATATGGCTCGAGTTTTTTTTCATATGGTTCGAGCTTTTTTCAAATATAGCTCGACCTTTTTATTTTAGGGATTGAGTTTTTTTGTGAGGAATCGAGCTTTTTTGTGAGGGATCGAGCTTTTTTGTGAGGGATCGAGCTTTTTTTTGTGAGGGATCGAGCATTTATTTTTTGGATCGAGCTTTTTTTCAAATATTTCGAGCTTTTTGAAAATGCTTTCCAGCTTTTATGCCCAACATTTTAAACTTGTTTGCACCTCTTTAAATCAACTCGGCCAAATATATATACAAAAAAAATGCATACATGTTCATTCATTATTTTTTAAAAGTTTACAACTCCCAGACATAAACAAAAAAATTTGAGACAACATGTTCATAAATGTTCATACATTGTTATACCACATAGAAATACAAGAAAAAATAGAAATGAAGATCAGAAATATTAATTTACCTTCGTGTGCAATATCTGGAATGAACCTCGTTTTTTGAAGAGATACCCGGAGTAGTTGATTGATTTTCAGACAACTTTTTTGGATGAGAGAGGCTTTTAAAGAATAAATAATCGATTATTTAAGGGTAATTTCGGTAGCTCACCGTAATATGTGCCTTTTAAACTTAACTTATTATAACAGTGACATCACTGCAACTCACAAAAAAAAGTGACATTTCTCACTATTTCCACTTGCAATCATTTTTTATTTTTTATTTTTTTTCGTCAAAATCTATTTCGGTTCGGATAATTACAACTATACATCGGAAGAAAATTTTCCTTACATACTTATGAAATATATAGTAGAATTTAAACTTTCACTATACTAATATGAAAATAACGTAAACTGCCATCTCTAATAAAATACGTGTCATTTATAATATGATTGTCATTCACTGAGATCAAATATTATTAGTAATGTTTTGATATTTCTTCTTTTATGTTTATTTACAAGTACATTACTGTTCGAATCTCATCACATCCAAAGGCGAGCCACAAGGGATTTGCCGATCAATAAAAAAAATATTATACATAAAATGTGATTTATATAAAGTAGGTGATAATATTATCTCACTTTTATTATTTTAATAATATAAATTAACTAAATTTTTTATTTCCATTAACAATAAAAGTAAGGGACAAAATCAATCTATTTTAAGAATTTAATTTCTTATCATTTCATACATTATTATCTCATCTAATATGAATTATATATGATTTTTTTTTTATTTCACTAGAACAAACTAATTAAATATTGAACTCTAATAACGATTATATTTATTATTTATTTTGAAAGGTTAAGTATTACAAAAAAAATTATTTTATTATTTAAATTTTATTAAAAAATATTATAAGTTTATTTTGTTTCACATGAATATTATAAAAATAAGGGAGGGTATGTCAGGTAGCTTTAAAAAACTAAGGGAGGGTATGTTACTTATTCGATAAGGTGCTCTTTTCGGGCTAATTATTCTACTCTTATTAATGAATGTAGATGGCTTATTAGTGAGAATTCTCAACAGGATTTTTAGTCTGATAAGTGGTTGGGAGTTCCCATTTTGGAGCTTTTGAGGATTCCAGATTACTTGGTTAGCCCTCTTCGGGTAAGGGCCTCTGATTTTATGCAAGATGGTAGGTGGATTCTTGACGATTGTTTCCGAGCCCGCTTCCCGGATCTATGTTTTCAGATTGGTCGAATTGCGATTTCTCCTCTCGCAGACTTTCTGGTTTATGCCCATTCTTAGGGACGTCTCCAGACATTTTAGGGCCCGAGAGATTTTTTGATATTAACATAAATCGGGCCCTTCATAATTATTGTCATCAACATAAAAAAATTAAATAAATAGTTGTTCATTTACCAATTACATTTTATTCCATATAAATTAAAACAAAAATGAGTTATCGTATCTAAAAACATAAAACCAAAACATTGTTTACATTTCTATTCTTCTTGCTTTTTGAAGTGCAAATTTACTAATTATACTACTACTATCAAGAATAGCTAAAACTTTTTTCTTGATAGATAACATAGTCAATCCACTCAACCTATCTTATGACATTGTTGACCGAAGATAATTTTTAATCAACTTTAACTTTGAAAAACTTCTCTTTGCAATAATAATTGTAACTGGTATAGTCAATAAAATTAATTAAGCTATCTAAGCATTTGGGAAGCATATGTGAATGTTTTTTGTATACTCCAAGACATCAATAACTTTCGTTGTGCCTTTTGGTAACGATTTTCTTAATAATTGTAGTTCTGAAAACAACTCATCTGCATTAATATCATAATTATCCTCATGTTGTAAACAAATTGCAAGAGTATCACAAGAATACTTCAAACTCTCATTGTCTGAAGAACTTAATTTACTCAAGTTAAACAAAAACCCAAAGTATCCTAATATATTTGAAATTGCTCAAATCTACTCTTCAAAGAAGAAATACCATTATCTGTTATAGATAAAAAAAAAAGTAACTTTAAATGCTTCTTCAATTGATTATATTGGTTCATCACTAGCATTATCATCAAAAAACTTCTTTTTGGAATGAACACGTGCCTCATGAAATTTGGATTTAATCTCCAATTCAATAGCAATTTTTTCAACTTCAATCATAGCTTCATCAAATCACATTTCTCTGTATTCTTCAAAATAAGTAATGAGACCTTTTAAGAGAGAAATAACATCATCGATATTCATGTTTTTTTTTTCTGAAGTACGTTACTAACTTTGTTAACCTTATTCAATATTTCATACCAAATAACCATGCCAACAAGAAAATCAAACTTAAGAAACTTTGCTAAAGATTAAGCATTACTCACTGTGGCTGTATCATCACTATTCTCTATTAGATGAATCAATGCATTTTTTATTTGCGGAGCTTGAAATATTATTGCTTTAACACTACAAACGCGACTCTCCCAACGTGTTTCTGACCATGATTTAAGTGTGAGACCTTTTCCATCACGATATTTAACATGATTCTTCAAAATCTCCCATCGTTTGGTTGAACCTGAAAACAATTCATAAATTCGTTGCACAATCCAAAAAAAGATTTAGCTTGAAAACAACTCGTAGCCATGTCACAAATTGCAAGGTTAAGAGAATGACTACCATATGGAGTATAAAATGCTATAGGATACTCTCTTATAACTCTACTTTGTTAGAACCGTTATCATAGCCTTGCCCTCGCACCTTACTAAAATCAAGCACATAAGATCCTAAAAGATTTTTAAGTGTATTGAAAAGCGATTCTCTTGTTGTCTCAACCACTTTCACAAATGTAATAAAAAACTCCTCCACCTTTATCGGACTTGTAGAAACATTGACACATCTTAATGTAAGAGTCATTTATTCCCCGTGACTAGCATCTGAAGTACAATAAAGAATGATCGAAAAATATTTAGCACTTTTTACAATCTTAAGAATTATGTTTTTCACTTCACTAGCTAATAATTGTATCATCTCATTTTGAATATTATGGTCAAGATAATGATACTGAATTTATTTCTTTCAAATACGCCTAAGATGCTCTTGCATTATCGGATCAAACTCAACAATCATTTTGATAATTCTTAAAAAGTTTCCACTATTACAATCATCAATCTTCTCATTTCCTCCACGAAACGCTAAATTACTAATAGCAAGAGTTTTGACAACACTCATAATTCTCTTTAAAACATCTTTCCAATATTCTTTCTCTTTACTGATAGTTCTTTCATGAGAAACATCAATTGTTACAATTTTTTTCAATCGTTATTTTGCCTCATTCCAAGCTTTCATGCTAAGAATATGACTACTACTTTTTTCATGCTCCACTAGTCTACAAGAAATATTGCGCCAATCGTTGTACCCTTGATTTGCACTAGTTAAAGGACTTGACAACCTTTCTTGAACAATACACAACAAAAACAAAATACTTTATTTTTTAATTGTGAATACACTAGCTAAGGCCTATCGTGATTCTCCCAATTTGCTAAAGAGCGAGTGTAATATTTATTGTTAAAATTTCTATTCTTTTCAACAGGATAAGAAATTAATAACTCGTACGGGACCCATTTATAATATCAAATCTCTTTCTTTTTTAGATATATTAATTTTCCAGTTTCCAGGATCACATAAATCATATATCTTATCATTCAAGTCATCTACATTCTTACTAAAATCTTCTATATTATCATTCAAATCATCAATATTTTTATTCATCCCATGTACATGCTCGTCCTCATTCAAATCTTTTATATTATCATTCAAACCATCAATATTTTCGTTCAACACATCTACATGCTCGTTCTCATTCAAATCATGTGCATTATCATTCTCATCCAAACTAGTATTCACATTCTCATTCTTATACTAATGCTCAGGTTGGTTAGGTTTTCTTTGTACATACCTATCCATAGATCTTGCAAAAGATTGTATCACCATATCTCTTATTTCTTTCGCCTTTCTTTTCTGGTTTCCAAAGTCATATTTTCGTTGACCCATCATAACTATTCAAGAATCAAGATTTTACCTGAAAATATATTATAAAATATGTCAGATAAAACTTAAATCAAAATACACAATAACTCATTAACACAAATACATAACATATCATATAATTATATTGTCTAATTGACTAATTCAAGTATTCAACGATAACAAGAATGTCAAGAATACAAGATTATTTTGTTTTAACTAGAAAAGCTTAACAAATTGTGGAAATTGACTACACAATTACACATACTGAAATTCACTGAATCAGTGTCCATATCCAATGCCCTAATTACCAAATTTCTACAGTCAACTAGTGATACTCAAAATAGAATTTGGAACAATATTCTTCAACTTACTAAAAAGACATAAGACACTGTACAAAAAGAATCAAAGCTAGAAGATTCAAAATAATGGCCAAGGAACACACCTGTAAGGCCATAATCTACATTACAGGATAAATTACTTCAAAACAAAACATGGTAGTATTTAGAAGAACTAGGGAAAAAAATTAAACCCAAATTAATTTAAATCAATTCAGCTATTACACAAAATACTACTCACATACTAATCTACTATTGTAAATAAAATAAATAATTAAAAGATTAATCAAAATCAACATGTAGAAATTGATTGAAAACAAAAATCATACCTTCAAATCTTCAATTCTTCAATATTGACAAAGAACAACACAGGGCACGAAAGCGTAATCCAGAAGCAAAAAGAAGCAGAGAGAAGTAAACCAAATGTAGGAAAGATAAAAACATTAAAGTGAGTAAAGAAATTTGTTTTTGTTTTAAATAAATTAGCGGTGTTTAGAAATTGGAATCAATGAATAACAAGGACTAAGTTTATTGGGCATTTGGGTTTTAGGCCTAAAGTTTTTTTTTTTTAATTGAGTTGATTCTTTACCACATTGGGTCGAACCAAATCTTTAAATTGGGCCCTGTTTTAATATAAATATATTGGGTTCTGAGTTCCCAAAGAAGAAGAAGTAAATAGGGTTAGTTGGGTGCCCTAGCAAAATGCTAATTTTGCTGGGCCCATGGCCGGCCCTGCCCATTCTCGGGATGGTCGAGTTTCTTTCAAGGAAGCTTACTCCTTGTTCATTTGTGTCTATCCTCAGGTTCTCCGGTGGAGAGAAGTTTGGTATCATTTTATTCTGCCTTTCCGTTCGGCGTTGACCTGACGCCTTTTGTTGAATAGGCTTCCCACAAAGGATAGCTTGTATAGGTTTGGATTTCAGTTGGCTTCCTAATGCAGTGTTTGTGGAGTTAGTAGTAATTCGACTGATCATCTTTTCCTCCAGTGCCTCATGGCAGTTGCTTTTTGGGTGGCTATTTTCTTAGCTTTCTAGCAGCGTGTTTATGTCAACTCTTGGAATTCTTTTTTCTTATAGGCTATGTCAATTTTGTTTAGTGATTAGGTTAGAGTTTTATGGAAGGCAACTATTCATACAGTGATTTAGAGTCTGTGGTTTGCCCATAATTAGTGGATCTTTAATGGTAAGTCAGTGGATTTCAAGTATGCTCTTTCTCTGGTTTAGCGTGAGGTTTCTGATGCTAATCGTATATAGGTTGGTTGTATGTGTAATTATGTGGATGATGTTATAATTATTCAACAGTTCAGTCTTTATGGCCGTCTTGCTAGGACCTGGTTATCAAGAGTGTGATTTGGTCATTTTCGGCTCATGGTTGGATCAAAGTTGAAAATAAAATGAGCGAGTCTTAATTACTCTAAGGGGGAAGAGGGGAATGGGTGAATAGGTTTTAATCGATTGTTTACTAATTTTTTGATTAATCAATGTTAATAGATTTACCTCATATTAGCAAGTAGCCAATTAATACTTAAACATATGGAAAACAATAAAAACACAAGATTTGTTTTGCTTGAGAAACCCTCAAACTGGACAAAACTCACGAGCTATCCATCTAACCACACATGGTCATCTAATCCACTATACGTAATGATGTTGACAACCTAGGTTGACCTCTAATCACAACATTCTCGGTCACTAACCAACCACTACTACCCAATGGGCCTTTTATAGTGATTCTTAACCAATGCTTATGCACTACTCCATCGTAGTCACAAGATTTAACTCTCAATGAAGAGATAAACAAGCTATGTGAATATATGTCAATATTCTAATATGAAAATAATGTTAGGCAACACTAAATACTTATATAGAGATTTGTGATGGCAATCAAGCAATCCTATATATTTAAATGCCTATATGAATGCTCATAAAGACCTAACTAGATCGAGATATGCAAGTATAAAATCTAGTCATCAAACAAAAGCCAAACTGTTAACCGAAAAGTTGTAGAGGGATGAATTTCTAATTAACACTCTTAAACCGTGACCTGGTAGGTCACAGTTGGACAGGTACTTCTTGGTATTGGTAGATTTCTGATATGAGCAAATCAATGTTGATCGGACCAAAATTTTTACATATTTTGGCCCTTAATTCCATTTCCTTTGTCTTGTTTTCGCATTTTTTTACGTATCTTATGGCTCTTTTGGTATGATTACAGGCAATTAGGTACATGTTGGAAGAAAGGATGAAATGCATGAAGATTGGGCGAAAACATGTCGAAATCAGTGAAGAAAGGCTTCAGTGTGCAAGTTAGTGCGCGGGTCCAAACCCGCACACAAACAGTGCAGGAATCATAAAATTAAGCAAATCTGAGAAGAACCACTGTCCATCAGGCCAGTGCGAAGGCCACTGCATGGGTCCCAACCCGCGTATAACCCGTGTACATGCCAAAACCAAAGAACAAGACAACAACAATCAGGGCACTGAGCGGGTCCCTACCCACGCACGACCCACACATTTGGCGCCTCAAGACTGCCACATCAGCATCTTCAGACTAATCTTCGGACCCTATAAATATATTATGTTCTTATTTCAAAAAGGGAATGATTCGGAGATCTCTCCATGATCTCTTACATATATATTCCCCTCTCATACACTTTCTAATTACTAACCTAGATTTAGGAAACATTCCCTACCAAATCTAACCATCCCTCATCAACATTTACTCAAGTACACTTGGAGGATTGGAATCAAGCTTCAAGGAATAAGGACTCTACACATGGGTATTCTCTATCTCTTCTCTCCTTGTCATTTTATTGTATTTGTCATGAGTAGCTAATCATCCCATTAGGGGATTGATGTGATTCATTTGTGAACCGTGAGTTGTAATGAACTTTATTCACTTTATTAAATTTATCATATATTTTCCATTCATTGTTTTAGTTGATTTCAAGAATAGTTTGTCTTAGATTGCACCCTCATTTCTTTGAAAATTATTGAGAAATTATTTGAGTAAGGAATTGGGTATACACTCTATTTGATTCTCCTAAGCTTATTTGAATGGAAGGATTGAACAAGGGTACACTCCTCAATTGAAATCCGAACATATTAATCTCAATCTTTATCTAATCTCAAATGGGTGGCCAATTCTATACCCTCTAGGTTGGTTGCTTGTCAGATATTAAGAACCAATTCTATACCCTTCAGGTTGGTGAATTTATTAAGAGATTAGTCCCATATTTTGATAGATATGCATTCATGAACAATCACTTGTGGGTGACCAATACTATACCCTCTAGATTGGAAACTCATAAGGGATATACAATCAATTCTATACCCTCTAGATTGGTTACAGTAGATTATTGTACATTTATGTAAGTCACCAATACACCCATTGTTTGCTTGTTGGATCCATCAACTCCCTAGTCTTAACCATTATATTTTAACACTCATTTCACATTAACACTAATTGCTTGTTAGACTAATTAACATAATTATAGTTTGCATCTTAACTATTAACCTTTCAAAACTAAAACCATACATTTACTTTTACAAGCTTTGTTTTATTTTATTATTAGTTAATTACTTTTGACCATATTAATTCCCCTTTCCATATGGACGACACCTGACTTACATTTGTACTAGTTTTATAAACGTTGTGAGGCATTGTTGTGGTTCTTTATAAATTTTGTTTTTACATATGATTTCTAACGATAAAAATGTACAAGTCAAAAATGGCGCCGCTGCATGGGAAAGACGTTAATTAGTTAGCTAATTCTAGATTTCTAGTTAAGAGTCCTAGTTGTTTTTAGTTTTCTTTTGTTTCTTCTTACTTCTTTTGGTATTTTTGTTTTTATTTGTTTCAGGACTCTATGGATATATTCACACAAAATATGAGGTCGACCTATAGGCCATATGTCGATTAATATAGTCAAGAGTCCATTCTTGATGATAGTTACAACATCTTGATCACAATATCAAATCAAGGTTACTGAAACATCTCATACTTCTCGAAAGAAGAACAACGAAGAAATTTTGAAGAGGAAGAACAAAGCAGAAAATTGTTAGAGATGAACAAGGAATTGATGGCTTTCACCAAAGAGGTAGTTTTGGCGATGGAGTCTATGAAGAATGAAAATGATGCATTTCGAGTGAGAGTATGAGAAATTTCCCAAAAAAAAAAAAGAAAATATGAGGGAAGAATTTGAGAAGAAGGTGCAACTTCTGAAGAACGAGCTAGAAGGAAAAGAAGATTCGAAAGTGTTAAAAATAGACAAACTCCAAGAGCTAAACAAAAAGCTTGTACTTGAGGTTAAATCAATCAGAGTGGAGAATAGTACACTCAATGAGAAGAATGACGAAGTCTCTGACATGAATAAAGATTTGGAAGAAAACTCAAGAAACTTGAGGTCGGAAAGTTAAAAGAACTAGAGGAGTTTTTAGACTTCATAAGGGTAACAATGGAATGTAAAGAAGAGACAACGCATAAATCAAAGGAAATGCAAATGGAGATTGAGTTGAAGGTCAATGCCTTGAAGGAAGCCGAAGAATCTCTTCACAAGAAAGAGGAAGCTCTCAATATCTTAAAGGCACGAGAAAGTGACTACATCATTCAATTAGACAAGGTAGAAAAGTAGGTCAAGACGTTACAAGTGAAGCAATCCAACGACCTCAAGATCACTCATTGAAAGGGAGTTCCTCTAACTCTAATGTATTATGTTATTTGTTTTTAGAAATAGAGCATGTGAAAGTTGAAACATACAAGTTCGATAGACATAGGAAAATGAGGAGTCCTAGGAATAGTAAGAGTCCACATAGGGCAAGTAAAACGTTGGTAAAGAAAGAATTAATGAACCAAGTAAGGATCATGGGGTATGATAAGATGGGAAAATTACCTAAATTTGTTTGGGTTGCAAGGATGAGAGAATTTCCCAACTTGGTTAAATAGTGGATCCAAGACCTTCATTTAGTGCATCCCATTGAACACTTTTGATGCAATCTATTTATCTTTATTTTTTGTTTTTCATGTTTGTTTTTGTTATTAATGGAGAAATAAGGCAGGTATAGTTGATGGTAGTAATGATTGTGTACAGGACAAGGAAACGAAGAACATAAGAAAACAGAAGTTAGAGGATGTGAGACCAGCATGGTCAAAGGGAACAATCCTCTGTGTGCGGGTCTAGCTACGCATGAGCAGACCCACACACTACCAACACACTACAAGCATGGTTCTTGACCAAAACTAGCTGCGCAGGCACCTATGGGATGAGTTGGTGGATGATGATTGCACATTTACTCTTGCCATGTATCTTTGTCTTTATGTTTGAACTTTTTATTCTATTAGTTTGTTTCTAGTTGCTTTTGAGTTTTGTTTAATAACTCTTGGTGGATGATAGATGCTTTTGATTGTTGTGAAGAGTGAATTATCTTGTTAGATATTTGATTTGAGATATATATCTATGTTGTTGTTAACCCTTTTTGGTTAGAATTTATGCTTTATGGATAGGTTCTTTATCTCTTGGAATTGACATACCGATAACTTGTGAGTCTTGGAGGGACGAGCAAGCCAAGAGTGTTCATAAAATGGGCAAGAACCTAATCATATTTGAGAAACAACCACCTCGGTTTCATCTCTTCATCTCAATCTCTATCTCTTTATTTTGTTTATGGACAGTTTTGAATACATGTGAATGTGAATATGCTTATTGAACATATTTTTGGGTTGCATGTGTGGTTTATATAGATTGAATGGAAATGTTGTGAATATTGTTACAATTTTAGGCTTCCAAAAGTTTGCATTGCTTGATTATTTCATTTTTGAATGATAAGTCGAAGGCTCTTAGGATATAGGTAAGAATGTACAGGTGCCTAAATTGCATATATTGCCCCATTCAGTTTGGGGGTGGTACATATACACATGCGTGCACATGTTTTGAGCATATTGTAGGAAATTGGTTTGAGGGTCGTTTTGTCCCCATACCATCAATTTTGTGGCATGTAATGCTTGATGTGGTTACTTTGAACTTCATTGTCATATTGTATCATATTGCCATATTTTATGTTAAGCCATCTTGAATCTTTTGATTTTTGTTGGGCATTGATTGTGCATGATTAATGCATAGGTTTTTTTTTTTGTTTTGAGTCAAGTTAGGTACGTGCCACTAGGACAAACTCCTTAGTCTTCAACATTGAGGACAATGTTGGGTTTTGGTTTGGGGGTATAGACGCTTTATTAGTCATCTTTTTGAGTCTTTGAGTTCTTTTGTGTCAATTTTTTTAAAAAATTTGCTGCTTTGCTAGAATTTTCGAGCTTCAATTAGCTTGGTGAGATACTTTGAGCATAGTGTTTGTGACGAATTTGTGTCTGCTTGGTGTGCTTGTTCATAGCACTTAGTCACTTTAGGGGTCTCACTTTCACTTTATGAGATATTTCAACCTTTAGTGTCTAAGTTAAGAGGACTTGTCTTATTCTAATTGTGGAGATACCCTTGTAAGATCACAACACAAACACAAGCCAAACGCGTATATATCCTAGGGAAAATGTTTTCCAAATCCTTAAACACTATTCAAACACCATGTATAGTCTCATTACATCAACAATCATCATTTGTTATAGAACATACATCATATATGTGGATTGTTTGATTGAAACTTTTATTCCCTTGATAGATGGAACCTATGAAGTGATTTTAGGCAATCTGTGTGCATTTAACTACTTAAATTAGCCTAAACACATTTCTATATCCCTTATGTGTGCTCCAAAGCCAATTTTACGGTCAAACACTTACCTTTCACTTGTAACCACATTAACCATATAGACATATGCCAAACACAAACCAACCCTTAAATTGCCAATCATGTGGGGTGTGTGTGTGTTGTGTGGTCGAAAGGTGTGAGCTCTAATGTGGAATTGCATGTATGTAGGCAACAATGTAATTATGCATGAAATGACTCAAAATTGTAAAAGTGCCCAAACTTGCACTTAAGAGCCAAATTGTAAAATGATATACGATGTTGTGTAAAGAAAAGCAAAGAAATGAAAAAAGAACCAAAAAAGAAAAAAGGAAAAAGGCAAAAAAAAAAAAGAGCAGAAAGAAAGAGCCTTGTGAAATTAATGTCAAGTACTCATAAAAAAAAGTACAATTTTGAAGCGTAAATGTGCATTTAAGGATATGCCTAGTGGTTAAGTGTGACTAATGTTTAAAACAGCTTGTGTGTAGGGTGTGTGAGTATGTTTAGATATGATTGGTGATTCTTGAACTCAAAAATTATCTTATTTCATTGTTCCCCACATTTAACCCATGACCTTATTACAACCAAAGGGAAATACCAATTTGATCTTAGGGGAAATCTAGATTGGGAATATTAGTCGAAGCATGCTCTTTCCACGCTCATGACTCTTGATTCTTTCATGAGACTCATTCACTAAAGAGCTTTCACTCTATATCAGACGTATGCAATTAATTTGATTCCATTACAAAACTTAATTTGCATTCATATTGTATGAGTGTGAACCTGGTTCCGAGAGGAAAAAGAAGAGAGATTCCATGTGAGGACCTAGAATTGAAGCGAATTATTCTCGAGGTGTGAAAGTGAGTAGTTTCCAATGTGAGGGCATTTTAAGTATGGGATTTGTGTTGTGCAGTGTCCCCTTGTGATGCTTTTATTTGGAACATTTTGCATTAACCTATTCCTCACTCCCACTCTCTCTTGTGTATCTCTCAATCAGTTGGTGTTACAGCAAATGTTTTGGGTCTAGGAAAGTTTAGATCGAGTCATTTTTTTGTGTGTCTTAGTTTTTTTGTTTTATAGTTTACTCGAGCATGAGCAAATGTTTGGTTTGGGGGTATTTGATCGGACCAAAAATGTCATATATTTTGGCCTTCAATTCCATTTCCTTTGTCCTGTTTTCAAGTGTTTTTATGTATCTTATGGCTCTTTTGGTATGATTGCAGGCAATTAGGTACATGTTGGAAAATAGAATGAAATGCACAAAGATTGGACGAAAACATGTCGAAATCAGTGAAAATCAGTGAAGAAAAGCTTCAGTGTGCAGGTCCAAACCTATGCACGAATCGCGAAACTAAGCAAATCTGAGAAGAAAAACCAGTTCCCATTAGGTTAGTGTATAACCCGCGTACATGCTAAAACTAGAGAACAAGACAACAACAATCAAGGCACTACGCGGGTCACTGTGTAGGTCCCTACCCGTGCATGACCTGCACATTTGACACTACAGGACTGCCACATCAATATCTTCAAACCTAATCTTGGGACCTTATAAATATATTTTGTTCTTATTGCGAAAAGGGAACGATCTAGAGATCGCTCCACCATCTCTTACACCTATCTTAACTTATTTTCTCACTTTCTAATTATTAACCTAGATTTAGGAAACATTCCCTACCAAATCTAACCATCCCTCATCATCATCTACTCAAGGACACTTAGGGGATTGGAATCAAGCTTCAAGGAAGGAGGAGTCTACACACGGGTCTTCTCTATCTCTTCTCTTCTTGTCATTTTATTGTACTTGTCATGAGTAGCTAATCATCCCACCAGAGGATTGATATGATTCATTTGTGAACCTTGGGTTGTATTAAACTTTATTCACTTTATTAAATCTAGCATATATGTTTCATTCATTGTTTTAATTGATTTCAAGAATATTTTGTTTTAGATTGTACCCTCTTTTCTTTGTAAATTGTTTGAGAAATTATTTGAGTAGGGAATTGGGTATACCCTCTATTCATTTATCTTAAGCTCATTTGAATGGAAGGATTGAATAAGAGTACCATCATTGAGTGAAATTCGGATATATTAATCTCAATCTTTACCAAATCTCAAATGGGTGACCAATACTATATTTTCTAGGTTGGTTGCTTATGAGAGATTAAGCACCAATTATGTACCCTATAGGTTGGCAAATTTATTAAGAGATTAGTCCCTTATTTTGATAGATGTGTATTCATAAACAATCACTTGTGGGTGGCCAATACTATACCCTCTAGATTGCAAACCCATAAGGGATATACAATCAATTTTATACCCTCTAGATTGGTTACATTAGATTATTGTACATTCATGTTAGTCACCAATACACCTATTATTTGCTTGTTGGATCCATCAACTCCCTAGTCTTAACCATCATATTTTAACACTCATTTCATTTTAACACTAATTGCATGTGAGACTAATTAACATAATTATAGTTTGCATCTTAACTATTTACCTTTCAAAACCAAAACCTTACATTTACTTTTACATGCTTTATTGTAGTTTAGTATTAGTTAACTAGTTTTAGCCATATTAATTCCCTTTTCATTGTAGACAACACTCGACTTGCCATTTTACTAGTTTTATAAACTTTGTGAGTCATTGTTGTGGTTTTTTATAAATTTTGTTCTAACATACAATTTCTAACGACAAAAACATACACGTCAAATGTTTATCTTAAATAGGATGAAACATGTATATATATATATATAGCAGTTCTTATATATTCTCCCTCTAAGAGGATTTCTTTATTGCTAACATAAAATGGTACATGATATAGATGGATAGAGATGGAATATAGTAACTTCGGGCAAGGTGTTTTTGATACAGTAGGTGATGGCGAACTCGTGTTAATCGATAAGTAGAAAGGTTAATATGTCTGTATTTTTTCTTATTGTAAAGTGGATCAAATCTAGATCTCCTCTCCGAAGAGAGTCTTGTCATATTTATAGGTTCTATTTCTTATTGTCAATTCCTGACAATTTAGTCAATAAATTAGAAATATTAAGGACACTCATTTGGCGTTGATGGATGCCGTATTTAAGTGCACGGATTATCCATTTGATCAAGTAAATAGCTTCCATTCTAATAGGATTTGATGAAGTTGATTGTTTCAGTTAATGACTATTGTGAACGGTGAGAGAAGTCAACTTTCATTTCTTCTAATTTGAGGGTACTACAGGTTTCGACCTTTTGGACATGGTCTTGTTCTTGGTTGGCTTATTGGTATACCGGTTCCATCTTCCTTGGCGGTTTTTCCTTGACGTGTTGGAGCCTTCTTGCTATCATTTCCTATGTTGGGTGGATGGGTGATACTTGGTGGACTGGTCCTAAAGTACTGGGGTATCGGGTAATATAGACTGCAGTACCAATGCTCTTGGGTATCAGGGAAACGATGTGCTATAATATCAAGGCTTTCTGGATCGTGGTATCAACGTCCCTCAGTACTAGGGAACCGGTGCGACCTAGGTCCCGATTCTGGTTAATACGCGATCACCATCGGGATGTAAATCCCGGTTTCATCAGTGGCGGCCCAGTCTTTTTTGTAGTGCTCTTTTACTCCAAGCAGTTGTGGTATGGGGAAAATTCTTCTTTGGAACCTTGTCTATTTAGGCGGTTAACAAAAGTCCCCCCCTGACTTGAACAAAGGTACCCGGTTAGGGTTGGAGTCAAGATACCTGTTGTATTTGAAGGATTTTTTTCTCATCTTCTTCGTTGGCAAACATTATCTGGGAGGAAATCTCTCTCCAGCATGCTATAATTAATGAGTTTCCACTTGTCAAGCCAGGTAGGGTTCATTATTTCAAACGAGGAATTTTATCGGCACATGTTTATTTCGAAATCGTTATACCCACGCTTCTGGTTATTTCGCTCCATTAAGTCCCCTTTTTAATTTTCTATTTAGGTAACCATCTTCTTTCCTTATAAGTTCCCACCCATTTTTTGTCCACAACATTTTTTTTTTCAAAAGAGCAAATCTTCAACACCCAAAAAAAAAACCATACCTCTCTTTTCTTCTTTTCTCTCTACCTAACCTCTCATAATGTCGTCTGTTGGCCTTGAAAATATTTTTGAGTATGGTGATGGTGATTCAGCTGACAGTTCGAATGTATATCTCAAAAGAAAGAATAGTTGAGGGGCGTGATGGTGTTGAGGGCTCTGTCCCCACCCAACGTCGCCGTTCAATGAAGAATATTGTTATCAGTGTGGGTTTTAGCAACAATCCTAATTCTCCGGTCGACGTACTTGATAAGGATTTAGTCATCGTGGTTGGTGAGGAATGAGGTGGAGGTGGATTGTCTGCCGGAGACGCTGTGGCTGTAACAGGCGGGGTTCTCTCTTCCCAATGAATTTTGGTGCGTCCTTGATTCCAGCTGCACCACTGACACTATCGAGCGCATGAGGTAGGATTATAGGATCCCTTCAGACATCTCTCTCATTTTTCCATACCAAGGGAATGACACGTACTCCCCTTATAAAGACCAGTTTCCATTCCACGTAACTGCCTTTGAGTGTGGGGTTCAGTTACCGCTCTGTCCCACTCTTCGCAGGGCACTTTACGCCTTTCAACTTGCTCAATTTCTACTGACTTCGGAGTTATGGAGGAACTTGGTAGGACTCATGGTGCTTTGAAGGGAGCTATACGAGATGTACCATGCTACTAGAGAACCAGGCCTCAACGAGCTTCAATACGTATTTTAGATAGAGGCCATAGCACTTGTCCCAATGGCCAATTCTACATGAGGCCCTACAATCCCTTAAAATTCATGGTTCCTGGAGCCAAGAAAAAAGATGATTTATGGCATAACGAATGGATCATTGCATGAAGCGATTGAGGCAGCTCGCTCCATATTAGGGGATCAGAATTTCGTGTTCCGACTCAATTCAGTGGGAAGACCGAGTGGGAGAGGAGGAATATCTTCACCAAAGCAGAGGGTACTTTGAAGAACATAATCTTGCGGTCCTACTTGAACATGAAATTCCCTTATCTGATCCATTCGAACCAAACAGGGTAAACTGCTACCTCTGAATCTTCCATGCTTACCCATGCATGAAACGCTCCATCCCATTTCCTTGCTTCTTTCTATTTTATAAAATCTCCTCGATTCTAATGTATCTTTTCAATAGTTTCTGAAGTACCTCCACCGGTCTAGGATTCACCTTCCCCGTCTAGAGGTCCGCATCATTCTCTTTCCCAGCGTACCTCTACTAATACCCCCTATTCTCACCCCGATCCTACTGTATGGGATAACACCTCATCTAGACCGCTCTGACTGGTAGCAAATCTAAACTCGATCCCAATGAGGTATACCTTTTTGTCCTCTCGCTCCACCATCAATTAACTCTAATTTGGTTAAAATGGTAGCCAAGCTTGCAAGGATCAGGAGCTCTCATGGTCTGTCCAGAAACAAGCCTCCTTGCTCCCACTGAAGGATCTTCCTAACCTGCTTCCTCTCCACCTCCTGTTGTGCTTACTTATCATCCAGGTCAGGTGAAGGAGGAAATATCCCCTGGTCCTGCTACTACTCCTTCTACTGGTCTCTAAGCTCGCTCTATTTCGTGATCAATAAGTACTGGTCAGGATCAGGTCCTGTTCCTGTTTAAGGCAGTATGCTCATGTGGTGGTCTACGTGCAATGTCCACGTTCCCTCTTGATGTCTTGATTAACAAAGGATCTTCCCTCTTGATTGAGGTATAGTCTCTGACCTTCATTCTTGTCTAGCTTGATTATGAGAAGGTACTTACCTTCTTCTTTTTTTGTACTTTACAGGCTTTCAAATTCGTAGTGGTGTTGGGCCAACAAACAACAGCTTTCCAAGAGGAGACCAATTATGCTAAGGCTGTATTAGAGGAGGCCAAAGAGGATGTGGCCATGGCAGAAGAGAGTGTGGCTTTCTTAAACATGGATGTGATAGAGGCTAAAGAGATCGCCGTAAGAGCGTAGGCGGACAAGGTGTGGTTGAAGCTTGCTTAAGATATGGAGCGTATAAGGGCTATGTGCAGTGTCGTAGAGAGGAACACTTTGAAGAAAGAGAAAGAAATGATAGATAAGGAGAACTAAGCCTCACGCGATAACGTGTTTGCTTTAAAAGCCAAGGTAGATGTCTTCTTCAGAGAGGGTTACTTCTTTGCTACCCTCTAGGTCGTTCAAGTACTTCCCCTTTCCTTCGACCTAGCCTCGATCAACAGATGACGCCGGAAAGAAATTATGGCCAACGCTGTTGTACTTTCAAATACCGCTTCGGTCGGGAGGGGGTAGGGGGGTAGGAGGGAGGGAGGGGGGCCTTCCCAGGTCGATAACACATAAATAACACCGGTACATTGCCCATCCTAACCTCCTTAAAAGATCAGACCGGAAGTAGCCAAAACCATTGATCCTAGCTGATCCTTAGGTGCAAATGAGGGAGCACTTCCAGATCCCCCATTCATCAAGACGATCTGGAGAATGAGGTGGTGGCTCTAGTTGAACCCGGGGCATCGAGGATTAATGACACTCATTCTGGTCTAGTGTTTACAGGGACAGTGGAGTTGAAGCTGATGCCATTGAAGATGTAACCTAAGATGAGAACATTTATGAAAGCGCAAAAGAGATCACTGATCCCGTTGAATGATTAATGCTTTGTAGTCCGGAAACAGAGTTTGTCCTCCCTTTTTGACTTGTATATTTTTTTTATTCCATGTTTATCGCCCACGAATGGGGTTTGGGTACCCCTTATGATTTAATGGAAAATTCTTCTCTTTTGTTGCTTTCTGTGTACATGCTATATTGTGGTAGGTTTCTAGTACCTTAATGATGATCTGTAACCATATTTTAGATTTCTCAAAGTACTGATCATAATAGATACATAATGTTTGCTCCATTTTGGAATGGTTTGGGAAGTTAGTCTCTTGTGTGTATCTAACTAAAAATGTTTGGGAACCCCCGTAAATTGTTACGAAACCATGATTCAATGGCCCTTGCCTAGTACTGGGTCCCCACATATAGGCGAATCAAGGTTCTAGGCATCCCAACTCTAGGAATCCTGGTCTTTCAACGAATAGATCCTAGTAGGCAACTAAGGGCAGTTGTGCACCAGATCCTCACATATAGGCGAATCAAGGTACCAGGTATCCCTGCTCAAAGAATCCTAGTCCTTAGGAAAATAGATCCTAGTTAGCAACCAAGGCCACTTGTGCACCAGATCCTCACATATAGGCGAATCAATATACCGAGCATTTTTATTTTAGGAATCTCGGTCCTTAGACGAATCGATCCTGGTAGGCAACTAAGGCCACCTGTGCACCAGATCCTTCCTAGAGAGATTAGGTTCTGTCCAGGGCATCAGAAGTGTAATGTGGCTTTCTGGTCTTAAGGATGTGGTGGGCAACCAGGGCCACGAATCCGGATCCTTGGTCTGCTATGCAACTAAGGCCATGTGTGCATCAGACCCATCTTGCAGAGGTTGGGTCATGTCCAAGGCATCATGAGTGCTATGCGACTCTTCTGATCTTAAGGTGATCATAGGTGAAAACATATTACCAAGATTATTATAAGCATAATTTGTAGGAGAAGAAAAAACTTCTTAATTGATTATGTTTTGGCGATACAAGCAAACTTAAGGCGGTACAAACTTATGGTGACATGACTCCATGCGATAAAAACTTAAGGCGATACTGGTTGATACTCAACCCTACTTCTGCTGACTTTATGAGTAAAATCTTTTGAGGTGATCCGTGTTCCAGGTATGGTCGATGGGGCGACCCTCCATGTCCTTCAACTTGGCTGCCCCGCTACTGACTACCATCTTTATCAAGTAGTGTCCTTACCAATTCGAGGCCAATACCTTGTTAGACCTCTTCTGGGTATTCTGGGTGATTTTCCTGAGGACCAGGTCCCTTTCTTTGAAGTTTCAGGTTTCGACCCTCCTATTAAAGTATCAGGAGATTCTACTTCGGTAAACCAATATTCTTTTTACTATTTTGCCCTTCTTCTCTTCTAATAGGTCCAGGTTGGCTCTTAGTTTTGCTTCATTATTTTCTTGTTCAAAGTGTTAAACTCTGAAGGAAGTCAACTTGTGTTTAACTGGTAGAATCACCTTTACCCCGAAAGTGAGTGAGTAAGTTGTTTCCTTAGTAGCGATTCTCTTTATGGTTTGGTAAGCCCATAACACGTCGGGGAGTTCTACAACCCAATTTCCCTTCTTCTGTTGGAGCTTTTTCTTTAGGAGCTTTTTAATGGTCTTGTTGGTAGCTTCTACTAGCCCGTTTTTCTAAGGGCGCTACTGATGCAAAGCAGAGCTCAATGCCTAAGCTCTCACAAAAGTCTCTGAACTGAGGGTTGTCAAACTTATTACCTTGATCGGTGATTATGGCCATAGGAGTATCGAACCGACATATAACATTTTTCTTGATGAAGCTTGTGGTTTTTTCCTTGGTCACCTGGGTAAAGGATCGTGCCTTTACTCATTAGGTAAAGTAGTTTATGGCTACTATCACGTACTTAGCTTGACTGGGTACGATCAAGAGCGGTCTAATGAGATATACTCCTTAGTTGACATGATAAGGCATAGAGGAAAGTCATTATGGGGGTAGGTGGCAGAGGTTCGTTGTCTTCTAGCAAGGGTCGCATGATTGTGCGCCTCGCATCTTGATGTAAAGTGGGCTAGTAACGGAGAACCTGGTATGCCATGGTTTCACCCAATACGTGATTCACGCAGTCCACTAAGTGCACCTTATTAAGTGCCCATTCTGTGTCATCGAGGTGCAATAATCTTAATAGTGGAAGAGATTTTCCCCTACGGTAGAGGTACCCATCGACTTGGCAGTATTGGGAAGCGGCGACTCTTTTGAGCTTGTATGTCTGATCCAGATTTTTTTTGGTGCTTTTCATTCTGGAGATAATCAACGATAGGATCCATCCAGTAGGGGAGTTAGTCTACTGGACTTTCCTCCTCTTCTCTGGCTATGTTAGACCGGGGAATCAGTTGTAGCAGTACCCTCTTTGGTAGCTCTCGTCCTCCGTTTGCAGCGATTTTTGCTAGGACATCAGCCCCGTTGTTCTGCTTTATTGGGACTTGTTTTATCTTTGCTCATTTTAACCTGGTCTTGGCTTTCTGGACCTTTGCGAGGTATGCTGCCATGTTTTAACCTTGGCTTGGTACTGCCTGGTTACTTGGTTGACAACTAGTAGCGAATCACTTCTTATCTCTAAGCTCCCAGGCCATATTCACTTCTGCCAGCAAGGATTCATACGCTGCTTCATTGTTGGTGGCACTGATTTCAAACCTGTAACAGTGGCAACACTCGATTCCTTCAGGATCGGTCAAGATAATCCCTGCCCCAATATCTGCCTGGTTCGATGCTCCATCTGTATAAAGTATCTAGATTTTCCGAGTAATGGGCCACTTTGGGGATTCTTTTTTTGGATGAGAGACCGGGTTCAAACTTGCGGTAGCATTTGGATTTGACATCATGCTGAATTTTGCCACGAAATCAACCAAGGGTTGACCTTTGATGGTGGTTCTTGCCTTATACTTGATGTCTTATTGGGGTGAGCTCTAATACCCACAGAACTAATTTACCCGATACATCCTGCCTTTAAAGGAACTGTCTCAAAGGTTAATCCGTGACTACCGTGATCGTGTGTGCCTGGAAGTAGAGTCGAAGCTTCCTGGTTGTGGTCACAAGTGCTTAAGCGAGCTTCTCTAGAAGCATGTAGTTCTTTTCAGACTTGGCCATCGTGTGATTAATATAATAGATAGGTCTCTATACTCCATCCCTACATTCCTTTACCAAGGCTCCACTAATGGCGACTTCTGATATGGCCAGATACAATTGCAACTCTTCTCCTGACGTAGGCTTCATTAGTAGCAGTGGGCAAGCTAGATAATTCTTCAAGAAATGGATGACCTGCTCGCTATTTTAGTCCCATTTCATCTTCTTTCCCTGTTTAATAGCTTTAAAGAATGTAAAACATTTATCTTTGGACCGTGATATCAAGCAGTTTAGAGCCGCTATCATGCCAATTAGCCCATGCACCTGTTTGAGAGTGGTAGGATATACAAGGTCCAAGATGGCCGTGATCTTCTCTAGGTTGGCCTTAATCGTTCTCTTATTGAAAATACAAACACTGTTAAATGCTCAAGGCTAACCTAGAGGGGGGGGGGGGGGGGGGGGGGGGTTGAATAGGTTAGACACCTTTTTTGACTCCCTTAAAAACAAACAAAAGTTTGTCCCTCTAGATTGCTTTTATCACAATATATATCAATTAAATATACTTAATCAATATATAAAATATATAAAGTGTGATACAAACAAGCAACCATAACATATACACAATTGATATTATAGTAAGGAAGTCAACTTACATATAAAGTTATATCTATAGCATTTAAATAACAAATACCAATATAAGAGAGATAGGGATAGAGAAAAGTTGAAATAAGATATAACGTGGTAAACCTCCAAAGAGGAAATATCCACGGGTTAGCAACCACCGGTAAACAAAACCCACTAGTAGATAAGAAAAATACAATCTCTCAAGTGACCCCTTCACCTAGAAACTACCCTCATATCCTACTCATGAATATGTCACCCTCTTACTCAACATTCCGAGGCCTCACACCTCTTGTCAAGATTTCCTTGCTCACCCTTCCGGATCCTCACGACCCTAGGCAAGACTTCCTTGCTTGAAATTTTGAGGTCTCACACCTCTTGCCAAGACTTTCTTGCTCAACAACATAGGTCCCACTCCTATTGTCAAGACTTTCTTCTCCCAAGGCATCTAAGTGATCGTGAATGCACAACGCAAACAAGCACGTAACATAGAATGTTATGATCAACACATCTTATGGAAAATACTAGACATAAGCATAAATGCACAAAAAAATGTTGTCTAGTCAATCATGCATGTTTAATCCATCTAGATCATGTAAGATATATTCAACATTAATTACAACCTAGATACATGCATAGATCTAAAACTTGAGTAACAAGATATGTTCAATTAATACATAATCAAGTTTAAATCTCATATACCAAAAACATGCTAAAATAGTGTGACAAAGTCATTTAGATTAAAGCAAGAGTTCTAGAGCATATTTCCTATTCATAGGTTCAACAAAGCATATGAATAACTCAAAAGAACACAAGCACATGTATTATAGTGAGATTTCGGCCAAAGAGAGCATAAAAAATGTGAGGAACTATTTTTCACAAAATCAATCAATTAAAGATCATCAAATAGTCTTAGAATCAAAGCTAGCACAATACAATACCAAACATGTGAAAACATAGGTAAAATCAAAACCTAACTCAACATGTGAGATTTCAATTGAAACTCAATCTAGCTTTAAATGAATTCAAAACTCAAATCAAAACAATCACAAGACACACACACACACACACACACACACACACACATATATATATATATATATTTATATATATATGTATTAAAGAAGAAAACCCAAGGCAATTGACCAAGTTTTAAAAGAAAACTTTGAGAGAAAATCAATACCTTAGTTGATTTGGTATAGTCCCATTTTTGTTAGGTTAGACTCCAAAAATAGCAATAAAAATAACTCAAACCTTCAGAGAAAAGATGGAGGATGAATATAAAAACACTCTCAACTTTGAATCACTCAGATCGGAGTTCAAATGAAGAATTTATAGTGTTTAGAAGGTGAGAAAATTTGGGAGAAAATTCTGCACTCAAATTTTGAATCTCTTCTAAGAATGAAATGTGAGAGGGAAGAGATATATAAAGGAGAGGGAAAGAATAGAGTGTGAAATGACCAAAAGGGACAAGAAGCAGCCAAGCTTACTTGCTTCCCGAGATGGTGTGTGGGCATCTCGGGGCAGCAAGCCTTCTTGCCAGAGATGGTCACGGGCCATCTCTAGATAGAAGAGCTTTGTGCTGTCTTCTTTTTCCCTCGACCTCCCTTCTCGTTCTTCGACCGTTATCTGGCCTTCAAACTCAGAATTTTAATCAATTTAAGGATTAAGAACCATAACTCTCTCACGGACATGGAAATATAACATACTCAACCCAAACAATTAGAATTTGACTCGATATATGAATACGAAGACAATGTACACAACATGGGTTAAAAGTGTAGTATCTTTTGACTTAGAACTTGAAATCAATAGTATGAGTAACCGAAATGACCGGAACTCAATCAAGAATTATTTAAGACTAAAATCTAGTTCAATATCCATGTTTTACAAACATATACATGTAGGGAAAAAAGGTTTAGAAACGCAACGGAGCGTGATAAAAAAAATAGGGTTTGCGTATAAATAATTTTTTTCCCTTTTATTCAACGAGAACCTTAACCCTAGATTAATTGATGTATATAAAAGTATCGTACCTTTTTCGTGTGACGATTGAACAAGCGCTGAATTGATTCCGTAAAATCTTCCAATCCAATCACAAACATGAATCACCTAGGAGTGTGGGCTCCCTTTATTTAAATTGTATTCCTGAGGATGGAGACAAAGCAAATATCTTTTCTTTATTAGTTACAAATATCCTCCAAGAGAAAAATTCAAGAACGTCCGGTCACTTGTGAATTATCAATCAATTTGATTGTAACTCGCATGAACCTAGATTCGATGTTGTACACAAAACCCTTTTGATGTAAAGGATATTAGTATACTATCGAATACAAAAACGTTCCCCTTTTTTCTCTACTTGGCCGAATTCACACACTATTGCTTAGAGATGATTGAATTTTGTTTAGAGTAAAATCTGATTTTTCTCCCTCAAAATTCCTATGATAGCCGAAACTTTCACTTAGAAAAATAAGCTTGGCCAAAATTCCTCTCTAATGCGTTAGGGCTGGCCGAATTCATCATGCTCATATATATAGGCTCATAAATCCTTTCCTAAGAAGGATTCACTTGGTTGGCAAGAATCCTTTTCTTAGGTGGATTTATTTGGTAGTTAGAATCCTTATCTAAAAGGAAATCTATCCTATCCTATATTCATATGTCATGACCAAATTTCCCCTCTTTGATGTAGATTAAGAGAGTTTATCTTTCCTAAGAAGGATTACTTGATGGACAAGAATCCTATCCTTAGGTAGATTAACTTGGTGGTTATGAATCCTTTTCAAATAAGAATTCTACCACTAAGTAGTTTTACTTGGTGACCAAAAATCCTTTTCCAAAAAGAATTCTTTCCTACACCAAGACTCCTAATCCAACTCAATAGTGTATTTGTAACCATATTAAAGACTTCCTAATTTGATTAGATAAATAACTCCTTTTATTTATCTACTCATCAAATATAGTCTTTAACCTTAACTTTACTACCAACAATAGTATAGTCTTAGGAAACCATCTCCGAATAGGTCAACAAATTAATTAATTTCCATTTAATTAAACAATAATAAAATAAAAATAATATATTTAAGCTATTCACTATAGCCTTTGCCGCCCATACCTAGTATAAAGGCCACATATTATTTTTCTCATTTTATTAAATCCATTGGACCTTAATAAAAAGTTCACATGTGAACTAGATCTATTCTTACAAAAAGAAACAGGTTCACATGCCTTACTACAATTCTAGATGGACCCCTATTGGTCCGGTAGAATATATTAAGTGATCCATGCAAGTTCGTGTGGATTGAGGATCTTGGCGGGCTATCTAAATTTAAGCTCTAATAGACATAATCCAATCACAATCAACAAATGATTCACTTAGGTCCGATCTATTTAATTTTTGTTCATTCCACTAAAGAACTAAAATTGAACTCTTAAATAAAGATAGAATAAGTTGATGTTACTCATTCATACCCTAGACAACCTTATTGGAGAAAGTGTATCCTCGTGAAGAATACTAGTAATCCCCAAGAGCTCATAGACCACATATAGCTCTCCAAGTTACCATATTTACTCATATGACCACATTTTGAACTTGGATATTTTGACTTGTCCAGAAGCCATGTTTCAATAGACACTATTGAAAACTTAACGTTAAGATTTAATATCCAATACCTCAAAACATCCATATAATGGTATTCTACTCTCATTCAATAAATAGAGCCACGATGTCCATATCTATAAATGAAGTCCTCTATCGATTAACAAATGAATACCACAAAACTATCGAGGATAGACTATGCTATATAATCGTACTCATTGATAGCTCAAATGATAACACTTGCAACCATATGTCCATCATTTATCTCAGGATTAAGATAGAATCTCCGATTGTCTTCAAATGAAAACTTTTATCCATTGACGGTTCTTGATAAAGTATTTCATTTTGATCCTATTCAATGCACCCAGTGCACTAGATTCTTTTGCCCAAAGACACCACACTTTGATGATTTTAGACTCATCATAACACATTTGATCCCACTCAAATGCTAGCAAAAGAATCAACAACTTTGACAAGATAAAGGCGCCCAACATTCTATCTTAAGTTGTGAATATTATTCAAGACTAACTAAAAAATTGTGTCTACCTCATACATATCTAGATGTATGAACAATTCTTCTTTTCTCATAGTCTTTTGACCTTATGATTATTTACTTTTGACAATTATAATAATTAAACTATAAATTCTATAAGATTTGTTAAACTAGAAATCACTTTATTCATATGAAAAGATTGTTAATTACAATATTACACTCTTGCTATCGAGCATAATCCTAACAATACACATATAAACACATTTCACACTAGAATGCAAACTACATAGAGATAGTCTCCAATCATGCATTTTTCAAAACATGTTATTTTCATACCAATGCATGAGCATTCATCTTCAAGTGTGTGAACGTGTTATAAATGGTGCACAATGATACAGGGACACATATGTATGATTTGTGTGTGTGTGCCTGTAATGGTGCACAACTATATAGGGACATAAATGTATGAATTGTGTGTGTGTGCCTAAGCTTTGTAAGAGAAAGATAAGGTCTTAATATACCTTTGTAGAACCATATATCATCCTTTCTCTTTGATGACTTTGAACTTGCTTTGACTAGTTGTTATTTCTTCTTTGAAGCTTGAATCATCATGAACCTAAACAACTAAATCATTACAGGTAAACATCATTTTGATATGAAATTAATGTCAACATAATCTAAAACCTGACACTTATGCACCATGAACCCATGGAATTTCCCTGCTACTATTCCAAAGGCGCACTTAAAGGGGTTCAGCCACATCTTGTTCTCCCTAACTAATTGAAAGGCTCAGTATAGGTAATCACGGTGTTGGCTCGCTACTTGGGACATGGTGATCATGTCGTATACATACACTTTCGTGGTTCTTCCTATCTGTTTCTTGAACAACATGTTCATCAAGTGCTAGTAGTTGGCACCTACATTTTTAAGACTAAACGACATTACCATGGCCTTGTCCAGTGATAAAACTGGTATTGTCTTGGTTAGCGGGGTGCATCATGATTTGGTTGTACCTCGAAAAGGCATCCATAAATCTCAGGAGCTTATTCCCGATGGTGGAGTCAACTAGCTAGTCGATCTTGGGTAAGAGGAAACTGTCTTTTGGACAGTCCAGGTTGAGGTCTGTATAATCCACGCACATACGCCACTTCCCGTTTGCTTTTGTTACTATGACCACATTGGCTATCCATTACGAGTATCGAGATTCCATGATAAATTTGGCTTTTAGGAGCTTGTCCATTTTTTCTTGTTCCCCGATATTTCATTCTGGGTTGAAATGTCTTCGTTTCTACTTGACTGACTTAAAAGTAGCATCCACTTCTAACCATTGAATAGCCAAAGCAAGGGGAATTCCGAGCGACTCGTCATGACTCTAGGTGAATATGTCGTTGTATTCTTGATGGAGTTTAATTAAACCCACATTGACTTCTTTTCCAATACTGCTCCTATCTTCACTACATTCGAGTGATCATCTCTCATGATTAGTACATCTTCAAGCTCTTCTACAGGGTGTCCACTAGTCCAACCTCGATATTCTTATTCTGGTTCCTCATCAATCAAACTCGGTACCTCTGTTCTCTTAGGCTATTGCGGTCTTCTTTTGATACCTCCCCGTTGGGTACAATAGTTACATGCACACACTGCTTGGTCAATGCCATGTGATTGGTACATACCGTGTAACACTTGCATGTAACTTGCTGATCTCCCCGAGTTTCTCCTACCCTACTTCCTACCGGGAACTTAAGGACATTATGATAGATGGATAGCGCCCCACTAATTCCGGATAGGAATGGTCTTTCCAAAATGACATTATAGGTGGATGGGGTACCAACTACAACAAAGTTTATCATTATGTTTTGTCGGAGATGAGCTTTCCTAATAATCCCTAAGAGGATCGTAGATCCAGTAGGCATCATTGAGTTTGAAGTGAATTCGTAAAAAAATATGGTACAACTGTTGTGGCATGGCTTCTTCAGGTTGAACTTCTCAAGTGCTCCATTGAAAAGGATATCCACATTACTCAAGGTATCAATCAGAATACGGTAATCAGAATACGGTAAACCTGGCAGTTGGCTATTTGTACCATGATGACCTTGGGATCATCGTGCGATTGCACCATGTTATGGACATCCTCCTCTGTAAATATGATCTGGGTTGAGCGAAAGGGTTCTTGTGATCCCCTAACGACCTTAAGAATGTCATGCCTACAATGAGTCGGGGTATCTTCCTGGCATGGTTATTTCTGGAATTGTGAGAGGTTCTTGCTTGGGACCTCCGCTGATGGTATGGATGATTTTGATCTACTGTATTATATCCTTCCCTTTGTCTCTTCTTCTTTCTTCCTCTTCCCGAAGCTCATCTTGAACCTCTTTCCCTATCTTGATACTGTCCTGCACCTGCTGTAAAAGTTTGGTTAAAAGACCACATCTTACCAATCCTTCGACCTGGTTATGGAGACTATAACATTTTGACGTGTTATGCCCTATGTCCTTATGAAAGTCATAGTACTTGTAACGATTAGCTCGTCTGCTAGAAGTTTTATGGCATCTAGCTTTCTGAGCAACCCCTTATCATGGATTGAAAGGTATATGGTTTCCCGGGAGGCGTTTAGAGGGGTATAATGGTTGTATTCTACCTCCTCCTTTACTATATGTACTACTTTTCTTGACGGGTGTGTTGCTTTATAAGAGGTCATTCTCACTGGGTACTGTTCCTGTTGTGTGGGAAAGGGAGGTGACCGATAAGTGAACCTGTTAGGAGGTCGATTCTGGGTCTTCTGGGCCAGGCCTGTCTTCGAAACTTTTTTCTTCAAATGTTTGATTAACCTTGCTTCATCATTCTCGATCTCAATTCTAATTTTTTCATCTATCTTCACTTGTTTTAAGGACCTGGTGTAGACCTCCTAGTATGTCTCGAACAGGTGTTTTGTAAATGACCAAAGCAATCTACCGACCTATAAGTTTCTCCGGAAATTAGCTAAGGTCTTTTTCTCGGTGATCACTCTCATATGGATTACTTATTTATGGAATTTTCTATGTAAGATTTCAGTGACTCTCCCCGCTTTTAGACAACGGGGTCTTTAGGATAGGGTTTGATCCCTTGGAACTGAGCTTAGAAATTCTTTGTAAGTTGTGTGAATGAGTCTATGCTACTTGGGGGTAGTTTCCTAAACCAAGTCTTGACACAGTCGGTCAAGGTTGAAGGGAACGTTCTTCACATTGTCTATCAGGTAGTGTTCTGAATCTCCATCTTGTGTATGAGACTCTCTAAATGGCTTAGTGGGTCCTCTGATTCGAAGTATTTCTTGGTTGGCATTTTGAATTTAGGTGGCAACATTGCCTCTTTGATCCTTCTTGAGAACTGGGCGTTCATTTCTCCCAATGGATCCTTGTGCGTTCCTTGTTGCTTTCCTTTTCTCAATTCCTTGATCTTCTTGGCCATCTTGGTCAATTGGTCCTGGAGGAACTTATGTCTACTACCCCTGGAAAGGGCCATTAAACCTTCATTGTCCGATGTTTTTGATACAACCGTTATTTCCCTGCCCTTCTCCCTTTGAGGGTGGTTTCCTTTGGCGCTCTTTCTTGGACTAGGACTACCACCAACATCAGGTTGTGGGGAACTCTCCTCGACCGTCGGTCTGGCTATTGACTGGTTTTCCCTAAAAGGGATACAAATAGAGGATTTCACCCACCGGGATTAAAAATTCATGAGACGGTCTCGAACTTAAGGTTATGGCCCGAGTCTATGAAAGATTGGTCCTCAGGTACCTGATCCAGTTTCTCCAATGGATCGGGGTACCTCGAAGTGAGGGGTGAGTCCCTCGACGATTATTTGAAGGCAGATACTTTAGACAAAAGCTGCGGTCTGCTGTTCCAAGATGTCTTGATTTGTGTCATAGATAAAGCGGGCTTAAGGTGCTGAGCGAGCATTTGAGGGTGGGACCAATGTTGTATTGTGGTGCCTCGATCCCCTTCCACATTTCTGGACTCTTTAGGTAGAAGCAAGTAATTGGACCTCCGTCGGATCAGGCTACCCTTGAGAGGACCAGAGTCTCATCTTCCGTTTATAGGTAGAGCTATGCAAGACGATAAAGTGTAAGGTTAACTTCCCATAGACGGTGCCAAAAAGTGTTAACCGAAAAGTTATAGAGGAATGAATTTCTAATTAAAACTCTTAAACCGCGACACGGTAGGTCACAGTTGGAGAGGTACCACTTGGTACTGGTAGATCCTGATATGAGCAAATCATTGTCTATATAAAATAGGATGAAACATGTATATATATATAACAATTCTTTTATATTCTCTCTCTATGGGGATTTCTTTATTGGTAACATAGAATGGCATATGATATAAAAGGACAAGGATGGAATATAGTAACTTCAAGCAAGGTGTTTTGACACAATAGGCGATGACGAATTTGTGTTAGTCGATAAGTAGAAATGTGAAGATGTCTGTATTTTTTCTAGTTGAAAAGTGGATGAAATCTAGATCCCGTCTCTGAAGAGAGTCTTATTGTATTTATTGGTCCTAATTCTTACTGTCCATTCCTGACAATTCAATCAGGCAATTAGTAATCATAAGGACACTGATTGGCGTTGATGGAAGCCGTATTTAAGTGCGAGAATTATCCCTTGGATCAGGTAAATAGCTTCCATTTTGATAGGATTTGATAAAGTTGATTGTTTCCGTTAATATGCTTGTAAACGGTGGAAGAAGTCAACTTTATCCTTTTCTAATTAGAGGCTACTACAGGCTTCATCCTTTTGGACATGGTCTTGTTCTTGGTTGGCTCAATGGTATACCGATTCCATCTTCCTTGGCGGTTTTTCCTTGACGTGTTGGAGCCTTCCTACTGTCGTTTCCCATGCTGGGTGGATGGGTGATACTTGGTGGACTGATCCTAGACTGGTACTACGATACTGGGTTTCGAATAATATGGACCGCGATACCAGTGTTCTTGGGTTTCAGGGAAATCGGTGCGACCTCGGTTCCGATCCTAGTTCATACGCGGTCGCCATTGGGATGCAAATCCCGATTCCATCAGGGGATGTCTGGTGCTCTTTGTAGTGCTCTATTACTCAAAGCAATTATGGTAGGGAGGAAAAATTCTTCTTTAGACCCCTGCCTTTTTAAGCGGTTAACACCAGCCAACATAAGTTGTCACAAAATAAGGTAAGGACAATAAAAGCAATCAAGAATTGCAATCGATGATTCCTAATCAACACTGTCTAAATGTAAGGCATAGAGACTTGGCTAGAGGGCAATATTTTCTTAAGTGGAAGTTATCACAAAACAAAGCCCAATTAAGTCATAACTCAAGTGAATATGCAATTAAAGCATGAGTTTTGCAATTCATATGCAATAATGACTAAATCTTAAGCAGATAAAACAATTAATGAAGGATGAAGTTTGTTTTACTTACCAAGTCATTTAATGAAGAAGACCCATGATGAAATGGTGCATATCTATGCTTGAATGTTCACGGGTTTAGGTTTTGGAGAGACAAAAATGAAGTCTTGGAGCTCTCTCTCTCTCTCTTGGAGTCAATTTATGTCTCTAAATATATGATTTTCATAGCTCTTAGACCAGATGAAGAAGAAGATAACATATATATATATATATATATGAGGTTAAAGTGATGTTACACCATTTTGGAAATATGCAAATGAAAATAGCAGAAACAATGAAGTGCGTGGGTTATTGCACGGGTAGGGACCCGTACACTACCCGCGCATTGGAGCTTAAAAAGCACAATAGAGAGACTACACTGGCAAGTGCGCAGGTATGGATCCGCACACTGAAAGAAGTAGAACCAGCATGGGAACTACGCTGGTCAGTGCGTAGGTAGGGACCCACACATAATGATCCGCCCACTAGGTCTCTCTAAAGAGAACACTCTTCGAGCTAAGAAGAAGCACACTAATATGCAAGAGCGGACGTTTCTGATCAAACATCGGGAAACAAATTATAATGCATAAAACCACACTTAGTGCTAACAACAAGATGAAAGTAAAGGAAGTGTAAAGAAAACACACATGAAGGAATGAAACCCAAATGCAAGATTAGCAAGGCTTGCATGAAGTAATGTGTGTGTGTGTGTGTGTGTGTGTGTGTGTGTGTGTGTGCAACTAAATCTCTTCAAGAGTTAAGAACAAGTGAACTACCTCTCCTGAAGCTCTTCGAGATCTTGGAAGCTTGTTGATGAATGATCACAATTGGAGACCTAAGCTACCCATTACAAATAATCTCAATGTGGTTTGTCATGAAATAAGCCAATCATAAAATAGAGATTTTTACAATCTCCCTCTTTAGCTATTTTACGACAAAACAACCACTCACAAAATAATGTTCACAAAGAGAGAAAACAAGTTATTGGTCAACAAAAGTATAGTCTACGTTACAATAAGAGAAACCTGAGATCTAAATCTTCAAGGTCTTCAATCTATTTGTAGATCAACATACCTACACATAATAGCAAGAAAACACTTTCAAAGAGCAAGTGCATGTGAGGTGAACAAACTATAAAAAGCATTTGATCTCAATAAAGCAATACAAATTAATGCATGTGCAATGCTCCCCCTAAAAGGTTACTCTCTCTCAAGACTTCTCCCATAAATCATAAACAATGCTCCCCCTAAATTTCTCAAGACTTCTCCCCATTTTTGTCATGAGATATGTAAAGAAGGTTCATCTATCGGGTAGCTTCAGCAAAGAGAGATATTTTCACAAACGATGATTGCATATTCATTTACATAAACTTTATGCAACTTGAATAACTGAGAGAGAATCAAGGAGTTTTGTTTAAGAAAAATGTGTGAAGTTGTTACTTTGCATGCAAGACGTATAACATTAGAGTTAAAGCAATGGTATTTGACAAAGTAAATATCAAAAGGGTTTCTGAAGAATTCAAACCAATTTGTTCCCTTTTGTTATGAGCAAACAATATATAGTTTTAAGAAAATAGGTTTGGAAGCACACAAATAACAGTATCAATCCCTAAAGACCAAACAAGATATGGATATATAATCCTTATTGATTGAATGGATACAAAAACCTTACTGATTGTTGTCTATTGATGTTTATGCCAAAAGCTTGTAATATGTAAATGTTATAAAAATATGGATAAAAGAAGTTAGTTTTCATTCAATAAATATTGATTTATTAACATCTGTGCGCTTATAGCATGTGTGCAAAATATCCAAGATTGTAGGAATCTTAAGCTGAGTATATAAGTGTCATATATAGATGGATTCAGCTTGAGACGTGCAATCTAAAGAGTCTGTAGAGAGCAAATAAAACTGGGTACTTTATTTATGGTTAATTTATAGCTGCGGTCCATTTCGTAATGTACAGTGGTCTTATCCTAAACTACTCATGTAGTGACATAGGAATGGAGGCACCTTATATGATGAAATCATATAGGACAGAGCCATGATATATAATAATCTCTCACCAAGATCCGTTAAAAGAAGAGATTCATGTATATCGATAAGTGATGGTTGTATATGGGTGATCTTAATCCTGAGTGATCTTAATTCTGAGTGTCTTACTGACTTCTTCAGGTTAAATTGTGACTTTTGACATACCATGAGTGAGATCATAGTAATATTCCCGATCAATAACTTTGTATCTTGGAGTCACGGTTTAGCTTGTGGTTGAGAAAGTTCGCACACAATAGATGAGTCCTCTATTTCTTACTTGAAGTAGAGGAGTAGTTCCTTTAAGGGTTGATTCGGGGCTTAAACATTTAAGAGGGCTCTCCTTCCTCTGTAATGGAAGATATGATATAATTCTTCATTAGAGAATCAATGGCATTTAAAGGAAAAGATATAATTAGAGAGGTATAACGGACTTTATGACATGGATCTAATTATGAACTACTTGTGGGTAATAATACCATATGTAATAGCTATATTGATGGACACTAAGATTTCACTGTATGTTACATCTGCAATTTTGAGAGTGCAGCCTCGGGTTTTTAGTGGAGCAACTCCAAGATTAATAATAATGGAATATTAATTGAAGAGGTTAATTAATATTTCTAAGCATTATTGGAGCTTAAAACTGTGGGTCCATTAGGTCCTCTGACAAAGATCACGGTTAAATTAATTGGATAGTCCAATTAATTGTGTTATAAAAGTGACACGAGTAAATTGAAGGAACTAATTAAATAGTAAGAACATTTGATTAGTATATTAATAATTGAATTAAATTAATAATTATTTAATTATTAATAGGAGGTTAAAGGATTGAACCATGACTAATACAAAAGGATTAATAAGTAATATAGATAATTTTAATCCCATAGGCCACCGGTTCAAGTCCTAGTGGTGACCAAATTAAAATAGGATTTATAATTCTATTTTGACTTGGACTAGTAAACCCTAGGATCCTGATATATATAAATAGATACATATCAGGAAACAAAAAGTAAGAAAACCAAAAACTTAATACATAGAGAGAGGGTGCAGCCAAAAGCGAAAAGAAAAAAAAAGTTTCTTTTGTTCATCTTGCAGGAGCTGATCGAACTCAAAAGGAGAGAATAACGTGTTGTCTTGTTGTTCTTCTCTAACCTTCGTTTAGTCATGTTTGTATCCGTGATGTGTCAACACACAAGTTATTAGATCTCGGGTCATAGCTTAGAAGGCTTGTTGGTGAAATCGGAATCAAAGTTTCAAGAGAACAATCATGTATACTTCAAGTTTTTTGATGCATGTACATACAAAGATCGGTTCCAAAAATATGTTTTCTAAAGGAAAAGTTTTGAAACATATATATATTTCGCTGCTCAATTTTGATCAAAACCCTAACTTTTCCCTACAATTGGTATCAGAGACAGTTTTTTGTATATACACGGAAAAACTTAAGTTGTTTTCTTTTGATTCCATTATGTATGATATGTGTAGTCACAATCTTGGCTTGTATGATGGTTGTATATATATAATTTTTATATAAATACATAAACATGGTTGATCGTTAATTATATATTCCGATGAGTTATGGGTTTTTTTATTCATCTTTGTAATCAAGAAAGCCTAATTAATGGATGTTCTTGATATTTATTTTTGTATGTATATATATATATATATATATATATATATATTAATTATATGTTGCGAAGGAGATCGTGATGTTCGAAAGGATTCGAAAAAAAACTACTCTAAGCACAAACGGCAGCCACACGCGAGAAGTTGTGTGCACCAGGTATGTGCATGGTTGTCGCAGCAGCAGCTACGTGTTCGCAAGCATAAGGGAAGTTTTGGGCTGTTCTTGGACCTTAGATACGTGTTAGCGTAACACTTGGTCCTTGGTATGATAGGCGGCAACCCATTAGAAGCAAAATAGACAGTCTTGACGCGTCCAAGGCTGCTGCGTTAATCTTCGCCCGTGTACGGCTTTAAGGCTTATGGAAAGGTCATATTGTGAGCTTCGTGGCATGTATATGTTCTGCTAGAAATCAAGTGATGGGCCTTAGGGTTCGATCCATGAGATAGATCACTTGATGCAAATCAAGTTGGACTTGGTTGGGAACCCATATAGGTAAATAGGTGGACTTAAAGAATATTGAAGACCATTGATTTACAAGAAGACCAAGGAATGCCTTGGATTATTTTTTGTAATTAGAACTATTTAAGTTAGATAATCCATCATACTCGGTCAACTCATGTATGCTTTATTTATAAGTCATGGGATGATTTGTATTATTTAAACATTGTCATACATAAGAATGCCATATAGATTAGGTGTGCCTGCATTTGCATTATAACATATCATACATATATAATTGCCATGATTTATGTGATTCTTTTTAATGATATTAAAATAGTTTTTATTCACATAATTGGCTATTAATAATGAGATTAGTTTTTAGGAGTAGAAACTTGGTAGTTATCATTAATAATTAATCTTTTTATTAAAGAGTTTAATTAGTTATATTGGTTAGGCTCAATCCATTATTAGGATTATTTCGATTAAGACCCTAATAATAATTGGATCAAATAATGTGCATTTAGTGTTAATAGTTACAACTTAGTAAATTTCATATTTAATTCTAGTCTATTTTAAATAGTTTACATAGATTAGAATTCCAATAATAAATTAGTTTTTTAATAGTTAAAAATCGGGTAATTTATTAATTGTTAACAGGATCAGATTCTTGTAACATAACCTAGAAACTTAGATTCTTCTTAGTCGTTAAATCTAAGTTAATCTAAGGACCCAGAGTTTCAATACTTGTAATTAATAAAGAAACGCTTACCTTAAAATAGTGAGTGGGTGAGAGATATATGACAATATATCTCATAGTCTCCATCGTTAGTTCAACGCCGTAAGATTCAAGTGGGATATCAAGACGACTTTGTTTTCGTCATCTATAAGGAAGGTTTCCACGAGAGTCAATACCAAGATTGACTTCCAAACGGATAGGATTTCTAGATGTTTTTTGAGATTGACTGACCCTACGGCAACAACTCTCAAGTTAAGTTCATGAGATCTGAAATGACGAGTTACGTTCACAAGGATTTAGTTAAATGATTAATAAAATCCTGGCTAAAATAAGCGATGGTTGAATAATATAAAAATAAAGAGTTATTCTAGTATATCATTCGATTGAAAATGTCTCGATCCAACATGTAAGTACTTAATCGACCCTAAGGCGGCATTTGCTTATGGAATGTTGGATTATTGTGGTGTAGATTTTTTTTTTGGGTTTACTTTTGTTCATTAAACATGTTCATGCAGCATGTCTAATATTATGCCAAATTTTGACACTTGATATAAATGTATGGAATGAATGAATTTGATTTTATTTATTTTTATTTCAGCAATATCGTCGGCACTACTTCAAATAGTTGCTACTGAGAAATTGACCAGGGAAAACTTTACTAAATGGAAGAATAACATTAATGCAATCTTGGTCACCAAAGACCTAAAATTTGTGATTACAGAGGCATGTCCTCCACAACCTGCTGTTCATGTTTAATTGAAAACAACTTGTATGTATTAAGGTCGTTAATATATACACATTGCTCAATGCTGAAATGTTTAAAGTTGTAAAACCTAAAACTAAACAATAAAATGTTTCTCCAGATAATGAAAAGTACTTATGGCATATGAGACTTGGCCATATCAACCCTGACAAGATAGACTAACTAGTAAAAAACAGACCCTTAAATAAGTTAAAGGTCGGCATTTTACCTATCTACGAATCCTATTTAGAAGGTAAAATGACCAAGATACCTTTTACTGGGAAAACGACTTTGAGTTACGGAACCACTATAGCTTATACATTCAGACGTTTGCGTACCAATGACTGTTAAAGCAAGGGGTGGTTATAAGTATTATGTCACTTTCATAGATGACTACTCAAGATATGGATATGTCTACCTAATGCAACAGAATTCAGAAACTTTTGTAAACTTCAAAGAATTCCGAGCTGAAGTTGAGAACCAATTATGTAAGACAATCAAGGCTGTACGATAAGATCGTGGATGTGAGTATCTTGACCAAGGTTTAAGACTACTTGGCTGAGCATGAGATTGTGTCCCAACTCATTGCTCCTGACACACCACAACATAATGGTGTTGCGGAAAGGAGAAACGTAACCCTAATGGAAATGGTGAGATCTATGATTAGTTTCTCATCATTACCAAACTCTTTTTGGGGATATGCACTACAAACAACAACCTAAAATTTGAATGTATTCCCATCCAAACCTGTTCCTAAAACTCTCATAGAGTTATGGAGTGGTTGTAAAGTTAGTTTGTGACATTTCCATATAGAGGGTGTCCACTACATGTACTGAAAAACAGAACTGGAAAGCTAAATCCTAAATCTATGGTCTACTTGTTTGAGGGTTATTCCAAAGAGACTAGAAATGGATACTTCTATAGTCCTGAAGAAAAGAAAGTGTTTGTATCGATAAATGCAACGTTTCTTAAGGAGAACTATATGAATGATTATAAACCTCGAAGCAAGATTATGTTAAATGAGTTAGAGTCTAGTACGACCAGTGCTCAATCAATAAGAGTTGTTGTTCCATGTATGTCTGAGAGTCAGATGATTCCTAGTCGGACCACACTACCACCTAAGCATAGTAAGAGGGTTGTACGACAACCTGATCGTTATTTAGGTATTGGAGAGGCACATTTTGTCATCTCTGATAAAAGTGTGGATGATCCATTGTCATTTAAACATGCAATGGAAGATTCTGACAAAAAGGAATGTCTTAAAGCCATAAATCTCGAGATGAAGTCCATGTACTCTAACTCAGTTTGGGAACTTATAGACTTATCAGATAGGATAAAACCCATATGATATAAGTGGATCTACAAGAGAAAGAGATGAGTAGACGGGAAGGTAAAGACCTTCAAAGTAAGACTCGTGGAAAAGGGTTATACCCAAAAGAAGGGGGTCGATTATAAAGAGACCTTTTTATCAGTAGCTATGTTTAAGTGTATTCGGATTCTCTTATCCATTGTTGCCTATTTTGATTATAAAATTTGGTAAATGGACGTCAAGGCTATATTTTTGAATGACAATCTTGATGAAAGCGTCTATGATGCAACCAGAGGTATTTGTGTCCCAGGATCAAGAGCAAAAGTTTACAAGCTACAAAGGTCCATTTATGTACTTAAGCATGCATATATATCTTAGAACATTAGGTTTGATAATGCTATCAAAACCTATGGTTTTGAGCAAAACATTGATGAGTCTTGTGTTTAAAAGTGAATTATTAACAAGTAGATATTTTGATTAGTCTTATACGTAGATGATATCCTACTCATTGGGAATGATGTATGGGTGGTAGCTGAAGTACAAGGCTATCTGGTAAGCCAATTCCGAATGAAAGATTTGAGGGATGTGAGTTATGTTCTACGGATCCAATTAATAAGGGATCATAAGAACAAACTCTTAGCATTATCTCAAGCAACGTATATCGACAAGATTCTTGTGCGATTCTCAATGTAGAACTCTAAGAAAGGTTATTTACCTTCCAAGCATAGGGTTCACTTGTCTAAGATACAGTGTCCTAAGACACCTCAGAAGGTTGAGGATATAAGACAAGTTTACTATGCATCAGTAGTAGGTAGTCTCAAGTATGCTATATTATGAACGAGACCAGACATCTTCTTCATAGTTAGAGTAGTAAGCAGGTTTCAGTCCACCCCAAGATTAGATCATTAGGTTGTATTAAAGACCATTCTCAAGTATCTTCGAAGAATGAGAAACTATATGCTAGTATATTCAGGACAAGATATGATCCCGTTAGAATATACTAATTCGGACTTTCAGTCAGACAGGGATTCTAGGAAATCCACATCTGGGTCAGTATTCAGCTATAGTGTGAAGGAGTGTCAAACAATCATGTATTGTTGATTATGTTGGAACCCCATTCACTGGTAACGCAGCAGAAGTAGGTTTTAATTTTTTTAAAATAGATCATAATCAATCTAGAACCAGTGAACTTGGGATCGTAATTTTTTCAGAAATAATACATTCAATATGTAAACATAGGAAATTGTAATCAATATAATTAGAAGAAGAAAATCTTACCAACGTTTGGAGGCTCCTTCACTTTACGATATGCAACTGTCTGAACCACTCGATCTTCCTCGTTGTCCTGGAACTGGTAACTGCATGTGGGCGTGTCACGGTCTCAGAAACTTGAATGAAGGGTATAGACAAAAGACTTTACAAAACTCTTTTTTCTTGAGAGAGAAAACTAAGTAGAACACTTCTAGTAGTTCAAAGCAAAAATTAATAATATGATATTAATTTATGCTTTAGTGCAACGATTTGCACCCACTCAAAATGAGTGTTTTTATTTCTATATCTTTCTTCTCTTTTTGTCTTGTTTCACGCACATTAAAGCTTCATCTAAATGCCAATTTCAATATATCTGATACGTGTGTTGATATCTCTTGATACACACACTTTTTAGTTATTGTATCTAGATATGACCACGGTTCGGTTCCAACCGTGGAACCGAACCGTAACCGTATGAAATGAATCGTAACCAGAACCGGAACCAGAACCGGAACCGAAACCGTGGAACCGGTTTCGGAACCGTGGGGGAGATGGTTCGGTTCTGGTTCCTCCTCTAAGAAAACCGCCACGGAACCGACAGTTCGGTTCCGGTTCGAAATCGCCGGTTCCAGAAAAAAAAAATTTAATTTTTCTTACTGATTTTTTTTTTTTAAAAAAAAAAAGAACCAAACCGGCGGAACCGGTGGAACCGGAACCGGAACCGCCAGTCGATGGTTCCGGTTCTGGCTCCAGCTCCAGCTCCTTTCGAAATCGGAACCGGAATCGGTTGGAACCGTGGGCATGCCTAATTGTATCCCATACAAACACCAATGTATGTGCATTTATCTATGTGGATTGGTTTATCTTATATAAAACATATATTTATATAAATATATATATTTCTATTTTGATAAAACTAATCAATTTCAATCTTTTAAGATATCTCATATCCTTAAAGATATTAATCAATTTGTTTTGAATTCAAACTCTTTAAATTCAAAATTAAATATCTAATTTAATAAAAATAAAATAATAAAATTATATTTTCTTTAAAAATTAAATATCAATCAACAACCTCAAACTAATGATTAATTGTACAATTAAATAATCTAATTATTTAATTAACATAATCATTAGTTAAATAATTTCATTATTCAATTAATTTCTGAGTAAATATTTGTCACTTTTGTAACACAATTAATTGGAAAATCCAATTAATTAATCGCGGCCCTTGTTTCCTAAATCGATCGGGCTAACAAGGGGACCTAATGGACCCACAATATTTTGTGCTCCAATAATTCTCAGAATCATTGATTAAACTCTTTAATTAATATTCCTTGATTATTAACTCCGGTGTTATTCCATTAAAATTCCGAAGTTGCACTCTCTCAACTATAGACGTTTTTACAAGGACAGATACAACTCGGTGTCCATCGATTTAGCTATTACATATGGTGTGATCCTCCACATTAGTTCATAATTAGAGTTGGGTTATAATGTTCGTTATACCCCTTTAATTACCTATATCCTTTAAGTAACGTTGTTTCTCTAATGGATAATAAATCCTATTTCCTCACAGAATTAGGAGAACACATATATTGTTCAAGCCCCAAATCAACCCTTAAGGGAACTGCCATTTACTTCTTACAAGAAGAAGTGAATTCCACTATTGTGTACAAACCTTCCCAACTACAAGCCAAATCGTAATCCTAACATACATAGTATATTGATCTGGAACTGCATCTGACCTCACCCATGGTATATCAAAGACCATGATCTAACCTAAAGGAGTCGATAAGACACTCAGGATTAATATAACCCATATATAGGCATCATTAGTTGATATATATGAATCTCATCGGTAAATGGATCTTGTTGAGAGCTTCATATAGATCATAGCCCAGTCCTATAAGATTACATCATACAAGGTGCCTCCATTCCCATATCTCATATGAATGATTCATGATAGATTCACCGTACATTACGGAATGGACCACAACTATAGATTAACCACAAATAAAGTTCCCAGCTTTATTTGCTATCTATGGACTCTTTAGATTGCACGTCTCTTACTGTATCCATCTGTATATGACATTCATATACACAGTTCGAGATTACATCCCACAATCTTGGATGTTAAATATATGTACAAATTATAAAATAAAAAAAACAACAAGAATGAATTGAACTTTTCCTTTTATTTATTTCATAAATCCATTAATAAATTACATTTTTAGGGCATAAACCCTAACAATCTCCCAATTGCACTAAAGCATGTGAGGCATGTCTCGTAACCTTAGACCATCCAGGTGATCCGAAAGCACTTTAGCCGGTAAGGTCTTCGTAAATGGATCAGCATGATTGTCTTGTGAGGCTATCTTGATGACGATCACATCTCCTCTCTGCACTGTCTCTCTATATGCTTCCCTCTCTTGTGGCTTGGTTATTTGGAATTAGCCATAACACCACTGTTATAACAATAAAGTGTGATAGGCTTATCCAGATCTAAAACAACTTCTAGATCACTCAAGAATTTGTAGAGCCAAACAACCTCTTTAGTAGCTTCAAAAGCGGCTACATATTCGGCTTCCACGGTAGAGTCAACAATGCATGCTTGCTTAATACTTCTCCACACAATGGCTCCACCACCTAGGGTGAATACTGATCCAGACTTGGATTTTCTAGAATCCCTATCTGACTGAAAATCAAAATCCCTGTATCTTAAAGGGATCAAATCCTGTTCGAAATACACTAGCATAAATTTCTCATTCTCCGAAGATACTTGAGAATATTCTTGACAACAACCCAATGATCCAATCCTGGGTTGGACTGGTATCTGCTGACTACTCCTACTGCATAACAGATGTCTGGTCTCATGCATAACATATCATACATGAGACTACCTACTGCTGATGCATAGGGTATACGTCTTATATCCTCAACTTCTTAAAGTGTCTTAGGACGCTGTTCCTTAGATAAGTGAATTCCATGCCTGGAAGGTAAATTACCTTTCTTGGAGTTCTGCATAAAAAATCGTACAAGAATTTTATCGATATATGATGCCTGAGACAATGCAATGAGTTTGTTCTTATGATCCCTTATAACCTGGATCCCTTATAAGCTGGATCCCTAGAACATAACTCACCTCTCCCAAATCTTTCATTTGGAATTGGCTAGCTAGCCAGCCCTTTACATCAGACAACACTCCCACATCATTCCCAATGAGTAGGATATCATCTACGTATAAGACCAAAAAAACTACCTTTTTATCAATGATGCGCTTGTAGACACAGGGCTCATCGACGTTCTGCTCGAAGGCATAGGTTTTGATCACATCATCAAACCCGATGTTTCAAGTCTAGATGTTTACTTAAGTCTATAGATGGACTTTTGCAACTTGAAAACCTTTTGCTCTTGATCTGGAGACACGAATCCCTATGGTTGCATCATATAAATGCTTTCATCAAATTGCCATTCAAGAATGCAATCTTGATATCCATTTGCCAAATTTCATAATCGAAATAGATAGCAATGGATAAGATAATCCTAATAGACTTAAACATGGCTACTGGTGAGAAGGTCTCTTCATAATCAACCCCCTCTTTCCGGGTATAACCCTTAACCACTAGCCTTGCCTTGAAATTCTCTACCTTTCTGTCTACTCCTCTCTTTCGTTTATAGATCCACTTACTTCTTATGGGTTTTACACCATCCGGTAAGTCTACAAGATCCCAGATTGAGTTAGAGTACATAGACTCCATCTCGAGATTCATGGCTTTAAGCCATTCCTCTTTAACAGGATCGTCCATTGCATTATTATATGTCAATGGATCATCCATACTATCAGTAGAGACAACACCTTGGCCCTCACCTATACGTAAATAGAGTCCAGGTTGTCTCACAACCCTCTCACTACGTCTAAGTGGTAGTGTATCTTGATCAGGAATCATCTGACTTTCAAATGTTTTTGGATCAACAACTCTTGTTGATGAAGCACTAGTCTCACCAGGCTCCAACTTGTTCAATACAATATTAGAACGAGGTTTATGGTCACTAATATAATTGTCCTCAAGAAACATTGCAATTTTCGATACAAATACTATACTGTCTTCAGAACTATAGAAGTGTCTATCTCTGGTCTTCTAGGAGTATCCCACAAATAGGCAGACAACAGACTTAGAGTCTGGCTTTCCATTTCTGTTCTTCAGCAAGTGTGTTGGACACCCCCATATGCGAAAATGTCGTAAACTAGCTTTATGGCTATTCCACAACTCTAGGGAAGTCTTAGGAACAGATTTGGATGACACTACATTCCAAATAAATACCGTTGTTTGTAACGTATATCCCTAGAAGGAATTTGGTAATGATGAGAAACTAATCATAGATCTCACCATTTCCATTAGGGTTCTATTTCTTCTATCCGCTACACTATTTTGCTGAGATATACCAGGAGCTGTGAGCTGGGAAACTATCGAATTCTCGACCATGAAGTCTTGAAACTCTTGGTCAAGGTACTCACCTCCACGATCTAATCGTAGTGACTTGATAGTCCTACCTATTTGATTCTCAACTTTAGCTTGGAATTCTTTGAACTTTTCAAATGTTTCCGACTTTCGTAGCATTAGGTAGATATATCCGTATCTTGAGTAGTCATCTATAAATGTGACATAATACTCAAAACCACCCCTAGCTTTAACATTCATTGGTCCACAGACGTCTATATGTATAAGCTCTAGGGGTTCTTTAGCTCAAAGCCCTTTTCTAGTAATAGGTCTCATAGTCATCTTACCTTCTAGACAAGATTCACAGACATTTAAGGTGCCAACCTTTAACTCACTTAAAGGTCCATTTTTTTATGAGTCTATCTATCCGGTCAAGGTTAATATGACCAAGCTTTAGATGTCAGAGATACGTGTCATTATCTGGAGAAATTTTATGATGTTTAGTTTTTGGTTTTTAAACCTTAAACATTTCGGTGTTGAGTAGTGTAGTATATATTAACGGTCTTAACACATACAAATTGTTTTTATTAATTCCTAAACAAATATTCAGATCATTCTTGCCAATAATAACAGACTTATTATTAAAAGAAACAGAATATTTTTGTTCTAACAACTTAGAAACAGAAATCAAATTTCGTGTAATCTAGGAATATAAAATACATTGTCCAACAATATATAATTATTACAAAAACGTAATCTGATTACGCCAACTGCTCGTGCCGACATGACATCCCCTAAGCCCACACGCATTGAGGAGGCTCCCTCCTCTAGTTGTGTCCAAGAATTAGTCCATTGCAAAGCAGAGCAAACATGGTTATTAGCCCCCGAATCAACTATCTAGGGTGAAGAATCATCTTCCACTAAACATGACTCAAGAACAAGTAAATCATATTTACCTTTCTTGGACTTCTTCTTGTTTTGGGCTTTCTTGGGTTTGGACTTACCATTCACCTTCCCAGCAAACCTTTTCCTCTTCTTATTATTAGAGGAAGATGGTTTGGTAACAATTACCTCACCGGTCTTGCCTTTGTTATCCTTAATCAAGGACTCAAAGGTAGCGAGCTCATTGAGCAACTGTGTAAGGCTGAACTTTAACTTGTTCATTCCGCAGTTGCTCTTAAATTGATCAAAACTCTTCGAAAGAATCGTCAGTATGATGCTCACTTGACTGGGTTTATCAATGGCCATGCTATTGACTTCTGCCGTGTTGAAGTAGGACATCATGCTCAGGACATGTTCTCAAACTGATGTACATTCCTTTATACGAGCGAGCATAGCCGAGCGAATAAGTTCGTGTCGCTTTTGCTCGGAGGGCTGCCCGAACATAGCTTTTCAATGAATCCATGATTTCGAATGCTGAAGTCATTGCTTTGTACTTTGTGACAAGCACGTCTGTCATAGAAGCCAACAAATATGTTCAGGCCTTCTCATCAGATGAGACCCATCGCTCATATGCATCACGAACAGTTCGTGCGGCATTGGCAGCTGGCGCTGGAGGACATTCCTCCATAAGCATAAACTTGAGGTCTTTAGTGACCAATATTGCATTAATGTTAAGTTTCCACTTAGTATAGTTATCACATGTTAATTTGTCGTTTGCGAGAATTTGAAGTAATGAAAAAGACATTATTGCTGAAATAAATAAAACAGTCATTCGGTTATTTATTTAAAACAAGTGCGAGTGCTTTGGTATAAATTTAAACATGAAGCATGAACATGTTTAATGAACTAGAACTACCCTAAAACTGGTTACTATACCACGACAATCCAACATACCACAAAGAAGTGTCGCCTTAGGGTCGGTCAAGTCTTTGCACCGAGACGTTCTCAATCAAATAATATTCTAGAATAACTCTAATTCCATATCATTCAACCATCGTTTATTCAGTCAGGTTTTTAATTAACAAACTTAATCAAAACCTTTGTGAGTGTAACCCACCATTTCAGATCTCACTAGTTTAACTCAAGAATTGCCGCCTTAGGGTCAGTCAATCCCGAAATACATTCAGAAATCCTATCCGTTAGGAATTCAACCTTGTATTGATCTTTGTGGAAACCTTTCTTAGGAAGGACGAAAACAAAGTCGTCACAAGGCCCCACTCGTATCTCATGGTGTTGAACTAATGATGGAGACTGCGGGATATATATGTCATATATTTCTCTCCCACTCACTATTTTAAATCTAGGGTTTCCTATTATCCGTTAATGCGCCTAGACTCTACAGGATCAAACGGCTAACTTTAATCAAGTTATCTAGTGCATTAACTAGTTCATTATTAGAAACAAGTTCTAATTAACTAATAAATTATTTATGATTTTTAAATTTTATAAATCTAATCTATTTGTCAATAATCTAAACCTTTTGTAAACTATTTACTAAGGTCAAATTATTATGATAGTGTTTACCAAGTTTTAACTATTAAAACTCTAACACTTTATTCGGTTAATTTATTATAATGTAATTAATCGTATTAATCATAATAAACTTATTAAACACTTTAATAACTAGATTAATATTAATGAGAATTACCAAGTTTTTTAACCATTAAAAAACTAATCTCATTTTCATAGCCAATTATGTATATAGCCCATTTTAATCACATTAAAAAAAATTACATAAAATATCAGGCAATGATGCATGTATGACATATAAAATATATGTGTGTAGGCACATCAAATCTTAATAAACTTACGTATGCATGACAATGCTTTCATCATCACATGATATAAATCATACATGAATTGACCGAGTACAGTAGATTGTTTAACCTAAAAAATATTGGAATTTAAAAATTACAAAAAATTCCCCAAAGGTATTCCTTGGTCTTCTTCTTGAAACTTCAGAAATCTTCCAGTCTCTTCAGGTCACTCCGATTTATCTCATGAATTCAAAACAGGAAATCTGCACGGAACGCACTAGGCAACTGCAAGACGATGTGAATAGTACCGTGATCAGTGCATGAATAGTGTGAACAGTGTTGGTGAATAGTACAGTGGACAGTGTCTGGTGAACAGTACCACCATCGCGCTTGTTTCTAGTTCTTCGCTTACATGTTACAATTATATTTATTTACAATACAATAACATTAAAAAAAAATTATACAACCCATAAACCCTAAATCCACAGTACCATAAAAAATTACGATCAATCATGTTTAAACTAAACAATTTAATTATAAATGTTCATACAATCATATAGATGGTGCCTACACATTCATACATACATGAGAATTGAAAACAAATTCCAGTTCCGAAAACCTGCCTATGATACCAATTGTTGGAACCTCGTTCACTAATAACGCAGCGGAAATAGGTTTTAAATTTTTTTAACACAGATTATAATCGACCTGGAATCAGTGAACTTGAGATCGTAATTTTTTTTGAAACTAATACATACAATATGTAAACACAGGAAATTGTATTCAATATAATCAGAAGAAGAAAATCTTACCAACGTTTGGAGGCTCCTCACTTTACGATATACTTCTGTCTGAACCACTCGATCTTCCTCCCTATGACCTGGAACTGGTAACTGCGTGTGGGTACGTCACGGTCTCAGGAACTTGAATGGAGGATGTAGAGAAAAGACTTTACAAAACTCTTTCTTCTTGAGAGAGAAAACTACGTAGAACACTTCTAGCAGTTAAAAGCAAAAATTAATAATCTGATATTTATTTATGCTTTAGTGCTACGATTTGCACCCACTCAAAAAGAGTGTTTTTATTTTTATATCTTTCTTCTCTTTTTGTCTTGTTTCACGCACATTAAAACTGCATCTAAATGCCAATTTCAATATATCTTATACGTGTGTTGATATCTCTTGATACACGTACTTTTTAGTTATAGTATCCCATACAAACACTAATGTATGTGCATTTATCTATGTGGATTGGTATATCATTTATATATGTGTGTGTGTATATATATATATATATATATATATTTCTATTTTGATAAAACTAATCAATTTCAATCTTTTAAGATATCTCATATCCTTAAAGATATTAATCAATTTGTTTTGAATTCAAACTCTTTAAATTCAAAATTAAATATCTAATTTAATAAAAATAAAATAATAAAATTATCTTTTCTTTAAAAATTAAATATCAATCAACAACCTCCAACTAATGATTAATTGTACAATTAAATAATCTAATTATTTAATTAACATAACCATTATCATTCATTAAAATAATCTCATTATTCAATTAATTTCCGAATAAATATTTATCACTTTCGTAACACAATTAATTGTACAATCCAATCAATTAATCGTGACCCATGTTACCTAAATCGGTTAGGCTATCAAGGGGATCTAATGGACCCACAGTATTTTGAGCTTCAATAATCATAAGAATCATTAATTAAACTCTTTAATTAATTAATTAATATCCCTTGATTATTAACTCCGGTGTTATTCCACTAAAACCCGAAGCTGCACTCTCTCAACTGTAGACGCTTTTACACAGAACGATACAAATCGGTGTACATCGATATAGCTATTACATATGGTGTGATCCTCCACAGTAGTTCATAAATTAGTGCTGGGTCATAATGTCCGTTATACTCCTCTAATTACATATATCCTTTAAGTACCGTTGATTGTCTAATGGACAATAAATCTTATTTCCTTATGGAATTAGGAGAACGTTTATAGTGTCCAAGCCCCGAATCAACCCTTAAGGGAACTACCATCTACTTCTCACAAGAAGAAGTGGATTCCACTATTATGTACAAACCTTCCCAGCCACAAGCCAAACCGTAATCCCAACATACGGAGTATATTGATCAGGAACTACATCTGACCTCACCCATGGTATATCAAAGACCATAATCTAACTTGAAGGAGTCGATAAGACACTCAGGATTCAGATCACCCACATATAGCCATCATTAGTTGATATATATGAATCTCATCGGTAAACGGATCTTGCTGAGAGATTCATATAGATCATGGCCCAGTCCTATATGATCACATCATGCAAGGTGCCTCAATTTCCATATCTCATATAAATGATTCAGGATAGAATCACAGTACATTATGGAATAGACCGCAGCTATAGATTAACCACAAATAAAGTACCCAGCTTTATTTGCTATCTACGGACACTTTAGATTGTACGTCTCTTGCTGTATCCATCTGTATATGACACTCATATATATAGTTCGAGATTACATCCGACAATCTTGGATGTTAATTATATGCATAAGTTATAAAATAAAAAAACACGACAAGAATGAATTGAACTTTTTCTTTTATTTATTTCATAAATCCATTTGCAAATTACATCTTTAGGGCATAAACCCCAACAGATTCCACCATAGAAACCGAATATACAGCCATTTGTGAAGTAGTTAAGGAGGTTGTATGGCTCCGTAAGTTCTTAACTGATCTGGAAGTTGTTCTAGATCTAGATAAGCCCATCACACTTTATTGTGATTATAGTGGTGCTATGACTAATTCCAAAGAACCAAAAATCAACAAAAGAGGGAAGCATATAAAGAGGAAACATTATCTTATCAGAGAGATAGTATAGAGAGGAGATATCGTCATGACCAATATAGCGTCTCGCACAATCATGCTGATCCGTTTACAAAGACATTAACGACTAAAGTGTTTGAAGGTCACCTAGTGGGTCTAGGATTATTGGGTTATAGTGCAAGTGAGAGATTATTGGGGTTTTTCCCTTAAAGCTTGTATTATGTAAATGATGATAAATTATAAATAAAAGAAGTAGTTTTTTCATTCAATTTATATGCCTCATACTTTTATATCATATGTGTAAAACATTCAAGATTGTTCGGTGTAATCTCAAACTGAGTATTTAAGTGTCATATATAGAGGAATTCAATTTGAGACAGACAATCTAAAGAGTCTATAGAGAGCAAATAAAAGTGGTACTTTATTTGTGATTAATCTATAGCTGCGGTGCATTCCTTAATGTATGATGATCTTATTCTAGATAACTCATATGGTGATATGAGAACGGAGGCATCTTATATGATGTGATCATATAAGACTGTGCCACGATCTATATGAATCTCTCATCAATATCCATTACATATAGAGATTTGTATATATCGACAAATGATGGCTATACATGGGTGATCTTAGTCCTGAGTGTTTTACTGACTCATTTAAGATAGATCGTGGTTTTTGATTTACCATGGGTGAGAACGGATTAACATTCCCGATCAATATCTCTGTATCTTGTAATCTCGGTTTGGCTTGTGGTAGAAAAGGTCTGTATATAATAGTTGAATCTGTTAGGTTTTAGTTTGTGTTGGCATGAATTCCATATCAAAATGATGTTTACTTGTAATGACTTAGTTGTTTAGGTTCATGATTCTTCAAGCTTCAAGGAAGAAGAAACAACAAGTCAAAGAAAGTTCTAAGTCTTCAAAGAGAAAGGATGAAATTTGGTTCTACAAAGGTATACTAAGACCTTATCTTTCTCTTACAATGCTTAGGCACACACACACATATCATACATTTGTGTCCCTGCATCGTTGTGCACCATTATAGGCACACACATACAATTCATTCATATGTGTCCCTACATCATTGTGCACCATGTATAACACATTCACACACTTTAAGATGAATGCTCATGCATTGGTTTGGAAATAACATGTTTTGGAATATGCATGATTGGAAACTATCTCTATGTAGTTTGTATTATAGTGTGAATTGTGTCTGTGTGTGTATATGTTGGTATAACATGGATATTGAACTTGGATTTAGTCTTAAATCATTCTTGATTGAGTTCTGGTCATTTCGGTTACTCATACTATTGATTTCAAGTTCAAAGTCAAAAGATACTACACTTTCAACTCATGTTTCATACATTGTATTTGTCTTCATATATCGAGTCGAATTATTATATTCTGGGTTGAGTATCTTATATGTCCATGTCCATGTGAGAGTTACGGTTCGTAATCCATAAATGGATTCGAATTCTGAGTTTGGAGGCAGGAGAACGGTCTAAGAACGCGAGGGAAGCGGGAGGGGAATGCACCATGGCTAAATGGCCATGGAGGTATGCATGCCCGAGATGGCGTGTGGCCATCTCGGCCGCACAACCTTACTGCCCCAAGATTCCCACGCACTATCTCTGGGAAACACTTACAAAGAAGGGAAATTTTGTCTTTTCATCTTTCTTCTTTCCCACTCCTTTATAAACTCTCTCCCTCTCACATTTCATTCTAAGAAGAAATTCAAATCATGTGTGCAGAATTTTCTCTCTAAATTTTCTCACCTTCCAAACACCATAACTTCTTCATTTGAAATCCTATTTGAGTGATTCAAAGTTGAGAGTGTTTATCTATTCATCCTCCATCTTTTCTCTGAAGGTTTGAGTTAATTTTACTGCTGTTTTTTATGTCTAATCATACAAAAACGGGACTGCACCTAGATCAACTAAGGTATTGATTTTATCTCTAAGTTTTCTTTTAAAACTTGGTCAATTGCCTTGGGTTTTCTTCTTTTACATATATTTTTATATTGTGAGTGTTTTGATTTGTGTTTTGAACACTTTCAAAGCTAGGTTGAATTTCAATTGAAATCATTCATGTTGAGTTAGGTTTTGATTTTGCCTATGTTATCACATGTTTGGGATTGTATTGTGCTAGCTTTGATTCTAGGACTATTTTGTGATCTTTGATTGATTGATTTTGTGAAAAATAGTTCATCACATGTATTATGCTCTCTTGGCCGAAATTCTCACATAATACATGTGCTTATGTTCTTTTGAGCTATTCATGTGATTTGTTGAATCTATGATTAGGAATATGCTCTAGAACTTATGCTTAGATCTATTTGACATTGTCATATGATTTTAGCATGTTTTAGGTTTTTGTGATTTAAACTTGATCTTGTGATATGTTGATCATATCTTGTGATTCAAGTTTAGATATATGCATGAATCTAGTTTGTGATTAATGTTGATCATATCTTACATAATCTAGATTAACTACTCATGCATGATAAACTATACTGTATGTGATTTGTGCATTCATGTTCATGTCTAGTATATTTCATAGGATGTTTTGATCATAGCATTATATGTTGCATGCTTGTTTGCATTTTGCATTCATGATCACCTAGATGCCTTGTGAGAAGGAAGTCTTGACAATAGGTGTGAGTCCTATGGTGTTGAGCAAGAAGTCTTGGCAAGAGGTGTGAAGCCTCGGATTGTCGAGCAAAGAAGTCTTGGCTAGAGGTGTGAAGCCTTGGATAGCCGAGCAAGAAGTCTTGCCTAGAGTTTGGAGAACTCGGATAGGTGAGCAAGGAAGTCTTGACTAGAGTCGGGAAGACTCGGATAGTTGAGCAAGAAGTCTTGTCTTGGATTGTGAAGATCCGGATAAGATGAGCAAGGAAGTCTTGACAAGAGGTGTGAAGCCTCAGATTGTTGAGCATAGGGTGACAACTTCTAAAGTAGGATATGAGGGTAGTTTCTAGGTAAAGAGGTCACTTAATAGATTGCACTTGTCTTATCTACTAGTGGATTTTGTTTGCCGGTGGCTGCTAGCCCGTGGATGTTTCCTCTTCGAAGGTTTACCACGTTATATCTTGTGTCAACTTTTCTCTATCCCTATCTCTCTAATATTTGTATTGTGGATAAAACTCTTTATGTATGTTGACTTCCTCTTTATAATATAGATTGTGTATGTGTTATAATTACTTGTTTGTATCACACTTTACTTGTGTTTATATATTGATTAATTGTCTTTAATTAATATATATATATTGTGATATAAGCAATCTAGAGGGACAAACTTTTGTTTGTTTCTAAGGCAGTCGAAAAAGGAGCCTAACCTATTCACCCACTCTAGGTTAGCCTTGAGCATTTAACCATGATTGTATTTTCAGAATCTACTCCTACTTGTGAGAAGTAGAGAAGTAGTTCCCTTAAGGGTCGATCAGGGGTTTGAACAATTAAGAGCGCCCTCCTTCTTCCATAAAGGAATGAAGGATATAATTGTTCATTGGACAATCAATGACACTTAATAGAAAAGATATAATTAGAGGGGTATAATGTACTTTATGACCCAACTCTAATTATGAACTACTTTCTGAGGATCATACCATATGTAATAATTGAAACTCCCTTAACCACTTATAGTGTAAAATATACCTAGAGGGGGGGGGGGGGGTGAATAGGTATAGGCACAAATTATAGCACTTCTTTTTCTTCACAAGCAATTTTAATCAAACTTAGAAACTTTAACAAGTAGATTACTTCAACAAGTCAATAAGAGATCAATTAAGCATGAGATGAAACAATACAAGTCAAAGTAAGTAAAAGAATTAAAGTACTAAAATCAACATAAAGGATTTTTTCGTGGTAAAACCTCCAAATGAGGAAACATCTATGGGTTGATACCACAACCATTGTCAAACCACAATCCACTATGTCGAATAAGAGATACACACTCAAAAGGCAATCAACACATGATTCACTCTCCAAGCTATCAACTTCTACTTTGCCTACTTCCTATCCAAGATGTGATAATCATACCTCTAGGAAACAACTTCCTATCTAAGGCACTCTTGCCTCTAGGAAGATTAATTGCTTGCCAATCTGGATCCTCTCGATCCTAGACAATACTCCATACTTAACTATCTGAGTCCTCCCGACTAGTTAATAGTTCTTGCTTAGTTATCCGGATCTCCCCGATCCTAACTAAGTCTTCCTTGCTTGGCTATCCGGAACACTTTCCTAGCCAAGTTTTCTTGCTCAAGTCAAAGCTTCACTCACTTCAACAAGAGACTTTAACCTATTACAAGACAATGATCTATGTGATGTGTACATATTCAATCATGATGTAATCACAAGCAAATAGAGAATGTAGATCAATCAAACTCTATGAACATGCAATTAGATAGCTAGATTTGGCTTTAAAAAATCAATCATAAATATATCTAGAAATCTAAGAATGTTTGTCAAATAAGAACTAGATTAGGGAAATAGAAATATCAATCAAATATGACCTAATTCTTAGAACATGAAATTTAATCTAGAAATCAACAATCAATCACAAGAACACAAAAATATTTCTAGAATCTAGTTCATGCTTATCATGTTTAGCTAAAATATATTCAATACAAAAAAATACACAAGCTAAACTCTAAAACATTCAAACTAACGACAAAATGAAATCAAAATCATTCTAGACATTTTTCTCAATCAAATAAGAACATTCATGAAGATGATCATAGAAGAAAAATGAGAAGAAAGTGATTCACTTACAAATGATGCAATTAAGAGTAGAAAACTGATCATTGTAAAAAATAAATACATCATTTGACTCTAAAAATGCTTGAGGTTTGTTCCTCTCCCCAATACCAACAGTTTTGGCTTTTGAATCAATTAAATCGGTGTTGAATTGAGAGATATATATCCTAAACTAAAAATGAAAAAATTGTTTTAAAATGTGCATGTCAAAAATGAATATATGAAAAAATTTCAACGGACCTGCCCGAGATAAGCCGCGTGCCGACAACATATGGTTAGGGATGACAATGGATCAGGTTTGGGTTAGGTCCTACTGGATCCAGACCCAGACCCACCAAATATTTTTGGACCCTGTCCCGGACCCAAATATTTTTACGGGTACGGGTACGGGTACGAGTTCGGGTCTCGACCCGCGGGTCCTTTCGGGTCCGAGTCTAGACCCGCAACATCAATCGATCAAATAATGTTCAATTTTTTTTGTTTGTTCTTAATTTTTTTTTTGGAAAATTATAATCTCACACAAGCACTAAAAATCCCAATCTCATTTATTTATTTTTCTCAACAAGACGGTACCAGATCTGAATAAAAACAAAGTTTGAGATCAAAACATACAAAAAAAAACCTTTAAGATCTCCATCCAACATGAATCTAAACTCATTCAATCACCATCACCAAGCAACCTTTAATTGGAAAACAATAAAAAAATTGAAAATAATATAGATGTTTTCAAGAAACCAGATTTGAAACAACCACCAAACCTAACAATCTCTTGAAGTCAATGTCACCAGATCTCTTCAAACAACCACCAAACTTTCAAATCTCACCAAATGAAAAATTAAACAAATGAATTACAGACTCCACTAAACCACCAAACCTTCAAATGTCAAAATTACAAAATTAAAATAAAACTCCATTGAACCACAAAACCTTTAAATCTCACTAAAAGCAAAAGTTAAAAAATAAAATAACACGATCTTCAATCATTTTCTTCAACATCTTTGTCTACAGTCTCTTGAACATAACATCATCCTCTTCACTCTCTTGAAGCCAATGTCCTCCTCTCTGGTGCAAATCATCCAAATTCCAAACAAAAGATTTAAAATGAGATGGTTTTAGAGAGAATAGAGAGGCGTGAAAGCGTGAGAGATATTTTTTACTTTTATATCTATTTTTGACAATAAACGTGAACAATGAGAAGCTTCGCCGATGAAAGGAGGCGTGACTGGTAGCAAAAGAAGAGATAAATCGATAAAGAGAGGAGGTGGAGACGTCAAAATTGAAGTAGAAGTGAAGAACTAGAGATGTCGAAATAGAAAGGTAGAGAGAGGAAAAAGAAGATGTCTACAATTTTAGGTTGAGAGTTGGCAATCTCAGGTTTAGAAATTTGAGAGAACATTACATAATATATACAATGTCATCTATTCAGATCCACAGGTCCGGGTTTGGGTTTTTTTGCCAGACCCAAACCCAGACTTGAAACCGATTTGGGTCCAGTACCTAGACCCCGACCCGTGATCTGAATATGAGGACTCAAACCCGACCCATTCGGTTAGGGTCCGAGTTGGTACTTGAAAAGTCCTCATTTGTTGATTGGCTTATTTCGTGAATAACCACATTGTTGGGGTTCATATAAGGGTAGCTTAGGCTCTCAAGACCTCAAGAGAAGAAGCATCAAAGGTAAAATTCTTGTGCTTACTTACTTTGAAGAGATAGTTGCACACACTCACATATTCATGCATAACTCTTGATCTTATATGTTGGGTGTTTTCTTGCGAGCATTTTAGTTTAAATGACTCTTGTTGACCTATTTGCATCTTGCTTTGAAAGTTGTATGTCATGCTAGGCATTAAAATATGTTGCAATTTCATCACTCTTGAACTTATTATTTTTGTGCATTTGAGTGTTGAAAAAATAGGCCTTGCGCTGGTGGTGCGCTACTTGACCAACGTTTCTCACCAGCGCAACATTCACAGTGGACCGCCGCTAGTCATGACCCACTGAGCTGCGCTGCTGCGCCCGTACGTAGTTGAAAAATGTAGGTGTGCGCTGGTGGTGCGCTACTATTCTAGCGCATCCTCACCAGCGCAAACATCCCAGAGAATCTGCGCTTGTGTTGCGCTACTGGGATGCGCCACTCGTCCAACGTCTGTTTTAAAAATAGGTTGTGCGCTAGTGGTGCGCTACTCGATCAGCACATGTCACCAGCGCACACAGAGGAAGCTAGAACGTTTTTTTAAAACGACCTCACTTTGTTTGGATCTTATATATATAACTCAATGCCTTAAGGTCGTGTATGAGTTCAGAATATCACATTTTTTCCTTAGAACACATTTCAAAGGAAAAACACTTCCAAGAACTCATTTTTAATCACTCAAAGCATTCCCATGAGCATTAAATCTTCATCTTGCATCATCTAAGTTCATCTAGAGTACATCTATGGATAGGGTTGCTTTATCACATCTTGTTTGGTAAGTTCTTCACTATCTTCTTACAAGTCAAGTGTTTTGCTTACTAAATCATCTCTTTAATTATTTGTATGCTCTTAGAACATTCTTAGATACAAATTAGAGATTGTTGTGATGCCATGATTGAGTGTTGTATTGTGATAGCTTCATATGATTGTTTGATCTATGTTTAGCTAAGCTTCTTGAACATGTCACTTTGCTTTTGATATCTAGAATTGTATTAATTGTCATCTCATTATCCTAGATAAGCATATAGGGTTTCCTAACCTTGTTTGTTCATTGAATATCATCATATATTCACTTAGAACACTTTATCTCTTCATTGAGAAGTAAGACTTGTGTTGCTTCCGGGAGTAGGTAGCTTAAAGCACAAACATGATGAACTATGTTAACTTATACCGGGATTAGGTAGTGGTGGAGGATTAAACCGGGATTAGGTTGTAATTCCTTTATCATTAGTGGATTCGAGGTTCTAGTGTGACGCACTCATCAGCTCGTGGTTTTTCCCATTTGGAGGGTTTCCACGTATATCTCAAGTGTTTTTACTATTTCTGTATTTATTACACTTGTGGTATCTTTGTAACTAGATAAAGGTATTTTCGTCAATTTGATTCTTAACGAAAATTGGATAAAAGTTAATTAAAATCTATTCACCTCCTCCTCTAGATTAATGTAACACACCATATTATTTGTTTCAGTACTTACGGGATAGGGTCTAATTGTCATCCCTACATATGATCATGCATGTTTTTTAAAACTTTCAAAGCAAATTATCACATGCAGTAAGCTTACGTGATAAACACTAACATTCCCAATGAAAGACCACAACAACGCCACTCGTACAACAAAGGAAGCATAGTACACAAAGATTCAGTGTATGCGTCACGCCCTATAAAAAGCTTATCAATTCAAAAACTCTTTCACGTAGTGAGCTCACTCTAGAAGCATTCAATCAGTCCAATAAAAGACCACATTTAGTCCATGCATGCAGCAATGAAAACACAAAAGTCAAGGTTTTACGTGTAATTAAAACACTCAATAAACACCTTATAAATTCCAAATTTCAATCAACAAACTATGGCATGGGCATCTCGAGGATAGAGAGGAATTTTCGGCCAGATGGCCACGTGCCTCCACAAAGAGTGGCTTTCATGCCATGCCATGTCAAGCCGGCTTTCGTCCCGCACGTTCTTCTATCCAGTTTTGACCTTGAAACTCGGAATTCGATTCCAACTTCGGAATACGAATCTGAACTCAATTACTACATAACTTTCCACTCAGAAATTGAAATTCAATTTCGGTTTTCGACAAATAATGTCCCAAATATTTTGAAAATCATCTTAAACACATTCGATTTTTTTGAAATACTCCCGAATTTCACAAGTAAACCTAGAACGCCTGGGGAACATCCAAAACAATTAGACAAGTTTCCGAATTGTTCGAAACTCATCTAGGGACAAATCCACACACGGTTGGACTTGTAAAAATTGAAAAATCTTAAAAATTTAATTCTTTAAAAATACAATGAGATTTTGTCAACAATATCAAACCAGACACAAAAATTAAAATGCACAACCACATTCGAAATATATCATTCCTCAAATCTATTTCCTAGAACATGAATTCTAATGCATGGACAAATATATTGTGAACGTGTGTGCTACAAATAAATGACACAACAATGCAGGGACACAAATGTATGATATGTGTGTATGCGTCTACGCCGTACAAAAGGAAGAAGAATCTTGATACCTTAGCATCCAAGTAAGCACATATCCTCTTGAAGATGAACTTTGCATGCGAAGTTGCTTTCCTACTTTGAAGCTCGATCCAATCACTAACCACCTGAGCATCTAAGCAATACAAACAAAGAGCATTATGTTATGAAATCAAGCCAACAGAAATCTAAAACCTAATAATAGCCATATCGATGGATACAAAATTTTAGTTTGTGTTAAAACATCTACAGTTACGAGAGTGTAGACTCTGGTTTTGAGTAAGTAACTCTGAGGTTAATAATAATGAAATATTAATTAAAGAATTTAATTAATTTTTCTAAGGATTATTGGAGCTCAAGATTATGGGTCCATTAGGTCCCCTTACTATCCCGGAACGTTGATTGTAAAATGGGTCTCAGATAATTAATTGAATGGTCTAGTTAATTTTGTTACAAAAGTAATAAGGATTTAATTCAGGCAATTAATTAAATGATGTGATTATTTAATTAATAGATTAATATTTAATTAAATTAAATAATGTGATTATTTAATTACATTAAAAATTATTAATTATTAATAGAATTAATTATTTTATTCGAGCCAAAGCCAAAGCAAAGATATAAAATAATCTTGATTAATTTATCTTTTGCTGGTCAAGGGTTCGAGTCACGGTGACAATATTGAATTAAATAGGATTCATAATATTATTTAATCTAGGTCACTTGTAACCCTATCATGATATTGATATATAGATATAAATATTAGGAGATTTGGATTTTAAGTTTTGATTTTAAAAACAAGATAAAATGATATTTGGTTTTAAAATATTTGATATTTAAAACAAAACATATCTGATATATCAATCGTGTTTTAGTATCTTTACAATACAAATAATGTAATTGGTAGTAGATACAACACAAAAAATGTGAAACAAAAAGAAAAGAAGAAAAAAAAAAGTGTACGGCCAGCAAGAGAAAAATAAAAAAGTTTTTTTTCCCTTGTTTTTTCAAAAAGGGTGGTCGAACCACACAATTAGAAATCAAAGAGTCATTTTCTATTTTTCTTCTACCTCCATTCAACCTCCTAAAGTCTGTGACGCGTCCACACGAAGTTATCAGAATCACACGAAGTTATCAGAATCTGAAAGATAGCGAAGAAGATCCAGTGGTACAAATCAGAAAGTAACCTCAAGAAGTGAAAGAACAAAGGAGTTAGCTTTGAGGTATGATTTCGAATCCTGCATTTTGTTTATTCTTATATATCGTACACGGTTCATAGAGTCGCTAAATATTTTATAAAGTTTTAAAATTTCCTTCAGCTGCGTGACTTTAGGGCTTACACCTGTAACCAACACATCATGAACTGTTCGTGAGGCCTATGAGAAATGGGTTTCAACTGATGAAAAGACCCGCATTTATTTGCTAGCTAGCATGACCAAAGTGTTTGTTTCGAAGCACGAAACAATGACTACAACATTTGAGATGATAGAGTCATTACAGGCTATGTTTGGGCAACCTTCTGAGCAAAAAACATTACGAAGCTGTTCATTCCGTAATGCTTGCTCATATGAATGATAAAGCATCAGTTCGAGAACATTTCTGTGGCGTAATGTCTCATTTCAATACAGCTGAAGTTAATGGTGAGACCATAGTGAAATACAAACACGGTTAAATGCTCAAGGCTAACCTAGAGGAGGGGGGGGGGGGGGGGGGGGGGGGGGGGGGGCTGAATAGGTTAGACACATTTTTCGACTCCCTTAGAAACAAACAAAAGTTTGTCCCTCTAGATTGCTTGTATCACAACATATATATTAATTAAAGACAATTAATCAATATATAAACACAAGTAAAGTGTGATACAAATAAGTAATTGTAACACATACACAATCTATATTATAGAAAAGAAGTCAACATATATAAAGAGTTCTATCCACGATACAAATATTAGAGAGATAGGGATAGAGAAAAGTTGACACAAGATATAAAGTGGTAAACCTTCGAAGAGGAAACATCCACGGGCTAGCAGCCATCGGCAAACGAAATCCACTAGTATATAAGACAAGTACAATCTCTCAAGTGACCTCTTAACCTAGAAACTACCCTCTTATCCTACTCTACAAGTTGTCGCCCTATGCTCAACAATCTGAGGCCTCACACCTCTTGTCAAGACTTCCTCGCTCACCTTATCCGAATCATCACGACCCAAGGCAAGACTTCTTGCTCAACTAAGTCCTCACGACTCTAGTCAAGACTTCCTCGCTCACCTATCCGAGTTCTCCCAACTCTAGGAAAGACTTCTTGCTCGACTATCCAGATCCTCACGACCCTAGCCAAGACTTCCTTGCTCGACAATTCAAGGCCTCACGCCTCATGCAAAGACTTCTTGCTCAACACCATAGGTCTCACACCTATTGTCAAGACTTCCTTCTCACAAGGCATCTAGGTGATCATGAATGCAAAACATAAACAAGCATGCAACTTAGAATGCTATGATCAACACATCCTATGGAAAATACTAAACATGAGCATGAATGCACAAAACAAATATTGTCTAGTCAAACATGCATGTATAATCAATCTAGATCATATAAGATATGTTCAACATTAATCACAATCTAGATACATGCATATATCTAAACTTGAATCACAAGATATGATCAAAAAATTACAAGATCAAGTTTAAATCACACAAACCTAAAACATGCTAAAATCATATGACAAAGTCAATTAGATTTAAGCTAAAGTTCTAGAGCATATTCCTAATCATATATTCAACAAATCACATGAATAGCTCAAAAGAACATAAGCACATGTATTATGTGAGAAATTCGGCCAAAAGAGCCTAATACATGTGAGGACCTATTTTTCTCAAAATCAATCAATCAAAGATCATAAAATAGTCCTATAATCAAAGCTAGCACAATACAATCCCAAACATGTGAAACATAGGCAAAAATCAAAACCTAACTCAACATGTATGATTTCAATTGAAATTCAATCTAGCTTTGAAAGTGTTCAAAACACAAATCAAAACACTCACAATATAGAAGTATATGTAGAAGTAGAAAACCCAAGGTAATTGACCAAGTTTTAAAAGAAAACTCTGAGAGAAAATCAATACCTTAGTTGATTTAGGTGCAGTCCCATTTTTGTATGATTAGACACCAACAACAGCAGTAAAACTTACTCAAACCTTTAGAGAAAAGATGGAGGATGAATAGATGAACACTCTCAACTTTGAATCACTCAAATCGGAGTTCAAATGAAGATGTTATGGTTTTTGGAAGGTGAGAAAATTTAGAGAGAAAATTTAGAGAGAAAATTTCTACACACTTGTTTTAAATTTCTTCTTAGAATGAAATATGAGAGGGAAAGAGTTTATAAAGGAGTGGGAGACTTGGACATGTGAAATGACCAAGAGGGGCAAGAAGAAGCCAAGCAATCTTGCTTCCCGAGATGGAACGTGGGTATGTCAGGGAAGCAAGCCTTCTGCCCCGAGATGGCCAAGCGCCATCTTAGGAAAGAAGTCCTTGCTTGCTTCTTTCTCCTTCGACCTTCCTTCGCGTTCTTCGACCGTTCCCCCGTTTACGGATTACAAACCGTAACTCTCACACGGACATGGAAATATATGATAATCAGCCCAGAAAATAATAATTCGAATCGATATATGAATACGAAGACAATGTATACAACATGAGTTGAAAGTGTATTATCTTTTGACTTAGAACTTGAAATCAATAGTATGAGTAACCGAAATGACCGGAACTCAATCAAGAATGATTTAAGACTAAATCCAAGTTCTATATCCATGTTATACAAACATATACACACACAAACACAATTCACACTAGAATGCAAACTACATAGAGATAGTTTCCAATCATGCATATTCCAAAACATGTTATTTCCAAACCAATGCATGAACATTCATCTTCAAGTATGTGAATGTGTTATACATGCTGCACGACGATGCAAGGACACATATGAATAAATTGTATGTGTGTGCCTTTAATGGTGCACAACGATGCAGGGACACAAATGTATGATATGTGTGTGTGTGCCTATAATGGTGCACAACGATGCAGGGATACATATGAATGAATTGTGTATGTGTGCCTAAGCCTTATAAAAGAAAGATAAGATCTTAGTATACCTTTTTAGAGTCAAATTTCATCCTTTCTCTTGAAGACTTAGAACTTGCTTTGACTTGTTGTTTCTTTTTCCTTGAAGCTTGAATCATAATGAATCTAAACAACTAAATCATTACAAGTAAACATCATTTTGATATGGAATTAATGCCAACACAAACTAAAACCTAACAATCTCCCCCTTTGGCAAATTCCATGTCAAAACACCTATACATTTACAACAAATATAAAAATGATGATAGGTCACAAAATCACTCCCTCACATTACAATGAGTAAGATTCCTATAACTAATCTTCACCAACTCTTGAACTTCATCTTTATCTTCTCTTGAACAAATCATCTCAAAGCACAATGCATATACAAGAGAAAAACAACAAATGGCAACATATAACATGGTTAAGAATTTACAATCAAGTCCACAAATACATGTATCTCCCCCTCAATACATGCCAAATACAAGAATTCTTTACCAAATCTTAAGACTAATTATTACAAGCCATTGAAAGTTCAAAAGTTCACAAAAACAACATAAAAAGGAAACTAAGTAACTAGCAACTCTTAACAACTCTTTCTCCCCCCTTTTGACATGAAATGATGCCAAAAGGTAAGAAACATACCATGAGACTCAAATACTAGCTACTAGATCCACCAAAAAAAGATGTGTGTATAGTTGACCTAACATAATGCTTGAGAGGTGGTCTTGAACTTGAGGCAATACAATCCTCCAACTCTTTTATTCTAGCATCTTGTTTATCAATTATAGCACTAAGCTCATCAACCATCTTCTTCAAATGTAAAGCCCAATCCAGAAGAATGTTTATGCTAGTCTCTTGACAATCAACTTGTGAACTACTAAATAGTCCAAAAGTATCACATGTCTTACCCTTATCCTTATATGACATGTATGACACATGTTTATCACTATATTTTTCCAAGGGTTGTACCAACATATCATCTCCACTACTTTTAACACCACGAGCTAAACACAAAGAAGTTATAAACCCCGGTAATGCAAGCTTCTTATCTCCTCTAGTTGAGAAGACCACATTATCTAAGTAAAACATAAGCAAATCCCCAAGGTTTATAGGTTGATTAGTCACCAAGGCATATACTATTTTGATATGGCATATACTATTTTGATATTGTCTTTATTCAACTCGGTTGAATTCAAAGATCCAATAATATTAGTGCAAATAAAAAGATGCCAAAATACACTTGCCTTAGTTAACTCATGTTGACTAATATATGCTCTACCTTTCCACTCAAAATAAGCATTGTCACATAGAGTTCTATCCATGATATTAAGATTCTCAATGATATCAACATCTAGAAAATTTGAATCAATATCACTAGATAGCCTAAGAAACTTGTTAATGTTTACCGGGTTAACTCTAAACACAGCACCCCTAATCTATATCAAAGCATCCAATAAGGTGGCACTCTCTCTATATTCATGATAAAATTCTCTAACAAGAGTATCATTCACTATTCCTAGCATGCTCACCCAAGATTCCCAATTCCTATCCTTAATACATTTAAAAACATAAGAATCTTTACATTTACCTAAGTCAATACCTCTCTCTTGAAATATCTTTTTAGTTGCAAAGATCCCTAAATCCTTTGACCTTGAAGCTTTGGATCCCTTTGAGGTAGACTTGGCTTTCACAATGGGATTCGATTCATTTCCACTCCCGGTAACCTTAGTTCTTCCCATTTGTTCTTGTGAAATAAGATGCTATATACATACAACAAAAGTGAGTGAAAGACAAAACAAGCATATTAGTCACAAATATATAAACACAATGACATATGACTTAAGAATGAATCATCATGCAAGACAAAGATAATGAGTAATATCTTACAAGTATTATTAAGTCAAAATATGCCAACATGTTACAAAATGAAGCATGTGAACATATCATAAAAGAGAACAATGTCTAGCGTACAATACTCCCCCTTGATAAATGCTATAACTAAAATCAATGATAGCATAGAGTTCACAAAGATGTTCACACAATCACATATTCAAGTAACTTGAAGAAATATCAACAAAATAAGCTTCATATGCTAAGAGAGATACACAAAGATTTTTCAAGTTCTCTCATAATTCTTCAACAATTGTAAAGATATCATCATACTCATAAACAAAGTGTGTGTGTGTGAGATATGCTTCAAATATATATCAAGAAGTAGTTTGATAATCAACATGCAAACAATTTCCAACAACTATTCATCTTAAGCTTTTTCCATAAAAAAGTCAAACCGATTATCATCCGGAATTTTTGCTTTTAAGAGAATAGATTTTCAACATATGAGCGTGTGTGTGCATATGGCTCGTCATCCTATTTCTGTTTTTCAACCCGAGCTCATTTGATTTTCAACTAAACTTCTTTTTAAGCCTTCCTCCTTTTCTTTTTAAGCTTTGAATCAAAGTTTTTTTTTTATAAATTCCTTTCAATAGTTCTTTGATTTTTCCATTTTTTTTACATAAACAAAATTCATTTCATGATGGCTTTCACTCATCACAATGGTGTAGCTCTTTCCAACATTGGGTAGCTTTCACAACCAATGTGTGTAGCCCTTTTCATAAAGGTGCTCATTGAGTTCTATGCAATTGCCGAAGCAAAATGGATACTAACCATAGGTCAATTTAAATGTACATAAGCACAAAAACTTCAAGGTGTATCCAATGTTTACATATTAGTAAACTCAACCTACTAGCAAAACATATAAGAGAAGCAAGGTGCAATTTTAGAAAACCAAGATTTTATGGCTCATAAGCACATGATCTAAGAGCAATAAGTAGAGATTTATTCAAGATCATTACTTCTCTAATGAGTAGCTTTCAAAGAATATGAAGCTCATATTTTCAAAAGTAATGCCACTCAATATACCATACACAAACAATCATCAAAGTAAAGATCAATGTGAACAATATCACTATTAGATTCTAAAATAGCAAATGTCATGAGAACCATATGTATGCTATACAAAATTCTCTAATACGACATGCAATGAGATATGTATCAAAAATTGAGTCAAAAGATGAATATCTAAGAGAACATGCATTAGAGTATAGAGATACCTTTTTGCACATTATATTCACCAAATATCATACTTCCGCCCTTTTTATGAGCACTCTTGCCTTGAATGTCCTCATAACACTAAGTTGACGATGTTTCACAACAAGAGTATAATAAGCATAATATCTCAACTCAATCAACACATATAACAAAAGAACTTCTCTAAAGTTAATCAATAAATTTTGACCATCATAACAAACATGATGTGAGATAACCAAGTTCATATCAATACATGGAGTATTCAAAGCTAGTAAGCAAGAATTCTCGCACAATTGATATATAGCCTCAAAGCTATCTCACATGTGCTTCTTACATTAGTGATAAAAGCACTCACCCTTAAACCACTTGTTCTTGGGTGTACCTACACAAACATTTCCAATATCATCCTTGACAACAATGTTAAATCTAGAGTAAAGTTCTTCAATGACATGATTAACAAGAATATCATTAACACACTCTTCCTTAACATTATCAACACAAGCTTTGTCAAGTTGAACAAGATTAGAATTCTTTTTACTCCACAACTTCTTTTCATGCTTAACAATCTTATCATGTTTTTCAACTTTCAAATCCTTAGCATGTTCAAGTTAAAGTTTAATCTCCTTATCCCTAGATTCATTTCCTAATTTTCATTTTTCAATATATTTATAACACCTAGGCTTAATGTGACCTATTGTGTTGCAATAATGGCAAATTGGAATAAAAGATGAGATTGTACCTTTCGGAGTTGAACTAGCTTCACTAGGAGTTTGCAAAGATACCTTGTTCGCCAACTTCTTCTTGGCTTTTGATCTTCTCTTCTTGTGTGGTTTCTTATCAATCACGACTTCATCAAAGTGTGTAGGAAATGGTGTTTCCAAGAGCTCCTATTCAACTACCAAGTTGTCTTCACCACTATGAGAGTTAACAAGATTCCTAACACTAGACACACTAACCGAATCATTCACTAAGTCCTTGATAGCCTCCTTAGCCGTGTCTATTTCTTCCATCAATTCTTGTTCTCTCTTCTTCAAAGAAGATATCACATTATCCTTCTCAAGGTTTATCATGTCAAGTGCTCTAAACCTCTTTATAATATCACATTTTTCACCAAGAAGTCTACGAGTAACAACCACAAACACATCTAGTTGCTTCTTGATCAAATCATCCTTCTCAACTACTTCTCTTTGAGCATTGTCTCTAGCTTCTTCAAGCATTTCTATCTTTTTCAACAACTCAAGATTAGTAGGAATGGAACTAGAACTTTCATCATGATTTGTATCAAAGTTCTTGTTCAAAGATATTGTACTATCAACATCTAGTGGAGAATGAGAAGCCGTTAGAGCTACAAAGTTGCTCACTAACTCTTCATCACTTGAAGACTCACTACTAGAGCTCTTATTGTCACTAGAATTATTATCACTCCAAGTAACCGCCAACACTTTGCCTTTCTTGTCTTTCTTAGATGGCTTCTTGGTGCACTCACTAACAAAGTGACCAAAACCATGACAATTATAGCATTGAACTTCTTTCTTGTTCATGGCTTGACTATTCTTCTCAATCCTTGGAGATGATGTTCTCTTGACTCCTTTTTCCTTAGAAGACTTGCCTTTAGGCTTGGCATTCTTCTTTAGAAACTTCTTGAACCTTCTAACCAAAAGTGCCATCTTTTCATTTTCATCATCACTCTCCTCCTCAATAGCATTGAGAGCGATTCCCTTACTTTTCATCTTTGGCTTTAAGTACATCTCATAAGTTTGGAGAGACCCAAACAACTCATCGATATTCATACTATCCATATCCTTGCTTTCCTCAATGGCCGTCACCTTTGATTTGAATCTCTTAGCAAGAGACCTAAGGATTTTTCAATTTAAACGCTCTTTTGAGATAGGTACTCCAAGTGCTTGACATTGATTAGCTATGTTAAGAAGTTGGAATTGGAAGTCTTTGAACTTTTCTTCTTCACTCATACTTAACCTTTCAAATTATGATGCCAACATTTGAAGCCTTGATTTCTTCTCCGCTAAGGTTTCTTCATTAGTTTCTTGGAGAGTATCCCAAGCCTCTTTTGTGGATTCAAGATTTTGAATGTAGGAGAATTGATGCCCATCAACTCCTCCAAAGATGGCATTTATAGCACGATGGTGCCATTTAGCAACCTCAAACTCATTTGTTTTCCATTCACTCATTGGCTTGAGTATCATGGTTCCATCCTCTAAAACCTTGGTATGGGGACTATAACCTTCTTCCACTACCATCCAAGCCTTTTCATCAATAGAGCGGATGTAGGCTTTCATCCTCAACTTCCAATACCCATAGTTAGTGCCACGAAGTAATGGTGGCCTAGTATTTGAGGCTCATTCCGCTATTACATCATCTTGTAAACCCATGACTTCAAACGCCTTGTAGACACCATGAATGTATCACCCCAGACTCACACTAAGTGCAATCTAGTGTCCTGCTTTGATATCAATTGAAAATACAAACACGGTTAAATGCTCAAGGCTAACCTAGAGGAGGGGGGGGGGGGGGTGAATAGGTTTGACACCTTTTTCGACTCCCTTAGAAACAAACAAAAGTTTGTCCCTCTAGATTGCTTGTAACACAATATATATATATATATATATTAATTAAAGACAATTAATTAATATATAAACACAAGTAAAGTGTGATACAAATAAGTAATTGTAACACATACACAATCTATATTATAGAAAGGAAACCAACATATATAAAGAGTTCTATCCACAATACAAATATTGGAGAGATAGGGATAAAGAAAAGTTGGCACAAGATATAACGTGGTAAACCTCCGAAGAGAAAACATCCACGGGCTAGCAGCCACTGGCAAACGAAATCCAATAGTAGATAAGACAAGTACAATCTCTCAAGTGACCTCTTCACCTAGAAACTACCCTCCTATCCTACTCTAGAAGTTGTCGCCCTATGCTCAACAATCCGAGGCCTCACACCTCTTGTCAAGACTTCCTCGCTCACCTTATCCGAATCCTTACGACCCAAGGCAAGACTTCTTGCTCAACTAAGTTCTCACGACTCTAGTCAAGACTTCCTCGCTCACCTATCCGAGTTCTCCCAACTCTAGGCAAGACTTCTTGCTCGACTATCCGGATCCTCACCACCCTAGGCAAGACTTCCTTGCTCGACAATTCAAGGCCGCAAGCCTCTTGCCAAGACTTCTTGCTCAACACCATAGGTCTCACACCTATTGTCAAGACTTCCTTCTCACAAGGCATCTAGGTGATCATGAATGGAAAACGCAAACAAGCACGCAACATAGAATGCTATGATCAACACATCCTATGGAAAATACTAGACATGAGCATGAATGCATAAAACAAATATTGTCTAGCCAAACATGCATGTATAATCAATCTAGATCATATAAGATATGTTCAACATTAATCACAATTTAGATACATGCATATATCTAAACTTGAATCACAATATATGATCAACAAATCACAAGATCAAGTTTAAATCACACAAACCTAAAACATGCTAAAATCATATGACAAAGTCAATTAGATTTAAGCTAAAGTTCTAGAGCATATTCCTAATCATATATTCAACAAATCACATGAATAGCGCAAAAGAACATAAGCACATGTATTATGTGAGAAATTTGGCCTATAGAGCCTAATACATGTGAGGAACTATTTTTCTCAAAATCAATCAATAAAAGATCATAAAATATTCCTAGAATCAAAGCTAGCACAATTCAATCCCAAACATGTGAAACATAGGCAAAAATCAAAACCTAACTCAACATGTATGATTTCAATTGAAATTCAATCTAGCTTTGAAAGTGTTCAAAACACAAATCAAAACAATCATAATATACAAATATATGTAGAAGAAGAAAACCCAAGGCAATTGACCAAGTTTTAAATGAAAACTTTCAGAGAAAATCAATACCTTAGTTGATTTAGGTGCAGTCCCGTTTTTGTATGATTAGACACCAACAACAGCAGAAAAGTTTACTAAAACCTTCAGAGAAAAGATGGAAGATGATTAGATTAACACTCTCAACTTTGAATTACATAAATCGGAGTTCAAATGAAGAAGTTATGGTGCTTTGAATGTGAGAAAATTTTGAGAGAATTTCTGCACACTTGTTTTAAATTTCTTCTTAGAATGAAACGTGAGAGGGAAAGAGTTTATAAAGGAGTGGGAGATTTGGACATGTGAAATGACCAAGAGGGGTAAGAAGAAGCCAAGCAAGCTTGCTGCCCGAGATGGTGCATGGGCATGTTGGGGAAGCAAGCCTTCTGCCCTGAGATGACCACTTGCTATCTCGATAAAGAAGTCCTTGCTTGCTTCTTTCTCCTTAGACCTTCCTTCGCGTTCTTCAACCGTTCTCCTGTCTCCAAACTCGGAATTCGAATCTGTTTGTGGATTACAAACCATAACTCTAACACAAACATGGACATATAAGATACTCAACCCAAAAAATAATAATTTGACTCGATATATGAATACGAAGACAATGTATACAACATGAGTTGAAAGTGTAGTATCTTTAACTTAGAACTTGAAATCAATAGTATGAGTAATCGAAATGACCGGAACTCAATCAAGAATGATTTAAGACTAAATCCAAATTCAATATCCATGTCATACAAACATATATACACACAAACACAATTCACACTAGAATGCAAACTGCATAGAGATAGTTTCCAATCATACATATTCCAAAACATGTTATTTCCAAACCAATGCATGAGCATTCATCTTCAAGTGTGTGAATGTGTTATACATGGTGCACAATGATGCAGGGACACATATGAATGAATCGTATGTGTGTGTCTTTAATGGTGCACAATGATGCAGGGACACAAATGTATGATATGTGTGTTTGTGCCTATAATGGTGCACAACGATGCAGGGAAACATATGAATGAATTGTGTGTGTGTGCCTAAGCCTTGTAAGAGAAAGATAAGGTCTTAGTATACCTTTGTAGAGTCAAATTGCATCCTTTCTCTTGAAGACTTAGAACTTGCTTTGACTTGTTGTTTCTTCTTCCTTGAAGCTTGAATCATCATGAATCTAAACAACTAAATCATTATAAGTAAACATCATTTTGATATGGAATTAATGTCAACACAAAAAAAAACCTAACACATAGATGAGCCTAGACAGGTAAGCATCATACTGTCAACTCTTCTGAAGAATTTTGATTAATTTAAAAGCATCTATGGGATGAATAAGTTGAAGTTTCGTTTGACCAATTTGCTTAATGAGCTCACAACCCGTGAGTCCATGCTTGAGGATAAAAAATCTAAGACAGATGAGGCAAATGTTGCTTAGCCATCCTTTTCTGGTTTGAAGAAGATGAAGAGGTTTACTGGCAAAGCAAAGGCTAAGCCTAAGAAGAAGCAAGTTTGAAGGAAAAAGAGGAGCGTCCCAACTAACAATACAAAGGGAAAATGTTTCCAATACGACAATGTTGGTCGTTGTAAGAGGAATTGTCCATATTACCTTGAGGAGCTCTCCAATAAAAAGAAAGTGAAAGGTAAATCATATTTACTTGTCATTGAATCTTGTTTAGTGGAAGATGATACATTTCTTTGGATAATAGATTCAAGGGCCATTAATCATGTTTGTTATTCTTTACAGTGGATTGATTCTTGGGCAGAGCTAGATGAGGGTACCTTTTCAATACGTGTTAAAACAAGGGATGTCATTTCAACGAGCAATGAGAGACGTCAGACTTCAATTTACTAGTTATTTTCTTTCTTTAAAAAATGATTATTACATTCCTGGATTTTCAAAAAATATGATTTTTGTATCCAGATTATTGGAACAATTATATTCAGTTTTTTTAATAATAAATCAGTTACTGTTTCTAGAAACGGTTTGTACATTTTTTCTAGTTTGATTGAAAGCAACTTACTTGTTTTAAGACCATCAATTCATAATTGAATTGTTTAAAGTTGAAAAACCTAAAACAAAACGACAAAAAGTTTCTCTAGATAATGAAACGTATCTATGACATATAAGACATGGTCATATCAACCTTGATAGGATTGATAGACTAATAAAAGTGGGACCTTTAAGTCAGTTAAAGATAGACACTTTACCTGTCTGTGAGTCTTATTTAGAAGGTAAAATGACCAAGAGACCTTTAACTGGAAAAGGGCTTAGAGCCACACAACAACTAGAGCTTATACATTTAGACATCTACGGACCTGCGAATGTTAAAGCTGGGGGTGGTTATGAGTATTATGTCACTTTCTTTGACGATTACTCTAGATACAGATATGTTTAACTAATGCAACGTGTTAGGTTTTTGAGTTTTGTGTTGGTATAATTCTATATTAGAACGACATTTCCATTGTATTGATTAGTTGTCTAGGATTCACAGTTTATCAAGCTTCAAGGAAATTTGACAACATTTCAAGCAAAGTGGTGGCTACAAGAGGAACAAGCTTAATTGCATATCTAGACCTTTTTCCTCTTGCAAGGCCTTAGGCATACACACACACACATACATTGCTTCTATATGTATCCCTACATCATTATGCACATTTGGTATAACACATACACAGACGTATTATTGTATTCACATGTATTAGATTTAATTTGACAAATTTTGTGAATTGCATTTTCTAGGACTATATCTAGGAAATGACATACTTGTATGTTTATGTGTTTGTTTATTTGTGTTTGTGTGATATCAGACTTGAATTTGTGCATATATTATTCCTCATTGCGTTTCGGTCGTTTCGGTCACTCATTCATTAGTTTTCAAGTTTCGTAGTGGAAATTATAAAACTTTCCTTATATTTATCTTACATGGTTTTTGCCTGTGTGTATCAAGTCAATTTCCATATCTTTTGTGAAAGTTTTGTTGATGTCCACATGCATGAGGGAGTCCCAGTTTGTAATCCAAAAACGGGTTTGAAATCGGAGTTCGAAGGTCGGAGAACAGTCGAAAAATGTGAGGAGTACACGAGGAAAAGAGGAGTGACTTTCACCCCTTCCCTGTGGAGGCACGTGGCCTCCACGAGATGTAGAGGTGGCATGCCCTTATTAGTGGCTTCAAATCTCTCTTGTTTCCCTCCCCTTTAAATAGATTTTCCCTTCCACATTTCATTCTAAGAAGAAAAATTGAAAACTTGTGCAGAAATTTTTCTCTCAAACTTTCTCATCTTCAAAACACTATAATTCACTCAAATTCAAGTTTGAGATGTTTTTCTACCAGTCCTCTATCATTTTCAAAAGAGTTTGGAGTCATTTGAGCAAGATTTCTAGTAGCTTATCTCATAAAAACGAAACTGTACGTTTTCACTCGAGGTATTGATTTTCCTCTTGAGTATTGTTCTTCAAGTATTCAATCACCTTGGGTTTTCTTCTTCTATATGTATATGTTTGATGTATAAATATTGATTAGAATAAAATACTCTAATGTAGCTAGTTGGTGCTTAAAATGACATGTATGTTGAGTTAGGTTTCTTAACACCTATGTTTTCACATGCTTATGGAGTTGTATTGTGCTTGCTTTTAATCTAAGGCTATTTGTGTGTTGATTGTTCTTATTTTGATGATTGATAGCCTTTATATGCTAGATCTCTTAAATTTAATATTTGTAGAAATAGCATATTTGTTTGTTCATTCAGAGCCTAATAGAATATAATAGAATATCTTATAAATATATGCTCTAAATGTTTGCTAGAGATTTATATTGAACATTTTAATTGATTGTAGCATTTTTAATTGATTGAACAAAATCTAGGTTTTTGGTGTGTGTTAGGTGTTTCACATACTCTAGGTTGTTCATTAATATCATAATATCTAGATAAATTTGTTTTGTGCAATTTAATGATTAATTCTAGTTCTCCATGAAGTGTATTAAATCCATACGTGTCATATGTACGTGCATCATTTGTATGATTGCATTGTTTTAGGATTACAAACTAGAAATTCATACTTTGTGTGCTTATTGTTCATTTCTAAATTCCATAGGATATTTTGATCATATATTCTATGTTGTGTGTGTAGTGAAAAAATGGTTTAGAAACGCAGCGGAAGCGTAAGAAAAAATGAAATTAGGGTTTGCGTATAAATAAAAAAAATTCCCTTTTATGCAACGAGAACCTTAACCCTAGATTAACTGATGTATATAAAAGTATCGTACCTTTTTCGCGTGACGATTGAACAAGCGTCAAATTGATTCTGCAAGATCTTCCAAACCAATCACGAACGTGAATCACCTAGGAGTGTGGGCTCCCTTTCTTTAAATTGTATTCTTGAGGATGGAGACAAAGAAAACAATCTTTTCTTTGTTAGTTACAAATATCCTCCAAGAGAAAAATCCAAGAACGTTCGGTCATTGTGAATTACCAATAAATTTGATTGAAACTCGCGTGAACCTTGATTCAATGTTGTACACAAAACCCTTTTGATGTATAGGATACTAGTGTACTATCGAAAACAAAAACGTTCTCTTTTTATCTTTTCTCCTTGGCCGAATTCCACACCCTTATCTATGAGTTGATCGAATTTTGTCTAGAGCAAAAAATAATTTTTCTCCCTCAAAATTCTCTCTTGCTATGCCAAATTCTCTCTTGAAAATTACCTAGGCATGGCCGAAATTTTCATCATTGAATTCATAGGGCTGGCTGAAAATCTCTCTCTCTCTCTCTCTCTCACACACACACACACACACACACACACACACACATATATATATATATATATATATATATATATAGGATCATAAATCCTTTCCTAAGAAGGATTTACTTGGTTGGCAAGAATCCTTTCCTTAGGTGGATTTATTTGGTAGTTAAGAATCCTTATCTTAAAGAAATGCTATCCTTTTGTATATATATATGGGTTGGCCGAATTTTATATGATATAGATTAGGATCACAAATCCTTTCCTAAGAAGGATTACATGGTAGTTAAGAATCCTTTCCTTAGGTAGGTTTACTTGGTGGTTAAGAATCCTTTTCAAAAAGGAATTCTATCCTAACACCAAGACTCCTAATCCAACTCAAAAGTGTATTTGTAACCATATTAAAGACTTCCTAATTTGATTAGATAAATAACTCAATTTATTTATCTACTTATCAAATATAGTTTTTAACATTAACTATACTACCAACAATAGTATAGTTTTATGAGACCATCTCCTATTAGGAAAAGATTTTGACTTTTAATTAAATAATTAATTAATCAACCAATTTATTAATTTCCATTTAATTAAATAATAATAAAATAAAAATAATATATTTAAGCTATTCACCATAGCCATTGCCGCCCATACCTAGTATAAAAGCCATATATTACTTTTCTTATTTTATTAAATCCATTGGACCTTAATAAAAAGTCCACATGTGAACTAGACCTATTCTTACAAAAAGAAACAAGTTCACATGTCTCATTACAATTCTAGATGGATCCCTAAATTGGTCCGGTAGAGTATATCAAGTGATTCATGCAAGTTCATGTGGATTGGGGATCTTGGCGGGCTATCTAAATTTAAGCTCCAATAGACACAACCCAATCACAATTAACAAATGATTTACTTAGGTCCAATCTATTTAATTTTAGTTCATTCCACTAAAGAACTAAAATTGAACTCTTAAATAAAGATAGAATAAGTTGATGTTACTCTTTCATACCCTAGACAACCTTATTGGAGAAAGTGTATCCTCGTGTACCAGTAATCGCCAAGAGCTCATAGACCGCCTATAGCTCTCCAAGTTACCATATTTACTCATATGACCACATTTTGAACTTGGATATTTTGACTTATCCAGAAGCCATGTTTCAATAGACACTGTTGAAAACTTTACGTTAAGATTTAATATCCAATACCTCAAAACATCCATATGATGGTATTCTACTCTCATTCAATAAATGGAGCCACGATGTCCATATCTATAAATGAAGTCTTCTATCGATTGACAAATGAATACCACCAAACTATCGAGGATAGACTATGTTATATAATCGTACTCATTGATAGCTCAAATGATAACACTTGCAACCATAAGTCCATCATTTATCTCAGGATTTAGATAGACTCTCCAATTGTCTTTAAATCGAATCTTTTATCCATTGACGGTTCTAGATAAAGTATTTCATTTTGATCCTTTTCAATGCGTTCGGTGCACTAGATTCTTTTGCCCAAAGGCACCACACTTTGATGATTTTAGACTCATCATAACACATTTGATCCCACTCAAATGCTAGCAAAAGAATCAATAACTTTGACAAGATAAAGACGCCCAACCTTCTATCTTAAGTTGTGAATATTATTCAAAACTAACTAAAGAATTGTGTCTACCTCATACATATCTAGATGTATGAACAATTCTTCTTTTCTCATAGTCTTTTGACCTTATGATTATTTATTTTTGACAATTATAATAATTAAACTATAAATGCTATAAGCTTTGTTAAACTAGAAATCAATTTATTCATATGAAAAGATTGTTAATTACAATATTACACTCTTGCTATCGAGCATAATCCTAACAGTGTGTGATTGCATCATTTCCATTTCACTTAGATCATTTGCCTTGCAATAGGTAGGAAGTCTCATATTAGAGTGTGTATCTTCGATTTGAGCAAGGATTCTTGGCTAGGATCGGGGTGATCTGAAAAGCTAATCAAGGAGTTTTAACTAGGATCGGGGTGATCCAGATAGTTAAGCAAGGAATCTTGGTAAGGATTGGGGTGATCCGTATAGTTAAGCATGGAGTCTTGACTAGGGTCAGGGTTATCTGGATAGTCAAGCAAGGAGGCAACTATTTCATTAGTAAAAGGCCCGATGGTAGGATATGAGGGATATCCAAAATGAAGTGTATCGTATGGATTGGTCACTTATGAGGGTGTACTTTAATCCAACTAGTGAAAGTTATTTTTACTAGTGGTTGTGGTATCAACCCGTAGATGTTTCCTCTTAGGAGGTTTTACCACATAAACGTCATGTGTTCAATGTCTCTATACTTATCTATTTAATATTTGTATATGTGTTGTTGAATATCTTGTTTAGAACATTTGTAATTGATACTCTTATATGATCAAGTTTTTGTATATGTGAAGGTTAGTGCTTAATAGCTTATTTACAAAGTGAAATTTTGTCACGTGTAAATTGTATAACTATGTTGACTTTCCTTGACTATGCATGTCCTTCATTGTTCTATATGTGCTTGTATTTGATTAATAAATTGTGATACAAGATATCTAAGGGGACAAACTTGCATTTGTTCTAAGGGATTGAAAAGAGGTATAAAAACCTATTCACCCCTATCTAGGTTAGCTTAAGGCAATGTAACTGTGTTTGTATTTTATTTGGTATCAGAGCAGATCACTAGATGACACTTAGTGAGATCCCGGGATACACTCACGGTTATTTGCTATGTGTTTGAGTCTTGGCTGTCCTCTTTTATTGTTTGGGAAAAATTATGTTTTGTGGAAAGTGCTTATGAAAGATTTTTTTAAGTCTAGTGATGAGCGAGCTTGGTTGGTTGTCAAGAAAGGTTTTCCGAGTCTTATATTTGATGGAATAGTTTCTCTAAAACCAAAATGTTTATGGAGTATGAATAAGGTTTATTTTGAGAATTCTAAACTTTTAGACCTTTTTTCCATTCATAGTGATATAAGTTTTAAACACCTTTCTCTTAATAAAGATACTAATATGGCAAAAGAGGCAAGGAATAGATTCCAAGCTATTTGTGAAAATGATTCTTTTTATTTTTATATTTCAGTTATCTACTAACAATCTTGTTGATAAGATTGAAAATAATGTTAGTGACAAAAACAAAGAAGACGAATTTTTCCCGTAGGATGATTGATTTAGACATGATCACTTACTCAAGCAACTCAATGAAAAGAATTGTAAGTCAAAGACCACTAACTTCAACTTGATGGCAAAAGCTCAAACTCTTGAGAAGGACAGAGATACCACTATGAAGGAAGTTGAAGTGAAGAGTGAAGTCATCAAATGTCAAGAAAAGAAGATGGTTGAAGACGCTATTGTGTTAAAAAATTTAATGAATGATTTTGCTAATGATTTTTTTTTAAGGAAACAATCAAATGCAATGAAGATGAATTGCCAATCATGAAGACCAAAAGGCTTGGTAAACTTCATTGAGATTCAAGTGACTTAGGCCTTGTGGATGAGCGAGTGGAGTTTTCTACAACTAAAGGCATGTCACTAAGGAACAAGATGATTTCAAAGGCCAAGTCTTCCAAGGTTAAGAGCGAAATCAAGAAGAGTAAGAAACCATCACCATTAGTACACTTTCACATAAATGGTAAATTTTATAATTTTGTTCCTGTTTGTCATTATTGTTTTGTGGTTGGTCACATTAGACCTAAGTGTTACGAATACATTAGGCAATGAAAATTTGGAATTGTGCATCATGAAAATGTTGATAAAAAGTTACATAATCATTCTCCTAAGCATGAGGTTAAATCTATAGTCATAAATAACATCTCTAAGTTTATCCCGCTTTGTCATTTTTGCAATGTTGTAAGGCATATTAAAACTAGATGCCATGAGTATATTAGACAATGCAAACTAGGGAATGAGATGCATGCTAGTGTGATGAGAAAATCTTCCATGAATGTTTCTAAGCATGATAACATTTCGAATGTTGTGCCTGGCAATGATAATCATCTGAAGAAAATTGTCAAGAATATTTTGGTGAAAAAGAGTGTTTACATGATCAAATGCATAGCCTTGATGATATCATTGTTGATGGCGATAGTGATATGTTTAACATGAGTAATATCTTTATAGAAAAGATTGTTGATGATTTATCTTCTAGATATAATATTGCCAAGAGAAATGATCATGATGGTTAATGTGTTTATGCATCTGAGTGCTCTTACCATTAGTGTAAGTTGCACATGTGAGTTAGCTTTAAGATTAGTGTCAAGTTGTTGAGAGATTTAGCTAGCTAGATTTGTTTCTCTAAAACTTGACATGAACTTAGTTATCTCACATTATTGCTTCAGTAGTCAAAATCTATTGATTGACTTTAAGAGAAGTCCATTTTTGAAATCTATATGGTGATGGATTTTTGTTAAAACTTTTATTGAAAGCAATTATATATATATATATGTGTGTGTGTGTGTGTGTGTGTGTGTGTGTGTGTGTTTGAGTTGAAATGCTTAGTTTTTATTCTCTTGGAATGACATACCAACAACTTGTTGTCATGAGGACAAACAAGCCAAGAGAGCTCATAAAAAGGGTGAATACTTTGCATTTGATGAAAATGCTTGCTAAGGTATCTCTATATCATAATGCTTGCATTCTAGGATTTTCATCTCTCAGCTTATTATTTGCATTACTCATTGACATCTCTCTAGGTTCTATAGATCTTATAGTGATGTTGTTCACAAAGGTCTTATATATGATGTGTGAATTGTTCGTTTGAATGATAAGTGTCATTGTTTTCAAAAAATATGAGCTTTATATTCTTTGAAAGCTACTCACTTGAGAAGTAACGATCTTAAGTAAATCTCTTTGCATTGCTTGTAGATCATGTGCTTGCAAGCAATAAATTCTTGTTTCAAAAATGCATTTTGCTTCTCTTATATGTTTTGTTAAGGAAGTTGAGTTTGAATAAATATAAGTTGTGGATACACCTTGAAATCTTATGACAAGTACATTCAAGATGACCTATGACTAGTATGCATTTTGCTTCGGCAACTACATAGAACCAGAGCCGAAACTAGAATTTCTTTAAGGTAGGATATTATGAAAAAAAAAAGATATTGACAAAGGTATGTGTCGATTTTACGAGAGAAATTTCATTAATTAATAAACGTACGTATAGTTCAAATTGACAAAATAATAATATATATTTTAAACAATTATAAGTCAACTACTTACTTTAAAATCTAAAATTAACCGATAAAGGGATGAAAGTTTTTTTTTTAAGTGTAATCGAGTATGAATTTAACATGGAAATACGTACATATATAAAATAGGAAAATAAACTTGATCATATAATGTATTTTTCTTCACCAAAAGATAATCTTAACTTTAATTTTTTAATTAATGGATAATATATATATATATATATATATATATATATATATATATTTAAAAGCATTAATATATTTATTTTTCCAAATGATTGGATGGGCTATAGCCCACCCAAGCTAGGGCTGTTTCTGCCCCTATATAGAACTCAACGATCGCTTTCATGAAAATGACTACACATTTTGGTTGTGAAGCTGCCCAATGTAGGAAAGGGCTACACCATTATGAATGAAAGCCGTCATGAAGCGTATATGTTTATGTTAAAAAAAACAATCAAAGAAGTGTTGAAACATAAAGAATCAATAAGAAAATCTTTGATTGAAGCCAAAATATATATAAAAAAAGAGCTTAAAGGAGTATAATTGAAAATCATAAATGCTTGGGCTGAAAATAGAAATGGAATGATGAGCCAAAAGTACACACAAACACACACACACTCATATGTTGAAATTTATTATTTTAAAAGAAAAAATTATGGATGATAATAAGTTTGACCTTTTATGGAAAAGCATAAGATGAGTAGATAAGGATATGATCTGCATGCTGATTATCAAATTACTCATCTACATATACTTGAAGCAAAATTCACACACACATACACACTTTAGTTTATAAGTATTTTGATGCTCTAGCAATCTAAGAAGAATTTGTTAGGTTTTATATTGTGTTGGAATTAATTCCATATCAAAATGATGTTTACTTGTAATGATTTAGTTGTTTAGATTCATGATGATTCAAGCTTCAAAGAAGAAGGAACAACTAGTAAAAGCAAGTTCAAAGTCTTCAAAGAGAAATGATGCTATATGGTTCTACATAGGTATATTAAGACCTTATCATTCTCTTACAAGGCTTAGGCACATACACAATTCATACATTTGTGTCCCTGCATAGTTGTGCACCATTATAGGCACACACACAATTCATACATTTGTGTCCCTGTATAGTTGTGCACCATTATAGGCACACACATACAATTCATTCATATGTGTCTCTGTGTCGTTGTGCCCATTTATAACACATTCACACACTTGAAGATGAATGCTTATGCATTGGAATGAAAAATAACATGTTTTGAAAAAATGCATGATTGGAGACTATCTCTATGTAGTTTGCATTCTAGTGTGAATTGTGTTTGTATATGTATATGTTTGTATAACATTGATATTGAACTTGATTTTAGTCTTAAATCATTCTTGATTGAGTTTCGGTAATTTCGGTTACTCATACTATTGATTTTAAGTTTTAAGTCAAAAGATACTACACTTTCAACTCATGTTGCATACATTATCTTCGTCTTCGTATATCAAGTTGAATTATTATTTTCTAGGTTGAGTATCTTATATGTCCATGTCCGTGAGAGAGTTATGGTTCGTTATCTACAAACAGATTCGAATTCTGAATTTGGAGGCCAGAGAAAGGTCCAAGAACGCGAAGGGAGGTTGAAGGAAAAGAAGACAACTCCAAGCTCTTCTTCCCGAGATGCCCACACGCCATCTTGGGCTGCAAGTAAGCTTGGCTGCTTCTTGTCCCTTTTGGTCACTTAACATGTCCCTTTTCCCATTTCTTTATATCCCTTCCCTCTCACATTTCATTTAAAGAAGAGATTCAAAATTTTAGTGCAGAATTTTCTCCCAAATTTTCTCTCCTTCCAAACACCATAACTTCTACATTTGAACTCTGATTTAAGTGACTCAAAGTTAAGAGTGTTTGTCTATTCATCCTCCATCATTTCTCTGAAGGTTTGAGTTAGTTTTATTGCTGTTTTTGGAGTCTAACCTCATAAAAACGGGACTGCACCAAATCAACTAAGGTATTGATTTTCTCTCAAAGTTTTCTTTTAAAACTTGGTCAATTGCCTTGGGTTTTCTTCTTCAACATATATATTTGTCTTATGATTGTTTTGATTTGAGTTTTGAACTCATTTAAATCTAGATTGAGTTTCAATTGAAATCTCACATGTTGAGTTAGGTTTTGATTTTGCATATGTTTTCACATTATTGGGATTGTATTGTGCTAGCTTTGATTCTAGGACTATTTAATGATCTTTAAGTGAATGATCTTGTGAAAAATAGTTCCTCACAAGTATTTGGCTCTCTTTGGCTGAAATCTCACTATAATACATGTGCTTGTGTTCTTTTGAGCTATTCATTTGCTTTGATGAATCTATGAATAGAAAATATGCTATAGAACTCTTGCTTTAATCTAAATGACTTTGTCACATGATTTTAGCATGTTTTTGGTATATAAGATTTAAACTTGATTATGTATTAACTGAACATATCTTGTGACTTAAGTTTTAGATCTATGCATATATCTAGGTTGTAATTTATGTTGAACTTATCTTACATGATCTAGATGGATTAAACATGCATGATTGACTAGACTACATTTGTTTTGTGCATTCATGCTCATGTCTAGTATTTTCCATAGGATGTGTTGATCATAACATTCTATGTTGCATGCTTATTTGCGTTTTGCATTCATGATCACCTAGATGCCTTGTGAAAATGAAGTCTTGACGATAGGTGTGAGACCTATGTTGTTGAGCAAGGAAGTCTTGGCAAGAGGTGGGAGACCTCAGAATGTCAAGCAAGGAAGTCTTGCCTAGAGTCATGAGGATCCGGAAGGGTGAGCAAGGAAGTCTTGCCTAGGGTTGTGAGGATCCGAAAGGATGAGTGAGGAATTTTTGACAAGAGGAGAGGCGTCGGAATGTTGAGAAAGAGGGCGACATCTTCATGAGTTGGATAAGAGGGTAGTTTCTAGGTGAAGGGGTCACTTGAGAGATTGTACTTGTCTTATCTACTAGTGGATTTTTTTTATCGGTGGTTGCTAACCCGTGTATGTTTCCTCTTCGGAGGTTTACCACGTTATATCTTGTGTCAACTTTTCTCTATCCCTATCTCTCTTATATTTGTATTTGTTATTTGAATACTACGGATAGAACTTTATATGTAAATTGACTTCCTTACTGTAATATCAGTTGTGTATATGTGATGATTGCTTGTTTGTATCACACTTTACATGTTTTATATATTGATTAAGTATCTTTAATTGATATATATATATTGTGATACATGTAATCTAGAGGGACAAACTTTTGTTTGTTTCTAAGGGAGTCGAAAAAGGTGTCTATCCTATTCACCCCCCCCCCCCCCCCCCCCCCCCCCCCCTCTAGGTTAGCCTTGAGCATTTAACCATGTTTGTATTATCAATTGATATCAATGCAGGACATTAGATTGTACTTAGTGAGAATCCAGGTGATGCATTCATGGTTTTTGCAAAGCTTTTGAAGTCATGGGTTTACAAGATGATGTAATGGTGGAAGTAGCCTCAAATACTAGGCCACAATTACTTCGAGGCACTAACTATGGGTATTGGAAGTTGAGGATGAAAGCCTACATCCACTCTATTGATGAAAGGGCATGAATGGTAGTGGAAGAAGGTTATAGTCCTCCAACCAAGGTTCAAGAGGATGGAACCATGATACTTAAGCCAAGGAGTGAATGGACAATGAATGAGTTTGAGGTTGCTAAATGGCACTATCGTGCTTTGAATGCCATATTTGGAGGAGTTGATGGGCATCAATTCTCCTACATTCAAAATCTTGAATCCACAAAAGAGGCTTGGGATACTCTCTAAGTTACTAATGAAGGAACCTTAGCGGTGAAGAAATCAAGGCTTCAAATGTTGGCATCACAATTTGAAGGTTTAAGTATGGGTGAAGAAGAAAAGTTTGAAGACTTCCAATTCTGGCTCCTTAACATTACTAACAAATTTCAAGCACTTTGAGTACCTATCTCAAAAGAGCGTTTAAATTGAAAAATCCTCAGGTCTCTTCCTAAGAGATTTAAATCAAAGGTGACGGCTATTGAGGAAAGCAAGGATGTGGATAGCATGAACATTGATGATTTGCTTGGGTCTCTCCAAACTTATGAGATGTGATTGAAGCCAAAGATTAAGAGTAAGGGAATCACTCCTAATGCTATTAAGGAAGAGAGTGATGATGAAAATAGAGAGATGGCTCTTTTGGTTAGAAAGTTCAAGAAGTTTCTAAAGAAGAATGCCAAGCCTAGAGGCAAGTATTCTAAGGAAAGTGAGTTAAGAAACCATCATCTCCAAGGAATGAGAAGAATAGTCAAGCCATGAACAAGAAAGGTGTTCAATGCTACAATTGTCATGGTTTTGGTCACTTTGCTAGTGAGTGCACCATGAAGCCATCTAAGAAAGACAAGAAAGGCAAAGTTTTCGCGGCTAGTTGGAGTGATGATAACTCTAGTGATAATGAGAGCTCTAGTGATGAGTCTTCAAGTGATAAAGAGTTGGTGAGCAACTTTGTAGCTCTAACAGATTCTCATTTTCCACTAGATGTTGATAGTACAATATCTTTGAACAAGAACTTTGATGCAAATCATCATGGAAGCTCTAGTTCCATTCCTACTAATCTTGAGTTGTTGGCCAATATAGAAAAGCTTAAAGAAGCTAGAGATAATGCTCTAAGAGAGGTAGTTGAGAAGGATGATTTGATCGAGAAACAACTAGATGAGTTTGTGATTGTTACTCGTAGACTTCTTGGTGAGAAAGGTGATATTATGAAGAAGTTTAGTGAACTAGAAAAGATAAACCTTGAGAAGGATAATGTGATATCTTCTTTGAGTAGTAGAGAATAAAAATTAATGGAAGAGATAGACACGGTTAAGGAGGCCATCAAGGACTTAGTAAATGATTCGGTTAGTGTGTCTAGTGTTAGGAATCTTGTTAACTCTTATAGTGGTGAAGACGACTTGGTAGTTGAAGAGGAGCCCTTTGAAGCACCACTTCCTACTTTTTTGGATGAAGTCGTGATTGACAGGGAACCACACAAGAAGAGAAGATCAAAAGCCAAGAAGAAGTTAGCAAACAAGGTATCTTTGCAAACTCCTAGTGAAGCTAGTTCAACTCCAAAAGGTACAATCTCATCTTTTATTCCAATTTGTCATTATTGCAATACAATAGGTCACATTAAGCCTAGGTGTTATAAATATATTGAAAAATGCAAATTAGGAAATGAATCTAGAGATAAAGAGATTAAACATCAACTTGAACATGCTAAGGTTTTGAAAGTTTAAAAACATGATTATATTGCTAAGCATGAAAAGAACTTATGGAGTATAAAGAAAACTAATCTTGTTCAACTTGACAAAACTTATGTTGAAAATGTTAAGGAAGAGTGTATTAATGATATTCTTGTTAATCAAGTCATTGAAAGACTTTACTCTAGATTTAACATTGTTGTCAAGGATGATATTGGAAATTTTTGTATAGGTACACCCAAGAAAAAGTGGTTCAAGGGTGAGTGCTCTTATCATTAATATAAGAAGCACATGTGAGGTAACTTTGAGGCAAAATATCAATATATGATGAGAATTCTTGCTTGCTAGCTTTGAATACTCCATGTATTGATATGAACTTGGTTATCTCACATCATGTTTGTTATGATGGTCGAAATTTATTGGTTAACATTAGAGAAGTTCATTTAATATATGTCCTGATTGAGTTAAGATATTATGCTTTTTATACTCATGTTGTGAAACATCGTCAACTTGGTGTCATGAGGACATTCAAGGCAATAGTGCTCATAAAAAGGCGGAAGTATGATATATGGTGAACATAATGTGCAAAAGGTATCTTTATACTCTAATGCATGTTCTCATAGATATTCATCTTTTGACTCAGTTTTTGATATACATCTCATAGCATGTCATATTAGAGAATTTTGTATAGCATACATATGGTTCTCATTGACATTTGCTATTTTAGGATCTAATAGTGGTATTGTTCACATTGATTGAAAAGTCCTCATTTGTTGATTGGCTTATTCGTGAACAACCACATTATTGGGGTTCATGTAAGGGTAGCTTAGGCTCTCAAGACCTCAAGAGGAGAAGCACCAAAGGTAAAATTCTTGTGCTTACTTACTTTGAAGAGATAGTTACACACACTCATATATTCATGCATAACTCTTGATCTTATATTTTGAGTGTTTTCTTGTGTGCATTTTAGTTTAAATGCCTCTTGTTGACCTATTTGCATCTTGATACGAAAGTTGTATGTCATGCGAGGCATTAAAATAGGATGCAATTTCATCACTCTTGAACTTATTGCTTTTATGCTTTTGAGTGTTGAAAAATAGGTCTTGCGCTGGTGGTGCGCTACTTGACCAACGCACCTAACCAGTGCAACTTTCACAGTGGACCGCAGCTAGTCATGCGCCACTGAGCTGCGCTGCTGCACTCGTGCGTAGTTAAAAAATATGGGCGTGCACTGGTGATGCACTACTCGTCTAGCGCAGCCTCACCAGGGCAATTATCCCAGAGAATCTGTGCTTGTGTTGCGCTACTGGGATGCGCCACTCGTCCGGCGGCTGTTTTAAAAATAGGTTATGCGCTGGTGGTGCGCTACTCGACCAGCGCACGTCCCCAGCGCACACAGAGGAAGCTGGAACATTTTTTTCCAAAACAACCTCACTTTGTTTGGATCTTATATATATAACTCAATGCCTTAACGTCGTGTATGAGTTCAGAAAATCACATTTCTTTCTTAGAACACATTTCAAAGGAAAAACACTTCCAAGAACTCATTTTTAATCACTCAAAGCATTCCCATGAGCATTAAATCTTCATCTTGCATCATCTAAGTTCATCTAGAGTGCATCTATGGATAGGGTTGCTTCATCACATCTTGTTTGGTAAGTTCTTTACTATCTTCTTACAAGTTAAGTGTTTTGCTTACTAAACCATCTCTTTAATTAATTGTATTCTCTTAGAATATTTCTAGATACAAATTAGAGATTGTTGTGATGACATGATTGAGTGTTGTATTGTGATAGCTTCATAGGATTGATTGATCTATGTTTAGCTAAGCTATTTGAACATGTCATTTAGCACTTGATATCTAGGATTGCATTAATTGTCGTCTCATTATCCTAGATAAGCATATAGGGTTTCCTAGCCTTGTTTGTTCACTGAATATCATCATATATTCACTTAGGATACTTTATCTCTTATTTGAGAAGTAAGACTTGTGTTGCTTCCGGGAGTAGGTAGCTTAAAGCACAAGCATGATGAACTAGGTTCACTTATACCGTGATTAGGTAGTGGTGGAGGATTAAACCGGATTAGGTTGTAATTCCTTTATCATTAGTGGATTCGAGGTTCTAGTGTGGCGCACTCATCAGCCAGTGGTTTTTCCCATTTGGAGGGTTTCCACGTATATCTCAAGTGTTTTTACTATTTTCGTATTTATTATACTTGAGGTATCTTTGTAACTAGATAGGGGTATTTTTGTCAACTTGACTCTTAACAAAAAATGGGTAAAAGTTAAATAAAATCTATTCACCCCCCTCTAGATTAATATTACACACCATATTATTTGTTTCATTGATCTTAACTTTGATGATTGTTTGTGTATAGTATATTGAGTGGCATTACTTTTGAAAATATGAGCTTCATATTCTTTGAAAGCTACTCATTAGAGAAGTAACGATCTTGAATAAGTCTCTACTTATTGCTTTTAGATCATATGCTTATGAGCCATAAAATCTTGGTTTTCTAAAATTGCACCTTGCTTCTCTTATATGTTTTGCTAGTAGGTTGAGTTTACTAATATGTAAACTTTGGATACACCTTGAAGTTTTTGTGCTTAAGTACATTTAAAATGACCTATGGTTAGTATCCATTTTGCTTCAGCAAATACATAGAACTCAACGAGCACCTTCATGGAAGGGGCTACACACATTGGTTGTGAAAGTTACCCAATGTTGGAAAGAGCTACACCATTGTGATGCCTGAAAGCCGCCATGAAGTGAATTTTGTTTATGTTTAAAAAAAAAGAAAAAAAAATCAAAGAAATGTTGAAATGGAATCATGAAAAGAAAAAAAATCTTTGATTCAAAGCCTAAAAAGAAAAGGAGGAAGGCTTAAAAAGGAGTATAGTTGAAAATCAAATGAGCTCAGGTTGAAAAATGGAAATGGGATGATGAGCCACATGCACACACACGCTCATATGTTGAAATCTATTATCTTAAAAGCAAAAAAATTCGGATGACAATCGGTTTGACTTTTTATGAAAAGAGCTTAAGATGAATATGTTGATATTTTAGCAATTATTGAAGAATTATGAGAGAACTTGAAAATCTTTGTGTATCTCTCTTAGCATTTGAAGCTTATTTGGTTGATATTTCTTCAAATTGCTTGAATGTGTGATTGTGTGAACATCTTTGTGAACTTTATGCTATCATTGATTTTAGTTATAGCATTTATGAAGGGGGAGCATTGTATGCTAAACATTGTTCTCTTTTATGATGTGTTCACATGCTTCATTTTGTCACATGTTGACATATTTTGACTTAATGATACTTGTAAGATATTACTCATTATCTTTATCTTGTATGATGATTAATTCATAAGTCATATGTCTTTGTGACTAATATGCTTGTTTTGTCTTTCACTCACTTTTGTTGTATGTATATATCATCTTATAACACAAGAAAAATGGGAAGAACTAAGATTACCGGTAGTGGAAATCAATTGAATCCCGTTGTGAAAGCCAAGTCTACCTCAAAAGGATCCAAAGCTTCAAGGACAAAAGATTTAGGGATATTTGGAACAAAGAAGATATTTCAAGAGAGATTCATTGACTTTGGTAAGTGTAAAGATTCTTATGTTCTTAAGTGCTTAAAGGATAGAAAATGGGAATCTTGGGTGAGCATGTTAGGAGTTGTAAATGATACTCTTGTTAGAGAGTTTTATCTTGAATATAAGGAAAGTGCCACCTTGTTAGATGCATTGATGGAAATTAGGGGTATTGTGTTTAGAGTTAACCCGGAAAACATTAACAAGTTTCTTCGGCTATCTAATGATATATATTCTAATTTTCTAGATATGGATGTTATTGAGAATCTAAACATCATGGGTAAAACTCTTTGTGACAATGCTTCCTTTGAGTGGAAAAATAGAGCATATATTAGTTAACATGAGTTAACTAAGGCTAGTGCATTTTGGCATCTATTAATTTACACTAACATTATTGGATCTTTGAATTCAACCGAGTTGAATAAGAACAAGATCAAAATAGTGTATGCTTTGGTAACTAATCAACCTATATACCTTGGAGATCTTCTCATATATTACATTGATAGTGCGACTTTCTCTACTAGAGGTGGTAAAAAGCTTGCATTACCTGGGTTTATTAATTAATTGTGTTTATCTCGTGGGATTAAAAGTAGAGAAGATGATGTGTTAGTTCAACCCTTGGAAAAGTATTGTGATAAACGTGTGTCATACATGTCCTATAAGAATAAGGGTAAGACTTGTGATAATTTTGAACTATTTAGTAGTTCTCAAGTTGATAGTCTATTCTTTCGGATTGGGCTATACAATTGAAGGAGAAGGTTGATGAACTTAGTGCTATAGTTGTTCAACAAGATACTAGGATAAAAGAGTTGGAGGAGTGCATTGCTTCAAGCTCAAGACCACCACTAAAGCACTACTCGCACAACTTTCTTTGGTGGAACAAGTAGCTAGTATTTGAGCCTTGAGGTACATTTCTTAACTTTTTGGAGTCATTTCATGTCAAAAGGGGAGAAAGAGATGCTAGTTGCTTAGTTTCTTTTTCTGTTGTTTTGTGAACTTTTGAACTTCCAATGGCATGTAATAATTAGTCTTAAAATTTGGTTAAGAATTCTTGTGTTTTGGCATGTATTGAGGGGGAGATACACGTATTTGTGGACTTTATTGTATTTTCTTATCCATATTAAATGTTGACATTTGTTGTTTTTCTCTTGTATATGCATTGTGCTTTGAGATGATTTGTAGGTTGCTTCAAGAGAAGATCAAGATGAAGTTCAAAAGTTGATGAAGATTAGTTCTAGGAATCTTACTTATTGTAATGCGAGTGAGTGATTTTGTGACCTATCTTCATTTTTATATTTGTAATAAATGTTTAGGTGTTTTGACATGGAATTTGCCAAAGGGGGAGATTGTTAGGTTTTAGATTGTATTGGCATTAATTCCATATCAAAATGATGTTTAATTGTAATGATTTAGTTGTATAGATTCATGATGATTCAAGCTTCAAAGAAGAAGGAACAACTAGTCAAAGCAAGTTCAAAGTCTTCAAAGAGAAAGGATGCTATATGGTTCTACAAAGGTATACTAAGACCTTATCTTTCTCTTACAAGGCTTCGGCACACACACAATTCATACATGCATAGTTGTGCACCATTATAGGCACACACACACAATTCATACATTTGTGTCCTTGTATAGTTATGCACCATTATAGGCACACACATACAATTCATTCATATGTGTCCCTACATCGTTGTGCCAATTTATAACACATTCACACACTTGAAGATGAATGCTCATGCATTGATATGAAAAATAACATGCTTTGGAAAAATGCATGATTGGAGACTATCTCTATGTAGTTTGCATTCTAGTGTGAGTTGTGTTTGTATGTGTATATGTTTGTATAACATGGATATTGAACTTGATTTTAGTCTTAAATCATTCTTGATTGAGTTCCCATCATTTCAGTTACTCATACTATTGATTTCAAGTTCTAAGTCAAAAGATACTACACTTTCAACTCATGTTGCATACATTGTCTTCGTCTTCGTATATCGAGTCGAATTATTATTTTTTGGGTTGAGTATCTTATATGTCCATATCTGTGAGAGAGTTATAGTTCGTAATCCGTAAACGGATTCGAATTCCGAGTTTGAAGGCCGGAGAACGGTAGAAGAACGAGAAGGGACAACTCCAAGCTCTTCATCCCGAGATGGCGCGTGAGCATCTCGGGCAAGAAGGCTTGCTGTCCCGAGATGCCCACGTGCCATCTCAGGCAGCAAGTAAGTTTGGTCACTTCTTGTCCCTTTTGATCATTTCACATGTCCCTTTTCCCTCTCCTTTAGATATCCCTTCCCTCTCACATTTCATTAAAAGAAGAGTTTCAAAATTTGAGTGCAGAATTTTCTCCCAAATTTTCTCACCTTCCAAACACCATAACTTCTTCATTTAAACTCTGATTTGAGTGATTCAAAGTTGAGAGTGTTTCTCTATTTATCCTCCATCTTTTCTCTAGAGGTTTGAGTTAGTTTTATTGCTGTTTTTGGAGTCTAACCTCACAAAAATGGGACTGCACCAAATCAACTAAGGTATTGATTTTCTCTCAAAGTTTTCTTTTAAAACTTGGTCTGCTGCCTTGGGTTTTCTTCTTCAACATATTTATGTGTCTTTTGATTGTTTTGATTTGAGTTTTGAGCTCATTTAAAGCTAGATTGAGTTTCAATTGAAATCTCACATGTTGAGTTAGGTTTTGATTTTGCCTATGTTTTCACATGTCTGGGATTGTATTGTGCTAGCTTTGATTCTAGGACTATTTGATGATCTTTAATTGATTGATTTTGTGAAAAATAGTTCCTCACATGTATTAGGCTCTCTTTGGCCAAAATCTCACTATAATACATGTGCTTGTGTTCTTTTGAGCTTTTCATTTGCTTTAATGAATCTATGAATAGGAAATATGCTCTAGAACTCTTGCTTTAATCTAAATGACTTTGTCACATGATTTTAGCATGTTTTTGGTATATGAGATTTAAACTTGATTATGTATTAACTGAACATATCTTGTGACTCAAGTTTTAGATCTATGCATATATCTAGGTTGTAATTTATGTTGAACTTATCTTACATGATCTAGATGGATTAAACATGCATGATTGACTAGACTACATTTGTTTTGTGCATTCATGCTCATGTCTAGTATTTTCCATAAGATGTGTTGATCATAACATTCTATGTTGCGTGCTTGTTTGTGTTTGTTTTGCATTCATGATCACCTAGATGCCTTGTGAAAATGAAGTCTTGACGATAGGTGTGAGACCTATGTTGTTGAGTAAGGAAGTCTTGGCAAGAGGTGGGAGACCTCAGAATGTCAAGCAAGGTAGTCTTGCCTAGGGTCATGAGGATCCGAAAGGGTGAGCAAGGAAGTCTTGCCTAGGGTTGTGAGGATCCGAAAGGGTGAGCGAGGAATTTTTGACAAGAGGAGAGGCGTCGGAATGTTGAGAAAGAGGGCGACATCTTCATTAGTAGGATAGGAGGGTAGTTTCTAGGTGAATGGGTCACTTGAGAGATTGTACTTGTCTTATCTACTAGTTGATTTTGTTTGCCGGTGGTTACTAACCCGTGGATGTTTCCTCTTCGGAGGTTTACCACGTTATATATTGTGTCAACTTTTCTCTATCCCTATCTCTCTTATATTTGTATTTGTTATTTGAATATTGTGGATAGAACTTTCTATGTAAGTTGACTTCCTTACTATAATATTAATTGTGTATATATGATGGTTGCTTGTTTGTATCACACTTTACATGTTTTATATATTGATTAAGTATCTTTAATTGATATATATATATATATATATATATATATATATATATACATATTGTGATACAAGTAATCTAGAGGGACCAACTTTTTTTTGTTTCTAAGGGAGTCGAAAAAGGTGCCTAACCTATTCAACCCCCCTTTTAGGTTAGCTTTTAGCATTTAACTGTGTTTGTATTTTCTGAATTATGAGGGAGATTGAAAATCTTGGTGTATCTCTCATAGTTTGTGGAGCTTATTTTTGTTGAATTTCTTTTTAAATTGCTTGAATGTGTGCATGTGTGGATATCATTGTGAACAATATTCTATCTTGATCTTAGATATATCATTTATCAAGGGGAAGCATAATATGCTAGACTTTGTTCTCTTTTATGATATGTTCACATGATTTGCTTTGTTATACCTTGACGTATTGATTGATTTAAATAATTGAATATTGAGAATGCATGAAATCTATCTTTAAATAATAGCATTAATGTGCTGGTAATAAATTTCTCCTAGCTTGGAGTCGATAGTAGTTGATATTGCAATGAATTCCTTCATTTTTGAGGTTGATAGTAGTTATAGTTACAATCAATTCCTCCTAGCTTGAAGTTGATTGATTTCCTTCTTGCTTGGAGTTGATAATAATTGTGGTTACATCCAATTCCTTCATGTTTTGAGGTAGATAGTAATTGTGGTTGAAACCAATTCCTCCATTTTAGGATTGATTTTGTTGTTAAATGCATTTGATGAATTTGGCGAAATTCACCTATGTGATTGAAAGCAACATTTATGCATTTGTGATTCATTATTTTATCATATGCTTTTTATGTTTTTTTTACTAACTTACTTTGATTTCTTTTCAACTCATGTGTTTTGTGCTTTAGTGTTCACTACAAAGCCATGGGAAGAAATAAAGTTTACAGTCTTATCCATTCACCGAAACCCATAGATAAACACAAATCTGCTTCTTCAACCTCTAAAAAGACCAAAGCTAGTAAGATGAAATCCTTGGGTGTCATGGGACAAAGAAGCTTATCCAAGATAGAGGTGTAGATTTGGTTGAGGGTTCCTACATTCTACATCTTATTCTTGAAAAACAATATGGTAAATGGTTAAATTTTATTGGGGATGTAAATGAGAGCCTTGTTAGATAATTTTATTTTGAATATAAGGAGATTACAACCTTTGAGAATGCCTTGATGAATGTTAGAGGAAAAATATTTAGAGACTCCTCATATAGTATCAATAAATTCCTTGGACTTTCAAATAATATTGTTTCGGAATTTCTTGATATGGATAATATTTAACATTTGGATTTGATGGGAAAGACTTTATGTGAAGATAATGGATTTGAATGAGGAAAGAGATCTTATATTGGCCAAAGTGAGTTGACCAAGGTGAGTGCCTTTTGGCATCTTTTTGTTTGTGCCAATCTTATGGGATCTACAAATGCTTCCGAGCTAAACAAGGAAAATATCAAGATTGTGTATGCCTTGGTTACCAACAAGCCCATAAACCTTGGTGATCTTTTGATAAAACACATTGAGAGTATGGCTAGTTCACCTAGATTAGACAAGAAGCTTGTATTTCCGTGGTTTATTTCTCTTTTTTTGTATGAAGCATGGAGTTCCAAAGCTTGATGATGATGTGCTTCTACCTTCCTTAGAGAAGTTTTGTGAAAAACGATTGGTGTTTATGTCTTATAAAGGTAAAGGGAAAGGTTAGTGATACTTATAGGCTTTTTGGTGAGAATCATGAGTCATGCTTTGTGTCAAGCATAAGTCGTCTACCGGAATGAGCCATACAATTTCAAGTTGGGCTTATGAACAAGATTGAGGAGCTTGATGCTAAGGTGGTGGAGTGAGATCAACTAAACGAAAAACATTCTTTGATGATACTTGATCTTGAGGTATTATTTTTTTTCTTACCTTTTGGCTTCATATCATGTCAAAAAGGGGGAGAAAAACAATAATACTTAAATCTATGCTTTCTTAATCTTAGTATATATATATATATATATGTATTAGTTTTTGTGTATTTTTGAATTTGATATCTTGAATTCTTGGGTTTGTAATATTTGGATGAGATATTTTGTTGATGAATAGTATGCATGTATTTAAGGGGAGACATGTATCCATTTGGACTATATTGACATTTATAGTGCCCTCTGCCCCCGTGGAGGCCACACGCCTCCACGGGATGCAGATGTGGCACGCTCTCATTGGTGGCCTCAAATCTCTCTTGTTTCCCTCTCCTTTAAATAGATTTCCCTCCCACATTTTATTCAAAGAAGAAAAATTGAAAACTTGCGAAGAAATTTTTCTCTCAAACTTTCTCATCTTCCAAACAATATAATTCACTTCTTTGAACTCCGTTTTGAGTGATTCAAGTTTGAGAATCTTTGTCTACCAATCCTCTATCATTTTCAAAAGAGCTTTGAGTCATTTAAGCAAGATTTCTAGTAGAGTCTCTCATAAAAATGAAACTAGACATTTTTCACTTGAGGTATTGATTTCTCTCTTGAGTTTTGTTCTTCAAGTATTCAATTACCGTGGGTTTTCTTCTTCTATATGTATATGTTTGATGTATAAACATGGATTAGAGTAAAAGACTCTAATGGAGCTAGTTAGTGCTTAAAATGACTTGTATATTGAGTTAAGTTTCTTAAGACCTATGTTTTCACATGCTTGTGGAGTTGTATAATGCTAGCTTTTAATCTAGGGTGTTTGTGTGTTGATTTTTCTTATTTTGATGATTGAAAGCCTTTATATGTGCTAGATCTCTTAAATTGAATATTTATAGAAATAGCACATTTGTTTGTTCTTTCAGAGCCTACTACAGATTTATATTGAACATTTTAATTGATTCTAGCATTTTTAATTGATTAAACAAAATCTAGGTCTTTGGTGTGTGTTAGATGTTTCACATACTCTATGTTGTTTGTTCATATCATAAGATCTAAACAAATTTGCTTTGTGCATTTTAATGATTAATTCTAGTTCCTCATTAAGTGTACTTAATCTATACATTACATATGTACATGCATCATTTGTATGATTGCATTGTTTTAGGATTGCAAACTAGAAATTCATACTCTGTGTGCATATTGTTCTTTGTAGTTTCCATAGGATATTTTGATCATATATTCCATGTTGTGTGTGATTGCATCATATACCTTTCACTTAGATCATTTGCCTTGCAAAAGGTTGGAAGTTTCATATTGGAGTGTGTATCTTCGATTTGAACAAGGAGTCTTGGCTATGATCGGGGGTGATTTGGAAAGCTAAGCAGAGAGTCTTAACTAGGATTGTGGTGATTTGGATAGTTAAGCAAGGAGTCTTGGCTAGGATCGGGGTGATACGGATAGCTAAGCATGGAGTCTTGACTATGGTTGGGGTGATCCGGATAGTCAAGCAAAGGGCCAACTCTTTCATTAGTAAAAGGCCTGAGGGTAGGATATGAGGGATATCCAATATGAAATGTATCATGTGGATTGGTCACTTATGAGGGTATACTTTTATCCAACTAGTGAAAGTTATTTTTACCGGTGGTTATTGTATCAACCAGCGGATGTTTCCTCTTAAGAGGTTTTACAACGTAAAAATCATGTGTTCAATTTCTCTATACATATCTCTTTTATATTTGTACGTGTTGCTGAATATCTTGTTTAGAACATTTGTAATTGATATTCTTATATGATCAATTTTTTGTATTTGTGAATGTAAGTGAAATTTCATCACGTGTAAATTGTATAACTATGTTGACTTTGCTTGACTAAGCATGTCCTTCATTGTTCTATATGTGTTTGTATTTGATTATTAAATTATGATACAAGCTATCTGAAGGGACAAACTTGTGTTTGTTTCGTGGGATTGAAAATAGGCATAAAAACCTACTCACCCCTATTCTAAGTTAGTTTAAGGCAAATTAACCATGCTTGTATTTTCACAACGAAAGTTGGAAACTTTTGAAAAGTTCAAAGAATTTTGATCGTAAAGTTGAGAACCAATTAGGCAAAACAATCAAAGCTTTACGATCAGATCATGGAGGTTAGTATCTTGTCCAAGAGTTTGAAGACTACTTGGTTGAGCATGGGATTGTATCCCAAGTCACAGCTCCTGGTACACCTTAGCAGAATGGTGTTGTAGAGAGGAGAAACAAGACCTTGATGAAAATGGTGAGATCTACGATTAGTTTCTCAATATTACCAAACTATTTTTAGGGTTATGTACTACAGACGGTAGCCTACATATTTATTGTAGTTCCATCCAAATATGTTCCTACGACTCCTCTAGAGTTGTGGAATGGTTGTAAAGCTAGTTTGCGTCATTTTCGTATATAGAGGTGTCCAGTACATGTGTTGAAGAACATAAGTGGAAAGTTGGAACCTCGTTCATAAGTATACCTGTTTGTAGGTTATTCCAAAGAGACTAGATGATGATACTTCCATAGTCCTCAAGATGACAAAGTGTTTGTATCAACAAATGCAACGTTTCTTAAGGAAAACTATATGAGTGATCATAAACCTCAAAGTAAGATTGTATTAAATGAATTAGAACCTCGTACGACCAGTGCACAGTCAATAAAAGTTATTGACAAAGTTATTGTTCTATCAACGTCTGCTAGTCAGATGATTCCTAGTCAGAACTCATTACCATTTAGACATAGTGAGAGAGTTGTACAACAATCTGATCGCTATTGAGGCATGAGAGAGGCAAAAGGTTTCATCTTTGATGATAGTGTAGATGATCCATTGTCATTTAAACATGCAATGGAAGATTTTGACAAAGTGTGATGGCTTAAAG